>OY728126.1:816149242-818549242 GCA_963277665.1 Viscum album
AATGAATTATAATGTTATAAAATTAAAAATTTAGTTAATACTATTCATAACGTCTACTTTATAATAATATAATAATAATATCTCCTTTAGTAAAACTCGGTATTGCGTACAACACACTCTATCTAGGAAGGTCACTCTTGTGTGTAATGCAAGACAAGTCAGGGTTGCGTGTAGGGAAATCATCTTTTGGTGTTGTGTATAATATATTTTAGTTATAAATTGATCAAAATATATAAATGGTGATGCGTAAAATGAATTTTATTTGAAAGAACTTGAAATTGTTTGAAACATAAGCCAAGAATAGTGTTGTGTATACTACAAGCTAATATGGGGTTCAATATAGCGCAAGCTAATCATGGTGAAGCGTATAACAAAATACATCAAAGAAATTAAAAAGAATACATCTCCTAAAATCTTTGGGTGTTACAATCTTTGTACCTAGAATCCACCAATTCCCAGAAACTTCATGTAAATTAATAGATACCAGTTCATCCACCTAACTAATCGGTGCTTGGCTAAGAAAAAAAACATAGATCCTAGAATATAGCCCATCTAAAACTACCTAGGGATCTGGCTCACTATTTAACTGATGCTCCCTCGGGCACTAGAAATAATAGAGTGAGCTATGACAGTATGAATCCTCAACCAGATTATCTATTTTTATCTGTTTCATGATATGTGAGGTGTATAATACCTATCCATTGGGGGAGGAATATCATGGGATGGAACTTCAACAGAGGACTCATCACTCATGAGATAATAAACACAGTTAAAAATCAGTATCTTGGATGGTTTTTGATCATGAAGGCATCCTAAAATTCTTATCAAGGCATATGTTATTCACTTGAACATATATATGTGTGTGGTAATATAACTAAATAAGTAAAATCAAAAGGATCAATCATATATGATTCTTGTAACAAATATCCCTAAAACCGAATTCATGGTACACCTAGTAGACATTACATTTTTAATAGTCATGATGTATTGATAGGTTAGCCACCACAACAACACTAGGTTCCTCATCCTGAGAGCTACACTTGAGATAATTTAGAAAATTTTCTCTAAGACCCAACCAAATCCTCTTAAGGAGGAAAAATAAAACTTTATACAAAAGAATAAAAAACCTATGATACTATTTTATCATGACCCAACCCTATGAGACATGAGCCATAACTACCCCACACATGCCTCTATAGTCCAGGAGTTAGTGAAATGTTTCAAAAACATAAGTAATATTGGTTTTCATTACCAAAGTACCTATATGCACACACCCTTCCCTATCCATGCACAAGTGATGATAAATAATAATAAATGATGCAAAATCTTTAGAATAATGCATGAATGTTAAAATTCTTGTGAGTAAAAGTAAATGAAAACATAATATGAAATGTAAAAAATGTGAAAAATACATGCCCAACCTAAAATTTTTCCCAAACTAAGAAATCCAGAAATGCAAAGTGCTAAGTGATTCTTGCTCCGAATCTCCAATTCCTGACAATTTTACATATTAAATTTCACTAGGTATCCTTATAGCCCTCAATAATCAAGACCGAAATGGTCATCATTTCTATATATAATTATATGTTTAGTAAAATTACATGATGGGGTGAGTATAAATATGACAAAGGATAAACTAAAATCATAAGGGAAAATAATATGGTGCACGATAAGAATGGATATATCATCCCATAGAACAAGAGTAACAACTTCAAGCATCATGTATATATATATATATGCTCCATAAAATAAGCACAAATTAGATAAAATTGGGACCTCCCTCTAATAGTCAACAAAAGTGTTCCAATTGTTCCATGGGGTCGATCAATCATTCCTAGCATATCGTGGGTCTATCCAGTAGAAACATAAAATTAAAGAAATACATCATCACTATTCCACACAATCGAGGGGTCATAGTCTCAAAGAACAGGATTGATATGCTCATACAATAGTTGGGTTCCACTACGTAGTCGATAGATGACCCATATAAAAACCTCATAGGAGTGTTCCACTCAAATAGTCAAGGAACAATACCCTAATAATGTAAGTTCATGGCTTTAAAAATGCAGATAGATGAGCCATTACCTACCCATAATTAGAGTTCCACTATAATGGTTGAGGACCCATGCCCTATCAATACTGGGGGTTCCACATGGATAGTTGATAGAGTACCCATGCACTAAAAAATAGCATGTTTCCACTCAATTGGTTGAGGACCGATGACCTGTCTCTACATAAGGATTACACTCTAATGGTATATAGACGACTCATTCCCTACATAATGATAGGGTTCCACTTTAATCTATTTGATGACCTAGCATGATTGCATCCATTGAAATGTTCCACATAATGAATCATAATCTCTATAAAATATTTCATCAAATCGTAAATTCCACTAAAAAGGACACTATCATATTTTTTGAAAAAAACACTTAGGATAGGATAATCTCGATCAAAAAATCTTGTTTAGGTGAATATGATATGAGAGGTAAAAGTTCCCTAAAAAGTAAGACATGTTACACACTGTTTTTTGGACCAAAAAAACATGTGGTCCCACTCCTCTACCTAGAAGCATCCTAAATGGAACATGGATTAATACCCATGTAGACTTTCACTATTTGTAAAGGGAATACAAAACATTTCTCAGACACACTGGGTCCAACCTAGGCTAATTACTTTGTTCATGTATCCTTTATCATGCACATATACATTGGTATACGGTGTTGCCTCGCGCAAGAGGTCCTGTCAGTATGCTTCTACCATAATTAACTCCATCCCGTTGATGGTCACACAATGTGTGGCTCATCCACATGTTGTATTATCATGAAATTTTTTAAAACACTAACATTTCATCCACAAGGGAACTACATGACATGTTTTAATCATCCAACATTCCGTGTAATATGTTTCTTAGTATAAAGTTAGATATCCGATGTTTTTTTCCCTATGTAGCCTCTTAATTATTGAAAACATCATAGATTCCACACAAAATTTAAGGAGGTAAGGTTATGTTCATAATTTATGGACTTCCAGTGGTCTGAAATTGAATATTTGTTGATCTATCCAATTTATGAATGCAACAAAAATGTGTTGCATTCCTAATCGCATTGTCGAGTACGTCAAATTAGTTGTTTAATTATGACTACAATTTTTGCATTACAGAAGCAACCATAGGTCATATCTCAATATAGAATTAGATCATTAATACAAAAATGGATTTTCATTATGAAATTTGAAAGGTCCATGGGTTTATTAATACTTGGGTTTGATTATAAAAGATGAAAATATAAAATAAAGTGATATAACAAAGTAGGAGTAAATAAGATTTATTAAACATGATCAACCAGGGGTACCCTCATGATTTTCATCCTTCATTTCTTCATGATATTGTGTTATAATCTTTTAATCCCTGGTTTGTAACACCTAGAACCATAATTTTATTGATTTTATACTAGGATACCTCCTAGGGTTCAGTCTAAACCACATAATGATTCACCAAACACCGCCAATGATTGGGTGATTACTGTTCAACATCATAACCGAAACTCACAAAGGCAACACATGAAGAACTCGATGTGTTGTATACGTTTGTATGTTATTTCATTATGATAACATGAAATTAATGTACATGACCTTGAAAATTTTTATGTGAGTTCAATTGACCAATATGAACCACAGAAACACTGTAATTGAAAGGAGGGAAATGAAGTGTTGAACGGTGTGTGAAGCATCACATGAATGGGTACCCCTAAACATGATCATATGAGTAGAGAATTACATAACAGTAAATAACACAATAAAATAACAATAGAAGATGATTAAATACAACATAATAATGTGGAATTAAAAAATATCATTCAAATAATACAAACATGAAGCTTGGGATTACATCAGATTCCTCCCTGGGTGATCAAAAGAGGATTAGAAATCCATGATAGTAGAGGATGAAGGAGATGTTGAAGTTGCACTTACCATAGCTTCTATAAAATATAGTGATGATAAAAATACCTATTTGGGGCTCCAAAATGGAATCACCTTTCCTTTTATTTGAACGACAAAATGGGGTGCCATATGTTCCAATTTATAGGCAAAGTGGGATCGTGGTTTATGGAAAAGAGATTTCATAAACCCACTTGTACCACTTGTTTCGGCATCTATAAAGCATTATCTCGATTTGGAGAAAATAAAAAGTTGTTTCCCTACATCTTTTCTTTCTCCGCTGAATGTTTGGAACCCTTTGAAAACATATAACTCGAGATATTGATAAAATACAGAACACCGCATCTATCATTGTGCAGATTTTATTCCTTGACAGATCAGTTTGTATGGCCATCGTATTGGATGAATGAGGCTTCAGTTTTTTATTATGAAATGTACACCATTTAGTTATAGACCTTCCCACAAAATATTAACTCATTTGGAAGCACTTAATTTTCAAAAAATAAATAACAGTGAAAAAGTCTTAATGAATGCATTTAATTTTGGTCTATTTTCCTTCCAGTTCATCAAGGCCCCTCCAAATCATCTCCTCCTACAATGAAATAATAAAAACAAGTAACATTCCCCATTTTAATAGTGATTAAAAATTAATTCATTTATTAAACATAATGTTCAGTTTATAATTATATTTGGTATATTAATTGCAAAACCAGTTTAAATCAGCAGTGTATGGGTGGATTTGAATTGTGAGTCATTGTGTGATCACACCCCCACACCTATAAATTTGCACTCCTGGGAAAAGACACATATTAAAAAAATTAAGCATGTATAAATTAAAGTAATATGTTCAATTACAAAACAAGACCAAGGAGCTCTTCATAGTAAAAATGTAAAAAGAAGTCTCATAAATCATATCACAATGAAATTCAAAGAGATTCATGATACCAAATTGAGCAAAGAATCCAATAGTTAACCAGTCCACTAACTCTACACGTGTGTCTGTGAAAACCATTCCTTCTATATTTTCCACTTCTATGCAATAAATAAAGGTTATTTTAACATTATTCACCTTAAAATATCTTATCCACCGAACCCGCCCTATATCCATTTCAATCCTATTTCATGGCCCACTCACATAAACATTCCCAGATGTCAAACCATAAGCTCCTAACCTTGATATCACCATATGTTTCACATTTCATCACACCCATAATTTATTATTTTTTGTTTCTTTTCAGAAGTATCATTTGGAGAAAATATCACACTCATCAATCAACCATTGTTTGATCTCTTCATGACACTAATTTTAATATTTATAACAAGATCAAAGGTTGAGCTGGAGTGGTTTTTGACCTGACCAAGACGCAACTCAAAATGGTTTTTTAGGGCGTGCAACAGTCGGATATCAGGTACCCACACATAGTTCAATTCATTACTATAATGAAGCAGATCAGATAATGAACGAACGTATGTAAATATCATTTTACACTGAAAAATATTATCCTAACTTATATTTACCTTATAGTATGTAATAAATATTAACACTTTTTGGTTTTGTGAAAAAATGTGTGGAGATATTAGTGGCACAGTTTTTATAAAGACTACTCACACAAGGGGCATAAATAATATCAATGGTTTTACATAGATACATCCATTTATATCATTGAAAGAAAACCAATACAATAAAATTCACTCCTTGCTGGTCTTGTTCTCCTACCTTGTAGTATTTTTACTTTCCCCCATTATGGACCCCAAATCCTAGAACATTGGAAATTTTTATGGGGAAAAATGAAAATAACATAAAAATTGAGAGAATGAAAGAAAATAATAAAGGCAATGGAAATCATATTGAACCAAAGAATATATCCACCCCCCCCCCCACACACACACACATAGAATATGCAGTGTCCTCACTAAAATAATTGAGAATGTGAGAAGGATAAAACCTGGTGTGTTTTAATGGTATGTTGTGTCTAGAAGGTGGATGTCCTCTACCAGATTCTTTGGAAAATCCTCATATTAGTGTTTAAGTCACTACCCATTGATGGTATGACTTCTCCCACTCTGCTCAGGAAAAATTTGTATTGCACAAAAACGGTAAACATTAGTAACAGTTTAAGGCATGAACCATCGGGAACGAAGCTTACATGGGTGGGGATTTATCCTAGAATTGTACATGATGAACTTCTCACCAATATGTAACATCCGATATTTAATTGTTCTATCATGGATAGAGTTTGATTTCTCTTTATAGATCTAGGATTTCTCATATACATCATGTCTAATTTCTCTCAACTCGTGAATCTGAAGAATCCTATGCTCACCTACATCGGAAATATTCATATTAAATTGTTTAACAAACCAATATGAATGGGGTTCTACCTCCACCGGGAGGTGACAAGACTTTCAAAACACAATCATATAAGGTGACATTCCAATTGGGGTTTTAAAAGTTACACGGTATGCCCAAAGTGCATCATCCAAGCGCAAACTCCAATCTTTCCTATTAGGTTTTACTGTTTTCTCCAAGATTTGTTTAACATCCCTATTTGAGATTTCCTCTTGTCCTTTAGTTTGGTGGGGGGGATATGAAGTGGACACTTTATGATCAACCCCAAAAATATAGAGAAAAATTTTCATGTTGCGATTTTAAAAATGTAAAACCTGGTCACAAATGATGAAACTCGATAAACCAAACCTACTAAAAATATGAGAGCTCATAAAATCAACAACCACATGAGAGTCATCGGTCCTAGTGCACTTTTCTTCCACAAATTTAAATACATTGTCAATAGGCAATAAAATGTATAAAAATCCAAATTAAATTGAAAAAGGCCCCATGAATTCAATGCCACAAGCATCAAAAATTACACTAAAAAACATGGGTTACTGGGGGAATTTCATTCCACTTGTTGATAATCCCTGCGAATTGACTATGAGTACATGCCTTGAAATATATATGGGCATCCCTATAAAAAGTTTTCCAATAAATTCCTGAGTCAAGATCCATTTGAGCTGTATATTGAGAGCCAAAGTGGCCCCCCTTGGAAAATGTATGGTAGAAGGTCAAAATAGAGGTCAACCCATGCTGAGTGACACACCGACTATAACATCCTGACCCCAGTTATCCAGAGTCGTTGAATTATTGCGTAACATTGGCATGATTACTAAAGATCATGTCTCGAAAGACCGATTATTTTAGTAGCCTTGAAATACTAGACACATTCATAAGTTTTACATTACATCATAAAGTAATACAAAACTACAACAACATCTTGTCCCCATATCCTCTCATATTATCCCTTCAGGTCATTCATAAAATATTTCTTCACATCCTGGAGAAATTAAAACATTGAAAGGGGTGAGCTCAGATGCTAATTAAGGATAACAATATAGTAGACGCTTTCATAAATAAACATTAAAATTTAAGGAAATGTATAACTAAAACAAAATCCTTTTAAACTTGAACATCACCATAATATGGAAAAAATAAAAATGAAATAATTCCATTTACTTATTCACATGGATATTCTACTTTTCGAATAATCACATGCAATATCAATAAGCACTTTCATAATGAAGGAATGCATAATGCCAGACTAACATAACCACGTAGCCGAGGCCTCGTGCCAAGACTATAAATAAGATTTTGTCAAGGCATCATGCCAAGACACTAGTTTTTCTCATGAGACCTGCCGATGCATCGAGGAGCTATAGTGGGCTCCACCCGTCACTTATTAAGTCCAATGCATTCCTCATATGAAAATGTTTAAACATATAATAAACCATAACATAATTCTATCATATAAAACATTCATAAAAGAAACATAACATTTCCACATTTCAATAACAAGATATCAATACAACACATTGATATAAAAAAACACTTTCAAAACCATTTTCAATACCAAAATAAAAGAAAATTAAAAATTTGTAATTATTTTTCATTTAAAAAATTTATGGCTTGTAAAGGAAGCCAAAACTCAAATAATGGTCACGACGGCGGAGAATTCATTATCGCCGCATACTTATGACAAAAAAACATTCCCTTTTTCCTTTTAGTAAAATTATTAGTATAAAAAATATTCCTATTGAATAAACATAAAAGTCAAAGGGGTTTATACACCGTATAAAATAAAGTTGTGTATAAAACAAAATATGCCTAAATGAAAGGAGATTGAGACGTAGTCCCTTACAAAGATAATTTTTTTAAAATAAAATAAATCTATTATGTGTATTCACTATAATTACACATAAATAAAGTATAAATACAAGATAGGTCATAATAATATCATGACATACTTTTAATGTAGGAGATTAACCCAAAGAATAGAAATTGGGTTAAGAAGTTCCCTTACCTCGTGTCCGACTTGACTCGATCATTTTTAACCACATGAATAATAAAATAGAGTTAATTTATACTTTATTAAGAACCTTTTTAATGTTCATTATTCCTTTTATATCATTTATTACCATGTTATGAACATTATTTATTTGTTTAAGTTAAAAACGGTCGTTTTGTCGATCTTTGGTACTTGAGTTAAAAATAAACTTCTTATAATTACAAGATGTTCATGTGGTAAAATATCCATTATATCCAAAATTATATTAATTATGTATATATGATATATATCATATATAGACATTATATACATGCATTTATAATATTACATAACATTTAGAGGTAATAAATGAAATGCACCATTCCTGGAGACGGTAAGTCGTACGTACGCATTAATGCTACTTTCATTTCTATTTCGTATTTAATGGAATGAAATCGTAATGATATAAAGGTATATTGTAATTATAGTATTAAATCATATATAATATCATTTACTCCGTCCTTTATACATCCCACATATGGCATTAACGATTCAAATCACTTTAAGGGGGCGGTAGTCCGCACTTCCTAAAATGAAATTATCGTGTTTACCCATAATGGAAATAACAAATGTATGACATAAATGAGAAATAAAGAAACATAAAAAAACATAAACATAATATATATCATAAATAAATATAGTGACATATTAATGGCCACCATGAGAGGTGTTAAAAGAAGATTGAACAATCATCGTTTTATGAGACATAATTTTTCCAACCACAGAAACAGTATGTTCTTTTACCATTAGTCGAAAGTGTGTGTAATTGAAAATAAAATACATCACATAAAAACATCCAATTATATTTAGGATACTGTTGTTGTTACAAAAGAAAATAATAGAAAGAGTTTAGGTGGTTGGAGAAGCAAAATAAAACAAAACAACGTAAGGGAAGACATTACATTTAAATCGGGTAACTCCCCTCAGTTTGAACCAAAATGGTTTCATAAAGAGATTTCATCCTATGTTAAGGCTTCTAGGATTAAGGGAGGAATATTTAGAGAGTATTTTGGCAGAGTTTTGCCGAGCCAAATGGCTTTTATGGTGTGAGTAAGGTGGTATAGGTGGGGGTTCTTTTATAAGAGGAGAGGTGGGGCACTCTTGGAAAGTTATGAAATATTACATTATTATGAAATGATTTTCGGATTTTAGAGGTCCCAAAATTATATATTTCTAGGATAAGGTGATAAAGGTTAGATATATACTCATATCATAGGTTTTTGACAAGTTTATGTCTTAGATTTTAGATTATTCTCTCATTTTTTAAAATCGTTAATTAATGAAGTAATCACTACATCATCATGGTGTCATAAATATTTTAATTTATTTAATATCTAAAAATTATTAAAAAATATCATGATTTAGGAAATCTTTTTATATTTCCAATGAATATTTATAGTCGAAAGGTTAACTTATATAACCCCATGTAATAATTTTTTTACTAAAACAACAGATGTTTGTGATAATTTTATTTTTACTTTAAATAAAAATTTATTAATGTGATTTTCTTACCCCAAGTGGCTCCATGGGGTCCCCAAGTTGACCCATGGATTGTCTTGGTCTCCCATGACTCATCCAATAAGGGTAGGAAAAGTGTCAAGATTTTTTCATATTTTTATAATATCATTTTTACCTTAAATTTCAATAATTACCTTTAATCGTGATTAATAAAACTTAAAAGTTACTATTCACCAAAAAAAAATTTAACCACATTTTTCATCCTAATGACAACCATGTATGTCATATTTTTGAAAATCAAATCACAAAACTGTAATGTTTCATTTACACGAAAAATTAGTTTTTAAACTACCACTTAGTGGTTTCACTATTCATCAAAAATTGTTGTTTTTTTAGAAAAATACCAAAAATTCACCCTAAGATATTTTTGATATTCCTAATTCATAAATGATGTCTATTTTAAAAAATTAAAAACATATAATTTGGTTTAATAAATTTAATAATTAATTCTCATTGTCACAACAAATAGCGTGTTTATCATAAGCAATATATATCAAAAGATTGACAATTGTTTATGAAAAATTTCAAAGTGAAATTAATTCTAATGACCATCATTGGATAAAATGGTAAAAATATATTCTAATTACACTTTAAAACCACTAAATAGTATTATTTATCACTATAAATTAATTTTATTAAAAAAGTTTTTTATGTATCTTTTCTATTCATAGAAAATTGGAAGTTCTCAGAAAATTACAAAAAAATCAACTTTGGATAATTTCGATATTCCGAATACAAAAATGAAGTCCATTTTGAAATATAAAATTTATATAATTTCAAAAAGTGGGTATTTATATTCATAACTGATACTTTTATTGGTCACGGTGTGTTAGAATCTCAAACTTGTGTATAATGCAAGCTATTGCATTATTGAAAGAGAAGCGTATTGCAAAAGCTTGGGGCGTTACACCGACAAAACACATCATCACTTAAAGTTCTCCACATTTATGGGTAATCCCATATGTACCACCGAGAATCATGCTGAAGTCTCTAGGATTGTGAAGTGCTGAATTCAGTTGGGAACCTAGATGTTGTTTAAAAATTCACAATGTCTGCATACCATGGGGTACGGTCCAAAACATCACAATGGTTGTCATGAGGAAATAATTATCCAATGGTAAGGGATGAGTTAACATGGTGGTACAATGGTAGAGAAATCCTACTAATGTGGTCAGCTACAACATTAACTACTCCCCTCTAATCTCTAATCTCAATGTCAAACTCTTGGAGGAGGAGTATCTACAATATGAGGTAGGGTTTAGCTTTAGGTTTCTTTAATAGGAATCGAAGGGTAGCATGGTCAGAAAAGACAATCAATTTTTACTCAAGAGGATATGAATGAAATTTTTTCAAGGCAAAAACAATAGAAAGGAGTTCCTTTTTAGTGGTTGTGTAGTTTACCAGGGCAGAGTCAAGGGTACGTGAGGCATACCCAATGACATGAGGAGCCTTATCAAACCTTTGTGATAAAACTATCCCAACTGAAATGTTAGAGGCATCACACATAAGTTCGAAGGGGAGATCCCACCTTAGTGGTGGAATATGTGAGGTGGTGTGAGACTACTTTTAAGTTAATTGAATGCATCCTAACAATTTTTATCAAACAGAAAATAATAATCTTTTTGTAATAATCAGGACAATAGAAGTACGATATTACAAAATTCTTTAATGAATAAGCATTAAAAACCAGCATGACCAAAGAAAGATTGAACATCACAAACACATTTTTTATTTGCAAGGGAAGAAATTAATTCAATTTTATATTTATCAACTTGAATTCCATTAATTTAAATGGAATGCCCATGAACTATCCCTCTCTCAACCATGAAACGACATTTCTCATAATTTAAAACAAGATCTTTTTCAATGTAGCAGCGGAGAACAGAACCTAGGTGTACCAACAAATCATCAAAGGAAGAACCATATATTGTGAAATAATCTATAAATACTTCCATAAAACTCTCAAGGTACTCATAAAAAAAATACTCATCATACATCTCAGAAAAGTACATGGAGAAATACATAGACCAAATGGCATCATTCTGTATGAAAATATGCCGAATGGACATGTAAATGTAGTCTTTTCTTCATTTTCTGGGGCTATATGGATTTTGAAATAACCTGAATAGCCATAAATGAAACAATAATGGGACTAACCGGCCAATCGTTCTAACATTTGTTCAATAAAACGTAATAAAATGTGGTCCTTCTGCGTGGCTTGATTAAGTCGACGATAGTCAACACAAACTCACCAACAATTTTGCACACATGTTGGAACCAATCCTTTTTGTTTATTCGACACAACTGTTATTACTATTCTTTTAGGCACAATTTTCACTATGCTAACACATTTAATATCAAATATAAGATAAATGATCCCCGTAGTAAGAAATATTCTCACTTCAAATTTTACCACTTTAAGGAGAATGGGATTCAACTGGAATTGAAATTGACTTACGAGCTTAGCCTCATCATCCTAAAGTATATGGTGCATTAAAAAAGATGGGATAATCCCAGGAATATCAGCTAATGTCCATCTTATTTCCTTTTTACACTCTCTCAATAGTTTGAACAGTTTCGATTCCTATTGTGGAGAGAGATTATTGGCAAAAACGACGGACAATTGGTCAATACCCTCAAGATATGCATATTTTAAATTAGAAGGATGTTTTTGAAGTTAAAAAAATGTGGTTTCTGGATTGAATAAAAGAATATAGGGGGAGTGAGGCTCATTAAACATTCTATCTGCTCATGTTTATTCTCTAATGATAAAGAATCTATTGAAAAGAGATTTGCAGAATCATCGACGGTCATGGGTACCTTAGAATGAACACAATCATCAATTGAAGCACAAAATTTACACTTTTCAGAACCCACACAACACTCATAACATGAATCAAAACTCAAATTATCTAACGGTGAAGAAATTGAAAATTATTCATAATTTGGGTTGAGAAGATAATTTTTTATGTGTGCATCGTTTGAGAGAACTTCCATCGAATAGAAAATATGAGTGGAGTGCTCTTCAATAGGGTGTTTAATAGCCACATATATGATAAAACGGACCTTTTCTCCTTTTAATTCCATGGAAAGCGTACCATTGTGAATGTTGATGATTGTCTTCGATGTTTTGATGAAGGGAATCTCATGTATGAGAGGAGCATGTCCTTGGGTTTGAATATCTTCCATCTCAAGAATGTAGAAATCAGAATGGAAGATGATATTCTTCACTCATACAATAACATCCCCAATCACTCCTATTGGATGTATAGTACATTGGTTGGAATGTTTTACCACAATTCATGTAGGTTGTATCTCTCCAACCAGTAGAGAAGTGTACACAGAGTAAGGAATTACATTAATGGAAGCACATAAATCTAGCATAACATCAGAAATGAAATTCTGCCCTATGGTACACAGTATTTTGAATGTTCTTGGATCCTTGAATTTGGTTGGATTTTCTATTTTAATTATGGCTGAGACATTCCTCCCCTAGTTGAATCTCTTATTCTCGCTCAAATTTACCCAAGAGAAGATGGTAAGACGGTCTTTGTAGTTTAGCATGGGTTATCGAATCCATAGAGAGCTATGCAGAAAACTATAGACACATACATTCTATGGACTTATTTTGGATATGAAGTGGCCAACATGGATTTATTTTGGATTGTTTTTAAAGATATCTAATATATTTAAGTTAATTCAATTTAAAAGAATGTGTTGATCCTAGGTTATCACTCGGGGTGGATTGGACGTATTTTCTTTTTAATGATTTCAATTTTTAAATTTCAGATGGGGTTATTTAAAGAGATAAAACAACACCATCACTTACTGGTTTAATGCCTACACCCTTTAATACTAATCACCTATACACTTGACAGATCAATGATTTGAGCACTTCAAGGTAAAGGGTCGAATTAGCACTTGAAGTGTGTGGCCTTAAATTCAACAAGGACGATGGAGTATAAAAACCATCAAATAAAAATCTCAATTAAATAAGTGATTATACATTAATGAGGTGATAGATAACATCCAATCAAGCCCCTTTCTACTCCCTTGGATCAACACATAAGTGGGTTAGCCCTCCATTGATTCTTTGGATTCAATGGAAGAAGAAAGTGGACTCATGAGTGAGGAAATGGAGAAGTAAACAAACACAATAAAATAACAATCACTCCACCGTTGTGTGATAATATCACAAGGTTTGGTATGAAAAAGTTAACACCTTGAACCAACAGTATCAAAGTGATAAGGAGAAGAACAGTATAATAATAGAATAAGAACTTTTGTTAAGAAACAAGGATGAATTAAAACAACTTACATGTGAAGGAAGAACATTACAAAGACAAATTGGCAGCATAACATTAAGATGATAACAAGCTCCAAGATTGCTAAATCCTCCAACACCACTTCCTTAAATAGGCCTTTCTGAGCCCTTGGGTCGAGCCTACAACAGTAAAAAGAATCTCAATTAATTTTGGTAGTCCATAGGTGGTGGAAATATTGTGAAATTTGGACTTTTGCATCTTTGACCCGAGGTGGCAGCCAACTTTCATCCATCGAACAGACGCGTTTGGATGAACATATAGATGGCCGAATCAGAGTGGTCCATAAAAGAAGAAAATGGATCTATGGATGTCTTCTAACTTCCTGGAACATTTAGACCCATTTAGAGTTTTGAATTCCCAGATTTGAGCAAATTAGTGGGCTGTTTTGCTGGGCCGCAGAATCTGGCCCAGAATTGTATCTCTAATTTGGGGCGCCTAAATGACCACCATGGAGGACAAATTAGAATTGTCTCATGAAGAGTGATTTGTTTCTATACATGGCTTCTAGCATCCCACGATATTTGGGATTAATTGGGCCTGTATGCTGGGCCCCACAGTCTCATTAGTGAGATGGTGTCCAATCTGCCTTCTCTAGAATTGATTCCATTCATCTCCAAATATCTCCATCATCATTTATGAATCATCCATTGATCCCTGAATGAAAAATGTTTACATTTATGTTTTGATATAGTTACCTAAATATAAAATTAAAATATTGATAATTACATTCCTTATAATCAGATGACTCATTGGGCCTAAATTTGTGTAAATTAGGCATGAAGTGCACAAATGATGAGCATTGATGTTCATAATAAAAATGCAGTAACTCAGGCCCATAAGATCAAAAACGAACATTTAACACCATTAAAATGTAATAAAAATATATGTTTTTATTGGAAAATCACACCCCCAAACTTGAGATTTGATAGTCTCGAGCAAATAATTCAATGATTTTATTTGAATTCCTTTTTTCAAACACATTATATCAAACAATGCTCACAATGAAAACTACACACAAATATATCTTTATAACCTATCAAGATAATTTAAAACAAGATGAATTTAAAATCATATCCCAATCCCAAGCCCATTCCTTTGATCAAATCCATCATCATACTTCATCAAACTCAATTAGGTGTAATGATGTGTTGTGTATCACAATAGATATGGGGGTTCATTTTCATTCAAGGGGGAAATCATGGAAGCGCTAGATAGAATCACATTTAATCCTAATATGACTATTCTTCATTCTTGTTTTGGATTTTTTTTTTCAATATTACCATAGTAATTGAGATTGTAGTTAATCAAATTAAACAATGTAGGAAGACTTTTCCAATGACTCCCAGACTCAAAGGCCTTCGGTCACCAAGTGAAGCCCACATACTCAGGCATCATCTCGAGTTAACATAATAAAAAACAAATTCATATTACCATAAATAGAGATAGATTGAAAACTCAGGGCTAGACAACTCTGGAGTCACGATCCCCAAGTGCCGAAAGCCTCAAATTTTATCAATCCATTTCTCTACACGCTATTTTTTTTTGAATACTCATATTATTCATAAAAATAAAACTAGACTATGCTATTGATTATGGGACCCCAAAAATTCAAATTAGTACCCCAAAATCTAAAGGACGTGCATTTTGTCATTTTGATTTAATGGATGAAAATTTTCATTGGACAACCAAACTTCCAAAATCAATACTTTCAAACTTAATCATGAATTAAATTAAGAGTCAAGAAAATTAAAATTATTTGACATGTAGTTTTTATGTAAGAAAATATTTTATTATATGAATAATAATAGAATTTTACATATTTTTTTTCATTGTTTTATTTAAAAAACATTTTTTTTTCACACTCCCCAACTTAGAATGAAACTGTCCCTAGTTTCGTAAAAATTAAATTTAAAATGGGGTAGAGGAATAAAAATGGGAGTTCAATGAGGAAATTGAAATATGAGAATAATGGAATGAAGTCACCTGGTGGTTGAAGTTTGAATATCTTGCCGCTCGAATTTATTCCTTTGATATCCATGTCGCTTGCAAAGTTCCCTAGTGGAAAAATGAAAAACAAAACAAAAAAACAAACAAAAAAACAATATATATATATATATATTTATATAACAAACGAAGTAAAATATAAGTATATACATAAAAATTAATTAATAGGTCAGCACATTAAGCCGTAGGTAAGTGGTAAGCGTGCGCCCCTGTCTCCCTTCGGTCCCAGATTCGAGTCCCCGCGGCTTCGCCGGTTGTGACGGGGTTTGCCCCACGGCCTATGGCATGTCCCCTTTTTTAATTATTATATTATTTTTATTGTTTTTATTATTTTTATCTTAACCTATAAAATAATAAAAATACAACAAAATAAACGGATGATACATTGTCTTCTTTTTAAATTTCTGGGTAAGGTATTAGTCAAGGATCACACCACGTGACACGGATGAATATGGTGCTCCCCTTTCGTACCCATCCATACTAATAATAGAATAACATGTAAAAAGTCTATTTTTTTATTTTTAAATATAAAAAAGATTAATTAATCTTATTTGAAAAATAAATATGATTCATAAATATTAGAAACATAAAAACCACGGGTTTCCTCCCGTGTAGCGCTTTGTTTAACGTCGTTAGCCCGACTTGAACCCCCCAACTTATCCAATACCAACTTTCAACATTTTAAAGACCACATGTTTCACCAATTCAACTAGGTTGAATTTGATTCTATGTTTATAATTTGTTTCATTCACAAATCTATATCCTAAAATGAGTGGGTAAATCCATGGAATATCAGAAATGGTGGATCTAGTTGCTTCTCTAGTCTTGCCTAAGGCATCAATAATCATTCCTAAATTTTCATTTTCAATAGAAGAATGAATTCCAACTGAACAGTCATGGTTATACCCTATGAATGGATACTTGATTGGGTAAGGAAGAATAATAATTTTGATCTCATGTTGGATATGACATTTAGACACAGGTTGAGATTTTGAATCTAACCCAGTTTCATATTGCAAATTTCTCAATAGATTCGCTTCTTTTTTAAAATAAGATTAAATAATAAAATTGGAAATATCAGTGATAGGAATGAGTATAGACTCAATGTTTGTGACTTCTCTCAATGGTTCAGTGATTAGTGTTTTTGAGAAATCATCAATGGAGTTATCCTTAGGAGACACAATCCATGATGTCAAATTCTCCGCTTTTGAATCCAAAAATTGAATTTCCTCCTGATTTAAAGAACCTTCAACGATTCCATGATCCTCTTAATCTATCTGAAATCTAATTGTTTTCTCTTCAGTAAATTCATGAGCGGTTTGTGGGAAACTAGACACTTCACATAAGGTTATGGAAGGGACAGTTTGTGTAGGGATGGGTTCCTGACAGTGTTTAATGCTTTGTAGTTCTAACCTCAATGATGAAACCTCAAAATTAATTATCTCCATTTATTGAAATAGTTTTTCAAGTAATGGATGTGGATTAGTATGGATAAGGGGTTGATCTGAATGGTCTATTCTAGGTGGATAATTAAGTTGTTGGAATTGCACAGGAGGGTGTTCAGATTAGCCTTGTTGGGATTGGAACTCATAATATGTTGGAATGTATTGTGGATCATATGAATAAAAACATTGTGGTTCAGTAGGTTGTTGATGATCCCACAAGTAGGAATTATGATGGTCATTTTACATCGTACATGGGGTTGGGTGATCAAAGTAAGGATAGGTTTCCCATGTTTGGACTTGTTCAAAATTGATTTACATAGGAGTGAGGGGTGAGAATATAAAAGAGGGATGAAAAAAGGATGATAGTGTCTAGAATAACTTACTAAGGTCCCCAGAAATGGCGCCAAAATTTTATTCTCGCTCAAATTCACCCAAGAGAAGAAGGTAAGACGGTCTTTGTAGTTTAGATTTGGTTATCGAATCCACAGAGACCTAAGAAGAATCCTATAGACACATACATTCTATGTACTTATTTTGGCTATGAAGTGGCCAACTTGGATTGATTTTGGATGGGTTTGAAAGATATCTAATAGATTTATGTTAATTCAATTTAAAATAATGAGTTGATCCTAGGTTATCGCTCGGGGTGGATTGGACGTATTTTCTTTTTAATGATTTCAATTTCTTTAATTTGAGATGGGTTCATTTAAGGAGATAAAAAAACACCATCACTTACTGGTTTAATGCCTACACCCTTTAATACTAATCACCTATACACTTGAAGGATCAATGTTTTTAGAACTTCAAGGTAATGGTTCGTATTAGCACTTGAAGTGTCTGGCCTTAAATTCAACAATGAAGATGAAGTTTAAAAACCATCAAATAAAAATCTCAATTTATGAATTGATTATACATTAATGAGGTGATTAATAACATCCAATACATCCCCTCTCTACTCCCTTGTATTAAACCATAAGTGTGTTATCCCTCCATTGATTCTATGGTTTCAATGGAAGCGTAAAGTAGACTCGTGAGGGAGGAAATGGAGAAGTAAAAAAACGCAATAAAATAACAATCACTCCACCGTTGTGTGATAATATAAAAAGGTTTGGTATGAACAAGTTCACACCTTGAACCAATGGTATCAAATTTATAAGGATAAGAACTGAATAATAAGAGAAGAAGAACTTTTATTAAGAAACAAGGATGAATTAAAACAACCTACATGTGAAAGAAGAACATTACAAAGAGAAATTGGCAGCATAACATTAAGATGAAAACAAGTTCCATGATTGCTAAATTATCCAACACCACTACCTTAAATAGGATTTTTTGAGCCCTTGGGTCGAGCCTACAACAGTAAAAAGCATCTCAATTAATTTTGGTAGTCCATAGGTGGTGTAAAGCTTGTTGAATTTGGACTTTTCCACCTTTGACTCGAGGTGGCAGCCAGCTTTCATTCACCGAACAGACGCATTTGGATGACCTTCTAGATGGCAGAATCAGAGTGGTCCATAGACGAAGAAAATGTAGCAACTGATGTCTTCTAACCTCCTGTAAACATTGGGCCAATTTGGAGTTGTGAATTACGAGATATGTTCTAATTAGTGGGCTGTTTTTCTGGGCCGCAGAATCTGGCCCATAATTGTATCTCTAACTTGGGGTGCCTAAATGACCACCATGGAGGAAGAATTAGAATTATTTTCTGAAGATTTCTTTGTTTGAATACATGGATTATAGAATTCCATGAAATTTGGGATTAATTGGGACTGTCTGTTGGTCCCCACAGTCTCATTATTGGGATGGTGTCCAATCTTCCTTCTCTATAATTCCTTCCATTCATCTCCAAATATCTCCATCATCGTTTATGAATCATCCATTGATCCCTGAATGAAAAATGTTCACATTTAAGTGTAGATGTAGTTCCCTAAATATCAAATTAAAATATTTATAATTACATTCCTTAGAATCATATGACTCATTGGGCCTAAATTTGTGTAAATTAGGCATGAAGTGCACAAATGATGAGCATGGATGTTCATAATGAAAATGCACTAACATCGGACCATAAGATCAAAAATGAACATTTAATACCATTAAAATGTAAATAAAATATATGTTTTTATTGGATAATAAATCTCTCATTCCCCTTCAGCCTTCATTTATGGGTGAAATGTATTTTAATAAATATGTCATAACAGAGAATTTAATTGGCTACATAAAAAATGGAATATTAACTTGAACTATTTTAAATGTATCCATTATTTCATTGAAAATTTCATTATAAATGATTTACATAGATTTAGAGAGTCTTTGAGGGAAATAATGATGAATGGATTATTCATGGGAATCCTTAATGATAATTTTATTTCCATTTTTATTTTTCTTATTCATTAGAATCTTTTATGGGTGGAGAAAGAGTGTTTTCAAGAGGGGGACATACTTGTTGCGTACTATCAGTTGAAGGATAAAATTATTTACCAATATTAAGTGTACCTTCACTTACATTACCTTTATCCTTCAGATTGTCAAAGGGCTGGGATGGTAGTTTTCCAGAACCTTGCATCATAAGCTCATTGATGGGGTTCGCCAATTACCCCACTTGAGTTCGTAGGCCTTGAAATACTGATTGTGCAGTTTTTTGGAACTGGCGGTTATGGGTTGCCATTTTCATCAACATATCCTCGAGGCATGGTTCAGATTTGGGTGGAGGAGACTGATTGTTTTTGAGAAGTTGAAGAATAAGAAGGTTTCATACCTTGACCTTGTTGATACCAATTCTGGTTGGGGTAGCGTGTGTTTTCTCCATATTGAAACTGGGGTTGTGCTTGCCACCATGGATTTGGATTTGGACTAAATAGTTCTTGATTTAATGGTGTGGTTAGATGGAATGGATTTCCTAGAAACATGGCTTCACTAGAATCGAGTGAATATTGATGTTTTGGGCACTGGTAAGAAAAATGAGAATTGTCAGAACAATTACAACAATTTAATGGAATATGATGATATTGTGAGTTACCTTGTGCTTGATCTAATTGACTTATAATGGTATGCAACTCATCAACCTATATATCTATATTTTTTGCTATAGATGAATGACTTACCACATGAAATCCTCGAGTTGGTTAATTTTATCATGTACCAAATTATTGTGCATTTTGAGCTATGATTGATATTAAGTCATGAGTGGTGAAAGGAGTTTTATCAACCAAGGAACCACTGGCTGGTGCATCAATCATTCCACAATCCATGGGGATAATTCCCTCATAGAAGTATTGGATTAATATTTTTTCCCTAATCTTGTGGTGGGGGAAGCTTGAGAAGAGTCATTTGAATCTCTCCATGTATTCCTGAAGGGTCTCTCCTTGTGATTTCCTAATGCCACATATTTCATTCCTAATAGATGCAGTTTGGTAGGAAGGGAAGAAATTCTATATAAAGAGTCTTTTTAGGTCATTTTATCCCCCAATTGTGGTAGGAAAATTGTGTATTCTGTCTTTTTCTACACCATCAAGGGAGAAAGAGAAAGCCCAAATCCTAATTAAGTACTCAAACACATTTTTGGTTTTCATGGTGGAGCTTACTATGTGATATTCCATAATGTTTTTATGATGGTACTCACTAGGAAGTCCAAGGAATTTAGGATGAAGGTGGATGAGGCCTATTCTTACCTCGATGTTGGATGCTTCCTCGTGATATTGGATGTACACAGTTTGGTACTCCACATCTGTGGTAGTATGTTATATTAAAGTTCTAGTATTTGCAGCCATGTTTTCTTGGATAATATTGGGTTAAATTTTTGACTGTTTTATGAACACTTGAGGTTCCACAATGGGTTCATTATTGTTACTTGATTGACCTTCTCTAGATGCCTTTATTTGTGTGTGAAGTGTCTTTTAAATTTTTGGGTCATATTCATGCAGTTTTCCTTTTTCTGATTAGGTCATGCAAATAAGTTTTGAAGTTTGTTTTTTTAATATGGATAAAATAAATTAATAAGGGTGAAAATATAATAGAATTTTATAAAACATAATTATAGAGAGGGAGGTGGAGAAGAAGAAGAGGAGAGAGAGAGAGAAAGAACACACACAAAACAAACAAAAACAATGACAAAAACACAAAACAAAAATAATAAAATGGGGGTGGGGTATTGAAAGGAGTACTAATTTAGAAGAAAAATAAATAATGAAAACTAAATAAAGAAAATAAATGATTTTGAATCCTCGGAAACGCCGCCAAATTTTGAACGCATGGTCAAGCGCGTCAAAATAGTTGTGTAATTTTGACATGAATTTCTGCAATACAGTTGCAACCCTAGGTCATCTCTCGATGGAGCCTTATATCATTAGTTTAAAAAGAGAGTTTTGATTATAAAAGTAGAAAGGTAAATTGGGTTTATGAATACATGGGTTTGATGATAAAATATGACAATTTTAAAATGGAATTGATAAAACAATGTAGGAGTAAACAAGATTGATTAAATGTGATCAACCCGTGGTACTCTCATGATGTTCATACATTATTACATCATGATATAGGGTTATGATCATTTAATTCCTGTTTTGTAACATGTAGGACCAGAATTTTTCTGAGTTTATACTAGGATACCTCCTATGGGTTGGTCGAAAACAAACAATTATTCACTAGACACTGTCGATGATTGGGTGATTTTTGTTCGACATCATAACCAAAACTCGCCAAGGCAACACATGAAGAACTCTATGTGCAGTCTAGGTTTGTATGTTATTTCATTTAGATACCATGAAATAAATTTACACAACCTTGATAGTTTTTATGTGCGTTTAATTGACGAATATGAATCACACAATTACTGTAATTGAAGGGAGGGAATGGAACTGGTGAGCGGTGTATGAAACATCACATGAATGGGTACCCCCAAACATGATCATATGAGTTGAGTATCACATAGCAGTACATAACTCAATAAAATAAAGACAGTGGATGATACAAAACAATATAAAAACCTAGAATCAAAATGATCATTCATATATTAAAAACATGAATCTTGGAATTATATCATGTTCCTCCCCGGGTGATCACAAGGGGTTTTGAAATCCATGTGAGGGGAGGAAGAAGAAGATGTCGAAGTAGGACTTCCCATATCCTCCATAACTTGTAGTGATGATAAAAAGGCCATTTTGGAACTCCAAAATGGCAGCACCATTCCTCTGATTCGAAATACCAAACGGGCTGCCCAAGGTGCCTATTTATAAGCAATGTGAGAAGGTGGTTTAAGGCACATAGATTAATTCAACCCACTTGTACCACTTCTTCGGCCTCTAGACAGCATTATCGCGCTTTGGAAAAAATGGAAAAGTTGTATCCCCACCTCTTGAATGTATCCACCGAATTGGTGGAACCCATTGGACACATACAGATCGAGATATTTATAAAATTTAGAACACTGCATCTGACATTGTGCATATTTGACTCCTATGACAGATCAGTTTGGATGGGCATCATAGAGGCCGAATGAGGCATCAGTTCCTTAATATGAAATGTAGATAATTAAATCCTGGACCTATCCATAAAATATGATCCCATATTATGCACAAATGTTTATAAAGAAAAACAAGTGGACAGGTCTTCATGGATCCGTGCAATTTTGGCCCATTTTTCTTCCACTTCATCAAAGGCCCTCTAAATCATCTCCTCCTACATTGAAATAATAAAAACAAGTAACATTTCCCATTTTATTAGTAATTAACATAAATTTATTTATTACAACCTAATGTGAAATTTATTATTATATTTGGAATATTCATTACAAAACCAGTTTAATAAAACAGTGTAAGGGAAGGTTTGAATATAGAATCGTTGTGTGATCAATGCCATTACAATTATTCTATGTATCCCAAACCCACTATGTAATCACCCGCATAACTCGAATCATATCAAACAATTCTCTGATCAATAATACAAATTTCACATACAAATCATTTATTACATCGGTGGTCCGATCATGGAAGATCCATCCCATAAATGTTGAACAAGGACCTAGTAGGCCCACCAGTGATAACATATTGGGAGAAACACATAATAAAAATGGTGAAACAGTCATTGGCCAAGAGTTTTTGGCCAACATATACAAATTATGTATTATTTGGTGAGAAACATGTAACAACAGATATAGATAGAATAACCAATTAAAAATTTGTACATATGCACATTAAAAAGTTTATGAAAATATTAGATCAAATACATCGAATTGATCAGGATAAATATATTAATCAAATGAGGAAGTATAAAAATTACAATCCCTACATGGATCTAGATCGATTTCGAATGAAGAATGTTCTTACCAATGATGGGGAAATTCTGTTGTATTCAATACTCCTCGATTCACTTCAATATTGGAGCTCATCTTTATCTAATATCTATCCTACAATAATATATGGTAAAAATATCCCCTAAATGATCCCATAATTATGTAGAATTACAAGGTGTGTTCCATATTGTTACATAAATAAATGAAATTATGATTTAGGGGGTTTAATGAATGAATTAATGAATTATATAATTAATCTACTAAATAAACCCTCCAAAATCCATTTTTTATAATTACCCTAGGCCAACAAACTTTTATTCATTCCTATGGTAAAACTATCATTCTAGAATCAATAGTTGTCACATATTTTCAAAATAATTCATATATTAGGAGAAATACAATAATTTACAAAAAAAAACCATTCTTGCGTAATATAAATGATATTTAATATTATTATAAAATTATTTATGGGAACATAAGCACTCCAAATCACACATCGTATTAGAGTCTGTCTCAGAAAATATTTCTAGATATACTTATTAGTATTATAAATAAAAACAGGGTATCCATAGAAAATAAAAGGAATATTAATTGTAGGTAATGATATTGTGGTTATTCCTAATCATTAATCATGATATATGAATAATAACATTTATATATCAACTCTCAAAATAAAAAAATATGAGAAGGATGGAGTCCACTAAGAGATAAAGTGGTGGATGACATAGAGGAAATATGGTTCTATTTCATTCATGTAAAAAAATTGGAATGGGATACGAATGATAATGTCTCACTGGAATAAGAAAATTTTATATTTTCAGAAAATAGGGGTATTAAATAATGAATTGCTGAGAATAAGTGAGAAATTTAGTTAAGTGAAATAAATTTCATCTTACATATTCACTTATATTTTAATGTCATAAAAATGGGTAACTAGGTAATTATCACATTCAAGTCCATATTTTTAATATTAACTACCATTCAATGGAAGGATCTATGTTAAACCAATCATTGATGTGGAATGATTGAACTTTTTATGCATTGTCATTTGATAAGTATGTATTAGAAATTTTTTATCAATGATTATTTGATTATATCTATCATAAATTATATATTAACTATATTAATATTGTATGTATATAATTCTTCATGAAAGAAGAAGATCTGTTTAATGGATGCCACAATTTGTTTAATAGTTCAACATTTATCATATGTTCAATGTATTAGACATGAAATTTTAGGTTTTATAGAATTTAATGTGATTAAAGAAATTTTTTTATATGTTCTATTTGGATAAGGTATACATAATATTTTTTTTCAAAATGATGTATTATTTGAGGGGGAATTTCCTTTTCTTATGTTTAAAGGTATTGATAACATTCATGTGTTATATGATCATATAACATTAAGGTAATTTTTTTGAATGTATGACATATTTCTTGGGATTTTATAAGAATTATATTAATAATTGTTTTTAAAGGAAATCATGTCACATGTGGAAAATTTGTAGGGATTGAACACATAATCAAAGGGAGATAAAGTTGAATAGCAAACCATTGGCCTGCATGATGTCTTTTATATTTTGATAGATAATTTCCAAAAATGATATTGTAGATAAATATTTTTTAAAATTTGGGAATATAATTTTTATTATAGAAATTACAATGTGATTTTAAATTTATTTGGTGATTAACGTTACTTCTTAAGAGTCTAACTATTTTGAGACCCTTATATATCAGTGATCAAATTATAATATTGTGATATTATTGAAGAATGAATTTTCCATTAACATTTGAAATAATATATGATTTTCATATGGATTTAATGATATTCATGTTATTTCTATAAATAAAAAATATATCTTAGAAATTGTATGATTAATAAGTATACATTATTTATATGATACATTAAGTGTGATTGATTTTATTTTTAGATTAATGTTAAATTTTTCGTGGAATAGTATTTGATATAATTTTTATAATATTTGATTATAAACCATATTATGAAATATTATGAAATATTTTATGGTCTCATACATGAAAAATGATATATATTGAAATTTCGGTGTTATTGTTGAGGATTTAGTTGTTAAGGATTTATTTCTCCATATGATGGATTATTCATTTTGGGAATATTGTTATTATCTCTATTTTCAATTTGGTTAATATATAAAGACATCATGATGAGTTTATTTTCAATTTTTTTATTATGTTACCAATTTGATGTCGATATAAGTGATTTATTCAGAAAATTTTCATCTTCAGAAATCATAATTTGTTCAAAAAATTATATTGTGATGGAAATTATATAACGAAGGATATTCTACAATTCATGAATGTATATTTCATTATATTCGTTGAATTCTAGATAAAATTGTTCCTAAACTCTACGAAAAGTATCTTGAAACAAAAATATAAACCTATTACCATCATTTTTTGTGAATCAAATTCCATTTTCAAACCTCATTTGTTTATGGTTTTATGGTCATTAACATTCTCTTAATAATTAACTTTTCTATGATAAATGATATCATCAATTACTCTAGTTATTTTGAAATTAGATATTTTTTATATGTATATATTTTATATTCCAACTAAATCTATCATATTTGTAAACCTAGTTATGTTTTATTTCATGTTCATATTACCCATTCCAATTTTTAAGTGGAATATTTAAGAATACATTTTATGATGTGGGATTTGAACAAATGTTGTTTAAGTTACTGACCCATTAATTTCCATGATCAAGTTAAAATTTTGGGGGACTGATTTATTAAAGGATGAGAATGTAAAACCACATTCATTAAAAAAATTATCAAATAAATTTAATTTCATTGTTAGACTATGTTACAAAAAACATTGAAATCTTATAAACAAAAATAAAATATAAAAATAGTATTATTTAATATTTATTATTATAACATAAATGATAAATTTGGAGGTAATATACAAACTAAAACATTTACATAATATATATAACTGACCCACTCAATAAAAATGGTCTCAGTAATTCATACGAAATCAATAAGTTATTTTTAGTGATTTCATTTTATGCTTTAAAAATAAATTTCGTTTTAAGAATTATTTTTATTTAATGTTTTGGTGGAAAATATAATTAATTTAGTATTATTTTTGTATACATATTTTATTTAATGAACATAATTTTTTAAATTCTAATGTCATAATGAACCTTGGGTGATTTTTGTGTTTTTTCTGAAAATATTGATTTTTAGTGAATTTTAAAAAATAACTATCTTAATAAAAAAAGAAATTTAATTTCAATGTAAAATAAATATAATTTTTTATTAGACAATATTCTTATATAAACATCATTTAGATATAAATTATCTTTTTAATTTCATATTAATGAACATTACGCATGATCTTGGAATAAATATAATTTTAACCTTAGATGGATTTTTTGTTTGGAAAATGGATATACATCATGTACTGAATGATACATACACAATAAATTTCTTATATTTATAGAGAATATATTTTTAATAGTGGATTTAATATTTTCAATAAAAAAACTAACATAATTTAATTAGTAAAGATCAATATATTTCATAATGATTAGTGAAATCATAAATCGATTTTCACCAAGATAAAACTATAAATCATGATGACATAGTTCCAAACTAATTGATATGGCCACTATTTTTCATCTACATTATCTATTTATATAGGCATTTTGAACCATATACCTCAGGATCAATATATATTATTTATGGAACACCTTCTGATGAAAGTGAACTATATATTTTTCATAGAAAAGTAAATGATTAAATGGCACTTTCTAACTTTTAAAATATCCCATATCTGTTCACATAAAGAAAGAATAGATTTTTGTAAAAATTCAAATTTTTAAATTGAAAATAATATTAAAATTTCAATGATGGTAATTTATTTCAATTTTTTAAAATAATATAAATATCATAAAAAATAATGAAAAACTGAAAATGTATTTCCTCAATTAATAAAAATATTAATTCTTTTAAAAAAATATTAAAATTAATACAATCTGACTAATTTATAGTGTGAAAATAATTTTATAGATATATATACCATATGATGGATATGTGAAATGTATATATTATAATTACTTTTTTTCTTATGATCATTACATTAATATTAGATGAATAGTTCTCAAATTGGAATTAATGATATTTTATAAAAAAATAATATTTTATCAATTTATTTATAATTCTAAAAAATATTATCACTGGCCAAACGAATGGGATGTGGTTTAAAATGTAAAATGGGAAATTTATATGTCAATTTTATTTCATTTTAATATTCATAACCCTTTAATATTTTAATAGTTGTTATGATAGTTATGTTTTAAATATGGTAACTACGAGGTTAATCAAAACAATATGGTGTAAAACACCACATAAAGCGTTAAAATGTTTATTGTCTGATTGGATATATATAATTTAATACATTATTTTTTTTAATCTAAATTCATTTTGATAAATTTTTAATAATATTTAACTTTTCATATTTTTATATTTTATTAAATTACAGAAGTTCCTCACCCCTAACATATAAAAGGGATCCTTTGATTCTCTATTCACCACACATAAAAATCTATTTAGACTGATATTTACCTTTTTCAATTTAGTTTTAAATGGATTGTAATAAGGAAGTGTTTTATTATTATATAACATTTATGTAATATAAAATGGATTCTATAATTTATATTTTTCATTTGAATTTATTTTGATCAATTTGTTGAATAATGAAATCAGTGTTAATTCTTACATAGGACGTACCATAACCGTAAATTATATAATTCATTTCTCAATATATAACATTAATAAATGACAAAAAAAATTATATAATGAATATTTATTATAATTATATAATTATTATCCCTATGTATATGATGGGAAAATGAGAAAATTATAGGTACCAAAACTATAGAAGAAAAATGATCATGAAAAAAGATGAATTTACCATGTTTATAGTGATTTTAATAATTTATTGTTAATAAATAGTTGATATATGGTTTTAAGTGAATAATATATAGTTTGATATATACTATTTCAGTTGTTAAATATATTTTTAATAAACAAATTTTAAAATACAAGATTATAAAATGTCTATGAAGAAATCTGAGACATGATGTAATGGAATTTAATATCACATATATTTTGTTGAGAAAAAGGAAATAGTCACCACTTTATTACTTTATATAATTTATATACTACACATGAAGGATTTTGATGATGTTATTTATTTATTTTATGGTTAACTAAAAATTTATATAATTTTTTTCATTCATTGGGATTATGAGTCAATTACTATCATAGTGCCCTGGGATTTATATATAAATTCTATTTTTAATAAGGATTATATGTGAGTAGATTTCAATTGAGAAAAATATATGATACTTATATGATAAATATATTTGATTTTTATTCTCTTCTATTTATTTCATTAGAAAATATATTTCCCACTCATATTTCAAAATTTATGTACTTATGAGACTGAATAATGTTTTTATGGAATTCCCACTATGTTTTTATATGTATTGAAGAAACTACCTATTAAAATAATATGTAAAAAAATAGTTTTATGAATATTATTTCCATCGTATATTTTTACAATATTAATTTTTTACAATTATTAAATGTTGTTTTTTTAAAAGGATTGTTCTTTTATTTATCCAAACATGGTAATATTTTAGTTTTTACAAAAATTTGAGTCTTTTTTCCTCTTAACATGTATGATATGTAACATTATTATCGCCACCATGAAAGCTTAATGATTTGATGATTTTTTACAATTTTCCATCTTTCATTAAAAAAAGTTCTCTAATAAAATTATTATCTTTTTTAAGAAAATTGATTTCAAAATGGAAATTTTATATTCTTATACAATATATTTAAATACCTTTTTATTGTATTTCTATTTATCAAATCAAAAAAAATCATCTTATTTTATGAGGATGTCTTCCACTGGTAACATCCTTATTAATTATTTGGATGGTACATCATTATGATGGTGAGATTTTTCTAAAACCTATTTATTTTCCATGGTATATACTATTACGTATTGATGGAAAATGTATATGAAACTCATTTTCATTGAATGACTTTTGATATTATTAATGATAATATTGAAAAAAATGTATAGTCTTCAATATGTTTGTATGAACCTGGATCATAATTTCAGGTATGGATCTTTACTTTAGGTTGTTTTAAAGGAGAAAAAAAATTAGGAAATTTTTTAAGTACATGTCGTGTACTATTTAGTACATGTATTGTAATTTTTAATAAATTCTATGTAACTGGGTTCCACGCATATCTTTGTACTGGCTGTCTACCATCCAAGACATGGCGTTGTAGGTGTTCTGGCTTAACGCCTAAAGGTGGAGCCAGTTGATGATAGTACACTGTGTGTACATTAAATGAGCATGCCATGTAGTATTCTTTTTTATATGATTAATTAAAGTGGGGTCGCGTCTAAAATCCAGAATGCTCTTATTCTCCCCGTGTCTCGTACATGATAGCGACAAACGACTGGGAAACATTGATCTTCTCTCGTTCCTCCATCTGAGCTCTGATTGAGACGCCACTAGGTGGGTTGGATTCTCAATGGTGAGTTCTCTCTTCCATTAGAGAATATATTCTTTTTTTTCATCTCGCTTGAGTTATCTAGGGTTGGTCGTTTTTACCTTTTTCAAAGATATACATCACTCTAGGAAGATTCATTTGATGATGTTCAAGAGTGTTCATCCTACAACATCAGGGTATGTGGTTTGTAACTTTGTTTTATTTTATATAGATTATATATTCTAGAAGTTCCGAATAACCATGATTAGGGTATTTGGGGTTTTGGAATTTAACATTGTTTAAGACCTACTATGGTGTGCTTGAATGAGTAAGGGGTTATTGATTACATATAATGTTTTATACCTTGATTATGGGTGTGTTTCCATGTTTGTTTGATTATGGTCGTTTTGTCTAGAATTTCTATTAGGCTTGCATTGTCTTCAATGCCTTGTGTTGTTATGATGTAGTTACTATTTATTTGTGATGCATGTGATTCACATTGTGAAGTATGTACAAGGGGAATTGACCATTAGAGCTTCCAATGGAAGGGTTATTTATGAATGAATTATTGTTATGTTGGCCTATAGGTATTGACTATAAGAGCTATCTGGTGGTCATTGACCAGTGGGGTTGGATAGTGAGAGCTACCTAGATGGTTTTTATTAAATTAATGTTTGACCATAATGCATTTACTATGAGAGATACAATGGGGGTCATTATATTTTATTATTTCTATGCAGCCTAAGGGGTTATAGACCATGAGAGCTTCCCAGGAGGTCAGTTGAAAACGATTAATGCCATGTGGGTCCATAGGAGTCCGTTAGTGTGATATTTCCCAAAGGATCATTATTTGTTGAATATATGATATCTTAATCATTAGGGGTTATAATATGATAACATTCCCATTGGGTTTATTTTCAATGTTTAGTTTATTGTGACGAGTCTACCAAGCCAAATAACAATCATGGACTCGGTCTTACTTGATTGTTTAGATAGACTTTTGAGACAACTGTTTGTTATATTATACAGTGAATACAGAGCCTAGGCTAGAAACCATGATTTAATTATTCAAAATATTTAATAATTATTCAATTAAAATGAATGTCATTGGAAACAATAGGATTGTATACTTTTGAGTCCACTATTTATTTCCCTATTTATTCTTATTACTTAGTATATATATTCAATGATAGTTAGGCACATATATTTTGTTTTTTTCTTACTGGGATTCATTTCACACCCTATTTGGGTGATGATTTTCTGACCAAACTAAGTATATGGTTGTAGGTATAGAAAAGGGAAAGCCCCCTTCTTTATCAGTTACTTGATTATTGTTGGAACTAGAGGGCTTTGGACCATGCTGAGTCTTGCGATGTTGTTGGAGATTACTAATTTCTATACATTTTTTTGATTATTTTATTTCCAGCATTGTGACTTGTTTTTATGCTTTCCTAGAATCATTTTACACACACCATTTATTTACATACATGATCTAGTTGCTTATTTTCTATCGGTATTCAACTGTTTACTTTTGTGGTATGGAATTACTGCTCCTGTTATTGTTTACTAGTTTTTATTCCACTATGTATACTCTGTCAATGAGGGAAGAGTTTCCCCACTGTCACACAAAAGGCCCTGACTGCTAGTTGGAAACCTATGGAATTTGTGGGAATGTGCTTGAGGTTATCGACGAATTGAGTATGAGGAACTTTTGGGAGGAACCTAGAATAGGTATGTTACAAAGTGGAAGCAGAGGAGTTTATTTTCTACTCTATCTTACTGTTTGGAGCCTATAGGCCTAGATATGAAGGAAAATGTAGTTGGTAATAATCTATTCCTAGGAGTAGATGGCCCACATACAGAGAACATCCAATTTACCTCCATTATTGCAATTTTCTTGGTTTTTCAATTATTACAGTTGATTTAATTTCTCCATTGGGTGACGCACTTATTTTGTTATGTAATTATTGATATTATTGTTGTTCTATTTATATTGCACCCAGAATAGATGAGGGTGTTCCATCTCATGTGTCATATAGAAAGTTGATAGAGATCACATGTCATGCATTCTTGTCATTCAATTTAGGGTGCATTACTTATTTCTTGATATTGTGATTGATGTTGTTCTAAAAAAGAAAGTTGATGTGATAGATGTTGTTATATAATACCTACTATTTTGATGAGGTATTGGGAATTGTAATGATTCATTTGGATGGATTCCAAAATTTATCCCCTGAGGTTTTATGGACGCTCTTGGATCTGAATTTGGTGCGTCATGTTTGAACTTTTATTGAATTTTTTTATGTTATGATATGAATAAGGATGCCGATCTTTGATTTGTGGGAGTATGGGCTCTCACAGGTCATTTTTTTTATTACCATGTAAATTTTTCATAGTTTTAATGGGTTCATAGATGATTTAGGGGCTTGATTTCTAGAAAACAGGACAACACACCATGTGATGTTATGAACACACATTATATGTTCTTATGTTCTGGAAAAATCAACTATTATTATGTATATGTTGTGTACTAGGAGTACATGCTGTGTTGTGCTTGCCAATGTAAATAATTGTGTGATCAAAGTCATGAGGTTTGGAAGCTTTTGGGAGAACACACCGTGTCTAGATTGTACACATAGTGTTGTAAATATCTGTGTATATGGACTTGTGGAAAATGTTATGGGTGGATGGAACATAGGATGTACATGACATGTCTTGATTTCACAAGTCATGTTGTTATCAAGCGTGCATCTGGCCATGTGACCTATGACACAAGATGATGGAACTTAATTGGTACACGCTGGGTCTGGGGTGAACATGTTGTGTAGTGTTACACTAGAAGAGAAACCGTGTGGTTCCATCAGTGTGGTGGAATACCTGGGATGTTGAGTTTTGTTAAGGATATGTCGTGTAGATTATGTACACCCTATGTTGTTTTTTCTTAGACAGAACTTGTGTGATTCCACCCGTGTAGACAGACATGGCCAGGAGGGAGAACATGAGTACACACCATGTTCTAGGATGGGACATCGTGTACTAGTGATCATTACACGCATCGTAAGGTTGGGGTATATACCTAGTTACAAGTGTGATTGTACACTCTGTGTAATAGTTTTACATTCATTGTAGTCATATTTTGTACCCTTTGGGTGTATGATCATGTTTTATACCTCCGTGTCAGTTTCGGACTCATGAGTAGTCCTTTCGAATTATTTTTTCACATATATTGTGATGGTGGAACATGTTGAGTATTATGATGAATCCTAATAGGTGATTAGGGGTTTCCATTATAAATGGATAGGTTCTTCCTCTAGTTACCATTTGCATTTGTCTACTGAGAAGTGACACCAATGCGTAAATGATATGTTTGGTGTCTGGACCAACCTAGTTGAGATCATTGATTCATGTTGAGTTCTGGGATATATCTTGTGGCATTTATCTCTTTAGGACAGATCTCCATGTGAGATGTTTCTTAAATACTATGAGGCTATGAGACCTGTTGATTCTAGGGAGTCCCTAGTAGGATCCCTCATCTATGTATCATTCTGAGGATCCCTAACATTGGATTGCAATGTTGTTTACCGGTCGAAGATCTTTTGTCGGATTCATTTTCATACATGATATGGAAGGGGGTTTTAATAGAATGAAATGATTATGTTTTCATTACTTTTGTGTTTAATGAACTCCTATTGGGTTCCATTTTTTGAGGACCCACGATGGATTAACAAGATCCTTTTAGGTTTCTTGGGTTGTTAAATATGATCATTTTGGCTAACATTCCATTCATGATATAATTTCATAGTTATTAAATGTATTAATGTAATTTTGGTGAGAATTGACTATATTACTTTGAGATGCTAGGCTAAAGTGTTTTTAGAGGCTTTTGAGACTAATGAATGAGTTTCGCGTAACCTAGATGTGGAAGTGGATACTTATGCTTCGTAAATTCTACTATGTGGTTTTTATTACTTTTAGATATGATTTTTTTGTACTCCGCTGAGAGATTTTGATGTTGGTGCGGTCCAGGTGTCATTTTCCGTGGAAGGACATCTAGTTTTAATTGACATCCTTGTTAAGAGGGGTGGTTGTTTTGAATTGAATTTTGATGTGGCAATGAGCTTGATGACGACATGGTTCTCTGGGTTAGACATTCCTTGGGAATGGTCGGTGATTAGGAGGTCATGCAAAACCATCATTTTCCTTCGAGATAGTCAATGTTGTACACCGCCACATGAGTTAATGATTATGTAAATGATGTGATTTTGAGCTAATTTTTTTGTTATCTGTATGGTACAAGTATTCATAGGGGGGACAACCTATTAATAGTAACCCAAAATGTGTCTCTAATATTGTGAACTCGGCGTATTGTATGTCAACATATGTGATACTCGTCGAGTTTAAAATATGTAACTGAGTCGTTGAGATCAGTTATATAGATATGTTTTGAGTTGGACTGTATGTTCTTGTGATATCTCTTCTGTTGAGTGACCTAAGAATTATTGAAAATTTTCCATCACACAACTTGAGAGGAACTTTTATAACAGGAGTTTTTTGACATGTGGGTCAGTTTATATTTTGGACTTCATGCCATGTAATGTGGCGTGGTGGTCGTGGTTCATGGAATGACTCATGTGCATTTAATATTCTTATGGACTAGCTTATTTGAGAGCAGCTATTCCATCTCAATGTGTATGGCACACCTAGGTAGAGAGATTCATGACGGTTATTTGTTATGTATGTTCATTCCATGTAAAAATATCACAATAAAATACTATTCAAAAATTGTGTATATTACCTGAATGTTTTTCGGATTGCGAGTCTTTTTCATGTTGGTGCTTTCCAGGTAGCACAACATTGTAGTGAACAGTTTAATGGAAATGCATCGGAAACTAAATCCATGATTCCTTTAATAGGTTGGTCGGTAGTGGTTGATATTTCATTTTCTAGTAATTTTTAAAGTCCTCTAAGTGTTCTCCCTCTTAAAAAAAGATTATGCCTCTATATTGACGTCATCCTGGGTGCACTAAGAGAGAGTTGGTTATATGCCATGCTACAGTTGGAATTTGTTGGACAGGATCATAATTTTTTTCCATGTTTCCCACTAGATACATTCAGTATATTCTTAGTTAATCTTGAATGATACATGAGTTTCTGGGTAAGAATATCTTGGACAGACTCTTGATGCCTACCGATTCCCTGACATGAACACTAGAAAGATTCCATTTTGGATACAATCAGTTCTTTTATGTATACTTTTGAAAGTCTCACCAAAGTCTCACATGTACAAGGATTATGGACCACATTGGTCAGTTCCGAGGAATCCAAGTTGATTGATTTGAGGGTTTTTCCTACTTATAGTTGGGATCTGATGTGATGCATAAAGGGGTAATAACACTAGTGGGTTTGATCTGTATGTATGTTTTGTTTGTGTTGTTGCATGACCATTATTATGATCAAGGGATGGCATGACATAGGAGCATCACTGAGATATTGTTATAGGCTTTAGTGAATGGGTTCATTTTGAGCATGTGGTACCTTGGGAAAAGGCATTCTATTTATGTTGCAACACCTCAGCCTTCCAAGGAAGGCATTTCTATGATAAGTCATCTAGTAATCGTTTGAATCGTTATCATTCATGTTATGTGAGTATTGTTTGAGTGAGATAGTTTGAGCACCCCACCAATTAAGGGTGGTTGTGATGTTAAAAAAATCCATAATAACATTCTTGGGGTGATTGTGTGACCTGGTTTTTTGATGTTGTTTTCGGTTTGACCTTTCCTTGTTTTCAGGCTGCGTTTATGACCTCAGTTGTGTTCAGGTTTTCCCATTTAAATGGAAAACAGACCATTAGAATCATCGATATGATTAGGGAAGTTCATTGTAGTGTTTTTTAAAATTTGTAGGTATCGTGGTAATGATTCTATGTGTGTTGATCTCAACATACTCCCGACAGTTTCACTTTTCTTGTCGATTGAGGAAACCATTAGTGTTGATGAGCTAGAAAGGTTCTACATCTGAGAGATTGTACATTTTCATGGGGTTCCACAATATTTTGATTCAGACCAGGACACCCAATTTACTTCTCATGTCTATTATAGACTACCAAGGGCTTTGGGGACATAGGTATTTCATAGTACAACTTACCATCCATAGACAGATGGCCATCCTGAGCGCACGATTTAGGTTTTGGAGGACATGCTTCAATCATGCACCCTTGAATTAGGGGGATCTTGGGAGAGACACATACCCCTAGTAGTGTTTTATTAAAATAATTGTTTTTAAAGGATGATTCAGATGGAACCTTAAGAGGATTTGTACGGTAGGCCATGATGATCACCCTGATGATGGATAGATGCAGGAGAGGAACTTATACTCGGACATCATCTTGTCCAAGAGACCACTAAGGTACATGAGTGGATTTGGAAGATGATGGATATAACACAATATCAGATGAAATATTATCCTGATCAATGGAGATGACCACTGGAGTTTGAGGTCGGAGATCAGGTTTTCTTACGTGTCACACCGAGTTTGGGACACAAAGTGGATTTTGAGATAGGGGAAGCTTCCATCGAGATATGTTGAGCCATTTGAGGTTTTAGAGTGAGTGGATCTGGATGCCTATTGGTTGCTGTTATCTTAGGGGTACCAGGTTATGCATTACATCTCTCATGTTTCTAATCAATGATGTTACTTTTTGGACCAATATTACTTCTTTCAACCAGAGGAGGTTGAGATGGAGGTGGATGCATCATTCAAGGACGTATTATGGATCACAACATGAAGTTTCATTGTGTCCAGTATGTTTCATTGGTATGGGTTCTATGGCAGCATGGGCGAGTACATGACGAGACATGTGAGAGGGATGATGGTGTTCAATCACAATGGATTGAGTTGATTGAGGTTTCATTTCCTCCACCTTAAGAAGGGAAATTCAGGGCCGAAATTCAATAAGGGGAGATGTTTGTAGGATCCCAGATGATTATTTTAGGTATGGATATTTACTTCGAGGTTATTTTTGAGGAAAAAGGATTATTTATAATTTTTCTATATACTTTCTCTGTACTTATTAGTACACTTTGTGTAATTGTTTCTGCACGTAGCCGTGTACTGGAAGTGTAATGGCTAAGTACATGGACGTGTAGGTGACCTGATAGACCACCTAAAGTGGGAGCAATGATGAGGCTAGTACACAGTGTGTACATTAAATTAACACACTATGTGATTTTCTTTTTATTTGATTAATCATAGTGGGGTCACGTATAAACTCTAGAACACTTTTCATTACCCCGTGTCACGTACAGAAGAGCAACGAACGACCATGAAACTTCCTGCTCCTCCAGTTCCTTCGTCCGAGCTTATATTGAGATGTTGCTAGGTGCGTTGGACTCCCATACAGAGTTATCTATTCCACTAGAGCCAATGTTCTTGTTTTTTCATCACTCTTGAGTTGTTGAGCATTGATCGTTTATAACCATTTCATAGATCTACATCGTTCTCAGCTGATTCAAAGATTGAAATTTAGGAGTTTTCAACAAAAAAAATAATTTTAGGTGGTTTGATACTTTCTTTGATTTTATTTGGATTATATATGCTAAAAGTGCCGAATGACCACGTTTAGTGTATTTCATGTTTTGGAATTTGGCACTTTATTAGACTTGTTATTGTGTGCTTGACTGAGAAAGGGGTTATTGATTAAACATAATGTTTTATACCTTGATAATTGGTGTGTTCCCATGTTTGTTAGATTATGGAGGTTTGGTCTAGAATTCCTATTAGGCTTGCTTTATTTTCCTTGCTTCTATTGTTAAGATGGAGTTACTGTTTATATGGGATGATTGTGATTCTCACTGTGATGTATGACCAAAGGGAATTGACTATAAGAGCTTCACAAGGTATGGTCATTTATTTATGAATTACTATTATGTTGACCAAGAGTTATTGACTATGAGAGCTTCCTTGTGGTTATTGAATAGAGGGGTTAGACCATGAGAGGTACATAGTGGGTTGTTATTAAATGAATGTTGGACCATAGGGAATTAAAAATGAGAGCTTCCATGATGTCATTATATTTTTTTTAATGTAGAACAATGGGTATTGACCATGAAATCTACCCATGAGGTCAGTTGTAAATTATTAGTGCATGTTGGAGCAAAGGGGTTAGACTGTGGGAGCTTTCCTAGAGGGTCATTTTTTATTGAATTAATTATATGGTAAACTAGAGGAGTTAGACTATGAGAACATTTGCAGATGGTTTATTTTGAATGATTTATTCATTGTGACAAGTATGACAAGCCAAAGCACAAGCTTGGAATTATTCATACTTGATAATTTAGATGGTATTTTGAGATGTCAGTTTGTTATATTATACAGGGGACACATAGCTTAGGTTAGATCCCGAAATATAATTATTCAAAATATTGAATATTTAACAAATGTAAATGAATGTCATTAGAAACTATAATATTTTTTACCTTTATGTACATTTTTTTAATTCCTTCATTTCTACTTACTAACTTATATATATATATATATATTCCCTAATGGTTATAAATATATCATTTGGTGGTTTCCTAATATGATTCCTCTCACACCCTGTTTCGGTTATTTTTTGGGCCCAAACAGATTAATGGGTTCAGGGATAGAAAAGGGCAAGCACCCTTCTTCATCATGTACATGATTGCTATTTGATATGGAGAGCCTGACATCTATTGTATGGTATTATTGCATTTGTTCCTATTAACTTTTTATTATTACAATGTATATAATATACCAATGAGGGAATTGTTTCCCCATTATTAGTCCTTGTGCCTCACTAATAGCTGGAAGCCTATGGAATTTGGGGAAATGATCATGAGGTTTTGTGACAAACTATGTTCATGTCACCATTATTCCGCACCTGGAAACATGATGATACAATGTGGTGGGTAGGTCTATAATTAAATACACATTAAATGAGTTGGGAAATGTATTATATCTTATGGAATAATAATTGTATGCAATTTGATATTATTTATCTGCTATGGGAAATGAGTCATTATGAATGCTCTATAATAGGATGTATGTGTTGATTCTTGATCTATTATGGTATAGGATATTGGTAGTGATACCTAATACACTATAATTAGTTTCTTATGGTAGTTAAACATATACAAAGAAATGGTTTTTATACTTTTAATGATGTAAAATTTTAATGAAATAATATTAGTGCTCCTGATTGATTTGTGATGATTTCTCACGATTAAGATTCATTTTATCTGTAATGATAAATAATTATTCTAGGAATATAATTTATGATAATTGAATTATTGAGTATGATATTTTTAAGTAATAGTTGTTGTATAAAAATATCATTATTATCTTATTATTTGGTATGATCATCAATTATTTTGTCCCATGTTTACCCTTAAGGATCATTTGAACTCACTATTTCTTATGTTTCCTTTCACATGTTTATGAGAACAGTTTCATGTAGGGTATGTCTATGGATAGTAATAAATGGAGAGGTATTTGTGTGAAATGTTGATGATCATTAATTAGATATTAATATTGTGAATTTAGTCCCGAAATTCACTAATCCTTTATACTAATCAGCTGTGTATTCAGGAAATTTATAAAATATTCATTTAAAATGATTTATTATATATGTCTAAAAAGAAATTTTTCTATAACCTCAACACAAGGGTTTTTTATTTTAAGTTATGATGGTATCTATAAAATGAACCATGTAGATTCAACTATATCACATGATAACATATTAGTTGAAGGATATAATGGTTCAAATGTATGATCTAGATTCAATAGGATTTTCATAACATGTTATTTTCATTACTGTGATTCAATGTTGTTCACCTATAAGGAGGATGGTATTGTTCAACTTTTTGTGGACTACGAGAGGCTGAATCATATCACTATGAAAAATCGGTACTCATTTCCATGAGTATATAACATTGTTGATCAGTTTATGGGATCCCACTATAATTTCAATAATAATTTATACTCAAGATACAATTGTCTTTAGGATACATAGGAAGCCATCCTAGAGATAAAATTTATGAACATGTATGGATTGTATGACTATCTTGTTATGCCCTTTGGATTGATTAATTCTATAGATGCATTTATTGATCCAATGAAAAATGTTTTTTTTCACTAGTAAATTGATTCCTTAATCATTTTTTTAATTGTAGAAATGATTATATATACATATAAATTTGAATCAACTACCAAACAAATGGATATCATATTGAGTACAGCTCAAAACCACTGTATTTAGGCCATGTCCCGAAATCGTAACTTTTTAATACAGAAGGTGTTCATTATTTGGATCATGTATATTGAACAACACTTCTCATAAATATATATTACATATTAATAGAAAAATATTCAATATATAAAACAAATATCCCTTCCATAATCATGTAGGTATAGTGCATTTGGAATCATGGACACATACATAATTGGTTCATAAATGATATGAAACTTATTCCATTAATTTAATCATATGTAGAATCCTTTTTTAAAACAAAATAATTAATACATTAATTTTTAATGTAGGAAAATGAAAAATATGAAATGGTGGAGCATAGATACCCAGTAAAAGTTAATAATGGTATGGTTTTTGAATGTTTCAAATGGAGCCCGTATGTTTCGATTTAAAAATAAGAATTCAAAAATGAAACCTCAATACTAAATATAACCTTAAATGAAGACTTCAAAAACCATCATCCAACTATGGATTCCTTTGATCATTGGATCTTTGAAGTATGGGGTAATCAGAAGAGGGAAAAGGTTGGGCTTCTTGACTCCAGGAACATTGTGATCCGATTTACATCTGAGGAGGATCTGATTCTTTCCGAGTCAAGTGCACCTTGAATCAATGGAGTAGCTCATTTTATCCTATTTAAGTGGTCCTATGATTTCTATATGATGATGGATTTTTTTAAAAATGATGTATGGTTATGATTTTTGTAGCTCCCTCTATGTTTACAAAACTCGTCGATTCTACGAATGCTTGGTAATTTAGTTTGAAAATATCTATGTTCAGATAGTAGGATCAAGGAAACATGCCATCCTATTTACAAATGTATTTGTGTTCATGTTTATGTTACTAAACCTCTTGTTGAGTAGTTTTCTATTAATGAGGATGAGGAGTTACAATATAGGCAAATGGTTCGGTTTGAGTCATGCTTTCATTTTTTTCTCGTCGTTCATAAGATGGGTTTATAGTGAAGAGGATTGCATGAGTATGTGGTCTAATTTTTCAGGTTCTAGTGACTTGGTGACATGATCTTTGGATAAAACTCATTTTGGTAATATAATATATGTGGATTCTAGTATATGAGTGGAGACTGGCGGAGGTTCAAATCGAAAGGAAGGCAGAGATATGAGTATGAGTAACTCGAATTCTGCAATGTCCATGATATAGGTAGGGGTTCCAGCTCGTAATCCAAAGGAATATAATATTTTTAATAGATTAATGCATGACATGGTCTGGAATTTAGAGTGTAATACACTGAACAGGGCTGATATTGGCCACATTTGAAACAACATGGATTTGAGAGAGGTTCAGTTGGATGTGAGTAATGTTGTTGCGACTAGGGTGGCCTGTAGTGATGAGAAGGCTACTAGAGAGGGGGTGATAGAAATGTTTGGTAACTCTTTCCCAGTCACTGCAACTTCGTTTTTTGTGGTTTTAATGGTGGGTAGTGGTGTTGAGTACACAGAGGTTTTGCATGGTTTTTTTAAGGACGTAGTCCACTAAACCAATGTTGGAAATACAAGTATAAGGCCCCAACCTTAAATATTATTTAATATTGAATTACATGAATAATTCCGATTGAGGATATTTTTTAGGTTTAGAGTTTTATATAATCAGATCTTAACTATTACATCTGAAAATATTACAAAGTAGACACTTCTACTAAGTTTCCATTAAATAAAAATCCAAAAAGAGTCATGTCTAGTTCCATGTTTTATGTAGCATGACTTTTCCTTGATCCCATCCTTGACACTATTCTACATTAAGTCCTGTGATGATCATTTCAAAAAAACTTGGGGTGAGCATAAAAAGCTCAGTAAGGGAAACACAATGATTGAAAACTGTTAGTTTTTCAAAACAACAAGTAATCCATGTATACTTTATCAAAGTAATACTTTTCAACATTATAAAGTAGTAAAAACTATTCACTGAATAAAAGATAAATACTTACCCTTTTGTAACCAAAATATTACCATAAAACCAATATAAAGAACAAATAATATATGAAGGTAACTTGGGACATAAACATACTTAAATGGAATAACCATACAATCGACTTCTACACATATCACTTAATGGAATAGCCATACGGCCGACTTCCATACCCAATGCATTGGAGGTTATATTGTAACCACCCGTCCTGGTATTCACGACACCACCCGTCATATGGTTTATCATGTAACCACCCGTAAAATTTCCATATACCATTATAAAATCATATGACATAAAACAAATATAATGGAAAGAAAACATTTCCACACTTTGATCACAATATATCACTTAAATATATTGACATAAAAAATACATTATAAAAAACAATTTTCAACACCAAATTTCATTAAAGAGTATATGATATTTATTTTATTTTAAAAACATTTCAGCATGTTGAGGAAGACATTGACCAAATAACACTCGCGGCGGCGGAAAATGTCATTATCACCGCGTACGTTAAAAAAACATTCCTTTTAGTCATTTAGTAAAATGCTTCATATAAAGAGATTCCTTTTGAGTAAAATTAAAATTCAAAGGGGTTTATACACCATATAAAAGAACGTTGTGTATAAAACAAATTATGCCTCAATGAAAGGAGATTGAGACGAAGTCCCATACCACGAGTCCGACTTGACTCGATCGTTCGTTAACGTCCTGAATAATAAATTTGAGTTAATTTCTACTTGCATAAGAACATTTTTCCAGTTCATTATTCCTTTTATATCACTTATTACCATGTTATTGACACTATTTTATTATTTACTTTATTAATGGTTGTTTTGTCGATCATTGGTACTGGAGTCAAAAATGAACTCTTTATAATTAAAAGTTGTTCATGTGGTAAAATATACATTATATCAAGAATTATATTCATGATGTAGATATCATATATATCATATATATCCAGTATATAAATGCATTTATAATATTACATAATCATATAGAGGTAAGAAATGAAATGCACCGTTCATGGAGACGGTAAGCCGTACGTACGCATGAACACTACATTCATTTCTATGTCATATTAATGGAATTAAAACTAGATTAGAGATATGTATATTTTAATTACAAAATTATATTCATCATTTAGATGTTTCATACATCATATATATCCATTATATATAAGTACTTATAATAGTACATTACATTTGGGGATAAGAAAAGAAATGCACCATTCATGGAGACGGTAAGCCGTACATATGCATGAACGCTACTTTCATTTCTATCTCATACTATAATGGAAAGAAATAATAATGATTTAAAGGTATATTATAATTCCTGTATAACACCATATATATTAACTTTAACTACATCCTTTATACATTCCACATATGGCATTAACGAATCAATTCACTTTGAGGGGGCGGTAGTCCGCACTTCCTAAAATGAAGATATCACGTTTACCCAAAATGGAAACCATAAAGGTAGTCCATAAATTAAAAATACAGAATCTTATGTAAAACATAAACATAATATTATCATATATAAATATAGTTACATCTTAATGGTCACCTTTGAAGGTGTTATATGAGTGTTGAACAATCATTGTTTCGTGAGGCAGAAATTCGCCATCCACAGAAACAGTATGTTCTCTAACCATTAGATGTAGGTGTGTGTAATTTTAGATCGAATACTTCACATAACAACATTCTAGTTTATTTAATATATTGGTGTTGTTGAAAAATAAATGAATAAAAAGTGTTTAGGGGTTGGAGAAGAAAAATAAAACATAAGAACACAGGAGAAAACACTACCTTTAAAACGGGTAACTGTTTTTGATTTGAGCTCAAAGGAATCCTTGGGAAGACTTATGCCAAAAGTGAGGAAGCTAGGAGTAATAAGGGGATGTGTAGAGACAAAATGTGCCGGGGTTGGCCGAGACTAAGGCTTGAGAGGTGTGGGTAAGGTGGTAGAGGTGGGGGCCTTTTATAAGAGGAGAGGAGGGGCACTCTTGAAAAGTTATAAAATGTTACTTTATTATAATTTTTTTTTGTATTTAAAAGGACCCAAAATTATATATTACGAGGATAAGGTGATAATATTTCGATATCCACCAATAAAATAGGTTTTTGACATGTGTAGATCTTATATTTTAAATTATCTTTTAATTTTATTTAAATCGTTAAATAATGAGGTAATCGTTGCATCATCATGGTGTCATAAATAATTTAATTTATATAATGTCTAAAAATTATAAAACAACTATCATGATGTAGGAAATTGTTTTATATTTCTCATTAATATTTATAGTCAAAATTATGACTTGTATAACCCAATTAAAAAAATTGTTTTAGTAAAACAACTCATGTTTGTGACATTTTTAAATTAACATTAAATAAAAAGTTATTAATGACATTTTCCTACCAAAGTAGCTCCATTGGGTCCCCAAGTTGACCCATTTATTTTCTTGGTCGGTCACGACACATCTAATATGGGTAGTACATGTTTCTAGGTCATTTCATATTATTAAAACATTATTTTTAAATTAAACTACACTAATTACCTCTAATCGCGATTAAAAACTTAAAAGGTACTACTCAACAAAAAATTATTTTAATCCCATTGAACCAAATTCTAATTCCTATTGACAACCATGTATGTCGGATTTTAGGAATTCAAAACATAGAGGTGGTAAATTTCATTTAAATGAAAAATCAGTTTTTTAAAGTACCACTTAGTGGTTTCACCGTTCATCAAAAAGTGAAGTTTTTCAGAAAAATACCAAAACATCACCCTAAGCTATATTTGATATTCCGAATTCAAAAATGATGTCTATTTTAGAAAATTCAAAAAAATATAAGTTAAATTAATTAATTTAATAATTAATTCCCACTGTCAAGACAAATTGCGTGTATTTATGAAACAATATATATCAAAAGATTGACACTAGTTTAAGTCCAATTTCAAAGTGAAATTAATTGCAATGACCACTATTGGATTAAATGGTAAAAATATATTCTAATAGAACTTTAAAACCAATTAAATATATATTCTAATCATATAAATAAATTAGATTAAAAAAAGGTTTTGAATTAAAATACAACATTTTTAACTATTCATTAAAAAAATGAACTTTATTGGAAAAATACCAAAAAGTTACACAAAGTAAATTTGGATGTCCCGATTCAAAAGAAGAGTTTTATTTGGTCTAATAGAATGTATAAGAGTGACAAAAACTATATTTAATGACGGTTTACCATCAAAAGGCAATGAGTGGACCTTTAGTGAATATTAGAGTATATATGCCTAAATTTGAATTCTTTTCGTACTTTAAGCATTTATACTTCAATGGATAAATGTAAAAACATTTCACAAACATATATAATCATATTTTAGTTATTTCTATTCATTCCCGCCAATACAATGGCTACGTGTTAACTACCATTTAAAATAATATTATTTTATTAATAGTGTGCATTGTAAGATTTCAAAGAATCTCTGTGTTGTGTATCGAGTACAATATCGAATACAACAACCACTTTATTGTAAAATTAATATTTAATTTTCAAATATTACCAAATATGAAAATGTTTTATTCTTTATTAACCTAGGATGTTACATCCTTCCCCCCTTTTGGGAATTGCGTCCTAACAATTTTATTCACTTCTCAAAATAAGTGGGGGTATTTATCCCTGGTAGCATTTTCAGATTCCCACGTTGCCTCTTCACCCATATGGGTTTTACAAAAAACTGTTACCTGGTGAATTACCTTATTTTGCAACACTTGCTCTCTTCGGTCAAGAACCTGGACTGGTCGTTCTTCATAAGAGTGATTCTCTTCAAACTAAACTACCTCTGGGCTCAAAACATGAGATGGATCTCGCAAATACTTTCTCAACATCGGAACATTAAAAAAAGGTGTACCTGAGATAAACTCGGAGGTAAAGCCACAGGGTAAGCAAGTGATCCAACTTTCTCCATAATTTCATCTGGTCCAATGGACCTTGACTCTACTTTCCTTTCTTACCAAATCGCATCACTCTTTTCCACGGTGAGACTTTGAGAAAAACTTGATCACCTACCTCGAAAGAGAGATCCTTCTTCATGTTGTTTCCATAACTTTTATGTATGCTCTGAGCTGTTCTCATCTGTTTCTGAATCAAATTAAATTTTTGTGCCATATCTTCTACCAATTCTGGTCCCATCAACTTCCTTTCACCCACTTCATCCCAGAAAGCTGGAGTTCGACATAGCTTCCCATATAATTCTTCAAATGGTTCCATCAGTACACTAGAATGAAAACTATTATTATGTGATAACTCAACCAAAGAAAAATATTGGTCCCAGCTTCCCTGATAATCCATCGAAAAAACACGTAGAATATCCTCCAAAGTCTAAATCGTTCGTTCTGACTTCCAATCTTATTGAGGATGAAAAGTTGTAATAAAATTTAATTCAGTACCCAACGACTTCGGAAGTCCCTTCCAAAAGTTAAAAGTAAACCTTGGATCAAGATCAGATACAATGGATAGGGGAACTCCATGCAACCTGACTATCTCTTTAACATACAATCGATAAAGTTGATCTAGAGAGAAAGTATCTCGAATAGGAAGGACATGAGCAGATTTAGTCAAGAGATCAACAATAACCCAGATTGCATTATTACCTAGAGATGGCCTCGGTAATCCTATAACAAAGTCCATGGTTATATTTTCTCATTTCCACTCTGTCACTGGTAAAGGCTGAATCATCCCTTTCAGTAACTATAGGTCTACTTTAACCTGCTGACAAGTCAAACACTTCACAGTAAAATCAGCAATATCTCTTTTCATTCCATCCCACCAGTAATACTCCCGCAGATCTCTATATATCTTAGTACTGCCAGGCTAAACTGAAAATGGGGAACTATGAGCCTCACATAACAACTCATTCTTCAACTGTGAATTACTAGGCACACATAATCTCTTCCCAAAACACATAACACAATCATTATCAATGTTAAATTCAGGCAACTTACCCTTCTGAACCAGCTCTTCCCTTTTCTGCAACTCACTGTCATCCTTTTGTGTTTGCTTAATTCTGTCTAATAGAGAAGATTTCACTGATACCTGAAACAAATCAGAAGAAATTCCTACACCAACAACTTCTATGCCAAATTTCTTCAAATCAAAAACCAAAGGATCTTGTTCCAAACATATCATTGTTAATGATGCATTACTTTTTCGATTCAAATTATCATCCACTTTATTTTATTTTCCCGAATGGTAATGAATTGTACAATCATAATCCTTGATTAATTCCAACCATCCCTTTTGTCTCATGTTCAATTATTTCTGAGTGAATATATACTTTAAACATTTTTGATCAGTATATATTTCACCCTTTACTCCATACAAATGGTGCCTCCAAATTTTTAGAGCAAAAACAACAACATCTAATTCCAAGTCATATGTAGGGTAATTTACCTCATGAGTTTTCAACTGATGTGAAGCATATGCAATTACCTGATCATTCTGCATAAGGACACAACCAAGTCCCTTCAACGAAGAATCACTGTATATTACAAACTCACCATTCCAGGAAGGAAGTGCCAAAACTGGAGCATTCACCAATCTTCTTTTCAACTCCGGAAAACAATCATCACATTCTTTTGTCCAGATAATCATAACACCATTCCGAGTTAGCTTAGTAATTTTACTAGATAACCATGAAAAATTTTCAACAAACCTTCAGTAGTAATCTTCCAATCCAAGAAAACTATGGATCTCAGTTACATTTGTTGGTCTTGGCCGTTCTTTAACAAATTTTTTTAGAAAGTTCAACAGTTATTCCATTTTTTTGAAACAATGTGACCATGGAATGAAATTTTTTGTAACAAAAACTCACCCTTGCTGAATTTTCTATACAGTTTCTTTTCTTTTAAGGTTTGCAAGATAACCCTTAAATGACTTTCATGCTCCTCTTTACTTTTATAAAACACAAAAATATCATCAATGAAAAAAACCACAAACTTATCCAACAACTCATGGAAAATTCTATTCATAAGGTCTATGAATACAGTAGGTGCATTGGTTAACCCAAAAGGAATAACTAAAAATTCATAATGGCCATATCTAGTACGGAACGCAGTCTTCGGAACATCTTCTTCTTTTAATTTCATCTGATGGTACCCCGACCTCAAGTCAATCTCTGAAAAATACTGAGCTCCCTGGAGCTAATCAAACAAATCATCGAAATGAGGCAAAGGATACTTGTTCTTAACAGTAATGTTATTCAAGGCTCTATAATCAATTCAAAGCCTCATTGAGCCATATTTCTTTTTAACAAACATGAAAGGAGCACCCCATGGTGATGTGCTAGGTCGAATGAAACCTTTATCTAATAACTCATGAAATTGCTTCTTTAACTCTAAAAGTTCAACTTGAGTGATTCGATAAGGGGGTTTTTAAATTGTCTTAGAATCAGGAACTAAGTTAACAGTAAATTCAACTTCTTGATCATGAATAATATCAGGAAACTCATCAGAAAAAACATCAAGATACTCATTTACCACTGGCACATCATTAATCTGAACAGTTCCTTTATTCTCAACAATATGTGCAAGGTAACATTCATTTCTATATTTTACTAGTTTCTCAACTTCCTGATATGTTATCAAAATAAAGAGTTCATTCTTGTACACAAACTGAAAATATTTCTGAAAAGAAACCATTTTAGCTCTGTAGTCAATCTTAGCATGATAAACAGAAAGCCAATCCTTGCCCAAAATAACATCAAACACTACTAGAGGCAAAACAATAAGGTCTGCTGGTAGATTCTTTCTGCAAACAAGGATATGAAGGTTCTTATAATATATATTTGTCTCAACGTTCCATCCAGTTGTTTTTACCATAAGTTTAGGATTCATATCTTGAGATGGAATTTCCAATTTACTAGAAAACTTCTCAGAAATGAATGAATGTGTAGAACCTGAATCAAACAACACATTGGCATAATCTGAACAAACAAACAGTGTACCTGATACTACTTCATTCGATGGCCCAACATCTAATGAAGTAGTTGCAAACGATTTCACCACCCCTTTCTGCTTGTAGTCTAGCTACTTTCCCTCAGTTGAGTTCTGTGTTAGACACTCATTTCCATAATGACCCATTTCATTACACTTAAAACATCTTACCACTGGCTTTTCATTTCCGGCTTGTTCATGTTCCTTACAGTTACGAGCAATATGACATGGCATACCACACCGAAAGCACTTTCCAAACATGGATAAACATTTTCCATGATGCATTTTACAACACTTATCACATGATGGATATTTGGATTTCGTTCCTCCTTGTTTCTTTGATGAATTCTTCCCATTTTCCTACCAACTGGACCTCTTTTTTTGTTGTTTTTCAAAGATCACCTGATCATTGGAAAACTCCATTTCCACCTTCTCCACACATCGAACAAGTTTTTCATATCTTTTTAACTCATGAGAAGCAAAAGCCCTTCTATACTTTGGCTTTAACCCTGTGTTAAAATAGTTGATTTTACTATCAAGATCTCATATGATGTTTGGAGCATAACTTCCCAGTCGAGTTAACTTTTCTTCATAAGCAGCCACTGAATCATCCTCCTGTCTCAATTCTACGAATTGTTTTTCCATCATAAGACGAACCACCTTAGGAAAATATTTCTCAAGAATCATACCTTTGAATTAGTCCCAGTGAAGATCATCAATCTCATCACTATCCCTGATATTTTTCATCATTGACCACCACTGATCTGCTTCACCTTCAAAATGGTAAACAATAAGACTAACCTTTTGATGTTCTAAACACCCCATGACATCAAAAATCTTCTCCAGTGCTTTATTCCACCCTTCATCTAGCACGTGGAAAGATAATCCTCTGAATGATGGGGGATGTTGCCTCTTGAAATGTTCCACCACTGACATGTTCCTCTCTGGTTGATCTGGCTGATCTCATGCATGGATACCACCACCATTTATAGCCTGAGTCAACTGTGCCATCACTGCAACAAACTGTTCAGTTCCGATTCAGACCATCAAGGTTGCGGATTTGGAAGGTTGTCTTCCTCCTGATGTCATCCCAACATAGTTGATTTGTTTCCTCTACGGAAAACCATTCTGAACATAGAAATATCTTATGCAAAGCAACATGGTAATCATTAAATGATATATCATTTCAATCATACAATAAATTAATTTATACTTTAACAATTTTCTATCTCCTAAAGATGTCTAAATCGACCTCTGATACTAATTATAAGGCACCAGCCTTAAATATTACTTCACATTGAATTAAATGAATAATTCCCATTAAGGATCTTTCCAGGTTTAGAGTTTTAGAGAATTAGATCTTAACTAATACATCAAAAATTATTACAAAGTAGACACATCTACTAAGTTTCCATAAAATAAAACTCTTAAAAAGAAACATGTCTACTTCCATGTTTTATATAGCATGACTTTCCCTTGATCCCATCCTTAGAACTATTCCACATTATGTCCTGTGAAAATCATTTCAAAAAAACATGGGTGAGCATAAAAAGCTCAGTAAGGGAAAAAAAGAATGAAAACAGTTAGTTTTTCAAAACAACAAGTAAACCATGTAAACTTTATCAAAGTAATACTTTTCACCTTTATGAAGTAGTAAAAACTCTTCACTGAATAAAAGATCAATAATTACCCTTTTGTAACCATAATATTACCCAAAAACCCATATAATTAACACATAACATATGAAGGTAACTTGGGACATAAACCTACTTAAATGGAATAACCATATGGTCGACTTCCACACATATCACTTAATGGAATATCCATACGACCAACATCCATACCCAATGCATTGGAGGTCATAACGTAACAACCCGTCCTGGTATTCATGGCACCACCCTTCATATGGTTTATCACATAACCACCCGTCATATGGTTTATCACGTAACCACCTATCAAATGTCCAAGTACCATTATAAAATCATAAGACATAAAACATATATAATGGAAATAAAACATTTCCACACTTTGATCATAACATATCACTTAAATATATTGACATAACAAATAAATTATTAAAAATAATTTTCAATACCAAAATACATAAAAGAGTATATAGTATTTATTTCATTTTTAAAACATTACAGCTTGTTGAGGAAGCCAACGAACAAATAATACTCGCTGCGACGGAAAATGTCTTTGTCACCACGTACGTTAAATGAATCATTCTATTTTGTCATTTAGTAAAACACTTCGTATGAAAAGATTTCATTTGAATAAAATTAAAAGTAAAAGTGGTTTATACACCATATAAAAGAATTTTGTGTATAAAAGAAAACATGCCTCAATAAAAGGAGATAGAGATGAAGTCCCATACCACAGGCCCGACTTGACTCGGTCGTTCTTTAACGTCCTGAATAATAAACTTGAGTTAGTTTATACTTGCATAAGAACCTTTTTAAAGTTCATTATTCATTTTATATCACTTATTACCATGTTATGAACACTATTTAATTATTTATGTTAGTAATGGTCATTTTGTCGATCATTGGTACTTGAGTAAAAAATAAACTCTTTATAATTACAAGTTGTTCATGTGGTAAAAAATCCATTATATCAAGAATTATATTCATGATGTAGATATCATATATATCATATATATCCAGTAAATACATGCATTTATAATATTACATAATCATTTAGAGGTATGAAATGAAATGCACCATTCATGGAGACGGTAAGCTGTATATACGGATGAACGCTGCTTTCATTTCTATGTCATATTAATGGAATTAAAACTAAATGAGAGATATGTATATTTTAATTCCAGAATTATATTCATCATTTAAATTTAACATACATCATATATATACATTATATATATGTACTTATAATAGTACATTAAATTTGGGGATAAGAAATGAAATGCGCCGTTCATGGAGACGGTAAGCCGTACGTACGCATGAACGCTACTTTAATTTCTATCTCATACTTTAATGGAAAATAATAATAATGATATAAAGTTATATTATAATTCCAGTATAACATCATATATAACAAATTTAAATCCATCCTTTATACGTCCCACATATGGCATTAACGAATCAAATCACTTTGAGGGGGAGATAGTCCGCACTTCCTAAAATGAAGATATCGCGTTTACACATATTTGAAACCATAAAGGTATTCCATAAATGAAAAATACAGAAGCTTAAGTAAAACATAAACATATTATATATCATATATAAATATAGTGACATATTAATGGCCACCATTGAAGGTGTTATATGAGTGTTGAACAATCATCATTTCGTGAGGCAGAAATTCGCCATCCACAGAAACAATATGTTCTTTAACCATTAACTGCAGGTGTGTGTATGTGTAGCTCGAATCCGTCACATAACAATATCATAGTGTATTGGATATACTGGTGTTGTTTCAGAAGAAAGGAATACAAAGAGTTTAGGGGGTTGTAGTTGCAAAATAAAACATAAGAACACAAGAGAAAACACTACCTTTAAAACAGATAACTCATTTTTATTTGAGCTCAAAGGATTCCTTGGGAAGACTTATGCCCAATGTGAGGATTCTAAGAGTATGAGAGGGATGCGGAGAGACAAAATTTGCAGGTATTGTCCGATCCAAAGGATTTAGAGGTGTGAGTATGGTGGTAGAGGTGGGGGCCTTTTATAAGAGGAGAGGAGGGGTACTTTTGGAAAGTTATAAAAGGATACTTTATTATAAAATGATTTTTGGATTTAAAAAAACCCAACATTATATATTTCGATGATAAGGTGATAATAGTTCGAAATCCACCCATCCAATAGGATTTTGACATGTGTAGGTCTTAGATTTTACATTATCTTTTCATTTTATTTAAATCGTTAAATAATGAGGTAATCGCTGCATCATCATGGTTTCATAAATAATTTAATTTATTTAATGTCTAACAAATATAAAAAAACTATCATGATGTAGGAAATCGTTTCATCTTTCTAATGAATATTTCTAGTCCAAATTATGACTTGTATAACCCCATTAAAAAAGCTTTTTTAGCAAAACGTCACATGTTTGTGACATTTTTATTTTAACATTAAATAAAATGTTATTAATGTCATTTTCCTACCAAAGTGGCTCCATGGGGTCCCCAAGTTGACCCATGTATTTCTTTGGTCGGCCATGACACATCCAATAATGGTAGGACATGTGTATAGGTCATTTAATATTATTAAAATATTATTTTTACCTAAAACTACACTAATTACCTCTAATCGCCATTAAACACTTAAAAGTTACTATTCACCCAAAAATTATTTTAATCCCATTGAACCAAATTTTACTTCCTATTGACAACCATGTATATAGGATTTTTGAAATTCAAGACACAGAGGTTGTAAAATTTTATTTAAATGAAAAAATCTGTTTTTTTATGTACCACTTAGTGGTTTCACTATTCATCAAAAATTGAAGTTTTTCAGAAAAATACCAAAACTTCACCGTAAGAAATATTTGATATTACAAATTAAAAAATGTTTTCTATTTTAAAAAATTCAAAACATATAAGTTACATTAAATAATTTAATAAATAATTCCTGATGTCAGGAGAAATCGACTGTTTTTATGAAACAATATATATCAAAAGATTGACACTAGTTTAAGTCCAATTTCAAAGTGAAATTAATTCCAATGACAACTATTGGATTAAATGGTAAAAATATATTCTAATTGAACATTAAAATCAATTAAAATATAATCTAATTATAAAAATATATTAGATTAAAAAGAGGTTCTGAATTAAAATACAACATTTTTCACTATTCATTAAAAAATGAACATTATCGGAAAAATACCAAAAATTGACACAAAGTAAATTTTGATGTCCCGATTCTAAAGAAGAGTCTTATTTGGTCCAATAGAATGTATAAGTGTGAAAAAAACTATATTTAATGACGGTTCGCAATCAAAAGAAGATAAGTGGACCTTTATTGTATATTAGAGTATATATGCTTAAAATTGAATTCTTTTCGTACTTTAAGCCTTTATACTATATTGGATAAATTTAAAAAAATTTAACAATCATTTATAATAAAATTTTAGTTATTTCTATTCATTCCCGCCAATACAACAACTACGTGTTAACTACCATTTAAAATAATATTATTTTATTACTAGTGTGCAACATAAGATTTCAAATAATCTCTTTGTTGCGTATCAGGTATGCTATCGAACATAGAAACCCATTTAAAGTAAAATAAAATTTTAATTCTCAAATATTAATAAATATGAAAATGTTTTATTCTTTATTTACCTCGGATGTTACAACAGGGGGTTCTCTCCCAGTGACCCGAACTCCGGTTCAACTATGCAATAGTTTTGATGTTTATGAGGTGGATGGATTGAATATAAACTATCCAGAAATGACCCAGTAAAATTATGAGGTTTTAGAAACATATCTGGGTGATGATGGAAACAATATTTCAGAAAGTGAGCCTCTGAGTCCGAGGGGTAATCTGGGGCGGACCTGGGAAAAAAATTATTACTCTTCATTTCCACCTCCAATGGAGACACAATGTGACAAGAAGTTAATCACCATGAATATGGACTATGGCTTCATTGTCCAATAGAAGTTAGGTGGTGTGGGTGAATAATAATAGGACTTGATCTTGAGTCTAGAATAAGTGGTGGTCGAACAGGTTCTTCTACTCAATGTCTCGGAGGAGGAATCTACCAAAATTATGGGGAGGTCACTGCAGGTGAATTTCAGTGATGAAAAAAACACATATATAGGAAATCAGGATCTAATCCTCTTTCGGGGATTCAACAATGAGAAGATCATCCTTGAGGAGTACATCCCATCATGAGATAAGGTGACATATGAGTTTGAAGATATGATAATGGACAAACCAAAGCCTCAGGTAACATCATTATACTAGAAAATGTATAGGGAGATTAACTGTAGTAGAGTAAAATTTTCATTTAATGGTTATGTCATCTCTTTTTGTGGTTGAACGCTTGGTTTCTCACTTTTCCTCTAAAAGTGTTTGAAAAAAAAAATTATTTTTCAGTCAGTCAATTTTCACTAGACCTTAGATTATAACCATGGAATAATACATAGATTGTTGAAAAAAATAGTAAAAAAATTATGTCAATTGTAACAACCATGTCATTCAAAACATTTTAGTCTTGGTCTAACCTCACAATTTCCTACTTCCGAAATTCTATAACCTCTTGTGTATCCCTTTTCGGGCATGCGATAACGTTTCATGTTCCCTTTGTGCTCCCATAACATTAATCATTACCTAATTCATTGTAAGGTGTTATAATTCCCTCCAATATTATAATTTTAATAATACATATTTGTTCCACAGTATCGTAAATCATTCACCATATCAGAATCAATGAAATGAAATGGATTTTAATAGTTTTATCATATCATTATCTATATAAAGGAAAAGGGTATCACAAACATTTCATCATAAAATAAAACCACCAAAAGTATGAATATGAATGGTTTCCTTCAGTTATAGCTCCAATAGATATTTTCATACAAAAAATTATTTCACTATAGATGGAAAATAAATTAGAATACCCCTCATAATAATAATTCAGTAAAATAACTTCTCTATTTTGAAATCAATTTTTTTTCCAAAAACAAGTTGAGAATTTATAAAGAAAAACAATCAATCTAAAATAAACAAGTAATTTGGTAAATTAATATTAAAAAAATTGAGTCATAATAATGTCTTTAAAATACCCTCATTCAATATAAGATAAAACGATACCTCCATAATTTTATTTTATAAGAAAAATGATATATCATTTAGATAACGAAAAAAAATATTCCTTTAAAACTATTTTGTTAAAATTAAATCATGGGAAAAAATAACTCTAATTTTTTTACAATAAGATTAAAATAACCCCCATTGAAAGAATTTATAGAAAACATTTACATAGAATAGAAATATTCCATAATGGATTCTTAAGCATAAACAATCTATAATAATTATGAGATTGTGAAACAATCCCTTCCCACTTCGGTAATTTTGAATCTTAAGCCCCATGAAATAAATAACTTCAGATGGATATGTTTGACCAATTATTAAAATTTTAATAATCATAAAATAAAATAAATTTTAGTATAAACAACATATAAAATAAATATTATGTGTATATGGATTATGTCCCATATAGATAAAAGTTAGATGAAAATTCATTGACTTAGGTCTAACTTCCGTCACACACATTGAAAAGTCATATATAATAATTATATATTTACAAAAAATATATTATAGAGACGTAATCATATATATAACACTAGATATAATGTAATTATATCCTATTATTACCCCTTTCCACCAATTATTAATTAATATGACTGTTTTGGGTGACATCCACATTATAGTTCATGTATGTTTTACTTTTGTAGATTTGATCTCTTAAAATTGATCATGGTTAGAAAAATATCCCGAAATATAATCAGGATATAATTATCATATATATTCATTATATACATTTTTTTATTAATTTATAATTGTTATATATAGATAAATTAATTACACCATTCTTGCATATGGTAGGTCGTACGTATGCATGAAGACTAATTTTATTATTCGACGGTTTGAATGAATGAAATATGAATACTAATTAAACAAATAAATAATCATTATTGTTTAATATATATCCTTTTTATTCATAAAGTAAATAATTTATACCATCAAAATGATATATAAATAAAAAATTAATCACATCACTCTGTGGAGGTTGCAGCCCACACATAAGTTCAACTGACGTTATTGTTTTCAAACTATTTAAAATCTAATAAATACAATTTTATATTTCCATACTATAATAATAATTATTTCATAAATATTATATATAAATATTATACCCATCATAATACCCATCCATAATAAAATGTTGATGAAAAATGAATTTTATCTATACATGGAGATGGAAAGACATAGATAGACAGGAGCGATACATTCACTTATTATTTGATGAGAAATAGATTTTATAATGAAGTGATTATAATCATAATATAATTTAAGAATATTGAGGATTCAATATATTAATTTATGAAAACTATAATTTATTTTTATGAGGTAAATAAGAGTATAAAAATAATATTATCAGTTAGGGAAAATACCACTATTTCGAAAGGATTCCATTAGATCAAATATAAAGAGTTATATGGATGGTATTTTGGGAATACCACAACCTATATAATGTGGATAGGAAAATGTAGATAGTTTTTTTACATATTATGGTTGAGATATAAGGTAAAAATTATTTTAATTTTGTGTGGAAGGAGGTGACTTTTATAAATGATGTGAGGGGAACTAGTGGAATTATCAAAATGATTACAATATAATAAGAGTATTGTAGTGAAACATTATTCCAAATAGACAGTAAATGAATGTGGGATGAAACTTAAAGCCATATATTATCTCATTATACATTATTTATTTATTTCTTTTGATTTCTAATTAATTTTATAAAATATTATTTTCATAAAATACTAATATAATAAATTTTGACTCTATTCATTAATTTGAACATAATAACAAAGAACACAAATAAAATTCAATTAAATTATTCTATTTCATCTATAAAATTTAATGTTTGTATAAAAATACCTTTATCATATAGATAAAAAAATTATTATAATGTTACTATATTTGATATTATTTATTGGATTTTTTTATTAATTTAATAATGACATTATCAGTGTTGTGCAAGAAATTGTGGTAATTATTTCTTCACGAAAATTGAATTATAATTTAGGATAATGAAGAAAAACCATAATGATATAAAAGTATAATTAATTTTCAATAATACCCTCCAGTTATCAATATATTAAAAAAAATTATACTTATTAAAAAATGATTGTGGCATGTTTGTCTTTTCATAAAAAAATACAATAAATTTCATAATATCTTCCAAATGGACAAAAAATATCAAATAGTGGAGTAAAGTATATTTATTAATGAATTTAAATAATTATATAGATTTTTTTTTATTTTGGAGGCAATTAATATTCCTTAATACTTTATTTTAAATACAAATTATCTTCTCTACCATTACCATCGTAAAAAATTTACTATTGTTGTTATTCATATTACAAAAAAATAAACGAGATCCATTTATAAAATTTAGACCCAATGATTCCAAATATAGAATAAATTTCATAATGTTCAACTCACTGAGGTCTATGAAATAAATTTATAAATATTCATGCAAAACAAAATGAAAAATATTTTTCTTGAAAAATATTTTTTAATGTAAAAAATTAAATATAAAAAATTAAGATATAATGGTGAATAAAATGTAGTTAAATGGACTATATAGAACTAAAGAAAATTTTTTTAATTTGAGATTAAATTAAAAATATAACTATAAATTTTAATATAATAGATATGCGAGTTTAAAAAAATTTGTTATTTTTAACTATTCATTGAAAACATAATCTTTTCAAAATAATCTCAAAAAATAATCCTAAGAGAATTGCGAAATATTGAATTATAAAAATATATTAGAAAATAAATTTTCAAAAAATTCAAAAAATTAGTTTTAATATTTACTCATAACAGAATGAAATCATATTTTAGATGAAAATGTATCTGTTTAAGAATAAAATGACATTACTAAAAATTTATTTATTATATGATAAAAATTTATTAATATTTTTATATTTTGTGAGTAATTTGGAAACATTTTAAAATTTATTTAGTCATATTCTTGGCAAAAAAAATAATGTCTACATTATAACTATCACATTGAACAATTATAAATAAATAGTGTATCATAGTTTGTTTAGACATGGTATTTAATGTAATGAAATACGTCAAGTAAATATGATTATTTAAAGAGAAATATTTTCTAAATTATCAATGTATTATATTGATTTTGATCATTATAGGGTTTTAGTAGAACTAGGGAAATTTGATTTATTTTTATCGTATGTATAAAAGAGGAATATTATTGAGATTCAGAGTTTTTTGGGATTGGATTCATTTAAAACATCCCTATGTTGAAAGAATACATGATCAATTTTAACATGAATGATGTAGATTTTTATTATAAATATCATATTGTGGATGATTTTTTAGAGTTTAATAAAATGTTAACATCGCCTCTCATCATTACCCTTCCTGAGATTGGAGTTGGAAATATTGTGCATTGTGATCTTTATATCAATGGATTAGTTACTATAATGATATAAGGTGATATGGTAGTCAGTTATGATTATCATGATCCATGATCCCATAAGTAAATATACCATAATATGGAATTGGAGTTAAATGATATGGTCCATTCAAAATAATGATGGAGAAAATAAAACATTGGGGAATAAATTTGTTTATATTACGACCAAAAGAGTATACTATATATATTCTCCAATATTGAGCTGAATATTTATTAACAGAATTATGTATATAGTAGTAATTTTTTTTTTCATCATGATAAAATATTTTACCTATAATGGAATGGTTTTTGGAGATGCACTGTGGAATAAATCATTGGATATCCATGAAAATAAGTCAGAAGTGTGAGGTAAGCTATGTATTTTTTGGTAGAATGAAATTTGGGCAGAGATGAGGGTCAAGGGTGAGATATTTTTGTAACCATTTTGATAGAATATTCATTCGTATAACATTTTATACTAGTTATGAGATTGATACAAAGTCCAAGTCTATGTGTGAGAGTTTGACAATAGATTGTTCTATTTCATGTTGATATTTGTACATCCATGGAGTGATTATGGTTCAAGGAAGGGTTATGGTTTTATTTTCTATGTGATAGGAGTTGATGAGGTCATATAATGCTTCATAGTAGGAAGTTTTCCAATTGTCAACAAAGATTTACCATTATATCAAGTTGAGGATATGATGGCCTAGTATGAAAATAGACATTTAAGGGGTTGTTTACCATTATTAAAAATGTCAAAAAAATAAGGCCAAGAATCAATAACATTGAGGGTTAATCCAAAAACATCCAGTGTATATTTGGATGTGTTGTGACATGATGGAAGACTTTATGTTATGGTACCTAGAACACGAGAGGTTAATACACTATTAGTGTGGTAGTGGATCATTTTACTATAGTGTCCTATTTCATATTGATTTGCGAGACATACACCATGGATTTACCATGTAATTATCTTTTCTCAAGAGACCATGTGACCACATAAAATAGAATCAAGCATAGTATCCGATAGATATTCCTAGTTCACCTCATAGTATTGGAATGCTTTATAGATGGAAATTGATATCCTTTTAATGATGAGTACAACCATTACTTCGTAGATTTATGATAAATTAAATATTATGGTCTATAATGAATATGATATTCATGGAGAATTTATTCTATGTTTTTGAGGATCTTGGAATGATATCCTTGCTTTGATGGAGTTATCCTTTGATAAAAACTGTTATTATTGGATTCAACTAGATCATTTGGAGGCTCAATATGTCTGGAATTATCATTCACCTCTGTACTATCTCGTTGTAGGTGAGTCATAAGTTTTTGGGATGGGTATAGTATATGAGACCTAAAAGTAGTTACAGTTGATACTGAAATGGCTAGTTATCTTATTGAACAAGTAGTCATCTTAATATGATCATTGTAGACAAATCTTTAAGTTAATTGTATGTGACAATATTTTCTTTAGGGTGACCCCTCGGTTGGGGAATATTTTTATAAGGGTGCATGGTAAGTTGAAACAATTTTATATTGAGATATTTGAGATTTCATAATTCACCAATATGGTGTAATATAGACCTAATATAATTCATTAAGAACCTGGAACTCACAATTATTTATATATGTCTCATTTATAGAACTGTGATCTTGATCATACACATGTTTTTACTATGAGGATTTTGAACTAGAGTAGGATACATCATATGAGTAACAACCTATTCAGATAGTTGACCCATGAAAAATTATTCTGAGAGTAATTAACATTACCCATTTTTTCCTATATAATTAGATGAATTTTCAAGATTAGATATGGGTTTTGGATACATAATTTTAGGAGTAGTTACAATAGTTGTTTGAGAAACTCACTAGGGTTAATTTTAGAGGATGAAATGACTTTAGAGGGGGATATTCAAGACATAAATAATATAATGAAATGTTTATTTTGGTGTTTTATTTCATCTTTGAGAGTGTAATGGAACAATATTAGGCATTTTATAGGTTTTTTGAGAAGGAAAAATCTCAAGGGATGGAAATTTTGTCTACAACATCTATTCCTGATGGGAGAGAATATTTAAGACATGCAAAGATTATGGGTTGAAAATAATAATCTAAAATTTTGGAAATAAAATAGATACATGTTTTTGAGGTCATTTTCAATCCATTAATGGGTCATAGAAATTTCATTTATGGTGATTATTTATGTCTTTTTTGTATCAATGTTCATAATAATTCATGAAATAAATCCTTAAATCATGTCACGAAAGTAGAAAACTACATCAATTATAATTACCAGTACCCTTCTATTTTATTATCTTCATCCCTTAATGCCACTATAAATCCCATTATATATCTATAAATGTTTTTCACCCATATTCTATTTGAAACCCTCACTTCGATGTCATAATGCATGTTCGATCCCAATCATCCAATTTAGTATGTTCATATTCAATTGTGATTAATTTTAACAAATTATCCATGATGAAAATAAAAATAGTTAATAATAATAATGGATTTATATAAAATTTTTGTACTTATATATTGACTTATTTTATGATCATTGATAGAGTCTCAATCCAGATTGATGGATTGGGCCTTTAAGCAATTCTTATACTATAAATGTTGTCAGTTGTGGATCATATTTTATAATTTGAAATTTTCCTAACATTTATTGTTTTTTTTGGATCATGTTCTCTTTTAAACCAAGAGTTGTAAACATTTCAAATCAAGAGTGGTTCTTGGACTATGTTGTTCATTTGGACTAGGATGGTTTTCTCTCTTTGATTTTCATCATTTCACCACTAATAGGAAGCCCTTAACATTCATGCATGAAATACATAGGTTATTAGAATTTTAGGTAGAATAAATTTGTATTGATGAGAAACATTTGTATTTTTATTGATCGCAACAGTTGTTAATGTGTATAATTGGACTCAACTTATTTATATTGCATTTGGATCATTCTAATTTTGATACTACTTAGCTTAACTTTGATTTTAATTCATCACATTTATCTTGCATTATATGAGTTGTTGTTTTTACTCCTAGATCACATCATGATGGTAGATATATGTGGACTATCCCACCAAATATATATGTGTTAATATTAATTTTCACTTGCATTGGACAATCCAATAATAAGGTTTGTGTTATCTATTTTTAAGAAAATCAATACCCAAGGGGAGAGGGGTGTTGGGTGGATGAAAAATATTCCATCCAATTTGAAAATGAAGCATGAAAATATAGTGACTAAACTAAATGAAAATGTTTTTTTGGAAATTTTTGAGATAATTTTGTGATATATGTATCTTACTTTCATAAATTTCATGATCTTTTATATGTCATGATAATATTTTGAGGTCTATTGGGGGTGTGCAACTGAGTCATGTACTCAAACCCTACTCGATCAGTTGGTGCACTTATAAATTCCAGGTTTAAGGATCATTTTCATGAAAATGGAAAAAAGGGGGATGTTTTAGTAGGTACGTAGGAAGAAGTATATTGATATTAATGGATGATGTTTGGACTTGATATCTACATCCTGTTATTTTTCCCTTATTTTACATCGGTTATATTTTTGATTGTTTGGGGTTTTATCCAACATTTTATACTAATACTATATTTGAAATATTTTTATAGGAATCCAAACTTATGGATTTAAATTTATTAAAAATTTAATTAAATTTTTTATCACTGTGTTATTATAATTGTTTTTCACCTGGTACATTGGGCATAATCTGCCCAAGTCTTTCATTAATCCCTCATAGAAAGTTGGAATCCTATTGTATTTAGTGAGGTACACATTTGGTAATTTGTAACCATTATCTTAGACCTATAATTTTGGGTTTAGGTTTTATATCTACACATGTTTTAAATATATTTTTTAGTTATTTACTCCTTGAGTTTTACTTTTATATCTTTTTTATTTCTAATGAGGTAAATGGTTTTTAAACATGTTATATATTTTTAATGCTTAAAAATAAATACTGATTAGGTAATTATACTCAATGAATTATATATATTAAATCCAATTTATGAAATAAAAATTTTAAGTGTAACATAAATTTATTTTAAACATAACACAAGTGACACCCATATGCCTATTCTTAGAGAAAAGTGTATTTCTATGTGTTGTATTTATGGTCAAGATAATATTACACGTTTTATTGATTAAATTATATTAATTTGTTTAATATTATAAAAATAAAGTGTAATTAAAATAAAATTTAATTAGAAACAAAATTCCTCAATTTGAATATTTTAATAAAAATATATAAAAATCAGTTTTCATTAAATCATTACCTCTATTTTCAGAAATGTTATGCATGAGATTAAAATATAAACAATATAATTTAAAGTAAATATTTTTTCATAATAAAATAATTTATTCATAGTATAACATGTTTGATATATTATATGGAATTCATGTATAAAAATGTCATAAAAGATTGAGTATTTATTGAATATTTTTATAACTATTCACATAGAAAAATTATTTTAGAAAAGGTAAAACAATTCATCATAAGATATATTTTATAGTTTAAATACAAAATTGTATTCTACTTTTTTGATGTAAATTTATAAAATATAATGATGAACTATTTCTATGTGTAAATAAATTATTTAAACTATATTAGTTATTGTTACTATTAATTTTAATAAAACCAAAATATATATAACATTAATAAATCATCAATATAAATCACAATTTAACAATTTCATTTTTTTTCATTAATAAAATGAAAAAATAAAGAGTATAGTTTCATAAAAATAATAATTAAATATATTTTATAAATTGAATTTAAATATTAATATCTAAATTATTATAGTTAATAATTTGATTTCACATATTCATACCTACTAATTAAATTACTAGTATTTAGTGGTCTAATAATACCATATATTGTTTTTATTTTTTGATTCATGTGGATAATGAAATGAAATATGTATGACATAATCAGAGGAAAACATATATTAAAATATTATTTCCTTATATCCCCCTCTTAATAAATTGTGTCGTAATAATTTAAATTACCCTTAAGAAGTTATTTTAGGTGAGGGTGTTCTTATTATATCAATAATTTGGAATACAAATACTAATATGGCATTTACCTTATATTAGTAAGTTATAAAAAAATTCTTTTTATTCCTCAGAAACCATTAGTCATTTATTACAACCATGTACCATGGTATGTATATAACCTTATTATATATTATCAATGATATACCTAACAAAATAATATTTTAATCTCCAAGACACAAAAAAATTTTGAGATGATATATTCCTCTGACCATTATATTTATATTTCACCAAAACAATATTGATCTCTATTTTATAAGTTCAAAATATAGTCAATATAAAAAAAATTATAATATCAGATGAACATCACCAATCAAATAATTTTTTTTCATAAAATAAATAATAAATTCCATATTATATATCTAAGGGTTTTCAAACTGAATCATCCCATTAATACATCAATATCAAGATTAGATTAATCCAAATATTTATCGATACATAAAATATGGTGATTTTCAATAGTTATCTGCTACAATATAACCCTATAATAAAATCAATTTTCATGTTTATGGATTCAATATAATATATTTTTGGAAAAATTAAAGGATGGATACTGAAGGTGTATCATCCCAAACCCAAATAGGCACCTGAATAGTTATATCATGCTAGGTGTCTCTAACCATAGGCCCACCACCTCGAATGCCAGAGGCTACTGAATAATAGAGTGGGTTTAATCAGGTATTGTGGGGAGGCTATACATCCTTTGGAAAAGATAAGGCATTGGTATGAGTATAATAATGAAAAATGTAGCATAAATAAATGACTCAGTGGACTTAAACTAAACATGCAGAGCGGAAGCACATCCAACATAATATAAACACCAGAAGCAATATAGATTCAACTATAGTTGAAATTAAATATAGTATCATTCAAAAAACACTTGTATCCACTAAAACAAACCAACAATGCATCCAAAATATGTTAGGCATATACTTATAAAAAAAGGGTTCCCATGGCTATCCACTGTAGCTACGTAAAAAAATTAGCATGCTGATACATGAATATACGCCAAACAAAAGTGAAAATCCAGCTAAGAATAAACACAATGTACATGAAAATATCCATACCTAAAAGTACAATAATACATCTCCTCCGGATGAACTCTTACCAGTACATAAAACCATTATGTATACATGCGTCCTGAAGGACCTGTGTAGGATGTGAAACAAATCTTTGTAGGTTACCACCTAATGTTTCATATATAGAAAAAGTTTTTAAAAATACATACATCTCTAAATAAGTTCAACCGTATGATTCAATAAAAAAACACAACCACCACAAGCGCTCCACATCCACTAGGTAGTATCACCAACTTCGAATAATTCCAGAATATTAGTAGTAATGAGAGACCTTGACCCATGGCCCAAAGTAATCTTATAGTGACAAAGGCCAAGTTAACCCTTAGGTTCCACCCCAATCACATAGTCATCGACCATATTCATTCTGACATCGTGTGTCTCAACTTCCGATGTCCCAAAGGCATGCCCAAAAAATCATATCCCAGTCCCACGGACCCCTGCATAAAAGCTCACGTCATCCTAGGGCACAACAACTAGATGAATAACTATTTATGTCATCAAATAAGTATCCAGACACATGAATCATGGAGAGCCTTAGACCTAAATCCAATAACCAAATCACTATCCACAGACAGCTCCTCACCTTCATTGTTGTGTTACGCAACATGAAACCCCAATCCAATAGTACATAAACCGAAACTATTTGGGGCCCCTTCCCATATGAGTGGTCAAAAATACCTCCACTCAGAGTCTGCATATGTTTAAAGGACTAAATTTGTGATTTGGCCTTCATGTGTGAGTGATAATCATGAAATAATAAACCTAACCTACAACATATATAACACCTCAGGCCCCTACGACCATGTCACTCGTATCTGATGACCATGACATCCTTGTATCTCTGGCCATGACCATGATGAAATTCACACTACCTCAAACCATATCCTATGACACACAATCCAATGGTCAAAACCACCAATTCAAATTTGGTTCAAGCCCAACCAGTGAACAAAATCACTCAATCGTGATGTCTGTGCCATCCTAACCTCAAACCTATCCCATCACAACCCAAAGAAGCTCAACACATGTAATTATTTTGTCACATATATATCACATTTAAACAATTAACATTAATCAACAATTAAATTTAAACAGTTGAATTGAACTAGATATTAGTTATAACATAGCATTAATGTGTTCTTGAATGCCTATAAATAGTGCAATTAATATTTAACAAGTTAAACTAAATAGTTTACATCGAAACAAAATAGTTATAACCATTTTCGCACACCGACCAAAATACCCCATGGAGTAGTGACCTATAACCCGACCTCACACACATAATCATGGTAAGGGAATTACCTATTGAATCCCACAAGGCACACAGTCAATTAAATATGCAATAATTGGGGTCTTTAATAATACTCGACATTAAGCTAAATAGGTGAAACCCCCAAATTTCTGGGAAAACACAATGTAAGGTATGAACCACCTACCTCATACATGTATGACACTCCTCATCCAGCATTGTCCTCTAATTCGGCCTAGAATGAGATAGATCTATAAAATGAGCATAAAAAATCAAGGTATGATAACTAGGACGAGAACCTAAATCATGAATAAAGGATTACATGGAATCAAGGGCATACTGATTGAGTTCCAATGGTTCTGAAAACATTTGAATCATACTTAAGATGAAGAATCTGGGGCCAAAACAAGGTCCAGCCGGCTTTTTCAGAAAGGTTCTTTCCAGAATTGAAAAAATGAGGATACTTCCAATTTTGACCAAAATTGGAATGTATAAAACATGTAATATATATATACATGCCGTGTATATGGGTGAGGGGGGCAGTTTCTCCGACTTACTTTTTAGGTGATAAAAAAGTCATTACGACAAGACTACATGGAATGTACTGGGAGTACATGTTGTATACATGGTTGGTCCTCTATTACTTGTCAATATCCTGAAACACCATGTATGGCCACCAAACATGACCACAAAACTCGAAAAGTACTTATTATTACATAGCTTGTTACCCTAATCCAAGTAATTTAACCGTTTGGAAGCCAGTAAATGGCATATTTTCCACATTTCTCAAAAAAAACCCCAAAAAACAAACACATACCACAAATGAAGAACTGTTTTAATATAAATATGTCCCCTTAAAGAAATTCATCCACGAAATTCCATTTAAAAGGTCATTATGGAACATTCCATAACAATTCTGAACTAAATCGAAAATCAATCGTAGTCCAACAACCAGTTTCCAGACCCATGGTCCTACCATTATGCATCTTCACCACTTCACCTCTTCAGGTGGTCCTGTGTTGCCTTCAAAACCCTATCATTTCCAACACTATATCGGTTCCCACATCGAGGCCATGAAACCCATGGAAAAATGTGGTCCCATAACCCATGGTTTCTTAAATCAACCCAGTTACCCACACCTCAATCAAAAACCGCATCATTGATACCCTGAAGCCCAAGGAACCTCATGTAAACTACATCCATCGATGCTCCTACGACTCATCACCTCAAGTAAACCACATCCAACGTGGCTCCTAATGCCAAGAATCTTAGATACATATATTCACACTCTCGATATGGTGCCAGCCTCATGGCTGATATCTATTTAGTTCATATAAATATTGTGCACCGCATGCACTCAAAACAGACCTTTCTTAACAAGACCTGCACAATAAGAAGAAAAAAATATCAACCACCCCTACTGTGTAACTGTGACCTTCATTGACTCACTGACATACTCAACCCCTAGATGTTCAATATTGGGCTCCTGGATGGACACATGGCTGCCTGAAGCATGAACTTCATGTGGTACTTCACCATCCACAAGCCATTGTTCCCAAAACTAGGTCCCACTAGCTCAACCATGTTATCCACGTGCAGCTAAACCTCGACTAACCACACATGTTACCAATCATGATCTAATGTATGATGAATATTACTTTTTCATTCTCTATCTACCTCTTGTATTAGATGTTTTCCAACAAAACCTATCATAATAAACAACCTGTCCAGATGCCCAACAGTTTTTTTGAGGCATATCGCACTGAGTCTAGACATGACCTAGCTGCCCACACTGAAAGAAAATAATAGTTGAACTGCCACGAGGTGGTCTAGCTGAGTTTTTGGATTGGCTGCCATACTAGAAATCATCCTCAAATCATTCACTTCCATATGATGCATTACTTTATGCCATCGCCCAACCCAAAAGACACATGTATGTTAGGTTACCCTCAACATTGTTCTCCTTATTCATCACCTCTAAGAACGAGGCCAACCTAATGATGTTTACCTACACCCATATGGCATTTCATAAGCCATATTCCAAGCTCCTCACCCTCAGGGTGTCATCTCTTACCATACCAGGTGAGAAGTGAGATAGATCAATGAAAGTAGATGTATTGTCGATGACAGACATCCCACCCTATTGAAGGCTCATGAACTCCAAATCCCCTTCTACATTTAGCGTCTCCAATAAAAAAGTGCTACATGAATCTAACCACTATGTCCTTCCATGCCATTTACAAATTTCTGAATGCCTAAAACATCACATACCTCTAGATAATCGCCGGTCTGCTGATCATATGTCACCAACATGACCCTCCACCCTAGAGGCATCTCGATCTGCTTGAATATCTTCTTCATGCTCTCTATCTAGTTCTCGGCTTCCTACATACCACCCTCACCCTAAAAAATCTATGGGTTCTACGACTGGAACTCATGAACAAGGAATTCTATATCATGAACAACTCCATGAGGTCCTATTTCTATCTCCTAAAAAACACAAACCAAACTAGATTAGAGCTACTCGTCGATCCACGACCCAAAATCTGTCAAACCCCGAAGCTTACCTGCCGACATTAGATCCTAAACCTGATCTTGCCCCTTAACATGTACCAATGACTCATTATCTGCATATCCTTAATCTTATAATCCTAATCATGATCCTACTACACTATATCATCACCCACCCGACACACCATCTGAACCATTTGAGAAGAACCCACTGAATACCATAAATGTTTAGACAACACACCTATATAACAATATATGTTTATATAACATGGATTTTGAATGAAGTTAAAGGAAGCGCATCCTCAGTACCCTCACATTCCCCACTAAAACCATTTCCCATGGAATCTAGGACACATGGAATCTTTACCTACCCTCAACAGAGCCAAGTATCACAATATCCCCAAGCCATGCTTGTCCCAACAACCAATTTTACCTCAATTCAATGACTGAGTCACCCAATCCTGGTGATCAAAATCACCTCAACCATAGTACTGACCTTTTCTTAATAGTCTAGACCCAAATATCACACCACAGTTAATTTTTTTACATAAATATAAACCATAGAATATCACATTTCACATTGAATTTTATATTATTCACAAGGAATTATCACTTCAAAACCCATTAGTGCATATATGAAATTGAAATACCCTAAATATGTGCCTATTAAAATAAAAAAACACAACATGACTAATCGGGACAAGGTCTAATTATAACTTACCATACCAAGTCAAGGGCCACATATCACAACCAATAATCATCATAAACCAAGTGATCCACCAATGTGGAAATCATATAAATTTTAATACGATAAAAAGGAAAACAACTATTCCAATCCACGATTACACAATCCATACCTCATAAAAGGGTCTGCAGGCACCCGAGAACGAGTTCAAAATCCAATTCCAACAACAAACTATCTCTTATATACCATAATCAAAAATATTAATACCGTGAAAAGGGGAAGAATCCTCATTTGATACCACTTTCTAACATCCCAAACCCGAATAGCTAACAAAACTGTAATATCAGGCCGAGTGTCACTAACCTTAGGCCCACCTCCCCGAATGCCAATGGATGTCGACTAACAACGAGAGTGTAAATAGGTATAATGGGGAGTCTATACCCTCTAGGGAAATTTTACGGCACTGGTATGAGTATAATCATGACACGTGAAATAGAAATAAATCACACTGAAGACTTGAACCAGACCCGTATAGTAGAATCACATCCAATAGTAGATAAATAGTGGAAGTAATATAGAAACAATTTCTGTTGAATGTAAACATAACATCTTGTGAGAAAATCAGTTGTATCCACTAAAATAAACCTATCGTGCATCCAAATAAGGTCATTCATAACAATATACAAAAATGGATCCCATGGATAAAGACAGCAGTTACATAAAAAAATAAGCTTATTGATACGAGAATAAATGCTAACAAAAAGTGAAACTCCATCTAGGATTAATATCAAGGTCCTTGCCAATCTCTATGCCAAATAGTACTATGTTATAGCTCATAAGTCAGATCCCTTACATATATGTAAAACCATAAATTCTACGTGTGTCCTGAAGTGCCTGCATAGGTTGTGAGATGAATCTATGTAGGATACCACCAATTTTTGTTTTCCTAGAATAAGTGCTAAATTATATATGAATTTATAAATAAGTTTAACAACATGATGTAATAAATAAACACAACCTCCACTGGTTCTTAGTAGCCACCAGGGAGTATCACCTACTTCATCCTATTCTAGAATCTCAGCAGTGAAGAGAGTCCTTGACCCATGGTCCAAGGTACTCCTATAGTCACAATTTCTAAATGAACCATGAGGTTCCATCCATATCACATATCCTGACAGTACTAGACACCAGAAAACATGTTTCTCATGTACCAAAGTCCATAAGGCTTTCCCAAACAATTTTATCATGGTCCTACAAATTTCTACTCAAAATATCACATCATATTATGGTACGACAACCAGAGGAACACCGATGTCTGTTCCCAAATAAATATCCAGGCTCATGGACAAAAACATAGTGAACCTCATCCCCCAATCAAATCGTGTCTTCACTACCCACCGAAGTATCCTCACCTTCCAAGTCGCTTTCTGTAGCAAGGACCCTCAAAACAATATTTCCTACACTATAACTATTGGTGGTGTCTACCCACATGAGTGGTCAAAGCCACCACATCACGAAGTCTACCTTTTTTAACACGACTCAATTAGAACTTTTTCCATCAAATGTGATAGGTAATCAAAAAATAATGAACTTATGCCACAACATCTCTAGAACCTCATGGACCTGTGACCATGCCACTCAAATCTGACAGACATGCCCTCTATGTATTTGGGACTTTCCCAATATGACAATCACTCTACCTAAAACTAACTTCCATGAGACAGAATCCCATAGTCAAAACCACCTAAGAAAATATTTGTCAAGCCCAACCAGTGAACAACATCACTCAGTCTCGATGGGCAGGTCATCCCAACCTCAGGCATATCCCATCACAACCCAAAGGCACTCAATATATACAATTCTACAATTACATATTTATATCACATTTAAACAATTGACTCTAATTAAGAAATTGAATTTAAATAGTATAAGTGCACTAGATCTTAGCTATAACACAACATTAAAGAGGTATCAAATTCCTCTAAACCACATAATCAATCATTACCAATTTAAACTAAACAGTTTTATTCAAAATAGAATATTTATAACCATTTGGAACCCTGACCAAAATTCTCCATGGAGCGGTGACCTCTAACCCGACCTCTCTCCATAATCAAGGTAAGGGAATGCCCAATAGCATCCCACCTAGAACACAGTCAATTAAATATGTAAAAAAGTGTATATCTCAATTCCAGTCAGTGAGATAACAATATACAACCCCAAAAAGTCAGTGAAAACACAAAACAATGTATGCACCACTTACCTCGTTCATATATGACACTCGTAATCCAGTGTCGACCTCTAATTCATCCTACAATGGGATCGATCTATAAAACGAGCATAAACAATCATGGTATGATGACTAGGTCGAGAATGTAGATCATGAATAATGACTCAATAGGAATCAAGAGAATACCTATTGGGTTTCAACGGATCTAATGGCGTTTAAATTAGACTTAAGATGAATAATTGGGAGCCAAAATGAGGTTCAACTACCTAGTTCACAAGTGTTCTATCCAGAATTGAAAAAATGAGGCTACTGCCCATTTTTTGAAAAAAATAGAATGTACATGGTGTGTACTATATATATGCATGTCATGTATCTGGTTGATGTGGCTAGTTTAACTGAATTACATTCCAGGTCATTATGAATTCATACAAATATGAGTAAATGGCATGTACTGGTAGTACACGATGTGTACATGGTTGCCCCTCCTTTCCTTGTTGAAATCCCTACACACCATTTATGTCCATCAGACACAGCCACATTATACGGTGTGTACTAAGGATTACATGGTGTGAAACCCTAAACCATGTCTTGTAATAGATTTTCAGCCAATACTTGTCATATTTCCCCCCTGTCTCTGAAAAAAACGTGAAAAAAGAAACCTTAAAGGAATAACCATGTTCTTACAAAAGGCCAATCATTAGATGTTTCACATTACCATCATATCTTTTATAGTCTTCTAGAATATTATTAATAATTTTTTTCTTCAAACCAACAACAAATTACAATATTTTCTAACTCATTTTTATCGAAATCATTTGAAAATTTATTACTTCATCATAAATATTTGTTTAATCAAAATTGTAATCCATACCTAAATTATATGTTTCTCAATAGTTATTGAAAAAAATTTAATGTTATCATAAAATCACATTTCGTGGTTATTGATTCAATTTAATTATTGTTTAATAATAAATAATAGAGATCCAATAAAGACAAATCTTATGATGTTTAACACTACCTTAAAATTTTTTAATATACAAGAATAATATTGATATATATAAATAACTAATGAAAATATATATGGTTATAAATTTTGAAAATCTATAGTTTTTTCAATCACACTAATATAGGAATGACTAATAAACACACCATTTCAACCACCATGTTAATATTTTTAGATTCTAAACCATTTAATAAGGATTCTTTATTTTGTTATAATACATATTGTTTTTTAGAAACATCCCATTATCTCCTTCATAATAAAAATATAATTTCAACAAAATTGTAAAACAGAAAGGGATGTGATGATATCTAGATGAATAAGAGTTTATGGATAGAAAATATTAATCCTATGATGGAATCACTAATGAAACCTCCATTTCATCCTACAATACATTCTGTTGATGATTATAATTTTGAATCGCACACATATACTATGGAGGATTCATGTTGGGTATATCATGCGATGGATAATATAGATTTGGGGACATCTTCAACCTAGAACTATGATTCTATGTTTATATCCTAAAAAAATGTAACCAATTACATATCATGGTCCCATATCTCATAAGTGGAAGATGAAATTTCATCCAACATGGTTATGTGAAAAATCATGGACACCAACTCGATGTCTATCTATGATAAATTCATAATGATATTATTTGATACATCATAGAATCCGTGCATGAATAACATTCATGAATTTATGGACATTCCAAAATAATGGAAGTTCATACCGCCCACATGAATTATTATGGAGTTCATGGGAATCATAATGATGTGATTCATATATTTATATGATGTTGATAAATATTCCTTTCGCATGTGACAAGTGATTATGATTTGAAAATTTTAGATGATTGTATCCAACACTAGACAAGCACACTAAGGCATACAAACATCACATGAAGTCACCCACAACCACTCTATTGAATCATAAAATTGTGAACATGAAACACATCAATGGATAGAAAATTTAATGTCCCTGAAAATGCCTACATGTCATCATAAGATCCATAAATGAACACATAACATGTCAATGATGTGAAATGGGACTACCCCTGATAATTTATGCATGACATCATGAGATCTATCAATAAACATGTGACACATCAAATGAAAGAAAAAAGAATATCACTGACAATGTCTTCATTACATCCCATGATCCATCATTGTTCACGAAACATTCTATAAGAAATAATGGTGACTACCTATGACATATTCCACATGAAAAAATGTATGGGTTTTCCATAAAGCCATCACTCATCATCCCAAGACCCTTTTGGGTCTTAGGACACATCATTAATTTATTGGGAAATTATCTTAGACCAAACCTAGGAAAACTCTAATAACCCTACACCCTTGTAAATTATGCAAGAAAAATAATGAATGGAAAGGATGGGAGACTCCTGCAACCATAAAACCCACATTTTATACCCATGAAGCCACAAGAAACCATGGAAGGATCAGTGAAATTTATTCCATGTTTTGAAAGAGCCCAATAGCATGTCACTCCCATCACCAAAAAATCATCATACACCTCGTGAAAGTATCACGCTACCCCTTTGGCCCCATAATAAAACATGATGTGTTTTTCCAAAAATATAGTATGCGTCTCCACAGGACCCTTTATTGGTCATGGAATGCATCACCTATAATTATAGTTATTTTATTTGACAAAACTCAAACAATATCATGAGATCCCCAACCATTGTGAATTAAAAAAAGTAAATAAAAAGGGTGAATTACAGATATGAAATTGGAGTAACTGTAAATCATACAACCCCCCCCCCCCCCAAGAGTAACCTATTATATGACTTCACAGAGATGCATGCCATCATGTTTATCCACCCAATACATCATGGAAATGTATGATACATAGTGAAAAAGGCCTCAATATTCCCTATTGGTGACGTCTATAAATAAACCACCCAACATGATAAAAAATTCAGGAGATTACACAGATAAAGAATCCTTGGGACCTCACACTCGCACAACGAAGAACTAGAGCATGATGCTCAGAGTGAATGTTCTCGTAATTGGGAAGTTTTTAGTCTTGTAAGACACATTAGAACAACTACAAAAATCATGCAACATTCATAGGTGATTCACATGATCCCTCAATGATCATGAGAAATATTTAAAGACCCAAAATTTCCATGTAAATGTTTTTTTAAATAAATGTAAATTTTAAGAGTCCGCAAAATCTAACGGCGTGCGATTCCGTGTCCCAGAGTGCCCAGAAGGATCTGTTGAAGTTTTGTTAAGATTATGTTAATGCACATAAGTAGTTTTCATGAAAAAGTTGAATAAATCTTACACTTTTACTCGAATTTGAAATCTGCGGGCACTGTTGCACTCAGGATGTCAGGTTTACCCTAAGAATGACTTAAGATTAGTCGGTGCGGGCCTCCTGTGAGAAAAACAAAAAATGGAACAATCATAAATAAAATAATAAAATATATGAATTTGTTTTTCAAATACTTATAACTCACAAATGGTAACAGGGATTAAAAACTGATACCACTGCAAAACTCTTTAGGTTATGATTTCTTTATGAAGATACTAACTTTGTCCAGCACGGGCCACCGGAGAAAGTTAGTTTTTTGATGCAAATAAAATAAATTACAAATATTTTATTGTAAAATTCCTAACAAATAAACGGTATTTCTGATTGGAAATATGAGACTATCGTTGGGTTCTTTGGGGTATGTTTCACCTAGGACGAGCCTAACCTCGATCGGTGTGTGTTGAGGTTGACTGATAATAATTTTCCAAACATTATTTTGGGTATGTTCAGTAATCATATGAGCGGGTTTTTCTAAATTATGAACAATTGCTCGGAATAGATATCTGAGGGCACCGTTGAACTCGCAGCACTAGTATTCTCTTAATGAGACATCATCATGACTGTAGTTGGTAAAAGGTTAAAGTTAGTTTTTGGGATTTTCTTGGGAGCAATAAAATAAAATAAACACATGTTTTATATTATTTTATCTATTGTAACCACCCATGTAGAAGTTATAATTGGTGACCACCACACCTTGACCACCCATTAGAGGTTATGGTGGTGGGGACCACCACACCATAACCTCAGATGAGTTATGGTGGTGGGGACCACTCGAGGATTATCCCTCATAATAGGTGGGAGGGGAAACCTCTCAACTCCCTCAATTAATTTTATGTGTCAACGTAAAATTAAATGATTTCAATTTTATTTTTTGTGTCAACATAAAATTAAATGATATCAATTAAGAATATGTGGCAACAGAAAGTTTCATATCAAATGTTCTGATTTTGTCTATTTATTTTCCTTTGCGGTAGAAATGGGGAAAGGACTGGCTTCAGTGAATTGGGAGGAGCTCTTGGGAGAAAGATTCTCCAACCAAGAATGCTTACTCCACAAAGGACGTGTTCCATCGATGAAGAACAATCCACCGACAAAGAATGTTAACTCCGACTTCGACCTTCTTCCTTGGGATGTCCTCCAACGTTGGAAATCTTCGCAACAATGAGTCAACGCACAAGACAACAATTGAGGAAAACACAGTTGACACTGAATTCTGTCATTTCCCAATGATCCCTCTTCTTCCGCGTAACTTCGTCAATGAACAACGAACAATGTTTGGGGTTAGTATCAAATTCTTAATATTTTTCATTATTATCCTCATACCTGTTTTATGATAAATGTTGATTTGGTTTTAACACTCCAAACGCAGAGGGTGAGGGCCAAACTAACATGGACCGACCCCTCCGCCGATCACCGTTGGCGTTCTTCACGATGTAGAAGGACAATAACCAACATAGAGGAGCACAAGAACGGCGGCCGACACCACCGCTAGCCACGAAAAAAGAAACGATGCAGGGCACTACTCCACGGCACCACCACCGCTCAATGCCCTCACGGCGCCCTTCGGGCCGAACTGCCCATGCGTCGATCTGCGACTGGAATGTGCCCTCACGGCTCTCTATGGTCCCTTGTGGCCTGATGGGATAGGCCTAGCGGGCCGAGCTGAACCCAACAGGCTGGGCCGCCCAATGGGCCGGGCCAGAATCAATGGGTTAGGCTGGGTCAAGCCGATCCGGGTCGGCCCAGACGAGGTCAGGCCAGGTCGGACTGCACCCAGGCCCACTACGACAGTTTACATTATTTTGGACATATCTTTGGCATCATACATTCGTTTGATGATCCGTCATTAGTGATGCTGATCTAGGACTATGGTGGTCCCTTTGAATATACCCCACTAAAGGTTGGGGTATAGATAAGAAATGGTCAGGTTGGATCGTGCATGAATCCAACCGGGCCCCTAGGTCTAAATGGCTAATAACTCACAGACCGGGCATCAGATGGGCGCGCCTTCTATTTCGGTGAGATCCCTATGATGTGGTATACCTTTGGGATGCTTCTTAGTGGGACATCTTGGCAGTTGGATCATCAACCTGTAGCTTGTGGAGCGGGTGTTCCGGAGACAAGCGAGCATTTGTGCGGGAACCTAGTAGCTGGCTGAAAGTTGACGGTTGTTGACCGTTTGACTCGGAGAGACTCGACTAGCCCAGTAGGGAGTGCTTGGTTGTAGCGAAAGACCCATAGTGTAGAGTGCCAGATTGTGGTGGCAAACCAACAGTACTCGATAGGAGGAGTACCTTTGCAGGCTATGAGGGGGAGCACCTGGTTGTGGGAGCAGTCCCACTATGTGGAGCGCCTCTGTGTGACACAGAAGACCCACTGTACTCTAAAGGAGGAGTATCTAAGAAGTCCATGGATCGTGGGAATCACCTATGTGTGAATTCGCAGGCCCTACTGTACTCGATAGTGGATTAGTTCTCTAGTAGCTGAGGGTTAAGAATGTTTTTACCCATAGAATAAATCCCAGTTTTAGCTGAGTCCGTAACTATTTTGTTTTTTTCATCATTGATATGGATGAATTGATAAGATAGGTATATGTATGGGAATATACCTACATGGGGTTATTTGTTGATTTCATACTTTGCGGTTTATCCTTGTTGGATTTTGTGAGACATTGAGGGTCTCAGGGTCCCTACTGAGTATCATTATCCTCACCCCAGCACGGGCAATGCCCGCACCTCATTATGTTGGATGCAGACGATGGACTATGCTGACTGAGGCTAAGAGTACCAGGACTAAAGGGTACCCAGTGGAGGACCATATGACATATCGGTTCATAGAGGAGACGGATGGACAAGGAGTTCTAAGGAGGAAATCTGTATGTACCCTTCAGGTAAGAACCCAGTGGACAACCCAGTAGTTGGTTTTCCATTTTCCTAAGTTGTACTTGTACTTTCAGTTTCATGTACTTTCCTGTTGGGCTTGTATTCTGGCCCCTTTTTTACATACTATACTCACTTGTTGGTTATACCATTTTCTCATTTTTGAATATTGTTGTATGTGTTTATAGGATATAATGGCAATTCCTTCCCACTTAAAAGGAATTTCCCCTTTGGTGGTAGTCGCCAGCCCCTGGTCTATGGAAGGCGGGCTTGGGGTAGTCACGACCCGGTCCTCTGGGGATAGGTCGTGAAAAATTATTATCAGTGGAGTTGGTTTTAACGCAGAACATAGGACTCTGATATTTTCTTTGAAGCAATATTTTTAAGTGTATTGAGTGCAGTTTTCAGTTCAGGGAGTATAGTCTTGGTGCGGCGGCCGACATATCCATACATAGAGAGCATGACTTCTAATTTTCGACTCAGTTCATGAAAACAATGATTGTGTGTCTGTTTTCTTTTTTATTTCGTAAGTCATCTCACCAGGTCAGCTCACAATGAATAATCTTTTGATACTGTCGAATCTGTTTCATTAAATATTCCTCCATCCAGATAGCTAGTTAGAGTTCTGAGAGTTGTACGCAATGAAAGCCCACTGAGGTTTGAGGCTCCGGTATAGGGACCTCTTACTATGTTGGCACCTTCAGGTGTTGAACCAGCAGCACAACCACCCATTGGGCAGCAGCTACAACCAGCCGCACTAGGAGACGGTGCACGCCAACTAAGTGCGTTTCATGAGTTCCAACAGTAGAGGCCTCAGAGGTTTCGAGGAGAGACAAATTCCCAATAAACCGAGGGCGGGCTAGAGGCGATTTCTAGAGTTTCTCGTCTAGCTGAGACACCCGTAGAGAATACGGTGATCATAGATACTAGTATTTTTCAGCATGTGACCATGAGGATGGTCTGCATAGAGATGGGGATTTGGTACGTGGACCGTTACCCAAGATATTACCTTCGTGTAGTGTGTCAGTTATAACACTAACCATTGGTTAGCAGTTACCACCGTCGGTACTGTTAAAGCAAACATATAATCATAGTTCCTTACGCGTGATTAAGTATCAGATACACCTCTGTTTCCAAGGCAAGCTGACACACATGCGGCTAAGGACTGTCTCGAGGATGTAGGTAAGATTTCTCTAGAACTTCTACAGCTTCAGCAGGATGACATGTCAGTAGCTGAGTATTCATCAAGGCATACCAGTCATTCCTATTACTCGATGAATATGATTCCATTAGTGCTTCCGAGCTCTAACTTCTTAGAGAGGTGTTTTTAAAGGACATCTTATCTAGCATAATTCCTTTAGTAATTCCTATTTATGATAGGGTGATATATAGAACCATTGTAGTTGAATATTCTTTGGCTAAGCGGATACAACCAGTGAATGTTAGTAGTGGGAAAGTCGGAAACTAGGGCCAGTCTCAGAGACTTGGGCATGTAAATTGTTTCTGGAAGAAGAAGTGTTAGGGACAGATGAGTCTGCAGGGCAACAGATGTGGAAGCAGAGCTAGGAGAGCCTCAAGGGGTGGTGTACATTTCGACATGTTACAACCACACCCATTTTTGAGGACACTTCCTGGCTCAGGGAGTTGGAGGATAGGGGTTAGAGAGTATCTTCATGTGGTCCTGGAATGCGACCCAAGGGCTCTAGGAATGATTTAAGGTACGGTCTATGTCTACTACTAGCTTCCGTATCAATATTCCTACGTACCAATCATTCCTTCCTTCCACGAATTTTTTCTAGGGCCAAGAGTTTCTAGTAAAACCTTTGACTTGACCCTCAGGTCTAGAGATACCTTTAGGAGGTGTCTTGATAATCACACTTATGCCGAAAGAGTGATCTGGTCCTTGAGGTGAGAGTTTTGGTTGGAACCTCTTGGTTGCATCATTGAGGCCTTACAACCTTTGTTTGGTTTTAGACTTGATATCGACAGTTCACACTCGGATTGAATGTGTTAGGAAAAGAGGTTGTGGTTTATCTACAACGTTGGGAAGGGGTTTTCATTGGTCGGCATAAAATGAAACCCAGGAAGAACAGGATAAACTCATTCATAGGAGGATGCAACCAATCGCTCATGATTCATCCAACCTCACCCTCGTGGTAGTAGAAGTTGACTTTGAGATAGTGTATACTCATGGGAAATGTAAAATGGTAGTATACGCACTCATAGGAGGTCTAGCCTGCATCTTCTATGTGAGGTGATAGAGAATCTATCCACATTACAGATATCCTTTAAGGATTGATAAGGAGAATCTTTTCTGGAATCCCTTACAATCACTTCCCCACTCTATAGTCGAAGCTGGGAGGCTCAACACGGAGACGCTGACAACAAGACATGACGTGCTCAGATATCCACAGGAGAGTCACCTGATGGAATTTTTTGATGGTGGGGAGCATGTTATTATTTTCAGGAGATGTACCATGGTACGAGTGTCACTTCATGAGGAAGTGTTGAGGGAGTTCCACACAGATCCTCTAGCAGTACATCCAGGAGTGGAATAGAAGTACTAGGACCTCTGAAGATGGAATTGGTGACTGAGAAAATAGAAAGCACTTGCATAGCTTGTCTATCGGTGCCTCACTATTCAGCAAGTGAAGGCAGAGCATCAGGAACCTGCAGGCTTGGTTCACCCTTTAGAGGTCCCATAATGGATGTGGGATGGGATATCCATGGACTTCATGAAAGGAATTCCATGTACATCCTGGGTCATGACTTGATTTGGGTGATCGTTGATCGACCCACCACGTCATCCCACTTCCTACCGATCAGAGAGCAGGGTTCAACAGAGGGCTTGGGACGCCTCTATGTGCAATATATTGTTTTGTTACATGGAGTACCCTCGACGATTGATTCCTATCGGGATACACGTTTTACTTCTCGGCTATGGAAGGGGTCACATGAGGCTTTCTGGATGTAGCTTCATTTGAGCACCACCTTCCATCCTAAGATGGATGGTCAGACTCATCAGACCATTTAGACCCTCAAGGGCACGATGTGTGCTTTTTTCTACGACGTTGGTCGTAGTTGGGAGGATCACTTACCTTTGGTGGATTTTTCATACAACAACATCTATCACTCCACCGTAGGGATGGCACCTTTTGAGGCATTTTATTGGTGACCTTGCAAATCACCTTTGTGCTGGACTAAACTTGGGGAGTCCGCACTCATGGGACCATAGATGGTATGAGATACCATAGAAAAATTTCATATCATACAGGTGCAGATGAAGACTACACAGACCTGACAGATGTTGTATGATGACAATAGATAGAGACCTCTTGAGTTTGAGGATGGCGACCACATCATCCTACGGGTCTCACCCTTGTGACATCTACAGAGATTTGGCCAAGGTAGCTAGTTATCTTCAAGATTCATCTATCCTTTTCAGGTCCACAATAGAGTTGGAGAGGTGGTATACCTCTTAGCTCTTCCACCTCAGTTACACCGAGGGCACAATGTCTTCCATGTGTCCCAGTTGAGGATATATGTGCATGACTCTTCTCACATAAACGACTATAGAGAGTTGGACATCGACAATGGGGCGACTTTTATGGAGGTTTCAGTAAAGAATGAGGATCGACCGGAGAAGGTCCTTTGTGGATGGTCGAATCTTGTGGTGCACATTCGCTGGGATTACGTGAACCTCCTCGAGAGAACATGGGAGATGGAGGCTCATATGCGTGCTCAGAACCCCCATTTGTTCCCTTAGTATGAGTTGTGGCTAATAGAGACATAGAGCCCAGAGGTGGGGTGAATATAATGTCCCAGAATTTCCATGTAATTACTTTAATTAAATGGGAATTTAAATGTGGGGACCACAACACCTTAACCTTCCATTAGAGGTTATGGTGGCGGGGAACACACGATGTTTATCCCTCATAATGGGAGGGGGAGGAAACCTGTGAACTCCCTCAATTAATTTTTTGTGTCAACATAAATTTAAATTCTTTCAATTTTATTTTAAGCATCAACTTAAAATTAAATGTTGTCAATTAATTTTATGTGTCAAGATAAAAATAAATCCTATCAATTGTTTTGATGTTGGATATTTATTTTTCTTAATGGTGGAATTGGGGAAAGGATTGGCTTTAGTGAATTGGGAGGAGCTCTTTGGAGAAATCTTCTCCAACAAAGAACGCTTCCTCCATGAAGTACACATTCCAACGATGAAGAACGCTCCACCGACGAAGAACATCGACCCCGAATTCGACCTTCTTCCTTGGGACTTCCTCCGACATTGGACGTCTAAGACTATGAGGAGACGACACAGAAACCAACGATCGAGGAAAAAGTCGATGACACCAATGTCTATCTTTTCCCAACGATCCATCATCTTCCTCGCATGTTAATCAGTGAACAATGAACAAGGTAGGGGTTATTATTGAATTCTTGAATATTTTCTAGTATTATCCTAATTTTTGGTTCATGAGTTAAGTAGAGCCACTTTCTCCTACTCTAAACACGAAGGGTGCATGCCCATCTAACATGGCCTGACCCCTACTACGATCACCTTTGGTGTTCTTCGCGATGGAGTAGGACAGAAACCTATGTGGAGGAGTATTGGAATGGCAGTCGGCACCACTGCTGGTCTCAACAATGGCAACAACGCATGACACTACCGCCCCACCACGCAATCGTGGCACCCTCTAGGCGGAACTTCCCTTGCGCTGATCTGCAACCGGTCCGAACCTTCACATCCGGTCCGCTCCCTCATGGCTCATTGCAGTCCCTCGCAGCCTGCTGTGCAGGGCCTTATGGGCCAGGCCGATCCCAACGGGCTGTCCCACTCAATGGGTCGGTCCAAACCCAACTGGTCATGCATGGATGACCCGAACCGGGTCGGGCCGGGTCGGTCCGACCGGGTCGGACCAGACGCATGCCCAGTACGACCCTTTACGTTCTTTTGGCCATATCATTAGCACCATACGTTTGTTTGACGAACCGTTAGCGGTGCTGGTAATCATGGAGCATAGAGGTCCCTTTGAGTATAACCCACTAAATACTGCGGTATCATTGAGATACGGACAGGTTGGATTGTGAATGAATCCAACTGGGCCCCCGAGACTACATGATTAATAACTCACAGACCAGGAATCCGATTGACGCGCCATCTATTTCGTTGAGACGCATATGACGTGGAGGACTTTTGGGATACTTCATAATGGGCCTTTGTGGCAGTTATAGAATCAACTAGTATCATGTGGAGAGGATCATTCCGGAGATGAGCGAGCATATGTGCAGGAACCTAGTAGCTGGCTGAGACATGAAGACGCCAGACTGTTTGACTCTGAGTGACTCGACTATTCGTGTGGGGAGAACATAGTTGTGGCAGCAGACCACCGGTGGAGCAGCGCTTGGTTGTGGCGGCAGACCCACGATCCTCGATTGGAGGAGTACATCTGCAGGCTATGAGGGGGAGCACCACGTTATGAAGGCAAACCCATGGTGGGGAGCGCCCTTGGGTGACGTAGTAGCCCTATAGTAATCGATAAGAGATGTGCCTCAATAGTACAAGGTTTGTAGGAAGCGCCTCTATGTGACGTGGCAGTCCCACAGTGCTTGATAGAGGATGAGTTCTCCAGCAGCCGAGGGTTCAGAATGTTTTTACCCCTATAATAAATCATGGTTTGAGCTGAGTCGATAACTTTTTTGTTTTCTCATGATTGAGATGGACTCCTTGATAACATAGGTATATGTGTAGGCATATATCTATGTGGGGATATATTTTTATTTCATAATTTGGGGTTTATCTTTGTTGGTTTTTGTGAGACATTGGGGGTTTATGGGTCCATACTGAGCATCATTATACTCAACACTGCACGGGCTATGCCCACACTTATTTTGTTGGATGCAGACGACAGACAGCGTTGACTGAGGCGAAGAGTTCCCGGAATGGATGGTACACAAAGGAGGACTATATGGCGTGTTTGTAAATGGAGGAGACAGAAGTACAAGGAGTTTAGAGGAGGCAATCTGTATCTACCATTCAGGTAGGAACCTGGTGGATGACCCATTAGCTATTTTTCCTTATTCGTCAGTTTTTCTTATACTTCCTGTTTTTTGTACTTTTCAGTTGGGCTTGTATTCTGGGCCCATTTTACTTACTGTACTCTCTTGTTGGTTATACATTTTTATTGTTTTGGTATCTTTCTATGTGTGTTTATAGGTTTTAAAGGAAATGAATTCCTAGTTTTAGGGAATTACGCCTTTGGTTCTAGTCGTCAGCCCCTGGCCTATAGAAGGCGGGTTTGGGGTAGTCATGGCTCGAGCACCAGGGAATGGGTGATGAAAAAAGACTTATTATAGCAACCCATACTTTACGTACATTGTTATTACATCAGAATTTAAGAACACTTATTACAACATATAACAAAACCAGGAAAGGACCGGATAGGTATAGAGTCTTTAGAAACTAGGAAACATAAACAACTGGTTCATAGTGCATCTACATTGCCTCTCATTTATTTCATCATATCTAGAGACCCTTTGGGAATATCCTACTTAATAACCTTCTTCCTGACCTGGGGAAATAAAACATACAAAAGGGTGAGATAAAATGCTCAGTAAGGGTAAACAAAATAAATATCAATCACATCATATACATAAGAACATAACTTTTGGAAATCTTAACCTGCAAAAGAGATCATAATTTCATAACATGGGATAAATAATAGTAGTGAAATATAAGCCCAATAATCATAACATAAAACATGAAACTTTGTGTCATACACACATAATCATAGAGAATCATTTCTTATTATTAATGACTCATTGCCAAGACTATCTTAGTGGAAAAAGACTATTTCTGAACCGAGTTCACTCCTCGTTTGAGTCCTTTTCACTGAACCGGTTTAACCTTACGTTAAAGCCATGTCTATCACATGAGATATAAAATTGTTACCCAATGCATTGGAGGGATATATAGGTCCCACCCATCTCATAATTATACCATTCTTATGTTTTCCACAAAATCATAAATCATACATCATTTCATAACCCATGTAATAAAAATGGGATTCATAAACATCATGACATCATAAAAGAATTCATATAAGACAAAGGAATTCCTAAAAATAATTCCATCACAACATAATAAAATCAATGTAATAATAGGGATAGAAACAGAACCCTATATTATCTTTGATTGAAAATAATTTTGATAAAACACTTGAACTCCATTCTTTAGGAAAATATCCTTTCTACTTCAAAAACTTTTTCCTTTCTTAACATGTTATACAATTTTAAACTAAAAGTGGTTGATTAAAAATAAACTTGAAAACTTGTAAAGTATTCTTCTTGGAAATAACGTTTTAAAAATCCATTCATGTCGTATAAGTTAAAAAAATTCCATTATTCTCGTACTTTTGTCGGAAAAGTCAAAAAGTACCTTGTACGAAAAACAAAAAAAGATTCCTCTCATATCCTTTACGAAAAACACATTTAAGGGTAAAATTGGATTTAAAAAATTGTAGTTGGATGGAAACAATATTACATATTGAGGGAACATGGATTTGGATTATAAAAAACACCCCAGTAAATACCAAAGTATAAACAATCTCGGATGAAAATGAGATTCTGATATTTTCCCTAACCTTAGGTCCGATTTGCTTCATAAGTATCCAAAATTTCTATATAATGATTTAAATAATGTTATTTAATAATTATAGAATCATAATTATTTTTATGATATCATATATGGTCATATTATTAGCTTCTTATTAGTAATATTTCATTACTACTTGTTAATCGGGTGTTTATTACTTTTTGTTCTTATTTGTGTTTTGTCGAATAAATTCTTATTCTTCTTTTTAGGTTATAGATACCTCATTTACAGAATGTTATTAGTGTAATATATATCATATTCATTCATTCAATTCATTTATATAATCATTATTCAATGAAGATCATGTAGAACGAGTCGCATTACATCGTGGAGACGGTATTCCGTACGTACGCACGAGCGATGATATCTTTCCCATGATCATGAAATTGTAATGGAGTGTATGTATACTATTTAAAAATCAATATCTCTTAAATATAATCATATATATTCATTCTTTACACCACTATACCCATCCAAGTAAGGTGGTGGTGGAAAATAGATTACACGACGGTGTGGAGACAGTATTCCGTACGTACGCACGTGCGGTGATTTCGTTTTCCGTAGAATGGATAGATGGTGAAATAGGGTTGTTTCATGCTTATAATAACATATAATTATATGGGATATACTGATTTTATTACTTCATAATGAAACAACTACAGGAGAAGAAGTGGTAGAAGAAATAAAGTTGAATGAATCGGTAATGGACATTACCTCTTCTTTGAAGCGCCTCTTTAAGAACTCCTCTTAGGGCACTAAAATTAGTCTTTAAAGAAGACAAGGACCTATAGGATTTTTCTAGGGAAGTGGAGAATATAATTTGGCAGGGGTTTTCCGAGCATGGAGGCTCGATGTGGTGTGAGGAAAAGAGGAAGGAGATGCACCTTTATAAGGGAGGAGAGGAGCACCTTTGGAATAACTAAAAATATTATTTGATTATAAAGTCAAATTCGGTTTTTAATAGATCAAAATTGATATATTTAGAATATATGGTGGGGATGGGTAGAACTACACTCATCCAATATAATTTAGACAAGTTTAGGTCATTATATTAACCTTATCTTTTAGTTTTAACTCTTAGTTAATTAGATTGACATTTACCATGTCCCTTTGTATTTTTATATTATACAGTTAATAAACATACCATATACATCCAAGAGACACCCAAGTGGTCTATTAATTATATACCTATTATGATATAAGTATCTTGGCCTAACCGTAGATTTTTAGGAATATAATAACAATTAATAATATAATATTTGTTTTAAAAACCATTTTATGTCAATTTTGACACTATTTTGTAATTGATTTTTATGAAAATCATAACAGAATGATTAGTTCGAAAACAATTAATTAAATCAATACTAACATGTAATATTAACATATAATATTATTGGATTTTATAAAATGTCTCAAATTACATTTATTTCGGTATTTATAACATCAATTATGTCACTATTTCATTAATAAGATAATTACTGCATCATCATTGTGTCATAAATAAATTAAATTATTTTAAGTCTAAAATTTATAAATAAAATAACATTATGTAGGAAATCATTTTGTATTTATAATGAACATTTATAGTCGAATTTATCTTATGTATAACCCTATATTAAAAATTATTTACTTATTAAACTTTGATTTTAACTAGTTTAACCCTTCTTTAAATAAATTTATAATAAATGTCCTAATCTAATCTAAGTGGGTCTAAATGATCATATTTTATTCATATGGTTTTTTTTGGTCGAATTACACTTATCCAATAGAATTAGGACATGTGTTACGGTAATAATAATATCATTTTTACTCTTAATTACCCTATTTACCTTGAACCGTGGTAAATAAAAGTAAAAAGTTACTATTCACCAAAAATTATTTTCATCTCATTGAACCAAATTTTAATTACTGACATCAACCGCGTCTCTTGGATTTTTTGAAATTCCACTCACAGAAGCGGTAAAATTATGTTTTGTGTAAATTTTCAAATTCTTCTAGGAGGTGGGTAAAAGGTGGTGAAAAGTTAAATAAAATTTTTATATATATAAAATTATTATAAAACTACTCCAATGAATTAAATTGAACTTATATAGGTATTATGTATCAATTTTGACCAAAAATAAATTTAAATAAAATAAATAATTATTTAAATAAAAAGTAGGTTTTTAAATAGTAACCTAGTGTTTTCACTATTCATCAAAAATTGAATGTTTCTAGACAAATACCAAAATTTCACCCTAGGATATTTTCGATATTACGAATCCAAAAATGAAGTCCATTTTGAAAAATAAAATTTACAAAATTTCAAAAATTGGTTATTAATAATATTTTAATAGCATATCGTTGTTTCGTGATACTCGACATTGCATACGATGAAAGCTACCAAGGAAGGTCGCGATTGCGGGTAAAGAAAGCCATGATATTTTTGTGTGTGGTGAATGATTCCATTGATGATTTATATAACATAAAAACAAAATATTCCTCATAAAAGCATCGGGTGTTACATTTTACCCCCCTTAAAATAAATTTCGCCCTCGAAATTCGTCACTTTGTAACAAAATGATGAGGATACCTCTCCCTCATCATATCCTCAAGCTCCCATGTAGCTTCTTCTAATTTGTGGTTCCTCCATAAAACTTTTACTAAGCGAGTGGTCTTGTTTCGTAAGTATTTTTCGCTACAATCCAGAATCTGTATTGGCTCTTCTTCATAAGAAAGATCTTGCTCTAGCGGTACAACTTCTGAGCTGAGTACATGTGAAGGATCAGGTATGTACTTTCTCAGGAGAGATACATGGAACACATCATGAACTTGGGAGAGATTCGGTGGAAGCTACAATCGGTAAGATACCTTCCCAACATGATCCAATATTTCGAAAGAACTGATATATGTAGGGATCAGCTTTCCCTTCTTTCAAAATCTCATTACTCTCTTCCAAGGAGATATTCGTAAGAACACTTTATCACCCACTTCAAACTCTAGGTATTTTCTTTGGTTGTCGGAATAACCTTTTTGTTGAATCTGAGATGCTCTTATGTGTTGTTAAATAGATCGGACCTTTTCCACTATCTCATCAACAAGATCAGGTCTTAATAGCTTTCTTTCCCCAACTTCATCCCAGCAAGTTGGAGTCCTTCATTTCTTTCCATATAGATCTTCATAAGGAGCCATATGAATACTGGAGTGAAAGCTATTATTAAAAGAAAATTCCACCAAATTTAGGCATTGATCCAAACCACCTTTTAAATCCATAGAGCAAGATCTCAACATATATTCTAGAGTTTGAATTGTTCTCTCAGACTGACCGTCTGTCTGAGGATTATAAGCAGTGTTGAAACTCAACTCTGTATCCAGAGTATGCTGAATACTTCACCAGAACATCGAGGTAAATCTCATATCCCGATCAGATATAATAGAAAGTGGTACTCCATGCAATCTTACCATTTCCTTTACATGTATCATGGCAAGCTGATCCAGAGATAAATCCTCTCTAATAGCAATGAAGTGTGCAGACTTTGTAAGATGATCAACTATGACCCAGATATCATTATTGTCTTTGGATGTTTTAGGAAGTCCTGTGACAATGTCCATAGTGATGTTTTCCCATTTTTATTCGGGTATGGGTAATGGTTGTAACATCACCTTAGACTTCTGTCTCTCAGCTTTAACTTGCTGACAACCCAAGCATCGAGAGACATATTCAGCAACATCTCTTTTCATGCCATCCCACCAGAAGAACTCTTTAAGGTCCCTATAAATCTTTGTTCTTTCAGGATGAATAGAGAATGAAGAACTATGAGCCTCATCCATCAGCTCCTTCTTTAATTCGGGGATGGGAGGAACACAACCCTGATTCCTAAACTTTATTATCCCATCACAATCAAGGTTGAATTCAGGAATATTTCTCACCTTCTTCTATAACTATACATCTTCTTTCTGTTCCTATTTAATGTTCACATGTATAGATGGTTGAACATTCATTTTTAAAAGATACGATTTTACCCCTTCCATTATAATTCCAATATCCATCCTTTGTAAATCCATAAATATTGGACCTTTTTTGATCCTCATCATGGATAAACAGGTGTGGTCTTGTCGACTTAATGCATATGCCACCTTGTTTTATTTCCCAGGGTGGTAATGAATTGAACAGTCATAATCCTTAATCAGCTCCAACCATCTTCTTTGGCGCATATTAAGCTCCTTTTGTGTGAAAATATACTTTAAACAATTATGACCAGTATAAATGACACACCTTTCTCCATAAATATCATGCCTCCAAATATTTAATTCAAAGATTACGGCCGCTAACTCCAAATCATGAGTTGGGTAATTTTTCTCATGGATTTTCAACTTTCGTGAGGCATAAGCTATCACCTTATCATTTTTCATAAGAACATACCCCAGTCCCTTCTTGGATGCATCACTGTAGATCAGAAACCTTTCTCCACTAAAAGGCAGTTTGAGCACAGGTGCACTGGATAACCTTCTTTTCAACTCCTTTAAATTCTCTTCACATTCCTCCGTCCAAATGAATATAACTCCTTTTCGAGTCAACCTGGTGAGTGGAATAGATAATCCTGAAAAATATTTCACAAAACGTCGATAATATCCAGCCAAACCAAGAAAACATCTGATCTCAGTTACTGTTGTTGGTCTTGACCATCTTTCGATAACCTCTATTTTTGCTGGATCCACAGATATCCCCTCTTTTGAAATGATGTGACCCAAAAATGACACTTTTTGAAGCCAAAATTTACACTTGGTAAATTTTGAATAAATCTTCTCCTTTCTTAGGGTCTTCAATATAATTATCAAGTGATCTTCATGTTATTCCTTGATATTTGAATAGAAAAAAATATCGTATATAAAGATTACCTAAAACTGATCAAGATAGTCTCTAAATACACTATTCATCAGATCCACGAATATAGTAGGGTTATTAGTAAGACCAAATGGCATCACTATAAATTCATAGTGTCCATTCCTTGTACGGAAAGCTGTCTTTGGTATATCCTCCATTTCGACCCTTAATTGATGATACCCTGAACGAAGATCAATCTTCGAAAAGTATTGAGCTCCGCGTAGTTGTTCAAATAAGTCATCAATGTGTGGGAGAGGATATTTGTTCTTGATATTGATGTTGTTAAGTTCATGATAATCAATCCATAGTCTCATTGATCCATCTTTCTTCTTAAAAAACAGAACAGGTGCTCCCCAAGGTGACGCACTATGGCGTATGAATCCCTTATCATGATTCTCTTGAAGTTGCTTCTTCAATTAATACAACTCAATTCGCGCCATTATATAAGGTTTCTTTGAAATAGGTAAAGCACTGGGTAAGAGTTCTATTGAAAACTCAACTTCACGATTTAGTGGAAGACCTGGCAATTCCTCCGTAAAGACATCATCAAACTCACGTACAATGAGAATATTCTTAATCGTGAGTTTCTCACTAACCATTTGAGATAAATAACCTTCATTTAGTGGAATCAAGACCCATAAGATGGAAGAAATTTCCACTGGAAGGTTATGTTCATCCTTGCATCGATAGACAATCAATGATTGATCTGGAATAAGAAATGTGACTTCCCTTCTTTGGAAATTAATTTGAGCTCCATATAGAGAAAGCAAATCCATGCCAAGAATAACATCAAATCCCAATATAGGGAGGATCACAAGATTTTCAGAAAGTACTTTCCCAAAAATGTCAATCGGAAAAGAATTATAAACTTTTGATGCGACTGTTGTGCCATTAGGGGTTGTCACAACTAACTCAACATCTAATTGTTGAGGTAATACGGTGATACCCTTAGAAAATTATTCAGAAATAAAAGAGTGGGTGGATCCAGAATCAAATAAAACATTTTCTACTTTAGATTGGATGGTAAGTGTACCATTTAACACACCGTTATGGTACTCTACATCGCTGATAGAAATTGCATGTGACTTTCCTTTGACTTTAACCTTAAGAGTATGTTGACGTCGATCACCATCATCAACCCTTGGATTTTGGCATTGATTGGCGTAATTCCCCATCTCCTTTCACTTGAAACATTGAAGTGTAGTAGGTTCATTCTGTGTATCCCTTCCTTTGTTTGCATCATTAGACATCTTCTTCCCATCATTGCGGCATTAAAATCCCTGATGGCCTTCCTTTCCACATTCGAAACATCTACTTGTCCCTTTAAGACAACTCCCTCCATGTTTCTTTCCACACCTTTAGCATAAGGGAACCCTCATCTTCTTTTCATTGTGCACTTTAGATTTTCCTTTGAATTCCATTTTCCTCCTTTTATCAAACTCATATGACTGATGGGTTACTTCAATCTCCATCTCAACTTTGAGTGCACATCGAACGATTTCCTCGTAGCTATTGAAGTCACTTATGGTTAAGGCCCTTCAATGACTTGGTTTGATGACACTAATGAATCGATCGATCTTACTCTCAGGTTGGATAATAATACAGAAAAGAGTACCTTACAAGTCTTGTAAAATTTGATTCATATGTACCAACAGATTCATCATCCTTTTTCTTTAGTTCAAGAAACTCCTTCTCCATCTTTGTTCGGAGAATAAGAGGGAAGTACTTATTGAAAAATAAGTTCTTGAACTCGTCCTATTCCATGGACTCAATTTCATCCCTTTGCCTCGTATTATTAATAAGATTCCACCATTGATCAGCATCTCCGTCCAAACGATACACTTCTAGGATGACTTTATCATGTTCAGAACATTGAAGAACTGAAAATATCTTTTCAGTAGTACTAATCCATTGTTCAGCAACTAATGGATTAGTAGACCCGCTGAATGAAGGTGGATGCATCCTCATAAAGGATTAAACAGAATTTTGCTCCTTCCTTTGCTCGTTCGGAAGTCCTGCATGATTCATATCTTGAGAATAAAACCAAGAAAAATAGAGTGAGAAACACTAATTATAATAGGTAAACCACATAATCAAGAAAAAAATTTCACACTTAAGGTCTTATCCTAAGTTATTCATGGCCATTTATAAAACACTAAGATTGGGTTCTATGCTTAGACATATCCTTAGGGTTCTTACTAAGGCTTTCACATCCAAGTTTCCACTGGTTGACTATACCTTTCCTCTGATACCAACTATAGAGACCCATAGTTTACATACATTGTTATTACTTCAGAATTGAAGCACACTTATTACAACATATAACAAAACTAGGAAAGGACCGTATAGGTATAGAGTCTTTAAAAACTGGGAAAGATAAACAACTGGTTCATAATGCATCTACTTTTCCTCCCATTTACTTCATCATATCTAGTGTCCCTTTTGGAATATCCTACTTAATAACCTTCTTCCTGACCTGGGGAAATAAAACATACAAAAGGGTGATCTCAAATGCAGAGTAAGGGTAAAAAAAAGAAATATCAATCACATCATATACATAAGAACATAACTTTTGGAAATATTAACTTGCAAAAGAGATCATAATTTCATAACATGGGATAAATCATATTAGTGAAATTTAATCCCAATATTCCTTACATAAAACATGAAACTTTTTGGAATACACACATAATCATAGAGAATCATTTCTTATTAGTCAGGACTCATTTCCAAGACTATCTTAGGGGACAAAGTCCATTTCTGAACCGAGTTCACTCCACGTTTCAGTCCTATTTCATTGAACCTGTTTAACCTACCATTCCAGCCATGTCTATCTCATGAGATATTCAGTATTTACCAAATGAATTGGAGGGAGATATAGGTCCCACCCATCTCATAATGATACCATTCTTATGTGTTCCACAAAATCATAAATCATACATCATTTCATAACCCATGTAATAAAAATGGGATTATTAAACATCATGACATCATAAAACAATTAATATAAGATAAAGGAATTCATAAAACTAATTCAATCACAACATAATCAAATAAATGTAATAATAGGGATAGAAACATAGCCCTATATTATCTTTGATGGAAAATAATTTTGACAAAACACCTGAACACCATTCTTGAGGAAAATATCCTTTCTACTTCAAAAACATTTTCCTTTCTTAACATGTCATAAAATTTTAAACTAAAAGAAGTTGATTAAAAATAATCTTGAAAACTTGTAAAGGATTCTTCTTGGAAATAATTTTTTAAAAATCCATTCATTCTGTATAAGTTTGAAAAAATGCATTCCTCTCGTACTTTTGTCGGAAAAGTCAAAAAGTACCTCGTACGAAAAACGACAAAAGATTCCTTTCATATCCTTTACTAAAAACTCACTGAAGGGTAAAATTGGATTTAAAAAATTGTAGGTCAATGGAAACAATATTAAATATTGAGGGAACATGGATGTGGATGATAAAATACACCCCATTAAATACCAAGGTATAAACAATCTTAGTTGAAAATGAGATTGTGATATTTTCCCTTACCTTAGGTCTGATTTGCTTCGTAAGTGTCCGAACCTCCTGTATAATGATTTAATTAATGTTACTGACTTATTCCAGAATAATACATATTTTTATGATATCATATATGGTAATATTATTAGTTTTATATTATTAATATTTCATTACTACTCGTTATTCGGATGTTTATTACTTTTTGTTCTATGCATGTTTTGTCGAATAAATTCATATTCAATTTTTTAGGTTATAGAAACCTCATTTACATAATGGTATTATTGTAATATATATCATATTCATTCATTCAATTCATTTATATAATCATTATGCAATGAAGATCATGTAGAACGAGTCACATCACATCGTGGAGACGGTATTCCGTACGTACTCACGAGCGATGATATTGTTCCCATGATCGTGAAATTGTAATGGAGTGTATGTATACTATTTAATAATAAATATAGCATTAAGATAATCATATATATTCATTCTTTACACCATTATACCCATCCATGTAAGTTGGTGGTGGAAAATAGATTACACTATGGCGTGGAGACTATATTATGTACGTACGCACGCGCGGTGATTTCATTTTCCGTAGGATGGATAGATGGTGAAATAGGGTTGGTTCATACTTATAATAAAATATCAGTATTTGGGTGATACTGATTTTATTACTTCATAATGAAACATCTAAATAAGAAGAAGTAGAAGAAGAAATAAAGATGAATGAATCGGTAACGGACATTATCTCTTCTTTGAAGCGCCTCTCTGAGACTTCTTCCTAGGGCACTAAAATTGGTCTTTTAAGAAGACCAGGACCTCTAGGATGTTTCTAGGGAAGTGTAGAAGAGACTTTGGTAGGGTATTTACGAGATTGAAGGCACAATGTGGTGTTAGGAAAATAGGGAGGAGATGCCCTTTTATAAGGGAGGAGAGGGGCACCTTTGGAATAACTACAAATATTATTCTATTATAAAGTATAATTCGGTTTTTAATAGCTCCAAATTGATATATTTAGATTCTAAGGTGGGTATGGGTCGAAATCCTCTCATCCAATATATTTTAGACATGATTAGGTCATTATATTAACATTATCTTTTAGTTTTAGCTCTTAGTTAATTAGATTGACATTTACCATGTCACATTGTATTTTTATATAATATAGTTAATAAACTTACCATATACTTCCAAGAGACCCCAAATGGTCCATTAATGATACACCTATCATGATATAAGTATCTTGGATAATCGTTAGATTTTCAAGAATATAATAACAATTATTAATATAATATTTGTTTTTAAAAAACTATTTTATGTCAATTTTGACACTATTTTGTAATTGATTTTTGTGAAAATCATAACAGAATGCTTAGTTAGAAAAAAATTAATTAAATAAATACTAACATGTCATATTAACATAGAAAATTATTTTAATTCATAAAAAATCGCTAATTACCTTTAATTGGGTATTTATAACATCAATTATGTCAATATTTCATTAATAAGATAATTACTGCATCATCATTGTGTCAAATGTAAATTAAATTATATTAAGTCTAAAAAATTACAAATAAAATACCATTATGTAGGAAAGATTTTTATCTTTATAATGAGTATTTATAGTCTAATTTATCTTATGTATAACCCTATATTAAAAATTATTTACTTATTAAACTTTGATTTTAACTATTTAACCCTTCTTTATGTAAATTAATAATAAATGTCCTAATCGGATCCAAGTGGGCCTAAATGGTCATATTTTATTTCTAAGGTTGTTTTTGGTCGAATTACGGATATCCAATAGAATTAATACATGTTTTAGGGTAATAATAATATCATTTTTACTCTTAATTACCCTATTTACCTTTAACCGTGGTAAATAAAAGTAAAAAGTTACTATTCGCCAACAATTATTTTCATCTCATTGAACCACATTTTACGTACTGACACCAACCGTGTCTCTCGGATTTTTGAAATTCCACTCACAGAAACGGTAAAATTATGTTTTATGTAAATTTTCAAATTCTCCTAGGAGGTGGGTAAAAGACTGTGAAATGTTCAATAAAATTTTTATATAACTAAAATTATTATACAATTACTCCAATTAATTACATTGAACTTATATAGGTATTATGTATCAATTTTGACGTAAAATAAATTTAAATAAAATAAATAATTATTTAAATAAAAAATCGGTTTTTAAATAATAACCCAGTGTTTTCACTATTCATCAAAAATTGAAAGTTTCCAGAAAAATAACAATATTTCACCCTAGGCTAATTTTGATATTCCAAATCCCAAAATGAAGTCCATTTTGAAAAATAAAATTTATAAAATTTCAAAAAGTGGTTATTAATATTATTTTAATAGCATATCGTTGTTTTGTGAAACCCGGTATTGCGTACGACGCAAGCTACCAAGGAAGGTCGTGATTGCGTGTAAAGTAAACCAAACTAGTGTTGTGTGTAGTGAAAGATTCCATTGATGATTTATATAATATAAAAAGAAAATATTTTCTCATAAAATTCTCAGGTGTTACACTTATGGTATAAAATATCAATAATACCCTACATGTCTACTAAATCATATAGTAACTGAAACATAAAAATGCATAATAAATATATGAAATTATATGAATAAATGCTAGAATAAATACCAAAAAAAGTATACATATGTGAATAACATATATTATTATCGTCATTTCATTACCATTAACAATGGATTACATTAAGAAACACCAAAACATGTTTCCCAGTTTAAGTTACACTCCTTTTGAATACTATTTGGATCAGGATAACTGATATGGAAATGTCAAAGAAAGTCACATGGAACACCCTGATTATTCCTCCATAGTCTTTGGAAGCTCGTTGGGCTCACCATCCAAATATTTTAGTGTTTGTTAGACTTTTTGTATGACTCATACAACAACGATGACCCATGTTATCTATGTATCATGGAATCATCCAAGCATGTCAATTAGTTTTCATGACACCACCCACAGGAAAAACAACCATATCTTATGATGACCTCTAAAAATGTTATTCAAGATCAATTATTTCCCTAAAAAGTATATCACACTGACTTCCTTGACTCCCTTAAGGTGTGTAAACTATATTTCAGGAAGACACCAAGGAATGTTAACTAGATAATGTGATTCCATCTAAGCATGTCTGCCGAGATTATGTAGTATCTTAAACGATCAGTGAACCGGGTTTCATGATTCCATTCAGAGAAGTTATCTGTGATCATGTGATAATCCTCATTCATATTATTCATGTGATGAAATGTTCCATTGATAATCTTAATATACCCTTTAATTTCATTTCAAATGTCTAAAACATATCCATAAATGTTGGGAAATACTCCGACATGTTGAACTAACAATAAAGGAATGTCAAGATGGTTGGCCAGCATGTTAGGAGAGAAAAAAGGGAATATTTGAAGGGTATTACGAGATTTGATATTATTTCCCATAATTATTGTGTAATCCCCGATTTGAAAGGAACTGTCATTGCGTAATCCCTAATAAGATGAACTATGATGACTCCAATTTTTTATATAAGTAGGATCCCTATAATTCATTTCTAAGGACTGAGATCCATATCAAATATCCCAAGGTCTATCTCCGTGCATACATCTTGCATCCATAATAAATTACAGTTGTTATTTTCTATCCCTTGTTTCTCACACTGAACATAGATCACATTTGATTAGAGAGTCATAATTTTCATATAATTCACAAAATGAGCCTCTACAAATGATAAGCTAAACATCAACATGTACGAACTAATATACTACATCCTCCAATGGCCTGATGGCCTTCATTTTTATTGATCTTTATAATCCATCATTCAAAGGGTGAGGTTATAATGACCCATACATACATACATTGTCATTACTTCAGAATTGAAGCACACTTGTTACAACATATAACATAACCAGGAAAGGTCTGTATAGGTATAGTGTCTTTGGAAACTGGGAAACATAAACAACTGGTTCATAAAGCATCTAGATTGTCATCCATTTATTTCATCATATCTAGAGACCCTTTTGGCATATCCTACTTAATAACCTTCTTCTTGACCTGAGGAATGAAAACATACAAAAGGGTGAGCTAAAATTCATAGTAAGGGTAAACAAAAGAAATATAAATCACATCATTTTCATAAGAACGTGACATTTTGAAAATCTCAACCTGCAAAAGAGATCATAATTTCATAACATGGAATAAATCATAGTAGTGAAATGTAATACCCATAATCATAACGGAAATCATTAAACTGTGTGTCATACACACATAATTATAGAGAATCATTTCTTAGTAGTCAAGACACATTTCTAAGACTATCTTAACAGACAAAGTCCATTTCTGAACTGAGTTCACTCCTCGTTTCAATCCTATTTCACTAAACTAGTTTAACCTGCCGTTCCAGCCATGTATATCTCATGAGATATAAATCTTTACCCAATGCATTGGTGTGATATATAGGTCCCACACATCTCATAATGATACCATTATTATGTGTGCCACAAAATCATAAATCATCCATCATTGCATAACCCATGTAATAAAAATTGGATTATTAAACATCGTGACATCATAAAACAATTCATATAAGATAAAGTAATTCATAAAAATAATTCAATAACAACATAATCAAATCAATTTAATAATGGGATATAAATAGAAACCTATTTTATCATAGATGGAAAATTATTTTGATAAAACACGTAAACTCTATTCTTGAGGAAAATATCATTTCTACTTCAAAAACATTTTTCCTTTCTTAACATATCATACAATTTTAAACTAAGAGATGAATATTAAAAATAAAATTGAAAAATTTTAAAGGAAGCTTCTTGGAACTAATGTTTTAAAAATACAGTCATGCCGTATAAGTTAAAAAAACATTCTTCTCGTACTTTTGTAGGAAAAGTCAAAAAGTACATTATACAAAAAACAACAAAAGATTCCTTTCATATCATTTACTAAAAACTCACCGAAGGGTAAAATTGGACTTAAATAATTTCAGGTGGATGGAAATAATATTAAATATTTATGAAACATGGATGTGGATGATAAAATACACCCCAGTAAATACCAAAGTATACACAATTTCGGATAAAAATGAGATTGTAATATTTTCCCTTTCCTTAGGTCCGATTTGCTTCATAAGTGTCCGAACCTCTTGTATAATGACATAAATAATGTCATTGACTTATTAACGAATTATAATCATTGTTATGATATCATATATGGCCATATTCTTAGCTTCTTATTAGTAATATTTCACTGATACTTGTTATTCGGGTGTTTATTACTTTTTGTTCTTGTGCGTGTTTCGTCGAATAAATTATTATTCTTCTCTTTAGGTTATATATACCTCATTTACAGAATGTTATTAGTGTAATATATATCATATTCATTCATTAAATTCATTTATATAATCATTATGCAATGAAGATCATGTAGAACGAGTCACATCACATCACATCATGGAGACGATATTCCGTACGTATGCACGAGTGATGATATCTTTCCCATGATCATGGAATTGTATTGGGGTGTATGTATATTATTTTAGAATCAATATCACTTTAACATAATCATATATAGTTTTTATTCACACCATTATACCCATCCAAGTAAGGTGGTGGTGGAAAATAGATTACACCACGACATGGAGACAGTATTCCGTACGTACGCACGCGCGGTGATTTCATTTTCAGTAGGATGGATAGATGTTGAAATAGGGTAGTTTCAAACATATAATAACATAAAAGTATATTATTGATACTGATGTTATTACTTCATAATGAAACAGATAATGAAGAAGAAGTGGAAGAATAAATAATGTTGAAAGAATCGGTAACAGACATTTTCTCTTCTTTGAAGCGACTCTTTGAGACCTCCTCTTAGGGCACTAAAATTGGTCTTTAAAGAAGACCAGGACATCTAGGATGTTTCTAGGTAAGTGGGGAAGAGAATTGAAAAAGGTTTGGCTGAGCTTGAAGGCTCAATGTGGTGTGAGGAAGAGAGGGAGGAGGTTCCCTTTTATAAGGGAGGAGAGGTGCGCCTTAGGAAAAACTAAATATATTATTTTATTATAAAGTCATATTTAGTTTTTAATAGATAAAAATTTATTTATTTAGAATATAAGGTGGGGATGGGTCGAAATCCTCTCATACAATATAATTTAGACATGTTTAAGTATCTATTTTAACCTTATCATTTAGATTTAACTTTAAGTTAGATAATTTTAAATTTTACCGTGACTTCTTGTTTTCTTACACTATAAGGTTAATAAACATACTATAACAAGACAAAAGAACCCCATGTTGTTAATTATTAATATATATAACCATATCTAATTAATTTGGCCGAACCATAGATTTTTAGGAATAAAATAACAATTAATAATATAATATTTGTTTTAATAACTATTTTATGTCAATTCTGACACTATTTGGTAATTGATTTTTGTGAAAATCATAACCGATAGATTAGTTCAAAAAAAGTTAATTAAATCAATAAAGAAATGTCATATTATCATAGAATATTATTTTAATTAATAAAAAGTCTTAAATTACATTTATTTGGGTATTTATAACATCAATTATTTCAATATTTCATTAATAAGATAATTACTGCATCATCATTGTGTCATAAATAAATTAAATTATATATTGTCTAAAAATTAAAAATAAAATACCATTATGTATTAAATCTTCTTATCTTCCTAATTAATATTTGTAGTCGAATTTATCTTATGTATTACCCTATATTAAAAATGATTTTGTTATTAAACATTGATTTTAATTATTTTAACGCTTTTTTAAATAAATTAATAATAAATGTCCCAATCTAATCCATGTGGTCCAAAATGATCATATTTTATTTCTAATGTTATTTTTTCGTTGAATTACTCTTATCCAATAAAATTAGGACATGTTTTAGGGTAATAATAATAACATTTTTACCCTTAATTTCCCTATTTACTTTTAACTGTGGTAAAAAAAAGTAAAAAGTTACTATTAACCAAAAAATAATTTCATCTCTTTGAACCACATTTTAGTCCTCGATATAAACCGTGTCTCTATGATTTTCGAAATTCCACTCATAGAAGCGGTAAATTTAGTTTTATGTAAATTTGCAAATTTTCCTAGGTGGTGGGTAAAAGACGGTGAAAAGTTCAATAAAATATTTATATAACTAAATTTATTATAAAATGACTCCAAGGATTTGCATTGAACATATATAGGAACTATGTATCAATTTTGACCTTAAATATATTTAAATAAAATAAATAGTTATTTAAATAAAAAGTTGGTTTTTAAATAGAAACCCACTGTTTTCAGTATTCATCAAAAATTGAATGTTTTCAGAAAAATAAAAAAATTTCACCCTAGGCTAATTTCGATATTCCGAATCCAAAAATGAAATCCATTTTGAAAAATAAAATTTAAAAGATTTCAAAAAGTGGTTATTACTATTAATAACAGCTAGTTTAGTAATATTTTAATAGCATATCGTTGTTTAGTAAAACTCGGTATTGCGTACAACACAAGTTATCGATGAAGGTCGTGATTGCGTGTAATGAATGTCAAGATAGTGTTGTGTGTAGTGAAATATTCCTTTGAGGATTTATATAAAGTGAAAAAAATACTTCTCATAAAATTATCGGGTGTTACATAGGTGGAGCCCTTATATGGCCTGTAGTTGAATGTATTACATGGCTCGTAGGCCTTAAAATAATTCATTTCATGTAGGATTCAGACATTACATACAACCTAGAATAACTACTTGGAACTGCACCTCCATCATATTCATCGTGAAATCATCTCTCCACCTTCGCATGGATGTTCAACTAGGCTTTTCCATGCATGCACAGGCTTGTCTTGATGGAAGGTGTCATACCCAATATTTTTTTCAATCAGTTTAGCTTCTGCTATTAAGAAATCTCCTTGCTCCTCCTCTTTCTGATGTCTGTTCCTTGTAGGTTGTCTTGTGTGCATCTACACTTAAGGTGGCCTGATGGCCTTCTGGTGGCCCGAAGGACGTACTGACCCAAAGGCCCCGGTTCCCTAATTCCTAAAAGGATTCGAGGACTAAATCAGTGGTCTGAAAGCCCAAACGGATGAATATTCTCAGCTACTACAGTGCCAAACAGTGGCTACTACAATCCCTCTACAGTATGTGCTACAATTCTTTATAGTTCCTGCAACAGTTTTGTATAGTTTCTACTACAGTTCTGCACAGTTCCTGTTATATTTCTACACAGTTCCTTCTACAGGTCTGCACATTTCCTTCTAATGTTCTGTATAGTTCTTTCTATTGTACTCGGACAATTTCCTCCACCTAGAGTTGATTCGGGGTCTCCCAGACAAATTGTATACCTTCCAAAGCCCAGAGCCTGAACTCAAATGGGTATCCACCTTAGTGTAAGTCCCTCATGTCTTATAAAATTAAACTATTACGAACAAAACATACCCACGAGATGCAAAATCTAATTTCACATCAGTAGACTGAGAATCATACTCAACTATGATGACTCTGGTTACTCTTATAACCAAGATACATTGGACACCTTTCTATGTACAAATATCCATATTAAGATATACCAAGGGTTTTTCCTTCACACAAGTCCTACATCTATATATAATGAGATTGTTCACTTGATAACCATTGTTTTTCACACAAAGAATAGATCAATTGACAATAGGGTGTCACAATGAACATATCGTAGAAACCATGAGTCTCAAACATCCAGGGAAACCTTAGTGTATAATCCGTAATGAGTAGAATTATATAAATATCCCCTGTATATGGGTATCTATCATGGGGCTAGTCCCAAGGGAAAGAAATAACTAAGGTAACTCTGACTTCTAATATAATCTAGAATTTTACAACATGTCCTTGAGGGTTGAGCACAAATATTAAGTGTCCATGTGCCCATATATATGTCCTTTCTGCATTCAGTTAAACTGGATGAGGAAAACAAACTATGTTTGTTTTTATTCCAATAATAAATAGGATATGTAGGATGAAAAAAATTACTCAACCCCTCCATAGAGTATTAAACTCCTCTATGTGAGGTATAAAATTCCAAAGTGATAGATTATATTGATTCCTCATATAGGTATCCTTACGTTACTATACAATGGATGAAAAAGGTCAAATACAAACAAATTGATTCAGTAGAAATTCCCCCCATATTTTTCATAAAAAGATACTCAACCTATAATTTTTTTTATAGGGTAATAGGTACCATATCTGGATAAAGAAAATATATATGAACATATCCTAAATCAATAATAGAGTACAAAATTAGGAACCAATTCCCACTAAATGGGTGCGTTGAGCCACACCTCTCCTCATCTCGACCAATATGAGTACGAAAGAATCATTGGGTCAAAAAACCCCAATTAAGCACCCTCATTTGGAAATATGGTCTATACCTAGTTATGGATGATGTGATCAATAGGAATTTTCATTTAGAGTCAATGTGGTGACCCGATGTGAATTATTGTGAAAGATATGAACCCCTGAACAATCTACTATTAGGCCAAACCAAATACAACTTTATGAGGGTTCCTGATAATTCCTTCTATATCATAACAAAAATGGTGATACCAACATGGATATATAAGATAAAAAAATTATTGGGTTATCATCAATTGGTCCATTTTGACTACTTACCAAATTCAAAAAAAAATCATAACACAACATGAATGTTTCAAATTAAAAATTATTAGGTTTTCTTCAATTAGGGAATTTTTCAATCACAGTATACACATAAAAACAATAATGACCATGTTTTGAATCTCTGATATAAAAAATGAAATGGTAATCATATGGTAGTCCATATTTCTTTCACACCATAATAAAAAAATGGTAAACCCAACATAATTCTCTCAAGTAACCTAATGATTGGATTATTCTGTGATAGGCCAATTTCTTATACAAATCTATGACACAAAACTATGATAAGACATACATGAGTCTTACATCTGATCCCCTCTAATAATTGTTCTCATAAAATATGTCTACCATCGTGATGAAAAGTCCATGCAAGAAGAATGAAGTGGTACGGAATTAATGGAATATTTTTTATCCATGCATACCTGATTGAATACACATCATGCCAATTGTATTACACTAATCTAAACCCTTGTTCCTTATTTTATGATGGCCTAAAAATACCAGTCGTATCAATAGAAATATGATTTGTGATAATTTCACCATGTAGTTACCATTACAAAATGTAAACTAAGGTTTCAACTCCCATGGGTCACAAAAAGATATTACATGCCTGAAAAATTCAATGTCGGGTGGTGAAGAAAATGGTGTTGTATTACTTCATATGTGGTATAATCCCGACCCATGAATATTCTTGTGAGGGTCCCCAAATATAGAAACTGAAAAGTATACATTGATTAGTGAAAGATGTATCTAATCGAGTATCCTTCATCACCACAATGAACCAATTAGGGAGATATTATCCAGAGTGTATCTACCACTGCCTCCAGTATTATAATAAAGTTGACATTGGAGTAAAATACAGTGTCCTTTTGGTTTAGGGGCCTTTGAGGCAGTAGCTTATCAACTGTTATTTCATGAACCATCCCACTAGTACCCAAAAACTATGTACTAAGGGAACTACAAAACACACACCCACCTCTGACCCCCATGCATGAGTTTTAAGGAAGAAACATCATAGGAGGATGATTTTGGATAACTGGGAGTGGGATCATAAACTCACTCCCATTAACAATGTTTTTCTGAATACTGTCGGAGTAACCATTGAGCTCTCTCATATCCATGATCACCCAGAAAAAGTCATTGTGCATAATTAGGTAGTACGAATGGGGGAGGAACAATCCCTACCCCCATTCATGATTTCCATTATTATATTCTAGTGTATCAAGGTGGAAATAAGTTGGATTATATCCCGGATTCAATAAATATATCACCCAATATATAGTGGAGATGGAAAATGTGTAGGCGTATATCCCTACACACACTTTTCAAAAATGAAAATACATATTAGAAATAGCCATAGAAATCATAATACATATTCTAGTACTAGTACAGATATAGGGATATGCGCATATTCCAATTCATAGGGCTAGGGAAGCTAGAAAGTTAGGTAATTATGAATATGTTGTTTATCTGAAGAAAGTACATATTCACTTTCACATCTTGGTAAATTATTATCATATTTAGATGAAGGTTGAGGCGTATTATCAGTATTATATACCATTTCAAACTAAGGCTCACCATGTGAGAGTGAAAATTATCATAGGATAAGTGAAAATGCTTGTCTAAAAAAATTTGGCAGCATTTTCAAGCGGGATAAGATCATAACCATATCCCCATGCTAGACAAGGCTCACCAAGTGGGAGTGGAACAAGCCTTGGGATAAGATCACATTCATATCAGTGCATCAAACTTTCTTATTATAACAGTTCATGTAATCCATTCACACATTCCTACATCCATTGATGAATGAAAATACCATCATCATTCAAAGGAAATATAGGAGGATGTTCATATCCCATTTCCCATTCTAGATTTACATCATAAAATTCTTGTGGGGAATTCATACTCGAAAATGGATCATTTTTTTCAAATAATGGATCACCTAATGATTGTGGTATATTCATCACAATACACTCATATTCTTACCAAGAGATACTTGTGGAATTTATAAGGCTCAGGATCCGGGTCATTAACTCATTTTTTTGCGGATGATTAAAATGTTTGAAAGGAATGAGCCTTGGTATGGACTCATATTTCTATATATAATGAGTATAATGATTGGAATATTCCAAAATGTTCTCAGTAATGGGATCATTCCTCAACAACCCTATACATATATCAATAATTTCATATAGTATTCATATATCAGTCGGATATCGATGAACAATTCCGAAATGCAAGTCAGTATATTCTAACCATGTTTTAGAATTGGAGAAATATTCCTAAAATTCTCAATACTAGTATCCTTGAGGTCATTCAAGACACATTATCAACATAAAAATGTCTTTCATCCCTTCAACCAATACAGAAGATGATTAGTATCATGTTTTTGATCATCGTGGTAGTATGGATATTGATTAATAGGGAATTGACTCCTTAGATCCAACATAGTCAACCTCTCCAAGTAGATATATCCAATGGAAAAAAGAATACACCCCTTGATGATAAAACTCTGTATAGATATGTGATCAAAACATATAGTATTTTCAAAGAGATGTTCTTGAAACATCAGGGTAAACCTTATATACATCCCCATCCACTAACTCACAACACTCCACTATATTCATAAAGGGGATCTTCTGAATTGTCTACTATTGTCTGTCCATATTATGAAAAGATTGTTTGATGAAGAGGTGGTTGACATTTATATGTTGATATTGTTCTTTAGAAACTACCTCCCCATGATATCCCCACCTTTCATGACATCTTTTTATGAGGTCCCAGATGAGCATCAAAATATGTGCATTCCATATCTATGATAGAATACGTGGGATACTAATCAGTGACTAAAAACCTGACATATCCCTTATCTCGGATATGAGGGTCTCCTTCCGACCATCTTGATACCATGTTTTAAATGAATCATGGCCTCTATATCCATGGAATGAGATCTGAAACTAGAATAGCATAGTTAAAATGTGTATAATTCATTCTAAAATTGCATCAAACCCCATTTAGTATCTGATATTTAAATACATTTCATGTATCTGAATGTAAGTATGGGGAATTTATAGAGAAGTAAATTATGTCAAACCACTATAATAATATATCCTCTTAGATATGGATTCACGTAATATCATAATCTCTATTGAAATCTAGGGATCATGTAATTCTCATTCTTGTTGGACACTACAAAAAAGTTACCCTACATCATTGATGACCATTAATCATAAATAGAGGGAGAGAATATCCAACACGATGTCAAACAGGGCATCTCAAAGAAATAATGAATTAATTTAGTACAAAAATCCTAATTTTCATTCAACTAGTTTAATTCCCCTAAAGGATGATTCCCATCATGGGCTTCCATTCCACCCATCAACTAAATGAGAACAGTTATTCCACATCAAATGAGTCGTATTAGCATCGTTCACAGTTTCCATCCATGATAGAACCTAAACCACTAGGTTTTGGTAATATATAACACCTCACCACCTCTGTGACCATCAATTCTTAAGAGGATTTAGGAAAAATCCTCAACAGCTATAGGAAATGCCCATCTTTCTAAGATGGGTGAATTGATATCATGTTCACCATTAACAAGTTCATCATCCTCTGATAGGTTCTTTGGTAAATCAATGGTGATTCCAAACAAACTCCATCTAACTAGGCTAAGGGGATTTATATCTCAATCACCATTACTAGGTTTGTAATCTCTTTAATGGTTCAATGGTAAATCAATATTAATTATAGACCAACCATATCCTTTTTTTATGAGGGTATTTATATCTCAATATCCATCTTGATATTCAACAAATAATTAAATAAAATCATTGGATCATTAACAAAAGGTTGAATCAATACCTACTATGACCATGAATAACTCATAGCCTATAAGGATATTGGGCATTATATTCAACATCATTTCCATAAAGAGAATCAATATTCTCTTTTATGGGATATAAATATTTAACGTTAGTAAATCTTTTGTTACTCCTTTTGCAAAACAACCCTCTCAAATATGGGGACCATTCGGAAACCATTACTGGTAACTACATCAAAGTCACCAATCATTGACCAATATTCGAGGATCATACTGATATGGTGATCAAGCCCCACTGGGGTTGGAAGCCAAAATTTCCCATTACACATAGTGGTTTTAATAACAACCCTAATGAAGGAAGAGTAGAATCATACTGTTGAGTCCAACGTAATGTGATTAACACCATTTTCCAATATGAATTTTTAAAAATCATAATTGTAATGAAAATAGATATTTTGGATCAAGATATAAATAATGACTGCTGCAATAAAGAAAATACTCCCTTAAAGGAGTGTGATTTGGAAGCACCAACTAAGGTTGTATGATTCTATAACCAAATAAGGATTCAATACATAGAACCTCAAAATATTGAGTTCCCACCTCTTTGGAGGAACCCATTCAAAGAAAAAGGGATCATTTTTTCTCCATCCCAATCGCCAACACAAAGAGTTAATGTTAACTCCATGGTGGAACAATTGTTAAAATATGAGAGTGATAAAAAAACTCTCCGACAAATCAACAAGGATATTATCAATGGTAATATTATTGTAGGGAATCAATTTAAATGTGAGGTGAATATTCCTCCTCCAAAAATAAATGATACTTAATAAAGATATTTATCTATTAGGTATACAATATCTAGATATAGGCACTTAGTGTACATAAATTTTGATGTAAAAAAATGATAATGACTTCCCTCTATAAAAAATTAATTCCTCTCCCTCGACCAAAAAATCATTATTTATTTGAATGATCAAATAATTAGCATGAGAAAATTGTTTGAATACCTCATTGAGACCCACCTTTTCAAATATATGGTAAGTGGTTCAGAAAGTAATAACCCAAAAGCAATTAAACATCATTGATTCTCTCGATATTTGATTGGAATCCATAGATGGATGACATACACCTATAAAACATGAGATGAGTCTACATATCGAAAGGGTTAATGAAACTTTGCACCACCTAATTTCAAAAATACTAACTTATATCACTCTTATGGTGTATTAGAAAAAAAATTCATTCTCAAACACTTCTTATCCTGGTGTGGGCTGATGATGGGCCCTACAGATTAACCCAAGGTGACCTGAATGACGTGTTCTTTATTGAAACCTACATGTGAAGACTTTTTTTGTAACAATATTAATCCAGAAAGATTAGTTGTTGGATGAAGAGAATTTCTTCATCAGTTAATTTAATAGTTTACCCCACACCTGGGAAAAATAAAATCATCAAACTGATTAAGTATAAACAAAATTAAAATGAGGGGGAATCTATCTTCATAAATATGTGGAAACGTTTAACCTATATACTCGTAATCCCTATCTCGTGGGAGTAATTAATACAAATATGTCATTAAAATCAATAATTTATGTCTTAGAAACCATTGACCAAGACAGTGTATCCAAGTTGAATCAATGTGGTTGAAGAAATTAAAAAATTTCTAGTGTATTCCATTCAGAGAATACCACTGAACTATAATTATATTATTACTACTATAACTAGGAGATGAAATATAAATTATTAGTGCATGAGTTTTATATTAAGACATCCAAGTATAATTCCAACGACATAATCCCAGCATCCATATTTATGAGGCTGATCACATGCTACACATTGTTTCTCACACTGAACATAGATCACATGGGCTTAGGGATTCAAAATGAACATATCATTGGCATCATGAGTCTCCACTATGTAGGGAAACCTCATTATCTAATCCCTGATGAGTACCATGATATAAATTTCCCCCATATTAGAGCATATATCTTGAGGAAATGCCCACGGGTTTGAAAAAATATGGTTATGATAAGTATTTCAATTATGGGGATACGTAGGATGTCTCCTCGATACTCAATCTCAAATAATTGTTTCTTAAATGACCACATATATTTCCCATCATCTTGAAATTAAACTAAACTATATTAATGGGTTACGTGGGTTTTTATTCCTCTAATAAATAAAATATGTGTGAAACCACATAATGAATAATTCTAAAATTGGAATATTAACCTCCTCTCTGCATGGAATAAAATTCTGATGTTTCTAGTTATATAGAATTATAAAACTACGATATATTCATTTCTAGGAAATGGAAGAAGAACCTTACATAATTATATATGGATTCTACAGTATGACCACAATTATTTTTCTTAAAAACTGACTTAAGAAATAATGATTTTTAGGTTAACTACTCTCATATAGAGATTAAGAATATATTATCAAACTTATATTAAATCTATAAGATAGTCATTGAGTATGAAATAGTTCCCTATAAAAGTGTGAAATGAGACCTCCCTCCCACCCTCTTGGGAAATGCGAGTCCCGAAGCATCATTTGGTCTGAAACCACAATTAAATTCATGCATTTAGAAATAATGTCTACAATGAGTTATGTTTTAGCAAACTATTGTGATTTTAAATTGAGAACATCAGTGGTGACCCAAAATTAATGATTTTTATAAAATGAACCCCCAAATTCAACTATCAGACCAAACCAAATACTCCCCATTGAGGATTCTTGATCATCTTTTCTCCTTTAAAACACATTCAGTTCGACTAATTAATACACGGTTAATCATATAACTCCATTTTATTCATAGGTAGAATTATTTTTTATACAATTATATTTAACAATATACCTTAAAGTACATAGATAATAAATCCTTCATCTTTATTTGTGTTGTGAATGTGATTAACCAAACAATATCCCATTGTAGAAATTATATAATTGGGTTATATGGGATATATGTTGTGCACTATGCAATGATTAATTTATTACCAAGTGAACACTTGTTTAATTGTTATCCCTACATAAATATATTATACTTCATTTACCCAAATATTGTATATAGAAAAGAATTTAATTTATAGGAAAACATCATACTCAAAAAATTAAAAAATATTATGATGTAACCTTATAATTGTAATTATTTCCAGGTTATTTGATAAGGTTCGATCACCAAAATATCAAAAAAAAAGTTTATGAATCTTATTTCATTTGTATCATCAAAAAAATAAAACAAATATTATTTCATGATTCCTGAAATTTTTTCCCAACAAATAAAAACATAGGATATAATGATCTTATTTATTTGGAAAATTATACCCCTAATTACATAATCATAGACATTAATAAAAACCCAAAATTTAAAAATCTACTTAGATCTCATAATTTTCATAAATATTCTAAAAATCAATAGGATACCCTAGGGAAAAATAGAAGTATAATAGTGGAATATAATGCTAAATAAGGGAACAAAAAAGAAAAAAATCAATACATGAGAGTCAAGATTTGTAGTTTGGTATCCTGTAAAGAATGATAATAATTTTTGAGTCATTGAATATAGAAATTAAACCATAATATCATTGAAGGAAAACCATGTCTAATATTAACAATACATTACTTAATATACATATTTTAGGACTATTTTCCCAGACAAAAAAAACAATTTATAACCACTATTTTTATTATCATATGCATTAGAGAATCCCCATCATAATATATTTTTATTAGGATAAATTATTATGTACAATTAATGGTATCTATATTTAGATTAAAACTACCAAATTCATTTAAGGTATATAATGGACCACCCATTACTACATATAATGTAGTTTAATATGTATGAAAAAAGAGGAAAATAATCCATACCTAAATATTAATCAAAATATAACATAGAATTAGAAAGTTGGTTTCACAATATTTTTATAAGACATAAAATTAATTTTATGTTATAAATATTCTTGATGAAATAAATGAAATAAATAATATTCCTTTTTTTGATAAAAACATTGGTTTTGAACATGGAATTCCAATGAAATAAAAGTTCATATAAAAAATGGAGTGTTAAGAATCAAAATGGTTCACATTGGTGGGTATTTTTAAAATGATCCAAGGACCATTGAATACATGTGTCTTAATTTTAAACCATGAATTTACCAAAAATGGTTTTCATAAAATAATTATGAGTTTTTAGAAAATATATAATAGAAAATATATAATAGAAAATATAAAATCTATGGGTGGATAAATGATAGGAAATTAGGCATATTGAAGATCCCATAAATCAGGATGACTTGATGGGGAGAATATGAAAATAATATTAACAATATACTATACTCAACAAAGAAAGGTCACATTAACTATTTATATATATAATGTCAACATATATATAAAATTTAGATGATATAATTTTGAATATGATAATTGAAATGTGATTAAGGGAAATAGAACATGAAACCAAAAGGTAATGAGGGTGGATTACAGAATCCATTATAAATAAATGTTCTCATAAAAACACCACGAAATGGTTAATGACTTATTCTGAAGAAAGTATATTTTGATTAAATATAATACATGTTATTATATATAAAACATTAAGTATACACACCATCTAAAATCAATTAGGTGAATAATTGAAAATTTGTCACCAAGAAAGATATTTTCATATGAAACCCTTACTCCATATATGAATGCATTTTCCTCCTCAACATAACATTATAGATAATGAAATTATGAATTGTAAAAATATTATTAATAAACATATAAATATATATTTATATTTTTGGGTATATTTATAATCATGTGTCACCAATATATTACACTATTTCAGCTTATTTTGATTACATGAAGCTCCTCAATGATTCTTTTAGAAAAATTCACGGTATGTTGTCCAAGGTCCATTTTTTGAAAAATAGTTTCATAACAAAATAATAATAATTTATTTTTATTTCCAATATTATTAAAATTGAACATAATTTATAAATGTATATTGTTTTTCCATGCAATGACTCAAATTATAAAATATAATTTGATAAGTCATTTTTATAAGGCATATTTAAAATCATTTATTAGTAATATTATAGATGTAATATATAAAATTATGACTATATAATTTTAATGGTATATTAAATAACATAATTAACTCAATCATTATTACTTTTTACTGAAATTTTCAATAACATAAAATATTTTTTAAAAATTAGTCATTCTACTATAAAAAACATCTCATTTTATTTAATAATTAAAATAAAAATTTTCAAATTTGAAATTCTAAAAATTTGATTTCAAAAACTAATTTTTTTTAGATTTAATGTAACCATATTTTTATAAAATTTCATTCTCATATTTTTTCATTAATAAATTATTTTAAGTTTAATTTTGAAAAAAATTATTTCAGCTATACTTAACATTAATAAAATTATTATAGAAAAAATAATTTAAAGCTTTTTATTACCATTTTAATATGAAAATTATATTTTAAATTGAAACTATTTATTTTAAAATACTATTGTGAAATTTAAAACTAATGAATGACATTAAAGAAAATTTTTGTAATGTTTTATGGAAAAATACAATCACCTATTTTGAATAATATTTTAACATATTTTATTATGTTTTTGGTTTAAATAAATTTTAATTTAGTACTATTTGAATTAATATAATTTGAATTATCTATATAATTATTAACTTTCCAAATATTTTCATTGTAATAAATTATATCCAAGAAAATTTGTTTTTTCCTGAAAATAGGTTCTTTTCGTGTTCCATGCACTAATGTAAAACATTATTTTTCTGAAACATAAAAATTTTATTAGATACATTGTATTTGATTTTAATACGTAATATTTCGAAACTATATATTATAACATATTTTCACTAATAATTACTAATAAATTACATAGATAACAATTTGTTACATATGTAAAGAACCAAAAATTATAAATGTAAAATTATAATAATAAATGACATAAAAACATGTTTAATACATGTGTTGAAATTTTTTTTTGGGTATTTATCAACATTAACCAAAAAACTCCATTTTTCCCAATTTTTATTCACATTTCATGTGAAACATGTTATGTATTTATATTACCATTTTTTAATAATAAAATTACCTTATCTTAATTTATCAATGTTACCACCATCTTTACACCTCTCCAATAATAAAATTTCTATTAGTTTCAACCCAAAATCTCTCTCTTTTACTCTTAAAACCGCTCCCCATGTGTAAAATCATTGTACTTTCCAAAATACTATGCTATAGTTTCATAAGGTTGTGGCCAATAGAGAAGATCTAAAGTGACATGTAACATATTCCACCACACCTTCATTATTTTCTAAATAGTCCACCCAAATCACATCTATCCTTGAGAGTATGATCATATCACCATTATCATTACTCTTTTATATATTTATAAATATAGAAATTCTATTTTATATATTCTTCCATAACCATTTGAGAAATTAATACATTGGCTGTTGTATGTGAAGACTTCCGTCTTCATGTGATGAAATATATTTTTCATTTTACATATTTACTTTCATGAGTGGAATTAATAATTTATTAATAGTATAATATTGTTATTTAATATACCATTAACATTATATAATAACAACTATATATATTACATCTGTGATATTAATTATAAAAGATTATAAATATGCCATATAAAAATGACATATCAAAGTATATTTTTTAATTTGAGTCCACACATGGGTAAACTATTTAAATTTATAAATTAGGATCAATTATAATAATAATGGAAATAATAATATAAATTCTATATGTTACGAAACTATTTTTCATTACATTTTTCTTGGTCAACATACCATGAATATATCAAAAACATGAATTAGGAGCTTCATGTAATAAAATTATTCTGAAATTATTTAATATATTATTGACATGTGAAGTTTAATATACCAAATAATGCATCTACAAAATTCATGAAATCACAGTCAAAGTCTATATCATTAACTCTACTATAAAATATTTTTATGGTGTATCATGTATTTATTATCTTCCTAGATACATTTTTTCTGATAGATGTTTCCAAATTTTATATTAATTTAATCCACACAATTCCATGATGTAGGGTATTTCAACTTCTAGAATATATTCATTTTTAATATGGCCTTACACTAAACATAGGAACATATGAAATTAAATTTATTATTAGAGAAATAAACACATACTTTATTTGTGACATTATCAATTAATTTTATCAATTAAAGAGATCATCATAATACTAAATTGAAAAGGATCCTCATAAAACCATGTGAAATATTTCTAGTTTTTGATCTTTGGGATTCCAAAAACCCATTTATAATAACACCCATTTTCTTTCCCCAACATTCAACTCTTTTAAAATCATATTTTTTTTGTATTGAAGAGTTAATATGCCTCTTCCTGTAGGAACATTCATATTCAATTCTATAAGATAGTTCATCCATAAATTCAAATCATCTAGAACATTGAATATTTTCATTCTATCTGTATCCCTTATTTATGATGTTATTTTCATATTTAGTGTTCTATCCATTACTCCTTACGCCACCACTATATATCGTTGTGAATTGTTCCAAACAACATTTTAAATGGTAGTTTCATTGTTTTCCAAAACTAACTAGTCTATTAAAATTTTGTTCTTTAATATCATATGGATATTATTGACTAAATTGAGTCTTAATAAACCACTATTCTCAATCTAGATGTTCACAAATGACATTTCCTCAACATTAAATTCCTTCATCATATAGTAGATAAATATTCAAAAGTATGATAGATATATAGCTACAAATATCAATAAATTATATCATTGTATGGATATATTATTTGGATTCATCCATGCATGAATCCAATAAAATAATGATACCAAGAAAAAGTTTATTTCCTCCCATAATTGTTATAATAAAATTTTAACACTGAAATTATTTTCCATAGTGACTTCTTTATGTTTTCTTAAACCCATGCAGAGGTTTCCAAAACATCACATACTACTAAATTGAAAAACATAGGCCATTCCACTATCCTCATATTATATATTTTTTACTTTTAATCATCCAAGTAATGTTTTCTCTTATAAGGTGACTACCCCCATTCATCTAAGTTAAAATAATTGGTAGAATGAACCTAGAAATCAGTTGTCCTATGTTTTTAATTCATGGTATTATTTTATAAGTCATTATAAGTGATGTTTTTTTTCTAAAGGAATTAACCACTATTATGATGATTTGTTCCAATGATTTAGAAAATTGTGATAATAAAATAATTTTCTTCATATATTATATAAATTTTAGCTACATAAATTAAAGTTAGCACTATATAATATTATATTCATTAATTATAGTGTCTAAAGGAATGTTTGTTACATTCTTTTAAATCATAAAAAACACTTTTTTTTCATAGTGTCTTTGATTTTAATTATTCAAGTCAATGTCTTCATAAATTTTATATTTATCCATATATCACATAAATTACTCTTTACTTTTTGCAAAAGAATATACATGTGGGTAAGTCTAAAAAAATTAATTTTTAATTGAGTTTTCTTAATTACAATGTTACATTATTTCCTTTAATGATTAAAAATATATTTAATTGTATCAAATTTTTATAACCATTTCTGGGATAGTATTGTAAGACTACATTAGTAGATTTATAATTATTGCATGTCTATTGGATGATGAATCTGAAGTCTCTGATGTAGATACAACTTATCTAGAGAATCATGGATTTTGATTGTTCTATTTATTTATGGAACAAATCTATATATAGTATCCTAGGTTTGATGTGAATACCCAATAATTGGAAATGACATAGAAAGGTTTCATAGGTTTAAAAAACATAATATCAAATTTTTTTGATTCTTATATTGATAATATTTTTACATATATATATTCTTTAGAGAATCTATGAGTGATATTTTATTGTAAATGAACATTTGACCTTTCTTTTTATTTAGCTATCTATGTGATTATGGGCTCTTTAGGTAAAGGAGATAAAATCTTTTCTTTTCTATGATATTTTGGGATTCCAAAAGGAAGATATAGATTATTTTATTAGTCTAATAAAGGGACTTTAGTAATTGGATGATATACCTTTTAATGTATAATAATTTGTGATAAATAATATCGATCCTATTTTGTTTCTTTCCATGTTTGGTTATGTAAATAACCCAACACATTATATGTGTTATATGATTTTGTTGTATAATTTTTCAAATGGAGTATATTATATCATTCTTTATGTCATAAATTGTTTATACATGGATTGTTTTATAATATGCATGAATTTATTTTAAGAAAAAATTTCATACTATCTCCATTATACTTTTATTAGAATAATGAAATTCCAATCATTTAAATAATCTCATTTGGATTTATTATTTTAAAAGGGACTCTCTTTAATTTATAATTCATTTTTTTAGTTTTTCAACTATTTGAATGACTAGAATTTCCCAACCATCATTTAATATTTATTTTATAAATTATTTCTAAATGATTAGAATAAGAGAATGGATCATAATGTTTTCTTCATATACTATTTGTGTGTTAGTGATTTTTTTTTCATGAATGTTTTAATAGATATCATTTTCGAAAAACAAAATCAGATCGAAACACAAATTTTATAAAGGGGTGGGTATGAGTACTGTAGAAAAGGTATGATGAATTTTCTGATAAAAAATATAGTAGTTATTTTTTATAGTGATTATATATTAATATATTAATTAAATAAGGTAACAACTTTTATAAGAAAAAAAAGGTGTTATTATATATATAAAGTTAAACAAATTTTGTTTATGGTAAAAAATGATAAATTCATAGGGTAAAATATATTATTATTAAATAATAAAAAATATATGTATAATGATGGGTTTAGAAAATTTTAGAGATATGAATTTATCATAAATAAAAATGAATTTTCATTCTACTGAATATCATGTTATTAATTTCTTGCTTGGTGAATCGATTACACAGATGTTGTTGAGCTTTATAACCGTTTTAAATATCTTATAGTTTCATAGTGTGAAATAATTATTATGTGATAATATTTTTGATAACAAAATAGATACCACACCTAATAAATTTCAATATAATTTGATATCCAATTAAGACACAAAAGATATAAATATGGTGTGTCCTGATGATCTTTTTAAGAGAGTTAAGGAATATGAAAATAGCTAGAGAATTGTTACTAAAATATAGAAAAATATGAATGGGTGGATTATTCATCCAATTCTATAGATGTTACAACTAGAAATACAATGTATGTAGTGGTTATATTGAAATAATATATGTCAATTATAAATTTTATGGATGATTCATGTTCTATTAAATATGTGGAATATGAAAATGAATTTTATTAGACTGTGAAATGGGTGAATAATATAATTACAAAAAATTATTATTTTTATTAGTATATAAATAATAAAAAATATAAATGTGAGAAGAATGATCCTTATAATTTGATTTTATATTAATATATTAAATGATGTAATATCATAATAGATTTTCATAGGATGATAAGAAATATTTAATGTTTAAATATTTATTATTAATATAAAGTTAAAAATAATTTCAAAAACCATTTATGAAAAGAGTGCATATGGTTCTGATATAACAACATACAGTTCTTTAGATAAAAGAGATTTCAGTAAAATGATAGTAGGAAACTATATTATAATTGAATAAACTAATTAACTACATTCAATTATGGTATCTTCTAAATCCCATGATATTTTTAAATTAAAATTGAATTATCTTGTTCCATTGGGTGATGAATATAGCTCAACATAATGATAAGGAGAAATAATTATTTCTTTAAGCAATGAATATATATTACCATCATTTTTGGAAATGAAAAAATAAATGACTACTGTTGAGAATAAGACTTATAATGTAAATAGTTAATGTGATTATATTTATGTCTATCTTTCTAAAGCATATAATATAGTTTTTAGAATTTATAAACTCAAACTAGAATTTGGTAGGAAATTGTTTACTATTTTAACTCATTAGGTTCAAAAAAAATTTCGGATATAGAATTGAGAAATTATTAATCATAATTATATTATATCAAAATTTACTAAGGGTTCAATTTTTTTTAAAATATTATAAATATTTGAAACCATATAAAACAAATTTTGGAATAGTATTTACTTAAAAACAACTTATTTCAAATCAAAATACTATATTCTTAGAAGTTCACTATTTTGTAAAAACTGAATATACAGATGAAAAGAATAAAACATTATACATAAATAGTGTTCTATTTATTAGATTTCATAAATCTTATATTTCTTAAGAAATTTTAGTTTTAAAAAATTAAATATTTTGATATATTTGGATTCGTACATTTTATGATAATACATTTGGACCTAAGTAGGTCTGCTTACCAAAACCATTGTTATGAAATTTTATGGAAGTATAACTGAGTAATAGTAGCTATAATTAATTTTCCATGGATAGAAGTATTTTAGGAAAAGTGAACAAAAATTAAATGTTACTATAAAAATTTCATATTCATGAGAGTGGAAATGATAATTTTAGAGATAATTATCATAGATAAAACATTTTTATTTTTGATTTTGAGTTTATCGATAGGACCTTAATTTAAATTATTTTATATTAAATATTAATTAGAAATAATCTCATTATATAAATATAAATTATTTAATTAAGGATAAATTAGAATGAAAAAATGAAGGAAATGTACAATACAATAATTGGAAGGTAAGTTTCCCTTATACACCAATAAGAAGTAGAGTATTTAGTTAATTTAATAACAAAAGAATAATAAAAATAAAATCCACATTTTTATACATAATAATACAAATATTATATGTGCTATAGATGGTTAGAATAATTTAAAGATTGATCAATAGATAAAAATTCTATGAAATTATTTTTAATGGAACTAATATAACATACATTTAATTCATAATGATATTTTGATCCTTCTAAATATTTGAAGCTATATAATTCAATATTAAAATCTATTAGCTGAATATCATCATCAAAATCATTAAAGTTAGTAATAATGGATCTATTTGGTCTAACAAAAATTGTGAGTAATAGAGAGAACGACTATTTGTAGGGCCTAGTTGATAATTATACTAAATAAACATAGGTTTATTTTATAAAAATTTTATATGAAAAAAATTATTCATTTATGGATTTTATTAAATAGGTAGATAACAAGAAAACCCTTTCACTTATTTCAATCAATTTTTATCATGGTCCATAATTTGAAAGGTCATATTTTGAATTACTTTTCTCTAATAATAGAATTAATTATAACTTTTTAGCAGTTAGATCTTATCAAAAAATGTCATAGACGATAAAATAAATGGAATTTTTTAGTTAATTGCTAAAATATTATTGAGTAAATTATCAATGTCTAAAAAAAATAGTTTGAAATTATTAGTATATAATATTATACATTAAATTGTTCTTTTTCATTATAATATTCTAAAAAGAACTCGAAATGAGTTGTAGTATATAATATAACCAAAAAATTTTATTTATGGTGTTTATATTTAACGTGTTCATACCAAATAGAAATAACATCTATTAAAATATGATCCCAAATATGTTGATTGAATATTTTATATTCAATTTAGAACAAGTATTTCTTATTGTGTTTTTTTCAGATAAAATAACACTATTGAGGAAATTGTGAATAATAAGTTTAATGAAATCAATCCATATTTTTAAATCATTAATAACTCATTCCTTCAGATAATGATTTTTAAACTACCTCATTTCAAAACCATTAATCATACCATTTTAAAGAAATTTCATATTCTTTGAAAAAAAAAATATAATAGTTCAAAAGATATTCTAATTGAATACTTCCAACAAATGATTGTAGACAAATAATTCATTTCCATGATCCCATTCAATCATATTAAAACAACATAATGATTATAAAATGGGAGATATAGATCATGAAAAAGAACTAATAGTTCAATGTGAAAGGAATGTGGAAATTTTATATTTTAATCCTTGTTTTTAACTAAAATACTGGATGAGGCATTGGGGATAATGATTGGTTTCAGGATACATAATATGATCTTAGTAATTTAATAATTGGAATGGTTTGGAAATTGGTATAATAACTGAATGATATTATTTTAATAGGAGTTATGTTGTTCTTAAAAAATATGTTTCATTATAATACAATTATTATTAACAATAAAGAATATATTTTTAGTAAAGGTTACTATCAAGAATATGACATACACAATAATGAATCTTGAAAAAAAGTATCTATACATCATAATATTAAAATAATTCAAGACATTGCATCTTATCAAAATTTTCATGTTTATTAAATGAATGGAATGTATGAATTCAATAAGGGAGATGTTTTGGGGGTGTTTTTTATAGAACACTTGTATGATTTTTTATACGGAATATTTGTGAAACATGAATACAAATTCACTGAGGTAGTCTATTTAAATACAAAATCTCGGAAATATTGGTATGATAACCATTAATGTTTTTTTAGTTCAGATGAATTATTATTATAGAATATCTGATCATTTTATTTTCATAAATAAAAATATAGAAAACATAATTTTTTAAATTAATAGAAATTATTTTTCATGGCTGAATAGAAAATTATAATTGAAAATCATATTTAAGAAGTACAAAATTTATATTTAAATTATCAATTTTGGGTGAACAATTCTCTTTCATTGGTATTAATGTTTTTCAAAATATTTAAGAAAATTTTATCCCTCAATAGAACTATTACAATGGCTTATTGAATTTGTTTTTTAGCATGCTAAGTTTATAACCATACCTATAAAAAAATATTAAATTTTTGACATTGATGAATCTATGAAATAAATTAATAATTTTTTTAGAATAATTATTCTTGATTAGCTTATCTCAAATCTAGTTTACTAGAAATTAATTTCAGGAGTTTCTTTGGAGATTATTTCCAATAGAAATAATTTCATATAAAATTGATTAAGTATATATTTCATGATTTTAAAGGAATGTCAAATCTAGGAAAATTTTATTCATTAATATGATGTTTTGAATATATGTTTTTTAATTCCTGTTTTGGTGGTTTTAAAATTGATAGAAAGGGTAAACAAAATAAAGGGCCATATTTTGGTGACGCTTTAGTGTCATGGTCATTCATGATGAAAAAATCAGTATCCAATTCGACTACTATATTTTAGTATTTGGAAGCTATATTTTGTTACTCACAAGTTTCATGGATGCAGTACTACCATAAGAATTTTTAAATATGTTTCCTCAAACTCTAATTATATTCCATAATAATAGTGTAATGAAATTTTTTACAAAACTAGAACATCATTCATGAGAAATGTAGAATGATATAAGAAATAATTTGATTTTTTATCATAAAAATGATAAATGTTTTATTGATTCGTCATATTGGAAGAGAAACATAATAATATTTTTTTTTAAAACCACTTCATTAGAAAATAATTTAAAATTGTAAAAAAGAATCAAAGGATCAATATAAGGTTGTCATTTGACTATTATTGTTTCATTAATATTATCATAGTAAAATATTATTTATAAATTGGGGGAGGTAATTTTATTTTTATAAATTACTTTTTGGGTTTCATGTTTTGAAAAATGGAAGTTTTTTAAGTATATCATTCAAGAGTTTCGAAGGTACATAAGGTATGTTTTTTGAGGAATTTAGATTTTATAAAACATGAAAATTACTAATCTATTATTAAAACCAAAAAATAAATATATAACAAGATTCTTTTTACATAGATAAAATATCATTTTTATTGTTTTTCTAGAGGTTATAATGTCCCAATATCTCTAATTATATATAAACCCATTAAGGTGAAACCTTAGATGTCATTTTTAGGAATTGAAAAATTCTCTCCATTGATTAATTTTCTTCTTCTGTTTCATATTTTTTTATCGCTATGTATTTTTATTTCCCACCATGAACTCTATATGTGAAATCATTTTAAAAATATATCATGGGAGAAAATTATATTGACCAAATATGGTTTGAAAAATATAATTTTCTATAAAGTTCATCATGAAATTTAAATAATTTGAATATGATTTTTTCATAAAATAATATTACGATATTCACAATCCAAAAATTCTTTAATAATTTTATCGATGTGAAAAAGAAAAGAAATTGATTGTGTAATGATTCATTAATAAGAGTTAGTAAAAAACAATTATAACATTTTTATTGTAAGAAAAAATTAACTTGTTGTGTTTTTCATAAAAGGATAATCCCTTTTAGTTTTTCATTGCTACAATATGTTGGAGGATCAATTTTTAATTTTCAATAATGAATATAATTTTTTTAAAATAAAATAAAAAATAAATAAAATTAATCTACATTCACTGAAATATAGAATTGTGTTTTTTGTGGGTTAAATAATTTACTATACCCATAAAAAGAAAAAAGGATAAAATTAAGATACATGGTATCCATATATATTATTTAATATGTTATATGTGTAGGTCAAATATTATTTGGTTAATTTTTAATTATATCGATGAAATTATTTTTGAGATTGTTATGACGACGATATGTCATGACCCGTCCTCGGGGCCCAAGTCGTGACTACCCCAAGCCCGCCTTCCATAGGCCAGGGGCTGGTGACTAGCACAAAAGGCGTAAATCCCGATAACTGGGAAGGAATTGCCTTTATAAAAGTAAACAAAACACCATAGAGTACAAGCGGAAGAAAAACACAAAGTACAAAAGAAAGTGCTGAAAAGTAAATGGGCCAGAATAAAAACCCAACTAAAGGTACAACTACAACTGAATGATAGTACAATAGAAAAGGACAAACAATTGGAAGAAAGGAAGCAGCTCCTGGGTCGTCCTCCTCGGATCCTACCTGAAGCGTAGGTACAGATGGCGCAGCTTCTAGATCGTCCACCACGGATCCTACCTGAAGGGTAGGTACATATAGCTTCCACAACACTCTCGCCCATCAACCTCCTCCGAGTGTCGTCTCGCTGTGAAGTCCCCCTCCAGGTACTGACTCATCGTGTAGTCCACCTCTGGGTACTGACTCATCATGTAGTCCACCTCCGGGTACCGTCCAGTCCTCGAACACTTGGCCTCTGTCAGCACCGCCATCGTCTGCAACCAACACAATGAGGTGAGGGCATAGCCCGTGCAGGGGTGAGTATAAAGATACTCAGTAGGGACCCTGAGACCCTTAAGGTCTCATTAAAACCAACAAGGTTAACCAAAATAAAGATCTCAAAAGATAACCTCTACTTAGGTATATACTCATGCATAGACCTAAGTTATCAAGTAACCCATCTCAATCCTGAGGAAAATACCAAGATCATGAAATCAACGGATAACCAATACCCAGGTATATTCCCATACATATACATAAGTTATCAAATGACCCATCTCAATCATGAGGTATACACAAAGGTAAAAAGTCTCAGCTCAAACCAGGATTTTCATTATCGAAACTGTAACTGCTGAAGAGCTCCGTCTATGGAGTGTACAGTGGTCCTATCATGACTCCGAGGTACTGCTCACTAACCTAAGACCGTTGAGGTACTTCTCCTGTCAAGTACCGCAGGTCAGCCACCAAGACACAGTAGTGCTTCCCGTCGAGGTATGTCACCCAAACACAGTAGTGAACACCCCCTAGTAGCCTGCTGAGGTACTCTCCGGATGAGTACCGCGGGTCTGCACTGTCACAGAGGTAGTGCTCCGTCCGCCATGGGTCTGCACCTCACAAAGTAGTGCTCCCACCACTAGGCTAGTCGACTCGCTCCTAGTCGAGTCAGTCAAGCAGTCATCAGGTCTCAGTCGGCTACACGGTCTACGTACTCCACATGCTCGTCTCTAGGAGGGTCCGCTCCACGAGCTACAGGTTGATACTCCAAGTATCTCAAAGTCCCACGAAGACGTATCTCAAAGGACCGCCTCGTCATAGGGGTCTCAACGCAACAGACGGCTCGTCAATCGGACGTCCGGTCTGTGAGTTATTAGCCCATTTGTCCCAGGGGCCCAGTTGGTTTCGTGAGCAAACCAACCCGGCTATATCTCAACTGTACCCCAAACTATCATAGGGTATACTCATAGGGACCATTTCTCAACGTGATCACCAACGCCGCTGACGGTTCGTCAAACGGACGTCTGGTCTGAAAGATAACAGCTTTTATGTCCTAAGGGCCCGGTTGGATTTTGGGTACAATTCAACCCGGCCACTATCCAACAGTAACCAAAACTCTGGAGAAGTATTCCAAAAGTTCCGTCTCAACAAAGGAAAATCAACGAGATAGACGGCGCGTCAATCGGACGCCCGGTCTGTGAGTTATTGGCTTTTTCGTTACAGGGGCCCGGTTGGTTTCATGAGCGAACCAACCCCACTGCACTCCGACGGCATCCAAACCTCGAGCGGAGTAATCCAAAAGATCCGCCTCACTTAGAGAAATCCATCAAAGTCGACGACACATCAATCAGACGTCTGGAGCTCATGATATGAGCGTTTCTTCTCCGAGGGCCCGGTTGGTTTCGTATCCGAACCAACCCGACCGAACCCAAAGTGTTCCAAAACTTTGAGTGAGATATACTGAAACGACCATCTCGATCCCAGGATCGAATCGCCGCTGACAGTGCGTCGATCAGAGGTTTACAGCTCATGATATGGGTGAAAGACCGTGAGGGGTCCGAAAACAGGGGGTCTGGGCCTGGACCAACCTGGCTGGGCCCGGCCCGGCCTGGCCGGCACTGCCGAGCGGAAGCCGCGTGAGGGGTGCGCGGCTCCCCTACCCTCGCCGCTAATTGAGGTAGGCTGCAACCGCCGCCGCCAGCCCTCCGGTCGACGGTGCCGCCGCGCCAGCGCGGCGCGTCGCCACCGCCTTCCGCGGACCACCGGACGCGCTCCAGTGGTCTGTTTCTCATGCCGTCTTCGACAACGGTCCTCCAGGAACCTGACCTTCACTCCAAAGGGATTAGAACGCCATAGCGGCCTACTTCATCATCGTCCGTCAATCCACACATCGATAAACAAGTTGCGGAGGGTTGTCGGGCCATGTTGGTTCGGCCAGCGTCCTCCACGTTAGGTTTAATCAATTGGTAAATAATAACACATGATTTTATTCATTGAAGAGGGTATAATTTATCCAAAATAAATTATACAAACACCTTGCAATCAAAAAACCCACGCACGAGAGTTTAAAATTTGAATATGCGGCGTGACGACGTCACACATTCTTGCCGCTCGATCCCGCGTGGCGTGACGATGTCGCGCATCCTTGCCGCTCGATCCCACGCGGTGCGATGACACCGCGTCAATTTCATTCGATCCTCAACAATAAGAAAAACAAAAAGGGAGGGGGGAGGTCATGTTTGTGCGGTCCGGCCTCCTCCCGTTAACTGATATCATGCGGTCCAAATGTCACGGATAAAAGACGGAAGAGAATCACGTAAGGGAAATCACGTAAGCCCCCAACCTCGGTTTCAAGAGAGGAGTCACGGAAAGAGGATTTGAAGATGACGTCGGGGTGCATTTGAGGAGGAAGCGGCATCTCCTCACGTGTTGCGGTGAAGAAGAAGGAAGGCACGTCGTCGTTCTTCGTGGAAGAATGGTGTTCTTCGTCGGAGACCGATTCGTTCTTCACGTTCTTCATCGATGAAGAAGATGTTTTTCAAGCCTCTCAAATCCTCCCAAGCAACAAAGGAACTAACCCAAAATAAATTAAGGCACACATAATTTATTAACTCAACATGGCTTCTGAAATTCAAGTGTTTGAATTTCAAAAACTCACATTGAACTCACTATATTAATGTCATAAGTTATTAACTTAAGTTGACAATATTAAAGGTGAGTTTAGGGGGTTAGAGGATATGAAGGGGTGGGGATCGTGTGGGCCCCACCAACCTCATAACCTCCAAAGGGAGGTTGGGTAGTTACCCAACTTCCATCCAAAGGATTAAACACTTAGAGTAAAATAAAAATTGTTGTTAAATTTCTATTTTTATCTTCCACAATTTTTATCACTTTCTCTCGAGTAAAAGCAACTCCGGAAATGGCGTTCCTAAGAAATTACCAGCACTACGATTCCATCGGTGCCCTCAGAATTCGATTCCGAGCACCGGTTGAAAAGATAGAAATTCCCGCTCTTTCGTTCACGGAATGTACCCGTGCCGAACTTCAAAAAATTATTCCGGGCACACCGGGCCTCGGAATCAGGCGCCGTCAGAAACTGCGTTCTTGTAAAATTCCAATGAAAATTAAGAAAAAAAATTTCCTTGAAATTTCTGGGTCCTTACATTACTCCCACCTCAGGGCTTTACATCCCCGTAAAGCTTCAACACAAACTAGGGCCACAAAAGCGATATTGTACACGCACCTGAGCCTTTGGCTCCCATGTGCTTACCTGGAGGTTCCGTACTGCCAAAGAAAGTGCACCCAAGGAATCGATCGTCCTCGTAGGATCCGCTCATGTGGATCCTCAATCCCTACTGGAACCTCCGTGGAAGTAACCCCATCGCCATCGTCGTGCTCCTCATGGTCGATGATATGAGAAGGGTCGAGCACGTATCTCCTCAGTTGAGATACCTGGTAGACGTCGTGCACCTGGTGCAAATGAGGTGTATGGGTCAAGCGTTAAACCACCTCGCCTACCCAGCTGAGGTCCTAGAAAGGTTCGTTGAACCTCGTAGATAACTTTCCGCCTTGGCTACATCTCCGTAAACCTTGTCAAGGTGAGACCCGTATAAGGACGGGATCATCATCCTCGAACTCCAGAGGTCTCCATTTTCTGTTAGAACTGAATCTCAAACGTCTACTGCCACGCGGGTAAGGTTGACCAACTCAAGAGTGATCAGTCGCACCCTCCTTTTCAAGATTTTATCATGTGCTTCCTGGGGTTTCCTTTTCACCGACCAAGGAAAACCCATCCCGACGTTTGCCTAAAACCGTCAATTTGAGTATGAACAGTTATAGCCCATTCCATACTCGAACTAACGTCGTAAGGCCTCGACACTGCCACCATGAAATTCCAACTGAAACTCTCACCTTGAGGGTCTGACCACATCGTCGGCGTAAGTGTGATTATCGAGTCTCCTCCCAAGGTATCTCCAGATGTGAGGGTCACGTCCACGGCTTACCGCAAACTCTAGGTCTGGGAAAAGATTTGCGAAAGCAACGAATGGTTCATATCGACGTCTGTTACTACAGCAGCTAGTAGTGGACACAGACTGTCCATTGAATCTCTTTTTTTCTTTAGTGCCATTGGGTCATACTCCTTGACCGCATGCAGCCGCACTCTTCCTCCGCCCTCCATCTCCCTGAGCCTGGTGGGGATAACTAAGGCGGGTGGTTGTAGCATGTTATGATGTACACCAACTCATGCTTCTCTCCTAGATCTGCATCCACGTCTGCTGCTCCACAGATTCATATCTCCTTAAAGCTTCCTCTTCTTTAAACATTTAACACGCTCGAGTCTCTAAGTCTGGAGCTGGTTTCCTATTTCTTACTGCACTGTGCAGTATTCATCCGCTCCTGCATGATCTGAAGGAGCTGCTAAAATTTCTCCTTTACCAAAAGGAGAAACTCGGTCTCAGCCCCTGGATGAACCACACCCATTGCCTAATACAGTCAATCCCGACATGAATGATGCCTTCATGCCATGGATGACTTCATAAGGCCTCAAGGTAACTACCAAGGGATCCAACTGTCACTCTCATATCCAAGGGCTGAGTCACACTATCGGCATCCGTGTGAGGTCACTGGGTCTCCTCCAGTAGAATTCTCGAAAGTGAGGGTCATGTCAATAGTTTTAACTAGGACCACTCAGTATCAACCAAACAAAAGGACAGAAAAGCAAACAAAGATAAGTGTCTTTTTTTATTATTGAAGCTCATAGTACAAAGACATGAATACAACAGTAACATGGAACTTGAAGTATAAGAGACGTATCCACTAGTTCCTCTCATGTCTACCTGCTCCCGGAGCTCTACTGTCTTGTCCACTGCTAGGCTGTTGCTCAAGCACCCGCTGCTGCTTCTACCTCGGTGGCTCCTCCAAAGCCTGCGGATCAACTGTATGAGGAGTCGGACAGTCACGTGACAGGTGACCCTTTCCACCGCATGAGTAACATTGTCTGTTTTTGTCACGCCTGGCTCTGACCCCACCCCGGGTGCCCCGCACCACCAGTCCTAAAACCCGAGATCGTCCAACTACTAGTCTGGTCCTCCTAGACCTCTGCATCATCTGTCTACTGCACATAGTTTACTCAGCTACTGATTGAAAAACAGGCGGCAAAGGCAGAAGCTCTTGTACACTCTCGGGTTGTAGAGCTATTGGAACAAACTCCACCCTGAAGAAGGTCTCAAAATCTTCCCATGCGAAGGTCATCCTGTTGCAAAACTGGAACAAGTGGCTCCACCACATGCCTGTTGTTGCCTAATGGAGGCTGGAAGCAAAGATCACAATGATGTCTGCCGTCGTCCCCACTAGCCTGAAGACTCTCACCACAACCTCCAGCCAATCCTCAGCCACCTGCGGGTCCGTCTCTCCCCGGATCATGGGCGGCCTCTAGAGCTGGAACTCGTGTAGTGCACTCAAGTGGCGTGCATCACCTACTGCTGGGGCTAGTGGCATCGGTGGCCCAACGTATGGTAGTACCGCTGGTGCCTCCACTGGTGCCTCAACTGCAAGAGGGCCCTGTACCGAAGCCTCGTCACTCAGTAGGCTGTCAGTACGCAAATCCCTCTAGGCTGTAGATGGTCATCCGAGAAAAGGCATCCTGAAAGAAACATCGTTACACGGTCAGACGATTATACCTAGTGAGCTGACTTGGTTTGAGCTGTTTTAAGGGAAAACCTTTGAAAACACACACACAATCAGTGTTTTTGTGCACAAAGTCGGAAATCAGTTGTCAGGGTGCTAGTGTATGGATATGTCTGCCGCCCGCACCAACACTGGACTCCCTGAACTGAAAACCACACTCGGTACTCTTAACAATATTACTTCACAGAAAGAAAATAACAGAGTTATAAGTTATGCGGTAGAACCAACTCCTTTGATACCAATTTGTCACGACCCGTCCTTGGGGCCCGTGCCGTGACTACCACAAGCCCGCCTTCCATAGGCCAGGGGCTGGAGACTAGCACCAAAGGCGTAAATCCCGATAACTGGGAAGTCATTGCCTTTATAAAAGTAAACATAACACCACAGAGTACAAGAGGAAGAAAAACACTAAGTACAAAAGAAAGTGCTGAAAACTAAATGGGTCAGAATACAAACCCAACTGAAGGTAAAGCTACAACTGAACGATAGTACAACAGAAAAAGAAAAACAGCTGGAAGAAAGGAAGCATCTCCTTGGTCGTTCTCCTCGGATCCTACCTGCAGGGTAGGTCTAGATGGTGCAGCTCCTAGATCGTCCACCACAGATCCTTCCTGAAGTGTAGGTACAGATAGCTTCCACAACGCTCTCGCCCGTCAACCTCCTCCGAGTGTCGTCTCTCCATGAAGTCCCACTCCGGGTACTGACGCGTCGTGTAGTCCACCTCTGGGTACTGACTCGTCATGTTGTCCACCTCTGGGTACTGTCCAGTCCTCGAACACTCGGCCTCTATCAGCACTGTCGTCGTCTGCAACCAACACAACGAGGTGCGGGCATAGCCCATGTAAGGGTGAGTATAACGATACTCAGTAGCGACCCTGAGACCCCCAAGGTCTCACTAAAACCACAAAGGTTAAGCAAAAAAAAGATCTCTATAGATAACCTCTACTTAGGTATATACTCATGCATATACCTAAGTTATCAAGTAACCCATATCAATCACGAGGAAAACACTGAGATCATGAAATCAACGGATAACCACTACCCAAGTATATGCCCATACATATATCTAAGTTATCAAGTGACCCATCTCAATCATGAGGTATACACAAAGTTAAAAAGTCTCAGCTCAAACTGGGATTTTCATTATCGAAACCATAACTGCTGAAGAGCTCCGTCTCTAAAGTGTACAGTGGTCCTATCACGACTCCGAGGAATTTCTCACTAGCCTAAGACTGCTGAGGTACTCCTCCTGTTGAGTACCGCGGGTCAGCCACCTAGACACAGTAGTTCTTCCTGCCGTGGTATGTCACCCAAACACAGTAGTGCACACCCCCTAGTAGCCTGCTGAGGTACTCTCAGGACGAGTACCGCGGTTCTGCACTGTCACACAGGTAGTGCTTCGTCCGTCATTGGTCTGCATCTCACAATCTAGTGCTCCGTCCACTGGGCTAGTCGACTCACTCCAAGTCGAGTTGGTCAAGCAGTCGTCAGGTCCCAGTCGGCTACACAGTCTCCATGCTCCGCACGCTCATCTCTGGGAGGGTCCGCTCCACAAGCTACAGGTCGATACTCCAAGTATCTCAAAGTCCCATGAAGAAGTGTCTCAATGGACCACCTCATCATAGTGGTCTAAACGCAACAGACGACTCGTCAATCAGACGTCTGGTCTGTGAGTTATTAGCCTTTTCGTCCCAGGGTCCCGGTTGGTTTCGTGAGAGAACCAACACGGCCGTATCTCAACTATACCCCGAACTCTCATAGTGTATACTCATAGGGACCGTTTCTCAACGTGATCACCAACGCCGCTGACGGTTCGTCAAACAGACATCTGGTCTGAAAGATAACATTCTTTCTGTTCTAAGGGCCCGGTTTGATTTTGGGTATAATCCAACCTGGCCACTATCCAACAGAAACCAAAACTCAGGCGAATTATGCCAAAAGTTCTGTCTCAACAAGAGGAAATCAATGAGACAGACGGCGTGTCAATCGGACGCCCGGTCTGTGGGTTATTGGCTTTTCCGTTCTAGGGGCCCTGTTGGTTTTGTTAGCGAACCAACCCGACCGCACTCCAACGACATCCAAACCTCAAGAGGAGTAAGCCAAAATATCTGCCTCACTTAAAGGAATCTATCAATGTCGACGGCATGTCAATCGGACATCCAGAGCCCACGATATGAGTGTTTCCGCTCCGAGGCCCCAGTTGGTTTCGTATCCGAACCAACCCGGCCGAACCCAAATTGTTCCAAAACATTGAGTGCGATATACCGAAACGACCGTCTCGGTCCAGGGATTGTGTCACCACTGACGGTGCGTCGATCGGAGGTATACAACTTATGATATGGGAGAATGTCCGTGAGTGGTCCGAAAACGGGGGGTCTGGGCCCGGACCCACCAGGCCCGACCCCCCTGGGTCGGCCCGAACTGGGTCGACCCGAACTGTGTGGACCTGACCCGGCTGGGCCCGGCCCGGCCGGCACGGCCGCGCGGAAGCCGTGGGCGGGGTACGCGGCTCCCCCACCCTCGCAGCTAATTGAGGCCGGCGTCAACCGCCGCCGCCGCCTTCCTCGGACCCCCGGACGCGCTCTGGTGGTCCGTTTCTCCTGCCGTCTTCGCCAACGGTCCTCCCGAGACCCGACCATCACTACGAAGGGATTTAAATGCCATAGCGGCTTGCTTCGTCGTTGTCCGTCGATCGTCACATCGATAAACAAGATGTGGAGGGTTGTCGGGCCGTGTTTGTTCGGCCCACATCCTCCGCATTAGGTGTTATCAATTGGAAAAAATAACACATGATTTTAATCATTGACAAGGGTATAATTTATCAAAAATAAATTATATGAAAAACATGCAATCAAAAAACCCACGCACGAGAGTTTAAAATTTAAATATGCGGTGTGACGATGTCGTGAATTCATGTCGCTCGATCCCACGTGGCGTGACGATGTTGCGCATCCTTGCCGTTCGATCCGGCGCGGTGCGATGGCCCCGCGTCAATTTCATTCGATCCGAAAAAACTATAAAAATAAAAAGGGAGGGGGACGGTCATGTTTGTGCGGTCTGGCCTCCTCCCGTTAACTGATATCATGCAGTCCAAATGTCGCGAATAAAAGACGGAAGACAATCATGTAATGAAAATCACGTAAACCCCCTACCTCGGTTTCAAGAGAAGAGTCGCGAAAAGAGGATTTGAAGACAATGTCGGGCTGCGTCTGAGGAGGAAGCGGCATCTCCTCACATGTTGCGGTGAAGAGTAAGGAAGGCACGTTGTCGTTCTTCGTGGAAAAATAGTGTTCTTCGTCGGAGACCGATTCGTTCATCATGTTCTTCGTCGATGAAGAAGATGCTCTTCAAGCCCCCCAAATCCTCCCATGAAACAAAGGAACTAACCCAAAATAAATTAAGTCACAGTTAATTTATTAACTCAACATGGCTTGAGAAATTAAAGTGTTTGAATTTCAAAAACTCACATTAAACTCACTACATTAATGTCATATGTTATTAACTTAAGTTAACAATATTAAAGATGAGTTGAGGGGGTTAGAGGATATGAAGGGGTGGGGTTCGTGGGGTCCCCACCACCCTCATAACCTCCCATGAAATGTTGGGTAGTTACCCAACTTCAATCCAAAGGATTAAACAGTAAGAGTAAAATAAAAAATTGTTGTAAAATTTTTATTTTTTACTTCCACAGTTTTTATCAATTTCTATCGAGTAAACATAACTCCAGAAATGACGTTATTAAGCAATTACCGGCGCTACGGTTCCATCGGTGCCCTCGGAATTTGATTCTGAGCACCGGTTAAAAAGATATAAATTCCCGCTCGTTCGTTCACTGAACGTACCCGAGCCAAACTTCGGAAAATGATTCATGGCACACCGGGCCTCGGAATTAGGCACCGTCAGAAACTGCGTTCTTGTAAAATTCCAATGAAAATTAAGAAAAAAATATTCCTTCAAATTTCTGGGTCTTTACACGATAATTCCATATGTGTGATTTATTACCCAAATAGTTATCAAATTAAATGATTTTAAATGATATTGAATCATTAACCAAAAATAATTTAAAAAGTGTTTTTATTCAGCGAAGAAAGAAATAAAAAATGAAGAAGGTATATGATCTTAATGAAATGTTTTTTAAGAAAAAATAACTTAAATAAAATATATATAATTAAATTGAAAATGTAAAAAAATTGAATAAAGTATATAAAGGAAAACAATATCTCAACAAACATACTAATATCACTGGAATAAGTAAAAATAAATTCCAAAAAATGCATTTGATGGGTCCATTAAAAAACAATGGATGAATGAATGAATCTAATCAGTTTCATCTAGATGAATTGAATATTTATACATTGAAGGAGGATGAGGATAAAAATATAATATAAGAAGAAAGGAGAATGACATGGAAGTAAAGGGATTGAAAATTAAAAATTTATAAAATTTTCATGAAGATATATAAATTAATTATTTAATCATTGATAATGACCCAAAACATATAATGATTTAAGTGAAAAACAACATGTTAGAAAGAATATAGAGGTTGTTGTTTCTTAATTAATGTTAGATTTTTTTTTATTTTCATCCGAATATATATTACTATGTTTCCATAGGTGTTTTAGCTTAATCTAGTTATAGAGTCATTAAAATAAAGAAAAATTTCCCCTAGAAAATTCTTTACCGAAGAAATTTATTTAAATGCATATTTGTTGAAAACCACAACTATTTGAGACATACAATCATTATGGGAATCTTAATGTATAAAAGAAATATATAATAAATATGAAAAAAATAACAAGATACCACATGTAAATAAAATATATGGAATATTGTTAATGAATATATGAAGATATATGTATTGAAGATATTTCACCAACAATGTATTGAAATATTGTGGTATGAAAACTTTAGAGAGTTGGTAAATCAACTCTATTGTAAAAGAATGAATGTTAAAAAACATCCAGATTATAAATAAAAGAGAATAGAGATGGAAATGGATTATATCATTTAACTTAATATGAATCATGATCGAGTGATGGAAATATTTTTGGACTTAGAGGATCATTTTATGTTAATTTACTAGATTATTATTCATTTTAATGATGTGAATTACAAATAATAAATAGTTGAATCTAATATAAAAACACATTACATGATGAGGATTATCATTGATGATTTATCATTAGATTCAAATAATATAATTATTATAATAATATATGTTAATGAATCGACTAAATATATTATGTTCCATGATGAACATGATACTTATAACAGAAATTATTCTATTATCATTTTCATGTTTATGGAATATGTCTGAGAGAATATAAAGAAAATTTAAAGAATAAAGTATGTTCTAAAATATCCTTTTATGCAGTATAATTAATTTCTAAAGGGTATAAAAAGGAAACAACTGTTTCATGTTGTAAAAACTTAAATTATGGGGAATGAGATAATGAAAATAAATAAGGTGCTCAATAAATATTATATAAGGATTATGTTATTTTGGTAATCATAATTTTTAAAACCTAATAACATCATATAACATGATTATGGGTTATTTTGTAGGTTGTTTTCTATGGTTTTTTAATTATCCTCATTATCCATCATTAAAGATTTATGGAGAATTATAATATGTCAAATAGCCTTAATTTTATGTTCTTTTACCCTTGAGACCCTACTAAAAAAACAACATGATGGAAAAAAGGATCACATAAAATAAAGATAATGTCTTATATATTTTGATTGTAATATTTTATGATTATGTTTTCTATATTATTTTTTTGGGTCTTGTAATTATAAAAAATAAAGATATTTTATGGTTAAAATAATTCTTTCAATATTAACGTTGAATATGTCTATAGATACCTTTGATGTTTATACTATATCTTTTATCATTTTTTATGTTTTTATATTAGAATTATCATTATCCCAAAATAGTTATTTAGGTCCTCATTACCTAAACCACAATGTTCATTCCTAGATTATGTCTCCAAGAATATAACATGTATGTAAGTTCTCTTTATCAAAAATATATATTCTTATGATCATTTTTATAAATGATATTTCTGTTTTCATATTTTTAAATGAGAAATGGAGTTGTGTTTTAAACCATCATATATAGAAAATCAATGAAAAAAATTCTACTAGAAGATGATTCTGAATTTGTTTTTTTTTGTAGATGAAAAAAAAATATTAATGGAATTTGAAAATTTTATTTAGTTATGAACCAAATATGTCAATATAAAAAATATTATTAGGTGAATAAGTATATAACTTAAAAAATATTTAAAATTTTCATTTGTGTTGATCATAAAAATGGCTCATTTTTTTAGTATATCTACTTGAAATTTTTTAAATTGTTTTTTAATTCAATTAATACCCTTTTATTTTTTATTATAAATTAAATAATCTCATTTCCATTTTTTTATTTTTTCACTGACATATGAGATCAATGGATCACATGGTTATGGAGAAAAAATTTGTTCTTACTAATGAGATTAATGGATTTCATAAGGAATATATAATTTTCAACAATATGGTAGTTCATGGGAATCTATTATATAAATTTTTTATCCCATGACAGGATTATAATTTATGATACCAAATTTTTGGTCTCTAAAATTTCGTTCTAATTTTTCTTATGGAAAAAACCACTCTCGGTTGATGTTTTTTGTGATTATTTCTATCCCTTTTCAATGGTGTATGTCATATCATTTAGTGTGGCATATAATATTTTTGAATGTTCTTTTTTTCATTGCACATGATTTTCTATCAATAAATCCTTTCAGTTTATCTATTTTTTATTAAATTATGGAAGACCCATTCATTTTACATGAAAAATCACATTATCATTATTTTGTACCAATGACTCCATTTATTTTAATATATGAAATAATAAATTATTAATTTTATGATACACTATAATTAACCATCCCTGTTGTAGAATATATATCGTATGTTGTAGTAAAAAAAATTTATATGATTTATGTTTAGGATTACTCAAAACAAACATCATATTAAAAAAAAATCCTAGTAGGAATACTTTTTATAGTAATGTTAGATTCACATATATATCTTCCCGGGTAGAAATCATTGGAAATTTTTTCCTCTTATTCCCATTATTAAAGGAAACATTTCATATAAATGAAATACTAACAAATACGAGTTCATTTCTATCAAAATTTTCACATTAAAAATTATCAACATTTAATTTATTCACTCAAATTAATAAAATTTAAGGATCCTTTACTAGGATAAAATCATCTATCTTCATCTTCAAAAACGAAAATATTTTCTAACAAAAACAAAATTATTACTCTAACATACATCTAATTTCCCATATTACTGTGATTATATCCCAACCAAAATAAATTTAATTCGAAGAATGTGATATTGTTGTCGGAGTTATTGTCATGTTTCTATAATGGGTCTGTGTACCAATCTATCTTAACGCTTATTTGAAAGTGATTTCTATTCAATAACTGAAACCATGAACTTCCTTACACTAATAGATCATAGAATATGGAAGATCTATATTAGAAAACAGAACAATGAAAATATGTAATTCCTTAGTATACCAAAACTATGAGGACCGTTTCACTAGAATCACCACAATAAAATACACATAAAATACACAAATTTGAATAACTCTTACACGAAATTCATAAAAGGGAAGGATAATAGGAATGAAATGAGTATATATAATGATTATGTGGTTCACAATATTTGGTCATACATTAGATGGAAAAAACTAACAATTAGTAATTTCTCAGATGATATGAGTATATCGGTTTATTAATCATTAATTAATTATTTATGAATCTTGTTCTTTGTGAAGTAAAATGTTATAGTACATTAGAGCAGGTAGTCCCACAACACATTTAACTATGCACCCATATTTTTATGTTTTCTTCACCTCCATTGAGTGATACATGAGAAGCATTATATAGAACTTTATATATTTGACAACCTTCAGCTTCCACTACCTCAATTGCATAATATTGAAACCTTAATTGTACATGAATTTGGATTATTCGATAGTTCTGATATTCTGATCAAACTACGCCTTCAGAACAATTTTCCTTCTATCAGAATTCAATCAACATGGTCAACTTATCCTCCGTATTATTTATTATTGGATTTAAACAGAAAATGACGTAGATTCCATTTCTAAAAATTTTCAAATAAAAATCAATGAAACATGACTTTGTAAATAATGTGTATCTTAAATATTATCTAGTGATTAGAGAGATATATTTCTACAGAAAAGTATGATTAAGATAATCCTTTTATCACACATAGAGAGAATTGAATTTAATACGTATTCTAAATAGGTAATTGTATGAAATCAAAGAGATCAGCTTATTAAAATATAATGGATATTAATTATGTTTATGAAGTAAGAGGACATAAATAAATCATTATTTGTGCATTTAACATTTTTGTATTGATGAGGATCATGTTTTCTATTATAGGATCAATTATTTTTCTATGGGAATAAGAGTAGTGAGTTCTATAACATTTTTTTGTAATAAAATAGTGTATGTGGTACTTATCTTAATATGTAACGAATAAGAATAGAAGTGGTACATTGGATAGCCATTGTCATGTGGTACTTGTACAGAGCCTAGAGTGGGTGAACCTGGAAAAATTACTTCTATATCACTTTCATTCCATATTTCATTCACATTTAATTATGAGGCAGAGAGGTGCTTCTTTCATTACCATGAAAAACGATCATTAGAATAGTTTTACCAAATTATTGTATTTTCATTATACGTTATAGTTATATTAGTTTTTAAACATTCCCATGAATTTCATTGCATTATTCGTTGTTTTTTTTTTTAAATTATAATCAAGACATCTGGTTGTATCATATTTTTAAATTTTTATGCGGATAAACATAAAGCAGATACAATTCATTCTAGTGGTGATTTGTACGGTTGGTGGAAATTTTTCCTAAGGGTGTGACCAGACCAGGTTTTTAACCAGTTGTGCTATTGGGGGGAGAATGTTTTGGTGAATGTTTTGTTAAAACATGCATCAAAACCATGCGACCTGGCCATATTTATTAAAAAAAATAATGAAATTCCTAAACTAACCCTTCACTTTTTCCCTCTAAATAAACACTTTTGTCTCACAATTTCACAATTCACCTCTTGGGGGAGCCCTATGAAAATTTTTCATCCTTCAATTAGATTTATATTGTTTTTCCAATGATTATTGTTGAAATTGTCAATGTTAGGAATTCTATTCCCCTTCATTCGTATTTTCTTCTTGTTCTACAATTTAATTGTATATTCCATCATTATTGGTTAAACCCTTGGAAGGTGATTCAATATAACACCTTATGGTTTCTAGTTTTGGGAGTCGTATTGGGATTATATATCCGTACACCTTTTAAATTCAATGATTTCTTTTTATATATGCTTGGATTAATGTTTGTTTCCCCCTGTTTAATAATTTATTCTTTTTGTAACTTTATTATATGATTTTTAGGATACATTATTTATGTAAATTTCAATTAATGTTTTTAGTTTTGATAAATATTTACTATGAAAAGTAAATATTTATATATTTATATATATAGTAAAATATTTATAAATACACATCGATACATTTGTGAAATTTTTATTTATAATATATCATTTTTTATTTGTGTTATTTGTTATTTAATTATTTATGATTGTTTATTTTCATTAACTATAAAATAAACATCATAAATATATATATATATATAAATAATAAAATTATAAAAAAATAATTATAAAATAAATAGTACATAATTAGTGAAAAAAAATTATTAAAAATAAAAATTAAATAATAAATTTTAATTAAGAATTGGAAAATAAGAAAATAAAAAATAAAAAATATTAAAAATAATGATTGAATAAATATATAAAAATTTTAAAAAATAAAAAATAAAAAATAAATATATAGAATAAAGAAATAAAAATATATATAATAAATTATAATTGATAAATAAATAATAATTACACAATAACTTATAGACAATTGATAAAATATTGTCATTTTAAATGAATTTTATATAATTAATAATTAAAAAGTACATGGATACAAAAATAATAATAATAATAAATAAATAAATAAGTAAATGACATTAATATAACAAATAAATATTAAATATAAAAATTATATAATAATATAATTATTTAAATATATATGTATATATTTATTTGTAAGTATATTAAATAATAATTTATAAATATATACACCATTATTTGAAATTGTATTATATAGAAATTTATTTATATATTCATTTATATTAATGTATTATTATATGAAGAAATATGTAAATATATTATAAATAAATAAATATTAATTAATTTCCCAAAAAATATTTTCCCACACACAATGATGTAAATAAATAATCATACATATCTATCAACATAATATATATTATTTATTTAAAGGTATATAAATATACATAAATATATTAAAATATCTTAAAATAAAAAAACATTTAAATAAATTTAAAAAAAATTATAAAAACAAGAAAAAATATATAACTCTATATAATTTTATTCAAATAAATATTTATATGATCACATATAAATACACTAAAATATGATGTGGATAAATTAAAAAGGAATTTAAAGAAAATTATGTCTCAAAATAAATTCTAGAATTTTTTTTATGAAATGTTGTGTTTTATAAAAGGCATTTAAATTATTTAATACCACTAAAAATATTCCTAAAATAAACTCGATAAGAATTCTACAGAACATTCAAATTAAATGGTCTCATCTAATGGTAATTGAGAAGTATCGATATTTGTTTTCCAATGATCATCATTTTATATATCATTCACCATTATTTTGTTTTTATGAGTTTTAAATATTATTTTTTATTGTGTTTTTGGTGAATTATATTAAATGTGTTTACTAAAGGTTTTGGTTTTAAATTATTGATTCAAAATGTTGATTTCAACGTGTTGAGTCTTATTTGGATTCTTAAAAGTTATGTTCATGTTTGAAGCATTATTTAAATGATTCAATTTCCTTTTAGAAAAACTATCAAGGGATTTAAAGACTCGAGTCCTTGTATTGGTTACAAAGGCTCAGTTGGTATTTTCTTGGAGTTATATTGGTTCCCTATATTATTATCAATATATGGGTTTGGTGATTTTATGGATTTCATCATATTTTTCGGATATGGTCCTTTTTTGAAAAATGTTATCATAGAGATGAGTTGAGTTGTGTACTTCTTGTTATTGATCTCTAATTGATTTATTATTACCTATAGTCACATATATTTTGTTTATCATGGGAACCTTATAGATAGGGTATGGAATGTTATGATAATACTACTTGTAATGGTGTGTTATTCCAGGCATTGGATTACACAACAATACTAAAAAAATTTCCGATACATGTATTAGGGTGATTTTTTATTAGTATTTTTATTTCAACTAGGAATTAGGATTTAAATATCTATTTATTTATTAAAATTAATTATAAATATTATAACACGTACATTGGATAGGGTTCATGGTTATTATTCCCCTAGTCTCCCAATATCCACTACTATAATTTTATTTACCTTATGATTAATATCTTTTATTATGATATTTTTCTATAATTTTCTAATAGTATAATATTTGTTTCATCTTATATGATTCAATTATTTTCATTTATAATGTTATTTTTCAGGCATTTATGTTTTATTTCACTATGGATTTAAAGATAATGTCTCAAAAGTTCATAGGATTAAACAAGAAAACAATGTTTCAATGATAAATTTTAAATATCAATTAAATTTAACGGTTTAATTTTTAAATTATTGGAGTTGGTTTGAAATTTTTTTTTAATTGAGGAATGTTACCTCTATTAAAAACATTAAAAGATTAAATTTATATCCATATTTTAAAACTATTTACATGGGCTTTTAAATTGAATGATTAATCATGGGGTGTGGGGAGTGTCAAATTGGGATTATTCCCCATGTCGATAAAAAATTTCATGTTTAGGTTCATTATGAAGTTACATTAAGTTGAATTTATAGTTTCAGTCTCACATGGTAAAAATATATCAAGTAGGTTTTATTATAAACTTTGAAACATATGATGATATTTTTGTAACTTTTGTATTTTTGTGAAACAATTTATTTTTTATGTGTATTTCATTTCGTCTTTTTTTTTATTGTTGAAATTTTTTACCCTGTTTTATTTTTTTTCATTAAATAATATCATTTTTAATGTTTATTATGATACTTTTTAGGGTTGAATTATTATAAATTTAAAACTCGTTGTTTTTTTGAAATTGAAGTCGAATATATGTATTATTTGTTTCAAATGATTGGTATGTTTATATAGAATTTTATTTATTATAATTTGGTATAACCATTCCCATGATTGTCTCCTTTATGTGTGGAAAATATATAATTTCCAATTTGGAATTATAATTACATAATTTTCATACCATAGGATGAATATTTTTTATGGTAAATATATCTCATTTTAATTCATAAAAAATGATATAGGAGATCTGACTATTATTTCAGTGTTTTTAGTGGATTATATAAATAATTTTTACTAATTGTGATGTATGATTGAGAAGAGTCTAGCGTATTCATTCACATATGGATTCTGGATTTATGGTGGGGTTTAGTGTTAAATTATTTATTTTATGTTTGTTCTCCATCAATTAAAAATGTATTTTGATTTTATTTGATGATTTTTTACATTATATTGATATATTATGAGTTGCTGTGAAATATGTTGGTTCTGGGGTGAAAATATGAGAAAACCTATAGGTGCTTAATCAACAAACATGTAATAGACCCATTTGGAACCCATGTGAATTTAATGTTTTAATATTCTAATGGGTGTTTAATTGTTGGAGGATGGTCCACCACACCATGATGTCATAAATATTTATAAAATATAATCCCTCATTAATTATAGCATTGGAAATTTTATTGTACAGGTATCTTCTGGTTATGATTGATCACAATTTGAATTGTATTAGGGAGACTTTTAATGACATTATGATATTAGTTGATTGAGATTTATAAATTTATTGTGAATTTAATTTTATTTAAATGAAAACAAATAAGATCTTAAAATAATAAAAGAGTTTCTTAAATGGATTGAAATGCTTTAAATATTATACATTTTTTATGGTTTTCTTGAATGACTTTTAATATCATGGATTTAATTTCGTGTAGAGTTCAGAAATTAATAAATTTGTCTTAGAAATTGAATTAAATCATTCTATATGTTATTAATTTCACATATAAGTTTAATTATGTATTTTGAAAATTTTAATACAACATTCAAATGGAATCATATGATATGAAAGATGGTCTAAAATCATAGATCATGTTAGTTATTTCAATGAATAGATAATTAGTTTTACAAAATGTTTCAAAAATAAATTTATTTGATTTTAATTTATTTTAAATCAATATTTTTATTTATCTTATTATATTCATTTATTCGTCGGTTTTGAGATATTTCCCACTTACTATTTTTTGACCTACATTGTATCTTTTATTACCTGTTGAAGTTTGGGTGTTCTTGATTTTTTTTATATAAAATTTATCAAAATTTATGCCTCCCAAAATTTCTTTGAGGGATGTGTTTAATCTATTTCATTTTTCAAAGATCAAGTTAAATGTAAGGAATTTTTTGGATTATTCCTTTTGTTTATAGACTACTCTCAATATATAATTATAGTATTAGATCAAAACACTTCTTGATTGTTATACCACACACATGATTTCAATGTTTAGCTACATTTATTATTTCAATACATGAGTTCCTTGTCCTAGAGGTTATGGATAATGGATTGATTTATGTTAATTCATTAAAGTGTAATTTTTTCATCCTAATGGGAAAATGTGTTTTCGTTGTAAATGGATTTAATTGATTTTATGATTAGTGGATCATTGATGATGATATAGTTTTCCAATCACTGGGAAAATATGGATTTTGAACCAGCTTTAATTGTTTATGGTGATGGTCCCATATAATATGAGTAATAGTTCATTTTATGATCCCACACATTTTGTTTGATAATTTTATGCACCTTTTTATTAAAATTATCAGATAATTTTCATCATTACAGTTTTCCAATTAGTATTAAAAATATTAGTATAATGGGGAGTAATAGTATGTATCTAGAAGGTTTTTTGAGGGAGTTATGGCCTATATTATTTCTTTTCTCTCTTATTCCTTACAATTTTCTTCCTCTAGTGATTCCATTAAAAGGTTTTAGACCCACTAATGGTCTCATCATTCAATTTTTTACTGTATAAATTGATGTTACATTTGAATATTAAGATGGATTCATGAGTAATGATTCTTGTTGATCTTGGTATATTGTATATTTAAGGTTAGATGATTTTTGAAACATTACCACTAAATCATATTTGGAATTTATTTATTCTTCGTTTAAACCCTTTTAATTTATATGGGTAGAAATAGTATTGTAAAAGAGTATTGTCAAACATTTCCTTTTATTTTCCTATTATATTATCTCTCAATATTTTTTTAATCATGACATTTAATTTTGTGTTGTTTTTCTGTTATTTTTCAATATTTTTATCTTAGAGTTGTTTGAAGATGCTTAGGACATGGATAATACTATCATGTGATAGACCATATAAATCACATAATTAATTAGTAGTTTTGATTTTACCAATTTTTAAATATTTTTCCTCTCCATCGGACCATAATGTATAGTTTTATATGTTCTTATAAATATGGTTTCATTTTTATTGTATATTTGGTAATATATACATTTAATTATAAAATATATGGTGGTTTTAAAAAATTAATAAATTGATAAATTACCCTACCATTATTGTTATCCACAATTTTATTCCTTTCACTTCCACACACAGGACCCCCCCTCTATCTGGAGGAATATAGAATTTACTCTTCTTCTCATTGGATAACATCTCTTTTTTCTCCATTCAGGGAGAAATCATCAAGGTTGGATCCTCCCATCTTGTTTTCCATTGTTTCTTCATATTTTCCCATTTTCTTTTATTGTAGATAATTGGTGGATAAACAATTGGGATTAGATATGTCCAAAAATCATTCATTTATTATTACGGTCACTTATTGATTTTTAGGACATCATTTTTCAATATTAGGTGACCTCTCAAATACTATTAATGGATTAATGATGGTTTCTCCATGATTAAATAATGACTAATTATATAAGGTGATTTATAATTTTTTTTCTTTATATTATTTAAATTGAAAGTGGTAAATGGTTTTAGTTTTTAAATAATATTCAATTTTATAATTTTTTTGTGCTATTAAATAATTGAAAATTGTATTTTCAATGAAACATAGGTCACCCATAATTGTAAATAATAATAAATGGCCAATATTATTTTGAAAAAATCACTCTTAAACAACTTTATCGAGTATTTATTTTTAAATAAGTTGAATATAGAATTAATTTGAAAAGAAAAAAATCAAAATTATACCTTTATTTTAATTTAAACAGCGACTATTAAAGGGTTTTTAGTGTTTTTAATATTTGATTTAATTTTATCAAATTTTATGTGATAAATAAAATTTAATCATTTTAATGGGGTTTCATTATATTTTTTATAATGTTTGGGTTTTAGGTAAAGTTTCCAAATTAAATTTATCATTGAATTTTTCTTTAATTATATCTCTTGAAACATTTTTATTTCAATTCGTTTTCATTCGTGATTTTTTTGAACATTATATTAAAGGAAATGTTCAATAAATGATTTTAATAATATTTTCTAATATAGAAATTTTTAATAAATTAATTGAAATTTATTAATACCACATATTTAGACATGTAAATGGGATATGGTTTAAAATATCTACCAAGGTTTATTAATGATTCAAATATTATTTTATTATAACATTGCAATCCTTTTATGAGTATAAATCTTTCATATTACGTTAAATGTCAAAAGGGGTAATAACTAGGTTAAAACTAAAAGACATGTGTTAAAAAACCAAAACCTTTTAAAATTTCATTATAAAAGATGATTTCGATTAATATATATCTTATTTTTTAGTTTATATAATTTTTTTACAAATATTCCTGAAAATTAAATTATATTAATTTCATACATTACTAAATCCAAGAGTTCCCCTCCACTCACTTATATTCTAGAACCTCTTATCCATCACTATTCACAATGATTGGGCCGAATATATTATTCAGTAACTGCTCTTGTATCATCTTATTTTAATTTTCCATATTTCACAGAATCTATTATTTCTAAAAATTTCATATTAAAAGGCACTAAGGTGTTTGAAAAATATCGTTTCTCAATAAAGATGTATTACTATTATCCAATAAATTTAAATATTTTTTTAGAAATCCTATAAATCAATGATTTATATTATAAAATAATGAATCATTTAGGTTAAATATAATTTTTCATCAACATTTTGGACAAACCATTATCCACATTCTTCCAATCCATAAAAGAATGATAATGTTATTTGTGTTTACTTGTGGACCACTTCCTCTAAAAAGTGATATCATTCATTTTTTTTCTTCCATTTTAACTTCATGATAAGAATGATAAAATATATAAATATATATTATATGTTTGATAAAATAATTATTATAGAATATTGAATTATTATTTAGTTTTATTTCATTGTATATCTAGTAAAATGGAGACATCAATCATGCATAAGTACATACAACCATATCCACAATGTAATCTAATTATTTTTTCTTCACTAAATTATATGAATAGTTTGTAATGAATATATAGTTATAACATAAGATACAAATAAAATAAATAAAATTCTACATATTAATTTACCATGTTTTATGTATAATGATTGGGACTGATAAACCAAAACATCCATGAAAAAATGATGTTGTCTTGTAGAAAAGTTGTTTTGATAACAATTTATTAATAAAGTGGTGATAAGATGGTATATATAAATCATATGTGTTACAATGTATATTAATATGGTTATTCAATAAATTTATAATGAAAATATATTTATTTTCATACCGGTTAGAACATATATTAAGAAACAAGAGACTTATGGGAGGTGATTTACATCTCAGCCCCTCCATTTTGAAATGATAGAGTGAGCCCTTGCCCATAAAAGCATGATCCCTTTATTATCAAAAACTAAACTTACACAATTCTAAAAGTAGAAAAATTACATTGATCCCTTCTCATAATGCGATGAAGATCACTAGGCACTTGATCTCCTCAATGAAAATCACATCCCATAACACCTTTTTTGGAAAGACAATCTGCAAGCGCAATTGATTCTCAATAAACATGAGTAAAAATGTGTTCGTTCGAATAAAGAGGATCCAAACATTTTTTCCAATGATTAGTCAGCTTCTAAGAGAGTTGAGGAGAACCTATCCTGAGTGCTAACACCATGTGCGTGGAATCACATTCAATCCATATCTTATTCCTACCTCTTCTATCAGCCTGTTCAACCACCATAGGAACTCCACAAATACCTTATTCAAGAGTATATGAAAATACACATGAGCCATAAGGCATCCAATAGCAGTCCCCTTATGATATCTAAACACCGCACCAATGCCCGAATCACCTATATTACCACGCGAAGCCCCATCTGAATTCACCTTGATCCTTCCATGAATGGGATCCTACCAAAACACATCAATTGTTCCATGATTTAAATGAAATTATCCATTGATAGTCACCCTATTTAAAACAGATATATCATGAAATAAATTCTCGTAGTATTTTACTTTCTTAATGGCAACCTTACGGATTGTAGTGAGGATTCCATAGATAACTAGACCTGAAGAAAAAACTTAATGCTCATGAATGAATTTATTCATAGAATACTATATAAGATAGATCAAATCCTCCGCATTAATGATAAAAAGGGAGGAGATCTACACTGAGAGATTGATAACAGGCCGAATATTCATAAAAACCCCTCAAATTCGTCTGTGGAAGGTGCACATCAAAAATACTGAAAATCTCCGCCCACATTGTTGTAGCTGTTGTGAAAATGGGAAAAGGGGATTGATATCTTTACTGTGTTTATGAAGCAGGACACACCTAGAATAGAGGGAAATCCCACATGTTTAAATATGGTCATCCATTGGAAGCCTCCGGTGCGCTACTCTCCACGAAATGATGACCCAAGATGGTTTAAGGATACCCCTGTTCAAAATACCCCTCCACTGAGAACCAGAAAATTTTCCAACATAATGTTTATAAAAACTCTTAGTAGAGAGGATCCATTTAGAAGACAGCTCCCATTCCTACAAGTCTCCCATGAAATATAATAAGTACTTCCTAAGAATATAAATAACATGGTTCAGAAGACCTTCCATACATCAAAGTTGATCTTTAATTGAAAAATAAAAATCAAGATTGGAATTATCACCAAGGGCTAAGTCTTATAAGAAAATTGTAGTCTAATTACATTTCCAAAAAGTAAAAGAGGATTCCTTTGGAACTATCCAATGAGAATCTAAATCAATTCTAAAAAATATGTTCTTGAAAAAAGGCCAAACATATGAATTAAAGTAATTATGATTTCTAGAATATAGTCTGTAAATAAATATGTTTCTATGAAAAGAGAGAGAATCAAATTTCATGTTGACAACTCTCCATATAAATCCTTCCTATATATAATCATTAAAAAAACCTATAATTTTGACACCCAATCCCCCATCATCATAATTATTACACACATAATTCCAAGGGACCGTTGTATTCTTCTTTTCATTGATTCTTCCAATCAAAATGATGTTCTTGATAAACACATTGATGCTCTTGATTAAGGAAATCAGACACTTATAAACCATGAACAAGTAGTTGAATTTTGAGATGATGACGGACTTTACAAGACACACTCTATTATCCATGGATAAAGTTTTACCCATCCAGGAAGAGGGTTGTCATTGAATCAATCCAACAATTCTGCAAAAATAGCACGCCTTCTGTCTCCCCTAAATAAAGGCACCCCAAGTAATTGAAGGGAATATATCCTTCTCAAATTCAAATCTCTCTGATGATGTAATTCTTTTTGTTTTGAAGAAAATTCATTCCAATGTATATATATGATTTGTTCCAACTAACCACCTCTCCCGAAATCATCTCATAATGAAAAAGAATTTTCTTGATGTTCTTGATATTTCCCATTAACCTTGTAGTGAAGAAGATGGTGTCATCAGCATAAACAAGATGTGTTGGAGGAACCAAACCTCTTCCATCATGAATGGTTTTCATCTTTCCATTTCCATCCAAGATAGATATGAACCTACCGATGTAATCCTATGCAATAGAGAAAATTATTACTGATAATGGGTCACCCTTCCTAACACCTATTCAACACTCGGAGTAACCATTAGGAGATCCATTGATAAGAACTGAAATTCAAGAAGAGCATAAAATAGACATGATCGAATTAATAAAAACATAATCAAAGACATACATGACATGAATCTTGCATATGAAGCCCCATTCCAATGTATCAAAATCCTTCCTGATATATAGTTTCAGGGCAATGTTACCACTTATGATGGGGCTTTTGAGAAGACTCACACATTCTGAGAGAGTTATAAGGAAATCTTGGATCGATCTCCCCTAGATAAAGCCAAAATGCTTGGCAGAAATAGTATTGCAAGCAATTTGTGATAACCTACTAGCAAGAATTTTGAAAATGATTTTGTGAAGAATATTAACTAGGGAAACTGCCCTAAATAAATGAATTTCATTTTCATTCTCCACTTTTGGAATAAGGGAATGGAACTAAGAATTAATTCCAATAGAGAGGGTCTCACCATTGAAAAATTGTATAACCAACCGACAAACATCTTCCTGAATTATTTCCCAGAAATATTGAATATAGAAATTACCAAAGCAATCCAAACTATGATAACTCTCATTGTTGAGGCTGAACACAACCTCCTTGATTTCCGGATCAAGAGAAATAACCATGATTTTGGAGTTATCTTCTTGATTTATATGCCTTGGAATAACCCCATCCGAAGGATTAATAGTAGAATGTGACCCATTGAAGAGATCATTGATGTAAGGGACGATGTTCTCCATTAGGTCCTTTCTATTATCAGTCTGGATATTCCTATTTTGGATCAATGAAGGAGGCTTAGATATATTTTTATTTTTCTGAAGAGAATTAAAACAAATTGGAGTTCATATCACAATCCTTTAACCATTTGAAATTGAAGGAGTCCTTTTGCAATTCATCCTTTAGTTTGCGATGATTATTGATCTTAAAGATTAGCTCAGTTTCTTATATGCCCCCATATAAGAAATCATTAATCGAATTGATCTCTTCAATATTTTTAAGAGATCCCTTGAGAGAAGAGATATCTGAATAAAGACTGCTTAATTGATCCTTTCTCTAGAATTTCATATTCATTTTGAGTATTTTTCACTTGGTGATGCATGAAAAAACATCATTTCTGTAATTCCTAGAGTCTCTTGTGTGTTGAACAATAATCCTAAAATCCTGATGAGTGACCCATGATTTATTGACTTAAAAGTGGGAGGGTTCTTGTGTTACTTATTAGCGAGGTCCAACAGAATTGGATGATGATTAGAATTAATTCGAGCAAGGATTGATCATGAGATTGAACCCCATTTATCAAGATATGAATCATTGACAAAATCCCTAGCAATTTTTCTGGCCACATAACTATTGAGATTCCTCCTATGACATGTATATTTGGAACCTACCAAATTAACCTCAACCACATCATTTTGTTCTGTGAATGTTTGAAACTCTCTCAACGAAATGGAATTGCATACATCACCCATTTTTTCACCCGGTTTAAGGATTGAATTAAAGTCCCCCAATATGATCCAGAGGATAGAGATGCCTGATTTCAAGGACCCCATTTCCACTCATAGAGTCCAATGATCTTGATAACTGTGTTGGAATAAATAAAGGTACAAAAAAATAAGATACAAGATAATTGAAGGATTAGGTGACATGCTGCTCACTTGAAACTGCCATGGATGTACTGGTCAGAGAAAATGTTTCAAGACCCATAGCATTTTGACATCAGTTCAAAACCTATTGGTGTCCATTAATGGGAAATATAACTTCTGTAAATTGGAATTATTAGGAAGGAATATCTTTTTAGGCTCGAACAGACCTATAATAACATATTTGTGCTTCTGGATGAACAACTGAATGGATCTGGTGGTTTCTATATTAGCAAGAACTTGACAGTTCCAAAACAACATCTTCATTTGAAAAGAACTCTATGGATGGGACCACTCATGTTCCATTGTTTATTAGGTGGCCGACCAGCCTTCTTTTTGGTAGCTCTCGAGCCTTCTAATAGATCAGTTACATCAACTGTGCTTTTCCTCACAACTTCTCCTTTTGAATTCAGTTCTGATTTCCTCAAATCTTCCAAATTGTCCTGGATAAAATTTGTATTAACATCACTACCCTCATTACCATCTCCATTTTTATCTTCTCTACCCATATGATGTCTGAATATACTAACAGATTCCATATTTCCATAATTAGAAAGCTTGCATACAAGTTCATTAATCGTTAGTGAAGTTCACATGGAATTCTGTCCAGAATGAGGAGTATCACCAACATCACTAGTTGAGGCTTCCAAGTGAGGGGTTTTATTTTGTGCTTCAAAAGTTGGATTACTATCATTTATTATAGAGAAGACCCAGTTCCATATATCATTAAATAGTTCCAGGGAAATGACTTCTTCTTATATTTTTTTCATCCATTTCAGTGCTAGATTGAATGTGTCATCTGAAATCTCATAGTCCAGAACCTGTACAGCATCTTAGTAATCCTCCTCTTAAACAATTTCATCCAAGGTTTGCTTCATGGTGGATGGTCCAGGATGTTATTTTTTAGGGAAAATATATTGGATCAGTTCATGAATGAATGTTGAAATAGCTAGATGAATCCTTACAGTTACCTGTGAAGGGCTAGCTTGATCCCTGATGACTTCTGTTTATCATCAAGAATTTTTTTATCATTTAAAAATCAAATACAAATCTAGTCATTAGATTTATATAGATTAAAGGGGTTGAAATTAACACCCATTTAGATAGCTTGAGAATTCGAGGCTTCAACTGAAAATTTCAAACATTCCATTCCGAATTCAAAGCCTCCCTAGATTGTAAGATAATATTAAACAAAACATTCCCTATGGGAATGATCCCCAAATCTTGATTGTCCCAACAATTAGAAATATGATTTTTATGATTAGCATAGTACTATGGTCTATCACGCATTGATTATATCACATGACCTAGAACTGATAACTAAAAAATATTAATCCTTTGTTGAAGGGATTCCAGATCTGCCGCAACAAAAAAACCACTATTCTCAAGTTGCGTTACATTCGATTGATTATTCAGAACGTCCTTGAAAGGCTCTTCATATCCTGGGAGGGATTCCATAAAATATTATCTCGTATTCTTCAAACTCAAGGGCTCTTGGGAATCCATTCTTTTGATATTATTCGACAGGGATCCACGACAATCCTAATAGGCCAATTCATATTCATGATTAAACGAATCTATCAAGGAAATCATGATCACAACCAGAAAAGCGAGGCTTCACAATTTCCAGATTCAAAAAATCCTCCCGATCTCGTCAATTTTATTTCAAACACCAACTAATTTGATATCCCACCTTATTCATCATTATATATAATTGAATTTCTATTATGTGATTATATTATTCTTCATGGAAAAATCCATTCAGTTTTTCTTCTATTATTTTTATTTATTTATAATAAATTTTTTATTTATAATGTTTTTCCCATATGATACTTGTTTTCCTCATAATACATTTTTTTTCTTTATAATACTTATTTTCATTTATAATTCATTTTTTCTTTTATAATGTATGTATTCAATTTAGAATACACATTTTCCTATCATTATTGATCAATGATTTGAACAATCATCTGTAAGATCCAATGGTTTCTAAAGAGAATATTTTCAGTAATATTTTTGAAATATTCTGATTATAAATAATTAATCTCAATGTAAAAAGTCTATTTCTCTCAAATAATATTCCATAAATATTTTAATAGAATATTTTTATAAGGAACTAACATTTTTTTTTGATTATTAAACATTAATGAATATATAATTCAGTAATTTCATCCTTTTAATTATGTAGATAGTTTATAATTATTATTCTGTGATATTTACTAACCCCATTTATTTTGCCTAGAATACACTATGATAAGTTTATGAAATTATTATGATACCGGGTTTATTTTCAAGAAATTTAATTTGATAGTAAGTTTAAAATTTAATTATCTTGTGAAACACATATATATGGTTTTTATTTTGTGATAAGAGGGTATAGAAATATATATTCCCTCAATTCATTGTGTAATCATATAAATCTCTAGAGATAAAATAGAAAACAAGTGGTGATGTCTGGAAAACTATTGAGAAAACATGGTGATGGGTAATCTATTATGATATAGGAAACAAGTTTTGATGACATATCCACTATGATTTATGGTTTTAGTAGTCTACCATGACATGTTTAGTGAATTATATAACTATTATGGTGACACCAACTTATGACATGATTATGGTATGAAATTATTGTTTAAGATGGATATAAAATGTTTTATCATATTTATTATTCATTTTATTCAAAATTATAATGATTATTCCATAATTCATGATTATGATCCATGAAACATTAGGTATATTTTTTTTGAATGGATCACAAAATAGTACACTTATTATGATGTTATACATTGTTATGATCATCAGTTGATCTCTAATATTATTATCCTTACACAGCTTCTATGTTTACCCTTTCTTATAATTACATTCCATGTGTTTTGAAGAATGATATTATATAGGGTATACAATGACAGATAAATTGTCTGAAAAATTGATGAGACATATTGGATAATGTATCTAAACAATACTTTCATGTATATAGTATTTAAATACAATAAACCATTACGTTTCTAGAATTTATTTTAAACTTTTATATTAAATATTCATCTAAAATGATGGAATTTTTATTTTTAACAGAATTTGGTCACTATTTTTAATGTGATAATTGTCCTGATTAACCTCATGGAAACTAAACTCTTTTATTTTTGAATGATTTAACTCTATCTATTTTACATTAGAAGAGGTTTTTATCTATTTTAGGTTTGATATAATTGTATTGGTGAGTACTTATAGTCTTGTGTAGGATGTCTAGAAATTTGAGTTTAGAAAAAACTGATAATTTTCATGAATGTAATGATTTATCATACTATATTTATATTATCATATGATATTAGTGTTTCATATATTTAATTTTAAATTGGCGTTGTTTTTATTCATTGGTATTTGAGTTTGAGTCTTATCCTTTTGATATGTATAAAATGTTTTCCTAAGACATTATGATTCATAACAATGAGATGTCTTTAGGGATTGTAAAATACCGAGATAATCCCAAAACAGACAAATAGGAAAGACAATGTGGTAGAGTAACATGAGGAGACATATGTGGGTATTTAAAATTTTTTAGGTAGTTAAATTTTTTAGATGAATTAGAGTAATGAAATACCAAAGTTATATAACTATTAAAAAGGAATATTTGACTATGAATTCAAATGATAACTCAATGAAAATTGAACATACTTCTTAAGATCAATGTGTTTCCAAATTATAATGGATAAATGGGTTTTATAAGTTTATATATTAATTAATATATAGTTTTTTGATGAAAATGATTTCAGATATTTGATTTGGGGGATATTCAAACACTATGTCAGATAGATTTATGAACCAAAAACATATCTATATGATAGTAAGAGAATGAGATGAAAAAGTGATACTTTAAAGATGATGGATATTTATTTGCTCCTAATCATTAATGAATAATTTTAATATCTATATCATTATTGATTTTTATGGGTTATCAATAACATTAGTACTTCTAGTGGGAGATAATAATTGAAATTGGTGCATAGGAAACTAATGTGAATAATTAAACATTCATCGATAAATAGAAATGTATCCAATAATGAGTTATTCTGTTTAATTACCACATGAGGTTAGTGGGAATTACCAAACATATGTAGTAATGGATGTCTAGTGGTCATAGTGAGCAGTTTTTTGTATGAAGATAATTATGAGAGATTTGATATTCCCTATTGGATGGAATATTAATTATAATTTTAGTTGTACACTCAATAGATCCATATTAAAAAAATGTGTTATTCGAATTTTTATTAATGTACATGAAGGTGGGGATATGATAAATCATTGAATACCCAAAGAAAATTAATAGGTTAAACATGTTTGGTTAAAAATAGAATTACCCATATAAAAAATATAATATTTTACCCATCCCCATAACATTAATCACAAAAATCTTATATTACCAATTGGAATCAAAGGGTTGGATCCCATTTAATATCCAAGGGATAATTCTAGGATATGAAAAATATTGATTAAATAAATAGTGGTTGTGTAACTACATTTTATATGATGAATTATCAATTCTTGATCAATATGATGTTACAATACCTCTTATCACTTTCCCTAAATTTGAGAGATGTTGAATTGTTTTGATGAAATTACTGATGGTGTATCTTTGAATCATGTAGTGAAGTGAAATATGTAGTTAGATCAATAGGATAAAAAATATCCATATATATTTATCAATTTTTTACACAAAAATTCAGTCATTATCCAATTATATAATAAACCCTCGAACAAATGATGATATATAATTGACGGAAATTTTCAAGTCAAGTAATCGAAAATTCATATATATAGAATCTAATTTCATGACATTAATATGGTTATTGTTGAAAATATTGTGATCTATTTCACATGGTTATGTGAAATTTTGGAAGATTTAAATGGTTATGGTGAATAGTTTTATGATTTCATAATTGTGAAAAACTAATGGAGACTTTTCCAAATCCATTTGTTTCAAAAATACCATTCTTGAACGATGGATATGATATCATAATTGAATATATTTATAAAAAACATACATCATTTGATATATAATGTATCATATATTCAAATGTATTGAATAAAATGTGATGTATTATAAATAGATGAGAAAATGAAATAAAAAATATGAAAAGGATTCTTATTATAAATATTTAAAATTTAGAGAGAGAAAAATAATTCAACCAAACATTTTTCCTACTGTAAAACGGATTCACGAATAGTAACACGAATGAAAAATTTAATAATATATATATATATATATTATAATTTTATATATTTTTTCACATTTAAATATATTTCTCATTGATGTAACATAATTAATCAATATCTGATGAGGAAAGTGATAAGAAATAAAAGAACACAAGAATAAGATTTGTAACAAAATTAATAATAATGCATTATTAGAACGAAAGGGAACAAAGTTTCTCCTAGATACTAATATAATCCAATAAATACATCTTTAAATGTGTATACATAACCTTATTCATTATATAATTATTTTTATATAGAATGAATTAGAAAACATGAATGGGCCCCAAAATAAAAATTATAATTCTCAATGGGGACGATATAATACTAGAATAATGAATAATAGTTGCTTTAAAAATATAAAAATACACTATTTAGGAGGATGAGTATGTTATGAATAATGTGGAATACGTTGATGAGATAAACAATTATAATACTATAAAAATGTAAAATAAAAGAACATATTGATCTCAAAAACGAACTGGGTTGGAAGAAAGAAGAAATTGATAAGAAATATTCCATATGTCCAATAGTAAAAAAGGGTTGAAAATGATGGTGAATAATTCACTATGTATACTCAGAGAAATCGTTAACCTTCTTAGAAAATTGAGATGAAGAGTTATTATGAGCTATGTGAATCTACCCATAATCTGTTTAATAACATACCCATTTTATAAAACACTATATTTTTAAAAATATAATTTATGGACATTTTTTATAAGGAAACTGAATGGAAATCACACATGATAATGGAAGGGAATAATATACCACATTTCCACATTTCTAATGAAAATTTGATTCTTGTATTTTAGCTGAACTAAATTATATAATTTTTATAGAATTCCTTATCAAATTTTTATTTTAATTTTATATGTTGTTGTTTGTTTGGTGGTTGGGATATAAAAAAATACTAATAGTTCTTGAATATTAGTAATTTTATAGGGAAATTAAAAGGATAAATAGGGAGATTTAGTGAAAATTTTGGGAAATATATTATGACCAAGAATGTAATGGCATAATCTGTAGATAATCAATAATAATAATATTCATACTTCTATTATAACTATACTAGATATAGGGATTTAATGGTCATGAAGTGGAAGAGTGCATTACTTAAATAATATTTACGAATCCATTTATTATAATATTTAATCATATTAAAAAATCTATACTGTATGAGTGAGGAAAGATGAATATTTCTGAAACGAAAAATGATAAACCTAGAAAAGTAGTTTATGTAAGAAGATATTGATGAATAATATAGACTTAAAATATAGGTTTTTTCTATGAGACTAGTTAAAAAAGACATATTTGAAAAATCCAAAATGAAAACTTTAGTTAAATAATTTATAGATGGTATTCAAGAATATTTTCCACATAAATTCATGATTTATGGTTCAAGAGAAATCATGTGAAATCTATGGTCAGTCTAGGCATGGTAAAAATATTTTATATCAATTAAACCATCTCAACAGAATAGTGAAAGACAAAATCAAATTTACAATTATAATATGAGTTATTTTTCCTAGAATTTTGGGAATTAATACCCCTATATTAGAATGATCTATCAACCATAATACTACCTTTTAGGAAATAGGAGGTCTATTAATATTAAATTAAATTAAATTATTTATATTTTATCTTATATGTAATTAAGAGAAAATTATAGGGGTTTTACAACTAGTAAACATAGTATTTTGAACTCATGGTGTTTTAACCTCCATGAATTAAAAGTGTGATATGTGCTTTTAAAATGGTAAACATTTGGTGATTAATCTATAAAGATTCTATAAGATAGTAAAATTAGCATATTAGGATTCAAAATAAATATTATAGGCCTTCTTTGTGTTTATAATAAATAAAATAGTTATGGTGGACAATTAGTTATTAATGGATAAAATATTTGGGTGGGTTTCATTTGATGTTTTTTGTTTTGGTTTAAGGATTTATATGCTAGAATGAGATTTATGATAAATCTGGTATGTGTATCCCATAAAATTATATTATGATCTTGGTGTCACATTTCTTGTTATTTATGGGGATAATTTAAAACCATGATTAGATCCCTCTTGGTTTTTAAATTATGTAATCCTATATAGATATTGAGTGGTATAAATATAATAATTTTTTAGGGAAAAAATATAATGTCATACTTATTTCATAAGTGACTCATCAATCATTTTTAAAGAGAATATGTGGTTTTACTAGTGAGGATAGAAGAACAAAATTACCATTTCTATTTAATTTTCAATAAGAGAGAGAAATAAATAATCACACATATTGAACATTACAAATATTTAGTGTTATTGACATTAATTTTTAATGAGTTTAATGTTCTTCCCAAGATGTTTTTGGTTTAACTAGAAATAAAAATATTTATATGAATTTAGTGATGATTGTGATGACGTATATTTTATTATTATTTATACATTAGTTGGAATAGGATTTCATTCATTCTTAAATTTCTAATTCAATTATTTCTATCATCAACTGAAGGAGATGTAAAAACCGATGAGATGTGGTGCGACTAATTGAAGACCATGCCTCAACATCATTAATGTAGAAACATTACATGTGTTTATTGATGTTATGATTATTGGGAAAACTAAATTTTTTATGTATTATTGAACACTATATACACCATTTAGGATGTGGTTTTGAGTTACATAATAAGGTATAAATATTATTTTGAGAATCACATGTTTTATATGATGTATTTATACTATTTTGAGATAATACTTAAATATTTTATAGTTCAAAGATGCAAAGCTCCATTAGAAGACATTTTTATGAATTTAAAACGTTTATATTGAGAATGAAGATTGATAATGTGAATTATTTTTAACGAAATAACGTTTATACTAACCGTAACACTTTATCATAATAATGGGAACTCAATGTAGACCATTGATTAGAAGCATACACATTTCTTTGAATGTAAATATTGTATATAATACATAAAGTGTTATAAATATTTAGGTTTCTATATAGAATAAATAAATGGTTATACATTCTACACCAAATAAAATGATGGTCTATGTGGTAAAAACACATTAATAGAATAACATGCTTATTTTGAATGAGTTAAAAAACCAAATATTATGGATTATCTAAAATATGTAAATACAAAATTCATATAATTATTAAAATGAAATAATTTATTATGAATTTTAATGTGATATCTTGGAACATGAAACATAATATCAATTCTCAATTATTTTTAAAATACAAATGTAAAATATATATGAATAATAAATATGTATATAAATATATAGCTATGAAAAGCATATGAGGTGATACTAAAGATTCAAGGAACATTAACACACATTGAAAGTGAGTTCTAATAACCTAATATATGTATATATCATGAATAGATAAAACAAATATTATAGGTATCATCGATGATGATTAAAATATTATGTATACTAGAGTATTCATGAATTTTATGATGATCTAAATAAAATATGATCTTAATGGAGTCATGAGGCCAGACCTTCTATGGAATTGTATAAGGGAGTAAAAAATAGAACATAATTATGTAATCATATTAAGGGAAAAAATCCTTGTGGTACCAAAGATAGTAAGGATAATAAGTTGATCATTCTAGAATAAATAATATTTAATCCTAAAATGTTTTATTGGGTAAAATAAAAATTATAGGAAGACGGTATAACTAATGGGAGGTTGTAGTTAATTTGTAGAATGAATAATGGAATTAAAATTGTTAGACAATTATTTGGTATTACGATGGATACATGTTCAGTGTAATAACTAAACCATAATTGAGTATTTGTTGATGTTATATAGTGTAAATATTTTTTGTTGTTAGTTTTATTAATTATTTCACTTAAATATGAGACTATGAAAAAATATTGAGTGGATCAGGAACTTTAGTTGGTCAAAAAATTTGGTAAAAAGTGAATAACACAAAAAATAAATGATTCTACTAAATCACCTCTCCACCTCTATGTGATATAATGGATTTAAGACTATCAAGGAATTCATTTCATACCTTAATATGGACTTACATGAGTATTTTCTCAAGATATATTTGGATGGTTTCAAATATTAGGGGTTGTTTTTAAATTAACATAACCTAATCCACCCAAACATATGGTGTATATTCTTTTTTTGGGACAAACAAATATGTTTTCAAATTCCCAGCAACAAATACAACACATTATTTTCAAACAATTTATTAACTCAAGATAAAGATAATGATACTCTATAAATTTTATTTTAGAATTAAACATAGACATATTTTCGATTCATATGTGGTATAAATTAATGTGAAATATCCTATAATTAGGTATCATTGAAAATATACATGAATAAATGATTTAGAAAATCATCGTAGGATATCCCCTTTTATAATTATCAAAGACATGTACATACCACCACTTCAAGGATGATCCCAATATATTAAATGTTTATTGTATCAACATCCTCCATGTGTGGGTACCTATCTCATCATGGAATCTCTAAATAGACCTAATCTAAAACATTTATGCTTATGGATAGACCGTATCATGAAAAATTGTTAGGTGATATAACTATAACTCCCTACATATATTAAACATATATAGATTACCAAACAAAGACCCATGGGCTATCAAATTTAAAACTCGATTATAAATCTGAAATTTTTTTATGTATAGAATCTTTTTACACACTATAAAAAAATCAGGTTTATCCCCACCATCATGACAATTAATCAAAGGCCATCAAGTTGAAATGTCTCTAAAATTAAAAATTCACGTCTATGTATATTAATATCATAGAAAATAATATAATAGTATTAAAAAGTTGTTACAAATAAAATTTAACTCTACTATAGACACATACTAAAATTATTAAGGTTATATTAAACATGGGTCTCATCTTCCTAGACTATTCACTATTATGGATTGATACATAACAAAAATATGGTTTCATTCATAAATAACTCTATAACTTATACAAAAGAACACCAAATAACATAATTATCATACATTAACTAAATAATATCATTTTTTAACATAGGTTTTGTCCTCCTAAAATCATGTATATATATATATATACACACATCATGTGAATATCTCATGTTGAATATAATAAAGGAACACATGATCTCCTACCACTCCCAACCAAGTGTAAAATAATATTAGTATATCACACAACATATTCCTTCAAATATGATGATTATAAAATTAAAATAAAATAAAAAAATCTCAAAAGTTTATAATATAATCATTCCCTTAATAATTGTTTTCTTAGACAAATAATATGGTCTATCATAATTACCAACCAGTATTATCTCTGTTATTCAAGTAAAATATTTTAATAAAAAGAAATATATAGATTTAATATCACATTATAACATTACAAACTAAATCAAACCATATTGTTCACATGCTGATCTGTCACACAAACCCATGTTCAACTACTTGTTTGCCAATGATTTTTAGATAGTGGCTAAAATCTATCAAAAATGTGTTGATATTAAACCTTCTATCAGATATAAAAAAAATATAAAAATAAAAAAAAATAAATATCCCCATAATAAATATGTATTATGTCTATTAAAATTATAATTCAACTATTAAAATAAATATAAAGATATTACAAATAGGTTTCATAATAAAAACCATACACGAGTCAAACATAAAATGATAAATATAATGATAGATGGATCAAATGTAAGATAAAATAAATCCTAAAAAATAAAGAATAAATAAGGAATAATTTTGTTCCATTTAACTTTCTAATCCCATATATAAATCCACCTTAAATATCACCATATTATCCTTCATATATTATGGTCATTCCATCACCAAAAAAAATATGAAGTCTAAATTTCCAACAAGGTTAAGGTGAATGATTTCATAAATATAATAATAAGGTACCAACTAATTGTGTACCTAAATAAATAGATTGTATATGTGTGCATTTATATCGTGATAAGATAGAAAATAACAAATATAATATATACAATTCATATCATTCATATAATAATGGACCACATGGTAAAGGATCATACCAACTTTTGATATTTCTTTTATCATGTCTAAAGATACAAAAAATAGATGGAATAAGGTATCATCTACCTATCACATGAAAAAAGGTGTTGGATAAATAATTATCCTCTAACAAACTCACTATAATAATAATAATATATGAGAACGTTTGATAAATTTCACTATTCCATATGTACAAGGTAATAATGGTTTACTACAACATACTCCATTACCCTATCCAAAAAACATAATTCTTGACATACCAGATCAACCATTAGATACCTTTACATATATAATACCTAAATTATATTAGGAAATATTACCTAGACCCATCCATGATCATATCACTAGGATATTAATAAATTTCTATTACATCATAAACCATGACAAAATAATCTCACTAATTTGATTACCCATTCCTATATTTGTGTACCATAATAATTAAATTTAAATAAATTTAAAAACTTTTAATATATTAAAATCTATACCATCAATCAAATAACCTTAGTCAAGCCATATCACCATCTAACTAGTCCCAATATTTATAAAAATTCTTATCCACCACTACCCTACACACAAATTGTTTTTTGAATTCATGGGGAACTGTTGAGGAAATAACATTAAGTCCTCTAACATAAGTAATATAGAAGGAGACACTATATTTGTTATACTACAATAGAGTCTCAATTAATTTTAAGATATATGTAAATTGAATGGAAAATAAAAAATTAATAAGGCTATAAGATCCTATCAATGGTTATTTACTCTATACTCTCTGAATATGACTTAATGAAACCTAAATTGATTTTATTTCTATGTATATTCCACTTTTTTCTAACATTCCCATATCAAGGACCCATGAGAATCATATAAAACAATGAGAAAATACATTTCTACCTATATGAAAATATGGAAATCCTCATAACTGTATATCATTTGAGGCATCAATTTTAATAAATGGATAAATGAAATGAAGAAAACCCACGACAATTTTTTTAATATAAGAAGATTAATTTTGAAACCATTGTTTAAATACATTAGATAAGGAATTATGATGATAGAATCATTGAAAAAAATCTACCCCAATTAATAACACATTATTTAGATCTCAACCATAGAATATTTCTCCTTTGTTATAGTACAAATGGATGGGGAGGGGATGTGTTTGTGAAACATGCTCTGAGAAGGGATGATGAATAAATAATATTTCTAAATTAAAATAAAATTTAATAATAATTTATTTGGAATCCAATTAATACGTTTTGGAATCAAATAGGGTACCCAGTGGTCTCTAAATACATATCCATGAACTATCCTCTAGGCAGTGGTTTTCCTTGGACCATTTCTTATTAATATTTTCATGTAGGGTATAAAGACAAAAAATAATCAATAATTGGCCTTAAATATCTTATATGAATATTCATTGCATCGAAAAAGTACTGATATGAGGGTAAAAGTTGTGTAGTACCTTTAGAGACTAAGTACGTAGTCATATAATTTAGTGAAATATCATCATCATTCCCTATAAAGATCCTCCCCTTTGGTACTCTACATAAACATAACCTAATTAAATCCTTTCTCCAAAAACAGGTAAATGATACATAACAAAGGTTGAGATTAGATTATATGTTAGGGAAGTCATGGGAAATAAATAAACATAACATTTTTAAACGTATATGAGAAAATTGTAATTCTGTATCAAAACCAAACATTGTACGTCAATGATGAAAATGTTTATTTATAAAATAAATATTTATAGTTTATATGATTTAAATCATAATGTTATTAAATAAAATTATCAATGAGAACAAAAAATTAGAATATGATATAAATTCGTGGGATATAAATTGACATTGAAAAAAAAATTTGATGAAAAATTAAAATACATTTATAACAAGCGAGGGTTTGACTAAATACCCATGCACTTTTGTTGAGATTTGGAAAACCTCTGGGGTATGCACATTTGGGGTTAGGGAAAAACTCCCATATACCCTCTGTTGGAAAAGATATAACCACTAGTGTACCCTCATTTAGGAATGGGATAGTTACATGTGTACCCTATATAGATCATTGGATTACATATTGTGTATCCTCTTTGGGTCTTGTGATAACAACATGTGTATCCTTTATGCTAATATAACATTAATCATTACTTAATTCATTAGCAGTAGATATGACTCCCACCCACCATAGAATCCATACAGTTAGGTACAAAAAAGTATTAAGAATATATCATAACAAAATCCATTTAATGGGAATTGGTTTCATATCCATATCCTTATCATAATAATAAATCACCAAGATAAATTTTAAAGATGGTAAAATTAGATTATATACCCATTAAGGATAATGTAACATCTACGGATGTAATCTTAAAGGGAAAAATATTTTGAATGAAAAATAAATTCGAACATATCATGAGGAAAATTATATTTATTTGAAAATAAATTTTTTAAATAAATAAATTCATCAAATATATCAAAAATTAGTTTTCATTGAAAATAAACTGTAAAACAGATTAAAAAATATTGAAAAATAATTAAAATATTATATGAGTAGAATATACATTTCAAAATGAAAATATTTCTTTTTAAAAAAATAAAACACCTCCCAAATCCATTTATTTTAAATATCCATTGAAAAATATAATATAATATTTAAAATATTTTTTGTTCATAATTTATGGAAATGATTAACATGTTAAAAAATTATTTCATTCACATTTTCATAAAATTCCAAGCGACCATTGTTACAAAAAAGATAAAATATTCCATTAGAAATATTATTTTAAAAGTAAAAAATGGTTAAAAATTATTTTATAAATATTTTTTATAATTTTGAAATAATTTTTGGAAGCATTTTTAGAAAACATTATTTTTGATGAAAAAAGATTTTTGACAAAAGTGAAAAATAACATCAATTATTCAAAGAAACCATCTTTTTGATTCATGAGTTTATAAAGAGAGGAAAATGAGTGGAAAAAACATATTATATATAAATTAATATAGTATCATTAAATTAATTAGTTTCATGAGTGATTGTTTATAATATTTCATCATTATAAGAATAAACATAGTGAATCCTAATAAATGATGAGATTGAATTATCAAACCCTTACCACTTTGGTAAAATTGAACTGTAAGCCCCGATGAGTGGAGAAAAATATATTAATCAATAAATATCATGAGCAATAATTAATTTTTGATATTATATGTCAATGGTACTGTATATACACCCTATAAATGTAGATAAGTTCATAACATGATATATATATATCCAATAAGAAAAATGGTGACCAAAATCCTTTACCGCTTAGTAACTTTTTAACCCAAAACCCACCGAATGAGAGATACAAAAAATGATATATAAATAATAATAATTTTTAGAATTAATATAATTATTTAAATTCAAATATAGTATATATACCACATAAAATAAATGGTTGTTTAATGTGGTATCTATCTCAACGAAGTAAAATCATAGATGAAAATCACTTTCTATTTCTGTTAACTATTGAATCATATGACCCAATAAATTAAAATGACATGTTAGACATAAAATAATATGAAAATAATGTGGTTTAAAATATAACTAGACAGAGTTTAAATATATAAAACATAAAAAATAACTTAGTGGTGAATGTTCATAGGTCTCCCAGAAATAAAATCGTGACTATAAATACCTTACATTAAATCTCATTTTACATCATACTCATATGAACCTCATGTATAATAAATATATTTTCATTATAAAAATAATTAATAAAAATAAATACATATATCATATCATATATGATTTATCTATACCTATTAATTATCTGTTTATTAATAATTCAATGTTAAGTTCTTGTTTCGTTTGATAACTATTTTTTTCATGCATGTTGTGATTTTTTGTTTTCTAGCCTCTTAAATTTTTTTTGCTTCCTAATATCATACTTTTTTACCATGATATAAATATAATATATAATAATTATATTATTTTTTATTGTTATCCATAAAAGTTAGAGATAGAAAATGAAATACAATGTTCATGAAATGATTCGTCGTACATATTGATGAACTATTTTTCCACTTCCTCGATCAATAAAATGATATAATGGTAAATAATATATTTAATTTAAAGCTTAATTGTTATTATATATACATATAGTATATGTTTTAAATTTTCCATAATCAACTTTCCCCGAAGGTATTACTGAGAAACAAATCAAATGGCTTCACAAGGTGGTAGTCCTCCATACACACGAACAACGTTATCATATCCCCGATGGAATTGAATGTAAGTATAAATATATGATATATTAATTAAATAAGTATTATTATTTTATAAATATTATGTATATATAATATATCCTTATATCAATACAAGTAAAATATATTTTAAAATCATGCCACATAGGTTCGTGAGGTGGCAATCTTCCATATTAAGGATCAACCGTTCTGTTTTCCAATGGGATAAGAGGTATGATGATAGATGTGATATTATAATTCCATAGGTATAATAATAGCATAATTATAAAATATAAACAATAAATCGGTCAATATATCACTATTGATAGTTTGTTATGTGAAAATAAAGACATCAATTCGTGATCCAGTAGTTTGGCATACATAGAAATGATGATTTGGTATCATATTTGATAAAATAGAAAGAATAATTTGTATTATTACATTAAAATAATATTATATAAATATATTTATAATAATGAGTATATAATATTATCAGGGATTAATAATAATTTATGGTTGTGGAGGATTAAATATATTAAAATTCTTTTTTGGGACATTACATATTTTTTAGACTAAACATTATTTTCACGAAAAGCCTTTTTATTTTGTATTTAGGGGAAAAATAAGGATTAAATGATGATAGTACGATAAAATGGATGTTAATTGATAATTTATTATTTAGAAATGGGTTTCATAGGTGTGAATATGAGATAATATGTGGTGGATTTTATAAGGGAGGTGAGTGGATGAATTGTAATGTTTTAAACTAAAATATTGTCAACACATTTTTCACATTAAAAAAATATCCAAAATAATAAATTATAGAAATTTAGAATATATAATGTTTATATATGGCCATATAATTGGGTATGGATCATTTATAACCCTTATCTATATAGTTTAACACATGATAAATTCATTTTCAATATATGTATAATAACTATTTTTTATTTCATTTAGAATTTAAAAAGATGAAAAATTAAGTCCATGTTATTATAGAAAATGAATAATTATAAATTAAAGTATGAAATATATTTTTACTAATTATATTTTCATAATTTAAAATAATATAATATTCATTAAACCCACAAAAACAATAAGAATGTGGTTTTCTAATGAAACAATGTCCAAATGATTAAAATGTTTTTATATTAAATTAAAAGATTAAATTTATAAAAATGACATGAATTAAAATATATCAATTTAAAATTAAGAAAATTTAATTTTATTAACATCATAATAGAATTTTTACATTTTCGAATTCTTTACAATAATTTAATTTTTCATAAAAAACTAGCATTCTTCATAATTCATTGAAACGTTTATCTTCTATGAATATAGAAACCCTGCATTATCATACATTACTATTACGTAATCTTATTGAAAAAAAATTAACATAATTACATATTTAGAATAAAAAAAATTAGTGTATTGGGAAAATTAGCCAGAAACATTACATGTACCTAATATGACCAAAATTATCTAATTCATTCTTCTCTAGGTTCTTAGTGTCCCTCACATTATCCTTATTACATTTAATCAACAAATGGTATATGTAAATGAAATGGGTTACATAAAATCATAAAAATAGGATAATAAGTACATGAATCAATATATCATTAGCGATAATAATTATTGTAACAACCCAAAATTATAAAATAAGAACATTCTCTTGGATCGTGTGTATGAAAAACAACACCCAGAATGTAAGGGATTATTATATCCAGATAAATTTCAATATAATTAAATTTTAAATAAATTCAATATATATATTTACATGCATGAAATGATGTGCTACCTTGTGTTACATGCAACAAATACATTCTTCAATAGCTTGCACCACACACATAACCGAGTCTTACTAAACAACAATATATTAATAAAGCATTATTATTTAATATAATAAGATATTGTATGGATTATAAATTAGTGGTTATTATTATTATTATCTAAATTATCGAAATATTTTTTTAAAATTAATGTTAAATTAATAGTTTCTTATAAATTTATTGTAAATGAATATATGAACCAATTGAATATAATGGGAATGTTTTTATAAAAAAACAATTTTTATGCTCAAAAATTCTTTTTATCCTAATAAACTAAAATTGGAATGTGATAATAATGTAAAATATTTATATATATAAATATATATATAATATTCAATCAAATATTTTTGACATTCATCCAACATGTTGGATATATGTAAAATAATAACAAATCCAATATTACGCATAAAAAACAATATTTTTATAAAGTCATTATTACTGCCATTAAATTGTGAACCAATTTTTAACCCAATTTTTTGAAATAATATATATATTATAAGACAAAATAAACTTCATGATATAAATATTAAGATAAAAAGTATCTTAGCATAAAGTTTTGGTATTTCTATGTGAAGATTCATTTTTTATGAACAGTGGGAAATAATAAATTTCAATTCAAAACTACCTTTTCAACTATTTTATTTTTGTTCATAAATTATAATTTTTAATTTTTTAATTTTTTATTAGATTTATTTCATATTAATTAATATAATTTAGGACATTGTAATCAATGGAAATTTTAAATTGAATATAAAAATACTGTAATATTTTCACTATTTTACTTCAAAAGATGCTTTATCATCCCATATTTGGAATAATATTAAAAGTATTTTATGCATATTATATGAATGGAATTTGAGAAAATAGAATATATATTTTAATAAATAATAATTTCTGATTTCTAATAAATATAACTTATTTCATAAAGAAAAATATTCAAAAAATTAATTAAAATTATTGTCATGGATTAAGAGAAAAATTACCATAACAGGGGACTAAACCATAATCATAATGGCCAAGATAACAATGAATGTTATAAAAATCCATTTTATGGGCATATTTAGACCCTATAAACCATTTTATTTAATGTAAACCATTATGGGATCCACATTTAATAGTAAACATGTCGGTGGAATTCCCATTTCATAATGTTACTAGAATGCCACTCCTCCCCTAAAAAAATACACTCACCCCTTGATCTCCCCCACACGTATCAAGACACATTTCCATGAAAAATATCTAACCAAATATATACTAAAAATACCTACCCTAATCCATTAAACCTCATCTTGGAAATAAATCCATGCAATGAATGATATTAGTGAAAATTAAATGGAGTTTTCTAAATAAGAAGTAACATATTTCCGTGAGATCATTTATTTACTTTTGATTATGCAAACAATAAAATCATCTTTTTTACATGACTAAATAATAAAATAATAAAACAAAATATACAAATATAATTTTATGATAATTTTTTGAACTACACTTAAACACACTTCCATCTAATTAGTAACAAAATTATAATTCCTTTACAGAAAAATACTGCATTTCAAAACTATTATTGTTTGTTTTTAATTTAACTCCTATAATAGTTGGGAATTATGAAGGACATACTGTTAATATATGATATATATGATATTATTTATTTTTTTATTAATATTTAAATCTTTTTTAACATTGAATTTTATACTTTCAATTTTATGTTAATATGTAAAAAATAATATCTGGAAATGTGAATTATTGCCCCCTCAATGTGATGTGATTCGTTCACACTATACATAGAATATATAAATGATGGTTTTACAATAACTATTTGACATATGCGACATAAATATAGTTCTAGAATTATAATAAACACACACATAGAGAGACACACACACACACATCATTATTTTTTCATTATTTTAATACAAAAATGAAATGCATGTAGCGTTCATCTGTATATACAAGCTAATGTCTCCTTGAATGGTGAATTTAATTTATTATCCCAAAATATTATGGATTATTCTAAATAAATTTATAAAAATTATATATAATAATTTATTCCGGTTATAAATTCTAGATAAGATTAAAAAGTGATCTATATAATTTCAACAACAAGTAAAAATTCAAAACATGCTCGAATATCTATGAAATTAACTCCCAAAATTGTGAAAATAATGAACAATTACTAACAAAGGAGTAAAAAAATATTATAATAGTATCATATATGTAGAGACCCAAACTTGATGTACATGGAAATTATATTTCATTTTTGGAATATGTTATAATGACACAAAAAAACGCCCAATGACCGTATTAGTTTAGTGACATTGGAAACGTGGAACATAATCTTCAAATAATGGTGAAACAACTTAAACATATACCATAAAGATATTCCCATTTTGTTTTCAAAAATAAAACATTTATTTATATCCTAGGGAAATGAAAAATATGAAAGGGTGATCTCAAATTCTCATCGAGGGTAATCATAGAGAATATAAAATGAAACATAAACATTAGAACATAAAAACATGAACATAAAGATTAAACATAAAAAACAAGAGTCATAAAATAATTCTTAGTAATACATAAGTCATGAATCATAAAGAAACAATAGGCATGATAGAATATCATTGGATGAAAACATGTAATTATGGATAATTAATAAGCACATAATAACATTTCCATAGTAGCTAAGGCATTGCTACCAAGACTATAAGAGTTGACAAAGTCCATTACTGAACTTGGATTAATTTCAATTCCAGCCATATATTACTGAACTGGATATAATTATCATTCTAGTCATGTCTATCTCATGAGATATAATCCTTTTCCAAATGCATCATAGGGAGATATAGGTCCTATCCATCCTATAATTAAGTCATTCTTACATGTACAATAAAAACATAAATCATTCATCATACCATAACCCAGGAAATAAAATGGATTTCTATTAATCATTACATCAAAATCTATATAAAAAATAGATTATGTAGAAAAATTCATCATAAAAATAGTCAAAATAAAATTAATAAATGGGATAACTCTGATATCTTGGATCAAAAATAATTCTGATAAAACGGTTGATCTTCTTTTTTTGAGGAAAATATCCTTTCTGTTTCAAAAATGTTTTCTTTTGTCAACATGTTTTGTAATTTTTAATTAAAATAATTTAGTTGAAAATAAAAATGTAAAATATTGGAGGAAGAATCATGGGAATAACTAATTATTAAATCATAAAAATGCATCCATGCCATATAAGATAAAAAGAAATTCTCTTCATACTTTTGCTGGAAAAGACAAAAAATGATATTATATAGTAAAAAAATAATGATTCCTCTCATACAATGTAATATAATTAAAAATGGGTAAAAATAACATTAAACATACCTGGAATAATGGTAAATATTTTAGGAAACCGTTTTTAGAAAACATTGGCATGAATGATAAATATAACCCCAATAAATACTTTTGTATAAGCAATTTTAGACAAAATTCAGATTAAAAATTTATCCCTTACCAATTATAATAAGTTAAATCATATGCCTCAAAAAATAAATTAAATTAAATTCATATGTGAATATCACAACCTTCTTAAATAAAATCAAAAAAAATTCATGGGAAGCATAAACACCACACAAAAGATATTGGTGCTGTTTAAGGCATATATCCCGCATAAAAAAAGTGAGACGAATTAATCCCTTATGTTATGTCTTATATGCTTCATATGTATCTAAACCTCATATATGATTATTTAAATAATGTTACTAATTTATTCCAGAATCATAAACATTTATGATCATATATTTATCTGTTGGTTATTAACATTTCATTACTAATCGTTATTCGTGTATTAACTGCTTTATGTTCTTATGTATGTTTTGTCAGATGAGTTCTTATTACTATTTTTAGGTTATAGATTTATCTTTTACATAATGTTATTTTTATAATATATATCATATTTATTTATTCAATTCATTTATATAATCATGGTTTAATGAATATTATGTAGAACAAATCACATCGCACCGTGGAGACAGTAAGTCAAATGTACCCACGAGCGACGAATATCATTCTCATAATTGTTGAATGGTATTTATGTGTATTGTTTATAATATCTCAGAATTAGTACCATGTTATAATAATCATATATAGTTATTATTTCCACCATTATACCCATCCATGTAAGGTGGTGGTAAAAAACAGATTACCCACGACGTGGAGACAGTAATTTGTACGTACACATGCATGATGATTTATTTTTTTGTAGCATGGATAAAATATGAAATAGGTTTGTTTAATATTAATAATAACATATAGATATATTATTTATACTGATTTTATTAATTTATAATGTAAAAAATAAATAAGAATAAGTATTAGAAGATATAAATTTGAATGAATCGGTAGAAGAAATTACTTCTTCCATGACATGCCTCCTTTCAATTTAATCTTATGAAACTAGAGTTCTTCTTTTAAGAAGAGAAAAACCTCTATAATGTAACTAAGGATGTTGATAATAGAAAATTTCAAAACTTTTCTGTGCATTAAGGCTCAAAAATGAGTGAAAAGGAGTGGGAGGAGGTGCCTTTTTAGAATAGAGGAGAGGGGCACTTTAGAAAGTCCTAAAATATTAATTTATTATAAATTAAATTTTGATTTATAATTTTATAAAACATATTTAATTTTATTAGAATATTTAATTGGATAGAATACCCATTACAATAATTTTTAGACAATTTTATATTATTATTTTAATACTTATCATTTTGGGTTATCCTTTATTTTAACATTTTTAATCTTACTGTGATATCATGTTATTGAAACATTGTAGGTTAATGTAACAACCATATCATGTAAAATGACCCAAAAAATTTATTTATGATGTATATGTATCTATATTATTCATTTGGAAGAATTTGAGATTTTTATAAATTTAATAACATATAATAAACTCCTTTATCTTTTATGTTATGAATTTTGTCAATTTTGGACACTACTCATACATGAATTTTCTAAAGATTCATGAGAACAATATTTTTCAAAAAAAAGGAATTAAATCATACATTATATGACTATTGCATCCATAAAATTCTTTTATGGAATCAAAATATTCAAATTAAATTTATTTTAATATTTTTAATTTCAATTATTTGGATCTTTCATTAATGAGGTGATCACTAGATCAAAAATTTTTCTTGAATTAATATATTTATCTAATGTCTATAAACTATAAATAAAATACCATGATGTAGGAAATAGTTTTATCATTTAAATTATTATTTAAAAACCTTATGATCTATTATATTACCCTATATTGAAATCTATTTAGTAAAAGATATATGTTAATGTTACAATTATCATTACTTTAAATTAATTCATATAAAATATCATTTTCAAATCTAAGTGAATCCATGGGGTTCCAATATCTACCCATTGATTACCATGGTCATAAATATCTCGTCCAATAGTATTAAGAAATGTTTTAGGGTATTTTAATATTATTATAGTATTAATGTTTACCCATAGTTACCAGATTTACCCTTTAGCCTTGGTAAATAAAATATTTATTGATGTTACTATACATAATGTCCATAAATAAAAGGTATTTTTTACGCAATTTTGACCTTTTACTTCCAAATATGGAATCCATTTTTCCAAATTCAAAACATACAATTTTTAGTAATTAGTTAAAAATTAATTTCCATTTTGAAAACCAAAGGGGGGGGGGTTTAACAAATAATTACTATAAAAATATTAACATGTGTTTATGTCCAAATTAAAAGTGAAATTACCATAAATGACAAATATTGGATTAAAATATAAAAACATAATACATTTACACTTTATAACCCATCATAAGTATAATATAACAATACAATTAAATTAGATTAAAAAACACTTTTGACTTATAATACGGTATTTTTTTTCTATTCATTAAAAAATGAACTTTAGCAGAAAATTACTAAAAAATATAAAGAAGTAAAATTTTATTCCCATATCTAAAATAATATGTTTATTTTGTCAAATTTTATTATAAATGTGTTTAATGTAGGATTAAAATTGGGCTTTCATTTAAAAGGTGGTAAAAATCGATTTCATGGAAAAATACTTCTTTTAATCAAAAAATAATTTTTTTCTCATATAATGTTCTAGAAATTGTAATGTTATATATAAATTAAAATTAGTTTAATAATATTCATAATGTATAGTTTATATAATAATTTTAATAATATATCATTTTTTAATGAATCTTGGAATTGCGTACAACACAAGTTATCGAAAATGGTCTCTTTTGCGTGTAATGAAAGCCATGTTAGTGTTGTGTGTAGTGAAAGATTTGTTTGGTGTTTCTAATAGCATAATACAATCATATTCATCATATAAATTGAACAAAATATATACTTATTGTTGTGTGAAATTAATTCTATCTAAATAACAAGAAATTTTGTACAACACAAGAAAAGAATAGTGTTGCATATACTACAAGCTAATACGTTGTTGCATATAGTGATAGATAATATTGGGGGATTTGACAACTCATGAAATTTAAAAAATTATAAAGAATCCATCTCATAAATTCTTAGGGTGTTACATTCTACCCCCCTTAAAATCAATTTCACCCTCGAAATTCTTCGGGGTTATAAATGGTTTACTACTTCAAAGTGTCATTCATAGAACCCAGCATCATATAAAGGAATAATAAATCTTCATTTCAAAAATGAAAGTTAGAGTCATAATGGTTACCCAAATTAACTATTCACTTTGATTCTACATAGGAGAACATAATTAGGAAGTTAAAACATGGATACAAAATAAAAATCTAACAATCATGTTCCAATTGATAGTAATAGAGAATAAGGTTTGGAGAATGTTTGCCACCAGAAAGCCATAAATATGTTTTGATTTATGGCACCATCTGATTCATCATATAATAATTTATTAGGATAGCATGTTTGGTTTTCAAGATCATTTTTCTATTGTTGATGAATTTTTTAATAGGAGAATGAATACATACTTGATTTCATAACCTTTGATCATTCCTTGAACAATTTCTATTTCTTCTATTTTTGAAATAAATTAAGTTGAATTTATCTTTCGTGATGCGTTATCAGATCATTCTATAAAATAACAGGTCAATATATTGGTCTCAACAAAATGGTTAGAAAAGTTTATCAAACATGAATAATTCCACCTTATTTTGAGATAATAAAATAATCTAAATAACATAAACAATAATATAACATATGCTATCCATAAAGGGATAACATTACAATCCTTCAAAAAATTAAGAATATAAATCATTAAAAAAGGTGGACTAAAACTACTTAACATTTGTCTCCTAAATCTTATATAGAAGTTCATGGATTCCATAGTCAAAAAATCTTAAAATCTTAATCATGTATTTCCTTTATACATGATAATAACATGAATTACCATATAAATGTACTGAAAACATTAATTATATCAAAATAAACATTTTCCACACTCCAAAATACAAAAACTTCTATATAATCAAACCACAATATTACTTTGTCCTTGTACCAATCATGAGATCTTTAATATTATCAAAAATCTCATCATCTACATATCCCTTCATTATGCACATATCATGTTATTTTCAAAAATATTTCAATCACTTTTCATCATTATTGGTACCATATAATAATGGAAGACCACAAGTATGCCTATAAATAGATATTCCAATATTCCATAATACAATGAAAGAGAATGAAAATAACTACTTTGGAACCCTATCACATAAAAAACATAATAATTAACCCACATTGTTGTCATACTCAACATGTCAAATAGTGATCATATGTGACTTATCTTTTTATTTTAAATTAAGAGGATGCTGACATCAATCATCATTAACCCTTGGATTAGAGCATAGTTTAGCATAATTCACCATTTCCTTACACTTTTATCATTTATGTGTTGGTGGTGTGTTCTCTATAGCCTTTTCTTTATTCACACCATTATCTACCATATTCCCATTAATTCAGCACTCAAATACTCGATGACCATCTTCTACAAACTTGAAATATTTTCTAGTCCATTTAAGACATTCTCCACCATGTTTTTTTCGACACATTGAGCATATGGAAACAATCATATTTTTTTCATGATTATTTTTATATTTTAACTTAAACATCATCTTTTTTTTTCATGTCAAAACCACGAGATAGATATATAACATCAACTTCATGTTCTACATTGATAGCACAACACATAATCTCTTCATTGCTTCTTAAGTCTCTTACAGCTAATTCCCTTCAAATAAATGGTTTTATGCCACTAAATAATCTATAAACATTACATTCAAGTTGGATTATAAATCCATAATCATGCCTTATAAGCCTTAAATGTAACTCGTATGTTCTAACAAATTCATCATCTTTTTTCTTATGTTCAAGGACCTCCTCTTCCATATTTTTTCGTAGAATACGAGGGATGTAATTTTTGAGAAACATGGTCTTGATCATGTCCCATTCCATGGATTAAATTTTATCTTGATTCCTTGTATTCATAATTAGAGTCCACCACTAGTCTTTTTCACCTTCTAAATGATAGAAAAACAAAATTACATTTTCATGTTCTGAATAGTGAAGGATGGAAAATATCTTTTTAATGGTACTGATCAATTGTTTTCCAATAATTAGACTAGAAGACCAACTAAAAGAAGGTGGACCTTGCCTCATAAAGGACTTAATAAATGTTCTTCCCTTATCTTCTCATTTGGAAGGACTGAATGACTCATATATTGGGTATGTATATAAATAAGAATTTTCACTCAATCTACTATAACATTCAGTTGTTCATGAAGAAAATTATTGAACATTCTAGTGCAATAATAATTAATACAGTTCCTTCAGGTTCTATCCAATTTCTAAAACTCAAAAGGAACAGCGTGAGAGGAAAAAATCATACTTAGAAAACAAAACTATTGACATTAAAATGTGAATACTTTAGTGAGATCCCTATAGATAGTTTAGAACATGAAAATGTCATTTTGGTTTTCTATCATTTTGAAGGTGATGAAGACTAGTGGGGGACTCAAATTATGAATAGAAGGCATCAAGATGACATTGAATCCCTTTAATGGGACATCCCTAAACATACCTTAGAACTATCTATAGGGATCTCACTAAAGTATTCATATCCTATTTTCTAAATGTTAACTAAACTATCTCTATAATACCAAACGTAGATACCCAAACTCGATGTACATGGACATTAAATTTTTTAAGGAATAATTAACATAAGACATAAACAAATTCCCGAAGACCATATTATTTTAGTGTATTTTGAAACATTTAACATAATCTACTAATAATGGTGAAAGATATTAAAAACCACCCCAAAAGATATTCACCTTTTTTTTCCTACCAATAAAATTTCATTATAACCTAGGGAAAAGAAACATATATAATGGTGAGCAAAAATACAGAGTAAGGATAAACATTGAGAATATAAATCAAATCCTAATCATTAGAGCTTAAAAACATGAACACCATGTTTAAAAATAAAAATCTAGAGTCATGAAATAAATCTTGGATGTATGTAATACATGGATCATAATGGAAAATTAAACAAGATAGAATCACATTGACATAAAACAGATAATTGTGGAAAACTAATAAGTACATAATATTATTGAAATATAACATTTTTATTGATTTTGAAATGAATCACATGTTACAAGAGAAATCACAAGGGTCGAAAAATTGCAATCCTAGAGCATCAGTAATCCAAAAAATTATCCCCTCACTAAGAAAATATCCTATTATTAATAAATAAGACATACAATTATTTGGTGATTCCATGGATGCCAAGAAATCATCCAACTTATTCCCCTCCCGCCGTGTGTGGGTGATCTCAATGTGATTAGACCAAATCTGTTTTCACTTTCGAATTATGTATACACTAGTCCATGAAACCCAACATGTACATACTAGTTCTTTAAAGATAATTAAAGCATGCATTTCCCCCACCTTAAGAATGATTTCCCGCTTCCCACACATCTCCAAACCCATGAGAATAGCCTTCTCTTTAGCTTGTAAAACATATCCCCTATAATAGAATGTGGAGAACACAACTACAATAGACCCTTCTTGGTTCTGGATGATGCCTCTAACTAAAATATCCCCCTATAAGTGATCCACATATGATTATATTAAGACTAAGGTGAAGTGGGTGACAACATATATAATTTCCACAACCTAAATACCTAGTCTGATTGGAAATAAAACGACTCAGAATTATAGATTTAACCAATGGTACATCATGGTAGTCAAAACAAAAGTAGAACAGATCATGAAATTAGTTCTTCATTAAAATGAAATGATTTCCAGTGAACCTCATATGCCTTTATGTCACACATCATTTCATTATCTTGAGATAGTCTAGAAGTCATCTAATATGATAACATCCATTACCATCCTCTTAGGACCATTATATTCTGCTCCTTGAAACCATGCACTAAAAAATGTATCTTGTATCCCTCCATGGATGTTACACCCAATGAAAACACCAAATGCCATCCAGATCCATCTATCATATTCTATTCCAAAAAACAATTCCCCACTGTTTCTGGATTAGGATCACTGCCACACCAGAATCTGGAGGCAATGCTCACACCCATGCGCTGAATGTAATAATTAGCTGGAAAATGTCTCTTCCTCCCCTTCCACAACAAGATGTCAAATTTTGAGGGAACCTTCTTGCACCACATGGTCACCGCCATGTATCATCATCCTATGCATTCATCCTCACACAAGAAAATGCCTATAATGAAAACTCATCGGATGGGAAGCCTATAAAAATGAGTTTATTAGGTTCCTCTTTAGTAACATGGTTATTGAAATTATTCTATTGATTTTCATCAAGAAATACCCGAGTAAAACCGGGGTGGATGATAGCCTCTCATAATGAAATAGTCATTGTGGGGCATCCAGGGAACCAGAACCAGCCAGCCCCCCAATCTTGGTGCCATAAGTTGATATCACCACTTCCCAAAATCCACCTAGAGTGGTGATGCAATAACTCTGTGTACATGGGAATCAGGTTCCAAATTTTAGAGGTCTGCGTCCTCTTTTCATTTACATTCAGGCCATACTTATCTTGAATTTTCATGCCCCATACTATTATTCCTTCTATTTCCCCCCATTCTAGTTTAGCATGGGGAACTTGCATGGTCAATAAAACACTATTCATATTAATGCCATCTTTAGGGATAGTTCTTGCAAGACGCTTTCCCGACGCCAAGTGATTCATCCCTTTCATCTACCCATCCCATATGATGGACACCATAATCCTCTCTATGTTTGTGATAACGCTGATAGGAACCTTCAAGGTGGACATTACATGCATGGGAATGGAATCAAGAACACTATTCATAGGGGTAATGTGGCCAAAACACGACAAGAATCAATTATCCCAATTGAATATGAACCATGTGATCATGTAAACAAACTTATCAAAATTATGGATTCTATATGAGAATGGACTCACCGATGCCCCAATATACTCTATAATAAATGATCCCATATTCATGTTCATTCTTCCATCAAGGATCTTGACCATGCTCTCAGATATGTTATTGGTTTTATAATACTTATTTTTCCCCTTGTTCACCACCTACCCACACAACATGAAATAATCATCTATTATCCCATTTATCTCCTACACTAATCTCCTACTATCATATATAAACAAAATTGTTTTATTCGTGAACATAAAATGAAATATACACCTTGTTACATGCCTATTTTGGTAGGTCGGAACATTCCCCCTGAGAAGACCTTGGTTTATAAAGTAGCTAAAAACATTTTTGAGAGAGGTTGAAGAGAGTGGGGGAGAGATGATCTCTTTTCCTGATACCTCTACATTTCTTAAAGAAGCCAAACTTCTTAATCATAAACGAGGTTGATATCAAGGCCAAACTGAAGTAATAGAAAAGAATATCGATAGTACATTTTGAGAACCCCATGAATACTAGCACCCATAAGATGAATCCACATTCAAAAATGTCATATTCATTTCCCATAATATGATTTCCATAGTTTCCAAGGCATTTATCTCAATACCAACATAGTGGACAAAGTCCATTACTAAACTTAGTTTACATATCATTCCATATTAATGAACCTAATTTACACTCTTTTATAGTAATATAATTATCATGAGATATAAATCATTACCCATTTCATTGGACAGATATATAGGTTCCACTCATATCATGATGAAATCATTCTTACCCTTTCCATAAAAGCATAAATCATTCATCATATCATAAACCATGAAATAAAATTGGATTCTTAAACATCATTCTATAAAATTCTATATAATATAAATGGATTTCAAAAATAGTAAATCCATATTAATTATATTAAAATTATGTTAATAATCAGGATAACCATATGTCATCAATGATAGAAAATAATTCTGATAAAAACATGAACTTATTTTTAGTTAAAAATATCATTTCATTTTGAAAAACATTTTATTTTCTCAAAATTTCTGGCAATTTTAAAAGAAATTATTTTACATGAAAATAAACTTTTAATTTATAGAAGAATATTCATGGGAATATGGAATTATGAAATTATAAAAATATGTTCATTCTATATAAGGTAAAAAAATTCTTCTCATATGTTTTCCGAAAAATTCAAAAAAGTACCTCGTAAGGTGAAAAAAGAAATATTCCTTGCATACCATGTTGTAAAAATAAAAAATGGGTAAAATGACTTTAAAAATACATTCAAGAATATTAAAAAGTTTATTAATTCTTTTTTAGCAAACATGTACATGGATGACAAATATAAACCCATTAAATACTTACGTAAAAGAAATCTCAGATAAAAATGAGATCGCAAAATTATCCCTTACCAATTATAATATGTGGAATCATATGCCTCATTAAATAAAGAGAATTAAATTCATGTTTAAATATCATAAACTTCATAATAAAAATCACATAACATTAATGGGAAGCATAAACACCACACAAATGAAATAGGTGGTGTTTATGGTATATGTCCCACGGAAATAAAATTGAGACGAAATAATACCTTACCTTATATAGGACATGCATAGTATGTATCCAAACCTGATTTATTATGATTTAAATAATGTAATTGATTTATTCCAAAATCATATACCTTTATGATCATATTTTCATCCTTTTGTTAGTAACATTTCATTATTACTTGTTATTCGGGTATTAACTACTTAATGTTCTTATGTATGTTTTGTCAGATAAGATCTTATTATTATTTTTAGGTTATAATTATAGTATTTATAGTATGGTGTTAGTATAATATATATCATATTTATTCATTAATTCATTTATAAAATCATGGTTTCATTAAGATTATATATAACGAATCACATCGCACTGTGGAGACGGTAAGTCGTACGTATACACGAGCGACAATATTGTTACCATAATTGTCGAATGGTAATGAAGTGGATGGTGTAATGTTTCATAGAATTAGTATAATTTTATAATAATCATATAAAGTAATTATTTACAGCATTATAACCATACATGTAAGGTGGTTGTGAAAAACAGAGTACATCGCAGCATGGATACGGTAATCCGTACGTACACACATGTGGTAGTTTCATTTTTCGTAGGATGGATAAAAGGTAAAATAGAGTTGTTTAATATTTATAATAAAATATATGTATGTTATTGATAAATTTTCTATTACTTTAAAATTATACAACTAAATAAGAGAAGAAGAAATAAATTTGAATGAATCGGTAGAAGAGATTACCTCTTCCTTGATTTACCAACTTTTAATTTAATTTTAGGGCACTAGGGTTAGTATTTTGAGAAAAAAAACACATCTATAATGATAATATGGAATTATAGAAGATAAACCTTTATAGTTTTTATGATATTTATGGCTCAAAATTCTGTTAGGATGAGAGGAAGAAGGTTCCCTTTTATAAGAGAGGAGAGGGGCACTTTAGAAAAGTGCTAAAATATTAATTTATTATAAATTCAAATTCAATTTAAAATGGTGAAAAAATTATTTATTTAAATGATAATATTATTTTTGTTTTCATACCCATCATAAAATAATTTTTAGACATGTTTTTAATAATATCGTATAATAGCTTTTTGGTTTAACCCTTATTTATCACTTTTTAATATTACTGTGATATCATGTTATTTTCATATTGATGGTCAATGTAATAACCATATCATGTCAAATGATTGAAATAAATTTAATTATGAAATATTTAGATATATATTAACCATTTGGAAAAATATTTTATTTTTATATATTTAATATCATCTAACAAAAAATTTTATGTTTTAAGTTATGAATTAGGTCAATTTTGAACACTATTTATATATGATTTTTTTTACAAATTCATAAAAACCTGACTACTTCGAAAAAAAGGCATTAAAAAATCCCTAATATTTGTATGAATTCCAAAAAATATGTGTATGGAATCAAAATGTTCAAATTCAATTTATTTTAATATTTATAAATTTATTTATTTGAATCTTTCATTAATGAAATAATCACTACATCATAATTGTGTCATAAATAAATGTTCTTATATAATGTATAAAAATTATTCATAAAATATCATGAAGTAGGAAATTGTTTTAGATTTGTGATGAATATTTATAGGCATAATGATTTATTATATAACCCTATATTAAAATCGACATAGTAATAGATATATATTTATATTATAATTGTCTTTAGTTTAAATTAATTGTTATAAAATGTCATTTTCACATCCATGTGAATCCATGTGGTCCCCACATAGTCCCAAGGATTCAATGGTCGGAAATATATCATCCCATAATATTAGGACATGTTTTAGGGTGGTTGAATATTATTTTTATATAAAGTCTTACCTATATTTACCAGATTTACCCTTTATACATGTTAAGTAAAATATTTGTTGAAGTTACTATTCACATTGTTAAAAAATAAATGGTACCACCTAACAAAATTTTAGCCTTGTAATTTCAAATATGGAATATATTTTACCAAAATAAATACCCAAAATTTTCAGTAATTAATTTAAAATTAATTCCCGTTAACAAAACCAATAAGTGGGGTTTTAAGAAGTAATAACTATTATAAGATTGACTTTTGTGTATGTCCAAATTAAAAGTTAAATTAAATTCAATGAACAAAATTTGATTAACTGATAAAAATATATTCCAATTACTCTTTAAAACCAATAATCATCACAATATAATAATATAAATAAATTAGATGAAAAGTCAGTTTTGACTTAAAATGTGGTAATGTTTACTATTAATTAAAAATGAACATTATCATATAATTATCAAAAATTCAACATAAGTAAATATATATGTTTATCATACAATAAATAAGTTTAATTTGTAATATTCAACTTATAATAGTGTCAAAAAATTTATTTAAAATGGGTACACCATCAAAAGGCAGTAAAACTACATTTTTTATAAATACTTCTTTTATTTGAAAAATTAATTTGTTTTTGATTTCATCTTCTAAAGAAAGTTTAAGATGAATGATAATTTTATACAAAAATCATTATTTCATTAATAAAATTCATAAATTCTAGTTTATATAATATTTTAATAGTATATCATTGTTTAGTTAAACTCGGTATTGCGTACAACACAAGCTACCGAAAAGGTCACTCTTGCGTTTAACACATGCCATGTCAGTGTTGCGTGAAGTTCATGATTCTTTTGGTGTTGAAAATAACATAACCCAAACATATTTCATTTATACATTGAAAAAATATACTCATTGTAATGTGGAATGAATTATATGAAAATAATATGATATTGTGTGCAACACAATCTAATAACAGTGGTGCGTATACTACAGGCTAATACAGTGTTGCTTATAGCGCAAGCTAATCGTAGGGTAATGTACAACAGAAGACATCAAAGATATAAAAAATAATCCATCTCATAAATTCTCTGGGTGTTAAAATATATGAAATATTAAATATTAATATGGGTTGGTAATGTGATTGAAACATGTTTTAAACCACTATACATGTGGTTAAAGACCACACACCAAAAAGGAAAGAAAATGTATGGTATTTTCATCTCACTTATATTATTGATGAGATAAATTTCATATTAAAAATTTTACTTGTTTTGGGTGGTGTAACTACTTTAAATTTAGATATATTATAACATTATTTTATTTAACATCATGGTATTTTTGTTTTAATTTGACTATTTATTTTAATTGTATTTGAATGAAAAGTTATTATGTGGTTAATATTCTCATAAGCTGATTTCATTTCATTGGGTTATATTAATTACTCATTATTGTTAATATTTTATGACTAGATGTGAAATAACTTTTTAATATTTGTTATTGTATTTAATCTTAATTTATATCGATTTTCATTTAACACATATAATATATTCATTAACTTATTTTCACATTAATGTTATGTTCTTTTAATGGGTAAATGTCACAATATAATATTATTCCAGATTAATTACAATTGAATTTGTATTAGAGGAAATTATTTTATTAATTTCCAATAAACCATTTTATTTACTTATCCTCTAGTTATTAATGAACATTTAAATCTAATAGTCCCTTTTTGTACACTATGTGGCCCTCAAAATGTTTATGAAAATATTTTTAAGATGACTCGACTTCACTTCTTTATTTAGTCAGAGATTCTGTTTTATTAAAAAAAACTAATTTTCTAAAAAGTTTTTAAAAATTTATTAAATATTTCAAAAATGATATATTAATGAAATTTTTACTATTTTTGTATTTTATAATTTTTTAATGGAATCTTATTGTCTCTTTCCAAATAAGTAATTTTCAAAACATTTTACAATTAAAATAGAATGATTTTTTCACCTTGTATATGATGTACAAATTTATCTCTCTTTATTTAAATGAATCATCCGTTTTGTGGTCGAACATTTAATTTTATAGGAAAATGTTTTAAAATACGATTTAATAATAAATATATTTATGATATTTATTTCAAATTAAAATTATATTATCCTCAAAAATATTTTCAAATAAACTATTCTTAATATTTAAATTCGTCAACAATTACAACTATTTATACATTACTTTGGATGTATTGTATTAACACTATCCTTATTTTTCCTTTTCATTGTAAATGATTCATAACCAATAATGTTTTTGAAATTCACTACCTAGATTACTTTTACTTCCTTTTAAATTTCATGTTTTCTGTGATCATTTATCAATGAATGGTTCCTAATAATCTATATCATCTATCATGGATATTTTTATTTCCTAAAATATATATAATTTTTACATATAATAGTTTACTATGACATTTTATATCATAGGTCCCATTATTCTCATGATAATCTATGTTTAATTTAATATGTGTGTATTTTTTTTCAAATTTTTCAAATTTTAATGAGATCATTTGGAATATTTAATGATTTTTTCCATAAGAATTTCTTAATGATTATTCAATGGTATGTCCAATCATCAACGTCAATAATAATAATTATTATTTATCCTCCCTAGAGTAAATATTGATAAATGCATAATATTATACTATATAATAATATTTGGTAAGGCCCATTCATAAATCTATTAATTGATATGTAATGAATTCTTTGGACTGTTAGGAGATAGGTGGGTCATGATTATAGATATCCCTTGATACATCGATTATCTGATGGGGTGATTTAGTGGGCTAGACGTAGATAACTTTTTACCGGATATACTAACCCATCATATGAATGGTCTGGAAGTTAAAGGTACCATGCACTTATTAAAAATAAAATCCAATAATTATGTATTTACTTCATTAAGATTAATATATTATTTATCCATGATATTTTGCTAAAATTTATATGTGGGTGTATTTCATTTTTAGTTTATTGATTGAAAGGAATGTTTGATCTATTTCATATCATTCCATATTGATTTTCACTTATCCAGTTATTTAAATGTAATGTTTTTTTCAGAAATTTATATATCCATATTGTTTATCCATTAATTTTAGTGGTTATATGGAATTTTTCTTCTTTTGTTACCATTACATATTCACTATTATCATAGGTTCATAATTTATTTCTCTATACTTGATGTTACTAATAATTTTAGCTCACCGTTATTTTTATTCCCTTCACCATGAATCGAAGAAAGTTAATAACAATGATATTCATAGAAAAGATTGATGGAATAATTTTTTTATTATCCTAACAAAATTATATTATAATCAATTTATTCATTCTTAATACAAGATTCATGTATGTATCTAGTTTAACAGTACTACTAAACTTATCGGTCCTCATGATTTGATTTTGTCTGATCATGACATTGTAATAGTACCATGACACAAGCTCTAGGATTTCTGGGATCAGGTCACTATAGTTTTTACTAAATGAAGTTTAGTAGAAACCTTCGCAACATAATTTAAAAAAAATATGATTGAAAACACTTGCCTAACGTAGCCATTGATGATAATAATATAATAACATCGAAGATTTTTTTTCATTTTAGACACTATATGGGTCTTCTCAAAAATACATAAATGTATTGATACTTCTAGTGGATGTGGTTCTGGAATTGATGTACCAAGGGGAAACAACTTTGACAAGGGGCATCAGGCCTGACATATCACAACCATATACCCAACAACGAGCGTTACTACACACCCTATTTGACACATCTGGAAGATATGGTTAATATAATTCACATTTTCTTTTAAAAATATTATAAATTATTTGAATAGAAAATGACAATGAATGTCCATGGAGAGACCTTATACAGTGGAAGGACCTATGTGAGATTAAAAGGGTGAAATTTTTTGTATTGAGTTATTTTTGAAAACCACAGTTAAAATTAGACATACTAATTAAATTTAAAGGATGTACATCATATTTATTTTGTACAGTTTATTAATATGTTTTATTAATGGAAAATTAGTATTCTAGGAGATAAAAAATCAAGGCCTAAATGGCTACAAGGCTTAACCCCTTGACCAAAGGATGATAAATTTTTAATGCCAATGACAAACATATTTAATTCCTGGGTAAATATGTAATATTTTTAGTTAAATAATTTTATTAAAAATTATAAATTATGAACCAACGGTGTTACTTTTTGGTTTTATAGATTTATGTAAAAACCATTTTTGGATTTGGAGAATATTTAGATTACAATAATTAAACATGTCACTCTTTTTATGGGCATTATGTTCTATTAAAAGTTTATTTTGGTACTTTAGGAATCAAAGTTAATTTTTGGAAGTTTATTTAATAATATAATAGATGAATTAGTAATTGATAAATTATAAATCAATGAATAATTTTTTTTATAGAAATACATATTATAAGTATTTTTATTTATATTTAAATGTAATAAAAATATTACTAAACATTACATGAATGGTCAAAAAATGTTATCCCAATACCATAATTTTATTGAACTGATGAACATTTTATTCCACTCAGATTTATAGCTTTGAGGAGCTCGACATTTAATTTATTTTTTAATTTTCTTATGATCTATGGAATCAATAATTCTTTACATTATTTTTTTGTCCCTTATGTATGTATCTCCACTTTCCACTAATATTATCCTACATAGAGACATAAGTATATCTCAATAAACATGACCTTTATACATACCATTATTTTTTATATAGAGTATTTTTTACGAATCCTTCCCATGATGTGGGATTTAAACATTGGAAATTTTAAACAATATATTACCAAGGATTATTTAAACAATCGATAGCATGTGTGACACTGAAAAGCAATTTCATAAGGGAATATTAAATCGTAAGACTTTAAAACATAATCACTATTTATATAAATTTAATATATTGATTGAAATTCAAGAAATTTTGTGTTAACTTGCCTTACAAGAAATAAGGAATATCTTTGATAGCTTGCATTTTGCGTAAAAACATGATTTACCGAACAATGATATATTAGTAAAACGTTATTATTTCTTATAATAAGATATTAACTATTAGTTAAATTAGTTTTTATGAATTCTATTAACCATATTATGAAAATATATTATTTAAGTAGATATTAAATGACTTTATTGGTTATATATTGAAAATAAATCAATATACAATAACCAAACAAATATAAAGGGAATGCTTTTATAAAGACAAATTTTTATAATAAAAATGCTTTTTATCTTAATAAATTAAGATTATTGAGTAGTATTAATTTATTATAATATATATTAAATGTTAAATTATTTATTTATCATTCACCCAATAGAATTTATATGCATTAAATAAGAACAATCACAATATTACGCATTAGAATCAATATTTTTATAAAGGCACTTTTGTTGTATTTTTGTGGAGAAACTTTTTTCAATCTTATTTTTTGGAACATTTATTAATAATAAATTAAAAAATAAATATAATATTTTTAATAAGATCTTCATAATTATATTAGGCTGATATTTCTGAATTTTTCAATGATGTTAATTTTTTATATGAATAGTGTAAAATATTGAATTTAATTTCGAAACATCTTTTTCATATAATTTATTATTAAGGATAAATTATGATATTGATTGGTTTTAATCTATAATTAGATTAATTTTCTTATTTAAGGAAATTTAGTCATTGTAAACAATTTAAATTGAAATTGAATAAAAAATATTACAATGTTTGAAAAGTTTACTTTTAAAACACGCTTTGTCATCCTGTATGTGGGTTTAAATTAAAATGAATATATTTTATTTATATGACTAGAATTTCTAATAATGGATTAAAAACATGGAATCAGAATAATTTATAATTTCTAATAATTGTAAAATTTTATGAAAAAAATTTTAATTGAATGTAATAAAAATTAATTTCAACCATCAAGACAAAAAATTTGATTAATAATGGACCAAACATTAAACATTAGGGAATAATTACATATAAACATTTCCAAAATCCATATCAATCCCTAGTTATACTCTATCATCCATTTTATATATTTTTTATTACTACATGAGCCACTTTTAATATGAAAAACTTCTCTCAAATCCCCTTTTAAAAAATTTATAAAAATGCCACTCCACCTGCACTAGAAAAATGAACTCAACCCTCCCTCATCCTAAGACCTCATAAGAAACAATCTCTCAATTAATATATGGAAAAATAGCTTCTAAAAATAAATCCCTTAATACTAGAGTTCTCATATTTGTATGTAATCAATCAATGTAATCCCATTGATGCAAACTAAATGAAGTTACCCAAAGAAGATGTAACATCCTTTTTCAAGATATTATATTTTATTTTCATTATGAACACCCTGAAATCATATTATTAAATTGGAAAACAATAAAATAAGTGTCAGAAATATATTAATATTTTTTTGTTTTTATGTTTCTAAAAAAAATTAAACCCAATTCCATGTAATGGGTAACAGAAATACTGTTTGTGCACGAAAAACTATCCCCTCGTGAAACGATGATTAATTTTATTTTTCATTTATCACCACTCATGGTTGGGAATCATAATGATAAAACTATTATTATATGATATATACGATATTTATTAAGTATTTATGACTATTTAATTCAATTATAACATATAGCTATATATTTAACATTTTGTGTAAATATGATATCATTTTTTACGGAATTGTGGAATACATCCCCCTTAAAGTTATATGATTTATTCACAATATAAATATAACATATAGAAGATGGTTTTTTAAATACTATAAGAAATATATAAAATAAATACAATAAATAAATTATAATATATAAATCATTTAATATTTATTCTTTTAATAATAAAATGAAATGACAATAGCAATCATACGTACGTATGGAAAACCATATCCATGAATGGTGCATTTCATTTCATACCTACAAATATTGTGGATTATAAAAAATAATTATATAATGAACATATATTATGATAAAATCGTGATTTACATTATTTATATTATAAAACCATGATCTAACTAATCAGATAAAAATGTAAAAAGTCAAAAACAAAACTCTAATAACTATGAAATTGACAACCAAAATAGTGACTATAATGAAAGATTACTCAAAAACGAATATTACTATATTATACAAAAATAATAAATGATATAATAAATATTAACAAGGTTATTTAATAAGTTAGTAAAAAGTTTTAAACCATGATACAAGAGTTTAAACACCACATGAAAAAATTAAAGGATATGGTAAGGGATTTTCATCTCAGTTTTTATAGATGCGTGATAAATGTTAGATTCACTACATACTTATTTAGAGTGGTATAAGTACTGACTATTTTGATATATTATATTAGTAAATGATTTATTTTTATTTTATTTTTATTTCTTATTTTAATTATTTTTTCTAATGATATTTCAAATAAAATTTAACAAGAGGGAAATAATTTCACAATGAGATTACATTGCATGTGGTTATATTACTTCCTTGTTTTCATTAATATTATAAGATTAAATGTGTAATAAATTTGGAACATAAAATATTTTATAATCATTATTTTTAATTGGATTTATATTTGAAACACATAATAAATTTTTGAATGATTATCACATTTACATTATGGTATTTTCAATGGTTTATTTCAGATTCTCATTTTGTCCGAGATTGTCTACACATGAACTTGCATTAGAAAAAAATATTTTATAATTTTCTAATAAAAACTTTTTTTTTATTCTATTATGGTTATTCATGACCTTTCCAAGGTGTAGTTACCAATTTTATAATATTTGGTATTTAATATGGTTTAGACAATGTAATTATGGATTCATAACCTCATTTCTCTCTTTATTTATAGAACCAATCTTCTTTTGAAAACATAGTTTTCTAAAATGGATTTCAAAAATATTATTAATATTCATAAAATATTTAATGAATAAAATTTTCTACTTTTTTTCTTTTTAATTTGTTATCAAAAAAATATTCTTGTCTCTTTTTGAACATGGATATTTTTTTAACTTATTACATTGAAATAGGAATATTCATTTTACCATGTATAACACATATGGATTTTCCTATCTTCTTTTCTTTGAATAATATTTTCATCCTTAAAAGGTTAATTTTTTTAAAAAATTATATTCAAAAGTGAATAATTAATAAATGTATTTTTCAAATTTTCTTCAAAATAAAAAGGAAATTTTCCATAATAATGTTTTAAAATGATATATTTATGTTATTTATACTCATAATTAACATGAAAATTTATTATCAAATAACTAGGGATATTTTGTATTAATACCACAAAAATTATTCTTCTATATGGTTTATGATTTAATTTACCAAGGATAGTATTGAAATTCAATAGTCGGTTCCTTTTAGTCCCTTTGAAATATTAAATTTTCTATGATCATTTGATATTTATTTCCCTTAATTATCTATATCAATTATCATGGATATGTTTAATTACTAAACCATTTATTAATTTTTTAGAAAATGTTTACATTGACATGTAATATCATGAGTCACATTATTATAATGATATTGTATGTTTCATTTAAATCATAAGAAATAATGATTATAAATTTTCAACGTGTTAGAATATACCTTGTATTGTTTAATGATTATTTTACTCAAGAATTTCTTAATGATATTTCAATGAAATATTTATTTAGAAACATCAAAATACCTTTTTTTATTTATCGTTAATGAGGAAATATTAATTAATATATATATCTTCTTATATGTATGGATATTTGATATATTAAATAGTAAAATTGTAAATTCGGTATATAAGAAATTCTTTGGATGGTTATGACATGGATGGGTCATTGTTATAGATAACACCTCGATGAATCAGTAGTCTCATTGGATGATCTAGTTGGCTAGCTCAAGATGGGTTTTTACCTAATAAGTAAAACCATCGTGTGAATTGTATTTTCCTTAATGGTGTTATTTACAAAAGAAATAGGGTCTCTAATAATTAAGAATTTCCCTCATTACGATTCATTTTTTATTTATCCATGAGAGTATTAACCAACATATATATAGATGTATTTCATAATCAGTTTATTTATTAAAGGGATTATGTTTTTAGTTTATTTCTTTTCTATATTGATTATGTTTGATAATATTATTTGAAATGTAATTTGCTTACAATTACATTCCTTTTCATATTTTTTATATATTAATTCTATTTTTTATATGAAAGTGTATTGAGTTATGATATTTTAATATTAAATATTCTCATTAATTCATTATATCTTCATGATATACATGACCTTATAGAGTATTTCAGATCACCCATATTTTATTCCCTTCCACTAAAATCTAAGAATTGTAATATAAAAAATATGAAACAATATACGAGATGGACTAAAGTTATTATTTACCTATAAATAGTTTTTGATTTAATTAGTGTATTAATTTTTAATACAAGACTCATATATTTATATAGTTTACCAATGCTACTAAACTGATCATCCATTTAGGATTTGACTTCTTATAATCATTCCAAAGTAATGGTAGTTGACACCAGGTCTTGGATTTCTATGGTTATGTTGCTATATTTATCATCATAATAACCTAATCATAGAAACACCATCATAATCATGTAAAGAATAATGTGATAAATAAAATGAATTTGTCTATGAATTAAAATGAAACATTGTCTCTTTTTTGTCAAATATCAACCATACTTGTGAGGAAATATATCATCATGTCCATACAAGACATAATTAATTAACCAAAACATCATCAATGGGAAAACATCTATCACCAAGATAACACATATTTCACACCATCTCATGAGATTTATAACATTACCTAATGCATTGGAATTCTATATTGTTATAGGCGAACCTATCACATCATTAAATTTACATAGTCATGCATGCCACATTGAAAAAATATCAATAAATCTCATAATGTAAAAAATACCATTGAAATAATTTTTTTAAGGACATAATCAGTTACTGCTAAATATAGAGTTCTGAAATATATAGAGAAAAATATATTTTTTATGAAATTCGTAAATCTTGATAGAAGGGGAATGAAATCAAGAAGAGTAAAAAAAATTTTGGATATAATTATTATTTTGGAAAATAGTTTTATTTGTTATAAAATCAGATTCCAAACTTGTATATCCCAAAAATTAAATGTGAAGGAAAATTTAATATATTTGAGGAAAATTTATAAAAAATGCACAAATAATTTGGCATGAAATTGGAATAACCTAATGAAAAAGAGTTAGGTTCGATAATCCCTTTACTATATGTGTAAATTCCTTATTCACTTAATTATCATGGAAAACAATTTTTTTTAACTAATTAAAAAACTAGATTGTATTATACATTTATTTTTTTTATTAATGTTTTATTAGGTTCTATTAATAGACTTTTATATTGAGACATATATTTCAATTTCATTTTACTAGGAGTATTCGTCTTATAAGGTTTCATGATTAGTTAACATGTATAAAAGTATAGATATTCTTCTAAAATTGTAATGATTATCTTGAATAGGAAATATATTTTTTTCAATGAAACACCTGAGTTCAATCTGGTCCTATACATTATTTAGATATATGGTATACAGATGATTCATTAGATAAAATGTTAATGATAAATATTTAATTAATTTATTTTGGTTTTTACAACCATCACGAAATTATAAAATTTTATTTAATACCATGTTAATATATTGGTTGTAGAATAATTATATAAATTGTAATAGTTTTAATAACATCTTATGTGACCATAATAATTGATTTATGACCATCCATGAAGGTGGTAATTGAAAATAAAAAATGCATCGTCCCCAATTGATGTAAATTTACAACCAATGGATAATGATTTCATTTTTTGAATAAAAATTAGAGGAGAAGTGTATTGATGATGGATATTACATTAACATAACAAAATCATAGTATAAATATGATACACAATTAATCATTTACATTGGGTAATTAGAGGCAATGAGAGGTAAATAAAAGAATATTTTAATTAAAATAAATAAAAAAATGAAAAAGGACTTTTACACTAGTATTTCTTCTCCTTGAAAACAAAAATTGGGGAAATGTGTTTGGTATTTATTGATAAAAAAGGATCAAAGATTTTGGGAAGATACTTGTAAGAGGATTGAACAAAATTTTGAAATAATTCAAGGATTTGAAGGTGTAAGGGGAATAAATAGTGAGGGGGGTATTTACAGTGGATGTGAGTGGTGTATTTTGATTATTATATTAAATATTTTGTTATGTTGGTTCATGAATATAAATACTGCCTATCCTTACCACTAAATATATTAAATAATAAATGAGGGTTTGAGAATATGGTCTTATATCATATATACAACACCCACTACATATTAACCCAAATATTTGTAAAATACCTTAAATTATCATATTTTACTATTCAACAAAATTCAACAATAATAGAAAAATCTAAAAAACAAACCCTGAATTTTTTTATGTGTATAATTAAAAATTTGGCTTCAATTTATGAATACTATTTTCAAAATATGAGAAATTTAATTATTAAATTAAACCATCATTTATTTTAAAAATAACAATTTTAATTTTATAATCAATTTTATAACACCATTAATAATTAATTAAGGTCTATTAATGATATATAATAATAATAGTTTAATAAAATAATATTTAATGAATATATTTTGTGAAAATATTTTTTTGGAATCTGTATATAAATTTCTAAATTGTAAAAACTACTAGGTTCTACAGAAAAACCAACACTTTATATATCATTTTCAAACATTTATTTACTCATAATATGATATGATTAAAATAATTTTCATTTATAATATACTCAAATTTTATGTCTACATTCATAGGTGCGGTTACTATTTTATTCATAAAATTACTATTCTAAATGTTCATATTACTATACCAAGGGTCAAGTTACTATTTTATCGGTATTGGTTTCTTAATTTATAGGAATATCATTTTTTTCATTCCTCATTCATGAGAATTATGATTTTTTTTTTGATCATTATTATATTTGTGGGTTTTATACTATATAAAATAATTACAACTAGGTAAAATTTACAATGATAAATTTTTGGGTTATTACAAAGATAATCCTCAAAAATTTAACCCAACATAATTTTTTGATGATTATTTATGAAATTATTTTATTTTTTTCAATTTAATCTTCTAAATTTGTAAAAAATATTTATAAATCAGTGGGAAAATGTATAAACTTTTCATCCAAAATAATAATGTTTTTATGCATTGCGTTGGATTAATTCTTATATCTTATCTTGTAATCACAAGTGATGAATGATTAAAATTTTATTGATTATGTAATATAAAAAATTCATTGAAATAATTTACCATAATATATATTTTAAATTTAGTATGGTAAAACATTATTTCATGTAAAAAAATTGTTTTCTTTAAAAGGATTTAAATTTTATTCAAATTTTATTCATTCTGATTTCCAATTAATTGTTCAACAAAGAATTCATTTTATTCTGTTGTTTAATGACTTTTAGTAGTTAATATTATTCATACCCACCATTAGAATGGATATTTTATATCTATGAGATTATAAAATAATATTTTAATATGATATCGAGTTTTATTAAACTTAGTGTTTCATGTAAAAGAAGTTACATCCAGAGTACAATGTAATACATGAAAAACTCTGTGTTTTGTGTAACAATTAATATCAAAATTAATAAATTTTTTTGAATTTTTTTCCCAAAATCAGAGGTGTTACATTCTATCCTCCATAAAAAATGAATTTATCCTTCAAAATTCATGAATTTAGTTATATCAACAGATAATACATCATTCTAATTTCATCATTAGTTTCTGAAGTAACTTTATCATACTAGTTATGTTGGGACAAAACATTAAGTTGATGTGTTATCATTTTCCCTATAACTTTATCTATATGATCCAAAATATCTAATGGATATTACATATATAAAATATCATGATCCAAAAAATATGAGTACTTAGTTAAGTATAAGTGGTGGATTAGGTATGAAATTCATTGAGAGATATACATGGAATCCATAGTGAACTTTAGAGAGGATTTATGGAAGTACCAATTGATAATATACAATGCCAATATGTCAAATAATCACAAAAAATAGATATTATAAGGGATTATGTTTTCAATTTATTATAATAACAAATTGATCCTTCATTTGTGATTTGAACAATTTTCACAACATCTATTTCATTATGAAATTAAGATGATTTATTATTCCAAAAATAGATATGGATCTAATTATTCATAAATGAATGTAAAGTTATTACATTTATGATGATTTATCATAGAAAAAAAATCATATCATTGGTTATCCTATATGAAAATTTCATCATATAGAGAATTAATCCTGTAATCTCTAAAATTTCATCCATTTCCAAATATAGTACATTCAATAAATTGTTAACCCTAAAAACATTCAAAAATTAAAAATTTATAATGAAGTTTACTAAATTTATAAAAACCAAATATTCTATAATTCAAAAAAAATAATTAAGTAGATCACAAATTTAACTTGAAAATATTGGAATACCATGGTCATATATTCTAAAAAATAATGGTTATAACTAGAATTAACATAATTCCTCAATGAAAGCATGAATTCCTCCTTATTCTTTAAATAAAACCATTAATTTTTTATTACATTCCAAAAATCCATGAATGATATAAAACACATCAATGAGAACATATACCTCTTAGTACACAAATCATTACTCAATTCTCGGGTTATAAAAACTATACAGTTTATTTTATCCATAACAACAATATCTATTACCAAAATAAACACTATATTATCATCATATGGAATATATTAAGTGTAAAATTACTGTAATCATGTGTTTTACATAAGATAACACATTTCCAATAAATAAATTTTCAATGTCATTACTTCCATTGAATCTATTCAAGAAAATAATCAATGGAAAACATAAACATAATAACCCTAATATATTTCACGAGTCATATAAAATATTTATTGAATTCCAATGCCTATACACATCAGTAATTCTACTTCATTATTAAAAAACTAACCGTGATTCACCATATTATTTCCTAATACTTATGTCCTATAATATGAAGTACAAATCATGTAATATTATTCATTATCCTAAATAATATAATAATTTTTACATTTAACATATAATATACTATTAGAATATCCCATTACATTTATATTTATTTCTAATTCTCAATATTATTAATATTATAGGTATTACTCATACAATAGTTCATATTTTCATTACCAATATTCCCCATTGGACATATATTTGAGTAATTACCATACGTTCCAAATTAAAAACATTTAACCATAGATAATACCCAATGGAGAAAATTGTTTTTTTTCAATTTAATTAACTAAAATTTTCCATTTTCAATGATAATTACTTTAATTTCAATTTTTTTCAGTCGCAAAACAAATTCCCATTTCTTTGATACTTTCACATAGGTCCTTGTTTACCCATTAGCAAAATATATAAAATTTAACATATTCACAACATATTATCCACCACCTAAACTCTCAATTAATTGTATCATTCTCTTATTTTTTATTTTAATATTTGGTTAAGGTGAAATTTTTCAATCATATATCACAATAACTTTTTTTTCATAGTCATAATATTCTTTACTTTAGTCATCATCACATTTATTTTTTTATCAAAACATTTTCTATCTGATTCATTGTAAATCCAATTTATTCGGGTTCATGGCATTTAATAAAACCAAAAAGAATAGTGTGAGGAATAACAATCATATTGGGAACCCACATAATCTTGGAATCCACACATAATATATATATAAAATGAATAATTTATTATAATCTACAGAACCTTGAAATTTACCTAAGTCATCCACGATCATTATTAACATTTTACATGATTGTTCATATTGATATTTCGAATATGAAAAGCATATTATCAATGTGTTTTAGAGACGGTGTGATGAAATTATTGTGACTAAACACCAGGTGATGATTTATTCGAAGTTAATGGATCCATTGCAGATTTATTACCACTTGATACCTTTGTTCTGAATCCCTATCCCCAAGAAGTATCTATAAAGGGTTGTAATAGCTTGGAAGCAACTCACTCAATTATTATACAAAATTCTATTAAATAAAAATATACATTAAATAATAGTTAGACATATTTTTAGGCTATACCTTGATATATCATTATAAATAACCAAAGTAATATTAAAATAATTTATTCGTCACTATTTACAAAGGTTGACTAAAATCAACATCTAATATTAAATATAGATATCCAAAATTATCATTCAATGATATTTAATATTTTAGATGAATAATAATTAAATTACACAAACACGTCCAAAAGGATCATAACGTTTTAATTTATAGTCAAACTTGGAAAAAAACTTCTTATTTAGTGAAATATCATTAACATCCCATAAAGTTATCTTCTCATTTTGTATCCTTCGTAAACAATATTTAATAGTCAATTTCCCCAAATATTAGGAAGTGAAACATATGAAAAGTTGAGATCAGATTCATAGAAATTTAAAATGTGAAAAATGCATAAAAATATCATGAGAATAAGATATTTTGAGCATGAACATAATATATGAGAACCAAACCTTTCATATCAAGGAATAAAATATATTATCATACCATATTGATTGGAAAATTATATAACATGAATAAAAATTAAATTAAATGGAATGATCCATGAGAAATTAACATTGGTGATAGAAAATGATTTATGGTATCTAAATAAAAATAGAAATAATATTTCAACGTAACCCAAAAATACATTAATAACATGTTATCCTTGGCCTACCAACCCATGCACCAACTTCCGGAATATGAATTCCTTCTATGTTCCCTATTACGGTCTTGGGATAAACTATCTCATAAAAACATTTTAGATTATTATAACCTCCTATGTACAATTGTTTGGATTAGTATTACAACTTGTGTTCCTTATTTCAGTATAGGGATACCCTCACATTTATAATCTTTCTAACTTGGGGTAAACTCCTCTCTAACCTTTAAAATATTATAACATTAAACATTACCCAATGCATTGAAGGGAGATATAGGTCCTAACCATCACATAATCTATACATTATTATGCCAAATAATAATAATAATTTTATCATAACATAAACGACGGAATTAAAATCAGTATCATAACCATCTATTCATTATAATAATAAATCATCTAGATAAAGAACATGTATGGAAAAATTGGATCATATACTAAATAAATATATAGTAAAATAAAATTATTTCATCATAGATATAATATGAATTTAAATAAATATTACTTTTAATAATTAATGATGAAAAGAAAATTTCACTAAAATTAACTATTAAAATAATATTTATTCCTAAAAAATTGAAAAAATATTTATCATTGAAAAAAACTATTAAAATATATGAAGTATTTTAGTAAAATTGCTTAATAATTTTCTTGACTAAACTATCATTTCAATTTAATTTTTTAATTATATTCATTTAAAAAATATTATTTAAATTACCTATTAAACATATAACCTAATCCTCAAAATATTGAGTAGTCCTGATTACTGTAAATGTCCTACATATTAAAAAAATTATGTTCAAAATTTGGTTAAAATCTAAAAAATAATAGTTTATAATACAAAATTAATATTTATTTAAAAACTTTTTTTAAATTAGAACACAAAGTATAAATCATATTTATAATTCTGTTGGATAATTTTAAAAAAATTGAAAAATGTTTTAATGAAATATTATTTCGTAATAAAACTTTTTTTCTCAGAATAGAGGAATTCGATTGATTTTTTTTAGAAATTGATTTTAAAAATTCATTACATAAAGAGGAGAAAATTAATTTAAAACGTGTATTCTAAAAAATAACCACAAGAAAATAATTTTTTTGATTTCATTAATATAGATTTTTTACTATTTCATCATTGAATAAATAAAAAAACAATCTAGAAAAACGATGCGATTATATTTTAAATCCATTTAACATTGGTAACATTGAATTATAATCCCCAATTGAAGAATAAAATTAAATGAAAAATAAAATATAATAATAATAATTAAATTCACAAGTATATATATCAATGGGGATGTATATAAACAATGTAAATGTTGATAAGTGTATAACATAGCATATGTCTCAAATAAAGAAAATTGAGACAAAAATATCTGACCACTTTTGTAAATTTTTAATCGTAATCCGCATAAAATATTTATCTTAAAATTTATATTTAAATAACAAATAATTTAATGAGAACGATCATAATATAAAGTCATTTAAAATATATACCCCACATGAAATAAATATGTGGTGAATATGGAATGGGTCCCACTAATGTAAAATGTAATATACAAGTCCATTAACCCTTCCCTAATAATTAGAATTGTATACCCCTATAATGAATATCATCGAATGAAAAAATAAATTTATTTAAAATTAGGATGATATTTATATAATATGTCAAATGGGTGGTATATACAGAACATAAAATATACGAATGGGAAATTTGTAAATCTCTCCTTGAAAAAAAATATAAACTAGAAATCTATTAAATTAAATATTGAAATTCAATGTACACATTTGAAATAATTATAATAAATCCATTTTTATTATATATATATATCATAAATATTATTAAATATTTCAGCATATTTTTTATTTAAATATGACCTTTTATTACATAATTATTTAAAATTCCTTGTTAAAGTCATGTTTTATGTAATACATGATTTCTTCATTGCAGTTGTTTTGATTTTCTATTTTCAGTACAATTTTATTTATTATCATTAAATATAATCCAAATTTTTATCATGATATTAATATAATATATATTCATTATATTTTAATTTATATTAATCCATAAATGTTTGTGATAGAAAATCAAATACACTATCCTAGGGGATGGTAGGCCCTACGTTCACATAAAAATTGTTTCCATTTCTTTGATAGATGAAACGAAAGGATGGTATATAATTTATTACTATTATAGAAATATTTTTATGTCATAAATATAATATTCATTTAATTTTCTATTATCACATTCCATGAAAATAATTATTGAAATAGATTTAAATATCTATATGAGGGGATAATCCACCATTCACTAGAATAATGTTATCTTATTCTATATGGAATTAAAATTTAAATGGTTTAGGTGATACAATAAATATATTAGTATAATAATGTAAAAAATAACACATATATTCATTTAATATATCATTATTAACTTTTAAGTAAAATAAAAATGAAAAAAAAATTCAATTCGATTTCTAAGGGGTAATATGTAGTACGTATGATTGGAATAAAATATTTTCTTATAGATTGATTAGTATGAAGGTATATGTTGTATTGTAATTAAATATTAATAATAATAGCATCGATATAATATATAAATTTTAAGGTATTTATTATATTTATCTATAAGTGTTGGTGATGGAAATTGAATAACATCAGCTCATGAGGTGGTAGTCTATCATACACCCGAATGATGATTTCATACCAAATTTCATTGAAGATAATAAGGATTTATGTTATTACATTAACATTATAAAGTCTTTTTATCTTTAAGACCATTATTTTAATAAATCCCCATTTATTAATAATAATTTGTGGTTGAGGAAATAATATAATAAATTGAGAAATTATCAAGGTTACCTCTTATTCAAACCCCATCATTTGGATTTCACAAAAAGGATTCATAGGATGGATTCATAAAAAATAATGATTTTTGGATTATATTTGCGAATTATTGATGTTATTTGGGTAGGTCTGTTTTTGTGATAGGTTTTTTGTAATTGTGATGTGAAGAAGAGAGGTGGTGTCCCTTTATAAGTGATGTGAATAGAACATTTTAAGTTATTTATAATAAAAAGGGGTAACCACGTTTTTCAATTTCAATAAATCTGAATAAAGTAACATTATATAACTTTATATGTTATAAGGTCTATATATGTCCCTTAACGGGATATTAGTAATGTTATTGGAAATTTCTATCTCTTAGACTTTTATATTAAACACCAAAAGTCCAATTCTAACAATATCCTCGTTAAGTATTTTTTACTTATTTTTGTATTCATAATGGTCAAAATTAAGTTTTGTATTACTAAAAATTAAAAATTATTCTTATTAAAAATAAATAAGCCATTTTTAAAAATTCTATTAACATAAGTGGTAAAATTTAATTTAAATTCAATCCCTCAGACGTGATGATAAAACTTTTATATAAGTAGAAAATTATAAAAAATTTAAATATTGTTAATACCAAAATTATTTATTATATTTTTTTAATAGATATATAATTGAATATATTTACTTTTAAAAATATCAAACAATAATTTTAATATTTTACAATTCCTGAAAATAAATGGAAATTGTTAATAAAAACTAATATATTCCCACTATTCATCAAAGATAGATCTCCAAAAAAAATTTAAAAAAATTACCCAATATATAATTAACAAATTATTATTCAAAAAATTAATATAATTTTCTCAAATAAATATTACAAATTGGAAAACATATTAATTTTATAATATGTGTGAAAATGCAAAAAATAGATTTTTGAAATATATAATCTCTAATTTTAAAATTACCTTTATCCATATGTCATATATAGAAGAACATAATATTAAGGTAAAAAATTTCATTGAATACAAAATAAATTAATTATATAATTAAAATTCAAAAAATATATTTTATAAATTAATTAGGTGAAAATAATATGTTTGTTTATAATAATATTTTTTTTAGAAAATGATTTACTTAATATTCGAATAATTTATTATTTCATTTCTAATTAATTGGTTCTTTAAATATTTAATTTAAAATATATTTTTAAACTATATATTTAGTTAGTGTTATTCTTACACGTTATTCCAATGACCAAGTGAAACTAATCATATTAATTAATAATATTTTAATAGTTTTCCACTTTTCGTTTGAACTATGTGTTTCATGTATTGAAAGATACACATAGTGTCTAATGAAACAAATATAAAATCAATGTCATGGGCAAAAAAAAAATATAAAAAACATTAAATTTATAAATAAAAAATATATCTTCAAATTTGGTGTGTCATAATGAGAACATAATAAAAGTATTTTATATACTCTATGATATGTATTTTCTTTTAAAAATTTCGATAAATATGAATATATCCACAAATTATGAATCCCAACATCAAAGAACCACTTCTATATTCAATCCCACCAAATTACCTAATGTGTGACTTATAATATTCTAATTTATGCCTTAGTATTTTACGAACAGTACATGATTAATATATATGTGTTTTTGTCTGTGATTAACATTCACTTATTCATTATTATGCTTATTTGTTTGAAACATGGGATGTTTAAGGTTATAACATACCTATTGATATTCTCTATAAACCCTTATTTTTAATGTTTTTAATGAAAATAGAATTATGATAGTTTTTTTTCAAGAACAATGTGACATGTGTTTTGGGTGTGTTATTAGGAGTTTTAATGTGTTGAAATTTTTGTTAATGTTTCCTTTTTTAATTTTTCTTAGTTTTATGTATTTTATACGGTGGTGAATTTGTGAATGTAATTACATTTATTATAAATTCATCAATATTGATATTTTTCCTCAAATATAATTTGATTTATCAGGGTATAATGTTTTTTATGATTTTTATTTAAATTTGGGAATGATAATTTAATATATAAGAGTAATTTATAGACTTGGTTCTTATAACTACTATAAGACATATTTGAGGGAAAAATTAGGTTTCTACATGATATATTTTTCAAGAAAGGATGAATCCTAGTGATGTTAGTTAATGATGAAATCCTCCAGACATGAAATCCTTTCATAATTATAACACTATCTTTAAAATATTATTCACAACAGAATAATTATATTATTTATAATATCTATTAACATTGTTTTTTTATTTTTTAGTGATTTTATAATATATAATGTATAAAAAATTTGTATGGAAAAAAATTCATATATAATGGATTTTAATAGATATTTTACTGTTAAGGAATATAAAATAACATTTTATTATTAGAAAAAAATACTAAAAAATATATATATAATTAATGTTTTAATATTTTTTAAAATATCATTATTACTATGGAAAAACAGTTATTGTTTTATTAATGATATCATATTGTAAAATAAAACATCCATCCTATAGAATTATTTATTATAGAGTTTATATTTATTTTAGAAATTTTTCTTTTAAATATATATTATACTCTTCTCTATTTAGAAATTTTAGGTTCTATGAGATTAAATATGATAATTTATATTAAATTTTTGCATTATATTTTAGTTGCTATTAATATGAACATTACATGTAGAAATAATATTTTTAGTTCTCTTTAATATAATTATCACTATAACATATTATTTTATTTTTATTTTATAATTTATCTTGAAGGAATGTTTCATTATTTAAAATAGATTTTATATGATTTAATTCATATATATATTTTTATTATTATTGGAACATATCACTATTGAAATAAATGGCCAAAAAACTATTTTATATTCATATAAAATTTTTTAAAATTAAAAACATGTTTTAAATAATAAAAAACAAAAAATGAATATATTTAATAAATCATCTTTATAATTATTGAAAATTTATTTTTGAACATTGAAAAATTTATTCCAACTTAATATGTCACATGATAAAAATTATTAAAATTTTACCTTTTCAATTATAATTAGTTTTATGTTGAACAATCTTATAAGAAGTGATCAAAAATGAGAAGGTTAATTTAGTATTAATGGTGTTTTAATATAAAATTCAATGAGTTAATGGTGACATGTAGTAATAAATAACATTAAAATAAATAATTTTATAGTTTGAAGGGAAACATCATGAATTTTGATAAGTAAATATATTTTATTTTCCTTTTGAACTTTTCAATGAATGGTAAATTTTTTAAATGATATAATAATCAGAAAAAAATTCCTAAATTTATTGATAGATTAATTTTTTTCTATAATAACTAAATTCATGTTGATTGTATGTGTGAGTTATCAAAAATGTCTCAATTTACGTTTTTAAAATTATATATGTTTTTAATGTTTTATATACATGTGAAAAATAGTGAAAAAAATTAAATTGGCCTTTGATAATAACAATGTTTTTGAAAATTATTCGTCGATTCATTTTTGACATGTAACATATATTAAATCTCAATAAATTATGTGTTATGAAAAAATCAACAGTGTTAATTTTTAGTAGAAAAAACATTTTATGTTCTATAATTTTTTTTCAATAATTAAAACATTAAATGATATCTTTTAAGGTAAATATGTGTTAATGAAGGGTATTTTAAATCAATTGAGAAATATAAGAGTAAATCCAATAAAAATATGACATTATATTTTATCAAAATATTCATTTTTTATTAATAAGTATTTTATAATAATTTTTCAAATGTATCAATTGATTAAAATTAATTAATATAAACATATTATTGAAATATTTTGTGAATGTTTCTTCTATAATTTTAAACAATAAATAAAATTTAATTAAAAAAAGATATGTGATGGGACCAAATTGATTCAAGGTGAATTTTTTATTTTAAATTAGTTATGCCCTATACATATTAATAAAATATGAAGAAAAATGAAAATAACCCATTATTATAACAAATGTTTATCTACATTTACCTATATAAATTTATAACTTATAATAATATACCAAATGAAAATTAGATATTTTATGTTCCCATAATGATTCAAAACACGTTTTTATAAATATTTCTAAGAATAATACATGTTTTTATGAAATAAAAATAGGGGAAACAAAAGAAATGGATAAAAAATTAGTATTTTTTAAAAAAATTATGAATTAAAATAAAGATCATCATTTCATATTCAAATGTGATTTTATGTAAATGATAAATAATACATATATATAATAATTATACCTTTATAAGATTAAATTAAGTTATCAACAAAAATAAAGAACCATATATTATTACAATCGTTTATGAAAATAAATATTTATTCATTAGTGAAATTCATAAATTTTTTAAATATGAAATTTAATGTGAAACTAATTATTTAAAAATAATATTTATAATGACCTTGGAACTATAGCTCAAATATATTTCCTTAATTAATTTAATTTCATATAATCATGGAATAAAATCATGAATGACGGATCAGTTTAACAGTTTTGGAGAACGAGATACATTTATGTCAACCATTTAACATTTGTAAATGAAAATAAAATAAATAAAAATTAAATTAAATAAAAACATAATTATGAATTCCAATAATTATAAATCATATCATTGAATAATGGAATGAAAATAAAGGTGATCTCAAATTCCATGTATGGATTATGTACAATAGAATATATCATGAATCAATAAGTATACCTAGTATGGAGTAGTAAATAACTGAAGACCCTTTAAATTTAAATAACATGAATATAATTAAATGATATGTAATAATATATATGTAATGTTAAATATCTTCAAACACATTCCATTTAATCATAAAATTGATAATGAAATTCATCCATAGATGATATCATAGATAAAATCCCATGCATAATAAGACAATGAAATTATCAATGAATGTGATTTTTAATTATTGGTCTTAATGTTTCGAGAACATGAAAATACTTACTTTCATGATTTATCCTCAATATAGTTTAAAACTACTCGTTATAAAATAAACCATATTTCCCAACTATATCTCTACCATTAAGACTGTTGAAAAGATTTTTTAAAACTACAATGTATAAACCCGTTAGGCTAGGCTGATCAAATTTTCCAATGCGAACATTTGATGTTTTGAGGATATATCTATAACGACTTCCACACATATATTCTTGTCCAATTATTTTCTATTATATTGAATAAAATATTTATTTAATTAAAAACTTTCTTTATTATTATGTATCTTTATTGAGTAATAGATTTATATTTTTCAATATTTCCCAAGATAAACATATAGTTTTCAATGTAAATTCCTTAAAAAATAAATAGTATATGGTTTATAAAATTTTCATATATATCATGAAATAATATTTATATCTAATATTGATTAAATTTCTAATGAATCACGATAAAAATAAATTGATTATATCTTGAAAACATTATCAATAAAAAAACAAAGAGAATGTTTTCAATAAATTTTACGACCAGTTAATTTTGGAGTCAAATATATTCGGTTGAAATAATAAAACTTTAAACATAAAATATAATGAATTATTATTTATTCATAATATGAATTTTAAAATAAAATGTATATACACCACATAAATGTATAATTGGTTTATATTAACAAATGATCCTCAATTGAGTTTAAATTGATATGGAATCCCTTACCCCAAGGTTACAGTTGATTAAACATTGATTATCCTGATTTATATTGGATTTAAACATTTTATTATATATAAAACTATATCAATAATTATAACATCATTAATGATCCTTTCATAACATATTACCACCCATTCAATAATTATTATCCCTTATTTTTATTATTTTGGGATTCAATTTCATTGTGTTCTCATGAATGTTTGTTCATTAATGATATTTTTCATGGAAATATTACATTATTCAACCAAATCCAAATTAATTGTCATTTAATAATTATAATATTTGAAAATAAATTATACTTTTAAAACCAATAAATAATGATGGTAATGAGAAAATATGTACTTTACGATCATGAAGAGGAGATGTCGTACACACACATTATCACGGTTTCCCATTTCCAATGATAAATAAGGAAAGGGGGTAAGTAATATATTATTCATAAATAATGATAAAAAATCGTATAAAACATATTATTTCTCGTAATATATTTTTATATATCATTTATGTGGTGTTTGTGATGAAGAGGGAGTCACATTATTTCATGAAGGGGGTAGTCCAAATGTACAGAAATGTCATTATAATATTTCATTATATATAATGCTAATAAATAAAACTACATATATAATCTTCTAAGAAATATAAATTTTTCATTAATATCATAAAATTGTCATATATATTAGATAAAATGGTTATTACTATCATTATGTCCGTTTATGTTACACGTTAGTGAAAGATGAATCACATCACTTAGTGAAGCGGTTGTCTGCATACACATGAGTCTTTTTATCATATCTCTTATGAGATGGAATGTATAATATAAAATATTAGATAATTACTCTAGAAGTATATTTTTTGTATTACTATCATATATAAAAATTTTATTCACCATCATGCCCAATTGTGATAGGGGGTAATGGAAAAATGAATAACAACAATTTGAAAAGTGGTGGTATGCCATACATAGAGATAATGATATGGTAAACCATTTGATGGATGTGGGGTAATATTTAATAATTATATACCCTTAATATAATATTTGTATGTAATATAATTTTTTAATTTCATAAATATTTATTAATTAAAATCAAAGTAGTTGTAGGAAGAAATTTTCAAAAGATATTTGTTGAGGAACATTACATATTCTTCTGGTATCTTCGTTAGGCTTTCAAATAAGCCATCATATGTTGGATTTATGAAAAAAATAAGGCCTCTAGGGTCATATGATGTAATTTTTTAAGTGATTTGGTTATGTATTGGATGAATGAAATAGGTTTTAATGTGTGAATAAGGGACGAGTTTGGGTAGCAATTTATGAATGATGTGAGTGGCACAAAAGTAATTTTTTGAAAAATAATGTATTCCACCCATATTTTTATATAATAAGTATCCAATTAAGTGAAATTATAATTAATATTTTTTGATATAATAAAAATATATCCATACAATATATTTTATCCATTTGTATTAGTCATTATAACCTGTATCATTCTATTTTAACCCCATGAAAAACAAATTTTACCCTAACCACTCTAATTAATATTATATTCTTTTTACTATTCATAATGTTAAGATATTATGATTTTCATATTAGAAGTAATAATTTATGATTATTCTAAATATTTTATCCACTATTCAAAATTCAATTCACATTGGTGGATCATTGTAATTTAAACTTAACCCTGTAGATGCAACAATAATGTCAGTTTTTAAAGAGAAAATGTATAGTAGTATAGTATGTTCTTATATAAAAATTCAACATGAAAATTATTACAATGACATAAACTAGATTAATTGATATATAGTTGAACTTATATAATTTTATAACTGATTAAAAATATAATTTAACATTAAAAATTAGTTAACTGAAAATCAAATTGTAAATTAAACTTCAGTATTATTTACTATTCATCAATAAAAAGAAATATTTCATAAATATTTTTTAAAAAAATCCATTAAATATTTATTATAATCCAATTAATAAATTATATTAAAATATATAATTTTTTTAAGAATTTTAATAATTAGTTTTAAATTATGTGTGAGAAGCGTGACTAAACAACCCTTTTGAAAAAATATAGTTTAAAATTAATTTTTTTCATCAAAATGAATATTATTTTTAGTTATATTCCATTGATAACCAACATATATGTATAAACACTGTATTTTTCATAATTTAGTTAATTTTATTTATTTTTACAAGCATAACCACTATCATATAATGTTTATTATGAAAATAATATAAATTTACTATAGTTTTTCATTTAAATCGTATGTTTCAAGAAATAGATTCAATACAAAATTTAATGTTAATCTAAAAGATACTATAATGTCTTGAAATGTTACATTGATCAATCCTACAATACGTTTATCCTAAAAGATGCACATATATTACCATCAAAATATTTAAAGCTAGTTTTTCATTATATATCCTATGGTTTTTGTATTTCAATCCATTTTATGAATTATGAAATGTACGATTACTAGTTGTGTTATCCATTCAATCTATAAATTATCTCTCATTTCAATAATAAGGATGGGTTCTTCACGGTAATATATATTAGTTACAAATTTTATTTCAACATATGTGATAACATGAATTAATTATGGCATTTACATTGCTAAAAGTTATATGTGGGGAACATCATGACCTTTTGTGGGATTTTGATGATTTAACAAACAATAAGAAACAACTCAAAAAAATTATGTATTTGAATGGTTTTAAAGTAACTAAGGCTTATTTTACATTTTATTATGATCCTTATAACACCATTATATAGAGGTAAATTCATGAAAAACCGATATCCCACATTAAATTCCAGATATTTCATCTGATTATCACCATAACTCTTTTTCTACATGGATTTTCATTAATGTTATCAAGAATATAATTTAATTATTTTTGTTTCCTTAAAAAGTTATAGACTTACGAGTTTCAAATTACCAAATTTATTCTGACATTTTGGATCATAACCTCTCTTTCTATTTAATTGTTCATATAACACCATTATAAAACATTAATATAATCTATTTTAAGTGAAAAACTCTACCAATGGTAAATACAGATCCCAAAAACCATGAAATTAAACTAAGAAAACCACCATATGGATTCCATTTTTCAAATTATTATTTCAAACGATCCATTATTTTATTGATTTTATCCTATGATCAAATGAATATCAGTATCATGATCCTTCTGAATTCAATTCCATAAGATTGATTAAAAATATAAATCTCAATCAGAAAAAATTGAAATTGGTGCACCATTTTGTTTTAAAATATCATTAATATAAATAATTTTTATTGAATCAATATCTAAGTATTATATTATAGTTATAGAATGTAAAAATTTTGTTAAGATAGAAACAACTACCCATATTGCATCATTCATTATTGGATCATTTGGATTTCATGTGAAACAATCAATAATAATATCATCCATTAAATTAATTGAATATTAATAAGTTTATTCACTCCAATTGGATTTTTTATTCAAAACATTATCATGTTAAAAAGAAAAAAATCTTGACACATTATGATTAATTTCCCTCTTCGTATAATAAAAAATAATAATATTCTCCCAAATCCCTATGCATCCTTGCACTACTAGGGTGTAAATATAAATTTATGCAACGATTTTCAGCTAAAAATTAATTTGTTAGATATATTATAGATGGAACATGTAATCAAATAAAAAAATTTAGAAACCCGTGATAAAAAACAATTTCAACAAATTTTCCATCAGACACAGATTTTGATTTCTTCCAAATTTTCCCATAAATAAATTGAGAACATTTTATCGTTTCAAATAAAGAAAGATTTATAATCATTTGGCAATGTTTTATGTATCCATAAACATAGTAATTATCATATCTCTAATTACTAGTTATAAAAACATATGATTCATCTCAATACTCAGTAGAGTTATAACTGCATAAATATTACAACTCCATAAATCATTTACCTTATTTTCATTACTTGGTTATTAGTGTATTGAAAAATGATAATCACTGAGTAGTTTACTCCATCGAATTTATCTCATATTGACCTATTTCTTCTAAATATTTACTTTTGGTATTTTAGGATATTTGTATATCTCCCATAATTCCCCATATTGGTAATGTCTCTATATATTCAAAGAAAATATTCATGATGAAAAATCAAGATCATGGGTAAAATAATTAAATTCATGTGTCTTCAAATTTAATGATTAATATGTAACAACATTGTCATTTGGCATTAAAAAACATCAATGTCCCTTATTTTATTCATCAATGTATATTTCAAATCTATTATTTCTATATAGTAAATTAATAATTGTATCATTAAACAATTTCTTATTTAGTTCATCAAAACATTCTTCACATTCTCTTTTCTAAACGGACATTACCCATTTACAAATATTAATGGATAATGGGTATGCCAATCGTGAAAAATATAGAATGAATCTTTGATAGTAACACTATAGAAAAATTAATCTATGTATCATGATTATTTTCTTTTTTATTTTTCATTGTCTTACCATCGTCGTCTTTTTATGATCAATAGAGATTCCATCCTTGGGTAATCAAGAGATTGAGAAATTAACCCTTACCTGGCAATTTCTATTGGTCAAGGGTACAATTAACCTCATGTATAATGTCCATAGTATGTTATTAAATTATAAACGAACCATATTTATTTTTATTATATCATACATGATTCATTTATGACTTTATAATACGAATTTAACAATTATTTCAATGTTAATTAACATTTTCTGTAATAATCGCTTTATTTATCATATTTATTTTGAATTGTAGTTATTGACTGTATCATTTAGATCATGATATAAATAAATCCAGAATATAAACATTGATTTATATATCATATATTAATATAAAGAATATAAATATTTATAATAGATACATATATGAAATGGAAGGCACAGTTTATAGAGATGGTAGGTTGTACAAATGCATAAATGTTTTATCCGTTTTTATATCGTATTGAATGAAAGTAAGTGAATAAGATATATGTATGTACATAAATATATACATATATATATATATCCAGTAGCATTATTATGTCATATATCACATACATACTAATAATATATATATTTTTAATCATTGTTGAATGGTGAACGTGGGATTGAATATCATCTCGTCGTGGAGACTATAATCCGTACGTACGCATGAGGGGAAATATCAATATATTGATGGTTAAATCATATGTAATTGGATTTTATATCATATATACCTAATTATTAAAATATTCTATTTATTATTTACAATATTTACACTCATCATTATAACAATGCAAATAAATAAGTTTTTGAATAACAAAATACACCACGATGTGGAGACGGTAAGCCGTACGTACACACAGATGGTGACCTTTTTTTATAAGATGGATAGAATAATGAATATGGTTGTACAATATTTATAGTGACATAATATTTTGTAGGAGGAACTAGATTAATTATTTTGGTATGGAAACAGCAATGAAAGAGGAACTATAAGAAGAAAATAACTTGATAGAGGCTGCTGAAATTATTACATGTTCTTCGGGTGTTTCCTTTTGTGTTGATCAAAATGGCTGCATAGGTTGGATTTATGATCAATTTAAGGACACTATGTTTATATGAGGGAAGTTGGGAGTATATTAAGGTAGGTTTTGGCAGAGATAAATTGCTTTGATGGTGTGATTTTGAGAGATGGGTGAGTGCCTTTTTATAGGAGGGGTGAGAGTCAATTTAGGAAAAGATTAAAAGATTAATTTATTATACTATATTTTTTAGTTTATAATGGCTTTAAATGAATTTATTTCGATACATAGTTAGTTTTGGGGATAACTACTCTCAACTAATAGGTTTTAGACAAGTTTAGGTATCCATTTTAACCTTATCTTTTAGATTAAACTCTAAGTTAAATAGTTTAACTTTTATCGCGTATTCTTGTATTCTTACAATCTATGGTTAATAAACTTAATAAAAACATCCAATATAACCTAAAATGCTTCATTAATGACATATATAATATTATGAAAGACCTTTGGACGATCCTTAGATTTTTAGGAATATTATTTCAACCAATAATATATTATTTGTTTTAAAACTTAATTTATGTCAATTTTGACGCTATTTGGTAATTCATTTCTTGTGAATGTCAAAATAACATTATTACTTAGATAAAAATACATTAAATCAATATTAAAATTTCATACTCACCATTATAATTCGTGTATTGTATCAAAACATTCAAATTTTGGTAATTTTTATATTTACAATACCATTTATTAGATTCATTCATCAATAAGATAATTACTACATCATCATTGTGTCATAAATAATTATAATTATTTAATGTCGAAAAATTATAAATAAAATATCATTATTTAGGAAATATTTTCATATTTATAATTAGTATTTATAGCTTAAATTAGGACTTATATAACCCCGTTTAAAATTTTTTTTACTAAAAGATATATGTTTATGTTATTTATGTCTTTACTTTAAACAAATTAATATAAAGTGTCATTATCACTCTAAACTAGCTCCATGGGGTCCCAAAATAGACACAACAATTCCCATGGTCGGTCATTTCTCAACCAATAATAATACGACACTTTTTAGGGTAATTTAATATTCTAATAATATTATTTTGTTTACCCTTATATACCAGATTTATCCTTTTACCATGGAAAATAAAATATTTATCAAAGTAGTTATTCATAATTTCTAAAAATAAAAGTTACTTATTAACACATTTTGGACCTCCCTATTCTAAATATGTAATTATTTTTTCAAAATTCAAAACACATACATTGCAAAAATTAATTTAAAATTAATTACCATTGTTTAAACTGAAAGCGTGTTTTTAGGAAATAATAACTATCAAATGATTTACACTTCTTAATGTCCAGTTCAAATGTGAAATTGCATAAAATTCCCTAAATTATATTTATTGATAAAAATAAAGTCTAATTATACTTTAAAATTACCCAAAAAAATAATTTAACACTATAATTTATTTTTATTAAAAAAATGGTTTTTAATTAAAATTTAGTATTTTTAACTATTTATCAAAATATGAAAGTTATCAGAAAAGTAAAAAAAATGTATCCACAATAAAATTTTAATCTCCATTTTCTAAATAAGATTATTTTTTCACTAAATTGAATATATAAATTTGCCAAATATTTTATTTAAAAAGGGTTCGCCATAAAAAGGAAAAAAACTGTACTTTTTTTTGAAAAATACCACTTTTATCCTAAAAATTGAATTTTTCTTATATTATATCTAAGAAACACAAAATATGAATGTTAAAATAATATAGGATATATACAATTTACAATTTGTTTAATATTATTCATAACCTCTTTTTTGAACGAGTAGTTTGGTAAGTGGTTGTGCTCTTGAACTCGGTGTTGCGTATAACAAAAGTTATAGAAATACTTTGAAGAGATAAGATACTATAAAATTTTGGGGTGTTACATTCTCCCCTCATTCAATAAAATTATACCTTGCAATTTGAAAAAAAAATCAAAAAAAAGTTAAAATATAAAAATACCATTGTGGAAACCCCAAATCGGAAATTGGTTTAAAAAAACTAGTCTTAATAAGAGGGAAAGGGAAATAAAAATTCACCCCCAAATTATGATCTCGATTAGGAGAACATTGGTGGAAATTAGAGACATATAGTTAAAGGAATAATATTAATATTTTAATGGAGTGTTGGAGGCCACTAATCACAAACAAGTGTAAAATTGAGGGCCTCAATCCCATCGATCTATGATGATTTAAAGTATCATCGATTCAACAAAACATATGTTATTAAGATAATTTTTTTTTGGTTTTACGATAACCTCCCTAAAGTTTAATAATTAATTTCATCATAGAAGAAGTAGAAAAAAATTGACAAGTATACTTCTATCCATTAACTAATTTCTACCACAAACACATATTTCACTCCAAAAAACAAAATTAAAAAATATTCTATTTATCATAATCGTATAGGGTTCCAAAAAATGAATTTATATTTTATCTATCAACCGATATTAAAAAAACAATATTATAAAAAGCAGGACATCACTTTGGCCCATGGTAGGTGATGCACCCTTGTCACCCTTCAGTTGGGGGTTCAAGTATCACGGCCTTACAGGACGTGATAGGTTGTTGCCCGGCCTTCGGGTTGTCCTTTTTATAACAATACAAAAAAAAAATATTAAGGTGTGTTTAAACTATAAACAATAGTATCCAATGTTTAACACAATTCATTCCATCCTTTAGACTTATCCAAAAATCTTCGCTACAAACTCACAGTAAAAAATTAATAAGGAAGGTAAACACAATGAAGATCCTTTTTCCCACATAATAACATGTGAATACCATCATCATGTATTCTTTTAAAACATGGTAACACCCTGAATTACATTAAAACCTTATTGATTACATTCATTCTATATTATTACATTTTGAATAATGGATATAATACTTATATCCAAAAATGTTGTAAACTCCAACAATAATAGAATATACAAATCATTAATTATTTACAAGGACATCATGAATATCCAATATTATGTATCCAAGTCAATCATATATTATTCAAAAATCACTACCTCTGTATCAGAACCATATTATGGTTTATCTTTCTCTCAACCATTTATTTTCCAACAAATTTAACCCCCTATTGTGTCACTTTTCTTGGTTTCACACAATCTCAAGTCCTTAATGAAATAGTTCTATAGTACAATTCTTATATACTCTATAATTATTATAACATGTACATCATTAAAAAAAATTTCAAATGAAAATATAAATTAATAACAACATAATAAATCTAATCATTCCTCTTTATCTTTGGTATTATTATATGATGATTATTATTCAACAGCCTCATTTGGTGTATACTCTGATGATTTGGACATTGATTTGTGTAGTGTCCCAGCTCTTTACAGATGAAGCATTATACATTTGCCAAATTTTTATCCTTTCAATCACATAATTGGTGTCCTTTTTCTCCACACTTATCACAAACTCTCATTCCCTTCAAAAAATTACCAAGGTGATTATTTCCATAGTTACCACATATGTGAAAATCCTACATTCCCCTCTTCCCTTTATCCATCATTCTCTTGACCATATTCTTCATCTCTTGCTTCACTTTAAAGCCATAGGATATAGTGAATTCTTAACATATCTTATTAACACCAGATATTATTTCTTCAAATGATGTCAATACACAGGAGACTATTTCCCTTCAAAATGTTGGATTATGACTATGAAATATATGACCCTTCTTACCCTTTAGATCATGAATATTTCTAGAGTTCTTATTACTTATATTAAGCACCATTTCTAAATGACGACAGACAATAAGTTTGATCATATCATACTATATAATCCAAAAACTAGAAAAATTCTCGACATTAATTGAATATTTTCACTCATCTATTCTTATAATCAAAAAATGGTTTCTTTGCTAGTATATTTACTCATATATCCTTCATAATGGTTTGTTAATAAATTGTGAATTATCCTAAGCATATCCCACAGGAGTGTCGTAACCAAGAGTGAAACAAGGCTCGTTATCTTGTACCAGGATATCGCAGGACATGCTTGAAACTCCTTATCTGATTTTTCACTCCTAGATATATATGTTCCAGAGCCACCTCTACTTGCACGTATCCAGATATGGATTTATTTCTTGAAAAACGCACATACTATCTACCTCACCAGATTTTTTTGGATGTTCTTCTGTACTAATCCTCAAAGTCTATATTAGGGTGTTGTTCTCTAATTCGAGTTTTTCTAAATCTAGTTTCCTATGTTTTTTCTAAACATCCTATGATACCAACATTAATGCCCTGACCCCCGTTCCCCCCAGTCGGTGAATTATTTTAATAATGTGTCATGATACAAAGAAATCATGTCCCGAAAGTTCGATCAGTTTAGCAGTCTTGGAAATAGATTGCATACATAAACTTCACATTACAATTTCAAACATAAAAAAGAATAGATTGATCTTTGAGAATTACATTTTTCCCTTTTATCTTAATCCTTCATATCAATCATAATAGGATTCTTGGAAATCCTAAGAAAATTAAACATAAAAAAGGGTAGATCTTAGAAGCTCAGTATGGGAATAAAATTTTTCGGAAGATAACATAAATAATAGGTATGTGCAATAATTTAAAACACATGCAGTTACAAATAATAAACATTTTCACTTTATTGAAGAAATATGAGCTGAGTTAATAATTCTATAATAAAATGTATTCATGGGTATTATACAAGTCGAATAACCACAAGAACCATCAATATTATTTTCATAGTGAGGAAATGTATAATTCCAAACATTCTGAATTTTGTTTTCAAGGCCTCAAACAAGATGTCTAAAAATGATTAAGGAATCATCCAAAACCATGTATAAAATTGGGAAAGGCCTCGTCCAATTCCACATTTAATTGTCTGATAAGACGTACCAATGAATTGAGGAGCTATAGAGGGCTCCAACCATCACTTACTAAGTCCAATGCATTCCTAAAATAAAATGTTCCAACAAAACATAAACATTCGTATTAAAACTATCATAAAAATATCAATACTTTATCTGTAAAACATGAATAGTATAAAAATAACACGTCCACAATCCAACATATCACAAAACCATGACTATAATATCAAAGATTTGTATCATCATAAATCAACCTCGATCAAGAATAATATCCCGTAAAGGATGTTCACAGAACCAAAAATAATCTGTAAAAATCATTGAGATAAATATCCCTTTTTCATGAAATTATTTAAAATTAATATAAAGGAAATAATTTAAATGGTTTTTTTTTTGAATCAAAGTGTCACATACTGCTTTGAAACATTTTAGAGGAATTAAAATTTTAAAACATACATGTATATATAAAAAATTCCTTAAAACAATTTTCAAAACATGGACATCAATGTGGAAGTTATTAGGAATAAATCGTTAAAACATTTAAAATGATGTTTTAGAAAAAAGTACCTTAAAAATAATACCTTTGAAAAATCTTTTATGAAACATGGACATGGATAATGAATATGTCCCAGTAAATACTTATGTAAATACAACCAGGGATATTAAAGAGAATATGAAATTAACCCTTACCTTGCACTTTCCTTTCGAAGAGGGTACGTTTAAACTCTAGTATAATAAAAATTGTATGTTATTAAATTATAAAAGAACCATATTCATATTTATTATATCATACATTATTCATTTATGACATTATAATACCCTTTTAATAATGATTTCCAGGTTAAATTAATATTTTGGGTAATAATTTATTTCTTTATCGTACATGTTTAAAATTTTTATTCTTGATCGTAAAATTTAGATAAGGATTTAAAGAAATCCATAATATAAAACATGATTTTTATATCATATAAATTTATAATATAAATATTTATAACATATAGATATATGAAATGGAAGGCACCGTTTATGGAGATGTTAGGCCGTACGTATGCATAAACATTGTTTCTGTTTTCATATCGTATTGAACTAAAGTAAGTAAATAATATATATGTAATTCCATACATATATACATATATACCACTAGTAGTAATATAATTTCATATGTTAAATTATTATTAGTAATATATATTTTTATTATCATCGTTGAATGCTGAACGTGGGAATGAATCTCATCGCGTCGTGGAGACGGTAATCCGTACGTACGCAAGAGCGAAAATATCATTATATTGATGATAAAATAGTATGTAATTGGATGGTATATCATATATATAGAATCATTAGAATGTTAAATTTTTTATTTACACTAGTTATACTCATTATTATACCCATCCATATAATGAAGTGTCTTAATAACAAACTACACTACGACGTGGAGACGGAAAGCCATACGTACATATGGTGATTTTTTCATTTATAGGATGGATAGAATAACGAATATAGTTGTACCATATATATAGTAACATCACAGTTTGTAGTTGGTACTGGAGTTATTATTTTGGTATGGAAACAACAAAAAAAGAGGAACTGGAGGATGAAAAGAACTTGAAAAAGAGTGGTATAAGTATTACCTCTTCTTCAAGTGTTTCCTTTTGAGTTGATCAAACAGTCTCCATAGGTTGGATTGGTTATCAATGTAAACAATTTAGGTATATCTGAGAAAATTTGGGAGGAAATTTTTCTAGGGTTTGTCCGAGCCAAATCGCATTGGAGGTGTGATTTTGAGAGAAGGGGGAGTTCCATTTTATAATAAGGGTGAGGGTCACTTTAGGAAAAGATTGAAATATTAATTTATTATACAATCATTTTAATTTTAAAATAGATTTAAATTAATTTATGTCGATCCTTAGGTGGTTATGGTTCTAAATCCTCTCAACCAATAGGTTTTAGACAGGTTTATGTTAACATTATAACCTTATCTATTATATTTAACTCTCAGTTAAATAGTTTTACTTTTACTTTGTCTACATGTACTCTTACTTTATATGGTTAATAAATTTACTCTAATCATAAAATAGAACCACCAGTGGTTAATTAATGAAATATATAATATTATATAATCCCTATGGCAAACCCATAGATTTTTGGGAATATTATATAAACAAATAATATCATCTTTGATTTAAAAATTTATTTATGAAAATTTAGACACTATTTGGTATTTGTTATTTTGGGAAACATAAAAAAACTTAATTACTTAGAAACAATTACATTAAATAAATCCTAACATGTCATATTCACATAAAAAATTAGTTTATGGCATAAAAACTTTCAAATTATGTTTATTTTAATATTTACAATATTATTTATTTTATTCTATCATTAATAATATAATTAGAGCATCATCATTGTGTCATAAATAAATTTTATTATTTAATGTCTAAAATTTATAAATTGAATATAATTACATAGGAAATCGTTTCATAATTTTAATTACTATTTATTTTCTAAATTATGATATATATAACCCCATGTAATAATTGTTTTACTAAAAGATATATGTTTATGTCATTTTTGTCTTTACTTTAAATTAATTAATATAATGTGTAATTATCACTATCAAGTGGATCCATGGAGTCCCTAAATAATCCAAAATATGCCCATGGTCGTAAATATATCAATCAATAGTAATATGACACGTTTTAGGGTAATTTTATGTTATTATAAAATTATTTATTTAACCTTACTTACCGTATTTACCTTTTAACCATGGTAAATAAAATATTTACCGAAGTAATTATTCATAATGTCTAAAATTAAAAGTTAACTATTTAAAAAATTTAGATCAACTAATTCCAAATATGTAATAAATTTTTCCTAATTCAAAACACATAAATGAAAGAAATAAATTAGAAATTAATTCCTATTGTTAAAACATAAATCATTTTTTAGGAAAAAATAACTACCAAATGTTTGAAAATTGTTTATGTCCATTTTAAATGTAAAATTACATCCAATGACCTAAAATATATTAAATTATAAAAATATAGTCTACTTATACTATATAACCACTCGAAATTATAATTTAACACTATAAATTATTTCAATTAATAAAGTAGTTTTTAATTTAAATGTAGTATTTTTTAACTATTCATCAAAATATGAAAGTTATCAGAAATGTACCAAAAATTTTCCAAACTAAATGTTTATGTCCTTGTTCTATATAAGAATTTAATTTCACTATATTGAATATATAAAAGTTTCAAATATTGGATTTGAAAAAGTTTCTCCATTAAAATGCGAAAAAACTGCATTTTTTTAAAAATACATCTGTTATGTTAAAAATTAAATTTTTCATATATTATGTCTATGAAAAAAATATGAATGTTAAAATTATATAGGATATATTAAATATAAATTTTAGTTAATACTATTCAAAACATTTTATTGAACGACTAGTTTGGTAAGTCGTGGTGTGCTTGAACTCGGTGTTGCGTATAATGCAAGTTACTGAAATACTTTGAAGAGATAACATACTATAAAATCATGGGGTATTACATCCTCACCTCCTTCAATAATTCGAATCCTAACTATTTGAATTTTTTAAAAATTAAATGGAAAAAATAGAAAAATACCCTTATGGAAAACCCACATCGAAAATTGGGTTAATAAAATTTAGTATTAATACGAGGGAAAGGGAAATGAAATAGTCACCCCAAAATTATGATATTTATTAAGAGAACATTTGTTGAAATTAGATAAAAATAATTGGAGGGAAAATGTAAATATTTACAGTGAGTGATTGAGGTCATCAATCACAAACAAGTGTAAAATTGAGGCCCTCAAAGCAATCAACATATGATGATTTAAAATATCACCAGTTCAACAAAACATAAGTTATTAAAATAACATATTTTTGGTTTTACAATACCATTCCTAAAGGATTAGAATTAATTTCTTCATAGAATAAGTAGAAAAAAATACTTGACACATCGATTTCCATCTGTTATCTAATTTCTACCATAAACTCATCTTCCACTCTAAAAGATAATAGCTCTCACAAATATTTTATTTATCGTAATCATATAGGGTTACAAAAAATGAATTCATAAATCACATGTCATCCCATTTTAAAAAACTAAATTATACAAACCAGTAAATCACTTAGGTCCAGTAGTAGGTGATGAACCATTGTCACCCTTCAGTTGCGGGTTCATGTCCCTTAGCCTTACTATACAAGACATGTTGTCGCCCGGCCTCCAGGTTGTCCTCTTTATACAAATAAAAAAATTAATAATAATATTTATAAATTTTTTAACCATAAACAATAGTATCCAATTTTTAACTTAAATCATTCCAACCTTTGGAATTATCCAAAATACTTCTGTCCAAACTCACAGTAACAAATTTATAAGGAAGGTAAACACATTAATGATCCTTTTTTCCACATAATAACATGTAAATACCTTCATCGTATATTCTTTTAATACACTATAACACCCTAAATTACCATAAATCCGTATTGATTACATTGATGATCTCTTATTCTTTATAGAATACTGAATATACTCTTTATATCCAAAAATATTTTGAAGTCAAACAATTATGGAATATACAAATCATTAATCAGTTTCAAGTTAGTAATGAATATCAAAAATTAATTATCAAAATAAATCCTATATTATTCCAAAAATAACTACTTTAGTATCAGAACCATATTATGGTTTATATTTCTCTCGACCATATATTTTCCACGACATTTATCCCCCTTTTGTGTCAATTTTCTTGGTTCCACACAATCTGAAGTCCTTAATGAAATAGTACTGTAGTAAAATCCTTGTGTACTCTATAATTCTTATAACATGTAAATAATTAATAAAATACTAAAATGAAATAATAATTTAATAACAACATAAAAATTATAATCATTTATCTTCATCTTCGGTGTTATCATAACCTGATTATTATCCAATAGCAGCATTTGGGGTATACTTGGCTAGTTCAGACTTTTTTTCACGTAGTCTCCCAACTCCTTGAAGATAAAGCATTTTACATTTGAAACCATTTTATCCCTGAAATCACATACATGGTGTCCATTTTCTCCATACATATAACAAACTCTTATTCTATTCAAGAATTTTTCAAGGTGATTGTTTCCACAGTTACCACATATAGTAAAATCATTCGTTCCCAACTTCCCTTTTTCCATATTTCTGTATACCATTATTTTCTTCTCTTGCTTCCCATCAATGCCATATGACTTATAGAATAATTCACTTCTCTTATTAACACTTGATAATATTTCATCATATGATGAGAATACGTGGGGGGATATTTCCCATATAAATTTTGGTTTATGAATATGAAATATATGATGATTTTTACCCATTGGATCATGCATATTTCTGGAGTTCTTATTCCTTCTATTGGGCGCCATTTATAAATGACGACACAATCTAGGTCAGATCATATCATACTATATAATCCCAAAAGTAGAAAAATTCTCAACATTAATAGAATATTTTAACACATCTAGTATCATAATAAAAAATAATGGTTTCTTTTCTAGAATTTTTACTAATATATCATTCATAATGGTTTTTAAATTAATTGTGAAATATCATAAGCATATCCTATGGCAGTGTCGTTACCAAGAGTGCAGCATGTCTAGTTATAATGTACCAGGATACCCCAGGTCAAGCCTGAAACTCATTGTCATAGTTTTCACTCCTAGGTACATCTGTGCCAGAGCCACATCGACATTCTCATATCCAGTTAGGAATTTATTTCATGGAAAACACACAGAATATCTACATTGAATTTTTTTTCAATGTTCTTCTATATTAATCCTCAAATTCTATCTACAGGTCTTGATCTCTAATCAGATTTTTTCTAAATCTATTTTATATTATTATTGATAAAATTACTCTGAGACCAACATTAATGCCCTGACACCCGTTACCCAGAGTCGGTGCAATATTTTAATACATTGTCATGATACATGGAAATAATTTTCTAAAATACCGATCAGTTTAGCAGTCTTTGAAATATATTACTACATAAAATTCACACTATAATATCAATAATTAAATACAGAATATAATGTTCATTGAGAACACCATTATTAACTTTTACCTTAACACTGAATATCAATCATAATATACTTCTTGAAAATACTGGGGAAATAAATAATAAGAAAGGGGTGAGATCAGAAGCTCAGTAAGGGTAAACAATTAACAGAATATAACATAAACAATAGGCATGATGAATAATTGAAAAAACATATATTTACAAATAATAAACATTAAAACTTTATAGAAGAAATATGAGCTGATTAAATAATTCCATAATAAAATGTAGTCATGGTTATTCTACTGGTCGAATAACTACATGAACCCTAAATATTATTTTCATAGAGAGGGAATGTATAATGCCAAACATTCTGAATCATTTTGTCAAGGCCTCGACCAAGAGTTCTAAAAATTATTAAGTCCTCGAACAAAATCATATATCGAATGGGGATTGGACTTGGAAAATTCCATTTTTAATTGTTTCTTGAAACCTACAGATTCATCGAGGAGCTATAGCAGGCTCCACCTATCAATTACTAAGTCCAATGCATTCCTTAAATGAAAAGGTTTAAACATTAAATAAACATTCATATGAAAACTATCATATGAAATGTCATTAAATTTTCCATCAACCTTGAATGGTATAAAAATAACACATCCACAATCCATCATATCAAAAAATAATCAATATAATATGGAATATTTGAATCATAATAAATCATCCTCAATCATGAATAATATTCTGTAAATCATGTTGATATACACGGAAATGATCATTAAAAATCATTGAGAGAAATATCCCTCTTCATGAAAAAATTTAAAATTCATATAAAGAATTTAATTTAAAATATATTTTTGAATCAAAGTGTCTCATACCACTATAAAATTTTTTAGAAGAATTATTACTATAAAACATTCATGTTCATATAAAAAAAATCCATAAAACCGTTTTTAAATCATGGAAGTTAATGATGAAGGTTTAGAATAATAAATATTTAAAACATTTAAAATGATGTTTTAGTAAAAATTACCTTAAAATGAATCCCTTTGAAAACACTGTTATGAATCATGTACATGGATAATAAATATGTCCCATTAGATACTTACGTAAAAACAACCTCAGATAATAAATAGATTGTGAAATTAACCCTTACCTTGGACTTTCCTTTGGACAAGGTTATGTTTAACCTCTTGTATAATGAAAATAGTATGTTATTAAATTATACCATAACCATATTCTTAATTATTATATCATACATGATTCATTTATGACATTATATTACCCATTTAATAATGATATTCATGATAAATTATCATTTTGGGCAATAATGGTTTTCTTTGTCATACGTGTTTTAACTTGTTATTCTTGATCGTATCATTTAAATTATGATTTAAATACATCCTGAATATAATCCTTTATTTATATATCATATATATTTAGAATATAATTATTTATAATATATAGTTATATGAAATGGAAGGCACTGTTTATAGAGACGGTAGGTTGTGCGTACACATAAACGTTGTTTCTGTTTTCATATCATATTGAACACAAGTATGTGAATAAGATATATGTATGTACATTCATATATACATATATATCTCCACTAGATTAATAGTTTCATATATTACATACTTATTAATAATATATACTTTTATAATCATCATTGAATGGTGAACGTGGGAACAACTCTCATCGCGTCGTGGAGACAATAATCCGTACGTGCGCAGGGGCGAAAATATCATTATATTGATGGTGAAATCATATGTAATTATACGGCATATCATATAAAAAGAATAATTATCATGTTATATTTTTTTTTAAAATAGTTATACTCATTATTATACCCATCCAAATATTTATTTTTTTGAATAATAAACTACAACACGACATGGAGACCGTAAGCCATATGTACGCACATATGGTGACTTTGTCATTTATAGAATATATAGAATAAAAAATATGGTTGTACCATATTTATAGAAAAATCAGTGTATTTAGGAGGTATTGGAGTTATTATTTTGGTATTGAAACCAAAAATAAAGAGTAACCGGAAGAAGAAAAAAACTTGAAAAAGGGTGGTGAAATTATTACCTCTTCATCGGGTGTTTCCATTTATGTTGATCAAAAGGGCTCCATAGGTTAGATTTATGACCAAAGAAATATCTATATGTTGATGTGAGGAAATTTTGGAGGATACTTGGGCAGGATTTGGCCACGTCAAATGGATTTGGAGGTGTGAATATGAGATATGAGGACGTGCCATTTTATAAGAAGGGCGAGGGTCATTTTTGAAAAGATTAAAATATTAATTTATTATAAAATATTTTTCAGTTTATAATAGAATAAAATGAATTTATTTCGATATTTAGTTGGTTATGGGTCTACATCATCCCAACCAATAAATTGTAGACATGTTTAGGTTAACATTATAACCTTATCTTTTAGATTTAACTCTTAGTTAAATAGTTTAACTTTTACCGCGTCTTCTTTAATTCTTACACTATATGGTTAATAAACATACTCTAAAATTAAAATATAACATCAAGTGGTTCATTAATGACATATATAATATTATTTAATCTCTCTGGATGAACCTTATATTTTTAGGAATATTATATCAACCAATAATATAATATTTGTTTTAAAAATAATTTATGTCAACCAATAATATAGTCCTTCGGGCCCTAAAATCGACCCAAGGAAGCCCATAATCAGAAATTATCCACCAATATAAATAGTAAAAATGTTAAGGTAATTTAATAATATTATTATATTATTATTTTACCCTTATTTAATGGATTTACTATTTAACCATGGTAAATAAAACATTTACAGAAGTAACTTTTCATAATTTCTAAAAATAAAAGTTAACTATATACCAAATTTAGAACTATTGATGATAAATATATAATCCATTTTTTCATATTTAAAACACATATGTGGTAGAAATTAATTGAAAATTAATTCACGTTGTTACAATAGAAAGCGTGTTTTTCGGAAATAATAATTATCAAAATATTGACACATGTTTATGTCCAGTTTAAATGTTAAATTATATAAAATGACCTAAATTATATTAAACGATAAAAATATAGTACAACTGTAGTTTAAAACCACTCGAATTTATAATTTAACACTATAAATTATTTTTATTAATTGATTTTTTTTAATTCAAATTTAGTACTTATAACTATTCATCAAAATATGAATGATATCAGAAACTTACCAAAAATTTATCAAAAGTAAATTTTTATGTCCCTATTATAAAAAAAATTAAATTTAACTAAATTGAATATATAAAAGTTTCAAATATTCAATTTAAAAAAGAGTTCTCCATGAAAAGTAACAAAAATAACATTTTTTTTAAAAAATACCTCTTTTATCTTAAAATTTGAATTTTTCTTATATTATGTATATGAAACCCAAAAAATGATTGTTAATATTATATAGGATATATAAAATTTAAAATTTAGTTAATAATACTCATAAACAGTTTTTTAATGGCTAGTTTGGTATGTCCTGGTGCACTCGAGCTCGGTGATGTGTGTAGCGCAAGTTGTTGAAATATTTTGAATAGATAACATACTATAAAATATTGAGGTGTTAAATTGTCAAACTCCAGATTTTTGTGATAAATTAGGTGAAAGGAAGTTAATGGGACCAGATTTGGTATAAGAGATGAATAGAAGAAATTCAATTTATTTATAAGAACATGAGAACAGCTAATAGCTGGCAGAAACGTTTTGCAGATAACCAGATGAAAGATCAATCTTTCGATGTAGGTGATCATGTATTTCTCAATGTTTCTCTGAGGAAATGTATGAGGTGTTTTGGTAAGAGGGGAGTAATGAGTCTGAGGTTCATTGGACATGGCGAAATCCTGGAGAAAGTTGGATCAGTTGTGTACAGATTAGTATTGCCTCCAATTTTATCCCAGTTACATAATTCTTTTCATGTTTCAATGTTGAGAAAGTATATTATAAATTCATCTCATGTTTTGTGCCCAAAGGTTGTTCAGTTGGAAGAGAGTCTCTCTTATGAGGAACCACCTGACCAGATTCATGACCGAAAAGAGTATGTTATGTGGAATAAGGTATTTCATTAGGTGAAGGTTTTGTGTAAAAACCATATGGTTTAAGAGACAATGTGGGAATCTGAAAATGCTATGAGGGATAAATACCCCTACTTATTTGATAAGTGAATAAAAATTGCAATGATGCAATTTCCAAAAGGGGGCAAGGATGTAACATCCCAAGTAAATAATGAATAATATATTTTCATATTTTTTTAATATTTTTGAATTAAATATTGATTTTAATTTAAGGTGATATTATGATTAATGGAGTACATGATATGAAACAATGAGTTTCTTTGAAATCTTACATAGCTCACAATGTAGAGTTATACTGAAAAATAATAATATAATATTATTTTAATCTTTCGTTAACAACATGTTGTTTTATTTGAGGGAATGAATAAAACTAACTAAAATATGATTACATGTGTTTGTTAAATGTTTTTACATTTATCCAATTAATTTTAGATCCTTAAAATAAGAAATAATTCGATTTAAGCATTAATATACTCTAATATTCATTATTAGGAAAATTTACTTCCTTTTGATAGTGAACCCGAATTAAATCAATTTATGGTCACATTTATATTTTCTTTTTGAAAAATTAAAATTATATTTAGAATCGGAACATCAAAATTTTCTTTGGTTAATTTTTTGATATTTTTCTCATAAAATTAATTTTTAATGAAAAGTGAATAATAATGTATTTTAATTTAAAACTACCTTTTAATATAATGTATTTTTATAGTTATATTTTCATTTTAATTGGTTTCACAGTGTAATTAGATTATATCGTTACCATTTAATATAATGTTGGTCATTTGAAGTAATTTCACTTTAAAATTGGACATAAATTAATGTCATTATTTTGATAGTGATAATTTCTGAAAAACATGTTTTATTGTTTCACATCAGGAAATAATTATAAATTAATTAATTAAAATTATATTATTTGAATTTGGTAAAATAGAAATCATTTTTCAATTTGTAATATCAAATATATCTTAGCCTTAATTTTTTTTTTCTAAAAACCTTCTATTTTTGAGGAATAGTCAAAACACAGAGTAATAGTTAAAACCCCACTTCTTCATTTAAATTAAAATTTTCAACTTCTGTGAATTTAATTATAAAAATATGAAATACATGGTTATTACTAGTTTGTAAAATTTGGTTCGATAAGATGAAAATAATTTTTTGGGGAAGAGTATCTTTTGACTTTTATTTACTGCTTTTAAAGATAAACAGGGTAATCCAAGGTAAAAATAATATGATAATAATATAAAATTACCATATAATGTGTAATAATTCTATTGGTTGATACATTTACAATCATGGTAATCCATGGGACGATTATGGGACCCCATAGAGCCACTTAATAGTGATAATGACACTTTATATTAATTAAATTCAAATAATGACAAAAATGACATCAAAATATATCTTTTATTAAATCAATTCATACATGGGGTTATATAAGTTATCTCTTAGACTATAAATATTAATTGGTAATCTATAAATATTTCCTATATCATGATTTTTTTATAATTTTTATACATCAAATAAATAAAAAAATTTATGACACAATGATGATGCAGTATTTACCTCAATAATGATTGATTTAAATAAATAAGATTATAAATAATAAAAAAATATCCAAACCTTATCATATTATTATTGATTGATTTTATTTAGAACCAGAGTCATATTATCTTTGACTTTAATGAGTTTGGGTCATATAGAAATGGAATATCATTATATAATAAAATAATATTTTCAAACATTTTTAAAGAGCCATCCTCCCCCTTATAAAATACCCTCGCCTCTTACCCATTACTCACACCTCTCAAGCCCCTTGTCTCGCCCAAAAGCTTCCCTATTAAGCTCCCTAAATCCCACTATTCCATCCATAAGCTGTAACATAGTCCGAAAGCACTTCATGTAATTATTTTGGGTCAAATCTATGGGATTTACACAATTTATAGGCAATGTCTTCTCTTATGTTCTTTTCATTTATTTTCATTCTCCAACCCCCGTAATCTCGCTTTATTTATTAATTTTATAAAACAAATTTCTTCAAAAATACTCGGATGTTGTTAGGATGTGGATTCAAACTAATCTTACACACACCTCCATCTAATTTGTAATGAACAAACAGTTTTAGTGGATGACGAACTAACGCTCTAGCAAACGATGTGTGTTTAATCTTCTTCTACCACCTCTTATAGTGTCCATTAAGATGGAACTATATTCATATGTTATATATATTATATTTATATTATCTATATAAATATATATTTATTTATTTTTCATTTATAACATAACTTTATGGTTTCCATAATGGGTAAATGTGACAATTTCATTTGAGGAAGTGCGGACTACCGCCCTCTCAAAGTGTTATGACTCGTTCATGTTATAAGTGGAATATAGAAAATATGGTCTTATTGTAATTATAAATGATATTATACTGGAATTATAATATAACTATGTATCATTAATTTTCCATTCCATTAAAAATGACATAGAAATGAATTTTGTGTTCATTCGAATGGACGACATACCTTCTCCCTAAAAATGTCATTTCATTTCATATCTCAAAATGTTATTTACTATTTTAAATATGTATATATAATAGATATATATGATATATATGATATATAGATCATCAATATCATTATGCAGATAATAGACTTTTGACCACAAGAACAAATTGTAATTATAAGAATTTTATTTTTGACTTAAGTACCAAATATCGACAAAACATCCTTTATTAACATAAATGATTACATAATGTTTATAACATGGTAATAAGTGATATTAAAGAAATAGTAAACTATAAAAAGGTTCTTAAGAAATTATAAATTAACATTAGTTTATTGTATACGAGATTATCAAGTGAATGGGTGTTGTCGGACATGAGGTAAGGGACTTCGTCTCAATCTCCATTCATTGAGGCATATTTTGTTTTATACATGACTTTATTTCATACGGTGTATAAACAATATTTAATTTTCATTTCATTCGAAGGTAATATTTTCTCAATGATGTGTTTTCCTAAATGACAAAAACAAATGATTCTTTTTAACGTTCACGGTGATAATGACATTTTCTGCCGCTGTGAGTATTATCTGATCATTGGATTCCTTAATAAGTCGTAATGTTTGTAAAAGAAAAATAAATACCATATAATATTTTACATATTTTGGTATTCAAAACGGGTTTGTTAAATGATTTGTTAAGTAAATATCTTTATTTGATATATTATTTTTGAAATGTGTATATACTATCTTCACTTTTATGTTTGTTTTTTGTGTTATGAATATGTTTTGGTTCTAGGGCATTATTTACGTATACTGCGGGTTCCGTGAAAAAAAATAGGCAGGTGAGCCCTAGATAACTCTTCAATGCATTGGGTAATGTGATGGAGGTAAACATGAATGTTTCTCCTAAGATATTTAGGGAATATATTGGGATGGGTATTCCAAATGTTACTCCCTACGTAGCTATGAAAGCTACATTGTAAGTATGTTATAGAAGCCACAAGTAACATTTATGATTTGTGATTACTACGTGTTATTCAAAAATCTTATAATTTAATGAGTCTTGTTAAAGAGCTTATGTTAGGTATGTAAAGATGAACAAATGTTTTATTTCATGGTTTTATAACCCTTACCAATCTTTTTATGATCATCCCATGTTTTGAAATGTTATTTCAAAGGAATTAATAATGAATATGGTCAATGATTAGATCAAGGAAAATTCATGCTATCTAAAACATAGAACACGACATGTGTCTTTTTTTATTAGTTTTTATTTTATGAAAAAAAATATGAAGTGTCTACTTTTAATTTTTTAGATGTAATGTAATAGTTATAGCCTAATTCTCTAAAACTATAATCCTAAAAATATCATCAATGTGAATTATTTATCTAATCCATGATTATGTAATGTTTTATGTCTGTGTCCTTACGGAAAGAGTTTCACAACGCCATCTTCAATTGTAAAACCAATCATTCTAGTATAAAATTAGATGTAAACAATGTACATTTTCAGAAAATTCCTACCCATGATTATATTATAGACATTAATCTCTAGAACAGTAAAATACCATTTCAAATTACCTCCATTAATAGTTATAGACCATGATTCACACATAAAATATCGTCATTCTCTTTGACAAAGATAGGTTTACGTTTTTAACATAGAATTCTTCTTCTAATATATTGAACATTGAAGATAAAAATAACAAGAATAAATAGTGGAATGGGAAGCACCTGTATCAAACAAAACATCCATAGGGATATAGTTCAAATGAATCATAAATATCATGGATTATGGTCTGGATAGATCATCTACAAAAACCTTCTCTTCTCTATATAATTTCCTACTGATGAAAACATTTATATTTTTTCCTATTCATTTCCCCTTGTTGAGGTGTCATGGTATTCATTGGCTCACAATAGATGGATCTTTTCTACGGAAAATAACTATTCTAAAGTCCTTTAATGGTCAATTAATATGACACTTATGACACCTTAGAAGTATCTATAACACACAAAAATAGATAAACACAATAATATTGTTGATGATTCCCTATTTTGGAGAAATTGTGGAATGTCATTGTGACTATGTACACTCTCACTTCATGTGTTTAATGGAACCAAATTGAAAACATCCACATTTTGTAATGGGTCTCAAAAAAAGATTCACCAGTCCCATTTTTTGATTTTGAGTTATTCACCTTCCTTGGAAATAAGTTTCCCTCTTCCACTTTCTCATAAACATTAGAGTTCCCACCAATTCCCCTGGGTATCAAAATGATTCTTCCTCCTATATATCCCTAGATGTATCTTTCATCTACCATCACTCCATCGAATGTATCTATCTAATATTTGATACAGAGAACAACAATATTTGAGAAAATGTCATATCACATCCAGATTCAATGTTTTTTTCCGTAAAGGATGCACTCACAACAACTTTGGTTGTAAATCACAATAAATTTATGATTTTCTCCACATAGTTTGTGATAAAAAATATTTTCCTGCTTTATTATGATGAATTAACCACTTATTTGATTTCTATATGTTTGTGGATAGAATTTTTTTAAATAATTATTCAAAACTATCCAAAACAATTATTTGATCTACTCCATCTTACACAACTATTTCCCACAACTTGCAGGCATGATCTATTAACATATAAGATTTCATCTTGTCTTTTAGCTCAACTATTTTATCGATGAAATAAATGATACAACTCATAATATTCATCCACACCTATACATTATATAGGTCTGAATATCCATGAATTATGAGAGGAATCTGTTTCTAGAATTGGATGGAATGATCCAATTTCCTTGGATCATCCCTCATGTTCCATCTCTCCATATCTTGAAATATTTTTACATTACTCTGAACCAATTTTTCGATCACATGTGGATCAGGTGCGAGCAAATTCTCAGTAGTTTATTTCAGTATATTTCTATAATGCCTAAAAGGTTTCATTTTCTAGAATCACAAAAAAAACCATAAGTATCACTATATATTAACAAATTTATTATAATTTCAAATTCTACCACATTATACTATCTCAATATTTCATTCCAAAATCAACTATTTTCCATGTTCAACATTTTTTGAGAAATATCTACTTTCTTTTCAAATCAATTTTTTTAAAATGTCACAATAATGATCTTTTTCAAATTCATTTATTTTATTATTTTCAAAAATAAACAATATAAGTAAAAAAATTACTCAAAATGATATATTCACTCATAGAGGAATGTCATTTCTCTAATTCGTTTCATGGTCTTCTCATTTTCTAAACCCCTGACAATGAAATTAAAAATCCTATAAGTTTATCCAAAATAAATTTTGTACCCAACTTTATGTTAAATTGAAGTTAATTATAAAAAGGTTTGTAATATATTTTTATTCTGTATATTTGATGTCCCAAAAATCCTACTAATTTCTAACAAGCTGATATAGGGAATATACAATTATGAAATTCTTTATCGGGAAAACATTTCCAACAGAAGTGGAACACATTGGAATTGTACCATAAAATCATGTAACCTTTCTCTAAGACCCAAGGCAAAGACTAGATTATTTTAGTGTTATTAACCAATTCATTGTTATGGAATATTTACTCCATCACCAAGAGTGTTCCATAGTAGCAAAAATATTGGGCAGCTTTATAATTATTGTCACAATTCTACAAGGATGGATGTTTGGGACACCCCTCGTATGTCGCAAACATCATATTATCTAATGAATCGAAGGAATAAAAACAATCATAGACAGAATAATAAGGCAAGCTATGGTTATTACATAAATTCTATTGTCCATATAAAGAGAAAACTCAACAGGGAAATAAATAACAATATTTTACGATGAATGAATTATATAGAGTTGAGAAGGTTATGTTAGATGATGAGCCTAAACCATCAACCATGATAGGTACGATTATTTTGAATAATATCGTTATGATATTTTTTTATATAGTTTATTACTATTCCTTTATTTATTCTCATGATATTTATTTTATTGGATTAAATGATTAGATGAGTATGGATGTGTTAAAACTACAATATCAACTTGGTCAAAGATAATTTTGATTTTTATAGTTTATTTGCTATTAATATTGATGGATTGGAGTTGAAATGGGATGTATATACACATGAGATAGATTACTAGGAAATTATCCAAGGAATGTATTGGTTCATAACATTCAAGGATCACATCGACTGTTCTACCAAAGAGGTCTGTTTTACAACTACAGACGGGGTTGAGAATCTCTTGTGAGGAGACCATAATATAATGGAGGGTGTAATTGGTTTTATTCACAAGATTATTTGTAATGATCTCTTCAAAACATGAATAACTGTGTATGATATTTATAGTAGATATTAAAAAGGAAAATTTCCTATTAGTGGTCGATTAGTAACCATATTTTTTCCAAAAACAATCCTCTAGGTTTCCATTTTTGAGATAATTGGAGTCTAATATTCATCTACATATACAAACTAGTCCTATTTTACTTCTATATTATATAATAGAAGAAATAAATTAGGGGAACCAATACTACGATTAGAGGAGGGGGAAAAAGTGGTTCACTCAAACCAGGAAATATCAGTGGGCAGTAATTGTCTTGTCAATCAAAAATTTTAAAGGAAGTAATTGAATATTTTGGGAAAATCATAAGTTTAACATAGTTACAATAAATAATAGGTAACAAATTCCACTCATTAATGATATTTTTTATCAATTTAGGTGATCTCAATGGGTCTCTAAGAATGACTTTTGATCGGGATATCACCAATTGTGGGATCAAAAGTGGGATATTAAAAAAATATTTATAATAGATATGTCTATAATAAATTGAGTTTATTCATTTTGATCTAAAATATTCATAATCAGATTATATGAAATTGATGAATCAAATATTTCAGTTATATCTGGATTTTATTGCAGTTGTGTTTTTGGATTACAAATTGTGGTATTCAAGGACAATGGATAAGAATGACCAGAACTGGTGGACGATGTTGGGAATCTTGTGGGATAGTCATATGTACTACAAACAATCAAATTATGATTTTTGGATAAAAGTGTTATTTATTCATGGAAATGAAATATCTGAAAAAGGTTATTTTTTTATCCATAAAATTTTGAGGCTGTTATTTTTTTCAAAACACTATAGAATGTATTAGATATACAGATCTTCCTTTGTCTAACTAATTATTACAGATTCATTATTTAGTACATATCATGACTAGATTTTCTTATGATGGACTTTAAAAAGAATAATTTTCCATTATAAATGAATCATGAACACAATAAATATATTCAATAATTTACAGACCACCTAACAAAATCACAAATCATGATTTTGTCGAAATCACCGAAATGGTACCTTGCTTATTGTGATGCATTGAGATCCAGGATGGGATGTGCTATGATGCATGTATATCATATTTTTTTATGGATCAAGGCAATTAAGAGTGCATGAGAAGAACTAGAAGACATATTATTTTGAGATTGATTCTATAGTTCATTCTTTTAACACTTGGCATCGTTTCCTCTTTGGAGAGAAATTTATTTTTTTATGGATCGTAAGAGGTTGAATCATACTTTCTAAGATAAGTATTTATAGATCTGGTTATTAATATGGAAGGACTATTTCAAAATTCATTAATTTTACTTGACATATACACTAGGAAAGGGAAATTTTGTCGATGAATTATTTTTTAGAACTTAAAATGCTCAGTTGAAAAATAATATTTAGATTAGTTGAATTTAATGGTGGTGCTAGACAACATGCACATGGAATTTGAAGCCTAAGATAATATTTAACAATACATTATAGTTTATTTTATTGTTGATTTAGTGTTTAAAATTAATGAGATAGAAAAATATATTGTAGAATGCATAACTATGAGTTTAAAAGCCAATAGAAGGGAGAACATTGAGGAATCGAGGCTAGATGACAGTTTGATGTTGTTATTTCAAAATCAGATGGTCATACCTGTGGAATGGAATCATAAACATATCTATGCATACCACTATTTAATATGGGATGTTAATCCAACACTATATAATATTTATATGTGTTTAATCGAATTTTTTCATTGCTAGGAATTAAAAGAATAGTATTTTAGTTTGTTTCAGGATACATAACTTGTCATAATGTTAAGACATAGCATCCGCAACCAACTAGTATGCTACAGTATTTACCTTCTCTAGTGAGGAACTAGTAGAATATATCTTTGGATTTTATAATAGCTCTCCCATATATGTTTTTATAGTGGTGATAGTTGATTAACTCACAATTTCAGTCCATTTCATCCCAATTTTTCAATCTCATATGATGAAGGGATTTTCCAAAATCTATATATGGGATATGGTAATGTGGCATAGAATACAAGTTTTTATCATGTCAGATAGAGATATAAGGATCACATCATGTTTCTATAAATTTTTATAGAACACCGTTGGAAAAAAGTTGACTATAGATACAACATATCGTCCTTAGACCGTTGGGAAATCTGATGGGGGGGGGATACAAACATTTCAAGACATGTTTCAAATTTGTGTAATAGATTTTGATGGCTCATGGGAAGATGATGTAACATTAGTGGGGTTCTTATATAACAATTATTATAATTAATCAATACATATGGACCCTTTTGGAATAATTATATGGGAATCATTATCATTCTCTGATTTTTTGGATGGAAATAGGTGAGACTTCCCTGGTTGGGATGAACCTTGTCCATGAAACAATGGAACAGATTTAGTTGATCAGGAAATTGATGGAGAGGATTGAAATTAATTAAATATCATATGTGGATCATTATTAATGGTTGATTTCATTCAATGTGATTGATCATGTGTTTTAGGTGATCTCTCCAATGATTATGCGTTGACATTTTTTGAAGCATGTATTGTTTTCTCTTTGATATAATGTATTTTGAGATACCTGAATAGGTTGGGGAGTTAGAAAATCAGTTGGAATATCTATCGTAGTTTAGTGTAGTGTGTACTGTGTTTGTTATGTCGCAATTGAAAAATTATCACACTAATAGAGACCATATGATCCGATGGAATCACATAGAACTACAAACATATGTTTAATTAGTACATATCCCGATATGGATTTTGGATAGCTAAGAGAATGTATTGTGTAGAAAAAAGCATTAGTTTGGTGTAGGTTTTGTAGAAATAATGTCACATTTAAGAAGATACATAGGAAAAAGAGAAGGAAATGAACGATCAATGCCCATTACCCGTTCTGAACTATGATGGTTTCCTACATTTCATGGACAGAAAGGGAAATGGTGGGGAGAATGTTTCACTCCCCAGTTTCAAGAAAGTGACCTTTAGGCTTTATATTTTATGTATATAAAATATTTAGATGTTGTTTGGGAGGTTTGGGTGAATATTTTGAATATTTTAGGATATTTTATAATTGTTTGAGGTCATTGAATGGTTAGTGAAAATTTTCCAACACCCTCATGCAACCATGTACAATTAGTTCGATAGATCGTGATATATGTACGATTTTGGAGAATGGTTTGGCTAAACTATATGTACAACTTATAAAAACTATGCTATATTAGATAGTAGTATTTATGACAGTTGTTTTGAGGTTTTTAAATAATATGATTCAAAAATGTGAGGCTTTCTCTTGAGGATGTATCTTCTGAATTATTAGGGAACTGTATTTCAAACACTGTGAATAAATTTTCAAGGTTTAACAACTCGATAAAAAGTGGATATAAGTAGGTTTTATGTTTTAACCCAATGTTTCTGCTCTAAACTGACCTTAAATCCAAATCTCTTCCTCTCTATGGCTATGTAATCTTCTCTCATCGATTCGAAGGTGATCAGAAGGCTACTCTGTGGGCATTGAAGCAAGATTTTTGTCATATGTCATCATTCATGGTAGTTTCCCTTCGAATTCCATAGACTTGATTATCTATATCTCTCATTTTCATATATCTATGTCTGTTATGGATATATATATAATAGTTTGTTCCCAATATGAATACATCTGGATTTATTTATGTTAATAGAGGGGATCTAATACATTTTTCTTGATATTAAACACATTTACGTGGTAATTTTCATGCAACTTTTTGTTTTCCCAAAGTGTGATAAAGTAGTTGAATTTACTATCGTCACATGAATTTATAATAAGAATTATTAGTTTGAAATTGATTAAATTGATTGAAATTGATTTGTGAAATCTGTGTGGAAAGCATTGTTGAAACATTCTTTAATGATGGTTTGTGGATTTGTGCAAAATTGGGCCTTTTCTTGAGAAATGTGTTTTAATAAATGATTTTAAAATGTTGATTTTAAAATTGTTTCTTGGATGGATTTTTGGGAAATGTTTTTCAATAAAAATTTATTTTATTGAAATGGGTTTTTCATTGAAATAGTTTTGAATTTGAATTGGTTTCATAATTGAAATGCTTTTGGAATTATTATAGTGGAAAACATATTAAACATACATAGTGGTGTGTATTCTTATTTAATTATGAGGCCCGATAGAAATATTACCTTCATCTCAGTACCTAAGATGTTATGGCACATGGGATTTAATTACCTTTTGGTGAGTTGGTAGATCGATGAGAATATTCTCATGAGTATGGAACTGTCAAAACAAAACATGCATGTGTGGATGTTCAGATTAGTGGTTTGGAATGGGATATTCCAAATGGTTTTTGAAGTGGTAAAGAAAACATGATTAGTTGGTTTTTATGGGATTTTTTTTGTTTTGGAAAAATATTTTTCATAGAAATAGATTTATTTTTTAGATAATTTAGTTTAATAGTTTATGAAAATTATTTTATATAAATGTTATAACTTGTTCTATCCAAGTTGAGTGAGTACGAAATACTTTTGACTAATGCTAAATGAGCTTCATTACATTACCAATCTATGTAATTTTATTTCTTTTTCAGATAATGATTATTTTGACATGGGAAATGGTAAAGTATCAAACTTCTCTAACGGTGCATAATGATACATGTGTTTTATTATGAAGCTTGGATAATTTTGGAGCTTTGGAGTTATGATTGTCTTTGAGTTTTGTTGGTTTTTTAGTTTTCAATATGTACTTGGATTACTTGTAGTCTTCTGAAGTGGTCCTCTTTATAGTGTTTTTGATATAAATGATATTTTTTAGTTGTCTTCCATTTTGACCATGCATCATGGAGTGTTTTTTTGGTTAGTGAATGTTTTTTCCATAAGCGTCATCGCCAAGATTCCAAAGGCTAGAAATAAAATCAAAGTCATTAATTTAAAATTGGGGGGTCACCATCCATTTGGAAATAAAAATACCAAACAAATATTCCATAACCAAATAAATCATGACTTGATTCATGATAACAAAGATAGAAAACTCAAATATTTCTTTTATATTAAACAACTATAAAGAGCACTACAACCGAAAAGTAAGAAACCACACTACACATAATTAAAGACTACAAAACCAAAAAATTCATGACAATCATTACTACAGTGATATAACATTCTCTATGCTCCACTTAATATATCAAGTATCACTAAGAACCACTAGATAAGAGTGATAATTTTACATTTCCCATGTCCATATAAACAAAATCTGTAGAAGCAACAATATCAAAAGTAGGGGTGACTAATTAAAATCATTAGTCTTTCCCCAAATGAATTCATAAATAACTCCAATATGATAGAACAAGTTAACAAATTTACATAAAATAATTGATATAAAAAATTTAAAAAAAAAATATCTCAAACCCAATACTATTTCTAAGAAAAATAATTTTGAAAAATAATTTTTTTTCTTTCAAATGAAACTAATTATCTTTTCCCAACCACCTGACAAACCATTTTACAAATCCGAATCCAAACCACCAATCCACACGCCCACACAAGCTATCTTCACTCTGAAAATTCCACACCCATGATAGGTTTATTGTCAATATATCTTGTCCTAAAAATGTAATTAAATCACATGTTTTGCTAAATGTTTGGAACAAATCAATGAGTAATATTTCAACTAGGCCTCATAATGAAATAAGAACACACCCCATCAATTATTGTCAACAAGCATGCCAAAAAAACATTCCAGAACCATTTCAATGCCAAAAACATTTCAACGCCAAAACCATTTCATTTCCAAATCCATTTCAATGACCAATTCATTTCAATGAAAAAACCATGTAAATTATTTAACATATTTATTGAATAATATTTTCCATAAATTGAACCGTGAAATTGTACTATAATCAAAATTTTAAAATATTTTTTCATTTCAATTTTCACTACAATTCCACAATTTCCCACAAATCCACATACCTTAAAAATTAGTTTTATACCATTATTTTCACACCAATGTCACAATTAATATCTGTCAGTTTAATAACTTTGAAACCAATCCTTCATATTATAAATATAGTAGTTGAGATTGATTCCACCTACCTATGAAAAATGATAAAACAATTAAAAGGGGATAAAAAATGTCTACGAAACTAGGTCGTGTCTACAAAAACCCACCTCAGAACACATCCCATAACTTAAAAAAAATATATTCATATTTGGAATCTACTACGTTATATATGTCAATACCAAACATAGATATAAGAAACTGAGAATGATGTAGAAGTATATCTAAGGAAAACCAAGGTAAAAAAACAATAAGGATAACATACGACGAGAATCTAGAATCAACACACCATGACAAGTCTTCTAGTCACCTATGGATCCATGGGATAATCCTCTATAACCTTAGGTAGAATTAAATGTAGAGTTACGGTTAGTTTGAGGAACAACATAGGGGTTAAAATATAAAACACAAGTTCATCCATTTTGTTAGATCTTCCTTTCAAATTGTGCATGGCTATTTTCATTGCTTAATGAACCATGAACTAACTGTTCTCCTACTAAATCCTTAAGGGGAATCCTCAAAAGATTGGATCTCACTTTTTCCAAACCATCCTCCAACCATTATAAATCCCAATTTCAATCTTAGAAATATTTATTCAAGGTGTAAAAATAGTTTTCCCAAATTTTTCTCCCTAACATTTCACCTACCCAGAGACATTTGACTCATTGTTCATGGTTTCATGGGGATGTTTCTCAGTTTCCACTAACCATGCACTAACCACTCACCGTTAAAAAATCCACCAAAAAATCCAAAAGTTCTACAAACCATATAAATACATCACCAAAACACTTTACATAATTAAAATTCAAAAAACAATGGATACTTACGTTAAAATCAGTGTTTTAGATAAATAACATTAGTGAATGATTAATCACATCTCTTTGTGAAACAATAGAACACCATAAACTTGAATGATGATATCTTGTAACCTACAGAATGGATAGTGAGGAAATGAATATATCATATAATAACTAAAAAGGAATAATTATGTCATAAATATCATATATATATATATATATACACATATATATTTTATGACCATCCTCATATGTGATATGTGGTTATGGAAATAATAATGACATCAATTCAGAAGGAGGAAGGTTTCCATAGAAATGAATAATGACTTGTATCCCATTTGATATATGTAGGGGTGGTTATATGTCATGAAATATACAAACCATATATTTATATGGTGTATATTTAGTTTGTTGTATTATCTTGTTATAATATTAATTTATGTAGTTGGAGGAAGAAATAAAATAAAATTGTTGAACAACGTTTCTTCTTATCCGGGTATCGTCATTACAATTACACCACATCCTTCCTAGGTTGGTTTTATACCCAATATAAATATTCTAGGATGAGATGATGATTGTCAAGATATCATTTTTTTAGATTATGGGAATTCCAAATATTTTATATGGAGTGTAGAGGGGAGGATAATGGGTGTCATTTTAAATGTGAGGTGAGTGACATATTTGTAATTTTTTCTGGAAAATAAATGTTTTTTCATGTAAAATTTCTTTAATAATTGAAAATTTTTAATATTATATTTTATAAAGTCTAAATATGAATATAAATTATATTTTATACTAGATTTTACATTAATTTACCCCTTATATTTCTAGTTTTACTCAAGAATAAATCTATTTTAACCATAGTAAACAGTTTTTTACTCTTTTAACAATTTATATTAGTTAAAAAACAATTTGACCATATTATAAATTATAAAATTTTATTATTAAAAATATGGAAAAAAATTTTATACATTAAATCCACATAATTTGAATGCTATAATTTCATATTAACCCCATATTTGGGACATGTCAGCTGGTATTTAAAGAGAATTTTTGCTTTTTATTTTCAAAGAAATTTTCTATAATAGTTAATTTTTTTATAAATTATGTGTTAAAATATTGAATAATCAGCCATTTATAAAAATTATACTTTTTACAAAAAGAATATATTTCTTCAAAATTAGTCTTATATTTTTATAATATACAGATAACATATGTACATGTGTAAAAAATATATTTTTATAATTTAGTTATTCTTAGTCATACCCATTCACCTAATGCCTATGTTATAATGGTATTGTTTAAAATAAAAATATTTCAATATAGTATTTTTGTTTATACTTTTTTTAGATCACCAAATGCTATTTAAAAATTTAAATTTACTCTAAAATAAATAAACTCTAAAGTTTTAGGGTGTTAGTATTTTTATTATTATTTTCTGTTTATATTATATGAACATGTGCCATATAATCAAAATAGGTAAAATATCCATATAACATTAAATATATATAAATGACCAATGATTAATTTTTGGATTATATAATTAAACCAAATATAATTATGTTGTATATTTTTTAAAAAATAATGATTATTTAATTTTTAAAACTATTATACTTACATGTTCTCATAAAATGGATTAAATAATCAAATACTAGAAAAGGATTCCATATTTTCAAAAATAATTAAGAAAAGGATCATTGATTCTTATTTTACTTTTAATAATAACCCACGTGATAATCTAATCTCTTATTGTCATAATAAAATATATATTATATTTTTAGATTTATAATTCAATTTAATATTAAAAATACACAATTTAAAATTTTATATAATCATAAGTTCTTGAATTGACATCATGTTTTATGATAATGACCAATAATTAATTTATTATATATAATAATAAATATCAATGTAAATAGGTATGTATTTTTCCCTAAATGATCAAATTTATTTTTCTATTTTTAATAAATGACTCATGGGATATCATGGATTTTTAAAATATAAATTTCAAGCTGATGAAAGAAGTAGAACTATTTTTAAAATAAATTTAAGAAATTGAGATAAAAATATATTTTTTCTGGTAACTATAATATCTTTTTATACTAAATGAATAATTTTTTTCTTATTTATTTTTGATTTATAGATGTTTAGTTTTTTGATAAATAATTTACTGAAGAGCGATTTTGGGATTCCTATTAAACCCCATGAATAATTAAATTATTCCATTGTTAAATTACCCATGTCCTAGTTTATAAATTATTTATTATTCAAATTGTGGTTTAGATATAATTTTAGTGATTTTACTGTCTAAAATAATGAGAATCAACATCATGGTTTTATGATAGTTTTTTCAGAGTAATTTGGTTATGAATAAATATTTCTTGATTTCATCTCAGGGTTTGATGAAATTTTGAATGCCATGTCCTATTTGATTGATCCAAGTTAAGGTATTTGAATGGATTATATAATATAAATTAAAATAGTTATCAAAATATTTCTTAAGTAATGATTTGGTTTCTTTGGTTTTTTGTATATTCATTTATTGAGAAAAACTACATAGTGGTTTCCTCCACCACAATAGGATTTAATCTATCTCAAATAAATTATTAATTAGTATTTAACCCCCACATCTTATTTTTTTATTCTTCCTTAGTAACTATAGAAAACATATATTGTGTTCTATGTGTTATTGAGAATAATTTTTTAGATGTTTTATTTTTTTCATTTATATGATTATTTCAGAATGTTTTAATGTTTTACTTTTTAGGAACAATATTCCATATATGTTTTTATTAGTGTCATTATAATCCATCTAAGGTGATCAAAATATTGACATCTGATGGGATTGATTACTGTTATTTTTTCATTGTATAAAAATTTAATATATAATTTACTTGTAGTAAAATATTTAATAACAATTCTTCATTTAATACAAAAATAACGATATATTATCATTTAGGTTCCCTGAGCTAGGGTTTTCATGTAAAAAATTATCAAAGAGTATGATAAAGATATTATGGTATATGATATAATATTATATCATTCATTCTATTCTAGATAATAAAATTAAATATATTATATTATTACATTTAATTAAACCCATAGAGAGGCTTGCATTTAATGTTTGGTAATGTTATATTTTCTAGAGATACGGTCACTGATTGAATCTTTGAATTAATTAAAATATATAAAATGGATGGAGTTTATGATATAAAATTAATTTAAATGTGGAACAATAATTTTTTAATTTTTTTAATGAATTATTTAATATGATATTAGTTGCTTAATAGGTGGAATAAATGTGTGGGTAGATTATAAAACCTGAATTGTTTGTTTAATGTATTATGCCATTTTTTTCATCAAGAAAGGGCAATATATTGTGATGGTGATGATGTTTTATATATGTTCTATTCATGGGTATCCAAGATTGAAGACTGAATATAAGATGAAATTAATGATAAATTATATGTCAATACATACTTTATTATTTCAGTAGTGGATGGTCTACTATTAAATATTTCTCATACCACACTTTATTTTGTTAACATAAAAAACATATATAAGGATTTACATATTGAGGGAATGACCAATATCAATGATGTTGTGGAAATAAATGACATACCACTCCCCTTATACAAATATTCATTTAATATGTGGATATTTTTTTATTATGGATACATATTTTTTTATAGATATTAATATAGGTGTACGTGGATATAGATATAGTATTACGAGGTTTTTTTGTGATATAATGTTTTATGTTTAAAAGGGATGTGACTGGAGTAGCAAGATTCATGCCATTTGGATAGAAGGGAGACTATAACAATGGTTAAATTTTTATGTACAACAAAAATTTAATTATATTAATGATAAAAAATACATATGTCATACTAATACATTGATATTTTTCATATGGTGGGAAAAATTATATAGTATGTGATGAAATAAAAAATTAAGTACTTATTAACTAACTATGTATATTACTCCTCCATATTTACATGATAATTCTAAAGGAGTAACCTACTAATTAAATTTATATGTGATAATCTACTAATATATTTTCAAGTATTTTTTGGATCGTATTAGAGATCATGTTATAACTTACCTGACCATGAAATTATTATTTGATAACGATAGATGTGATTATTGAGGCTTTTGTTTATGATTTATTTATATATACTAACCACTAGATATAAAATCCTATTTTGGATTTATAATATATTACATGATTTTTATTATTTATTTTTAGTAATTTCATAGTTTACCTTTTAGGTATAGATATTGGAATGAAGTTCCTTTTCATTTCTATTATTGTTATGGGTGATGTATACCATATTTCAAATTTATCCAATTCTGGATAATTTTTAATTTGTAGAAGATTGAAGGTGGTCACCGAGGGTAACACATAACATCAATGTTAAAATATGAGGGATCTTAGTGGGTTTAGGAAAATAAATATTTTTACAACAGTGATTTTAGTGTAGGATGGAGTTTGGTGTTAACCAAATGATATTTTATATAGTTTGAAATGGAAATGTTATTACTATAGATTACAATTCCACATAAACAAGTGAAACTAGATAATATATATAAGATCCCATCTAAAAAATATATTTACTATAATATTCTACACAATATTCTTAAGAAAAATATTAATGATTTTGAACTACAAAAATATTTGTGATATATGCATCATACACTCTTTCACATGTATTTAAATATAGTTTTACTTTGGTAAGAATAATAAATATTTATTTAAATGACAATAAAATAATTTATTACCCTAGACATAAGAGTTTTCATTTTAATATTATAAATTTTTAGTGGATGAATATGTCACAATGATCATTTATATGAGGGGTATATCATAGTATAGGAATTTCATTAACATATTTTTCAGGAAGATAATTTGTGATTATGTCTATGAATGTGTTAGTGTTTTTAAAATAATGAAGGAACTATATCTAAAATTGATATTGGGAGAATGATGTATAATATTTGTATTTCCTCTATAATTAGTAAAGCTCATATATTTCATTTTATTCATTTCATAAACATTATTCTATTAAGTGAAACTCATTTTTGGTGGATGTACTTCTGTTGTTACATTAATGATTGGTATTCTAGTGGCAGAATATCCCATGTTATTTAAATATAAATTTTTAATCATAAATATTCAAGATAGTTTTTGAGTGAGAAATATTATACATATAATATGAAATCTAATGAATAAGTGGTTTGGGATTGAATCCATAAATATCATTAACTATTATGATGATCTATTTTTGGGAAATTATATACATGAAAACAATTTTATGGGATAAACACGTACATAGAATAATTTTAATATCAAACCCTTCAAGTTACCTATATATATTTAGGTGATTATTAATGCAGATATTTTGTATATAACTATGGCATGGACAGATTCATTTTATAAGTAGATTCATTTTAACATTTAATTTCCCAAATAATTTGAGAGGAGTTCCTATGTATTAGGATGGTCGAGGGTTAAATAAAAATGTGATTTATCTCAACCCTCTCTTTTAAATGTATTTAGTAATGGATGATTATGAGTTTCTAAAATGAAATTGGGTGTTTTCTGTTATTTTTTGGTTCGACGGAAACATCAATAATATTTGTGTAAAATGTTTATATTAGATAATCACAGATCCAATATCAAAATAATTGTAATACCCTATTAGTTTTATATTCCACATAAGTAATTTTTTCTATCTGAATAATATACACAATATCCCTATCATCATTATTTTAGATATGAAATGAAATATATATAAGTGAGAGGAAAATAAATGGATATTCCTTACCGTCAACGAACACACTATATAAAAAAGGGGGTAGTATTCCAATTTAGGTGTATCATGGTGGTATTTAAGGGAATAATCAACAATATTAATTATTGTTACCTATTATAAGGGTAAGATAAGTTTTATATGGTGATTTGTTTTATTTTTTTTACAATTGGTTATCACTAATAAACGCAAGAACCATTCAATCCTCCAATGTACAATCCTTATTCATAACATTTTTACTTAATGAATAAATTTTTCCATGACCCTTATTGTTGAATAACTAAATGGGGGATAATCTATATTGATTGTTGTGTTTCATGGTCATGATATGAAAAGAAAATAACATTGATAATAACAATTTTAATCATGTCACATATATAACCATATCGTTTAATCCTTGGAATGTAATACTAAATCTATCTAGAATCCATCATTAATCATTATAGAAGGGGATAAATCCTCACAAATTATGATAGTGATAGTGGGATATTTTGTATGAGTATAAATCCTTTTATATCACAATGTTTTTAACCCAACTATATAATACAAACTAATGTGTATGTTTTGTTTGATACAATTATATATTGAGTTAATTCAGTTTGTTAAGAAAATATATAATTTTTTCCCTAAATTGGTCGTAATGTCACTGACTATAACATATATTGATATTAGGATATAGTCTTACCCAATTATTTTTTAGAATTTCATATACAAATATATGATAATTTAACTAGGATTTAAGAGTATTAAAATTTATATTGATAACCTATTGTATAATGGATTTATTTTACTATAAAACATTATTCACAACCTTATTTATTAATTAGGTAATATTTAACATTATAAAGTATTGAAGAACATGATAAAAGGGATCCCGAATAAATTTCTAAGGATTTATCACATAATTTATAGATTTAATGGGCCTAGTCTGTTCTTGAAACATTATTTATGGTTATGATTCACTAGAAGTGGGTAAAGGGGGATGTAATTAATAATGACGATTTTTGAAATCACTAGTATATTTATGTTAATAATGATTTTAATGAAATAAAATAGGGTTATTCCATGAACTTATGAATTCACCATTTCTGGAGTTCCAAAAAAATTTCATTGTAGTGTTCATTTTAAAATTTAATTTTATTTTTCTGATTACAAAATGAGTATTTTTGGTATTTAATGATTATATTGGCGGTGCATTTATCAAAATATTGGAACAAAAATATATTTTTTATATATAATAATTTTTAACATCCATTTACATGATCATTTCATATAAATAGGGTAATAATAGTTGATCCATTTAAGATAAAAATGATCATCTATTTAAAACACCCTAGTAATATTCTAGAAATATGTAGTTTTCATGATAAATTTAGATAAAATACTATAAACATAAATAATTTTACTAATTTTGAACATCAATATACAACCTTGACCAAGAAGAACAACATTTACATGTTTTGATACCAATTTCATGCTATATTAAAATAATTAAAAGAATTATTATTATGCTTATATTTAATTTCTATAGGAAAGAGTCATATTCATGGTGTACTTCAAGGATTCAAATCTGGTCATGATTTATGAGCTCATATCATAGTGTAATGTCTAATATTGTCGGTTTAGAATGTTATACCTCAATAAGATTTTATTTTCTTCCCATGATCCATATAACATTGAGGGAGTTTTCCCCCCTTAAATAAATGGTGATTTTATCATAATTTATTTAGCGGTTTGTAGTCTTTATAGATCAAAAAACCAGGTCAAATAAATTCCCTTACATAGATTATAATTATTTTTTTAAGATATGAATATGTAACATAAGAATATATATTTAATTAGTTATAAAATAAATTGATTGAAAATTTGGTATACAAAAAGGTTAGTAAGATCACATATGATGAAATTTCACATGATACATGTGGTGAATAGATATTGATAAATTATCACGTAGTATTATATTTAGATTAAGAGGGTGTCTGTATAATAGTTCTCAATTACATAATAAATGAAAAATTTACATTGTTTTAATAGATATAGGAATATATTATAGGTTATATTGAAAAGTATGTTTTATAGATAATAATGGTTAATAATGATAACATGAATGAATCGTAGAGGAAGAAGATCCACAATTTTTATTTCCATGGATCATGTTTGTTTTAGGGGTAACATGAGAGTTTTTGTGTGTGAGTTATATATAACATTCAAAGGATCGCATATGAGTGGTTATGATATGAATAAATAATTCTTCAATTAAATCGGTGTCCATTTTCATAGAGGTTGGTGGTGGAGTTTATATCTAGATGCATTTGTTTCCATCATGATCAGGCAATTATCCAATTCCAATAAGTGGTTGGTCTTATTGTAAATTATATAGTATATTATAAACATTATGTATCCACTTGATGGACTCTTGAATCCTTATTTTATGAAATAATATTGAATGCTAATTATTAAATGTGATTATGGAAAATTTATGGATTTAGATTTTGTATTACATAATGTATATTCAACAATAATTTTTCTTGAAATAATTAATATTTTTCATTGAATATGATCAATGTAAGGAAATTTCTTAATTCTCATTCATAATTACTTAAATAGAAGTGTATAGATATTTTAACTAATAAATTAAAAATATTAGTAATCTTATTTTTATGCAACTTATACCAGGACACCTTCTATGGTTTTGTTGAAAAATAATTGGTACACCTGGTACTATCGATGATCAATGAATTTTTTAATGATTCCATAACCTAAAATCCTAAAGGTAACACACAAATAAGTTAATTTTTTGTATATACTTTAACAATTCATCGAAATATATCATGAAGTAAATGTTAAATTATATGTATGTTTTTTCATAGATATGTTAAATAATACAATTTATAAAAACACCATATAATGAAACATATCATAAACCATAGATGAGTGTTGTGATTCACCACATGGAAAGGTACCCACAACCATGATCCATTGAAATGAAAGTGACATGTAATTATATAACTCCTTTAATTATTATTTAATAAATAAATAGAAAATAATACTTAAATAGAAAAATTAAATTATTAAATTATATCAAGATGGGGTTATTGACCACGATTTTTCCTAATAGAATAAAAATAGCATAAAACCCCACTGATCGGGAGGAATTCAAGGACAAAAAAAATTTGAAATATCATCCCTCAATCCCACAAACTATAGTAAATGATTATATTATATTGGGGTAGAGTAGGATTTTTATTAACATTTTAAAAAATATTTTTAAAAAATAATTCAATGATCTATGTGAATAAATGATCTATCTCTTCATAGGTTCCTTTCTATTATGTCTTACAATAAAATATTAAGTAACATGGATGATTATTAAAATATATTTATTAAATAAACATGTATAATTGATTTACTAATAAAATAAAAAATTAAATATAAATAATAAGATATAATTTGGACCATTACTAACAGAAGTGACAGATGAACCCCAAACCATGTAGATAGGAATATAATATTAAGGGTAAATGTCTATTATCATGGACCAATATTTTCTCGGTTGTTGTCTTAAAATACATAGGATATGATTCATAGTATTATAATGTAATTATCATATGACATGTAATCATATTTTAGTTTTTCCAATGTACATAAATGTTCTAATTCATAAATATAAAATGATTTATGTTAAGGCCATGAGAAAGTGTTCCATTTTATAGTATTATTTGATCATATGATTATTCTTTAATAATAATATTATAGTTATAAAATTTTTATTCTATTTTGTATTTTAAATGCACATAAAAAATTATAGTAATCTATTTATATAATTAAGAGGGGTATGAGATGTTCTATGCATCATGAAATTTTTGTTGTTATTGACACTATAATGGTCAGAATAATACAGTTTGGACATAATCACAACAATCTAATATACCAATATTTTTCTATGTTGTAGGAATATTTTAGGTCTAGGAATATTTATATCATCCTTCAAAATTATATCCTTCTTCATCATATATAAACTGAATCCCCTTAGGAATCTTAAGGAATTTTATCCTTTCCTAATCCCAAACTAGAGTACTTGACTCTTTTCTCTCCTACAAATTCCAGAATAAATTGTTTGATAATTCAATTTCCTCTATGGAATTATTAGAGTTTTAATTGGTTCACTTAGAAAATAAATATTCTATTCCAATTTAATTAATCCAAAATATAGAAATAATCTCAAATATATGTGAGATAATGGAGATAGTATCTCATGTAGAAATCAATGTTTTTTTAGTTCTTCTCCATCATTAAATCTTATATTTTCCAATTAGATTACTTCTTTTTTTACCCATTGGTTTTTTAATAATATTAAATTATATTTTAATAAAAAACATTTATTGATTATTCAATTTTCATGGTAACATGGATGTGTTCAATCATTTTATTCTCAGATGAAATTTACAAATCATAAAATTTTTACTCTGTACCATCAAAAAATGATAGAAAATTTAAAATTAGTGGAATTATTCATTATGTCCCATATGTGATCATTCTCTATGTGATTTAAAAACATACTAATGTCTGGGATTGGATATATTATAATTCTTGTAGAGGACAGTTTTTTCATATCCCCTCTCATAAAACCTTAATATTTAAACTAGATATAGTGATCTACCTAGGATGTGTTAGACATTATATAGACCAATTTATATAAACTATAACATAAATAATGTAATCTAAAATTTTATATTATTAGAGGGTGAACCTGTATAAATAATTTCTGTTGAAAAAACTATCTTGGAACTACTAATATTTATTTATGGAATATCATATATATAAATGTCTATGTGAACTTATCTATAATGGTAATAAATGATTCCCTACTAAAGACACTTTGAGTAATGGTATGTCAAATATTTAAATTAATTGTATTATAAATTTATGTATTCATCATAAATAATGGGACATGATATAGGATGTTGGGGTTATGAGTGTTTATTTTAAATAAAATTTGGAAATATTTTTAGATGATTCATTTCAAATGAAAAATAATAAACTCACAGAAAACATCTACGAGTGTTACCTGTGGTTATAGGGAGTGCAATATTTTGGAAACATACATAGATATAAAGGAGTTAGACTGAGATAAAAATTATGGATGGTTTTAAATTAAAACTAAATAATATATTCAAATATAAAATGTGAAATTAGAAACTATGAATAGATCTGGAAAATTATGATGAAAAAAATTCTATATATTACTTATAAGTAAAGTAAATGGGGACTTAACATTGATCATAGAACCCAAAAATCATAGCAATATTCATTTTAAAACACCATGATCTAATAGTAGCTTATATCTTTAAAATAATTTAGTTTCTCATATTGCACACAACCGTGACTTTCAATGCGTAATAAGCAATATTGATTTTCTATGAAACAAAACATTAGAATTATAATTATTTAAACAATATATTGAATTATCAATTAAATATTTTGATATGAATAATAATAAATAACTTTTTATCCTTATTTATAAAATTTTAACATAATTAAAACATATTTATAATGAAACATATATGTTTTGTTAAAATAGTAATATATTTAGAAAAACTTTCTTCTTAAAAGAACTACTTTTTTTTTGTGAAAAATAAAAAAAATAATATTAGACACTTCTAAAAATTTAATTTTGTAATTTAATCTACATTTTTGGATTCATAATATCATAATTATCATAGGGTGAATTTTTTGTATTTTTCTAAAAACATTCAATTTTTTGATGAATAGTTAAAAATAATGTGTAGTATATAAAAACGACTTTTTATTTAAATAATAATTATTTTTATTTAATTTAATTTTAAAGTAAAAATTGATACATAATATCTATATTATTCAAATCTAATTCATTAGAGTCATTTTATAATAAGATTTGATGTTTAAAATTTTATTGAATTTTTTTAATGCCTTTTACCCACCTCTAGGCACATTTGAAAATTTTCATAAAACATAATTTTACTAGTTTCGTGAATTTAATTTCAAAAAAAGGATAGATATAGTTTACATCAGTAAGTAAAATGTTCTTCAATAGAATGAAAATAATTTCTGGTGAATAGTAGCTTCTGAATTTTATTTACAAGAGTTAAAAGTAAATATGGTAATTAAAGGTACAAATGATATTATAATTACACTAACACATTAACTAATTCTATTGGATAAGTTATTTTCACCAAAATCAACCTTATTAATTAAATATTATCCTATTTTATCCACATTTATTAGATTAGGACATTTATTATTATTTTATTTAAAGAAGCGTTAAAAGTGTTTAATTCAAATGTTAATAACTAAACCATTTTTAATATAGGTATACACATAGAACAAATTTGACTATAAAAATTCATTATAAATATAAAAATATTTCCTATGTCTTTGTATTTTATTAATAATTTTTATATATTAAATAATTAAATTTATTTCTCAAACAATGATGATGCAATAATTACCTTATTAATGAAAGATTAAAATAATTAATATTATAAATTTAAAAATAAATGTTAATTGAGACTTTCAATAAATTAAAAAACTTTGATAGGATAATATGACAAGTTAGGATTTATGTAATATAATTTTTTCTAAGTAATAATGTTTTTTTACTTTCACAAAAACAAAATAATAAATAGTTTCAAAATTGACCAAAATGAGTTTTTTAAAAAAATACTGTAAATGAGATAATATTCTTAAATATATAAGGTTCTGAAAAATAACTTAAATAATGATATATATGTAATTAATGAACTAATTTTGGGTTTCGTATCATTTTATAGTAATTTTATTAACCATTTAATATAAAAATACAAGTAGACATAGTAAAATTTAAACTACTTAACTAAGAGTTAATTATAAACGATAAGGTTAATATGGTGACCTATAACTTGTCTAAAACCTATTGGTTGAGATTTTTTCTACCCATAACCACCTTATACTCATAATAAATTATTTTGTAGCCATCATAAACTGAATATGATAGTATAATAAATTAATCATTCAATTTATTCCTAATGTGACCCTGACCTCCCTTATAAATGGGTACGTCCCTTTCTCTCAAAGTCATAGAACCAAAGACATATTTCTTGATCCAAACCTACTACAATATCCTCCCAAATGACCTAAAATAAACATAGAGGCCTTAATTTTTTCAGAAATCCATCCTATGGAGCTCTTTTGATCAAATCAATAGGGAGCACCCGAAGAAGACGTAATAATTTAATCACCTCATTAAAAGTTATTTTCTTCTTACACTTCCCCTTTCTTTGTTTTTTCCAAACCAAAATAATAAATCCAGTACCTTTTATATACTATGATGTTTTTATGTATATGGTACAACTATATTTGTTATTCTATCCATCATATGAATGAAAAAGTAACCATATGTGTGTACGTATGACTTTCCATCTCCACGTCGTGGTGTAGTTTGTTATTCAACACTTCATTATTTGGATGGGTATAATAATGAGTATAATTTGTTTATGTAATAAATATGACATGTTAATTATTCTTTATATATTATATACCATCAAATTAAGTACTATTTTTCCATTAGATTAATGGTATTTTTAGTCGTGCGTACATATGGATTACCGTCTCCACGAACACGATAAGATTCCACCCCCAATATAACCATTCAAGAATAATTTTCATTTTATAATTAAAAATAATTTCTAATAACTTAAAATCATTATTTATATTATTCAGATACATTATATCCATATCAAACATGACTTACATAACAGAACATATAAGGAAAAAGAACTAGTCATCACTCGAAAAAATGATTCTACTAAAATATTATTAAAAAAAGCATTATTAAAAAAAAATATGATATCATATTAATCTATGTGGTTTTTGTATAATTTAATAACAATGATTTAACTATTATATAAGAGGTTCACACACCTTCTACCATGGAAAAGTACATAGTAAGAGTTAATTTTAAATTTTCTTTATTATCCTAGGTTGTTTATACGTGGTTATCAACTACGACCTCTTTATCATCCACATTCATGTTTCATAAAAATGTTTTTCAAAAAAAATTCCTATGTACTAGACTATGATTCAAATACATTTATACCCTTGTTTTAATTTTTATAAAATGGTTTCAAAGTAATCTCTCTATGATTCTCCAAACAGGGTACTTTATGACCTTTCTGAAAAATTATGCTATGAATGTTTTTTTAACAAATATGGTGGGTGCGACTATTTTACGCAGTTATAAAACATTCCAATATTCCCTTAAAATCATATAAAAATGTTTTAAAAATAAATGTTTTATTTTATAATTTAGTGACTTTAAAATGATTTCAAAATAGAAAGATATATTTATCTCAAATTGTTTTGATTTCATCCATGTCAACATCCATTGAGGTATTTTACACATCTTTGAAGTTGATTTATTATTATACAATATTCCCAATTGTATTGAATTTTTTCTAATATTTTTGACTTTGGATGTGTTATTTTTATACCATTATTGGTTTATTGTTAAATAATTAACATTTCGTATAGGAGCTTTAATGTGAGTGTTTATGTTATGTTTCATTCTATTCCTTATGAGGATTGCATTGGACTTAGTAAGGGACATGTGGAGCCCGTTATAGCTCTTCGATCCATCGGTAGGCCTCATGAGATAAAATAGTGTACTGACATAAGGCCTTGACAAAATATGATTTTTTGCCTTGGAATGAGGCCTTGACATTGTGGTTATGATGTCCAGAATTATGCATTCCATCATTATGAGAATAGTTAGTGATATTTCATGTGATTATTCGACTCGTATAATATCCATTAGAATAATATAATTCCATTATTTGATTTATTTTTTCCATATTATGCTAAAGTTTATTTTTAAATGTCTTGTTTCTTAGTCTTATACATTTTCTTAAATGTTTATTCTTATTTATGATTGTTTCCTCTATATTGTTATCCTTACTGAGAATCTAAGCTCACCCAATTCTATGATTTATTTTTTCATGGATGTGAAAATGTATATTATGATTAACCAGCAGAAATAAGATAATGGATATGATTGTGTATAAAGAGAGCACAATTTTTTTGTTTTTCTATTTCATAATTTAATGTAAAACTTATGTATAAAAATAGTACCTCTAAGGCTACTAAACTGATCAGTCTTTCAAGACAATATCCCTTGTGATCATTACAATTTTATGTAATAATGCACCGACTCTGGGTAACTAGGGTCGGTGTATTATAGATGGTATCATGGGAAGCTTAGTATAAACCATGGTAACAAGATTTAGAAAAACTCTGAGTAGACAACATTTCCCTAAGGCACACTTTGAGAATTAGTTTAGAAGAACATCCAAATAATTTGGTAGTGTAAATATTAAATGGTCTTTAAATGAAAATAAATACATGTATGGATACAAACAAGTAGAGGTGGCTCTGGCACAGAAGTACCTAGGAGTGAAAAAACTAACAAGGAGTTTTAGGCCTGACTTAGGGTATCCCGGTACAAGATAATGAGCCATGTTGTACTCTTTTTATGTACAATCCTAGGTGATATGCATAGGACAGTTCACATTTTCTTTGTAAACCATTATGAAAGATTTTTAAGTAAATACGTCCTTAAGGAAATCTATTTAATGATTATGGACCATATGCATAAACATTAAAATTTACATTTGGTATTTTACAAGTATAGAGTTATGAATTGTGATTCATAAACTGACCTAGTGTATGCTATAGTTTATAAATGGTTCCCATTAAAAGGAATGGGAACCCAACAATACGCATGATACAAACAGTAATAAGGATCATATCATTAATGGAATTAATCCAACATTTAGAAGGGAAATAGTCTCCCACATATTATAATAATGTAAAGAAATAATATCATGTGTTAGTATGATATGTAATGAATTCTATAAATACTATGGCTTTGAAGGGATGTCAGATAATAAAAGACCAATAGAGAGAAAGATAGATTAATGAAAGAAGGAAAAGAAGGATTTTCCCATATATTATAACTGTGGAATGAATCACCATGATAAATTCTTGAAATGAATGGGAGTTTGTTTTAGTGTGGAGAAAAATTACCTCATGTACATGATCTCAAGGGTTTGGAAAATTTTTCAAATGTACAATGCTTCATCTGCAAGGTTTTGGGATACCATGCGAATCAATGTACCAATCATCATAGTATACCCCAAAGGATGCTATTGGATAAAAATATTGTTATAATACTACTGCAGATGAAGATGAATACTTAGTGTTATTATATTTTTATTAATTAATTGTGTCATTTTATTGTTTTTTCAATGACGTACATGTTATATTAATTTAGGAAATAAATAAGGATTGTACTATAGTACTATTTCATTGAGTATTTGATATTATATGATACAATGAAAAGTGAATCAATTTCAAGTTTATTTTTTTTGAAAATTCCTGATTGAAGGAAAGATAAAACATAATATGGTCTTAATATAGAGGTAGTTATTTTGGGATAATAGATGATTGATTTGGGAAAATTATATTTGATATTCATGACTTCCTTGGAACTGATTAATGGTTAGTTTATTCCATCATTTTTGGGGTATTCAAAAACATTGGATATAAGGAATATATATAGTATTATATAAGGATTAAGGGAGAATGCATGTAATCAATAAGGTTTTATTGTAATTTAGGGTGTTTCTTTGTTTTAAGGGAATACATGTTTATTGTACTCACATGTTATTATGTGGAAAAAAGATATCTTCATTATGTTACGTGGAACTTCCTTTGAAATTTTTGGACTATGAGTTTGGACACAATTATTTTGGAAATGTCTAAAAATTGTAATGGATTAAGTTGGACATTAGATACTATGGTTTAATGTTAAAACATATCTTAATATTATTTTTTTATTTTTTATAAAATAGATAACCCGATGGTTTGGCGACAACCTGTCATGTCCAACAAGTTTGTGAGACTTGAACCCGCAACTGATGGGCGAGAAGGGGGTATCACCTACCACTGACCTATGTGATGTCCTAGTATGTATAATTTAGTTTTTTAAATGATCTAATAGATTAATTAGAAAATAATTTTTTTAAAACCCTATAGGATTAGGATAAATTGAATCATTTTGAGTTTTATTGTCTTTTGGAGTGAATGATGATTTTATGGTAGAAATTAGTTAAGTATTGAACTCTAGATGTCAAGTAATTTTTGTTACTTATTCTAGGAAGAAATTAATTTTTAAACATTAGGGAAAGAATCATCGAACAAAAAATGTGTTACCCTAATACATTATGTTTTGATAAACCAATGATATTTAAGTCATCATTGATTTATGGATTTGAGGCCCTCAATTTTCAATTTATTGTTCTCCTTTTTGTCATTGATGACCTCAATCACTCCCTATAATTATTTAGGTTTTTCATCCAATTATGTGTCCCAAATTTTCACAAATGTTCTCCTATTCGAAATCCTAATTTTTTGGTGACTTTTTCATTTCTATTTCCTTCTTATTAAGTCAAAATTTTATTAACAAATATTTTCGATGTCGGTTTCCCACATAGGTATTTTCAATATTAATCTTTTTTATTCAAGTAAAAATTTCTAATTGTGAGGACATAATAATTTAAAGGAGGGGAGAATGTAGCACCCTAATATTTCATAGTAAGTTATATCATTAAAATATGTCAATAGCTTTTACTATACACAACACCGACTTGGCTTGTGTTATACGCAATGATTGAGTTTCTGAGAAACAACACATTAGTATTACAATTATTTAAGAGACATATTTATTTATCAATTTCATATTGTGATATTAATAGTAGAAAATAAATTTTTATTGTTATTTATAATTTTTTTATATAATAAAAACATATATATAATGAAATGTATATGTTTTGATAAAATGGATATATATTTAAAAAACTATTTTCTTTAAAGAACTACTTTTTATGTCCTTGTGTGAACAATAATAAAATTAAAATAATACACTTCTAAAATTTTAATTTGGTAAAATATTATTCATTTTTGGATTTGGAATATCCAAATTATCTTAGGGTGAAATTTTAATATTATTATGAAAACATTCATTTTCTTATCAATAGTGAAAGAGACTACAAATTACATAAAACAGTCTTTTTATTTAAATAATAGTTATTTTTAATTAGATATATTTTAATGTCAAAATAGATATATAATACCTATATTTTTAAAATTTAATTTAGAGGAGTCATATTATAATAATATTAGATATATAAACGTTTATTGAATTTTTTTTAACTTCTTTTACCCAATTTCTAATCAAATTTGAAAATTTTCATAAATTTTTTTTTACCGCTTCCCAGAATTGAATTTAAAAAATCCGATAGTCAAATTTGACAGTGGTAAGTAAAATGCGTTTTAATAGGAGGAAGATAATTTTTTTTCAAATAAAACCTTTTTAATTTTATTTACCTTTGTAAAAAGTAAATAGGTTAATTAAAGGGAAAATGATATTATAATTACCCTAACACATGTCTTATTCTATTGCATAAATTTTTTGCAACCAAAATCATCTACTGGAATAAAATATGATCCTATTTGATTCACTTTAATTTGATTATGACATTTATTATTACTTTATGTAAAGAATATTTTAAAGTGTTAAATTGAGATTTTGAAATACTAAACCATTTTTAATATAGAGTTATACATAAGATAAATTAGTCTATAAATATTTATTATAAAGCTAAAAATATTTCCTACATCTTTTTATTTTATATAAAAATTTTAGAAATTATAAAATTCAATTAATTTTTGACATGATGACGATGAAATAAGTAGATTATTAATGAAAGATTAAAATAAATGATATTAGAAATATAAAAATTAAATTAAATTAATGCTTCTGATGCATTCCATGAATTTTCTACATTACCATGAAATTTTATTATTTATTTAACGAATTTAGTTCTATGTAATCATGTTTTTTTTTACTTTTACAAAAACAAAATACTAAATAGTGTGAAAATGGACATAAATGAGTTTTTACAACAGATACTATAAATAATATAATTTTACTAAAAATATAAGGATCAGCCAAAGGACTTATTTAATGATACATTTTTTATTAATGAACAATTTGTGATCTCTTGGAATTTTATAGTAAGTGTATTAACCTTATAATATAAAAATACAAGAAGACATTGTAAAAGTTAAACTTTTTTAACTTATAGTTAAATCTAGAATATATGGTTAATATGGTGACATAATACCTGTCTAAAACCTATTGGTTGAGATTTGATCAACCCATACCCTCATTATCATCGAAATAAATCCTTTTAGAGCCATTATAAACCGAATATGATTGTATAATAATTTAATATTTTATTTTTTTTCTAAAGTGAACCTTATCTCTCTTATAAAAGGGTACTTCTCCTTCACTCAAGATCACACCGTCAAATTCATTTGTAAAGGAAAACCCCTACAAAAATATCCTCCCAACAACCCTCACTTCATCCTAGAGGCCTTAAATTTACCATAAATCCAACCTAATGATCCCTTTTGATCAAATCAAAAGGAAGACCCCAAATAAGAGGTAATAATATAATCACCTCTTTCAATGTTCTTTCCATCTTCCACTTTTACTTTCTTTGTTATTTCCATACCAAAATAAAAACTCCAGAACATTATAAATGATGTGATGTTATTATTAATATGGTACAAACAAATTCGTTATTCAAAACATCCAATGAATTATAATGTTACCATACGTGCGTATGTACGGCTTACCGTCTCTAGGTCATGGTGTAGTTTGTTATCAAACACTACATTATTTGGATGGGTATAATAATTAATATAATTGATGTAAATAAAGAAAATAACATGTTAATGATTCTATATATATAATATACTATCCAATTAATGATTATTTCACCATCAATTGAGTGGTATTGTCGCTCGGGCGTACGTACAAATTATAGTCTCTACAAACGCGATAAGATTCATTCTCTATTGTAACCATTCAAGAATAATTTTCATGTAATGATTTAAAAAAAATTAAGAGCGTAACATAATTCTATATCTGAATCAAATACATCCAATCCCTAAAAAAATGACTTACATAACAAAACATATAATGGAAAACAAATCAGTCAACACCCAAAACAATGATACTACTTCAATATTTTAAGAAATGAAATATTGGAATGTCATATATGATATCATATTTATATATGTGGTTCTTGTATAATTTAATAACAATGATTTAACTATTATACAGGAATTTAATGCACCCTATACCATGGACATGTAAATGGTAAGGGTTAATTTTACAATTTCATTATTATTCGTGGTTTTTTATACTTGAGTCTCTACTGGGACCTCATTATCATCTACATCCGTTTTTCATTAAAATTAATTTCAAAACATTTTTACTAGTTACTATAATTTTCGTGAAATTAAATTATACCATTGATTTAATTTTTTTAATTTTTTTTGAATGGAATCCTTCCATCATTTCCCATACTAGTCAATTTATTAAATATTCAACAAATTAAGATAAGAATGTTTTTTAACTTATATGGTGGGTGTGGCTATTTTCTGCAATTATAAAACCTTCCAACATTTCCTTATAATAATTTAAAAATATTTTCCAAATAAAGTTCTTCTCTTATAATTTCGAAATTATTAAATTATTTCAAAATTAACAGAGTTGTTTCCCTCAAATAGATTTTATTTCATCTATGTCAACATCCTTTAATGTATTTTTCACTTGTTTGAAGTTGATATATTTTGATACAACATTTCATATTTTATTGAAGTTTTTGTGAAATGTTTGACTATGGATGTGTTATTTTTATACCATTTATGCTTCATGGTTAAAAGTATTAATATTTTTTTGCTAGTTTTAATATGAAAGTTGAGGTTATGTTTCAACTTTTTCATATAAGGATTGAATTGGAGAAAGTAGGTTACGGGTGGAGCTTGCTATAGCTTCTCGATGCATTGGTAGGTTTAAGGAGACAAACTACTGTCTTGGAAAAAGGCCTTAACAAAATATTATTTTTAGTATTGGGACGATGCCTTGACTATGTGGTTCTGATGTCCAGCATTATGTGTTTCATAATTATGAAAATTTCTATTGATATTAAATGGGATTATTCAACTTGTAGAATATCCATGTGAATGCGTAAATGGAATAATATGATGTATTTTTTCCATATTAGACTGATGTTTAGGTTTAAATGTAATATGTTTTAGTCTTATACATTTACTTAAATATTAATGTGTATCTATGATAGTTTCCTCTATATTTTTATCCATACTAAGCATCTAAGATCAACCCTTTATATGTTTCATTTTTCTAAATATGTGAAGAATTATATTATTATTAACCTATAAGAATATGATAAGGGATATGAGTGTGTTCATAGAGGACAAAATGGTGTTGTTTTCCCATTTAATGATGTAATGTAAACCTTATGTATGTGTCTAGTACTTCCAATGCTACTGAACTAATCGTACATTCAAGAATTGATTTCGTGTGATCATCCCAATGTTATGTAATAATGCACTGACTCTGGGTAATTAGGGTCAGGGAGTTACAATTATATCCCACTATTCATTCATCTGACTATGAATGATATATATAGGTTTTTATAGATAAACACTCTGAGCCACTAGTTATATGGATAGTCATTTGGAACCCTCCAGGATATCTTAAGGACAAATAAGAACCACCAACATAATTTAAAAAATTTAATGGAATATTATGAAAACATTGATGCTTCTATGTACAAATAGAATCTCAATGGGAATATAAAAATGAATCATTTCCAAAATTTACAAGAGTTTAATATCTAACATAATTAGAAATAGGTTGAGGAACCAACGCCATTAAAAAATAATGAGACACTAAATTATTTATACATTATTAGTTGATATTTACAAGATATATATTTTCTCCCAATTAATAATCTTTTATATTGATTTCCAAAAAAATATTGACTTTAGGGTGTGTTATATTATTATCCCGTGTGCTAACATTTAATTGAAAACTTAATTATCCTTATCAAAGGTACGTATCCCATGATATATTCAATTACCGAATTTTTGTTCCAATCATCCTCTACTATATTTTTTTTCATTGTTTCCTGTCACTGGGAATCATATGGTTGTACCCAAATGTAATGAAAATGATTAGATTGTATCAAAAAAATCTTACTATGAATTTAATATTCTAATACATTTTAATTTATATAATTCTATGATAAAAATAAAAAAAATACTATCAATTTATTTTACAGTTTTATTTCATCATTTTGATTATGCTTTTTTTAAAAATAAAAATTTTATATAATCTTAATGAGTCTAAAATAATTGGATATTCATCCCCAAAAATTTTAAGAATCATAGGTATAATAGTAAAAAATTTAGATAAATCAATGTGTGTTCACACTTCTAAACCTGATTAATTTCACTTGAAGAAAAATTCAATTTTCATTATTTTTAGAAAATTATGACAATATATGTTTTTGAACAATTCTCAGTCATGTATTATAATATAAATCAAAAAAATAATCATAATAAATAATTATAAATTAAAAATTTTATAATAACTATATGAAAAATTGTATCCAAACAAACTATCATGATATTTATCAATCTAATCATAGTAAAATAATTTATATGTCCATAGTGAAACAGGTTACCCAAATATGGGTGAAAATAATTTTAATCATCAATTATTACAAACAATATTTAGTACTCATGTTAGGAAATAACATTCTTTCTTAACTATTTTTTTTCCATCAAACCTTTGTTACTTCTATTTAATTAAATTCTCAAAATCCACTTCCTAAATAATTCCCCAAAGACAAACATCCTGATCAATACTTAGACATCCCCATATGATAAAAATTTGGAAAAATATTTATTTATTTATAATTTTACTTAAGGGTTTTTTTCTTTTGTTAATTTAATTTTATTTCACATTTTATAATGTGTAGAGTAGTTGAATGATAGGTTTATATTCAGTGGTTAGTTTAAAAAAGTTATGAAGCAGATTAGGTGTGGGATGAATATATATTATATACATAAAATAAATGATTGTTAGATAAAACAAAAACCCAACCTTTGGTTTTACATCATATGAACATACATACTCCTGACCGCGTTGTGGAGCGTGTCAAATTCGTTATTTAATTTTGACTAGAATTTCTGCAGAATAGTAGCAACCCTAGGTCGTCTCTCGACGGAGACTTAGATCATTAATTTAGAAATATGGTTTAGATTATGAATGTAGAAGGTGAATTAGGTTTTATGAAACTTGGTGTTTTTATGATTAATGATGAAAATAAAAAATGAAAGCGATAAAACAAAGTAGAAATGAACATGATTGATTAAGCGTGATCAACCCGGGTAAGTCTCGTGATGCTCATCCTTCATCACTTCAAGTGATGGGGTTTTGATCTTTTAATCCCTTGTTTGTAACACCTATAACCTATATTTTACTATGTTTAGACTAGGATACCTCCTAGGGTTCAGTCTAAAACACATAACGATTCACTGGACACCGTCGATGATTGGGTGATTTGTGTTCGACATCATAATCGAAACTCACCAAGGAAACACATGAATAATTAGATGTGCTCTGCAGTTTTTCATGTTATTTCATTGTGATACCATGACATAAATTTACACGGCCTTGACAGAGATTTTTTGAGTTCTATTGACCAACATGAATCACACAAGCACCGCAACTGAAAGGGGGAAAAGAAAGTGGTGAACAGTGTGTAAAACCTAACATGAATGGGTACCCCCAAACATGATCATATGAGTTCAGAATTTAATACCAGTACATAACTCAATAAAATAAGGATATAGGATGAGTAAAAACAATATTATATCTGGAAGTAAAAATTTCATTCAAATTAATAAAACTTTGATGCTCGGGATTACATCACATTCCTCCCTGGGTGATCACAAGGGGTTTAGAAACCCATGGGAGGGGAAGAAGAAGAAGATGTTGAAGTAGCACCTCCCATAGCATCCAGAACCTATAGAGATGTTGAGAAGACTCCCTGGGGACTCCAAAATGGCAGCGCATTTCCTCTTATCCGAACTATCAAATGGGGAGCCCAAGGTGCCTTTTTATAGGAAAATTGGAAGGTGGTTTTAGGAACACATATTTCTTCAATCTATTTGTACCACGCGTTTCGGCCTTTATACAATATGATATCACATTAATTAAAATATATAAGTTGTATACCTAGCTTTTAAATATCTCCACAGAAATTTTGGCACCCTTTGGACAACTACAGCTCAAGATATTGATAAAATACAGAACACTGCATTTGACTTGGTCCAAATTCGGTGGCTTGGACAGATTAGTTCGGATGGGCCCTATAGAAGCTTAATAAGCATTGGGTTCTTTAATATAAAATGTAGCATATTAAGTTTGGGATAGGCATAAAATATTTCATCCCATTTGGATGCGCGGATTTCGCGTACTATGAAAAATAGTAGACAGATATCCATGGATCCATGCAATTTTGGCCCATTTTTTCCACTTCATCAAATGCCCTCCAAATCACCTCCATCTACATTGAAACAATAAAAACAAGTAAAATTTCCCATTATAATATTTATTAACATTAATTTATTTATTCAAACATGATGTTAAATTTATTATTATATTTGTAATATTCATTACATAACTAGTTTAAAACTACGGTGTAAGGGTGGAATAAAACAGTGAATCGTGGTACGATCACACCCCCACACCTAAACAGTTGCACTCCCGGGAAAAGTCACATATCCAAATTCAATTATTCATATATATATATTTCTAAAATCTTGAAGACTTATCATTTGAGGATGTTTTGTTTAAAGTAAATTGATCAATGCATGAACCAAACCAAGAAGTTATTCCTAGTGAAAATAGAAGAATATGTCTCATAAATCATATCATAGCGAAATTCAAAAAGATTCGTGACACCCAATTGATAAAGGAATTTAGAAGTATACCATGACACTAATTCTATATGTGTCTGTGTGAAAACCATTCGATGATATTCTTTCAACTTTCTATCCAATAAATATATGTTATTTTAACATTTTTCAGCTTAAATGATTCGGTTATCAAACATGCCCTACATCTTTTGCAAACATATTTCAAGACCCACACATTTAAGAATTCCAAGAAGTCAAACCATAAGCTCCCGACCTAGAAATCCCCATATGTTTTAAATTTCATCACTCCCCTAATTTATTAAATTTTTTTGAAGCTACAATTGGAAAAAATATCACACTGTTCTCTCAACGCTTGTTTGATCTTCCCACGAAACTAATTGAAATAGTTATAACAAGATCAAAGGTTGAGGAGAAGTGGTTTTTGACCTTCCCAAGACACAACAATTTTTTTAGGGCGTACAATAGTCGGAAATTTGGTACACATGCATAGGTCAATCTGGTATAGTAATGAAAGAGATCAGATAAGGAACGAACGTATAGAAATATCATTTAAAGATGAAAAATATTAACCCAACATATATTTACCTTATATTAAGTAAGAAATAATCACACGTTGTGGTTTGGTGCAAATATTTGTGGAGGTATTAGTGACACAATTTTCCAAAATATTACTCACACAAAGGGAATCAATCATCTCAAAGGTTTCACATAGATACAACCATTTATATCATTGACAGAAAACCAATTCACTAAAAATCACTCCTTGATGGTAAACTCATACACAAATTCTTTTTAGCCTTCATTATGGTATTTTTACATTCTCCACTTTATGGTCGCCATATCATGGAATTTCGAAATTGTTGATGGGGAAAAATAAAAATACCATAAAGAAGGCCAAAAATAGAGAACAAAAGGAGAAAATGATGAAAAATAATAACTAACCCATGAATGTATCCACCCCCCCCACACCTAGAATGTGCAGTGTCCATAGAAAATAATTGAAAACGTGAGAAGGAAGGATAAAACATGGTGTGTTTTAGTGGTATGAGACGTCGAGAAGGTGGATTTCCTCCACCGGATTCTTTAGAAAATCCTCATTGAAGTGTTTAAGTCGCTTCCCATTAATGGCAAGACATCGTCCACTCTGTTCATGCAAAACTTGTATTGCACCAAAAGGGTAAACATTAGTAATAGTATAAGGACCGAGCCATCGGGAACGAAGCTTACCTGGGTAGAGCTTAAGCCTGGAATTTTACATGAGGACCTTCTCACCAATATTGAACTTATTCTGGTGAATCATGCTATCATGAATAGCCTTTGTATTCTCTTTATAGATTCGCGAGTTGTCATATGAATCACTTTAAATTTCTTCCAATGCTTGAATCTGAAGCTTTCTTTCCTCACCTGCATCTGGAAGGTTCATATTACATTGTTTAACAGCCCAATAAGCATCTTGTTCTACCTCCACCAGGAGGTGACAAGATTTTCCAAACACAATCCTATATGGTGACATTCCGATCGATGTTTTAAAAGCAGTACAGTACGCCCAAAGTGCATCATCCTAGCTCAAACTCCAATATTTCCTATTGGGTTGTACCGTTTTCTCCAAGACTCACTTATCTTCCCGATTTGAATTGTGTGCTTGTCCATTAGTTTGGGATTATATGAAGAGGAGACTTTATGAACAACCCCATACATACGAAGCATGTTTTTCATGTTACGATTGAAAAAATGTGAACCCTGATCACTAATGATGAATCTTGGTAGACCAAACCTACTGAAAATCTGGGACCTCACAAAATCAACAACCACTCGAGAGTCATCTGTCCTGGTGTCCTTTGCTTCAACCCATTTATATACATAGTCAACAGCCAATAATATGTACACAAATCCAAATGAATATGGAAAAGTCCCCATGAAGTCAATTCCCCATGCATCGAAGATTTCACAGAATAACATGGGTTGTTGGGGCATTTCATTCCTCATAGAGATATTACCTGTGAATTTACATAGAGTACATGATTTACAAAACCTATGGTCATCACTATACAAGGTTGGCCTATATAATCCTGAGTCAAGGACCTTTAGAGTTGTACGTTGGGAGCCAAAGTTTCCCCCACATGCCAAGGTGTGGCATAAGGTCAAAACAGAGCTGAACTCATGGTCAGGGAAACACCTACGAACAACCTGGTCACTACAAATTCTCCACAAGTATGGGTCATCCCAAATGTATCATCGAGAATCATGTTTAATTATCTGGGATTTTGAAGTTATAAAATCAGTGGGGACCTTAGATGTTGCTAGAAAATTCACAATGTCCGCATACCAGGGGGTATGGTCCACAACATCACAAAGGTTCTCATGAGGGAGGAATTCTCCAATGGGTAGGGGTGAGTCAACATGATGGTCCAATGGTGGGGAAATCCTACTAATTTGGTCAGCTACAACATTATCCACTCCAATCTTATCTCTAATCTCAATGTCAAACTCTTAGAGGAGGAGTATCCACCGAATGAGGCGGGGCTTGTCTTCATGTTTCATTAGGAAGAAACGAAGGGCAGCATGGTCAGAAAACACAATCACTTTTAACCCAAGAAGATATGAACGGAATTTTTCCAAGGAAAACACAATATAAATGAGTTCTTTTTCTGTGGTTCTTTAGTTTACATGGGCAGGTTCAAGGGTACGAGAGGCATACGCAATGACATGAGGAGCTTTTACAACCCTTTGTGTAAAAACTTCCCCAACTGCATAGTTAGTGGCATCACACATAAGCTCGAAGGGGAGATCCCACCGAGGTGGTTGGATTATGGGAGGTGATGTGAGACTCTTTTTTAGTGAATTGAATGTATCCTCACCATTTTTATCAAACACAAACTCAGAATCCTTTTGTAATAACTGAGATAAGGGAAGTGTGATATTACTAAAGTATTTAATGAATCTGCGGTAAAAACCAGCATGACCCAAGAAATACCGCCCCTCACGAATGCATTTTGGAAATTGAAGGGATGAAATTAATTCAATTTTTGATTTATCAACCTGAGTTACCTTATTTGAAATGATATTCCCAAGAACTATCCCCCGCTCAACTATGAAATGAAATTTTTCATAATTTAAAACAAGATCTTTTTCAATGCAGCGACGAAGGACATAACCTAGGTTTTCCAAAAAAAATCATCAAATGAAGAACCATAAACCGTGAAATCAACCATATATACTTATATAAAACTCTCAAGGTACTCAAGAAAATACTCAAAATTCATCGCTGAAAAGTACCAAGAGCATTACATAGACCGAATGGCATCCTTCTGTATGCAAATGTGCCAAATAGACAGGTAAATGTTGTATTTTTTGATCCTCATGGGCTATATGGATTTGGATATTACCCGAATAGCCATCAAGGAAACAATAATGGGACTTACCCTCCAATCGTTCTGACCTTTGTTCAATGACAGGTAAAGGAAAGTGGTCCTTCCGCCTGGCTTGATTCAGTCGACGGTTGTGAATATAGACTCGCCAACTATTTTTGCAAACGTCTTGGATCCAATTCATTCCTTTCATTTGAAAGAACTGTAATTCCTATATTTTTAGGTACAATTTTCACTGGGCTAACCCATTTACTATCAGATATAGGAAAAATGATCCATGCAGCAAGTAATTTACTGACTTCCAATTTTACCACATCAAGGAGAGTGGGATTCAACCGGCGTTGAGATTGTCTTACGGGATTAGCCTTATCATCCAAATGTATATGGAGCATACAAGTATATGGGCTAATCCTGGGAATATCATCCAATGTCCATCCTATTGCCTTTTTACACTCTCCCACAATTTTGAGCAGTTTCAATTCCTGTTGTGGAGAGAGGTTATCGGCAATAATGACGGGAATTGGTCAATAACCTCAATATATGCATATTTTAAATTAGAAGGAAGTTTTTTAAGTTCAAACACCAGTTGTTTCTGGACAGAGGGATGGGATTTAGGGAGAGTGAGGTCCATGAACCTATCTATCTTCTCATGTTTATTCTCAAAGGAATGAAAATCTATTGAAATGAGATTTTCAAAATGATCGATAGTCATGGGTACCTCAGAATAAACACACTCATCAATTAAATCACAAAGTTTACATTTTTCTAAACCCACACAAAATTCAAAAGAAGACCCAAAACTCAAATCATACAAGGGTGAAGAATACAAAAAAGAATCAGAGTTTGGGTTGAGGAGAGAATTTTGTGTGTGTTCATCGTTTGAGATCACTTCCATCGAATAGACAGGATGAGTGGAGTGATCTTCAATGGGGTGTTTCATAGCCTCAGGGATGTTAAAACTTATCTTTTCTCCTCCAAATTCCATGGACAGCGTACCATTGTGAACGTTGATGATCATCTTTGCTATTTTTAGGAATGGACTCCCAGGTATGAGAGGGTAATGTCCTTGGGATTAGGTATCTTCCATATCAAGAATGTAGAAATCAGCAGGGAAGATGAGATTCTTCACTATAACAAGGACATCCTCAATCACTCCTTTTGGATGTGTTGTACTCTGGTTGGCAAGTTTCACAACAATGCCTGTTGGTTGAAGCTCTCTAACCTGTAGATAAGTATACATGGAGTGAGGCATTACATTAATGGAAGCACCTAAATCTACCATAGCTTCAAAAAAGAAGGTCTCATATGTGGTACAAGGTATCATGAATGTGCCCGGATCCTTGAATTTGGTTGGAAATGCTGGTTGAATCAAGGCTGAGACTTTCCTTCCTAGGTTAACATTCTCATTCCCCTTCAACCTCCTTCTATGGGTGCAAATCTCTTTATGAAATTTTCCATAACGGGGAATTTTATTGACTGCATCCAAAAATAGAATATTAACTTGAACCTTTTTAAATGTATCCATTATTTCTGTGTCAATCAAATTATCAACATTTTTCATAGATTTAGATAGTCTTTGAGGGATAGGAAGAGGAATTGATTGTTCATGGGAATCCTTAATGATAATTTTATTATCATTTTTATTTTTTTTCTTCATTGGAATATTTTATTGGTGGAGAAAGATTGTTTTCAAGAGGGGGACATACCTGTTGAGTAGAATCAGTAGAAGGAGAATCCTCTTTACCACTATGAACTGTAATTGCACATACATTACCTTTTTCCATTGGATTGGCAATGGGATGAGATGGTTGTTTTCCAGACCCTTGCATCTTAAGATCATCTATAGTGTTTTCCAATTGTCCCACTTGAGTTTGTAGGTCTTTAATTGCTGATTGTGTGGTTTGATGGAACTGGAGGTTTTGGGTTTCCATTTGTTTCACCATGTTATCGAGGATTGGTTCAGATTTGGGAGGAGGAGGATGATTGTTTTGAGAAGTTGAAGGATAATAAGGTTTCATACCTTGGCCTTGTTGATACCAATTCTGCTTTGGGTAGCTCAAGTTTCATCCTTGTCGGTATTGGTGTTGTGCTTGCCACCCGAGGTTTGGATTTGGCCTGAATGGTTCTTGCTTGAAGGGAGGCGCTTGTTGGAATAGACGCCCTAGGAACACAGCTGCACAGGACTCAGATGAATCTTGATGTTGTGGGCACTAGTCAAAAAAATGAGTGTTATCAGAACAAATACAACAATTCAATGGAATGGAAGTAGAGTGTGAGTTACCTTGTTCTTGAGATAATTGCCTTAGAAGGGTATGAATCTCATCATGTTTAATATCTACCTTTTGTTATAGGGATTAATGACTTACCTCAAGAACTCCTCGGGTTGGTGCAATCGCTCGTGTACCAAATTGTTGTGCATTTTGAGCCATTTTGGCAATTAAGTCACGAGCGGCAGAAGGATTTTTGTAAACTAGGGCACCACCAGACGCAACATCAATCATTCCATGATCCATGGGGATAAGTCCCTCATATAAGTATTGGATTAATAGTTGTTCACTAATATGGTGGTGGGGGCAGCTTGAGAAAAGACTCTTGAATCTCTCTCAGTATTCGTGATGGGTCTCCACTTTTGATTGCCTAATTCCACATATTTCTTTCCTAATTGATGCAGTTCAGGAGTCAGGGAAGAAATTCTCTAGAAAAAGTCCTTTTAGGACATTCCATCCCCCAATTGTGGAAGGAAAATAGTACAGCCAATCTTTGGCTACACCATCATGGGAGAAAGGTAAGGACCTAAAGTTAATGAGGTCCTCAGACACATTTTGGGGTTTCATGGTGGAGCACACTATGCGAAACTCCATTAGATGTTTGTGAGGGTCCTCACTGGGAAGACCATGGAATTTTGGAAGAAGGTGGATGAGACCTGATCTAACCTCAAAGTTGGCTTCTTCCTCGTGATATTGCATGTACGCAGGTTGGTACTCTATATCAGGGGTAGTAAGTTCTTTTAAAGTTCGATTATTTCCATCCTTGTTTTTTGGGATTGATTGGGTTCAATTTTCGGTTGATTTAGAAACACTTGAGGTTTCCCAAGGGGTTCTCAATGTTAATTTACTGACCTTCTCCAAATTCTTTTATTTGTGTGTGAAGTGACTTTTCAATTACAGGGTCAAATTCAAGTAGTGTTTCTTTACCAGATCTTGTCATGCAACAATGATGTCTAGTTTGATTGATTGATTATTTTGTTGTCTGTTTTTATTTGATATGGATAAAAAAACTAAAGAAGGGTTACTGAAGAATATAATGTTATACTATAGAATTAGAGAGGGAGATGGAGAAAAGAGAGAGAGAGAGAGAACACACCAAAAACATCAAAAAATAAAGACAAAACCCAAAAAAAAACTATCAAATAAGGCTGGGGTATTTAGAGGAGTAATAATACAGATGTAAAATAACCTAATAATTGTATATAAAGAAAGAAAATTATCTTGGATCCCTGAAAACGGCACCAAAATTTGACCGCGTTGTCGAGCGCGTCAAATTAGTAGTTTAATTTTGACTTGAATTTCTGCAGTATAGCAGCAACCCTAGGTCGTCTCTCGACGGAGCCTTAGATCATTAATTTAAAGATAGGGTTCTTATTATGAAAGTATAAGGTGAATTACGTTTTTTTGAAACTTGGGAGTTTTATGATTAATGATGAAAACAGAAAATGAAAGCGATAAAACAAAGTAGAAATGAACAAGATTGATTAAGCATGATCAACCCAGGTAGGTCTCGTGATGCTCATCCTTCATCGCTTCAAGGGATGGGGTAATGATATTTTAATCCCTGGTTTGTAACACCTTGAACCAGAATGTTACTGAGTTTATACTAGGATATCTCCTAGGGTTCAGTGAAAAACACATAACGATTCACCGGACACCGCCGATGATTGGGTGATTTGTGTTCGACATCATAAATGAAACTCACCAAGGCAACACATGAAGAATTCAATGTGCTCTCCAAGTTTTCATGTTATTTCATTGTGATACAATGAAATAAATTTACATGGCCTTGACAGAGCATGTGTGAGTTCTATTGACCAATATGAATCACAGAAGCACCGCAATTGAAAGGGGGAAAACAAACTGGTGAACGGTGTGTGAAACATCACATGAATGGGTACCCCCAAACATGATCATATGAGTTGATCATTACATACCAGTACATAACTCAATAAAATAAGAATAGAGAATGAGGAAAAACAACATAAAACCTTTTAATTAAAAAATCATTCAAATTAATACAACTTTGATGCCCGGGATTACATCACATTCCTCCCCCGGTGATCACAATGGTTTTAGAAACCCATGGGAGGGGAAGAAGAAGAAGATGTTGAAGTAGCACCTCACCTTGCCTCTAGAACCTCTAGGGATGTTGAGAAGACTCCTTGGGGACTCCAAAATGGCAGAACCCTGCCTCTTGTCCGAACATGCAAATGGGGAGCCCAAGGTGCCATTTTATAGGAATATTAGAAGGTGGTTTTAGGCACACAAATTTCTTCAATCCAATTGTACCACGCGTTTCGGCCTTCAGACAGTCTTATCTCGCTTTGGAGAAAATAGAAAAGTTGTATCCCTACCTCTTGACTATAACCACCGAAAGTGTGGCACCCATTGGACAAATACATATCAGGATATGGATAAAATACAGAACACCAAATTTGACTTGGTCCAAATTCGGTGGATTGGACTTATCAGTTCGGATGGGCCCCTTAGAAGCCGAATAAGCATTGGGATCCTTAATATGAAATGTATACGATTACGTTTTGGACAGGCCCACAACATTCCATCCCATTTGGATGTACAGATTTCATGCACTATGCAAAACAGTAGATAGATATCCATGGATCCATTCAATATTGGTCTATTTTTCTTCCACTTCATCAAAGGCCCTCAAAATCACCTCCTCCTACATTAAAACAATAAAAACAAGTAATATTTCCCATTATAATATTTATTAAAATTAATTGATTTATTCAAACATGAAGTGCAATTTATTATTATATTTGGAATATTCATTACAAAACTAGATTAAAACTACGGTGTAAGGGTGAAATAAAACAGTGAATCGTGGTACGATCAACTCCTCATTAAAACCATATCATCACAAGACATTTTCCACAAAATCATCTACAAATAAATTTTTCCCATACCACAACCACACCATGAATCCACACATCAAAAATTCAATTCAAGACTAAACTATTTCCGGATTTAATGAGTTGTCACTAACCCCCATTTACTAATCCATTTCATCTAAATTTACAAAAACTCGTTATTGTATTCATAAATTTATTTTAACTACATATAAAATGAAAAAAACAACCCATTAATAATCATTTTCCAATCAAATAATTTTAAAGGATATTTAAAAAATTTAGGTTCTAGGGAATAAATTAGTATCAGGGCATAGAATTCAAGGACATTTGATAATTCAAATTGTTAATATTTAATTCATAAATAGAACAAGGCATATTATAACATTTCTATTTCTATAATTCATGACCAAAATAATTCATTGAAAATAAATTTACTCTCAAATTTTTGAAAACCCTTGGAGCCTTTGGAATAATTATTCATAAAAATTCCATCATTTATATTATTGAATTACATATATTTAAACTAAAATAAAGTCTCAATAAAAAAAATATTTAATCATACTTCACATCCTTCAAATGATATCTGAAAAATAATTAAACATTTTTTTCAACAATATCCATAGATATAATAATCTTATAATATTATTATTTTTATTTTACATAAAAGATTTTTTTATGTTATTTATATTTAGTAACGGATAATAAAAACATAAATACGTGACTCTTAACTCCACCACAAATTAAAGCTAAATTTTCTTCAATTTATGACGATTAAAGAAAAATTCGAATAAATAAAAATATAAAAATGTGATAATTTTATAATTGGTGATATATGTAACAACCATGAATTGGGGACCCTTCTTCATAAGTGTGGACGAAAATTATAAAATATTTTATGACACTAACAATTTATGAACCATCTTTCACTAGATTAATGTAAATCATATATTTCACCTAAAAGATAGACATGAGTAATTATATAAGGACTTATCAATAAATAATATTTCATACATGTGGGAGTATTATCCTAAAATATTAAATGAGGTCCTCCTCCAAAATATTGAACTTATAATATAAAATTATATCTTCATGGATGTACATAACAAACCCTTTGTATATCCATGAGTCTGTATCGGTTTTATAATAAGTTTCATAAATGTGTTGAATCAATAATTTAATACACACTACTATTTTTTTAGTTAATGTATTTTATTATTTTAAAACCGAATATAAAATTTGAAATTACTCTAGGGATTGTTTAAAATAATTTTACTTAATTTTCTAATAAATGTACATTTCACATGTGTTTTTTAAAGCACTATAGTATTCCAAAAATTATTTATTTGGGAAAATATTTCAATAATATTATTTTGGTTGTTCAATTTTTATAATATTTTATTACCAACCCATTTTTTAATATTGTTTTGACAATTTATTTGGGGATCTATTTGAGTGATTATTTTTTGGAGGACTCCATTATTACAAAGCTAGGTTTTTGTATTTATTTTATAGGAATGAGATACCGAATAAATAATAGTGATCTTTATAAAAAAACATGATAAAAATGATAGACAACATAAATTTGATAAGAACTAAATAATTATTGTTCCTCATTTTTTTCAGTTACATTAATCCATATATATAAATATCATCTAAATGTTTTTATAAAGTCTTAATGAATTTTTTAAAATTTAAATGATGTTAATGATCTATAAATTAAATATCTTTTAAAATATCATGGACCATTATTTCACTTTATTAAACATAGATATATACCATCATAATCTAAAACATATTCTTTTCCTATAAACCTATTGTGCCACGATATAAAATTTCATTAAAATAATAATAAATATTGGAAAATTTTGATATATTTTTTGACTTCCAAAATGACCCACAATAGACTAGGTTTGGATAAATCCCAAAACAAAGGTTAACTCTTTGTTAAATAATCAATATTAATGATAATTTACACTTAAAATTTTATATAAGTTTGAGTTATCCCAAAAATACACTCATAAATAATGATTAAAAATTAGGTCTAATTATGTATGAAATAATTGAGTTCCTAAAATGAAAAAAAAAATATTTATTAATATCTACATTACATTAAATGATGCCCACTACATAACAATGATTCTCATATTAGTAGAACTCTCAACTTGTTAGAGATGACTCAACATGGTAGTCTAATGGTGGTAAAAATATATTATTTTTTGATGTTATAATATTGTATAATCCCATATTGTACTATATACCATATAAAACCTTTCATATAAGGTTAATATATCATATGAGAAGTGTTTTATAATTTATTTTAATAAGGAAAATATAATAGTACACATGATTAGAAAACACAACAATAATTAAATACATTACATTGGAAAAATAAATTCACAAAAATATAATTAGAAATTAGCTCTTTTCTAGTGGAAAATTAGTTTCCTTTGGTAGGGTTAACGATACACTTATCATACATAATTAAATGTAGATCAATGTTATCCCATTTTTATTAAGCAACTCAAACTAATTATTTATAAGAAAAAAATGATCTATAATGGTTGATCACATGTTGATGGTTAGAAATTTTTTAGGTGTGTAAAATTTTTTTAGTTAAATAAAAGGATCCACAAAAACCTAAAATTGAATTGTCTATATAATAAATTACTTATTGGAAAAAATGTTTTCCAATTAAGCATGTTGGTGTAGTTTTTTCTTTCAATGAATATCTCAATTAATCATAGTTATTTTATAAAATGGTATATGGTTGATTGAATGTGGAGTTTCAAAAGATTAATTTTTTATTTTTTTCTCCCATTTAGTAGAGTATAGTGAAATAATTATTTGGGAATGTATGAATCATCTTTTAATAAGATATATCATTTTTCTATATATTTTAAATTTTCATGTTAATAATGTGTATTGGTATAAATGTAATTTCAAATACTCATTTTAGGATAAAAACTCAATGTGAGAACCTTAAATGATGATATTCTATACGACATAGAGCCACATAAACATTTTTATGATAAAGAATGTTGCACAATGGATTTAGTTTGCCTATAAATATAAAATAACCCCACATCTATTAAAACTAAATAATATTAGGGGCTATTAATGGGTTATCTGTTTGAATAAGTCAATTCTTCGTGAACATAACAAGAGTGAATTATATTAGGAATCATTTCCCAAAATATTCATTTGTGTGTGAGAAGTTCACAATGTTTTCATAATTATGGAAGATATAAAAACACAATGGAAATATTTTAGTTGTATCAACATTGTTTCATGAATAGTTTTTTTAAATGTATATTCATTATATATACACTGTGGAAATCACCTAAGAGAAGGTATTTTTGAGAACCTTATTTATTTGATGTGAACCATTGATTTACGAAATATTTTATTGTGAAGTTGTGTATTTGAGTGTAGTATATAAATACATTAGCGTATTATATTATTAGAATCATTATTAAAATTAATGAAAAGATTGATGATGATATAAAAGTAACAATATTGTTAACTACATGTGGAATACTCTGCCCAATATACTGTGTAGTGGGGCATTAAATGGATGATATCTAAGAGAGGTAGTTAATTATTGATAATTTTATTTTAATGGATATTATCATATAACTTGATGAGTATAGTAAAATAATTAATAAAATAAACTACCAAATATTATTGGATTACGGTACTTGAACACAATGTCATGTGTATTCTCCTTTGATAATAACATAGCGATGAACCCCTAAAAATCATTGGTTATTTATTTGATTTATATATATTTCTATATTTCCTATGATTATTTGTAAAACATGAATAATTCATTCAATGAACTATTTGTATAAGACCCCTTAAAATGAAAATAAATCATTCAATCATTGAGTCAACCATCCACTCATATGGTTTCCTGAGATAAGATATATGGAAGTAGAATAAAGGATAACGGAATTGGATATATTTTATAAAGTCGATACTCATAGATATGAAACATAATTTAAATTGTGTTCTAGTGTTATAATTGATTAGATATCACATCTATAATAATAATAAGATAAAACATATTAAATAACATTGGTATGCTGTCTTATTGACCATGATTCAATGTATTCATATAAGTGATGTGACAGAGAATCCTGCAATAAAAGTTGATAGAGAAATTTAAAATGATGATGATAGAGATCAAAATGCCAAAAACTATATCTCAATATAATTGGATTTAAATTTTTGTCACTAGAATCCATTATACAAAGGTGGAGTTGAGATATTTTTTCAGACATATGTGAATGTAAACATATTGTGAAAGAACAAAATCCACATTTAATACACACCATGTTTGAGGATTTATGTATTTATCAAAATGATAATAAAAAAATATAATTAATGGAATGATTTTGGTTGATATTTATATTTAGGATACTAATAATGAAATTATGAATATAGTTATTGTAAATAAATTTTTTTGAGGGAATATAATAATATATGATCAAAATGTGTCCTTGGTTGAAGAATTTAATTTAGGTATGTTCTATCTCGAGGATTTTCTAAGAATATTAGTAGATTATGAAATTATTATAATAGTGGATGTGGCCTATAGTTATTTAAATATAAAGAGGGCATTCAATGAAATAGGAAACCATTGAATTTGATAAGGCATTGAAGATGAAGAATATATAGATGATGACATTATTTATATAAAGGACATAATATTCACAATTGTGTTGGGAAATTTATAATGAATCTAAACTTGGAATTAATATATTTTTTTGGTAAATTACGTAACATCAATGTATGGTGATCATGAAAATTTTATGGTTATCGAATTGAAGTAGAAGTCATAAAAATGCCTTACAAGAAGGCTCCCTCTAATAGGTGAATTCAAGATAGGAATCATGTAAGGAACGATATTACAGAAGGGCAATTTTTTTTTGTAAAGAGGAAGGTGATAGTGGATGAAATCTTAAGGAGGTGTTAATAGTGTTGAAGATGAATTTTGAAAATATTATAATGGGTATATTTGAAATTAAAAACCTATAAATGTGGAATACAATTAACCAAATTGTTATTTAACATTAAGCAATTAATAGAGGTATAATTGAAAGTGAATGATATTCTATGATGGAAAATATAGAGTATTAATGTACTATTTTATTAATCATATGAAAATTTATATCATCTTGATTAAGTGGTAGAATTTCTACAATAATATTCTGATAATCAGTGGTATAGTATGTTTATGATAGAATATTTTTTGAATTTCAAGTGCAATATTTAATAAAATACTAACGTGTTATATAATATTAACGTATGTGTTAAATATTTAATAAATATTTCATAATCCTACTAATTGATTGTTGTTACCATAAAAAACAAATCAAAATCCAAAATGAAACAATCTGATCTATAAAATAAACTTTCTTTTATTTTCATAGTGAGAGGAAAAATACGAAGAGTAACATGAGGAGAATCAGGTTTCAAAATCATTTTGAAATATCCAAAACCATAATTTTTAGGTAATGTTGTAATTGGTTTTCATTTGAAAATATTTATTAAATCAAAATAAATAGGACTAGAACATATGGATATAGAATTTTATATTTACTAGTTTCAATTCTAGAACACAAAATGTTTAAAAAAAGATATCTCATATAAAATATAATCAATTGAATTAAAATAAAATGATATCTTTCAGTTATAATAAATGATAGATATGATTTCTTATCATGTTTCCATCATGTGTAGGAATGAAGGAGATAATATATTTATACTTATAAATTTCAAATTTTGTAGCATGAATAGCCATTGTATGACCTAATGTGATTTGGGGAGGGGATTTATGAAAAGGTAAATTCTAGAAATTATATAATGAATAATTTGGTAAATTAATTAATCATGTAGAATAATTATTATATTTGGATATTATTATTATCATTTTATTTTTAGGTATAAATATTTTGATTCCAGGTATCAAAGAAGTGGTAGTTCCTATCAGTTTTGTCAGATGTGAGATGATTTTTGACAACCTGACAGTGATTCAATTAAAAATATACAATTAAAATTAAAATAACAATACACTTTCTACAATAATACATGTTTTTATGAAAAAAGATATTTCATCTTATTCCTAAACTAAACATGGTATCTCTATGAATGAAAATATAAAAATATTGAATAAAAATATCATTGAAATATTTTTTAATGATATAAATAATAGTTGAACCTAGACTATTAAAAGTTGGATCTCATAACATATGGCTTCAATTTGGACCAACAATTGAATGTAAAAGCATAAGTTAATGAAATAGTGTAGTTTATAAATTATGAAGCATTAAAAATCCAACAAATATGCATTACATGTTTAACTGGATAGAAGCCGAAGAAGAAACATCTACTCTATGCAGATAGAGTAAAATATTATCTTCTATGTGTGAGATATTTTTATGAATATAATATTGATGTTAAATTTGATAATAATTACTGGTTAATCAAATTCAAGTATGAAAACACTCAAATGATTGGTTAATGGATAAATAATCCTATTTTCCTAGTTGATTTTAATGAAAATTATAATATCATGATAGTTAAGGAATAGAAATGATTTTAGTATATAAGTAATGTAAACAGTCATGAATAATTAACAGGGAATTTATTAATGGTAATAGAGGTTGTAGATAACCCAAATTTGAAATGAGATATAAAAAGACATTTCATCCATGTATATGAGGAATGATTTTCAGGATTCTGTAATATATGTAGAAGAAAGGGGAATATAATTGAGTCAATATAGTACACACTAAACCTTTTTTCCCAATGAATATATCAATCATATATGTGAAATTGTATTTTATTATTTTTATTAATTACTAATTTATTATTTCTTGCAAGATGTTCATGTAGATAATTATATAAATGATAGACTATAGAATGAGAAATATGCACTGAGTGGGTGATCAAACTAGATGCGTTATCAACTTCTTTATCTTTACCAATGGATAAGAGGATAAGTATATTGAAATTGATAAATATATAATGAAACATGAAACTATTCATGCAATATTTTTAGTTATAAAAATTTAATATAATGAACTATTTCTATATTAAAACTAGATGGTGAATAATATTTCCAAATATTTTCGCATTTAAAGTAGAATATCCTTTCATTGTTAAAAGAAATAATTTAATTTTTTAGGTGTATAAACAATTTTTTTGGCTCTTTCACATTGGGATTAAATGATAACATATGAAATATGGAATGTAAGGATGCTAACAATGGGACAATTTCAACTATTTACAATAACATTCATCATTCGTAATATTGATGGAATTAAATGAATGTATGGAGATTTTAATGAAAAATTGGTTGTTATTATTTTATCCACAAATATAAAGGCCTCTATATAGATTAATAAAAATCTGAATAAACTTTTAGAGAGTTATTTGGTAAATATCATTGAGGAAAAATGATTATAATTCGAGGAGCTAAAATTTTTATGACACAGGTGATGATGATGAACAAGGTGACATAAATAATATAGTTTCACAATTCCACCAAAAAAATAACGATTATATGGTAGAATAGAAAATTTAGATGATTTCTAATTAATGAAAATCAATTCCTTAGAAGGGTAAGAGGATAATAGAATACAATCCATCAAATAATAAAAAAGTTAAATTTACTTCTTTATAAACAAAAAATGACAAATATTGAGTTTGATAATCTATTATATATCATGTAATCTATAAAAATATATTAAGAAACATATTATGCATATAATTCCATTACAAAAATTTAGTTGAGAACCTTTTTATATTCTTTATACTTTATTTTTCTTATTGATAACTAGTTGTCATCATTGGTTCTTTCAAGATCCCTCATTTTCATGTTATTTTTATGGGTTATTACATTTTTTTATTATTGTGAGGGTTCAATAATGTGGTCTTGAATTTTTTGAGAGGTTAGAAGATATATGAGTAGCTTTGGTTCTAGAGTGGGCATGATCTTGAAGTTGGGAAATTAATAGGAGGCCCCTCGACTCACCACTAGGGGACACTCAACTTTATGTGAGAGGATATAAGGGGTGGATTCCTATAGTAATACCACATGATAAGAAGTATAGGAATATATTAAATATTGTAAGAATTCCCAAAAATTGAACTCTATTATGTTCCAGAAGGTAGTCAGTGGTGGCCATTGTCTAGTTGATGGCACTGATTGGGATGATAAATTCTTTGGTTAGACTATAACATTACTATGATTTAAATTAAAATTTTAAATTAATCATATCCCATAAATTTAATTCAATGGTAAATAGTGTGGAGGACCTATGAAGAAGATTTTGTATCTTAGAACGATGATTACGAATGTATATAATTTTTGCATAATGCATTGGATTTCATATAATAACTATAATATAAAATTGGTCACGAATTATCATTTCCTCTATTATCTATATGTTTTACTGTTTTGACCCATCATGTTGTTAAATGTTCTGCTTCTAAAATGGAAGAATATATATTCTTGGATTCTATTTTAGGTTTTATAACCCTAGACCCTATATTGGTGGATCATGTGCATGTGTGTGTTGGAATTAAATGAGGTTGGTGGGATTGCAATGAAATATCTATCAATTCAGACCCATGCTTCTTGTTTACTAGTATTAGTTTTCTATTTTTTTATAAATCTTCAATTGAGTATGTTAATTAATTATTTAAATGGAATGGTGCATTTGATGAAGTCCCTTAAAATGGATTTTTAAAATTGTGTATTGATTTTTGGGAGATGATATTAAATTAAAATGAACGATCGTAGGCATGATTTTGATTATATGAGGTCTGATATTATTGAGGATTTGAAATGAATTTAAGTGTTTTTAATGGAATGTGGGTTTTGAAAAAAAACTTTTTTTTATGTTATTGAAATATTGTGTCATTCATTTTAATGTTGAACTTGGGGATATATTTATTAATTAATTTAATGATTGGATATAATAAATTTTATCCCAAAGAATCAAATAATTCCATGAAGAACATGGGATCATGGGTAGTAAGGTGATAACAACACACCATACGTATTAATTATTACAACATGGAAACATATTGATGGTGATAATGCTAAGACAATCATATTTAACTCATGGAGTTTATCCTTCTGGATACAATAATATTAACCATAATCATGGAATACATGTAGAATTCAGAAAGGTATTTTTTATATTTTCTATGAGAAATGATAGATTACCTCTAGTGATCTGGACCTCAAGATAATTACCATTGTTTTATTATTAGAACTATCTTATTCATTCCAGTTATAGTATAAAATTATTTACTGATGTCACTTTTTAATGAAATTATTATTCATTCTTATTCTGATAAAAATTCTTATATCTACCTACATTTTTAATCAAAATTTTTACCATAATTTATACTATACATTGAATATTTTTACAGGGCATGAATTTTTATAAATTGTGAAAATAGTTTTATTCCTTTTTATAATCAAAAAGGGGAAAATATAGCTTCTTTTAAATATAATACATAATACATGGTGATATCTTACAGGTATTTGATTCTTGAACCCCCCTCATTTTCCATTATAAATGTGTTGATATTATTATTCTTTGTCAAGGATATAGAAAGAAAACACTCAGATGTGATGTATGAACTTACTTAGCTAGAATCGGGTGTTGGTGGTGATAGGTGGTTCACTGATCTAATTTTGGTATATTGAATCTATTTTGATGTATTAATTGTATTTTCTAATGACTTATTTATGAATATTTTAGAGACATTTTTATCTATATTTGTATAATTCTATTTAATGATGAGTGTTTGGAAATATGAATGTTTCTTCATTTTTATCGACTCATTTTAAATGATGAGTTATTCATGGGATGAAATATTTACCTCTTTATTATTTTGAGGTCTAGGAACAAGTCTCTTTCCGATGGGGTTAGGAAAACCCTTATGGTCATACCATTAATGATCCAAGAATACTTTAGCTTCTTTATCATGGTTGGTTCATAATAAGATATATAATTAGTTTGATCCATGATTTTTGAATTGGATCAAAATAATAAAAATAAAACATAGGTATTAGTAATGAATAATGAGAATTACAATGTGATAATATAGTGGATCATTAGTACTTAATAAAAAAACAAGTCAATGTGATGTACATGATAGAATTTTTTATTCAAAATATATATACACAAATTAATGGGGGTTGCCTCTAAGAAATATTTTCTAAAATGACTGAAATATATTTGATTCAACTTTTTTATGTAATGATAATTCAAATTAGTTCCATGATTTTTTAGATGGATTTTAAAACCAAATTCCAGAAAAATTTCTTTCAGGAAGAGGCCTATGTTGAATCGAAAAATTAATATAAAATTATTAATGATTAATCTAATGTGTACAACATAATGAATGCCTTTTATGGTCTATGAAGGTCCCTATTATAATGGTAATCCAACATAATCTCATATATGAAAATAAATTATTTAAAAATAGGCTATTTTAATCTCAATGTAATTGTATAAACACGAGAGAAAGAATAATTAATTATTTTACTCTATTTTGATGACATCATATTTGGTGGATACAGTAGATATAATTTGAAGAATTTTATAGTCTAATGATTTCTTTATTTGATGTGTATATAAATTTAGTGATCAACTATTTTCATAGAGTTCATGTGATTCAAATGGATGGAGATATTTTTATCTCCAAATATAATATTTTGAATGATCCATTAAAGAACATATATATTAATGTTTCATATCAAAGACCAATATAGAAGTATTAATTTTTTTCCAATATTTTATTATTTTTATCCATTATTTTTAGATTTGGATAGAACATGTTTTAAAATTTATATTTTTGTATTCTCATCATTCGGTGCATAAATGTTTCATGGTTAGTAAAACAAATGTGGAGACCATGTGAGGGTGTCTGTAGCAATTTATAGATCCATCTTCATGGTTGGTTCATTATTTTAAAAATAATATGTGATCCTTGTGTGAACTTATCTAGGATCATAGTAGAGGGAATATAAATTTTCTCATGATGCGGCCATAACACGTACACTCAATATTGGGTGAAATTATTTGTATTTGTATTTCTTCACATAATTAATATATCAACTAAAAGTGAATAATCACTCACACTCTCAGCCTCACCCTCCACATATTTCCCAACTGGCCAAGGTGGATCCTACCCCCCACCACCACCACTCTACCTCCATTTATTGTTGGATGATTCCGCCAATAATTTTTCATGCAATCATATAACGTTTTGAATTTTTTCCGCTCTATGTCATTATTATTCCTCCTTATTATTTCTCCTTAATGTTATATTATTTTGAATTAACCTTATCTTGTAGGTGGTGTTTTAATTCTAATATTTATTCCAAATATAATTTATTCTTAACATGATATAATTTATAGGATGATCTTATAATTATAGAACTTTCAAAAACTTTCTAGCATGCTTTTTTCCCTTTGTGGTAGGTTACCATTTTTGTAAACCACTAAATTGTTAAAAATATTTTCAATCGGTTTTAATTAATTGAATTCTGATGTATAAAAATTATTGAAAATTTAATCAATGAATAGAAACATCGACATTCAGATTTATCATTTTTTTATGATTTGGCCCACTAGTTTCTCATAAGAATCATGATTATAATTTTTTTTGTAAGGTTAAACATATAACGATATTGATTTATACTTTATGAATAATTATAAATATGATATTAATAAAAATAAAATTATTTTTTCTTTTATAAGATGTTTCTATAATGTTTTATTGGAATTTTTTATTTCTAATGTGATTCTAATTGGTTTCAAAATTACCCTTTTGTTTTAAATAATTTCTTTTAGATATATACATGAATGGATAAATTTATAGACATCCTATTTATATATATTCACCCAAGGTGTGTCAATATGTACACTGGGAAAAGGGTTATTATATATATAGGGTTTCATTTGTGTATAAGATTAATCGGTGACATTGGTTCACAAAACGATTTAGTTTGAGAATAATTTTTTTAAAGGAAGAAGTGCTTTTTAAATGACATGGTACTACTAGAACAGTCTAAATATTATAAAAAATTTGGGTTCTCTCAAATAGAATCCAAAAACTCTATGTTATTATTTGACTCAGATTTTGGTAATTATCATGTTGGTACGAACATAAAAAAATATTTTTTTAGTGCTGGAAGGTGACGGGTTGTTATGTGCATGATTTTAAATTTTTTATGATTAAGATTTATTTTCTACTACAAACTATAACTTCAGAATTAAATTTATAGTAATTTTACAAATTAATTCTAGGCACATATGTGGGAAGACTATTTCTGGTATAATAGGTGAGTTGACATATCCTTAACCTAGTCTACATAGAAAGATTATCCCAGTACACTGACTAAACTATTTCATATTTGTTATTACTATTACAAATTCTATTCATCCCCTCTAGTATTTTTTTAAGAATGTGATATATTTATTTTCATTTTCACCAGGAGTATTAGGATTCTAGGACACCAATTTCTATATCAACCTATATAGTATCCACAATTCTTTCTCTAATTAAATTATTTTCAATGGTACAATTTGTTAATTATTATTTTATTTTATTCTGTTTCTTATAAAATCATAATAATAATATTCTACATTACACTATTTTTATTAAATTTAAATTTTCTTTTTTACTATTATGATTTATTTATGAGACTCTTACTTATCTTCACGTTCCTTTTTATAAATATTTTATTGGAAATTCATTCATTTTATAGAAAATGGTTTTGGAAATGAAAGAATGAAATTGGTTTTGAATCATTAGTTATTTACTTATGATAAAAGGATAATGAAAAAATTAGATTCATATATCGGTATTTTCTAAAAAATTTGAAAATGTATTATCCTTAACAATGTGAAATAAGGAAAATTTTCTCATTGAATATAGACTATCATTTTTCTCATTCTTAACTATTATCATTTAAATTTTCATGCTTATCCTGTATTTATATTCACTCTTGTGGAATTAAAGTTATTATTATTTGTATAGTGACCTGATTAGTCACAATACAACTTGAATATTTTTAACCTAGTTTTTCTTTTAGATTATTTTATTGCATCCAACATTTAGTATTTTATTGATTTCCATATGTTTAGGGAAGCTACAACATCTTGAGCATGAGGTAAATCCATCCGGTGGGAATCATATTATTGAAAGTGAGGGACATTGCAGTGGTGATAGAGGTTCCTGGATTTTATTTTTAATTCAATTATTTCAAATTGTGATATTAGTTTATTGATTCTTTTTTTTCACAATAGTTTATATAAAATATATAGATAGTTCAAGAAGAAATTATATTTCATTTATATTTCCTCATTTCACAAATTTTTATTGATTGGTAAAATTACAATGCAATGTATCCATTATGACAATGAACTTACGATACCTTGTGGGGATTGAGAAATACCTTCCTGACATGTTTATGGTCATCTCAGGAATCCAATGGAGTGGTCTCTCATGTTAGTTCATGAATAAATAAAAACAGTGGAGTTATGTAGTTTTCTTCATTTTAACATTGGTTCCCTTTTGGTTAGGACTTGTTATTTAGGATTTTAGGTATATAGTTATTGGATCATTATGGGTCAGGAGGTCGATAATGGATGAGTGTCTGATCAAAATCACTAATGAAGAATCTATTCAAACAAGGGGATATTTATATTTAGATTTTTATTGTGATATTTTTTTGGTATGATATAAGAGTAAAGATAGCGGTGCAATGTTAGGTCAATTTGATTAGTAACCCAAATTCAGATCATCTAAATGGTTTTTTTATTCATGAATGGATGGTAGTGTGGCTGACTCATCATCCACAAAACAATTTCATCAATTCAATTATTGTAAATAGTTTATTCTTTGTTCAATTTATGTATCTCTTCATTGGTAAATTAATTTTTTAAATAATATTAATAACCAGTTTTGGATTTTGAAGAGGATTTCATGAAGAGTTTTATTAGTGTAAAATAACAAGAATGTGTGTTTAATCGGTTTAATTATGTTTAATATTATTATGAAATTTTCATGGGGGGGTTATTTATTGGTAGACATTGTAAAAAATAAATTTATTGGGGTTTTTGTAAAGAATCTTTCATTACGATAATATGAATATTATTTAGAAATTTTACCATGGGGGTTTGTAATTAAATTTACATCTTAATAGGATATCATAAAAATTTAACTTATATTAAAAAAAAAAGTTGTGATTTAAAATATATTCTTCAATTTTGTTTTTGAAATATGATATTAGAGAATGTTTGGAAAAGGTGATTCCATTTTGGTTAATTGATTTTTTTAGTATGGTGTTATGATTCATAATGGGACCCTTTTGGAGTGGGATGAATTAATCAAGTGTTTATTGTTTATTGTAATTTTATAATCCAGTAGATAATTTATAGTAATGTGTGGATAGTCGATCTATAAGGTGCCTTTGTTAGTTATCTAGGTGAAGATTGATTGCATGAATCATTGATGGCCATCATTTGTTAGATTTTTCTTCTCATGTTTTAGATTAATGGGTATGATACATTATTTTTATGATCTTATTGATTCACTTATGGTTAGATTTATAAGGTAATTTCTACAATTTTCCTCCCATGACCCATGATTTGATATTAATTTGAACTTTTTGAGCCATGATTGATTGGGGAATTCAGATACATATCATGTAGTATTATTCAAATAACATAATCCTATATTACATTATTTATGGTGTTAATCGACCAAATTATTATTTATAGTAAATCTATAAGGTTATTAGGTGGTTAAATAATTGATATATATTTAGTTTTAGAAATTTTGAATTGGATGAATGAAATTTAGTGGGTTCCCTTAAGAGTATTCAATCCTTTTTCAAATTATATATTCCTTACAATTTACCTGGATCCCTTATTATAATTTAATATATGTTATTGAATTTTGAATTTTGTTTTCTAGTTTCACCATCTTCATGAAAAAAAAAGTGAACTGGAAGATTTCATTTTCTTCTCATTCCATTAGGTGATCAATTTTTATGCATATACCATTTGTATAAATTCATAATTTTTTATTCTGATGTGGTGGTGTTTTCATCCATACTTAATTTATTATATATTATAGATATTTTCATTAATAATTATATTATTCAATCATGGGAAATCATTATTCAACCATAGTCCTAATATGGTATGGTGTCCACCATTTTGTGATGTTGTGGTGAACTTTATATTCATGCATCTTTATTGGGGTATTTTCCTACTCCCATCACATCCAGCCTAGATAATTGTAGTTTTACTAGAAAATTATGTCATTTTTCTGATATATACTTATGAAAATCTTGAACAAACAATGATGATTATATTTGGATAATTCTATATTTGGGTTCAGGTTGTTCCTTTTTCTTGGTTCTGTTTAAATATATTTGAGACCTTCTAATTCCATTTAATTCATGTGATAATTCATATTCCTTGAACTTACATTGTGTATTATTCATTATTGGATACATTTTTTATGATCATAGTTTAGACTCATTTTGGATTTTATAGTTACTTTATTAATAAGGTGTATTAGTTTGGTTATTTTTACTTCGAGTGTTATGTATCATTTTTATTAGTAGATCGTCCTTTTTTGGATTATATTAAATGAATATTTTAATATATTCATGGCGATGGAATATTCATAGTGAAGATAATTTTCTTTGAAAAATAACGATTTATTAAAAAAAATAATTATTTAATTATATTTAAAATCATTTTTAAATTCTGGATCGAATCACTTTTAAATTTTATATTTTGGAATTTTTAGCATAGGTGAATAGTCGACGCATGTTGAGTAGAAAACATATGATAACCATTCAAGTCTGATTATAATGTTTTAAATATACACCATCATGGACAAAGAATATATTAAAAAACTCTACATCTATCCCATTCAAGGTTTTATTTTACCCTTGTAGCAGATTTATGGTTAGAACATTGTTTGGCCAACTGTGTGGCGAAACCATCCATAATGTCTATGGATTTTTTTTTCAAATTTTAATTTTTATCTACATTGGTATATCACATAAAAAGGGTTTTAAATCACATAACCTCCATAAAATTCTCTATATCAATTGACCTACCCAAGAGGGATCCCATCCACTTTAATTATCATCTCCCTCGTTTCAATTATTAGCTGATGCCTGCCTCGATTCTTGTTATGATCTTCTAAGGTGAGGATTTCTTCTCTTGTCCATTTATTTGTAGACATTAGTCTATATCCTTAATTATGTTTGATTTTTTTTTGAAACAAATATAGTAGGTGGTGTTTTTATGTGGTTATTTAGATTTCTACTGATCAGGAGGACCGATTTGAGAACTTTTCTACCAATGACCATCAATAAAGATGAATTTCAAACCCTCTATTACTTGATATATAAATAATGATGTATGTTACCCTAAAAACCCTTAAATTGATAAATATTATTTTATTTATTGTCTTATTTTTGTGTATTCATTACATTATAATATAAATTAGTTATATAAATTGTTTATGATGAATAGAAATGGGATCTTTTATCTTTTCCATGTTTCATTATTCTTTAACTATTGGATTTCAATAATGAAAAATGTTTCCAAAAATATTTTAAAATAATATGAATATAAAGAAGATGATTTATATTAAAAATTAGATTTTATATGGGCTAGATATATTGGTTCTATTTTGGCATTTATGTTTGTTATTCTATAAAATCAGAATGGAGTGTTTTATTTTTGAAGAGCATTGAAGTGGATCATTAACTCTCCTGTGGTTTTAAATATGTTTTATACATGTTTTAAAATAATTATATATATATAAGGTATTTTTATATTCATACAATGTGTTTAAATATGTATAATGGTACAAGTCGTATTTTATATTTGGGGATTTTAATATATGTCACACTAAAGAGTGACTTTGGTATGTGAATATATTTAGTTTAAGAATTGTTTTCTAAATTTTGATGGTTTGTTTTTAGAATAAAAATAATAATTGTCAATTTATAATGGATTTCTAAAATTTTGGTACAATCCAATCGATTACCATACATTTATGTATTTGTTGGTTAGGTATTGAGATGATTGGAATGTTGGTATGATTCAATGAAAGGGGGTATAAATTAGTAGTTTTTTGGAGGTGAGGGGTTATTATATTAATTTTCATCATTTTTTTGTGATTTAGATTTATGTTTTATCTATTATAAAACATTAATTTATTCTATTTATGGAAATGAATGATAATCTGAGGTACCTTTGTTGAAAGATAATGTTTAGTTCACCAAGGAAGTTGGTAGGTCCTAGACCAAGTCATCCGAGAAGTATTATACTCCGACAAAAACTAAACTTCGTGATATGGGTTATTAACATTATAATATGAGCTTATACCCTCAATAATATCATGAAATAGAAGATATAAATAAATATTTACATATATTTGTGTTGAAACATAGATTATGTGGTTCTTAGGATCTCTAATACCCAATCAACTTAGAGTTTTTTTAATGTACTTTCTCTCATATGTTGATGCTATCCTATTAGTATTTTTATATTATTATTATATTATTATTCATATTATTTGTAAAATAATAAATAAGTGTTTTAAATTCATCTATCTATAGAATCATTGGATGCACCATTTACTTATATGATTTATTACTAAGAGTCTTACATATCAATATATTTTTTTTATAATTTTTTTATTAGAATGACTCCTAAAATTTGGAAAATTTATTTATAAACTAATAAGAAAAAAAAATTATGATGTATTAAAATATAAATTTTTGTGAAGTGAGAAATAATAATTTTCATATATCTATATTTCCAAAATGTATAATTTTAATATCTATTTAAATTTTTGTTTCATGTTGTAGTTTTTTTTTCAAGAATCCAAATTATTTTTATTTCTCATACTTCTATATTTTCATTTTTAGTTTCAACTCGACCAACCCATTAATCTCTCATATGTAGAACTATGGTTCTTATTTATTGATTTATTTATTATATAATAACAATGATGAATTTATGTTTGGATTTTATTTTTGATATTTCATATTGTACAATATAAACTTTTACATTTAGAGAATTTTATGGATTATGGCTGGCTATAACTATTGTTTGGTGAATAAAAGCCATCAGGGATGAATCTTTGCCTTAAATGAGAGGATGACTAGGATGGTGAGAGAAGTTTTTTATTCTTATTTTTTAGTTTTTACTATTTTATTATTTTTTTATTACATTATCTTTTCAATATATATCTCACTAGCGTGGACATCAAACATTGAGACGAGTAATACAAAAATTTTATTAAATTTTTGATTCTACTTATCATAATTATTTATTGGGATAAATCATTCCCCAACAACATTTCTGTAATACCTTAGTGTAATGAACCGACCTTAAACAATATATATCCAAGTGAGATTAATGTATAATTATTTTTTCTATAATTCTGATGATACTTATTGTTTATTTTTTTGAGAAGTTGAAAAAATATTACACACTAAATCAATACAATACACGTTTAAGACTCAATACAGTATCTGTTTTCCCATAAAATAAATATTTTTATAATAAAACATGGTTTCTTATCACGATAAATATTCATCACTTTAATCATGACCTCATCCTTCTCCCAAATAATCCTTAAATCATGATTCACATCTTGATGATATGGGGTTACAAAAAAAGAACAAGAACGGTCACAAATGAATAAAAAAATTTGTTTTGAGAAAACCCATAAATAAAGTTTCTAAAATGTTTACCATTATCCTAAAAAATAATCATTTTTCTAAATTGATCATTAACATAATTTTTTTAAAAACAAATGATTTCCAACAAAATTAATTAATAAGAATATAAAACTTAGTTTATTTCCTTGGATCTTAATCATCATAGAACCGCTAAATTACACTTACAAATTGGAATGACCTTATAGGTGAATTAAAATTTAAATATTTTAAGAAGAAAATAATTTCACATTATATTGGCGCACAATTTTCATGAACCAATTATATTAGCTATAATATAATCTCCAAAATTGATATGGGTTACTCCATCATATTTGATTTCAAAGTACCATATAAATGAATACAACATGAAATATATTTTATAACCTTGTTTAAAAGACATTTATATATCAAAATTCCAATTTTTCTAAAAAATTACATATAAAATTTAAAAAATGTGGGCATATTAAATAAAACATATTATTGGAAAAGAACCATGAAACTTTATAAAGAAAAAATCATGTATTAAAAATATCATAAAGCTGTGAAATCATTTCATATCATATAAGTTAAAAAAATATTCTTTTATACTTATATAAATCGTGCTGAAAGAGGAACATTAAAATTGGATTTTCAAAAGAAATACCCTTACAAAAATCATATCATTGAGGTGATAATTAATAAAATGAATAAATTATATTTATCAGTTGTAAATCCAAATTAATAATTTACTAAGAAATCATAATATAATAATAATTAAGTTCACACATAATCCTACCAAAATATAATCTACGAAGAAAAAGTTTCAAGCATTGAAATGAAATTGTGTTAAGAATTCTACTACCTTAATTTGAAATCATCATGCACATTCATTATTATCTAGAAAAATAAACTAAGGTAATTTTTTAATTTTTTAAGAAAAGATTATGCTTTCATTACTCATTTTAAATCAATTCTACCATATTAATTACAAAATTACTTATTACTATGTTATAAATTCGGTGTCCTATTTATTATTTTTATACTCACCTATACACAGTCATTCGCTCATATGTTTTATGTCTTGTGAATAACACATTACCTTCGACAGAGTCCACAATGGATGTGAGATAGGTGGATCATAATGAGCAATACCAATCATGGTTTCCATCAAATATCGGTTGTAGATCATTCTAGCAGTTAATTTTCGCAGATATCCCCTTCATAAAATCAAATTATGCACTTTTATAGTATTGTTTTGGTGGGCACTTGATTTTTCTTTTTTACATTTAATAAATCTCATGTACTATACTTTAGGATTGATGTATTCATATATTTAAGTTTTAGTTTTTCATTTTATATACTGTTTCATTGAGATTTTAGTGTGTGGATTCATATTAGTAATTCAAAAAAAAGTCTCCCCAAGATTTGATCTACATTCGATACTTGTTTCCTACCCCTGGCCAATATTGAAATGATTGGGGTAGTTTGGAGTCAATCCTCGACATGGGTTGGGTTGTGAAAGAGTAGGATCAGATCTAGTTAATTAAATAGGAATTTTTTTGACCTTTCCCCTTAAAATAATTTGTTTTGGTTACATAACAATAGTTTTTGGATGTTTCAAGTTCATCTATGATGCCACATGTTCTAGTGCTGGTGCGATAGGCAATGTATACATTCAGAAAGATACTATAAACCTGCATTTTGACTCGGTACATTAGAGAAACTATTGAATTTGAAATAGTGATACACACATCATATAAGAATAGGTTATTTATTTCTATTCATTGATCTTATTGAGTCTTCTCTACAGATATAATCTTTAACCTTGCTGCATCTTGATTTAATTTTAGGACTCTTCCCCGATGACTACCGAATATGATTCTATGGTGTGATCCTGATAATAACTCACCCCATGATGAGGCTTTGGTGCATGTCAATAGTTCTTAGGTGCTACCTGTGGGTGGTTATACAGATGAGCCAATACCCATTGAGAAAATTCTTGTTCTGATTATTCAGGATGAGGATCCCCACATGTTGAGTACACTACATGAGTTCTAGACATAGGGACCTCTAAGGTATAAGGGTGATCCAGACCCACCAAGCATTAGATTCCTCACTCGAGGCATTCACGTGATTTTCCACTTCATGTGGACACATTCTGATCAGATTGTTTTCCTAGAAGTGGGCCCTCTATAGCATTTAGCTATGAATTGGTGGACTTTAGTAATATAGTCGCATAACAAGGTGACACTCACTTGTCCTGATTTTTAAAAATTCATTTCCGAAGTGTTCTACATAGCCTTACAGAGATCAGTACGTATCTATGAGATTTTATAGTATCAAGAGGGAAACATAATTGTGGTCATGTTTTGGGAATGGTACACAGACCAATCACGATAATCCACTGATTTGGTTTTAGATATATTTTCATAGCATGTACATTCGAGAAGGGATTATACTATGAGATCAATAAGTTAGTGGTTCTTTGTACATTTCCACATATGATGGATTGTTGAAGTGATATCTGCTAGTAGAGACATTCCTATTAGAGGAATAATTATATGCGGCGAAATGTGGTAGTCAGGAGGCTTAGGCATCTATAATAGATGGAAAATGATTCATGATAGGATCATGGTGTAGCAGGAATACCCATTCCTAGACTCAGGAATGTGGTCCTAACGTATAAGAAAAATGTTGAAGATTATGTAAACCTCAGGAGAGATGGTAATATGTTTGAGATGGATACAGACATCTTAGTAGAGATTTTTTGACCTATTATTCTTCTGGGAAGGATGTGTTAAACATACTTCATTGGTATATTAATCACTTGGATATGGGACTTCAACATCATGGCAGACGATGTGGAGGATCTGAGATAACAAAATGAGTTGGAAGACGGTTTGAGGTGTTACCACCGCCACACGTAGGTGGTTGACACCAGGCATAAGGAGTTGGAGGATTTGGGGGAGAGAATATATATGGCATATAGGTATTCAAACCAAAATCATCTTGTATTAATAGGGTTATTCATTTCATCTTTTCTACTTTCTGCACTAGCAAATTGTTATACAATGTGGTGGGTGCACTATTACTTCCGCTTCGTGTTTGAGGTTTAACTGAGGTGGCACGTGGCATCAGTGTAACCCTGTGTGGGATTTATTCAATGTAGTTTTGAATGAAATAGAAGGATGGGTCCTCCCCTCACTAAGGCATGTTTTTTGGATCTGATAAATATTGTGTGTGTTATTCAGTGCTTCCCCATGAGGATAGTATCGAGTTGTGGTGGAAGAGTCCCTATAACATGTGTGTTCAATTCAACGTTGTGTGGAAGGTGTGGGAGAAGGTCCTAGATATACTGGTGGAGATTTCATACTTGATCCTTATTCCTTGTAGCCCAGGCTTTTGAAGAGCCATACATAGAACTGTAACTTGGTGTAGAGTTAGACCATATGACAATTCCAAATTGTGGATTGATTTCCTGCAATAAAAAATCTATTAAAATGCCACTAAATTTTGTGGATGTTCCTTCTGGTTTTGGTTTCTCTCTATATTGGAGGGGAAATGAAAATTTGGGATATTACACGTGCTTTCCATTTTTATCTTTAATTGTTTGGATGAGCATACACTCCTCTCATTTTCATTGGTACCATCACATGTTCAGCATCACCTTGAATGCAAAACACTTGAGGTGGCTGTAATGTAACCATCTAGGGTTGGATGTGAACTACTAGGTTATGTTGGTATTTATGCTCGGTTAGCGAGGAGGTGTAACACATTGTTCTGTTCCTATAGAGGGATTGTGGCTCTTTATTTTATTCCCAACTTTCATAGTTGAGGAGACATGTTCCATTACGTTTCATTATTCTAGACTAGTGGAATATGGAGATATGAGTGGATTGGCACATTTTTTCCCCTGATTGTGTCATTGTAAGCATCATGGGAACCCTTGGTGAGGTTCTATGGAATGGGAGTTTGAGTTTGTATAATATTTTCTTTTCTCTGTGGATATCCTTTATCTTTTTTAGGACTAAATGCTATGAAGGTGTTATTGATATAGAGAACTAGGTTTTGACCTATTATACTTTCAAATATTTATGTTAATATTTTTGGTGTCAGGATCTATGTAGGAATTGTAATATGGGCCCTAAATAGTCTAAACACAATGATTTTAAAAATATTGAATTTTTTTTGCATGCACTCAGTTCTTCTTAAAAAGTGAATAAATTACAAATGGAGTCTCATTTTTTATTTACAATGGTTGAGTCAACAATGTTGTTTTTCTCCTAGTAATAGTATAAAATTGGACATTCTATGAGTTTTGGATCAGACACAATATCACATGGAGTTAAATGGTAAATTAATTAATTAAAAAATATTTATTTACTAATTGAAATTATACCTAATATCTATTCCCTCCCCTCTCATTGGTGAGCATAAGAAAATGTGGATCCCTTATTATTTCTATCAACACCCTTTGGAGAGGAAATTAACTGAATCTGAATCAAATTGATATGGGGATTTCAATAAACATTTCTAAAGAAGATCATCATCAGATTGAGAGGTATAATGATTTGGGAATGATTCCTCAACCAAATCTTTGGGATTTAAATGTCGAGATCAAGGGTTTTATAATTTTTATTCAGATCCAATTTATTTTTCATTTTTATAAGGTTATAATGAAAAATTTCAAAATCTTATGATCTACTCTAGGTAAATATATTAATTTTTTGTTTAACTAAGGAATGTTTTACATTCTTGCTGGTGATTTCTGGTAGGAATTACTATATACAAAGTGTGTAATCAAGTGAGACACACCTTTTATTCCCTCTGGTTTAGGGAAAATGATCACATCAGACTCCATGAACATTATTATGGATACAAGTCATGTAGTACCCCAATATGGGAGGCTATGTGACATGGCATGGGAATTCATGTGAAGACACATGTCCATGTACTAAGACACAATAAAAGTACACAAAAATAGGGAATAGTATATAGAAATGGGGTTTTACTACACCGTTGGGGGATAGATGAAGAGGGACCCACCATGTACTCCAATACACTTCATGTACCAATACATGGGTTTGAAAACCATATAGACCAAATAAACAGACAGGTGCTCATGTGGGATCACACACCGTGCGTTCCCCAGTGAACATCATGTACTCCACAAATATATCCTTGGAATCCTACTATTTCTATGTCACCTTTGATGGAAAATAAATTTAGGATTATGAGTAGCCGGTCTTGAGTGTGTATCTATGAAGAACATGGTGGTGGCATCTATTTTTTTGACATATGAGAAACTAGTTGTAACATTTTCATCAAGACACTTCTGTATCAATGAAATTATTGGGAAGTGATTATGCTGAATCACTAAATTGACATCGGGGTTAGTTCCCATACATTTCACATTATGATGTGGATACCCTAGACCCTCTAGACTGGTATAGTGGTTCTCCCTTGATGGATATAGTGTGGGCCATGTATTGGTGAATGTTTCACATTGTGATGTTCTATAAGTGTGACACTCTATTCATCACTCTTGACTAATGATGGAGATCAGTGATGTTATTTAATAGAGATGAAAGGAATGGTACACCGTTGTATATTAGGGAGAACTTTCCTTTACCTTTGGTTAATTCTCTGGGAGGAGGAATGGTTTGGAATGACCATTTACTCATAAGGAAGTGGAAAACTATCACCACGGAGACATGGCCTTAGTGTGAGACCTAAAACTATGGAGGTGAGTCAGTACTACACAATGAGAATAGTATCACAGTTTGGTTATTGAGTTCCTTATACATGTGTGTTCTGTGTAGACACATGGGATGGTGGGAATCATTTATGGACTACCTTTCATAATTTTGGCACTCCCCCAATGTTTTAGGGAATGGGTTTACTGTATCATTCGAAAATATGGATAGTGATCCCTCATCATGAATGGACATGAGAACTCCATACATGTTTCCCAGATAGATTAGGAACTCCCTTATTGGACTAGGGTGTGGATCCACTATCAACGGAGTTGGTACTTCCCTGTTGGAACCAAGCACAGATCCTCCATATATATGACATACAAATAGAGTGTGTACTACCTTATCAGGTTTGGTAGTGGGCCTTATTTCCTAATATTCAGCACAACCCTGTTGTTCCATGGTGTGGGTCCTCCATAAATGATATTTTATCAGAGATGGTACTCCCTGATCATATCATAGAGTTATCCCTATATCAATGGGTAGATACTCCCCTACCATACTAGGGCTTAGGTCCCCCATCATAAATTAGCCGGTAGAGTTGGAAATCTACTATTGTACCATGGTGTTGGTCTTCTAACCAGATAGTGGAACACTGCAACCAAGTTAGGGTGTGGTTCGTCTATCTATTGATCAGTACTCCCACGTTATATCAGGGTGTGGGTCGTCTATTCTATAACTGGTACTCTCCTGTTGTTCTGGAGAATTGGTCCTCAACTATGGATTTGTGATCCCTCGACTCCATGAAAGATTGTGGAATGGGTCATCTATTTGAGTTGGTGCTCCATCATGTTTTTTGTATAGTTGTAAGGATAGCACCCCTCTACATATTATGTGTAATAACTAGTAATGATTTAGTTCTCCCTCGATGTACAGAGGTGTGGGAAACTCTATATAAGATAGATAGAAGTTTTCTGGGTTAGTTAAGAGAGGTACTCCCTCGACAATAGGGATGTCTGGAGTTATGGGTCCCATCATTCCATCTTCATAGATAAGACACATGCAGTTCATAGTTATGAGCAGTGAACCCTTATCCATTGGGTAGTAGTGAGGAGAAGTCCATTTTACTTGGTTTCTTCAGCCTTCTGTAGGGAACAATTTATCAATATAAAGGATTAAATTTATAGGAACTGGAGTTTTACATAGTGAGTTGTTCTCAGTTGAGTAAATCACCTGTATGGGTTCCATCTGTGAAGTATAAGATTGAGGAGTGTGTCATTTTATTTTGTGTTACCAAGAGTCTCGAATGTTTTTCCATTTTTTGGGTTTGAGTTTGGATCCTCATGAGACTATGATTCAGTTATGCATGTATTTGGGTGATGTATATGAGGCCTTGTGGTGTTTTAACAGTCTATGTTGATGCCCCATGATAATTTGGTATACATACCACTTATACACTCTTACCTTACTTTTGGAAAATCTATTTCCATGGGAGGTCTTTTCACATGGGGTATTCCATGTGCTATCAATGTTTAGCTTCTAAAGGTGAATGATTCCACCATCCTTATATATGCAGTAAAGAATCAAAGTGAAGTTCATATTCTCTTTGTGTTGATATCCTTATTTTTGTACATGTTATCTTTCATTATCTGGTTGAGTTGAGTATTGGGATAATGTATTTCTCCCATATTCTAGTGTTGGGGAATTTTTTTACTTTTATGACTAGTTATGTACAACTAACAATAATTGATAATATATTTTCTCACTCAATGTGGTTCCATCTAACTTGGTCGATTGGATTGATTCATTTTAATCACTCCATTTCCTTTTTGATTTTTTGGGTTCCTATGGAGTATTTTTATACTCACCCCTATGTTAATTTTTCAAGCACATGTTTTTTTCTTGTGTAGATAAAATTTCTCTTGAAATATTCAATAAGGGATCCAAGGATATTGGAGCTTAGTGATCTAGACTGACCATGGTGTTTACCGAAGCAGAGATCTGGAATATTCTAGAATTTAATTTCAATTGTTATCCCATCCTTCTAAGAAGAATAAATGTTTTTATTGTTTTCATTTGGTGGGATCATGTTTATTCTTTTTTATATTCAGTACTTTTTTTGTACTCTTATTTAGGATATATGTCTGTATGAATTTCAGTTTCAAAATTTTATTATCTGAACTATTTCATTTAGATTTTTATGAGTACTTTCATACATGTACTACAAGAAAAGGCCTCCAAAAGTTTATTTATTCCTTATGTGTTTGTATCCAACCCCTAGACTAAGGAGGTTGGATTAGGGTAGTTATGTATGATTCCACAACATAGTCTTAGACATGATAGTTAAAGGTCAAATTTTTTTCATTTTTTTAGTAAAAGGTTGATGAATTCCCTATTTTTGTTATTTTCATAGAATTTGTCGAGTATATAGTATTCTATGATAACATACATACTGGACATGGTTGTTTTCTTATGCATATCTTGGAAGTGATTTTATATGGGTCTATGAAGTTGATAACAAATTATAAAAACAATGTGACATGTGATATTGAGCTAGAATTTTTATTCTTTTCCATAAAAATGTAGTGAAATTAAATTATGGGAAATCAATTTTCCATCCTGTCTTATAATATTACTATCAAGAATATCTAATCTAAAAATGATCTTAACTTGAGAAAGACGCAACAGATGGAGTATTTCCAGGATAATGAATTAGTGATTTTCTATACTCCTAAGAAGGAGATCATGGCTTAAGAATCTATTATACATATTTATTGTTCTCTTTTATTCGATGAGAAGTCATAGAAGTTATCCCCATTTCAGTTTTACATATTATAATAGAATGGTTCTTCATACATTTAGTCGATGATTGTTACTACATTGTGTATAATGTTTTTTAGTTAGTATTATCTATGAGATACTGACATTGAGACCTTAAAATATCAAGTATCCATTTGATATACTGATGATGGATTTTACTAAGTTGGGTAGACCATTATTCTTTTTTAGGGATAGACATTCATACTAATGATGATGTAGAATGATGTAGTTTTGGAGTTTCACACAACCCTTTTTGTGTTACATATAGGTGTGGATAAGATTTACCATGACCTTTGATATCATTTTTTTTCTTGGAATTAATAGGTGTGTTGAAACTTTTTTCTCTTGATGCATCACTTTTCAACAAGTAGTTTTTGATAACCTGGTTCAAGGGGGTTTATCTCAAGACCATGAATATCAAAAGTGGATTTGAAAAGGGGTATCCATGTTCTTATTAATGGGTCTAACACATACATCAATGGGACACAATTCCATATCAGTGATTGTAGACCAACTCACTAAGACTTACCACATCCAATCCATTTAAGAGAAGTGTTTAGTATAGAGCTCGGAATGCCTGTACATGCAAGAGATTGTTAGTCTCCACCGGGTTTCGTCGATGATTGTTTTAAACCATGATTCTTGATTCATGTCATGATTATAGAAAGTATTATAGACAACCTTTGGGAATTTGTTAAATCTGAAAACAAAATTTAACCATTAGAATCGTTGGTAGAAAAGAAAATATTTTTCAGGTCATAGAGTACATTTTGTAGGCCTACATGTAGGATTTTGGCCATAGTTAGGATGATCACCTACCCTTGGTAGAGTTTTCAAACAATATTAGCTACCATTACACTATTATTAGGGAAACATTTGATGTCGTATATGGGACAACTTGTAGGTCACCACAATGTTGGAATGATCTATTAGATATAGTATTCATGGGGTTTTAGTTGTTGTGAGATTTCATTGTTAATTTACAGATCATCTAGAAGAGGATGAGGACTGCAGAGATCCATCAAAAGTCCTATGTTGATAGATGATAGAGGTATCTGGTGTTCGAGGTGGGAGTCCATTTGATCCTGAGGGTATCATCCAAATGGTTATTATGATGATTTAAATAATGAGGAAAGATATTTTTGAAATTAGTTAGACCACTCGAGATACTTCAATGAGTTGGTGAGGTGGTGTACCAATTAGTTGTACCATGACCATTTAACTAGACACATTATGTCTACCCGGTGTCACTGCTGAGTAGGTGCATGCATAACACATCTCATGTTACCAATTTTGGTGAGAATGTCATCATGCAGGGGTATTATTTTTCTAATTACCTTGTGGATATCATGTATTATATGGAGTATATCATTTTTGTGATATTTATTCCATTAGTTTCTATTTAGTGTTAGCTTATAAATCATCATGACATCACCCGAGAGGAAGAGGACACAATTTGAGAACTGTACCCTAATATTTTTGAATAAATTTTCGATTTTTGAGATTATAATCAGCAATGTGGGGAGGATTTAGTGACTTGGTTTTTTGTTTTCTACTTAATAATATTATATGGATTATTTTTGGAGCCAGTTATTGAGATGGCTTGAAATTTTGAGGACCAATTATCCCAAAATTGATATGTCAATAATATTAAAAATATTAATACCACACTTTAGATGTCTTCTTAAGAATTAATATAACACATAAATGTAGTCTTAGATAATAAATATAATTATTTTGTTGATTTTAGATCATGGAAATTACACTAGGGAAGACCTATTCATTATTAGAATTATATTGCTTTAAAAGTTTAGTTGTGGGTGAAATTAAGAAAATAAATAATATAATAAATTTATTTTATTACAATAGTGCAGTGATAAATTTCCTATATAAATTCATTGATATGAACTATTTACTAGTTTTCCCACATATCATAATGATTTATAGGTATCCTTGTAGATGATCTAATGGAGTATCATTGGTTCTTGATATAAATTCAAATATCACGTGCCAATATAGTTTATAGATATAACCAATGAAAAAAAGAGATGACCATTATTAATTAGTAATTTATCGAAAACCTTGTTATTATGTTTGATATATGAGATTCCATTAATTTATTTATCCAAGACAAATAAAATTTGATTTAATGAATAATAATTGATTTGTGCAACGATAGATGATTTTTTATAGTTAATTTAATTATTTGTTAAATAATTTCTTCCATCATTTGTCTAATTATTCAACAAAGGATCAAGGTCAAATGAAAAAAGGATAAAAAAATTTACTCATATTTTTTTGGGTTTTCTACCCCTATGCATCACTAGATCAGTATTTGTATTTTTTTCTCCAATGGTTCGATAGTTTCCTCAGATTCGAAAATTGTGTGAATTTTTTTCAACTCCATGGTTCATTAGACATTGACTTGTGATTGCTAGAGAAATTTGAGGATCAATGGTGGTGGTTGGAAATTCAAGGATGAATAAGTCCAGAATGGAGTTATTTCATTTTTGTGAGTAGAGATCGGTGACACGGATGATGTAGGTGGTTTCCCAATCTATTGTAGAGGACATATTATGGGGAGTAGTCCATTATGATGATGGTTAAACCCATTTCTGAAATTTTATGGTCACAACTATGGGTTATGAAAGTGGATGTAGGAGAAATTTGAACTAATCATGTGTTTCTAGAAATTAATGTTTTACATAAAATGTAACCATGGACTATAGATCATGTGGAACCCCCCATCCAATACTATGGTTTACATGGTGAAGATAAATATCTCAATCAATTTGGTCCCAACCACAAATCGTGTGACCTTCCCATGGTATCATAGAATGGAACATGGGGTGAAGGGGTTGTTACACATCCATGTAGCCATTGAGGTACATAGATAGTAAAAGATTATAAGGGCATGGACAGACAACATAGGCAGGGTACTATAAGACCTCTATATAGTAAGAAAAAATACATAAAATCCAGTCTGTACATTCCATGTACCCCTTTCTTAGATGTTTTGAGCCATTTTTTTCTCTAATGATTGACCAGTATTGGATTAGTGTGAACCGTTAGTATATCCCCTTGAGAGTCAAATGTAGAATTATGTACACATTTCAGAATTTTGATTCCCTCTAGAGGATGATTCTCCTATTTTTTTATGGTGTAACGTTGTGAGAATAGAGAGTGGTCCTTTATCATTTAATATAATATTCCAGTGGGGTTTGGGGAATTGGTTTAACCTCCATTCATAAGGCATTGATCCTCGATGTTGTTTTCCATTTCATTGGGGTTCATGGAATTATAATAATATGATACCCTATATAGTAGGAAGATCTATATTAGGTGTGTGGTGTCCTTAAGATGTCTAGGGTGTGATCACTTATTTAATAATCGAAGACATTAGAGATAGAAGATTTTCCTAGGTGTGTCATAATAATATGAAACTCTTGGATGAGGGTATCTGATGGTTTCATGTCCCCTAATGTGGGTTCATTAAAAATAATCCTTGCTTTGAGAATAATCTAGCAGAAAGAAGATGGTTCAAACTACATGGAGCTATGATGTCCCTCCTATATATATATAAGTATTAATTCATTGATTTATATATCCTAGTTACGTGTTTATTATTCTTGTTGAAAAGTGTATAGTTTTTTATGGTCTCTAACCTGGTGTTGTTATACTCACACCTATATGATTTCTACTCATATGTGTTGTACCTTATGAAGATAATAGATATACTGATAGTGTCCAAGGAGGGAAGGGAGATAGTGGAGTATAGTTTGTGATAAAAATACTGCATTGTTTTCTGGTTGGTTTCATTTGATATTATTCCCCACCTTCTGGGCAGGTATGACTCTCCGTTGTTTTGGTTAGTCATGAATTTATCACCTATATCAGTTTCATTATATTTTAATAATACTATAAATGGGTAATTATAGTTTTACGCAGGAATTTTTTTAGATGTTTTTCATTTTATCATTGTATGGTTTTGTAGATGTGTTCATTTATATAGTTACATGAGATTGATCCCAACATTGTGTTGATATGCATACATAGAACTGGATGAAAACCCCTACACTATTAGATGTGGGAATGAGGTCGTCACAGATTAGGCCCTAGTGGGTCTAGTCCTGATGATAATATTGATTATAAATAAAATAATTAATTAATTTTATAATGAATTAAAATAATGGGAATTATATACACCACCCAAAATAATTATTATCAAGATTATAGAACTATCTCAAAAGATGATACTTATATGGGTTCTCTTACCTCGTGTGTTGAATTTATTCATACACTATATACCATTATGTATCTCAAATTTAGACCTATTTTATGTATTTGTATGAATAATATTCAATAATTTCTTACAATATATCATTCATTAGAATTTTTTAAATAATTATTTAATAACAAATCATAAATTAAAATCAGTTTTAAGGTGTCGACTATTCTGTCTTCCACACAGGATTTAGTTTATCAATTCAAGACCTTGACCACTATTAATTTTTTCATCATCTCAATAACTGAATTCAAGATAGAAATATATTATTTTTATAATTATAATGATCCCAATTTATCCATGTAATGTTTGGATGAAAATTCAATTACAAGACTTCATGGAGGCAGTGGTGTGAACATACAGAAGGGTGATACATTAACATTCCATTGAATAAAAATAAATGAAGGTAAATAACAGTTTACCATTACAGGAAAACAATTATTTTATAATTATCATATATATTTTTAATTTTCATCTATATAAACAGCCATCATATTTAATGAATGGAAATTAATTACATTACATGGTGGAGGTGATAATCTGCACGTACACTTCAACAACTAATTCATTTTCTACATAGTAGAAAGAATGTATATAATGATGGTCCCCTTAAAATAATATAATTTATATATAATAATAATTATTATTATATTATATTCATATTTTTGTATAATATTTGATATATTTTGAAGAAAAAATAATCATTAATGAATTCTTATAGGAAAATTATATTTTCCTTGGATTTCCTTCACTAGTATACACATTATTCCATCATTGGATAATATTTTGGGGATGATAAAAAAGTAACTATATCATTATGTTAGTTTACAAGTGATTTTGATTGATTATGGATGAGAAAATGTACATAATTGTTATAGAAAAGTTATCATGGAAGGTTTCCTATTATAAGTGAGAGGAGTTCCACACATGTAAATACCCTAAACATTAATATAATATAATGAAATATTAATTAAAAAATTAGCAAAAAATGAATTTTTAACCTATTATAATTTAATTAGTAAATACCCCAATCAAAAAAATCTTTATATATTTCTGATAATAGAGGACACCATTCCCATTTATTGGTTACCATAGTTATGATCTTTTACTATGTCCACACATTTTTATCTGAATAAAATAGATTTAAAATAATATATCTTCTTTATTATTATGATTCAAAATATGTATTCATTATTAAAAGAATCGTTTTATTTTGATAATCAAATAAAATTAAAATATCCACACATAAAATTGTCAAAAACCATTATTATAGATTTTTTCATTTATTGTGAATAAAAATCATTTTATTATCATTCAATGGAAACATAAAAGAACTATAAAAATGATAGAATAATGTATTCAATATATTTTCTAATAAATTCATTATAACTAAAAATTAATTGTGATTAATTTTATTTTATATAATAACAATACATTGCATAAATAAAAACAGTTATCATAAAAATACAGCTTTTCCCATTGAATTATATTATAATTATATTTATCAAACATGTAATCAATACATGAATAATAATTTATTTCAAAACTTAGAAAGAATATATCTTATAGTTTTAATATTGAAATTATATGAAAATATATTCTAAATATATTAAAATATAAATAAAATAAAGTTTTATAACAAATCATTTCCATTATTCTGTTAAATATTAAAAAATTATTCTTTATAATAATATATCCATTTATTGGATATCCTTAATTGAATATATTTATTAATAAAAAAATTTATTTGTAATGAATTTTTATATTAAAAATTATTAATTGTAATCTTTTCCAAAAAATCACAATTTGATAGAATTGTTCAAATACTATCTCTCATCAATTATAGTTATTTCCTTTTGTGAAATTGTACCCTTTTCAATTTCATTTATTTTTTATCTTTTATTTGTTTTCAAATAATTCCTTTCAATTTTTTTTTTCATAATTATTTATTCCGTCAATTTTGTTGTTGCATTTGTACCAAGATACCAAACCCATAAAATTTAATAAAGATATATATTTTCATAAATTATGATGTATTACATACAACTTCTCCAAAAATATATATTAGATACACTAATTTGTTAAAGAATTTATATCTCAATTTTAGATATGAAATAATTCCCATGTTGCGAGTACACATTATGTTTTCAAAGAGTATGCAATTCATTTTTATTATCTATTTACTATATTTCGTATACATTTTAGTCATTTATAAATACTACTTTTTGGAATTGATTATCCTGATAGTAATTATGGTTTTCAATTCTAAACTGAACTATTCTTGAAATTCTAAATATTCAATATTTAATAAAATCATTTGGATTATCATTAAATTTATTATCAATATTATTTTAAAAATGGTAGTTATTAAAAATAAAATACTACAAAATTATCATCTGAATTACATAAATCCACATTTGATCGAGATATATGGCACACATATTGTAACAGCCCAAGATTTTATAAAAAAAAATATATTCTTTTTAATTTTATTAATGTCTTGTGTTGTACGCTACACCAAAAGGAGCTTGCACAACACACATCCTTGACTTGTCTTGCATTACACGCACTCGTGACCTTCCTCGATAGCATGTGTAATACGCAATACCGAGTTTCACTAAACAACGATATGCTATAAAAATATTATTAAAACTAGCCGTTATGAATAGTAATAACCACTTTTTGAAATCCAGTAAATCTTATTTTTTCAAAATGAACTTTATTTTTGGATTCGGAGTATCGAATTTAGCCTAAGGTGAAATTTTGGTACTTTTCGGATAACTTTCATATTCTGATGAATAGTGAAAATTACTAAATTATAATTAAAAACAACTTTTTTAATCGAAATAATTAATAGTGATAAATCATTAATTTGAGTGGTTTTAAAGTATATTTAGAATATATTTTTACAATTTAATACAATGTTGGTCATTGGATGTAATTTCACATTTAAACTAGACATAAACAAGTGTCAATCTTTTGATAGATATTGTTTCTTAAAAACACGCTATTTGTTTTAACAGCGGGATTTAATTATAAAATTAATTAATGCAACTTTTATGTTATGAATTTGGTAAAATAGACTTCATTTTTGAATTCGGAAGATGAAATATAGCTTGGGATGAAATTTTGGCATTGTTCTGAAAAACATCAATTTTTGATGAATAGTGAAACTACTAAGTGGTAGGTTAAAAACTGAATTTTTGCATAAAACTTAATTTTACCGCTTCTGTGAATGGAATTTCGAAAATCCGAGAGACACGGTTAATATCAAGGACTAAAATGTGGTTCAATGAGATGAAAATAATTTTTGGTGAATAGTAACTTTTTACTTTTTTTTACCGCGGTTAATAGTAAATAGGGTAACTAAGGGTAAATATGATATTAATATTACCCTAACACATGTCCTAATCCTATTGGACAAGTGTATCTCGACCAAAAACAACCTTAAGTGTAAAATATTATCATTTAGCCCCACTTGGATTAGATTAGGACATTTATTATTATTTAATTCAAAGAAGAGTTAAAAGAGTTAAAATCAAAGTTAATTTACTAAAACATTTTTAATATGGGGTTATACATAAGATAAATTCGATTGTAAATATTCATTAGAAATCTAAAAATATTTCCTACATAATGGTATTTTATTTTTAATTTTTAGACATCAAATAATTTAATTAATTTATGACACAAAGATGATGCAGTAATTATCTTATTTATGAAATATTGACATAATTGATGTTATAAACACCAAAATAAATGTAATTTGAGAATTTTTATGAATTACACTAATTTTCTAGGTTACTATGATATATTAATGTTGATTTAATCAACTTGGTTCGAACATTTAATTCTTTTATGACTTTCACAAAAAATCATATATCAAATAGTGTCAAAATTGACACAAAATAGTTTTTAAATCAAATATTATATTATTAATTGTTATTTTATTCCTAAAAATCTAAGGTTCGGCCAAATGACTTAGCTAAGGATATATATATTAATAATAAACAATTTGGGGTTCGTTTGGCATGTTATAGTAAGTGTATTAACCATATAGTGAAAGAAAACAAAAAAACACGGTAAAAGTTAAATTATTTAACTTAGAGTTAAATCTAATTGATAGGGTTTAAAATAAGATCCAAACATGTCTAAATTTTATTGGTTGAAGAGATTACAACCCTATCTCATCTAAGCTTCGAATATGAGTCATTTTTGGAGGTTTTTAAGTGGGGTTAGATTTATTATAAATTAATATTTTGAGATATTCCTAAGGTGCCCCTCTCCTCCCCTATAAAAGGACACCTCCTCCCCCTCCTCCTCACACCAATTTGAGCACTCAAGCTCGGCCAACCCCTGCCAAAATCTCTTCTCCACTTCCCTAAAAAAATCCTAGAGGTTCTGGTCTTCCTAAAAGACCAATTTTATTGCCCTAAGAGGAGGTCTCAAAGAGGCACTTCAAAGAAGAGGTAATTACCGTTACCAATTCTTTCATCTTTATTTCTTCTTCCACTTCTTCTTCTTAGGTTGTTTCATTATGAAGTAATAACATCAGTATCACTCATATACTAATATGTTATTATAAGTATGAAACAACCCTATTTCACCATCTATCCATCCTACGGAAAAAGAAATCACCGCGCGTGCGTACGTACGGAATACCGTCTCCACGCCGTGGTGTAATCTATTTTCCACCACCACCTTACATGGATGGGTATAATGGTGTAAAGAATAACTATACATAGTTATTACAACATCATATTGATTCTGATATATTGTATAATCCACTCCAATTCAATTCAATATTTATAGAAATGATATCATCGCTCGTGCGTACGTACGGACTACCGTCTCCACGACGCGATGAGATTCATTCTCCATGTTAACTATTTAAGAATGATTATAATGTATATATAAGAAATAATAATGAAATATATGACATTATAAAGCTACTGGATTTATGTATATATATACATATGTATGTCCTCTACTTACTTCCATTTCAAGACAATAAGGAAAGAAAAACAGCGTTCATGCGTACGTACGGACTACCGTCTCCATGAACGGTGTTTTTCATTTTATTTATCTATCTATTATGTATATATATATATACTGAATATATATGATATATAAATCATATTTTATATTCTGGAAGTAAGTAAATCATGATATAAGTAATAATTATTTCAAGAACAACAAGTCAAAACACCTACGATAAATGAAACGATTTTACCCAAAACGCTTCTTTAACATGGAATTTACAAAAGAACGGGTAATATAATGTCATAAGTGAACCATATATGATATCACAACAATGAATATGATTCTGTAATAAGTCAATAACATGATTTAAATCATTATACAGGAGGTTGGGACACTTACAAAGCAAGACGGACCGAAGGTAAGGGAAAAATCACAATCTCATTTTTATCCGAGATTGTTTATTCGTAAGTATTTACTGGGGTGTATTTTATTATCCACATCCATGTTACCTCAATATGTAATATTGTTTCCATCCACTTGCAATAGTTTAAATCCAATTTTACCCTTAGGTGAGTTTTTAGTAAAGAATATGAAAGGAATCTTTTGTCGTTTTTCCGTACGAGGTACTTTTTGACTTTTCCGACAAAAGTACGAAGAATGTTTTTTTTAACTTATACGGCATGAATGGATTTTTAAAACATTACTTCAAAGAAGCTTCCTTTACAAGTTTTCAAGTTTATTTTTAATCAACTTCTTTTATTTTAAAGTTGTATGACATGTTATGTAAGGAAAAATGTTTTTGAAGAAGAAAGGATATTTTCCTCAAGAATTCAATTCAAGTGTTTTATCAAAATTATTTTCCATCTAAGATAATAAAGGGTTCTGTTTCTATCCCTATTTTTACATTGGTTTGACTATGATGTGATGGAATTATGTTTATGAATTCCTTTATCATATATGAATTGATTTATGATGTCATGATGTTTCAAGAATCCCATTTTTGTTATATGTGTTATGCGATGATGTATGTTTTATGATTATGTGGCACACATAAGAAAGGATTCATTATAAGATGGGTGGGACCTATATCTCCCTCCAATGCATTGGGTAATGATTTTATATCTCATGAGATAGGCATGGCTGGAACGGAAGGTTATTTCGGTTCAGTGATACAGGACTGAAACGAGGAGTGAACTCGGTTCAGAAAGGGACTTTGTCCACTAAGATAGTCTTGGAAATGAGTCATGACTAACAAGAAATGATTTTCCATGATTATGTGTGCATGCCACAAAGTTTCAAGTTTCATGTTATGATTATGGTGATCTCATTTTCACTTCTATGATTTGTTCCATGTTAAGATATTATGATCTCTTTTGCAGGTTATGATTTTCAAAAAGATATGATATGATTTTTATTTCTTTTGTATACCCTTACTGAGCATTTGAGCTCACCCTTTTATGTTTTCTTTTCCCCAGGATATAAATAAATGTTTTAGGTAAAAAAGGGAAGATCTTTATGGGATATATTGAAGATCTTTCACCAAGATTAGAAGATTACGTTCCGAGTTTCCAAAGACACTAAACTATTACGATCCTTTAGTGTGTGTTTTTGTTATGTACTAAGTATTCCGCAAAAGTAATGTAAGGTCCATGTACGTCAAGATACGGGTCTCTACAGTTGGTATCAGAGGAAAGGTTTAGTCAACCTTTGGAAACTAGGATGCGAAAACATTAGTGAGATCCCTAGAGATATTTCTAAGGTAGGTCTAGGGATGCCCCTAAGGATAAGTATACGTATAGGATATAGTTCTAGAACTATGGTAACGATATTAGATTAAACCAAAGATGATAGATATTTAAGTTACTCCCCCTTTATTATGATTTTTTCATCTAACACTATTCTTTTTGGGTTTTAGAAAATGGTTGGAAACAAGGTGATTCACGATAATGGAGGATATGATGGACAATGGAATGATATCCTTCATGAGAAACCAAATGAAATGGGATTTGGAAGTCCAAACATCATTATTATGCCGAATCAGCAATCTCATAATATGATCAATAAAGTAAAATTTGGTAAGTTTCCTGACTCGACTAATAAGAGAAAGATGGAGTTCCATGATGATCATAGAGGAAAGAAAGTTCAATTTCCCCAATGTAAATCATGAGGGAAGAGGCATCAAGGAGAATGTTTCAAGGGAACTGGAAGATGCTTTGGGTGTGGAAAAGAAGGACACAAAGCAAGTAAGTGCAAAGGAAAAGGGTCGGTTAACACCATGGATGAGGATAATGGTATTACTACGACATCAAAAATGGTTAAGTGTTTTAAATGTGGAATGTATGGGCATTATGCAAACAAATGCCCTAAGGGAAAGACTCATGAAGAGAATCAGTATTGTCATATGGGTAGTATTTATGTGGATGATGATGAAGAGACTACAAATGATATGTGAGATGAAAGAATTTTTGAAGCTCGGTCAATGGTTTGAGAATGTAGTGGAATGATTACATGATTATCATGTGTAATTTTGGAATAAAGAGACATCTATGGATTGTTACACTGTTGTCTTTCCTTGTGTTTTGAAAGTGTATGATTAATGTTACTAGTATCCATGAAAGGTTATTCAGATATTTTTGGAATTTAGATGATATGCGCATAATAAAGGGATAAGGAGAAAATTAAATGTTTGATAGTATTCATGAGCTCATGATTGATATAAGGACTAAGTGATATCATGGTTTGAGTATATAGAATTTTGAGGATTTTGGTATGTGGAAAGTGTTAACTTTTAACTACACTCATGTTTTCACTAAGGTATTCAAGAGAATACACGATTAAGGACTTTGAATGTTTGGAATGTGACCAACAAGACATATCTTATGATATGTGGGGATCAACGACAGTATTAAATCTCTGGTAATCGTTGACTGCAGTATTATGTATAAGCCTAAAGATTAGACTGTATTATGTTGGACATAAGTTAGTATTGTTTAAGGATAGAAGATTTTCGATATTATTGATGGGATGTTATAGTAACGTAGTTTTAGAAAAAGGACAACATGCAGGATGGGCGACAGCCCATCGCTTCGGACAAGGCTGTAGGAATCGAACCCACAACCGAAGTGCGACTGGCCTTTATCGCCTACCACTAGCCTACAGGAAGTCCCTGTTTAGTAGAAACTAGTTTTATTATATTAAGCAGTATGATATATGAAGTATAAGTCCATATGTGATTAATCTCACTATAGATCGACTTATGTATATAATTTTGCTAACCTTTTGTTTGAAACAGATGGAATGAACCGTCATTCTGTCACATGATCTGCTAACACTTCACGAATAACAAATTCAACTTCATTTATTTAAGAGATGAAGTGGAAATTGTTAAAGGCACGAACAACAGTGAGATTGTACCAAAATAAACTAAGTATTTATTCTAATTCAAATTCTTTAACATTAGGGAAATGATCTTGAAAACCAAAAATGTTGTCCTAGTTCTCTTATACCTGATGAATCAGATGGTACCTTATATCATCACAAATCTATGGATTTGTGATTACTGGCTTTTCCATAGCCATGTTCTCTACCACTCTCAATCAGAACATGATGCTTAGATTTCTCTTCCATATCCATATTTTCACCTATGTGGAAACCCAGTGATTAGTTTATTTGGGTAATCGTTACATTTCATACTTTAGTTTTTAAAGCCAAGTTTTGGTATTCCCTTTTACTATGTGGGTTTCTATTAAAGAAACTTTCAAATAGTAAACCATTTATAACCCCGACGAATTTCGAGGGCGAAATTCATTTTAAGGGGGGTAGAATGTAACAGCCCAAGATTTTATAAAAAAAAATATATTCTTTTTAATTTTATTAATGTCTTGTGTTGTACGCTACACCAAAAGGAGCTTGCACAACACACATCCTTGACTTGTCTTGCATTACACGCAATCGTGACCTTCCTCGATAGCATGTGTAGTACGCAATACCGAGTTTCACTAAACAACGATATGCTATAAAAATATTATTAAAACTAGCCGTTATGAATAGTAATAACCACTTTTTGAAATCCAGTAAATCTTATTTTTTCAAAATGAACTTTATTTTTGGATTCGGAGTATCGAATTTAGCCTAAGGTGAAATTTTGGTACTTTTCGGATAACTTTCATATTCTGATGAATAGTGAAAATTACTAAATTATAATTAAAAACAACTTTTTTAATCGAAATAATTAATAGTGATAAATCATTAATTTGAGTGGTTTTAAAGTATATTTAGAATATATTTTTACAATTTAATACAATGTTGGTCATTGGATGTAATTTCACATTTAAACTAGACATAAACAAGTGTCAATCGTTTGATAGATATTGTTTCTTAAAAACACGCTATTTGTTTTAACAGCGGGATTTAATTATAAAATTAATTAATGCAACTTTTATGTTATGAATTTGGTAAAATAGACTTCATTTTTGAATTCGGAAGATGAAATATAGCTTGGGATGAAATTTTGGCATTGTTCTGAAAAACATCAATTTTTGATGAATAGTGAAACTACTAAGTGGTAGGTTAAAAACTGAATTTTTGCATAAAACTTAATTTTACCGCTTCTGTGAATGGAATTTCGAAAATCCGAGAGACACGGTTAATATCAAGGACTAAAATGTGGTTCAATGAGATGAAAATAATTTTTGGTGAATAGTAACTTTTTACTTTTTTTTACCGCGGTTAATAGTAAATAGGGTAACTAAGGGTAAATATGATATTAATATTACCCTAACACATGTCCTAATCCTATTGGACAAGTGTATCTCGACCAAAAACAACCTTAAGTGTAAAATATTATCATTTAGCCCCACTTGGATTAGATTAGGACATTTATTATTATTTAATTCAAAGAAGAGTTAAAAGAGTTAAAATCAAAGTTTATTTACTAAAACATTTTTAATATGGGGTTATACATAAGATAAATTCGATTGTAAATATTCATTAGAAATCTAAAAATATTTCCTACATAATGGTATTTTATTTTTAATTTTTAGACATCAAATAATTTAATTAATTTATGACACAAAGATGATGCAGTAATTATCTTATTTATGAAATATTGACATAATTGATGTTATAAACACCAAAATAAATGTAATTTGAGAATTTTTATGAATTCCACTAATTTTCTAGGTTACTATGATATATTAATGTTGATTTAATCAACTTGGTTCGAACATTTAATTCTTTTATGACTTTCACAAAAAATCATATATCAAATAGTGTCAAAATTGACACAAAATAGTTTTTAAATCAAATATTATATTATTAATTGTTATTTTATTCCTAAAAATCTAAGGTTCGGCCAAATGACTTAGATAAGGATATATATATTAATAATAAACAATTTGGGGTTCGTTTGGCATGTTATAGTAAGTGTATTAACCATATAGTGAAAGAAAACAAAAAGACACGGTAAAAGTTAAATTATTTAACTTAGAGTTAAATCTAATTGATAAGGTTTAAAATAAGATCCAAACATGTCTAAATTTGATTGGTTGAAGAGATTACAACCCTATCTCATCTAAGCTTCTAATATGAGTCATTTTTGGAGGTTTTTAAGTGGGGTTAGATTTATTATAAATTAATATTTTGAGATATTCCTAAGGTGCCCCTCTCCTCCCCTATAAAAGGACACCTCCTCCCCCTCCTCCTCACACCAATTTGAGAACTCAAGCTCGGCCAACCCCTGCCAAAATCTCTTCTCCACTTCCCTAAAAAAATCCTAGAGGTTCTGGTCTTCCTAAAAGACCAATTTTAGTGCCCTAAGAGGAGGTCTCAAAGAGGCACTTCAAAGAAGAGGTAATTACCGTTACCAATTCTTTCATCTTTATTTCTTCTTCCACTTCTTCTTCTTAGGTTGTTTCATTATGAAGTAATAACATCAGTATCACTCATATACTGATATGTTATTATAAGTATGAAACAACCCTATTTCACCATCTATCCATCCTACGGAAAAAGAAATCACCGCGCGTGCGTACGTACGGAATACCGTCTCCACGCCGTGGTGTAATCTATTTTCCACCACCACCTTACATGGATGGGTATAATGGTGTAAAGAATAACTATACATAGTTATTACAACATCATATTGATTCTGATATATTGTATAATCCACTCCAATTCAATTCAATATTTATAGAAATGATATCATCGCTCGTGCGTACGTACGGACTACCGTCTCCACGACGCGATGAGATTCATTCTCCATGTTAACCATTTAAGAATGATTATAATGTATATATAAGAAATAATAATGAAATATATGACATTATAAAGCTACTGGATTTATGTATATATATACATATGTATGTCCTCTACTTACTTCCATTTCAAGACAATAAGGAAAGAAAAACAGCGTTCATGCGTACGTACGGACTACCGTCTCCATGAACGGTGTTTTTCATTTTATTTATCTATCTATTATGTATATATATATATACTGAATATATATGATATATAAATCATATTTTATATTCTGGAAGTAAGTAAATCATGATATAAGTAATAATTATGTCAAGAACAACAAGTCAAAACACCTACGATAAATGAAACGATTTTACCCAAAACGCTTCTTTAACATGGAATTTACAAAAGAACGGGTAATATAATGTCATAAGTGAACCATATATGATATCACAACAATGAATATGATTCTGTAATAAGTCAATAACATGATTTAAATCATTATACAGGAGGTTGGGACACTTACAAAGCAAGTCGGACCTAAGGTAAGGGAAATATCACAATCTCATTTTTATCCGAGATTGTTTATTCGTAAGTATTTACTGGGGTGTATTTTATTATCCACATCCATGTTACCTCAATATGTAATATTGTTTCCATCCACTTGCAATAGTTTAAATCCAATTTTACCCTTAGGTGAGTTTTTAGTAAAGAATATGAAAGGAATCTTGTGTCATTTTTCCGTACGAGGTACTTTTTGACTTTTCCGACAAAAGTACGAAGAATGTTTTTTTTAACTTATACGGCATGAATGGATTTTTAAAACATTACTTCAAAGAAGCTTCCTTTACAAGTTTTCAAGTTTATTTTTAATCAACTTCTTTTATTTTAAAGTTGTATGACATGTTATGAAAGGAAAAATGTTTTTGAAGAAGAAAGGATATTTTCCTCAAGAATTCAATTCAAGTGTTTTATCAAAATTATTTTCCATCTAAGATAATAAAGGGTTCTGTTTCTATCCCTATTTTTACATTGGTTTGACTATGATGTGATGGAATTATGTTTATGAATTCCTTTATCATATATGAATTGATTTATGATGTCATGATGTTTCAAGAATCCCATTTTTGTTATATGTGTTATGCGATGATGTATGTTTTATGATTATGTGGCACACATAAGAAAGGATTCATTATAAGATGGGTGGGACCTATATCTCCCTCCAATGCATTGGGTAATGATTTTATATCTCATGAGATAGGCATGGCTGGAACGGAAGGTTATTTCGGTTCAGTGATACAGGACTGAAACGAGGAGTGAACTCGGTTCAGAAAGGGACTTTGTCCACTAAGATAGTCTTGGCAATGAGTCATGACTAACAAGAAATGATTTTCCATGATTATGTGTGCATGCCACAAAGTTTCAAGTTTCATGTTATGATTATGGTGATCTCATTTTCACTTCTATGATTTGTTCCATGTTAAGATATTATGATCTCTTTTGCAGGTTATGATTTTCAAAAAGACATGATATGATTTTTATTTCTTTTGTATACCCTTACTGAGCATTTGAGCTCACCCTTTTATGTTTTCTTTTCCCCAGGATATAAATAAATGTTTTAGGTAAAAAAGGGAAGATCTTTATGGGAGATATTGAAGATCTTTCACCAAGATTAGAAGATTACGTTCCGAGTTTCCAAAGACACTAAACTATTACGATCCTTTAGTGTGTGTTTTTGTTATGTACTAAGTATTCCGCAAAAGTAATGTAAGGTCCATGTACGTCAAGATACGGGTCTCTACACATATATCATATTGGGAGACCCCTCCTTTTAATGTATTTAATAAGTTTCTACACAACCATTTTTAAAATAACATGAATGCTATGATGTGATGAATTTCATTGTGGTCTAGATTTATATTTAATTGATAAATTCATTGAACCTCACACTAACCAATATAGCAACGTCATAACATAATCACAATCTGTAGCTTGTAAGACATTATATTCATCATTATTGTTCTGTATTCAATAATTCCAAAATTATAATCCACACGCGATAAAAAACTCATTCTCTGCCACTATTAAAAATAATTCATTTATTTAATAATGATTATAAGGCACCCTCGACCCCACCAATTGGATTTGGTTCTTCCACACATTCATGAATTGTTAGATTTGATACCATTCAAGGTGAGGAAAAAATATAAATTTAATTTAAAATAATACCATTTTCACAAATTACATTAAAAAAACCAACAAAATCACAAGAACCTTGAAGGCCTATTACAGATGAGATTATCTATTTAAATAACACATATTACAATAATTGATAAACATTCTCTATAATCAAAATATATTAGATCCATTTCTTTAATTCTCTTAAGTTATAGTCATCAATAAATCATCTAATGTGAAAAAATAAATGACACAAGGTCAAATACTCAGTTTCTTATAAATATATTTATGAATCACCAAAAGGGTTAGTTCTTAGTAATAATAGAAACATGATATTGGGTTTAATATATTAATAAAAAATCGAAAAAAATTCTTCATAATAGAAGGTAATGTGATCTCCAATGATACATCATATCACATAAAAGTATAATATAGAAACATTCTAAAATATCCACATTAAATGTAGAATAATATATTAATATATAAATTAATTTTATTATTATCATAAAAAATGTAGTAATAACATTATGAGATGATTCAAATGTTAACTGACCCATATATTACTTTATTATGCGTAGGCTAACAAGTAGTGTATAGTGGCCCTGATTTTCCTAAATTATAATTACATCATAACAAAAATGATTAACACAACAGTGTTACCAAAACAGGTTCTAAAGTTTTACTATATTTTTAAAATTAAGATCATACATAAAAATTACACCATAAATAAATATTTAACTTCCTCTTCTCCATCTTCTTATAGGTCCTTTTATTCTTTTTACAACAAGTAATCACCTAGGGATATAAATCGAAAATGGTTGACCAGAAGGCCTATTGAAAGGATATATAGAAATATGAATAATAAAAAATGTGGTGATAATAATAATTATCATCATAACTTATATATAGAAACATAATCCTGAAAGGAAGCATTGAGAAATAGAATGAGATGTGGCAATTCATAAAAATGAAACATCACGCCTTAGTGGTCAACTACCACGCATAGTTGTCTAAAATGATAACATCATGTTCACAAATATTTCACTTTTCTCATGAGATACATCACATTATCCAATTAATTGGAGTGTATTATAATTTTTGTAACACCCATCAGATAATAATATTTTCAATGCGCAATAAAATTCATGGTGTACTCATCACCTCATAACATTTACATTATCATTCATGCCATAAAGAACATATTTCAATATTTGAACATAAAATTAACCATGTGAAGGAATTATTTTCACTTCATAAATAATACATTCATAAAAATTGGTTTCCCAAATTAAATAGTAAATAACATAGAAGATATTGGAATCCTCAATCTTGAGTGAAGTTGAAACAGTCATGAGAAGTAAAACGTGTGGTTTTTTGGTAGAATTGATCTTTTTGAAAACAATATATTTATCAAAAACTCAAATAGAAATCATGTACATACTATAAAAGGGTAATATGATAATTATTATATGATACTAAAGTAATTTCCATATGAAAAATGGGATGAAAGGGGGAAAACCCAAAGTAAGAGAGTAAGGTTAGAGAATTCCTCTTACCTTGTGTCTGAAGGCACCATTCACTCTAATGTCATGTATAATTGCATTAGTTTCATTATTTACAAATTTATAAACTTTAATAGAAGAATTTTATTTATTATATTTAAATTAATTTTATTTTTGGAAGTTTTTATGTGATATATTGATTAATTTCATCGTTCAAGAGCATTCACTTTCATGGTTTTCATGATTGGTTTTCCTATATGCATGAATGGAAGTTCATGAAAAATGTGGATAAATATCTATAATTGACATTATATGTTATTAATTATAAAAAAAATTATTAATGATCTTATATAATTTTAAATTATCTTACAAATATTTTTTTATATGGTATGAGAATGAATCAGTAGAAAAAAGTAAAAGATGATCATTTTAGGTTAATTTTTGCGGTTTGTCGATCAAAATGAACTCATTTTGTATTATCATTTAGTAACATGTATAAATTATAGTTATGGAACATAAATAGGTTTATATCATAGATATTAAAATATTCCTTAAACCATATAATGGTTTTATTAACATCCTTGTAGGTTTTTAAATAAAATTAATGTCCAGCACTCACGATGTCGGTAAATTGACCAATCAAAAAAGAAGATTTAATTTTTAGAATAAAAGAGTTAAAGGGAATATATTATTGATGTATATTCCATTAACATGATATAATTATTGTATATTTTCTATAATGGAGTTATAATGTCAATTGGATGATTGGTGATGAGGATAGAATAAGAAAATAAATGTAATTGAATGGAAATTAAATGAAAAAGAGAGAGGATATATATCTAAAATTATCCACTTGAGATGAAACTTGGAGAACCTAGGAATGGTAATTTGATTATTCCAATAGATATTAGATGCAGGGGAGGGTTTAGGTAAGCGTATTGGGAAATCTTTAGGTAAGGCTAAAATCATGAGAGGTGCGACGACAAGTTGTAGTGTGGGGTAGTTTTCATAGTGGTGGACATGGGTGTTTTCTCATTATCAATTTCCTTGGTTTATTATTTTTATAAAGATAAGTGAAGGAGTCATGTAAATAAAGAATATACATTCTTATATGAAATTTCTAAATATATGTTTTTAATTTTTTTTGTAATTTTGAAATCTAAACATATTTTTATAGGTATTATTTTGTCAGCAAAGTAATGGAATTGAAGATATTAAAAATCGGGAGATTCGGCTTGAAATTGGGGGCATTTGAAATATTTTTCCTTGGTGTATGGATAATACTGAACCAAGAATTTGATGATTCTAAATTATGATAACTGTGAAGCCTTTAATATATGGTATAGGGAAAAGACAAATGGTTTCCATACAATTAGTAAAACAATGCGGATCCTCCAAGAAACTTTGTGGGGTGTGTAATTTTTCTAAGGCAGAGGATTATCACATGATGTACACATAGATTGTTACTATTTGGAACATATTAATTACATGTGTGCCTCTTCATTATTTGAATTAACCATAAGCATTGTATACACATGGTTTAACTAACTGTTCACCTTTTCCATTCGGTAGTTAATAAAAGACCACTAACCTTATATCTATCTCTCATACCCATCCTTTGAACTAGAATTTGGACCCCTAAACACACTTGGACATTGGGGTATGCACAATTTTTGTAGGGGGGTCTTTTTAATGGGTATCATAATTTGGAAGAAGGATAATATTGCTATATGAGATCATGCATCACATTCTAGGTAATTTTTTTATTTCATTTTCAGATTGTTTGGTGTTTTCCTTTTTCCAATCTAACATAACAAACATCTTAGGTTATAAGAATTTGTTTTTCATAATTTATTCAATGTATAGAAAATACCCTTTGTGTGTTGGGGTTTTAGATATTGTTGTTTTATTGATTATTTATTTTGTTGTTTTCTTTGGTCTAATTTATTTTCTTCTCATAATCTCCTTGGAATCTATTTCTTAATCTCACCAGAAAACCTATATTAGACCAATAACGGAGTTTCTAGGGATCCCCATCAATGTTACTACATGTAAATCCATGATCTTTGGGTACACATGGAATCTCATAAGTTTCCACATTTAATAAAGTTAATAAACATTAATTTCTATACAATGAAATTGATCATTACAAATTTAATAAAAACACACCAGTAAAGGGGGTTCTGTTACATTTGGAATCCATAGATGTGAGTTATTATCAAAAAGAAAACAAAATAGGAGAAATTTGTTGTGATGACCATCACAAACACCCACAACCCTGACACATTTCTTAACATAATCATTAAAAAATAATATCAATGTTTTTGTGTTTTAAGCTAATTATTAAGGTATTTGACGATTAACCAATCAACAATTTGAAAAACTCTCATGATACATAAAACATCTATTTTAAATTCAGAAATCTTCAATTAATTTAATTAAAATTTAGAAAATTGGGAAACATAACTCTATCTCGGTCAATCCCATTCTTATAGTGTACTAGTAGTAAGAGTGGGTAACTCAATTTGGGATGAAATAATTAACACTTCATCCAAAACAACACCAAATTATTTTATCGTTTTAGGGGAAGTAAGGTAAAGGTGTTTAATTAATTTTAATTTATATTAATTAAGTGAAAATAATAAATATAAATTCAAAAATAATACTTTTCTTAACCATATTTATGTTTTTATTTATTTTTGGGTTTTCACTATGATGATTGGTGTGTTTCATGGTCTTGTACAGGGCCATAGGTGTGAAAGTGTATGAATTACTCATTATAATAGCTCCAAGTCATCAGAACTAATTTATCTTGACACCTAAATTGAATAAACATTATCTTGGAAACATCAGACACTTATGGGAAAACATAACCAAAATGTTCTAATGGAGAATTTGAATGATAAATAATTGGATACTATTTAATAAGTTGATATATGTTTTAACATAATAGATATTTGAATAAACATATCTCCCCTTATGGTGAATAGATCCCAAATCAACCTGACAACTTTATGGATTTAGTACCATGAAGTCATCAAATGAAACCAGCCCAATTTGAGACCGTATATGGATTGTCAAAACCCCATAAATATATTCCACCTAAGTGGTTTCCATACATTCATTAAAACCAAAGAATATATTTTTCTTGAGATTAGTAGTTTATACTCCCAACTCACCAAGAACAAATTCCTCATCCTTGTACCCTTATCGCGTGTGGGATTCCGGCAATTCATGCTGAAAATATCGGCATTGTTACGCCACCAGTGCAAGCCCAAAATTTTGGAATTAAACTAGAAATTATGTATTTTATTCAGAATACTATTCTTTTTGTTGATATACCAAGAGAAGACCCAAAGGAATGTATTTTTAATTTCTGGGAGATAGGTCATATGTTTCATCAATACAGAGTATCATAAGATTCCATTTGGCTCCACATGTTTCCCTTATCAATAATGGAAAAAGAGAAAGATTATATTAATGTTATGATTCCACATTCCATCATTTCATGGGTGGAATTGGACCCTGAATTTTTTTCCATGTATTTTCCTCCCTCTATGACAGTTCTGCTGTGGACTGAAATCCACTATTTTCAGTAACAATAATTGGAGTCATTATTTGAATATTATTATAAATTCAAGGAAATTTCCTTAGGATGATATTCCATTATGGATGAACGTAGAAACGTTTTACGTGGGTCACACCATAAACACTAAATTAGTGGTGAATGGAGCTACCCGAGGGATGATTATGTGAAAATAACTTGAATCATATTTAGATTTCATATAAGGCACATCAGCCAATAACTTTAAATGGTATTCCAAGAGGGGAAATAATAAAAGAGTAATGCACAACATCGATTCAAATATGATTATTTCTACCACAGTTCATGTTTTGATAAAGAAAATTGAAGATTTAAACCTGAAAACCACATCTCAAGAAAAAGTTGTGGATCATCCAAAATGCAGCTAATATTCTGACAACCATGTTATTGTGTATTTCTCATAGTCAAGTGCCATCCGTAAATAAATTATTGTTAATTATGATACTCATAACTGAGGTACAAACATATACCCTTAGTACTAGAATTCGTCTAGGCAATATAAAGTGAACATGGGATGGGGGCGGCAACAAATGAATCCTCAACCACACCCCCATAGGCCACCGATTTATAGTTAGTAGTAGTATCAAAATTCATATCCTAGACAAAATAGGGAAATATGTATCATTAGGGATCTTATCAACAACAAGTGTATCAAAACCATCATCTAGTACAACTTCTGAGACTACAATAATCTCCACAAACTGTACAAAAATAACCTTATCAAGATAAAATTAACAAAATAGAAGAAATAATGTTCATGATTATTAAAACATCTAAGAAACAATTTCATAATCACGAGGTATCCATTCAAATCCTATTAAATTAGATCAATCAACCATCCATTCATAATTCTCTACAAAAACATGGTATGCTACATGGTCACACCAAAAAAACAAAAATGAGGAGTCTAATGTAGGTACATTAATAAGATGGAAGGATATTTAACAACATGTTACTACAAATTAGGGTGAAGATCAGCATAAAGATAAACCCACACTCTCTTCGGATAATGATGATTATGTCAATGAGCCTCCCCCACCGTTGTTATTGTCCAAAGGGGAAGATGCTACATGTGATAACATAAAAGATGTGGTCAATCCATATGATCCCACCTCTCCATTTCAAAATGCATGATGTAAAAGAAGATAAAACAAAATTTTAGAAAATTTATGGAGGTATTTAAAAATGTTCATAATAAAATTCCCTTAATAGAATCATTGCCTCAAAATCTTACATATTCTATGTTCATGAAAGAAATCCTCTCAATAAAAAATAGGAGGATTTGGGAACCTTTACTCTCACTAAGTAATGTTGAATAATGGATCAAAACACTCTTCATTAAAAACATCATGATCGTGGTTGTTTTACCGTCCCATGAATTACTAGATCTTATGAGTTTGTAAAATATCATTGTGACATGGGGGAAATTTTTAATGTGATACCCTTTGGGTTTTTGAAGAATATGGGGATGAATGATCTAAAATAGACTCATGTGTAATTGAAACTAGAATAAAAATCCAATAAATATCCCAAGGGGATACTCTTGGATGTTCTATTCAAAGTACGATTGTTGATTTTTCTGGAGAAATTTGTCATACTTTATATGTTGGATGATACAATGACACCACTAATCATGTGAAGTCCCTTTTTGGCCATGTGGAAACTATTTATATAGATCCAACATAGTGAATTTATTTTCATAGTATGTGATGAATGTGAATCATACAACATCCTCAAGGTTGTCATGGAAGCATCATTCATAGAGAATAAGGAATGTTGTTCCTTAACAATAGTTTAAAATTATTTTTACTACACAAAATATATCATGGGAGGTTTCTCTATTTCTGATGAACCATCTTTAGAAAACATCCAACCCCAAAATAAACCATAACAACTACAATTTATTTTAGGATAGGGTGGTAATCATTGGATGACGGTGGTGGTTCTAGATATTTTATAGAGGACTGAGGTAGAATGAATTATTCTATTTGTTTTTAAATCCCCTCAACATGAATTGAACCATATCTATTCTTCATTAATATATGGGAACCTGGGTGACAAGAACATGATTCTAGAAATTCTCAATGCATCGCTCATGAAATATCAAGAGAATTCACATTTACATGTTATAAGAAGAAGAAAAATAGATCTCAGTTTTATGGTTTTTAACCTTAATAGAATTATTCCAACTATTTTCATAGGCAAGGTGATACATGGGGAAGGTTCCAATCCATCTCAAAAATTGAATCAATTTGTAAAATTATATAATTAAAGTGGTTGTGAAGAAATAATTTTTCAATATTTTGGATGAAGGTATCATTTATCATATATATGATAATCCATGGTTTATCCCTTCAATGTAGTCCTCAAAAGGGCAGGATCACCTTGATTTACAATGAAAATAATGAGCTTATAAAAACATGAATAGTTATGGGATGGAGGGTATGTGTGGAATACAAAAATCTCAACGATTCTATATGAAAGGATCATTTCCCACTTCCCTTAATGGTAAAAAGATTTAACATTTGGTGGGGAATAAATTATATTTATTTTTAAGTGGTTACTCCGGGTATAAACAGATTTCAATTTCATTGAAATATTAGGATAAAAGAACCTTCACTTTCCCTTATAGAAAATTTTCATATCATCGTATGTCGTTAGGAACTTGTAATTATCCAGAAACCATCCAGAAGTTCATTTTAGCTATATTATATGACTTGTTGGAGTAGATTATATACATTTTCAGGGAATAGTTCTCATTATATTGGATGTAAGTCAATAAAGGTTTGAAAACATTGGAACTAGTTTCGAAGTGAGGGGAACACCCAAATCATGTATTGAATTTGGATAAATTCCACATTATAGTGCATAATGGAATTATAGAAAACCATCATATATCCATGAATAGAATAAAATAAGATATCACAAATATTAATGTGACTTCAAAACATCTCATTCCATCTTCATTCGAAGAAATACATAGCTCCCATGGATATGTGTTCTTTTGATGATGTTTTGCGCATAATTTTTAAAATATATCATAACCACTAACCAATCTCCATTCAATGGTGGGAATATTTTAATTAGATGAAATATGTATAGAATACATTCATCTCTTGAAGAAAAAACTTGTTGAATTCCCCATTATTATGTCTACAAATATGGGTGATCCATTTGAAATTATTTTTGATGCGGGTGACTATGTAGTTGGAGGATTTATTAGACAGTTGCTGGATCAAATAATCAGGCATATTACTAAGAAATCCTAGCCTTAAACGAATCCCAAATCATGTACACTACCAATGAGATACAGATTCTATTGGTAGTTATCAATTAGATAGATTACACTAATATTTAGTTCTACCAATATTTATTTTTTATACTGACAATAAAAAATTTAATTGTTGGTTAAATAAAGTATGCAAAGCCACCCCAAATTTATTGGGGGAATATCATCCCTGATTTTGAAATGGAAATTCATTAAAATAATGGGAGCTATAACATAGTTTATTATCATCTATCCCTCTAAAATTAGATCATTTGGAAAAATAATATGATAGATAAATAATAGACAACTTTCTGGATGAACAGATTTTCATAGTTGAAGATACACCTCATCCATGATTTTCTAAAATCTACAAGTACATTAATATGGGACCTCTCCTCCTTAATCTCATGTTCTAATAATATAATATATTTCATTTATATGTAGATAAACATTATTTTGAATACCCACTACTCTTCCACTCACGTGGAGACATGTTAATTTACCACTACATTCCTACTCAAGAAGTTAATGGAATTAATGGTTTGCTCATTAATTACCGGTTGGTGGGCATCACTGGTTGGACTGCACCATAACCAAGATTCTAAAATATGTAATTTTTTCTCCCACCTTGTATAAGGATTTGTGGAACATTGTGCCATACTTTGATAAATTCTAACATACTGGTACCATTGGGTGCAGAGGAAAAAGGTGTCAGCACCCCCTCCTTGAGGTTGACATCATCGATGTATGGGGTATTGAATTCATGGGAATTTCTCCCAATCATATCGAAATACATACATTCCACAGACGAGAATAAAAAATTATAATTCTATATGAATGATGAAATTTAGAGAGATGAAAATAAAAATTCCATGAATAAAAATGAAATGAAATACGTGAAAGACGATAGTATGATTTCCAGGAAATAATTTCCTCCCGACAATCTGGTATTATTATTTAACTCACTGTTAAAAATATTTTTTGTAAAATTGATGTCTTATTGGTCAGGACATTTCAATGATGTCAATTTATTCCCCCTTGGTGTGGTGGATGTTTCTGGAGAAGACGATCAATCATTTATATTGAATGGAAATCATCTAAAGCCTTATTTTTAAATGAAGGACACGGTAGGTATGGTCTCCATTGTGCAATTCAGGTAATAAGTGCCTTAGTTATATCAATATAGAGACATTAAATATATCATTGGCTGATATTGAACCTAGAATTTCAAAAAATTAATCTTAATAATTTTGTTTCTATGTTCTCATAAGGGTGAATGTTTTTGTTTTTTTTCACATTATGTGTGTTTTAGTTATTGGATCAATGCAACTATATATATATATATTATTGAATTTTAGTTAATTTTAACATAAAAGTCTTATGGAAATCACAAATCATGTAATATAATAATGGGGGAATTTTTTTTCATTTTTAATGGAGTAAATTTCAATCAAATAAAGGGAATTTAAAAAACCCAAATAGTGACATTCAAAAAAAAATTGCACGGTCTAAAAAAACAAGATAACTAACCATAAACAATGAATAACAATTCCAGTGGCATATCACATGGGTATGTAATAGTTTTATAAACCATGTGGTTACCCTATTAACCCATGAAGACCGAAACACTCCAATCCAGTAGCCATATGTAAGGTTTCTGAACGGATTAAAAAAAATACAGTGAAACCATGCGCTTAATTTAATAACCTAACCATTTTAAAATTTAATATTTTCCCCTTTTTAAACACTAATTTTTTTTCTCCTCCCTCATCAGGGTGTACAACTTATCCCTCTCCTTATCCTTTAATCTCAATCATTTTCACTTTCCTCCTTCCATGAGATCATTGTCGAAGTTATTCTTTCACCTATATTTATCTTCAACTTCTCCTTCTTACTCCCTTCTTTTTCTCTACTACCATTCTAGGGTTCAGGTAGTATGATTTTCCCAACACCCTATGTTCAATTTTCTTTTTCTTCCCATTTTTTTCTTTTATTCCTCATTATTCACCATATTGATTCTCAAATCCTTTTCCAGAAACATGAAAACCCAAGATTTTCTAAAAAACCTTTAAATCCAAACCATTATTTTTTTATAGATTTCTTATTTTACACTGGGAAATTTAGTTTTAAATAATATTTATACAATTTTCTATCTATTGTTGTTATAATGTGTGTCATATCTTTGTCTGCACTACACTTCATGTATGTTCACCCTATTAAATCACCATTTCCTCATCCAAATGAGATCGAGCTTCCAACACCAATAATCCTTTCAGCCCTACCTTAAGATTTGAAAAAAAGGAAAATAATTGATACCAAATTATTATCACATGGGATTTCAACACCCACCACTTCTATGCCCCATAATTTCTAGCATATTTGGGTATTTTCATCTAATTGCAGCGATTGATCACCCAAGGTAACCTCAATGATTAACTTACCATGAAACAACCAACTTATAAGGTATTGGAGCTAGAATTTATATTCACCTTCCGGTTCTGTGAACAGTGTACCACAAATGTTTAGGAAGAGTTAGTGGAGGACATCGATGATGTTTCATTCCACCTCATGACCCACTGATATAGTTTTTTAGGAATGATATTTTTCCAATTTTGTCTGAATTTATAATCAAGAAAATGTTGAGAGAATAGAATTTTTTGAAAAATCCAAGTATGAGAATCCTGAATCCTCTAGGGAATTCTGGTCTTCCATTTCCCATCTCGATCCCCCTTATATCCCATAAATGGATAAGGATTATCATCTTAAGAACCACATACATCACATATTTCACTGAATCTATACCACATGTATCACCTTCAAATTAGATGGTGAGGGTAATGTTTGTATCTAAGACCTTTTACACCTTCATTGCATTATCATCAAGGCCCAGATTAAAATATCATATTCCTTCACCCAATACCTTCAACATGTGATCATTAATCCAAAAGGAGGAATTTTTTGGGGACCTTATATGTTATTTCTCTTTGGTCGCCTGGAGGATGAGATCGATGCTGCTACCTTTGTAGAACATCCATTACACCCACTATTTTTCATTTCCATAGTCTACTATATTAGAATTCATTAATTTTCTGTCCATCACTACATATTCCAGAAACAACATGAGGCTATTCTTGATGAGTCATCACCCATCACACCCACTACCTCCGACTACTATTTTCCCCATTCTACGGAATATCCCCCCAACCCCACCAACCCCTGGGACTCCCCCACCATACTCTCCCCATTCTACATAGTTTCAAATTCACGGAACCCAATATGGGGACCTAGAAATTTTCCAGAAATGGAAGTATGAATCCAATGATATTTTATATTTGTATTTAGAGACAACTCAGCTCTGGGTTGCTTGACTCTACATGAAAAAACATTCTAACCCGCTATTTACCACCACATTCCTGAATATTCACCCTCCTAATACATGTATGGGGATTCCCCCATTTCAGGCAGATCCATCCTAGAGATCCTCTCTATTAAGCATACAATCCGTAGAACCTCCCACTAAGGGGATTCCCTCTAATCCAACTCTATTAGATCCCTTATGGTATAAGGCAACTCGTGTATGGTTCCATGATCCCTCTAATAACTTTGTGGTGTGGAACTAAATATCCGATTTTATATATTAATTTATCTAATTTTTCTTGTGTCACTCTACTTATAAAATTACTATCTCTATTCTGGTATCATTATTTAACTTGAATGAAGTGATTGATTTAATTTATCTTATTCCACCTAATGATACTATAGTTTTATTACTTAAATCATCATTTTTTTACTTGTTATCTTTGTAGGTGAATCTCTATCTACATCTCAATGACACCTTCCTTATCAAAAGACTCTCACACACCAATTTTGTTCCTCTTATAGCCATTTTCAAGTTACTTCTTCGATTCTGAATTCAATTTGTATACTTTCATTTGTTTCTCACTCCCCTTTCTATCTATTTATTTTCCACCATTCTCTACCAAATCCCATTCAAAGGGTAGATTTATTGGTTTTATCTATGGCGGGGGGAACCCATTAATTGTACCCCATTTGGTTATTTCCTAATCATAAAATGGGATTAAAGGTTTTTGTTTGGGTTTTTCTAGAGGGTTGTTATATGTTCCAAACATGCAGATCAACTAGATAAAAATTGATTTTGAAGAAATATTTTTGGAATTCCTTATATGTCATGTTTGTTAAACTCATATCTGATATGAATAAACATAATAAAACAAAAGGATAATCATTTAGGTATCCATTCATAAAACATTTTTATTTAAAAATGACTATTATGATGGAGTAGTCTAAATTAAGGAAACCCTTAAAATGGAAATCAATTTATTCAGAAAGGGGTGTGATGTATAGAGATTTATTTTACCACATTAGTGGTTATTAAGATGTCTTATTTTCATGAACTCTTGACTTACTCCCTTATATCATCATTTTCATATAACAAATTTTGGTTGCAACGTGTATGATAGTATCTTACCCCAGTAAAAAAATTTGAGATATGAAAAGCCATTCCCAAGTTGTAGATGACCTTTTATCAGTTTTATAAAGAGGAATTTTAATTAGTATGTGTTACCTATAAAAGTGATATCCCTCCAATTGGAAACCATGAAATAAATGCTTAAACAACCTAATAGGATGATAATATGGAAATGATGGTTTTTACTCTCTTTGAATGAAGTATAAATTCACGTTTTGTCATTAATGGTTTAGGAATGATTACATAAAATTTTTGAATAAAGATTATTTGTTAGATAAATTCTAGAATTGGAGATTCATAAAGAATGAATGTTTTAATTTAAATTATATTTCATCCCAAATCCGTATTCATTATGTTGATATAATATTTGACATTTATACATGATTCTTTTGTTACTCCTTTGATATTATTGTCTAGGAATTTGTTTGAGGGAAAAAATCAATTAAGGGATGGGGAGTTTGATGCAATCATTTGAAATAGTCATTTACATTATTCTATGCATTATAAAAATGGTTTATTAGATAAATTTATAATATTTTACAACATACATTTTTTTGTAAGTATAATTTTGTGACCCAAGGTATGGAGTCAATGATATCACTTAAATATGTGATTCTGCATGAAATTTGAGGCATTTTTTTACTATTTTTCAATGGATCATGGTTTCTAATAAATAAATAAAACCGTACACCTCAATCCTTAAAACCATGAAACTGTTAATCAATTGGAAACAACCAAGCCACATAGTCTCCGCGTGGTTAGTAAAACCATGTCGAACCTCCCGGAAATATAGTGGGCTGTGTAATTTTGGAGGTAGAAGATTACCGCACGGTTTATGCACGGTTTGGTAATTGTGCAGAGCAACCCAGGAACATGTGAAAATATTAATTAGTGGATAGAAACATAATCACTTATAACATATACTTTAACTAACTATGTGCCTTATCTGTGCAACTGTCATCAAGGCACAACCTACATTATATATACCTCTCATATACATATTAAACCTAGTATTTGTCACCTAACCACTCTTGAACATTGGGGTGGATAGTAAATGTTGGGGGGACTCCTATGAAAGGGGATAATCACCCTAAAGAGGAATATCCTGGCTGCATAAGAGCATGAAACCCATTCTAGGAATTTTTTTTTAATTTTCTCTTAGGATCACTTGGTGTTTTATATTTTTTGTATTTAACTTAATGATCATATCAACTAACAAGAGCATAATTATTTTAATTTATTTAATTTGTATCTAATAACATTTGTGATTTACTGATGTGGAAAACATGGATTCATTATTGATTTATTTTCTTGTTTTGTTAATGTTAATTAATATTCCTCTCATAATATACGGTAAATTTTTTATATTATCTCACTAGAAAACCCCAAATCAGACCAAGAATAGAGTTTTTAAGGTATTATAGGGAAGTTACACAATGTAAACCCATGACCATTGGGTACAGATGATGTCTTAGAGGGGACCATTTTTAATAATGATAATCAATGTTAATTTCTAATACAATAAAATGATCTCTACAAATTTAATAAAAAATCCACGGACTAAGGGGGTTATATTACATTTTGAACAAATATATGTGAGTTATTATGATCAATACAACAATACAAGAAAATATATTTTCGACAACCATCATAAACACCCACATCCCCAACACATTTCACCCATTAATCATAAAAAAAAGTTTTCGTGTTTTTTTGTTTTTTAGATAATCATTGAAAAATTTCTATAATTAACCACTCAAACATTAATAGAAAATATCCTAAATCACAAAAAATAGATTTAAAATTCAGAAAACCATGCATAATTTATTGGCAATTTAGAAAATAGAGAATCTTGACTCTCCATGAATATTGATCCCATACATATGCTATACTAGTATTCAGTGTGGGTAATTCAATTTTGGACACAAAAATAATTAATTCATCTAGAATAACCGCATAAAGAGATATTGTTGATTCTTGAGACTAATTTAATTATTTATATCATTTATATTTGATACAATGTTGTTGACATCATCAATGACTCTAATATGATCAATGATCTTGAAAGGGTCTAATGTACCTTAGTCTTAGCTTCTATTTCTTTCTAAAGAACATGACTCTATTAAATGGGGATATTTGAAGAAAACAAGTATCTCTAACATCGCACTCCATGTCCCTTCTATGTTTGTAAGCATAGACCTTTTTATAAATTTGAGATGATATGACATGTTTATGGAGGGATTGATCATTCTTTGTCATCTCTTTGACAAATCATGACCAAATATAATTCCTTCACCAACATTTTCTGAACATATAGATGTTCTACATCGTTTACTATATAGATCATTATGTTGAGCCATATGAATACTCAAGTGGAAGCTATTGTTGTATTACATCTTAAATAGTGGATGATTATAATCCCATCCACGTACTAATTATAATAAGTATTCTCATATAATATCATCATGAATTTAAACAACATTTTGGATTGGGCACTAGTTTGGGGTGATAAGTCAAGCTGAAATTTAATTAATTACGCAAAGAATCCTGAAGAATCCTATAGAATTTAGAGGTGAACCTTACAACACAATCAAATACAATTGAGAATTTAAATCTATTTAGTCTCACCAATTCTGTCAGATATATCATAGCATGTTATTCAAGTGAAAGAATTTCTTGAATAGTGATAAACCAGGTTGTCTTGTTCTAATGGTCCACCAAAACCCATATTGCATTTTTTCCTTTAATTGTTATGAGGATACATGTAGAAAATTCTATATTGAGGTGATCCCATTTTTTACATGTCTATAGAAAATGGTTTTATCACCCCTTTGTACTTTTGTAAGTCTCCTTAAACGTGCCAACATATCAAGAACCATGAGATATATTCTATAATATCATTCTTCATGGTGTCACACAAGAAGTGTTATCAGAGATCACGATACCTCTTTGCACTCTTATAAAGGATTGGGGAAGCTGAGAAAGGTTAATTTCCCAATAGATCCTTCTTTATCAAAGGTGATGATGGAACCCATACCCTCATTACAAAATTAATCACAACAAGATAATTGATATGGCACTCTATCATTTTCCATTTCCTTATTATATTAAACTTCTTTTAAAGCTATGGATCATCTATTTTGGACTCTTTTATATTCTATTGTATAGATACCTAGGAAATGATTTCATAAATGTTGATTTATTCCATATAATTATTATTTAAAAATACATCATTTTCATGTCAAAGAAGATATGGTTCATCTCAATCCACAACATGGAAAGAGTACCAGGTTCTTTTCAACTAACATCATCATCTACCTTGATCTCCTTTCCAGGATGATAGTGAGTAGATAAATTGTAGTCTTTGTTTAGGTATATCCTTATATATTGATTCATGTTGAGTTCTTTTTTTTGTGAATATATACTTTGGGATATTTTGATCAGTATAAATGTCATACTTCTCACAATAGCGGTAGTGCCACCTGATTTTCAAGAGAAAAAATCATTGATGTTATCTCAAAATCATGTGGTTGGTAGTTCTGGACAAAGATATTAAACATCAGTGATGATTAGGATATCACATTATCTTTTTTCATGGGTACACTACCCAAGCCTTTCTTGGAAGCTTCACTGTATATTAAAAACATTTCTCTACTTTTTAGTAATGTGAGTATAGGTGTAGTGATCAACCACTTGTTTAGCACCATGAAGCTTTTCCTGACTTTCATCCATCCATATATACTTTACCCCTTTCCTTATTAACATAGTTATTGAGCTTTATAATTCTGATAAATTTCTCCGAAATCATCGAAAATACATAGTTATGCCATGAACATTGTGGATTTCTATGACACTAGAGGCTTGAAGAGATTCATCAAATTCCTTTTCTAAGGGTCCCTAGAAATTTCCTCTAATGAGATAACATGTACTAAGCATGTGATTTTAAGCATCCTATGTAACACTTTCTGAACATGGAATATAACTTCTACCTTTTTAATGTCACCAACAAATTATTTATATGTTCTTCATGTTCCATGAATATCTTGGAGTATATGAGAATATCATCAATAAACACTACCAAAAATTTGTTTTTGTAATTTCTAAAGACTCCATTAATCAAATCCATAAAGAATTAGTGAGAATTAGTAATCCTTAAGGGCATCACCAAAAACACATAGTTCCCATAACTTGTAAAGAAGAATTATTCTTAATATATTCTTTATTAACCTTTATCTCATGATATCTAGAATATGATCCTCCTTTTCCAAGTATTGATCTCCCTGCAACTGATTGAAAAAATCATCAATCCTTGGAATATGATGTATATTTTTTATGGTGATCTTTTTGAGTTCTTGATAATTGATAAACAACAACATTGATACATCATACTTCTAAAAAAATCATTTTAACACACCATAATGGTGCACTAGGTTGCATGAACCCTTTTTTATAATGTTATTGTAGCTTCTCCTTTAACTCCTCTAGTTTGATAGGATCAAACCAATAGGTACATATTTAGATATGAGTATCCCCAGGTATGTGTTCTATTAATTACTAAACATAATGATCATGCGGGTCTTTGGATATCATTTATGAAATACACCCTTGTATTTCCTCATTATTGTTGTTTCACCTATGTTGATACCTTTCTGGGACTCAACTATTTGAGTGAGGAATGTTTATTCAAAGGGAATGAAAACCAACTCTGTTGATGGATTTTACAACGTAGATTCGTGATCCTCCTTAAATTTGTAGAGGATCATGGGATTTTTTGGAATATGAAAAGATTTTTATTATTCTTGATAGTTGTTCTATTCTCTACATAAATATATCCAATCTATCCCCAGTATAACATCCAATTCCACTTGGGGAAGTATTATAAGATTTTCTATAAGAATATTCCCTCGTATTCCAACAAGAGTAGAGTCCAACACGTGGGTTGAAATGATTGTACCAGTATGTTTTTCTATGTATATATCTATGTCAAGGATTTTTGGATTTGATTCAATATTTCCAAAAAAATCTAGAAATAATGGAATATATAGAACCAGAACCAAATTAGTCATTTTTCTATTCTTGAGTTAATAAAATTTAAACCTTATACAACATTGTTTTATTATTCTACATCATCGTTAGGGATTGAGTAATCCTTTTCATGATCCTTTTTATTTGGTGGATCATAATGTTGATTACCCATTAGGACTCGATCTTTAGTGAACTAGATTTAATAAATCACTTTATCGATACAAATCTACCATTGGACCATGGGTGGTGCTCTCATTTCCTCTAACACAATATCCCGCTTCCTCATGTCTCTTATATATTCATGATCTTGGTGAACATATGTCCCATACTTAATTCATTTCCCTTTCACGTTGAGGAATGTCCCATGATGCCTCTTCACAAATTTTTGACATATGGGGGTTGAGATTACTTAAGCCTTTATCATTAGATCATGTTCCTTTAAACATCATATTTCATTTCTTATCACAAATATGTAGAACCATTCTCCAAACTCCATCTCCACATTGACAACACATCAAAATGCATCCTCATAACTTCCATGGTCTCAAATGGTAATAACCTTTCAAATATTTCGTGTTTAACTAATAACGAATCTATTAATTTTTCCTTCATTGTTAAAAAAACATTGAACCTTACAATCAAATCCTTGTGAAATTTTATTCTTCTCCTTTGATATATTCTACTTCCTTTTTCATAAGCTATATAAATTCAATCTCAATATTAGTATCAAAATTATAATGAAAATAATTGTTAAGAAACATTATCATGAATTATTATCACTCCATCTCAAAATATTTATTAGTAAGCTTGGTGTTCTTAATAAAATATCACAATTGATCTTCCACTTCATATTGATAATAAACGACCAGAGTTGCTTTCTCTATCTCAGGATAGTGAATCATTGGAATGATATTCATGATTAATTTGATTCACTATTTTGTGAATATTGTATCATAAGATAAAATAAACACTTGTGGTCGTTACCACATAAAACATTTGATTACTAGTTTCACCCTCTTAGGTGAAGGCAGACTTTACACATTATTCATGTAATTCATCGAAACCTATGATAGCTAGAAAAACATCACCATGTCCATTTTAACTCTTACACCCAAGGCATTGGCGATGTCATTCATGTAATTGATGCATTTTCCTGCACATGTGTTGTTGTATTGGTTTCTCTTGGTTTCCCTCATTTTCTAAAATAAAAAAGGTTAGAACAAAATACAAGTAATTATGTCATGCATAATTAATCCCTTTATGAAATTAACTCTAAAGTAATATCATATGGGATCCCTATGTTTATAAAAACCAATTCTGTTCTTACGTATACTTAGTCTCAAACTAACAGTTTTCAATATGGTTCTCTAATACTATTTCCCAATTTAACTAAATCACCATTTGATACCATCAATATCAACCCTCCTCTTCCAACATTATTGATACATCATTCTAAAGATGGAAAATATAATAGTGTTACACAACCAAGATCCACAGGGCTAGTGTCATGGGAATATTATAACTATACATAAAATTTAAAAAATATACCTTTATTAGATTACTTCTACTCGGTATTCTTAGAGTTCTTCAAAATATTATTATTAAAAAGTATCAACAGAGGGTATATATCAAAATGTGGTGAGCTAATAGCCCAGAAAGTGGGTAGATAAGAACATGAAAAATATAAAATTGGATGATAATAATCATTATCATTATAAAATAGGCATATTATCAAAATCATGAATGTAAATATAATGATATTTATTTAAATGTGTGAATGGATAAAAATGAAACATCATGTCTTAGTGGTCAACTACAACACATAGTGCTGAAATAAGCTAACACCAGGTTCATGAATTTTTTATTTTTATCATAAGATACATTACATTACCCGATGTATTATAGTTGTGTATAATTTCAGGAACACCCATCATATCATAACATTTATACTATTGAATATAATTCTGAGCGCACCCGTCATATCATAACAGTTACATTATCATGAGTGGCAAATAAGACAAATATCAATATATGAACATAAAATGATGCATGGAAATGAATGATAGTCATTTCATGAAAAATATACTCTTCAAAATTGGGTTCTCAAATGAATGAGAGAATAACATAATTACTATATGAATCATCAATCTTGATTGAATAAGAAACAATCACAATAAGTAAAGGTAATTTTTTTAAAAGAATAGTTATTTTGGAAAAAAATTGTTTTTCATAAATTCAAGCTGAAAACTTTTCTCTATTATAAAATATAATATAATAATGAATAAATAATTTATTTGGAATATCCATACAAAAAATGAGGTAAAATATGGAGATCCTAATGAAATAATATTGGGTTGAAGAATTCCACCTAGCTTTTATCTTAAATCATCCTTTCAGTTAATGTACTGTATAATAGAAATATATTCCATAATTACATATACAAAAACATCAATACATTAATTCTGTTCATTATTGTTTTTTTACCTTCAGTTATGGGCCTTTGGATGAGTTATATTTTTTAATTTCATCGTTCGAGAGATTTCATTTTCATAGTTCTCATGATTTGTTTGAATGTATGAATGAATAGAAATTCAAGTAAAATTTGGCTAAATATCCAGAATTGTTATTATATGTTATTTCTAACCCTAAAAATAATTAAATAATATTATAATGAATTTGGTTATATGGTATTAATATTAATCATTAGATATAAGACAATGATGATTGTTTTAGTCTAACTATTCTGTCTTTTTATCACAACGATATCATTTTGTTTTATTATTTAGAATTATGTATAAATTGTAGTTATATAGCATAAAGAGTGTTTTATCATAAAAATTAAAAAATTTCAAACTATATAATGGTTTTATTGACAAAATTTAAGGTTCTTAGGTAAAATTACTATACATCTCCCACGGTGTCGATAAATTGACATATCATTGGGGACAATTTAATTTTTACAATACAATATTAAAAAAGAGAAGTTCAATGGTTGATATTATATGAACATTATATAATTACTAAATATGTAAGGTATATGAGTTATAATATCATTTGGGTGAATGGAGGTGAGGAGAGTATATGAAAATAAATAAAATAGAAAAGAAATTAAAAGAAAAAGAGAGAAGATATACCTCTTGAATTCTCCTCTTGAAATCCTCCACAAGGCACCCAACCATAGACTATTGATGTGACAAAGTGTTCATTGACGTGGGGGAGGGGATAGTGAAGCGTATTGGGCAGAATTTGGGAAATGGTCAAAACATGGGATGTGTGAGGAGAAGAGAGTGTGACGGACGGTATTCATAGTCAAAGAGAGGCGTATTTTCTAATTATTTAATTCATCAATTTATTATTTTTTTTAAGATAAGAAATAGTTATGATTCCTAAGAGTGACTACAGAAATTAGATAATTTTAGTTCAAGACAATGGTGCTTACATTAGTGATGACTCAATGAATAGTTTATTTAACAAATAATGTATTTATATCGTAAATTATTTTATTTTACTATTCACAAAAAAATAATATGTTTCAGAAAAATCCAAAAAAAAGTCCCTAAACATTTTTCAACATATATAATTAGAAATTGAACTTGATTTTATAATCATTTTTTTATAAATATTATTAATTTTATTTTAAATTAAAATCATCATTTACTTGGAAAATATAGCTTTTAAAATTATTATTGATTGTATAACACCATTAAATTTTAATCAAGGTTTCATAAAATTTTCTAAAAAACATAAGACCTAAAAATATTAATTTAGGAAATAATTTTATGAAACTAAACATTCCTTTATATGAATAATTTCATTATTGAATTTAATTAAATATTTATGACTTAACAAATGTCAACACTTAATTAATACATTTTAAAACATTTATTTACTTATACAATGATATAATGTTTCAATTATTTCATTTATAATATGGATAATATTATTACATTTTCATGGGTAAGGATACTATTCATTTTCTTGGTGTATTATTCATATGGATAAAATTACTATTCACAGGGTCAAGTTAGAATTTCATCAATATTGGTTCCTTAACATCAATAAATATTTCTTATTTCATTAATTCATCATTTATAATGAATTTATTATGTAATCTCTATGATTTAATTTTATTTATAATATTTGAATTATTATATGAATAGAAAAATTACATTGATAAATGTATGGGTCATTATATAGTGTACCTTTTTGGGTATGATATTAACAATAGTATACACATTGTATTATGCTCACACCTATGTAATCACGATTTTGGGATTAACACCAATGTACCCTCGGATTTATTTAACAACATCTATACCCTTATCCTTGGGATAACCACTATTGTATCATTTTGATATCATGAGATATAATAACTTCAAATAATTTAGAGGGTCATATATGAATTCCATATATAATAATAAAAATGAATAGACATATATGAACAAAAAAATCATATATTGTATCAATAAGAACCCATATAAAAAATGGATTACTAAAAACATTTAAATGTTATCACATGAAATTTCTATAATAGTAAAATTAGTTGTTACAGAATATTAAATCACACAAATTGATAATTTTAAAGTTGAATATAGAGATTCATTCATGAAACATTAAATCCTTGGTGAAACATACATTAAATATAATGAAGAAAATTGAAGTTGAATCCTAAAAATATATTTCATAATTTTGAATTTAATTGTCCCATTCAATAGTGTTATCAAAAAGGTGAAGTGAATATTTTTATTAAATACTATCTTTAAAAATAATATGCAATAACATGTCCTTAAAAAATACAAATGGTATTCTTGAAGAAATTTTGAGAAATTGATTAAATATATAATGTCATGAAAGGAACATAATTTTTCACATTTAATAAAATTTATATAATTGAACCCATATGGTAAAATGGATAACAATAAATTCTTATCAAAAGTGTTGAAGTGAAAGTAGATGACTAGATGAGATAATATAAAAATGAATTCAAAAAAAATAGGAAAATAATTTATTGGAGGATAAATTTTGATCATTATGGAGAAATAACCATAAAGATGATGGAAATTATTCATAACATAATTTAATATTTATAAATATACAATATTGTCTATAGAAAAGTAGTGGGGTGAAAACCTATTGAAATTGAGTTCATGTGAAATAAATGTAAATAGTATAGAAAATGAGAGTATTTAAATAAAAATTTAAATATTTTTTTATATTTTACAGGACTTAAAAGTATAAGATTCTAGATATATGATCATTACATAAGGAGGTTAAATTGAGAGAATTGAAAACATTAAAATATTGGTAACCTAAAATTAAATATCCAATGAATGAAATAACAAGGGTATTATTTTTGAATCAATTTTTTATTATTAATGGCATCTCAAATTATTTCATAGGTCCTAATATAAACAAAAAAACTAAATAATGATGTGATAATTGAAAAAATCTAACTGAATGAAAATATATATGAGAAAACCCATACGACATCATAAAAATGAAAATTAAATATTATTAAAAATCAATTATTAAATGGAACATTAAATACATTCCATAGAAATATATTTCTGATATAATATGTCCAAGATGTAGGATATACCCCATATAAAAAAATTAGGTTTATAATATAAAGCATGATTTATAGAATAACAATTTGAGATGTGAAACCCTTATTGAAATCATTATTAATGATGTGAGAAATAATTAAAAAATGGGTTAATTTGATAGAAATTCAAACCACAAAATAAGAAACATAAGTTGAAAAATTCATTAGGCAAAATGTTGAAAACAGATTATAATGGTTTTCAATATTAATCATTATAACTCAATGAATGATATTTCATTAAGAAACACTCATATGACCTTATCATTGTTTTATAAAATATTTAAAAAATATGGAATCATGAAATTTTAAAAAAACACTAAAAAACATTAATTATAGTATCTGAATTCAAATTATGTTGTAATGAATCCATTCAATTTATGAAAGAGACACAATGTGATTGGATGCCTCAATGAAGAGAAATTGATATCCTAACCATGCATTATATCTTTTTATTCATTAAAGTCATTTTATCTCTCATTTAGTACACATAAATATCTTAATAATTATTTCCAAAACCTAATTCAAATATATTAATATTTAACACGTTAATTACAACCATTTATTATGAATTCATTATCCTTATAATTTATATTTATATAAATGTATTCTTGTAAATTATATTTTTTCAAGCATGTTTTGTAATTTCCACACTTAACCCCTTTATATGAATAAATACTATTAAATATAATTTTATTTAGAGTTTCAAAATATATGTTCCCTAATTATTTATAGAGTTATATTATCATTCCATTAGATCATTAGTTAAAATTTGTGAAGATAAAATAACTGGATATCTTGCTTTAGAAACATCACTATTTTGAACTGATTAATTTATAATAATCATTAATTTTTTTCATAATTTAATTACAATAACCATGAATATATTATTTCTTAATGTCAAATTAAATCATCCAATATATTTTGAAAATAAGCCATGATTGGAGGTGATGAGAAGTGATTTTTTTTCATTGTGGCTATAATATGTATTTTTAGAGAACCATGATTTTCATTTTCAAAGTGAATGAGATAGAATAGAGGATGGTCATGATTTCACTATATATAAATAAATTTTTTTTATCATTATTATATTTAATAATAATGTATAATTTTATATCGATCCATCTATGAGGGTATTGAGTGATGATATACCTCATTCACAGATAAAAAAATTTCATGTATGCACGATCATCATTTTCATTTCTTGAACAGACGTGAGGATGATATATAATAATTATTATAATAAAATTATAAAATTTAAGTACATTTATGTTATTATTGTAATTATTATAGAATTTTTATAGTATATTTTGATGATTTATAAGAATAAATAAGTTAATTAAAATGTAAAATTATTGATTATGAGTTTTTACACTACTCCTAAAGAAAAATCCATAATCCATCTTGGGGTGGATTTTTTTATTCAAAATACTCTATAATAAAAGAGTGTATGTTTGTAATAAGTTTTAGCATTATTATTTCTTTAAAAAGTTTATTCATAATATATGTTTAGTAGTTTATTGAAGAACCAATTTATAAGTTAGAGGGGTGGACTTTTTTATATAACACTCCCTTCACATGGATGAAAACCAATATATATATGGAATCCTTCAAAAAGTTCAATCAAGGTAGTATAGTTTGAAAAAAATATTATTCAAGAAATAGGCAGTATTGTAGGAGTTCTTTTATGATTCTCCCATATATTTCTCATTTTACCTAAATTTACATTTATAGTTGTAACATATTTTTTACCTCATTTATTTTTATTTTTATAAAAAAATAGGATTATTGTTATTATATTACTTCAATATACTGATTAGATATAATAATTACAATTTTTTATATTAATTTATAAATTTAGTAAAAATTATTGTTACGAAAATCATTCTTAACACAATAAAAATAGTTTTTAGAAATGAAATTTTACTATAATTAATGTTATCATTCATAATGTTCAATATTAAAATTAATATTTTAAAATTAATATATTAGTAAATAATTAAACCCTTGATTATAGGGGATGCATACATGGGAATCCTCTTAACTACCATATATAGTTGTTCTGGATGGACCATGCCACGGTCGATTTGTTGAGCGTGTCAGATCAGTACCTTTCCATGAAGGTATCGGTAGGCACACATGATTTCTTTTCTCTTTCGTATATACTATATTCAATGTTCAGGGGAGGTATAGCTAATGGCACGACTTAGGAGATCTCATCAACGACAGTACCACGTGGATAGTGGGGGGTGATTTTAATACAATATCATCTCCAGAGGAGAAAATTGGGGGGAGGGGTTATTTTCCAAGGAGTTCTAGTCAAGCCTTTGTTTCCATCAATGCCCGTATAGGTCTAATGTATGTGATCTTTGATGGTGATTACTTCACCTGGAGAAACAACCAAACGGGGCGTGAGGTGCACCTAGTGTCGTCTTGATCATTGCTTGATGAATGATGTCATTTTCTCACACTTTCCAGATGCTAAAGTCTCCCACCAGGCACGATGCTTATCTGATCACTCGCCTTTATGGCTTGAAATCATCTTTACTGTTGAAAGATCCAATCAAGTTGAGTTTTCTAGGATGTGGGTGGGTGAGGTGGGCATAAATGAAGTGGTTATGGAATCTTGGCTTTGTTAATTCCCTAGGAACCCATCGATTTCACATCCTAATAAGATAAAATAGCTCCAATATATGCTTCAAAGGTGGAGGAAGTCTACTCCCTCCCATGATCCGGACCTGGTTGATATTACTAATGTGGTCGAGACAATGGAGGCTAGCTTGGATCAAGAATGGGATGAAAATATTTTTGAAGAACTTAGGACCAAAAAGGGTTCCATTGCTGAGATTATTTTGTAGCAGGAGAGGAATGTAAGAGAGGGTTCTTGTAACACCCTGCCCTTACCTCATTTTCTTGAGGAGTAAGTGAAGGTTACATGGCCTTAAGTGACGTTCCCAAGGCGCAAAAGTCTAGAAATAAATGACGAGGGCTCCGGGAACAGATTGGGGAATGATTTTACCTTAAGACAAAACCAACCAAACAATCCACAAACTATATGATCCATGTTAAAAAACCGAACCAAACCATCCACTAACAACCAAGTAGTTCCACAATGCAAACCAAACCCAATACAACTAGACATGTCCACAACACATCAGAGTTCAAAGCGTAAACTAAACATCCAAACACCAACAAGGAATGACACCACCACAACTCCATAGAATGCTCCACGCTCCATGTTCTACCATGACATCTCAATGCTTCACTAAATGAGGGAGATTCCTTAACTTTTCCCATGTTACGGTATAAAACATCTGCAAAGATAGAATAATTCCAAAGTAGGGGTTGAGTACTAAAACTCAGTAGGTTATCCCCAAATGACTTCTCCACACACACCACTAGGATAAAACTGGTAGCACATTTATATAAAACGGTTTATATATAATAAAACACAAGTGCAACCATTTTTCATAATCCAATAGTGTCGTTACTAAGACATCATTCCACAACCAATAATCCAAGAGAAATGAAACCAAACATGCAACAAGTTGTTTCATCATTTCCCATTAGCACCACAATTTCTATCCTGCAAAGAACTGCACAAAACACCCAAAACAATCAAACAGTGGGGCTTCCATTCAACTGTTCACCCATTACAAACTAGTGGCTCTTCCCATCCACATATAATTTTATGGTGGCCCTTGCGTCCATTATCCATCCCCCTACATTATAGTGGTACTTCCCATGCACTTACATATGACATTTCAGTCATTCTTACCCAAGCACCCGACCCACCAAGAACACCACATCATGCAATCAACCAAAGTCCATTGCATATAAATCCACTGCAGTAAATCATCCATTTATTGAAAACCATTTTCCATGCAAGAACCCCATTATAATAAAACAACCCTTTTTATTGGATACCATTTCCAATAAATTATTTCAAAAATCCAGCATAGCATTCCATTATAAATTTTCCATTTTAAAATTCAAAATAATAGATTTTTATCACAAATCCCCCTTTTCTCAAAAACCCCCAAATGGATTTCCAACCAAATTCACACATCAACATACAATTAATTTCAACATACCAAATTAATTATAAAATGTAACCCCTAGTTCTAACCAAGTGGAGTCGATAGAGAAGCCAACTACCTTTAGGGTTTCTGAGAAATCGACCCACATGCCACCACACCTCAAAACCAAGGAACACACCACGAAAACTTCTCTAGATCCCTTTGCCTAACATTCAAAAGCTATAATATTAACATCCAAGGAAACCCCAACCCTAGATCTATACAAAACATGTGTATATCTAGAAAACCAAGAAATAGAGGAATGTAGATCTAGAAGAAAACACAAGAGAAACAAGAGGAGAGACTTACCATGGAGAAATCACTTTCAATACACCTGGAAACCCCTTTGAATCAATTCCCAAACGAGTTTGAGAGCCCCTCCAACCCTTGAGAACCGAAAATCCCGAGGGAGGATCGAGTGGGAGGAATAGAGGTGTGAAATGAGGCAATCCTGAGTTAACCCAGGTTTTAAGACCCTAACATTAAGTGCATGTACGGTTAGACCCCACGGTTTGGCATGCCGTGCGCTAACTGTGTGCATACCATTTCCTCGAGAGCCATAGTCCACATGATTTCCTCGCACGGTTTGGAAAAAATTGTGCCGGTCGTGATGAGCCTACTGTCTCCCCCTGCCCAGTTTCCTAGAGCATCTGCATGGTTTACACTAACTGTGCTCAAACCGTGCACCCCTTTAAAAGCCTCCAAACACATCCAAAACCATTCAAAACTCTCCCAACCTCGTCCAAACTCATCCCATGCACTTTAAACTCATAAAAATTCATAAAGCAAAGGCCACATACCTCAAAATAGGGGTAATAAATTCTCCCCACCATTGGACTTTCCATCCTTGGAAAGTTGTGAACCCGCCCTTTGCCGAAAGAGCTCAGGACACTGCTCGACCATCTGCTTCTCCCGCTACAATGTTTCTTCTTGAATCTGACCATGATGCCACAATACACGAACTAAACTGATTCTTTTACCATGCTAGACTTTCTCTTTCCTATCCACAAGCCTCACAGGCATGTGCACCAACAAAACATCTGGTTCTAGCTCAACATGATCCCAACAAATTACATGGTCACTATCGGGCTGATACTTTTTCAACTGCGACACATGAAACACATTGTACACCAAACTAAACTTTGGTGGCAAATCCAGACGATAAGCCACCTCACCAATCATCTAATGAATCTCAAAAGGCCCAATATACCTTGAATATAACATTCCCTGCTTCCCAAACTGATTATGTCCCAACCTAGGAGATATTCTCCAGAAAACATGATCACTCACTTCGAATGACAACAGACGTCAATGATGATCTGCATAGGATTTCTGACGACTCTGAGCCATCTCCATTCTTTTTCTGATCAACATGATCTTCTCCATAGACTCCTGGACAAGGCTCGATCTAACCATTGATGACTCACTCGTTTCCACCCAACATAGTGGAGAACGACACATCTTCCCATACAATGCTTCAAATGAATCCCTCTATATGGATTCCTGATAACAGTTTTTTTAAGAGAACTCAACCAACTAAAATTTCACCTCCCATGAGCCACTAAAATCCATGACACAAGCCCATAACATATCCTCTAGTGTTTGTATCGTCCTCTCGGATTGACCATCCGTCTGATGGTGATACACCGTACTCATCGTCAAATGTGTTCCAAGGGATTGCTATAAATATTTCCAGAAACGAGATTTAAACCTCGGATCTCTATTTGATATAATCAAAACTGGTACACCATTCCTCTTTACCAGCTCCAGGATATTGATTTTGGAAAGATTCTCCACCGTATGAGATTCCCGAATCGAGATGAAATGGGCCGACTTCATTAGCTTATCCCCTATCACCCAAATGGCATCGTGGTTTATTACCTTTATTGGGAGACCTATGACAAAATCCATCGCTATCTTCTCCCACTTCCAAACAGGGATTGGTAACGACTAAAACATTCGTTATGGCCTCTGATGCTCTGCCTTGACCTGCTGACATGTCAAGCATCTCGAAACAAACTCAGCCACACTTCTTTTCATACCATCCCATCCGAACTGCACTTTCAATGCTTCATAGATTTTATAAATTCCAAGATGAACAGTCCACCTGGAATGATGATACGCCTTGAGATTATCCTCATGATAATCTACTGGTTCAACCATCTGATTTCGAAAACACAAAACTGATTCTCCATTCACTTTCCAACCCTCAATGGTATCCCTACCATTGAGTCTTGAACCCTAGGTCACACACTCAGAATCAGATATATGTGCCTCTCTAACCAGGCCAACCAAGTCAAGAATCCACAAAACTGAAATAAAGACTGCTCTATCGCCATGGTCCTCACATTCTAACCGCATATCAGCTATCACTGACATCAACTGCCACTGTTCTGATGCCTGTTTCACCATATGAGCGTATCATTTCCTACTTAATGAATCCTCCACCAAATATACCTTACCTGGTGTATACATCAAGTCAAAATCAAACATTTTGAGATATTACATCCATCTCTTTTTCCTCAAGTTCAAATCCCTTTGTGAGAAAATGTGTTTCAAGCTCTGATGATATGTATATACCATGAATTTATCACCGAATAGATAATGAAGCCCTACTTTCAAATCCTGGACCATTGCTGCCAACTCTAAATCCTGAGTTGGGTAGTTCATCTCATACACTCTCAACTGTCGTGATCCATATTGATCCACATGATTCCCTTGAATGAGAATGTACCCCAACCATGATCTTGATGCATCGCAATACACCACGTACCATTTTACTAGTTCTGGAAAAACCATGATTGGTACTAGTGTATGACGGCCCTTTAACTCTTCAAAAAACAGCTAGCAATGTTCATTACACTAGAATGGAGCATTATGTTTTGTCAATACTATCATCGGCGAAGCCAAACGTGAAAAATCACGAACAAAACTCCGATAATACCCAGCTAGTCCAAGGAAACTCCATATCTCAAACACATTCTTTAGCGGTTTCCACGAAAGCACAACCTCAATCTTTTCTAGATCCAAATAATCACTGCTTTCAAAAATCACATGGCCATGAAAACGAACTTCATGTATCCAAAAGTCATACTTTGACAATTTGGCATACAACCGATGATCCCGTAAGATCCCTAACACTCTCGCCAAGTGTTGCTCATGATCTACCCTTGTCTTTGAATGCACCAGAATATCATCTACAAACACCACCAAAAATGAATTGAGATATCTCTTAAATATCTGATTCATCAATTCCATGAACACATCTGGCGTATTCGGTAGACCAAAGGGCATAACCACATATTCATAATGGCCATATATTCTTCTAAAAGATGTTTTAGGAATATCGTCCTTCCTCAACTACAAATGATGATATCCCAACTTGAGGTTGATCTTTGAGAACCCTGGGCTCCCCTCAACTGGTCAAGAAAATCATCAATTTGTGGAAGTGGATATCTGTTCTTTATCGTAACTTGGTTAAGTCTATGATAATCAACATAGAGAATAAAATTTTCATCTTCATTTTACACAAACAACACTGGCGCTGCCTATTGAGATGTTTTAGGTCGAATAAACCCTTTTCTTTCAAACTCTTCCAACTGGACTTTCAATTCCAGAAATTAAATTGGTGCCATCTGTTAAGACGGAAGTGAGATATGACTAGTCCCCAGGAGGAGATCAATGGTAAACTCCACTTCTCTTACAGGAGAAAACCCAGAGAAATTTTTAGGAAAAAAATCCATGAACTGTTCCACCACTACCGGAGGAACACTCTAATCAACAACGTTTACCGATTTCGACGACAACGCTTCCAACTAATATGATAACGTACCCACTCCTGGTGCCAAAAAACATGTTGCACCTTTCCTTTCATGCATCTTTCCTCTAAAGATATGTCTAACACCATCGGGTGTTGTAAAATCCACTATCTGCACATCAAATTCTACGTGGGCCTTAAAATCCACCTACCAATCCATTCCCACGATTACATCATACCCACCCATCTCAAGCATTGAGAAATTCCACACTATCTCAACATCGCCCACAATGATACAAAATTTTCTACATAAGAAGGCTCAACAATCTCTTCGACCCAGAGGAGTTTCATGTATCAAAATGGAGGGAATCATTTCTACCCTTAAACCTATGAAATCAAGCACATGTGTAGCAATAAAATAGTGGGAAGCACCTGTATCAAACAACATTTGAATCAAGGTAGAATTTAAAATAATAGTACCTTACACTGTGGATGGTCCTGACTAATCATCCACCACAACCTATTTAGCTCCGAACACATGTTTTCGTTTCACACTATGCTCTTTATTGCTTTGTTGAGGCATCGTGGTATTCCGAGAATCACCATGACACAATTTACTCTACTGCCATGGGGTATACTGCAGCTCCCGTCCCGTCGAAGCTTATGATGGCATTGATCCCTGAGGAGTGTCACACGCACCCGACCTTGGATCATTCCAATAATAATTCTGAAGATTCCCTATCTTCTTACAATTACGACATGATCGAGGTTGTTCCGTACAATCCCGCTTAATGTGGCCTGTAGAACCACACTGAAAAAATCCCAGATTTCTCTAGGAATTCGTAGGAATATTTTCCGATCCTATCGTCGGATTATATGTCATGTTCCCACCCAAAGAATAAGTGTCCCTCCTTTACTTGAACCCAGTGGTAGAGTTCCCACTATTACCTATGGGTACCACCATGTTTCCACCACCCGGATCTCCCAACAGATCCCGATCAGCAACTGAGGCTCTATTCACCATCTCAGTGTAATCACCTATACACAGCACCACTATCGTTGAAAATATTTCTTGCCTTAATCCCGCTTCAAAGATCCTTGCCTTCAACGACATGCTACCAGCCACCTCGGGTGCAAACCACACTATGTTCATAAACATAGCTGCATAATCTTTCACAGACCACAACTCTTGCTTCAAAATGAAAAAATCAGTCATATGCTGAATTCTAAACGTATGTGGGTAGAATTTCTTGTTAAACAATTCTTCAAATCCTTCCCACATCATACCCTGGTCCGTCCCTGCTTGGACTACCAACTCCCACCACTGAAGTGAAATATCTTCCTACATATACGATTCCAACTTCAATTTCATCTCTACCGGCGTTCCCAAGAACTCAAAGATCCTGTTCATTCTATTCAACCATGATTCATCCTTTTCTGGCTCTGAATCACCCCTGAAGATGGGTGGATTCTACCTTTGAAACTGATACGCATGATCTATATGCATTGGTTTATCTGTTTTATTCCCAAATCCCACAGCTTGGAAATATTGCACTATACATTGCACTAGATGATAGTTAACCTGAGGATCAGGTGCAACCACTTTCTCAGCAGCCTCCTCCAGTTGGTCTCTACATCGCATACCCTGTACCATTTCTATAAACAGAAAACAAACAACCATGAGTCTCTCTTCCGTAGAAATCACAAAATCCCATCTCAAATCTAATTACACAACACTATCACAACAAGGACTTCCACTAGTTCACATTTTTTCACATGTGCCAGGTTTCACCATTTTGAAAACCAAACCATTTTCAAAATACCAAATTATTGACATTACAATTTCACAAATTCTTATCATATCATAATTCATTATACCCCAATAAAATATGCATCCTAGTGGGAATTCATTTGTACCATGCATGTCGTGCTCATCTTATTGGCTACACCCACGACAATGAGATATTCCATGCCTATAAGTGTCTCCAAAACACTTTTGTACCCAACTACCTTGTAACTTGAATTTCTGCATAAAAGGGTTAGCTACATCCTTTTATGCTATACATTCCCAGTTCCGACATTCCTACGCCTTGCTACCATCCCGAGTCAAGGAATGTACCACAACGAATGTCAACACCAAATCTGAGAATCAACTCTAAAGGACGGAACAAACTGATACCACTTTTAACACCCCGCACCTACCTAATTGGATTGAGGAGGCGGTGATGTTTACATAGCCTTAAGAGACGTTCCCAAGAGCCAAAGGCTGGAAATAAATGCTGAGGGCTCCAAGAATAGATTGGGGAACGATTTTCCCTTAAGAAAAAACCAACCAAACAATCCACAAACTATATAATGCATGTTAACATACCCAAAAAAACCATCCACTAATAACCAAGTTATTCCACAATGCAATGGAAACCAAATACAAATAGACATGTCCACAACACATCATAGTACATAGTGGAAAATAAACATCCAAACACCAACAAGTCATGACACCACCACAACTCCATACCAAGATCCATGCTCCATGATCCACAATTACATCACAATGCTCCACTAATGGAGGGAGATGCCTTACCTTTTCCCACGTCATGGTACACAACATCTGCAAAGACACCACATTTTCAAAGTAGGGGTGAGTACTAAAACTCAGTAAAATTTTCCCAAATGACATCCCTACACACACCACTAATATAAAACTATTAGCTCATTTATATAATATAGTCTATATAAAATAAAACACAAGTGAAACAATTTTTCATAATCCAAACGTTCCCTTACCAAGCCTTCATGACACAACCAAGAATCCAAGGGAAATCCAACCAAACTTTCCAAAAGTCGTTTCATCATTTCCCATTATCACCACAATTTTCCATCCTGCAAAGAAATGCAAAAAACAACAAAAACAATCGAACGGTGGTGATTCCTTCCACCTGTTAACCCATTCACAACTAGTGGCTCTTCCAGTCCACATATCCTTTGATGGTTTCCCTTCTGTCCACTATCCATCCCCCTTCATTATAGTGGTACATCCATCCCACTTCCACATGAAATTTCATATTTTCACACCCATGCATCTGACCCACCAAGAACACAACATCATACAATCAACCAAAGTCCAATGCATATAAATCCACGACAGTAAATCACCCATTTATTGAAAACCATTTTCCATGCCAAAACCCCAGTCCAATAAAATAACCCTTCTTATTGGATACCATTTCCCATCAATCATTTCAGAAATCAACCATAGAATTCCATTATAAATTTCTCATTTTAAAATTCACAACAATAGAATTTCATCGCAAAACCCCCTTTTTCCCAAAAAACCCCCAAATGGATTTCCAACCAAATTCGCACATCCACATGCAATTAATTTCAACATAAAAAATTAATTGTAACGTGTAACCCCAAATTTTAACCAAGTACAGTCGAGAGATAAGCCACCTACCTTTAGGGTTCCCGATAAATCGACCCACAAGCCACCACACCTCAAAACCGGAGAATGCACCATAGAAACCTATCTAGATCCCTTTCCCTAACATTCACAACCCTTAATATTATCATCCAAGGAAACCCCAACCCTAGATCTACACACAACAAGTGTAGATCTAGAAAACCAAGAAAGAGAGGGGTGCAGATATAGGAGAAAACAAAAGAGAAACAAGAGGAGAGACTTACCTAGGAGAAATCACCTTGAATCCACCTTGAAACCACATTGATTCACTTCCAACACATGTGGAAGATCCCCTCCAACCCTTGAGAACCAACAATCTTGAGTGAGGCTTGAGTGGGGGGAAGAGAGGAGTGAAATGAGGCAGTCTCGAGTTATCCTGGGTTTTAAAACCCTAACTTTAAGTGGCCTCACGGTTAGCCCGCATGGTTAGGAAAACCGTGCACTAACCATGCGCATGAAACTGCCTCGAAGGCCAGTGTCCACACAGTTTCCTCGCACGGTTTGGAAAACCGTGCGTAGGCCATGCAGAGCCTACTGTCTCCCCCTTCATGGTTTCCTAGAGGATCCGCATGGTTTACACTAACCGTGCTCAAACCGTGATCAAACCCTTCACCCGTTTAAAAGCCTCCAAACACATCCAAAACCATTCCAAACTCTCTAAACCTCTTTCAACCTCATAACATGCACTTTAAACACATAAAAATGCATAAAAATACCACATACCTCAAACCGGGGGTACTACAGTGCTCGTGTAAGATGGCTTCATGAGGGGGACTATAATACCGGCTACACCCATCAGTGCATTAAAGAGAGGATGTGGTTACAAAGGCCAAATAATCTCTGGGAGGATGGTTCATATTCCAATGACCAGGGTAAGTTTGGGGAATTGGCCAGTTGAACTATCAATTATTTACTTCTAGGAACTAATCCTAATATGGGAAAAGTTTGCGAGAAGTGAGGGATTTCTTCCAGGGAGGGAACCTTCTACACATAGCCAGTGCAACCAAGGTGGTCCTGATACCAAAAGTGGACAACCCCTAGTCTGTTGAGAAGTACATGCCAATAATCATGTGAAACATTCCTTACAATATTTTTGCTAGCATCCTTACCAAAATATTGGTGTCCCACTTAGATACATGGATTTCAGTGGAGAAACATGAATTTATCAATGGGAGTTCAATTCAGGGGGATATTTGAGTGGTTCAAGAAATGATCAGTCGTATTGACAATAAGATCTTCAAGAATAATCTAGTGATTAAACTAGACATGAGGAAGTCCTACGATAAGATGTAATGGAGTTTTATATTAAAGGTTTTGGGCTACATGGGTTTCTCAAATTGGACACATGGCCTGTTGTTATGTTGCTTTAGCTCAGCATGGATGTCCACCTCATATCTAGTCAAGAAGTTTGTCTTTTTATGGATTGCTGAGGGCTTCGACAAGGGGACCCTGTTTCGTCCACTTTATCCATCCTATCTGAAAATGTGCTTAATCACTATACAAAAAAGGGTCAGCAGACAGGAAAATTCCATCCTTATCAGGATAATCATGTTACTAAGAGAATATCTCAATTGATGTTCATGAACAACATTGCCTTATTCATTAATTGATTTAGAAGATCATATTTTGGAATGAATGGGATTCTTGAGGAATATTGTAAATTGTGTTGGAAGGTGATTAATAGTATGAAAGTCCTATATTATACTTCTAAAGTACTCTCAGACAGGAGGGTGAGGGACTAGATGATACCTTACTTATGAGGAGAGTATACATTCTAATGGTGTTACTTGGTGCACCAGTCAGTCCCTACAGTCTTCTCATTCATGACTTTTAAATGATTGTGGAAAAGGTTATCGATCACATCTTCAATATGAAAACATACTTCTTTCTTTTGGAGGTCACATTACCCTTGTCAATAGTGTCTTAGTTTCTATCCCCATGCATCTCATGTCTACCTTAATGTCCCCCAAAAGTGTGGTCTCTAACATGGAGAGGATCATGGTATCCTTCGTATGGGATAGTTAGTTGGAAGAAATACATCACTAGGTAGCAGGGAAGCGAGTTGCAAGGCCTATAGCTGATGGAGGGATCAATATGTAGAGTTTGTCCTTGACAATGCAAGGGATGCATGCTAAACATATATTGGAGGAAATTCAAGGCCACTTGATCTAGGGAATGCTTATGAAAGAGAAATATGGCCTTGATGTGGTGGTGAAGAGGTCTCGGCCATCGAGGATATGGAATCCTATTCATCCATATACAGAGGTCTTATAGCCTCATGCCAGGTTGTTGATTGGTAGAGGTGATGTGAGCTTCTGGCTCTAGGATTGGGTGCGGGGCTATGGATTCCTGGTTTCCCCACAATGAATATGACTATTAGTGATGTGTGCGTCCACCCCAAATTCATCCAGGCCATTATCAATGATAATCAATGTGTCGTCTTCAATGAGGTTGTCCTCAGTGACATACCAAACAAACTTATTTTCATGGACCCCTCCTCAGGTGAGTTCTCAATCAAGGCATTTGCAAACGTAATGAGGGACCCGATCACATGTGAACAATGGGGTGATAAGATGTGGTGTAGGGGATATCTACCAAATACAACTTTCGGATGTGGTGGGTAAAGAAAAATGTGATGCCGGATAAGGATAATATCTATTGTATGGGGGTGTCCATGTTCTCCAGATGTTGGTGTTGTAAAAATCCCAAGTAGGAAATATTGAAGCACCTTTCTTTGGTAGAAAATGGTCATGTTGGACAAGGAAATCGCATGCATTTTTATCTGGGTAGCATGATCAAGACGAGATTCTAGAGAAGTTCTTCAATAGTTGGTTTCATGGCGGTGGCAAGCATGGTACAAAACAGAAGGGTCAGGCAATCATCCATGTTGTGGGTTGTTGGATCATTTGGAAAGAAAAAAATGACACTCGACACAGAAAAATATGAGGAATTATCACCACTATTGGTTTCAAGCTAAAGAACACTTCGATAGATTCTTATTGCCGATGTATTGAATGACACAGTGTTCCATCAGCAAGGGTTGTCAACCCAGAGGAGCATAACCAGACATGAAGGAGAGGTCAGGGGGAATTGGGTATGCTGGCATCCCCAATGATCCGGGTTAAAACCCAACATGGATAGCTCTCTCTTATGGTACATGAGGGGTGGTGGAGTCATTCGGGACTAGAGGGGATATGTTGTGCGTGCATTCTAAGCCTTTTATCACAGAGGTGATGTTATTCAGGCTGAGGTGAATGTGATGGTAATGGTTCTAGTGTTAAGTGAGAAAATAAATTTTAATTTGAAGGTAGTGGAAACAGACTCCTTAATTATATATAAAGAACTCACTAAATTTGGTATTTTCCCTTGGAATATAGAATAATATGTTTGTAACTGAAAACCGATATTGGAATTCAACAAGGAGATCACCCACAATTGGTGAGAGGGGAACATGGTTGTGAATTTCTTGGCGTCTCAAGATTCAACAACTCAAATATTATATTTCTTCATTAACGTTGGTTTATTTCCATCTGCTGGTAATATTTTTGTTATCACAGATGTGTTTTTCCTCCACTGCATTATACCTCCATGATTTTCTTTTGTTTTTTGTTTTTTGATATGTTCCAAAATCAATAACATTTTTAGTATTCATTAGAGAATAAAACATTATCATTTCAAATGACATGTATCATAAGGGGGATAAATCACAAAAATTGAACCATATACCATAATTTCATGTCATAAATTCATATCACCGTCATATTTATAGGAACCATTTAATATGTTATAGATAAATTTAGAACCCACAAAATCATAGTGTATCTTAAACCATTACATTTTCCCACATTATAACATTCTATGAATCAACACCAGTATTCTATAGTGGATCATGCACATTAATTTCTATCCCATAATGGATCAAGCACATAAACATTCATATTATAATTATATCCCGAGATAAAAGTCTTTTCCAAAATAACTTTTAATGATCTTGTAATTTAGTGCATAAATATTAATAAAATTTATATAAATATTCAATATATTTAAACAATATATACATGAGGAGAAAAATGGATGAGTACCTTTGTGGACCACATTTAAAATATTCATATTTTTAAACAATCTTCAATATATCTCATAATGAACATCCCATTTACTAATCTTCATAAATATTACATACATAAACCCTTCATCATTTCTAGGGGAGGTGAAACCTAATAATGTGCAACAATATATGATCAATAAGGGAGGATATGAGAAATATCTTTTTATTTTAAAATTATTTAAAAAAGATAATAAAATGTTCATTAGATAAAGAAATATACAATTTTCATATGCATCCTGTCATAGATCATAATTACATGTCTGGGCATAATGAATTATCATTTCAAAATATTATATTCGCGATAATTTCAAAAAATATTCATTAACCATACGATCATGTAAAATATTATTTCCATAACATAGTTATAGATATAATATCAATTTTAATGGTCAACTAGAAAGACCCAAAAACATATAAGATTATCCCACATACCTTGTTTCCCATTTTCAATGAAGACCATGGACCTATTCTCCCTCTTACATCATGACCATCAACCTATTTATTAGTGTTGATCTATCTAAGAGACATGTCTACCTTTGATATATCATGTGATATAAATCAGTACACAATAGATTAGAGGGATATATAATTCCCACAGATCCATATTTATAACATGACCACCATCATTGGTTAAAACATAAACGCTTTCTTTGGTTATAATGTTACAACTGTACTTGGATTTTATGTAACCACCATGCTTGATTATAAAATAACCACAATAAAATAAAATAAAAATACCTATGTGTACAAAAATGTCATAAAACATTAATCATATCATCAAACATAAACAAAAATGAACTCAAAATAATTCAATAATAACATTACCTATAAAAAGGAAATGTGTATCATAATCATCACAACCGTTCATTATAGACGAACCCATGGAAAAGGAATAGGTTTCATAAAAATTGATTCATCATATTCAGAAACCATCCATAGAACAAATAAGTATAGCTAAATTGGATCTTATACCAAAATAATAATAATTATAATCAATGGATATAATCTTAAATGGAAATTGATTTTAAAAATTCACATTGTAATTTTTTTTAAAAGAATATACGTTACACTTTTGAAAACAACTTTTTAAATCTAAAATTCCAAAAATATTTTCAAAATAATTTTAATTGAAAATAACCATATACACTGATAAAGAAATTATTATATCATTTACCAGTTATAATGGAAAAAAGTATGTTCATGTCACACATGTTAAAATTATGATTTTTTTAACATTTCAATTAAGTACAAAAACACGTTTTTTGAAAAATCTCATGAGGATTAATTTTTTAACCATTTTATGAAAAAAATAAAAACATGTGTAATAATTTATTGAAAAATTAATTTTTGAATAGTATAAACAATTTTAAAATGTTTTTGGGAATCATTTAAATCAATAAAAATAGATTTGTGGGAAATAAGAAAAATAATGAATATCTTTCAAAAAAAACCTATCTTTTGTTTACCTAATACATTAAGAGAGAAAAATGAATTGGAAACATTTATGTTCTAGATATTAACATAGTTTTAGAACTATAATGTGTTTCTAGGGAAGTAAACATTAATATCCCACCATTCAAATCATATGAAAATCAATCATGTTAAATAATGAGATTATAACGTTAAACCATTAACAATTGGCATCATTTTAAATATAAGCCCCATGAAATCATTAAATTTTTATGGATTTTTATACACCATAATTATAATTAAAATAATGTTTATATAAATTAATGGCTATTATATGCACCACAAATAAAGAAAAAAGTTCTGTATAATGCATGTGTCCTGTAGAAAACAAAGAGAGATGAAAATCACTTACATGATTTGTAACATTTGAATACAATACCCCATAAATGATTATCCTAAAATGAAATTTATAATATCATAGTAATAAATAAATTGATGTTATTGAATTTAATGGTATCTATATATATTACTTATAAAAATATATAAGCCCATAACCTAACAACGGTCCCAAAGTAGATAATATGAGAAAAAAATATTATACCTCAATTATAACCATTCATCATATAGATTATAATTTTCAATATATAAAATAATATTTTCTTATAAATATATTGTAGAAACATAATGTTGGAAAAAATCCCTCAATTTTTCCTCTCAGTATGATTTTGGTGTGGTCATGTTTGTTGACAAAGCTATATGACTGCAAATTAGTATTGTTGGTTTTTGTCGAAGATAGGTTTTTAAGGTGGCACAGTTTCCCAGTCACATCCAAATTTTTGGGCCTAAAACTCTGGACTTTGATGCATTAAAAGGAAGGATTTATTAATAAGAGTAGATTTCATGATGAACATTGAAGAAAACTGGACGAGGATGAGAACCGCGTACAGCAATGCATGGTCAACATACCGTGTTTTGGGAACGGTACACGGTACAACGGCCACGGTATGCCAGAGTAGTTCATGAAACTGAAAAAAAACACTGGTGAAAGGTGGTACAGAAAAAGGATTTCTTGGAATTTTCAAAGGATATCGACTGTGTATGAACAATGATAGTACATAGACTACATATGAAAAATGGTTCACAGGTGGCCTGTGGTTCGTGGTGGTAAAAGGATCGGTACGTAGTGAACAATTGATTGAAGATTTGGTAAATATTACATTAGGGGATTTTGTGGATATCATTTCCTCTATAATAACCTCTAATCCCACTAATTTCTGGGGAAATCGAATATAATTAGAGAACATATTTTTGGACTTGTATTTCTGCAAATTCCGAAGGAGGTATGCAAGGAATAACTCCGCAAGAGATAATGTTGTTGGATTGAAAGAAATACCACTGAAGGATTTAAGTGGAGAGCATTAAACCACATAAGACACAATACATCAAGGAACACTGTGTGGTATGAATGTGTGTAGAAGAGGTGGTCGATGAAGATAGAATATTTTTCATAAACAGGGTGTTTTGAAGCGGAGGTTCTCGAAATCGGTTGGTGTTAGCAGTACACGATAGTGAAGGCGGAGGTAGTCCACAGATGAAGGGTGATTTGTAGTAGATGAAAAAATATGTAGAGGAGGGGTACTGTGTACCAATCTCAATCCACAGTACACAGGCGAGTGGGTGGTTGGATATTTGGCCAAGAAATATTGTGGAAGCTTTAAATCAGTTTGAGAATGTATTTTTTGGTACCAAAAAGTACTCTGGAAGGTGGAATTCATCTATAGGTTAAAAATGGACATCTAAAGAGCAGCTACCAATAGTTTAGGATAAAATAATTCATAAAATGAAAGGACCCAAATGCCCATAAACTGAGTTTGACCTACAATCCCATAAACTATCTGTGGATTCATTTCCAAGAGTCGTGCGTGAAGGAAGAGGATAATGGTGGATCTTTCAATCAGTAGTGACCTAGAGAAAGAAGCATAACAAGTGACCCTTGATAATGTAGTGAAAATAACCTAAACATTTTAAAGTTACTAAGCCTCAGAATATAAGATCTAGCTCAAAAATTTCACTCATTATTGATAGTGCGCCTTAGTAAATTTGGTACATCGGCACGTCGTCGTTTTATTCTCCTTAGACGTAGCCCAGTGAGGGTAAACCAAGTACAAATTGATGTGTCATGAGCATGATTTTACATCTGATAATATATTGCTATGGGAGGATGAAATCATAGAGTTATTTTTAACAACAGAACAAGATCTGTAGGGGCATACGTTTTAATCATTCATTCCCTGATTCACCCCCCCCCCCGCTCTAAGGGTATTGAACCTAGTGGGCCAAACAATTACTATCAGATGGGAAGGTTAAAATTTAGTGGTTTTTTCTCAATAATATGAAATGGTTGTGTTCAATGATAAAAGAATTCCAATATTTGATGGAAATAATTTTCAACTATGGAGGAATTGAATGAAGCAGTACTTCCTATCAGTTGGAATTAATGTATTCACAAAAGCTATGAATGGAATATCTGCTGACATTAATAGTGGTGAATTATCAAGAGCTGAAAGAATATAATTGGATGTTGATTCTAAAGGGATCAATTCTTTAAGGGGAGACCTGTAAAATTAAATTTATATGAAGTTTATTCCCTGTAAAACATCACATGAAATGTGGGAAAAAATATTGAACATCTACGAGGGCGACACAAAAGTCTGAGAAGCAAAGCTGGAGGTTCTGTGGAACAAGTATAAGGATCATAGAATAAATACTAGCGAGACTTTTGATGCATTGTTTGACAAGATAAATATTATTTTGGATTGCATGATGGGCCTTGGGGAAGTCATTGAATATATAAAGATTGTGAAACTTATCATGAAGAAACTTCCACCACAGTTCAATCTGAAAGTTGTTAGTGTTGGAAAACATAGGTCTGAAAGAGATGAGACAAGATAACATACTTAGTACCCTTGTTGAATATGTAATGAGAAACTATTATAATGATGTAGTGGAAAAAGGGAATGTATTAGGAAGTGTCCTTCAAGGCCATGAAGAATCTCTTTGTTGAATATAGTCCTAGGAGGACAATATGGATGAGTTCATGTCATTTCTCTCATCCAGTACGCAAATGGAAAATCAGATGTTCAAAGGTAAACATATATTTTCATGATTCTGATGTGGAATGATAGGTAATTTTTCTTCAAAGTGTCCTAAATAGTTTGATGATGAAAATGATGAAATTCCCCAAAAGAATTCATCGTCAATTGAGTAAGGGAGGAGATGTACCAAGAGAAAGTTCTTCAAAAAGATGAATCTTCATTAAAAAGAGGATGAATGATCAAAAAAATCTACTACAGAAGAGTTGGAGGACTGAAAGGATTATTAAATAGATGCTATGGTGGTATTTGTCATAAATTCATTAATAGAAGAGGAATGTGAAAATGAAGACAGAGAAATTGAAGGAAGAATTGATCTTCAGGCTGAATTAGAAGCCTCCCATGAAGATATAGATATTTTTATACACAAAATACTGAAAGATAACAAAGTTATTCATGAAGACAAACACATTATGTAGAAAAACATTGAAGATAATTCTGATCTGAATGAATAAATTTAAAATATAAGGTCTTCAATGCCAGAAAACACCGAAAAGATGGTTAAGTACAAACTAGAAATTGAAGATCAGAAAATAAAAATTGATAGTTTGAATAAAACTGGAAATGATCAAATAATATGTATTGAACAACTAGAAGTAGAAGTTTTCAGTCTGTGATGGAAAATTGACTATCAGAAGAAACTACTAACTCTTTGTTCAACATTAGGAATGTAGACTATACAAGAAAAATATAAGTTGAGATTTGAGCAGAGTGGTCCATCAGAATAGTAGCAACAATCAATTCGGAATGATAAGGCAAGTTTGGGGAATGATCTAAAATATAAAGCAGTTATGGTTCAAGAGTGACCACAAGAACACACAACAATACTGAAGATTGACAAGGGTATGAAGTAGAATCATAATATTTAGAGAACCCATGGCACAACAGGTGGTGCATCATTTCCATATAAGAATGTAACTAAAATAAGATGTTATAATTATTTTATGATGGGACATTCTAAAAATTTATTTTCTATAGAAAAAAGGTACAAAAGGGAACAAGACCAATATAGGTGGTTGTTTAGAGCACAAAATTCCAAGTCATCATTTGATGTTCCTTGTTTCTTGTGCAATGGACATTGTAATATGGAAAGACATTTCTCATTAAAAAGATAGAGAAATGTGAAATGATAGAATAAATTTGTTTATAAGAAGCAATCAAACGTATCTTCAAGAGAGATGACATTTCAAAATCTATTTGAAACTCTGTAGGTTAAATATGGATCATCATATATTGATAAATATCAAGATTATCATTCCATGTCAGATATGGATTCAAAATGATTGCTTGAGTAGGTGAATTTTGATATATTCCATCCAATTTCCTGGAGGGATATTGAAGAGATGAGATATTATGTTCTCTTCAAAGATGAAAATAATAGAATGGCATGGGTTTCAAAAATCACCCACAAATATAACATGATCAGTTGAATTAAAAAATATCATTAGGAACATGAAAAGAATTTTGGTATGAAAATATTTAAAATTCAATTAGATATTGGAAAAGAGTTGACAAATAACCTGGTGGAGGATTATCTTAAAAAGGATGGGATAAGGCGTCAAGTTTCAATAGTAAAAACTCTACAACAGAATGTAGTATTTGAGAGAATAAATAGTATTTCCAACAACATGTTATGAACAATTATCATTGATAAATTCCTTGTTGATAAATTTCGAAAAGAAGCACTGATGAAAGCATTATACAGTTCGAATAGATCTTTAATTTTATTAAAAGTTGAGAAGACTCCATACATCTTATGGAATGGGAAGAAGCCCTAATTTCAACACTTTTGATTATTCATATGTAAATGTTTCATTATCAATAAACATAAAAATAGTAAATTTGAATCCCCTGAGGATGGTGAAATATTACTTGGATACTCAAAGAAGATAAATTCATATAAATTATTTAAAAAGAGGTTTAGGAAAAATGGTTAAAAGTCATGATTTAACTATAGTTGGGAATGGACATAATCTTTAGAAAATATATGATCACATATGGGGTTAATGCGACGAAGAGATGAGCAGGTTAGGATATCCTCCAACTCCGTAAGATGATTCAGAAGAAGAATCGGATGATGAGAGAAAAATAATGTCTTCTCAGAGACTAGTGAGAAGAGATGAAATTTATAAGAAAAACATAATTGGATATCAGATATCACCAGTGCATACAAGGAGGATGAAGTATCCACAAAAATCCTCATATATATTACAAGTTGAACCAAAATAATTTGATTATGTTGTTGGAGATGAGAACCTGTTTCAAGCGAAGAATGAAGAGCTTGACCAAATTGAAAATAATAAAACATGGGAGATTTTATCAAGACCATCAGACAAGAACGTCATAGGGAAAAAATGTGTTTATTGAAACCAAATTAATGAATATGGTGTTGTGATTCAAAACAATGCATGACTAGTGGGAAAAGGGTACTCTTAGATAGAGGGTATTGATGTTTAGGATAAATTTCCACCCATTGCAAGGCTGGAGACAATAAGATTATTCAAGGCCATAACATCAGAAAGAATGTTTATTGTTTTTCATATGGATGTAATGTCCGAATTATGGAATGGAATTTTGGAAGAAGAAGTTTGAATTGAGAAACTATATGGTTTTCTCCTTCATGAAGATGATAATAGAGTATGTCGTCTGAATAACGCTTTTATAAGGTTTGAAACAAGCATTTGGAGCATGGTATTCATTATTGGTAACTTTTTAAATAAACGCATTTTTTAGTGTGGTGGATTTTAATAAATCAATAATTAAACAATGAAAATAATGAAAGGATGATGGTTCAATTTTAGGTTGATGAAATTATCTTTTATTGATCAGATGAAGCATAATGCAGACTGTTTTCCAAACTCATCAAAAGTGAGTTCAAAATGTCGATGATTGGTGAGAATACAATTTTCCTTGGCTGACAAGTGATGAATGAAAGGAATGTAAATTTTATTTCTCAATATAAATATTCCAAGGATGGCTTCACAAGGATTGGAATGGATAATTACAAAGAGATAAAGACTCTAATTTCTACAAGGATGAATCTATCATGAGATGATGAAGGCAAGTCGGATAATATTACACAATATTGGGTAATCACTGGATGTCTGTTGTATCTAAAAGCGACAAAGCTTGATATTTTATTTTCCACATTCCATGAAGTTAGATATCAAAGAAACCCCAAAGAGATCAACATGATTTCATTTAAAAATATTCATTATTATAACAACAGAATAGTGGATTTTGGTCTAATGTATAACGACAAATCAAATCCAGAGTTATTGGGATATAAAGATGTGGATTGGGATGGTTCAGTAGATGATAGAAAATCAACATTAGGATGTGCCTTTTATCTTTTAGGGTTGTATATTTCTAGTTTAAGCAAGAAAAATTATTGCATTTCATTAATAACTGCATAAGTTGAATACATTGCAGTCACTCAAAATTGAATACAACTATTATGGATGAAGAAACAACTTGAGGATATTGGAATTAAAGTGAAATCTCCAATTAGAATCAATTGTGATAATTCAAGTTATGTAAATCCTAGAAAAAATCCATTCCATCACTCAAGGAAAAAGCAAATTGAAATCAATTATCTTTTAATCAAGGAGAAGAAAGAGGAAGGGCTTGTAAATTTGGAGTATGTGCCTACAGAAAAACAAGTTGATGATATTATTACGAAGCCCTTACCCAAAGAATCATTTAAAAGGCATCGAATGTCTTTAGGAGTCCAGTCGACTTCCCGCGGTTGAAAAAAATTGGATGTGGGACCCCATATCCCCGAGTTATAATTTTTGTTTCTCTAATGTGCTAATATATGTTCATTAACCTATTATAGAAAACCTTGAAATTCCATTCAGGTTTGTTGACAAAGGGGGAGAAAGTGTGAATGATGTAGGGGAGAAAAGACACGAGAAGAAAATATTAAGTGGATCAATGAGATAGGGGGAGTTAAAGCTGGGGTGATGCTATTTGAGGAGCTGTAGTATAGGGAGAGTATTAAATATGATGCCGCTATGAGTGATAGATCAATGATTAGGTATCACAGAGGCTAAGGTTCATGATGAATGTTGTTCATTGGTATCAGTGTATCAGAATGATATCATCAATTGGTGATGATAAATGAAGTGATTCATTGATAAAACATTCATTATAAATAGGTTTCTCATGTTAATCATGGCTCATATTGGATTATAGTATGTGTTGATTAAATCATGGATCAATATTTTAATCACATAAAGCGAATGGCGGTTGATGTTGGAAGGAGTATTATTGAGGTATCAAAATATACAGCATAGTTTGGAGATAAGTGTTCAACAATCCCAGAGGAGGATATTGTTTGGAAAAAATCCCTCAATGTGTCATACCACTATGTTTTGGGTGGGGTGCTATTTTTCGACAAAGCCAAATAACCCCAAATGACTATGGTTGGTGTTTTTTAAGTCATGTTTTAAATGGGGCATAGTTTCCCAGTGATTGCCAAAATATTGGGCCTTATATTTGGGTGTATGATTTTGTAAAAGGAAGGATTTGTTCATATAAGTTAATTGTAGGAAGATAGTTGAATGAAACTAGCAAAGGATGAGAACCGTATACTACAATGCAAGGACCGTGTACCATGTTCAGGGAATGACATGCAGAGCAACGACAATGGTATGCCAGAGTAGTTCGCAAAACAAAAAATGGTTCACAGTGGAAGGCAGTGTAGTACATGGATATCTTGCGTCAGTGTAAGAGATCAACCGCATAGGGACAAAGACATTATATAGACCACATAAGAAAAATGGTTTGCTGGTGGCTTACTGTTTGTGGTGGCTGAACGATCAGTATGCAATGAAGGCTAAATTGAAGATTTGGTAAATTGTAGATTGGAAGATTTTGGGGGTATCTTTTCCTATATTGGAATCTCTAATACCACCAATTAAAAGGGAAAAAATATCATTAGAGAACATATTTTTTGTCTAGAAATTCAGAAATGATAGAAAGTGTTTTTGAGAAAGAATTCTGGGAAAGAAAATGTGGCTTGGGAGGAAGAAATTATGCCAAAATATTTAAGCAGAGAGTAGTAACCCACATAAGGCAAAGTATGTGGAGGAAGAAGGCATGGTACATATGCAGATAGAAATGAAAATCTGCGAATAGAAAATAGTTCATGGATAAAGAGTGGATCATATGAGAGGTTCGGGAAGTCAGAAAGTGGTTGCGGTATGTGATAGTGAAGGCAGAGGTAGCCCGCAGATGAATGTCAGTTCACTTGAGCTACAACGGTATGATGAGGAGGTGTTTCGCATAACACACATGGTACTTAGTATGCTGGAGAGTAGGTGGTTCACAATTTTTACAAGAAATCTTGTGAAAGTATCAAATCCTTTTTTAGAAATTATTTCCCAATACATAGCAGTTATCGGGATGGTGGAATTAATCTACGGGTGAAAAAGTGATGTCAATAGAGCATGTACCAATAGTTGAGAATGCATGAATTCATGAAAATGAAAGGACCTACAAGTCCATAAACTATGTTTGACCTAAAAGTCAATACATTGTGTATGGATTCTATTCCAAGACCGGTGACTGATGGAAGAGGATAACGGTGACCCTTTCCACCAGTAGTGTGGCAGAGTAAGAGGCAAAGGGTTTGACCCCTAGGAATGTAGTGATCATACTCGAAAATTTGTAAAGGCAGTGAGTCTGGGCCTTGAAGATCTATCCCAAACATTATACTCATTATTTTTAGTGAGACTTAGTGACTTTGGTACATCGGCACATCATCTTGTTTGATCCTTGGATGTATCCCAGTGAGGGTGAGCCAAGTAAAAAAAATTTCTCCTGTGCATGAATTTATATCTATTCATATATTTCTATAAGAGGAAGATGTAATTTATTTCTGTTTAACAACAGAACAAGATACGGAGGGGTATATGATTAAATGTTTCATACCATATTTCACCCTCCCCATTCATGGAATTTGACCTAGTGGTCATAACACATAATCATATTTATCCATCCATATATGAAATAATTATGTTTTCTTATTACTCGTTTATGTACAATACCTTGTTAAAATTAAAATTTTATATAATAATTTTTTTATTTTTGATGTATTTTTTTGTTTTGATTTTTTTCCTTTCATATTGATCATGGTTGTATTCTCAATAGAATGCTAATAATAAAATATAAATCACATTTATTAATTATATATTTATTTGTATAATCTTTTAATATTAGAGATAAAAAATGAACTGCATCGTTCTTGGAGATGGTAGTCCATACATATAAATGGATATTTATTCCTTTCATTCATGAATTTAATAAAAGAATGGAAAATAAAATATCACATTATAGTGTCACTATTACATCATATATATCAAAAAAATATTAATTATATTTTCAATTATTATAATCTATTTAAACCATATTGAAAAATGAATCACAACACTTCATTAGGCGGTAGTTTGTCGTACACACGAGTGATGTTATCATATTCTTGAAAAGTAAATTGTAAAAAGGTATCTAGGATATTATAATTATATAAGTACAATAATTTCCTAAATATCATATAAATATTTTAAATGCATCATAATTTTCAGTTGTGATAGGTGGTGACAGAAAAAAAAATTACATTTCTTCCCCATGGGGTAGTTGGCCGGACACATGATTAATAGTTTTGTTTCATATATAATGTAATTGGTGATGGAAATAGGATATACCATAAATATAATAAAATAATTTTATATTTTGGATATTTATATTATTATATTGAATTTATTCATACCATATTAATGGTAGTAAGATAGAATGATAAAAATAACAATTTTAGGTAAGTTTACTACATTCACTTAGAAGAAAATCTTTTGTATCTCTTTTTAGGGACCCTAGGATTGGTATTTTGTAAAACCAATATCTCTATGAAATGGATATGTTTTTTTCAAAGGGAATTTTCATTTTTTTTAATCGAATGTTCTAATGTGGTGTGAGTAAATTAGGGAAATAAGTTGTCATTTATAGTTGAGGAGGAGAGAATATTTTGTAATTTCTAAAAACTATTCTATAATGGGAAGTAACTATCATCCCATGTAATAGAAAACATGATAATAAAATAACATTATGGATTATATTGTATATCCACACATTAATACAGAATACATGGTTTAGTCACGTTATTCCTTTTCAATTATGTGTAATTTATTATACTGTTTAAGTTTTCACCATGGTTACATGTTTTTTAGTTATGTAGCTAGATGATTTATCTCTTAAGAAAAAAATGATTTATTTTATATGGAGACACTGATTCTAAAAATCAAATAAATTTTAATAAATAAAAGTCCCATGTTTTTGGAAAATTATGCTTAACATATTCACATGTAACATGGAAAATTCCATTTAACCTTAAACATTATAACTAATTATTACTGTTTTTCAATTAATTATGACAAAAAAACAAAATGAATTCATTAACATATATTAAAAATTATTATTTCAATTTTGGAATCCATTTTTCAATATACATCACAACAATGTGGGAGAATTTCATTTAAATCTAAACTCGTAGATGTAATGAAAAAACAATTTTTTAAGGGTAATACTCTCAAATTTATAAATGTTTTTTTTATAAAAATTGAATATTAAATTAATTACAAATTACATATATTTGATTAATAAATATATAATTAAACTAATGTTAAATTTAATTAATTTTTTAACAATATTTAAATATTATATAATTTAAATGAATATTCTATTTTGAAATAAAATTTGTATGTTTATACTATTCATTGAAAAAAAATTATTTTCACAAAATTTAGGAAAATTCACTAAAATATAATTTTTACAAATATATTTCACAAAATAAGACATATTTTAAAAGAAAATTTATGTAACTGGAAATATTATCTTTTGAAAAGTTAACAAAAATATGATGAAACCACTATTTATTAAAAATATAGTTTTTATCATATAATTTGTTTCGTATTATTCCATTCCTCTAAAAATAAATTTTAGAAATGATATTAAATTGTTTAAATATTTAACATAATAACATCATTAATGCAGTTATTTATTTTTGATTAATGTAATTTATTGCACTTTGTGTGTATAAAATATTGATTCGTGTATTTTTCTTTTTCATTTAAAATAATATTATTTAATTTTATTTCTAATTGATTCATAGAAGATGATTTTATTTTCTACATGTTTTCACTCTATAATTTTCATAACATAGTAAGACCTATTCATACTCTTTAACCCAATGCTTATATGTTAACTATGATATTAAATAATTTTATTTTAATAGTACCTTACAGTTTGTTTGAACTCCATGTTGGGTATGACACAAGCTATCAAAAAAATAAATATTTTTTTAATTTTTTTTACAAATAATCATGGGCAGTTAAACATTTTAGGATCATATAATTTTATACCCCCAATCACATATTTAAAATCTCATATCTGTGTTTCATAAGATCATTTATCATATCATCATATCATAATCTGTGAAAAGAAAAAAAATAATAAACATTTTATCAGTACATCATAACATTACCCATGGAAAATAAATTTGTTTCATAACAAACAAATAGTAATAATCAGAATTCAAAAATAGAATAAATAATTATTATTCCAATAGATGACATCCTCAGAAAAAATATGCACCACCAGTGGTTGTCAATGTTGATGAATAGAATTTTAATAAAAGATCATTAAAAATTCATGAGACACATAATAATTAAATTTTAAAATAAATTCATTAAATCATAATGTTGTCAATATATTATACAAAATGTTAATTTTTTGAAGAATTATAAAAACATTTAAATGAATAACCATGGAATTTATAGGCTGTGATGATGGGAAATTCCTTTCCAGGCAGTCGTGTAAAAAGAAAATATTCCCTTCAAATTATTATAAACAGTCTAAAAGTAAATCATTTTGAAAATGAATGTATGATTCCTTTTATTTTTTTAAAAAAAAAATTTAAACATCTATAAAAATTAATTTATATATTATTTTGATAATATTATAATTAGTCTATACATTTTTTTAGGATACATAGACCTGTAATAGAAATATTCATAACTAAATAGAAAAACACAGTTGGCTTACATTGAAAAGAAACTTCCAGTCTCTTGAGTAATTAAATTGCGTTAAAATAAATGAATATATTTATACTAAAAAAATTATAGGATAATAAATATAAAATTGTCTTATCAGATAATGATAATATATTTTCCCGAAAAAAATCGAGGCATACTCAGTCATGATTTCAGAAAGTGCATAAATATAAATGCCTGACATCAAAATATTTGTAGATCCTGTATAATAAAAATATTTTACATATACATCTTCTATATAATAAATCCATTATATATTATACCATTTATGGTTTACTAATTACATTATATCACCTGTTTATTAATAATTAGATATTAAAATCACATTTTGGGATGATAAATCCATCATTTCTCATGACTGTTTTAGTTTGTCTATCCAGGTATATGTACATTGATTATGGTTCCATAGGATACATATAATTAATAATTTTATAAATATAATATATATTTATTATTTTTCTTTTTTATTTTCATGAATAAATTGTATAGATAGAAAAATTAGTTACACTTTTTAAGGAGACAATATGTGTATCATCCCGACCACTTCTAGAGTCATCTAGGGAACATTTGGAAGGCACATTTGAGGTTTCTAAGTAATTTTATTTGGAGTTTTTCCTTTGGGTTCATTTGGGTGTGTTTTTTATAAAAAATTAAAGACAAATGGTTGTACATGGTTTGCACATAGTTTGAAAAACCATGCACCCCTACCATGGAAATCATGCAAACTTGGATATAGAGTTCCATATGGTTGGAAGACGGTTTACCATAACCATGCGTCCTTGCTTAGGAAACCATGTGCATGGGTTTTAATTATCCTAATTTTTTTAATCTCACAAACCTCATAAAAACCTTCTATTTTGACATAGGCTCGGGATTATTTTATTTCTATGTGATCCCAGATCCATCTGATGGGATTTTGAGGTTATTAGAACACCATTATTTGAGATCTAAAGTCCGGATTGAAGATCTTCTCTATTTTTATTAGGTGGATATAATCTCGTTTCATCTTTATCTCTTTAGTCAATCATTCCTTCATCTTTTCATGGAATATATCCACTGTTTACAGTGATCTAACCCAATTGGTTGTGATATAGAACATGATTTTTGGATCTATATCTTTTTTTTAAAACATGATGGCTTTGATATTTGTTTTGGGTTTTGGGATTTCGATCAGGATCCTGATCAATGTAGTTGTGCTGCTCAGATTTGGAGGATTTCTGCTGAGCTAACTTCTATTAACAATACTATGTATGTGGTCCATGTTGAACTCACAGAGTCATGGATTTGATATGTGTATATGAGATAATTGAATTTCTAGCTTCCCATGATAATTGACTACCTTAATTGGAGTAATTATGAATGTGGATGCGACTCATGGATTTCCTTGATGATTAATTGATTATTTAAACAAGGAACAAAGGGCCTTAGAGATAGATAATTGATTTGAAGAATTTTTTTTATTTGGGATGTTGAAATTGAGAAATAGAATTTGATGTGATAAGATGATTAATTGGGGGAAATTAATTAGGAGATGATGTTTATCTATGTAAGATTATTAATGGTGAATTAATTATGTGACATGATTTGATTAAAGATAATTAATTGTGACAATCAATTACACTTAGTTGATAATTGATTTGAACAATTAATTATGTATAATTAATCATGGAATATGATTTCTGTTGATTGATTATTTAATTGATGATTGAATTAATGGGTTATGTGTGTAGTTAATTTTTAGGTTAAGTTATGGGATTTTTTATTTTTAACTAATAATTGTATTGGTAAGAGAATAATGTGGTTAATTTTTTGGATTAATGAATGATTTAAATTATTGAGAATACGGGTGCTATAGATGGTGTTCTAGACCAATTTAACATTGGGGATTGGACATAGTGGTCCCACCTAATAGATCTCCAAGCTTGTGTTGTGGGGTGTTAGACATGGTTATCTAAACCGATTGGAATTTTGGGTGCCAGATTGGTTGTTCAACACCGAATCGAATTTTTGGTTCTTAACATGGCATTCAACATCAAGAGAATGACAATAATGAATTATGATTTAAACTGGAGACATGGATTGAAACTGGGGTAAATGTGATGTTAAAAGATCAAATGGAAATGCGATTACTGTTTAATGAGGATCTTTATTTATTTCTTCATTGAATTTCATACCCTGTCTTTTGAATTGACTTTTTTTAGATACCTCTGTTGGTGGCCTACAGTGTCATACTATCACCCTACTCGTGCCGCCTGATTGGCACTCGAGCATATATTATTATTGTAGGACAGTATAAGGGAAAGGCTTTGGGAAAGGTTGTTATTTGTGAATATAGCATGGGTAAGGAAACCAGACCTGGTTTGGGACCTGCTTTTGAGACACTGGGTATTTACATTCAATTTCATTATTGACACTTGACAATTGCATTGTCATAGCATGTTTTCCCCTTTCAGTTTAGAATTGTAGTTTCTATTTTTACTATCATGGGATATGGTATTGTTTCTTTTATTTATATGAATCCACACTTGATTATTGTTATTTTTCCCCATTGGTGTATTATTCTTAGAAAAGATATTATAGTCTCCCCATTACTGACTTACCAGACACTCGATGCTAGTCGTTACCCTCTAGCGAATGGGGAGGTACTCTTGAGGGAATGCGACCAACCGAATCAGGGCACCATATAGTGGTACTCAGGTTGGGATGTTACAAATTGGTATCATAGGTGTTTTATTTTCATTCTTCATCTTCTGTCTAACTATTTTGGGAACGGTAGACAAGAGACAAGAAAGATTCGGGGATGGGAACTGAGCTCATGCATGGAAGTTTCAAACTTATGTATGGGGGAAAATCATTGTACTCATGGTGGTGTTGTTGTTATTGTTATTTTTTTTGTTATTTTTGGATAATATTTCACATTGCGTTACACACTTGTGGTGCGATGTGTATTATTTTTGACTATTGATGAATTTTAATTCATGGCCTAAAGAGGAATGATAGTTGAGTCTCCAATCATCATTCTAGGAACTCCTGGTTATTGTGGCATAAATCATTTTAGGAACATAATGGGAAAATGTGTTATGAGTATGTTGATGAACATGAACTATTTTTCCCTAATATGAGATTGAAATAATGATGACAAATGAGAAAAAAATGGTTTTTTGATGGGAAAATGATTAATGTGATGGATTTTATTTATAAACTGAAGATTTATTTAATTGGAAATGATGTAATCAATTTATTATTATAATTAACTAGTGATAATGGGCATACCTTTGTTAATAATGAACATGGTGTAGAATGGTTATGGGTAGTGATAAGTCTCAGTTGTTGACTATATGGCTAGAAAGAGGGGAGGAAATATTAAACATCGTTGTGTTTCTTCTCCTCTTAAGTAAATGTTATATGGATGCATTATGAGACCTAATACACATGTTTGGATTAGTAGAGATATTCTTATATGATTCTTGTTAAGAGGGAGACCAAGGGGTATGACTCAGAACGAAATTCTAGATAGGGAACTTGCAGTACTATTGGTTCAAGAATATGATTTGGTGGAGATGATCCAAGAGAACATTTTTCGTTTCATGCATTTCATAGAGAGATACATATGAATGGTTCTGAAAATCCTATTTGAGTTGAGAAAGGAGTTTTATCTATATAACCCTATTAATATTACTAGATAGGGTGGACCTTAGGGACCTACGTAATATATTGAATACATAGAGACGAAAATTAACCATTTAAATACATTGTCAGAGAAGAGGGTCAAGTTGGCCACTTATATTCTATGGGGGTCAGTAAAGCACAAAGGGGACATTCAAGAATGATCTAGACAGATTGATGATATGTCATGGGAGGACATTCTGGTGTAGATATTGGAGGACTTCTATATAGAGACACTGATATAAGATATGGCTTCAGAGTTTATGCATCTAACCCAAGAAATCATGTCTATAATTCATTATGCTGAACTTTTCACATATTTAATGTGTTTTTCTTTGTATTTTGTGGAATATTAGGCTTCTTTGGAATAAGGATTTCAGGGAATACTTATTTGTGAAATTAAGTCCAACAGTAATATATATAGAGTAAATATGTTCTCAAAAGTGGTGAATCATGATATCATTTTGGAGGGGAACAGAAAAGGGATTCATTTACTACACAGGTATCCCTCGCTGGATGCTCAAGGAGGGCGCCTTCCCATAGCATGAAGCGTTGTTACGATAACCTTAGTCAGGACAATGTAATGTATGGTTGTAAGAAATGAAGAATAGTTTCAGCAGACCTTGCTAATCTTCTTTTCCACTAATGTGACAGGTTGGGACACTATCTCACACATTGTCCTTGACTACCAATGGAGTACTAATTTTTTGGTATGTTGGGGCACCAAGAAAAGTATTGTAGGAATAAACATCATGATTTTACTGAAGAATAAGTTGTTCAGATTCAGATTGTGGGAAGGGTGTCTTCGGTACCATGTATTTATCAAAGATGTAGTTCTAATGGCAGTTGATGTAAAGGCCATGGCTGTTGTTCATCAGGGTATGAGCACCCAAATCATCCAAGTGGTGTTACTCAGGGGAGTCAGACAATGCCACAGGGAAGAGGGGAATGAGAGTTACGTGAAGCATAACCTACACTGGTGGAGAGATACGCTGATCCATAGTCATTGTGAGGTACTATTTTTAGTATCTTCTACATTATCTAGATCCTTGTTCGATACTGGTGCCTCTAATTTCTTTCTATCTGCAAATATTTTTAATGGTTTCATCCTAGAGGTGGATTCCATAAGTGGAGTGATGAATATCGATACACCATTGGGAATGCTGTCTAGAGATATATATTTATGAATGGGTCGATCTATAAATATTGGAGACTATCGTTTTATTTGGGACCTCAATGTCATTGATATTATGGGCATAGACCTGATTTTGTGTATGGACTATTTCTTCACATATCGAGACTACATTGATTTTTATTGTAGGAGAGTGACCGTTGTGTCTTCTAAGGGAGACCAATTTTTTTATCATGGATAATGGGGTATCCATGAAAGCCGAGAGGGGCCTATTACCCAGCAATTGAGGGAGCTCATATCATATGTAGAAAGTGTTTTGTTGGAAGATGGAAGAGATAAGAATGAAATCCTTCCAGTAGTTATGGAAAAGTTCCATGATGTCTTTCTAGAAGAATTCATAGGTTTTACACCTGAGAGAGATGCTAAATTCACTATTAAGCTCATGATGGGAACTGAGCCAGTACCTATTCCATTTTACATATTGGAACCAACTGAGCATCAAGAGGTCAAAATGCAGTTGGAGTAGTTGAAGGATAAAGGTTTTCTCTGTCCATGTACATCGCCTTGGGGATCACTGATCATGTTTTAAAGGAATCAAATGTTAGATTAAAACTTTTTTTGACAACCAGAAGATGAATAAAATGGTTGTGTGGAACTGATATCTTCATCCGCATATTGATGATCTATTTGACTAATTTAAGGGATGTTTTGTGTTCTCAAAGATTGATCTGAGATCAGGGTATCATCAGGTGAGATTTCAGACTTCTGATATACCAATAACTTCTTTCGTAAGTGGGTATAAGCATTTTCTGTGTGTCGTAGTGTTGTTTGGGTTGGAAAATTTTCCAGTAATATTTATGGACTTGATGAACATGATCATTCATCCATACCTAGATCATTTTGTGCTATTTTTTGGGGCCGATATCTTTTTGTACTCTAATCTTCATGACGATCACTCCCAAAATCTTGATATCATCCTAAGTACACTCTAGGAGAATAAGTTATATTCCAAGATATATAAGTGTTAGTTTTAGATAGACATAGTACTCTTTTTGTTGCACATTATCTCAGAATAAGGGGTGGAAATGGACCCAGAGAGTGTTTAGGAAATGTTTTCTTAAGAGCATGCCAATTTTTTTAAATATGAATATTTTTTGGATTAAATTGATATTACAGGAGGTTCACCCAAGAATTTTTATGATTGGAAACATAGCTTTGGGGTTTGACATAAGAAAGGGATAAAGTTTGAATTGATATATTTATACAAGAATTCTTTCTAAGATATGATGAAGTGGTTGACATTAAAACCTATTTTTTCCTTACTTGAGTCAGGTGAGGAGTAGAGGGTGTATGTGATGATTTGGGGGGTCGAAATCAGAGTTGGGTTGATGAAACAAAAACATGTCATTCCTTATGTGTCTCGACAGTTGAGGAAACATTAATGGAAATAGCCCACACATGATGTCAAATTGGAATCAATGGTTTATTCTCTTATGTGTTGGGGACACTATCTTTTAGGTGAAAAGTTTACTGTTTTTATGGATCGCAAAATCATGAGTAATATCTTTTCATAGTGAGACTTGAATCTTCAGATGTAATGATTGGTAGAGTATATGACGTCCTTTGATTTTGAACTAGAATATACACCTAGAATTGTGAATAGTATGGCTGATGCCTTTAATAGAAAAACCCAAACACTATTGGTACATGAGTTCAGTGTAGACTGAAAGATAATGACATTTATGGCTGAAATTCATTTGATAGTTCATGCTAGTCAGGAGAATCATACTCTATTTTCAATCGCAGTAGAGTCTATATATTTGAGATGGATCAGAGACATTTAGTATGAGGATCCAAAGTGTTTATCCTTAAGGGATGTCCTTGATGGTGGGGATACACCTTCAGACTGGTTGATAGATAAGGATGAAGACAACTATGTGAAAATTTTGGTTATTTTGACTAAAAGATTGTGAGAGGATCTTATGTGAGAATTTCATTCCTCAAAGTGGGTAGTTCATTGTGGGGTGAATAAATGTACCATGACCTACGATTACAGTTTTTGGTGGTTAGGCATGAAAAAAAAGAAAATAGAGTTTTTAACAAGGTATTTCACCTATTAATAGGTGAAAGAAGAGCATTAATGACCTACAGGTATATAGTAACTATTACATATTACATAATTGTAGTGGGAAAACATAAATATGGATTTTTTTGGGGTCCTCCATGGTTACAAAAGAAAAATGATGTGATTTAGGTCATTGTCGAATGACTAATGAAGGTATCACATTTCATTTATATCATGGAGAATTTAAAAGTAGAATAATTGAAAAACAAATGTTCACGAAATAGATTATGTTGATTTAATTAGGTTTCCTTTGGAATTTTCCATTCCTTCATGTTTTGAAAATCACAAATAACAATGTTAATGAAAAATTCATTTTATCTTGATAAGGGAAATTTTTCATCCTTAAGGAACTTTTTTCCTCAAGGAATATTTTCTCCTTACCAATTTTTGCTTTCATAAAGAAAATTTTCCCTTACCATGTTTCCATTGTTCATATCATAATGTTTATAAATGTAATATTCTGTTTGTATCCAACACCATGGAATCTATAATTACATAGATATGAAGTATTAGATTTTAGGGTTTGAGTTCTCTGAATTCATACTTCGAACTCTTATGAGATCTTACTCCGAGTTCTTTGAATTCATACTTGAACTCTTTTGAGTTTTAGCTCCATGTTCTTTGAATTTAGACTCCAAACTATTCTTAGTTTTGACTCTGAGTTCTCTAAATTCAGACTTCGAACTCTTCTGAGTTATAACTCCGAGTTCTCAGAATTCAGACATCAAACTCTTCTGAGTTATGACTCTGAGTTCTTATGAATTCAGACTCCAAATTTTGGTTAAAAATTCTTATGAATTCAGTCTCTGATTTCTGAATATGAATTCTTCTGAATTCAGACTCCGAATTCTTAATACGAATTCTTATTAATTCATAATTCTAATTAATAATATGAATTATTATGAATTCAGACTCTGAATTCTGAATACGAACTCTTATGAATTCTAACTCTGAAATCTTGTTACAAATTATTCTTAGTTATGACACTGAATTAAGGTTACGAATTACTTTGAGTTCTGGATTTGAATTTCCTAATAAACAGAATCTGAATAAACTGTAATATAGACTCAGAATATTTTTACTTAGACTTAGAATATTTATTTTTCTTAGACTCCGAAAAATTGTTTTTGATTAAGAAAGCATATTTTTCACATCTTTTATATAGTTATTAAATGATGTCATATATTCTGTTTCTAACGAACCACTGTTTATGTGACATGTGTACAGGTCCCTCCGAAATTCAATGAAAATTATGACCATCTTAGGAGGGAGATGACCGTTGGATATGTCACTATAAATAGGAGCTCATATGAATGAGCTCATAACTTTGATAAATTGTTCTATGACTCTAGATATTACATGATGTTAAGTGATTTCTAGAGAGAGGCTCTCATGATAAGTTCCAACTAAACTTCTTATTCAGATTTTATTCATGTGACTCCGAATTTTGTTGAGTACATTTGAGGGATTTCTGGGATAGGAAGACAGAGGTTCCGACTTCCTTGAAGATGAGGGCTTCCTTGCTGAGGAAGACAGATGTGTCGAATACCTTAAATTTGAGGGCTTGTGTAGATAGCAAGAAAGTATCTGATCATTGTATCGAGGGTTTACCCAGGTTTTGGTAAGATAGATATTCTTGAAAGTGTAAATAAAGGGACTTTTATCCAAGGATGTTGGATACCCTTCTCTTTGGGTTAAAAGATTTACTACATGTTACTTTTTTTGATACATGTTTTCCACTGCATTTTATTTATTGAGTAAAGTATAAATATCTTATACATCCTTGCACTTGTATACTCCTATTTAGTGAGATTCTATACAATTTAACGTAGAATATTTATCTTTGTAAACTTTCATTAAGTTTCATTATTCTGGAACCATATTTTCTTGAATCACTTTCTTGGAATCATATTTTGTGAATCTTGCAAGTGTGTAGAACTAGATGTTTTTTGAATGTCTTTTTTAAATAATGTTAAACATCACCATCATTAAAAGTTCCAAATTAATTTTTTATAGTACAAAATTCACCCCCTCCTCCTCTTGTATAATGAGAATCTATATCAGTAGATACTACAATTAATATCTTCATTCATTGTATCGATCCATCAATCGGTATCAGAGGTGGTGACCTCGTACCTTTAAATAATCCAACAATTGGTATCAGAGGAGGTCTCTGAAATAATTATATTCACATATAAGTATTCCATTCTAAAGTTTTCATGGTTCTATATTTTCCTAGCTTAGGAATATTTTCCTTGAATTCAAACTTTTTCTATTAACAAGTTTTTGTGGAATGATTTTCTTTATTATGGCAGGAATCAATGTTGGTTCCATAGACAATACAAATCCAACCAGACCACCAGTTTTTGATGGGAATGATTATGAATATTAGAGATATCGCATGAATACGTTAATTATCAATACTGGAGTAGATATTTTTTTAATTCTTACTAGAGGATATAAAATCCTTGACATGGAAGTTAATACCTTCACCAATCAAGAAAAGCATGAATATCAACTGAATTATAAGGTACACAGTACTTTTATTGGTTCTATTACTATAAATATATATAGAAAAATTTAATCTGGTGAAGCATAAAATTTTATATGGATGAAACTTTAAGTTACTCACTTTGGAACTTCTAATGTTTTTGAAATTAGAAGAGCCTTTCTCAGAGTAGAATATCATGGTTTCTGCTTTCCTTATGGTGAACCAGTATGTAAGGTGCAAAAAAGATTAATAAATATTGTGAATAGTTTACAATACATGGGTGAGAAAGGATTAGATGATGAGGATCTTGTGTATAAGATCATAGACATCATGCCCATTGAGTGGGAATCCAAGATAACTGATATTGATGAGAATAGAAAGGTTACTCAGATTTCTCTTGATGAACTTTTTGGGACTCTTCTTCAATGTGAGACTAGAATGAAGAGAGATGTTGATAACATAAAGAAAAATAATAGATATGGCAGTGTTTCTTTTACGACAACATAAAATCATATGAAATCCAAGACTTTTGAGAGAGTTACTAGATCCAAATATAAGAAGATTGTTATTCAATCCGAATCTAGTGGAAGTGAATATTCAGAAAATGATTTAGCAAATTTTGTTTGAAGGATGGACAATATTTTTGGATAGAAGAACATTCAATAGAGATACAAATAGAAAGAAAGGAAATATAATAAAAATTCATAAGTCACTTGTTATTAATTCAAGAGAGCAGGACACATAAAACCCGATTGTCCAATGCTCAAGAGAAAAGGATGAAAGGTAGCGAATTATGAGAGAAATATAAATAAGTAATAAAAATCTAAACATAATAATTTTTTAATGAAAATTACACCTAGAGTGCCAATGGTGGAGACTCTTCAAATGAACCGTCAGATTACAAATCTTATGGATAGAAAATTATCGTTCTAATAGCCAGGTTAACAATTTAAAATCATTGTTTTATGGCTATGGTTCAAAATTCTAAATCTATTACCAATGTATCCTTGAAAGCTAAATATAGTGGTAGTAAATACTATAACTCTTCTGATGAAGAATCTTCTGCTGATGAAGATAATACATTACCTATCTATGAAGAAGTTTTTAGGTTTTCTAAACACCTTGATATTGATAATTCAAAACTCATGAAAAATATTAATAAGGAAAACTCTAGGAATACTATTCTCACTAAGGACTTATCAGATCTTTCTAATGAACTTGATATGAAATGTTTTTACTTTCAAAGTATTTCAATAATTCATTAGGATGTAAATTCTGAGAACAATGAACTTTCTAAGGATCTAAAAATCCAATTTCAATGAAAAATGTTTTTTTGAGCCTAACTCTAGTATAAAATCAAATGTTTACAAAGACACTAACATAGTTATCAAAATGAAATACGAAATTGTTTCCTTGAGGAAGTGTCTGTTAAACATTACCTTAGTTAATGAATATTTTTATAAGATGTATTCTCAAATGCGACCTCTAAGTAATAGTTTTGGTTTTGGATATACTAGTTCTAAACAGGTTTTTAGTAATAATTATTTTGTTTCTCAAAATGCCACATTCTGTACTAAGTGTCAGTGCGGTGGGAATTGGGCAAAAAATAGTTCCTTAAACCAAACTCAGTCTTTAGGATTTCATAAAGAATATTTTTCTAAGAAAATGTGGGTCCTATGATTTTTCTTTCTGAAGTTTCTAGACCAATGAATGATTGGATTTTGAAAGCCTAAAACTTTTATTTTCAGGAAAATAGAGAAGGTACATATAACAATACATGGTACATGGATAGTGGATGTTCCCGGCATATGACTGGTTACAAAAACTACTTTGAAAATATTATCAAGATGATAGGTGGAAAAGTAACTTTTAGAGATAATTCTAATGGAGAAATTATTGGTATATGTAAGATCATTATTCTTGGAAAAAAATTTAATTCATATGATTTATTTGGTAAGGTTCTTAAGCACAACCTCATTAGAATAAGCCAATTATTTTGTAAAGGTTACCTTGTAAATTTTTTGAATGACAAGTGCTTAGTAAAAAATTCCAACGACGAGTCTATTCCTTCTACCCATAGGCAAGAGAATGTATATATACTAAACATATAAGACTATAGGAGCCAATACTTACCTTTCCATAGTGAAATGAAAGATCATTATTGGTTGTGGCATAGAAGTTTAGGACACTGTAACCTTAAAAACCTAATCAAAATTTCTAAGAAAAGATTTGTTAAGGATATATCAGAGCTTAGATTTGATTCTTAATTTTTTTTGATCCTTGTCAATATAACAAGAAACCTAAATCTATTTTTTAATCAATCAGTTTAGTCCCAAATACTGATGCATTACAGTTAGTGCATATGGATATTTTTGTCGCAACACAAACTCGAAGCATTAGTGGAAAATATTATGTATTTTTCATAGATGATGACTATACTAGATTTACGTGGGTCGATTTTCTAGCAATTAAGTCTGATGATATTTCATATTTCATATTTCAAAAGTTTTAGAGCCCATGTTAAAAATGAGAAAAACCTTCCATTGATATCTATTCATAGTGATAAGGTAGGAGAATTTCAAAACGCTGATTTTGAAATTTTTTGTAGTAGAAAATGAATTACTACATTTACTTCACACCAAGAACTCCTCAACAGAATGGTGTTGTTCAAAGAAGAAATATAATTCATCAAGAGATAACAAAAACCATGTTAAGTGAGTATTCATTAGCCAAAATCTTTTGGTATGAAGCTGTAAGTTCTGATTATTATACTATAAATTGAATTTTAATTATTCCTTTTCTAAATAAAACTCATTATGAGTTATGGAATGGTAGAAAACCTAGACTTTACTACTTCATGGTTTTTGGTTGTAAGATATTCATCCTGAATACTAATGATAATCTATATAAATTCTCACAAAAATCTGATGAAGCTATTTTCTTAGTCTACTACACAACTTCTAAGGATTATAAGGTTTTCAATAAAAATACTTGAACCATTAAAGAGATATTACATGATAAATTTGATGAAACAGCTCCCTTTGTTCTTAAACAATCCCAACCTAAATCGTCAGATGTGTTTTCAAAAACTGATTATCAACCCTTGATTAGAGATCCTTATGATAAGGAAAATGTTCATATCTCTGAAACATTTACCCCAGATGACTTCCTACCCTATGTTTATGAACATGTTTTACAAAACCCAAATCAGGTGTTTCAAAAGAATCATCCAAGTGATAGTATCATTTTTTATGTGAATCAACATGTAAGGACTATAAATTCCTTAAAAATGAAGTAGAACATCGGGCATTCCATTCCCAATTATTAAATACAAGAACTGATGAAGCATTAGGTGATGATGATTTGATTAAATTCATGCAAGATGAACTAAATGAATTTGAAAGGAATAAAGTCTGGAGCTTGGTTGAATTACCTAAGGAGACTTCTGTTATTGGTGTAAAATGTGTCTTCAGAAATAAGTGTGATGAAAATGGAATCATCGTAAGAAAGAAAACCAGATTAGTTTCCAAAGGCTATAATCAACAAGAAGGAATATACTATGATGAAACCTATGTTCCAATAGATAGACTTTAATCTAATCATATTTTTCTTGCCTTTTCATCATTCTTCAATTTCAAAATTTTTCAAATGGATGTGAAAAGTGCTTTCCTTAATGGTTTTGTAATAGAGGAAGTTTTTGTTGAACTACCTTCTGTTTTTGAAGATACAAAACATCATGAACATGTTTATAAACATACCAAAGCATGGTATGGACTTAAGCAAGTCCCTTGAGCTTGGTATGACAGACATACATGTTTTTTGCTTCAAAATAATTACGTTAAGGGAAATTCATATAGAACCCTTTTAATAAAGAAAGATAAGAAAAAAGTTTTGATTGTTCAAATCTATGTTGATGACATTATATTTGGTTCAACTCAGTAATCATTAACTGATTCCCTTGAGGATGTAATGAAATATGAGTTTGAAATTAGTATGATGTGTGAGTAATCGTTTTTCCATGGTTTTCAAATTTCTCAAAAACCAGAAGAAATCTATATATCCCAACATTGGTATATTAAATATCGTCTTAAAATGCATGGATATGATAACACTAAGAGTATTAGTACTCCCATCGGTACCTCAAAAACACTTGATCTCGATGAAGCTTGGAAACTAGTATGCCAAACATCCATTAGAGGTATGATAGGAACTTTACTTTACATAATAACTAGTCATCCAGACATAATGTTTTTAGTATGCATATTTTCAAGATATCAATCCATTCTTAATGAATCTCAATTTAAAGCTGTGAAAATAATTTTTCATTACTTAAAGTGAACCATGGATTTAGGACTCTTCTATACTTCTAGAAATTTTTTTTTGAAACGTTTTCCAGGCACTGACTTTGGTGAATGTAGAATTAATATAAAGTGTACATCCGGAACTTGTGATTTTTTAGGAGATTCTTTAGTTTCTTGGACATTCCAAGAAGAATCACATAGTAGCACTTTACATAGGTGAAGATAAATATGTAGAACCTAGATATTGTTGTTCTCAAATGTTGTGGATGTAACACACACTCACAATCTATGGTATAAGTTTTTCCAAAACACAAATTTTTTGTGATAATAAAAGTGTCATTGCACTTAGTAAAACCCCTCACATAACTATCGTAATATACACATAGATATTATGCATCACATTCCTAGGGATCACACACACAAAAGAAATATCATTATTCAATTTATCAGAATGCAAGATCAACTTGCTCATATCTTCAAAAAAATCATTACCCTCCGATAGATTTGAATACATTAAACAGAAGTTATGAATGATAATCATAAGTTAATCTTCCTTGTTAAATTCATGTTGAACCAATCTCCTTACAATAATAAACTCCTTTTCATAGGTGGAGTACAGTTGTTTGTTAGTTTTTAAAAAAAATTCATAGTTAGTTTTTTTTTCAAATTTTTCATAATGAACATTTTTCATAGTTGGTTATTGAAATATTCGTAATGAAGATTTTCATACATTTAAAATTTTTAATGAATATTTTCATACTTGAAATTTTCATAAATAATATTTTTTTACTCGAAATTTTCATAATATAAATTTTTTTAAACATTTTTTTCCTAGATATTTTCATAGTCATGTTTTTTTGGAATCAATATTTCTTCAAAATGATTATTACATATTACAAATAATCTTCCTGGAAATCCAAAAGATATGATTTATTTTCATAATTTTTAGTAATCATATTTTACTTGATGGTATTTTGTTTTTTGTTTTAAAATATTTGTATTTTATTTTCCTTAAATCCGATTTTTTTCATTAAAACCCACAAAATATCAGATCCTACCAAATATTCCTTGTGGCTATCTTTTCAACCGTCATATCTCATCAAAAGTTATCTTAACATTTGGATTGACTTTGGAAGTTCAATCGTCATATCAAACGCCTATATAAAAGACCCCCCGATGGTGATCCCACATCGGATTTCAAGCCTTTGCATGCCGAAGCTCAACCACCCTTTGAAAATTTTGTTCTGAACCTCTCATATCATGCTCAAATCATAATGTCTGATAAATTTCCTTCTCAAGAGATTTCAACTTTCAAGACGATTTCAGAGTGGCGGATTTACAGAGAGTGGTTGGTCAATCTGAATTCCATTTCCATGTATGATTCTATTATATCCAAGAACATCATGTTGAATGGATGGGAGAACGTTTTTATATCAATCCCAGGGGATCAAGATATAGTATATTTGTATTTTCTTTTAGAATTTTAGGAATATGTGTGAATTTTCAAAGAAGAAGAGAGGAGTAAATTTTCTTTCAAAATCTATGGAAAAAAGTATTCCCTTTCACCAACCAAGGCTATAAGATTGGTGGGGTTGTATTATGTAGGGGAAGTTGAATTGTTTTCCCACAAATTTCCTAATGATAAAAGAGGTTTAAATAAGCTGATGTCTATGGAGTGTCTTAGACATTCTGATGTCACGACTCTGAAGATTTCTCACCTGTGTACTCACCTGTGTATAAATAATCAGATCCTTGAATTATGGGTTCAAGGATTTATCATTCCGAGAATGGGTGACAAGGACACGTTGAAAAAGAGTGATGTGTTATTTTTGTACTTATTGGTATACCAAATGAAAATAAACATGATTAAGCATATTATAATTATGATCAAGAATATTAAGAATGTGAATCAGAAGGCTCAGATTATCATATACCTGGCTATTCATTCTATGTTGATAGTTCTATGTTTGGAAACTTTTCAAATCCCTTGCAGTTCAAAACCTAAAAATTTCAATGTCGTCCTAGTAAGTGATGATACATTGAAAAAAATGAATAATGATTTTTCTAAAGATTCTAGGAATTTTATGACTTACCAGAGGAAGAGGCTGAAGTTGTTCAGAAGGAATCATAAGTTCAAGAACCATCAAAAAAGGGAGAAAAGAAGAGTAAGTTCAAAGAAGTTGTAGCTGAAGGTAAAACCCCATAGGAAAAAGGAACCCAATCCGCACCTCCAAAGCCCATGAAGTAGAAAGATTATCCGGATGAGGTTGTAGATAAATAGAGGGAATAAAAAACAATATGAAAGCAAGGGATCCACGTTTTGGTGTGGATCCTGCTGAGGCCAAGGCTTCAAAACAGAAGACCGCTGATGATCTTGAGAATCAAGCTAAAGAAAGGAAGCAAAAGAAGAAAATGATTAATGCTGAGTTAGTCTAACCTATTTTGAAGGATACTAAAATATCATCCTAGAATATTCTGATACCACAATCTTTCATGGTATAAGATTTACCAGAAACTCCATGTAAGATGTTTTTCACTCCAAAAAAATCCCCAGAAAAGAATTTTGAAGAAAAAGGAGATGAAGAGGTATAAAGTAGTGGTGGAATCGAAGATCTTATAATGAAAGTTGAATATTACCATGAAAGGAAACCCAATATGAGAAACTGTAAATCCGAACATCTGAAGTAGAGTTTTCAAAGCATGAATCTCCTAGGAATGATGTGGAAGGATAATATGAGAATGGATAAGAAGAAGATAATAAATTATCTGAGGAAAACAGTTCAAACCATTATTTCGTTCACCCTGAGGATGACGAGGATAGAGCTGAGAATGAAAATATAGATAAAGATAAGATTGTTTAGCTGTCTGATAGTGAACATAAATCTCTGGATGAGGAATCCATTCTAAGAACTGAAAAGGGTAAACATGTGGTTTTTGATACACCGAATATAGCAGTTGTGAAAAATAAAGGTGTTGGTGGATCATAAAAGAGGAAGATTGATGATATAGAGAAAGATCCCTCACAAAGAAATGTCTCGTATTCGAAATCATCTTATCCTAGACATGATTTTGTAGTCCAATCCTTGAAGAAGCTGGTTGGAAGCATTCTAAATATCCCAATAATTGATTCTACATGCTAGATGCTTCAACACACACAAAATCAAAAATCAGATTCAGTGTCCATTGTGATGAACAAGTGTGTAAATCTTGAAGTTGATCCCAAGAATTTCTTCATTAACTACGATGCCCATAAAAGGTCTTGTATGAAAATAGTGGGCTGGTCAACGAAGATGGTTGAAGATTTGATAGAATTTGATGAGTTTCAAGATGGTGTCAAGGAGACATTCTATATTGAATATGTTAAGATCATGGATCTCACAAGTATCTTTTAGGGAAATCTATCTCTTGAACAGAATACTCGGATTCAAGAAGTGAATGATCTGAATGGAAAGTTGTATTCTATTTCCCAAATCTAGAAGAGACAAAGAGATCTTCGGATTGAGATAGAAGAAAATATTTTCATTTAGTAAAAATTCTTGAAGGCTCAGATAGAGGCTCTTAAGTCTTAGGAAGAAATAATAAAAGCCTTATAGAAGAAATCAGATGGTCAGTAATAGATCCTAAAGCAAGCAGTGGAAGACCACAAGTAACTACGAAAGCTGAAAACCATAGTGAAGAAATTGATACCCAAGGAGAAGGAAGGAAAATAGATCCAATCTGATCTTTTTTTTATTTTCCTTCTTTTACAAATTAATTCCAAACATAATGAAATTTTTCTTTCTCTCTTGGATTTTGTGTTTTCTTGTACTAAACATTTAGGTACCATAATTTGATTTTCCATTCGATGTATTTATTTATGAAAATCACAAATGTGGATAAGGAATGTAAAAAATAATACTAAGTGTATAAGTCATTTCCCATTCCAAGGGGTAGTTTATCTAAGGGAGTGTTTTCATCTTAATTATTTCTGTATGCAAGATAATGTAAAATTCCATTCCATAAAATATAATATAATCCTTAGTTTCTACAAATCCTAAGGGGGGGTTAGTCTTATTCACTCTGATTTATACGTAAATGGAGATAAGTTTTATTTTAAAGAGCATAAAAATACTATGTCCTTGTATTATTTTTCGTAAGGATGTTTGTACTTTCCAAAAAGGTGGATATTGTTGAGTAAATAAGGTTTCCTTATTACTTTTCCATTCCATCATGTTTTGAAAATCAGAAACACCTATTTTAAGGTAAAATGGATTTTATCTTGATAAGGGAAATTTTCTTTCATTAAGGAAATTTTTTCCTCACGGAAAATTTTCTCCTTACCCTGTTTTGCATTCATAAGGAAAATTTATCCTTACCATATTTCAATTGATCATATCATAATTTTTCTAAATTTAATATTTTATTTGTATCCAAAACCTTAAAATCTTATAATTACTTAGATATGAAGCATAATGTTATAGGATCCACGTTCTCTGAATTCAGACTCCGAACTCTTCTGATTTCTGACTTTGAGTTCTCTGAATTTAGACTCCGAATTCTTTTGAGTTCAAAATTCGAGTTCTATAAATTCAAACTCTGAACTCTTCTGGGATCTGACTCCATGTTCTCCGAATTCAGAATTTGAACTCTTTTGAGTTCTAACTCTGAGTTCTTATGAATTATGACTCCTAATTCTCGTTACGAATTCAGACTCTGAATTCTGGTTATGAATTCTTATGAATTCAGACTCCGAATTCTGAATATGAATTATTATGAATTAAGACTCCGAATTCTAAATACGAATTATTATGAAATCAGTCTCCGAATTCTGAATAAAAATTCTAATTAATTCACACTATGAATTTTGATTACGAACTATTATGACATCTGACACTGAATTCTTGGTAATAATTCTTCATAGTTCTAACACTAAATTCAGGTTACGAATTCCTATGAGTTCTGACTCCGAATTTCCTAAAAATAAGAATATGAATATCCTATAATATACACTCCAAATTTTGTTAAATATACACCGAACTTTTATTTTTCTTATACACTGAAAAATTGGTTTTTATTAAGAAACAATATTTTTCTCATCTTTGTTATAGTTATGAAATGACGTGAAACATTCTGTTTCTAACTAACTGTTGTTTGAGTGACATGTGTATAGGTCCCTTTGAAATTCATGAAAAAATATGACTTTTGGTGGAGGGGGCCAACCATTGGAGATGTTCCTATAAATAGGATCTCATTTTAAATAGTTAAGAACATTGATGAATTGTTCTATGCTCTAGCGATTACATAATGTTGAAGTGATTTCTAGAGAGAGACTCTCATGCTTAGTGCGTACTGAACTTCTTGTTCAGATTTTCTTCGTGCGACTCCAAATGTTGTTGAGTACATTCGAGGGCTTCTGGGGATAGGAAGACAGAGGTTCTAACTACCTTGATGTTGAGGACTTCCTTAACGAGGATGATAGAGGTGCCAACTACCTTAATGTTGAGGGCTTATAGGGACAACAATACAGACTCTTATCTTCATAACGTGGTCTAAAGATGGTGTTGGTAAGACATACATTCATGAAAGTATAAATCAAAGGACCTTTATCCAAGGTTGTTGGATACCCTTTTGTTTGGGTTAAAATAATTACTACTTGTTACTTGTTCTCTTACATGTTTTCTGCAGCATTTTATTTTTTGAGGAATGTATAACTATCTTATAATTCCTTACACTTGTATACTATGATTTAGATAGATTCTATATTCATTAGGGTAGAATATTTATCTTTTTAATCATTCATTAAGTTTCTTTTTTCTGGAACCATATTTTTAGAATCACTTTCTCGGAATCATATTTCTGAAATCTATCAAGTGTGTAGAACTAGATGTTTTGTGAATTACTTTGATTAACTTTTTTAAACTTCTCCATCCTTAAAAGACCCAAAGGATTTTTTAAAAGTATACAATTCACCCCCCTATTGTATATTGAGCATCTATATCATTATATACTACAATTAGCATCTTCATTCATTATTTTGATCCAACAGTTTGTTTTGAGGGGGTGCCATGGACTATATTTTAATATCATTATTTGCACTTTACTTTATGCTTATATAATGGATTACATGAGGTATTGGGAATGAATTTTTTGTTATTTATGACATTAAACCCACAGAAATATGGGTATATGGAGCATACAATACAGCTATTGGAGGAAATGCTATGGGAATGCATACTTGACTTTGTTGGTTCTTGTGAGAAGCACTTTGTTTCAGTGGATTTCACCTGTAACAACAGTTTTTTTGGAAACTATTCTAATGTAACCATATAAGGAACATAAAATTAGGACTTAAATATCACCACTATGCTAGATAGAGGTGTGTGAGTCAGAGTTGTTGTGACTGAGTCTCGTGTAGGAGACGTGAGAGCTGGTTAACTTGATTCGAAATGTATGGCTACAAGTCATAGTAAGAAGAATTCATATGCTAATAGATGAAGAAAACCCCTAGAGTTTATAGAGGGAGATCATGTATTCTTTTGGGTGTCTACATGGTTGGGTCACCAATGGATATGGAGGCAAGGATTTCTAGCACCCAGGTTTGTAGGATCATTTGAGGTAGTTGAGAGAATCGGGTCGGTGGCATACCGATTGGACCTTCCCCCTAAATTCCGCACAATTAATGATGATTTCTACGTGTCACAACTTTTTAGGAATCACCCTAAAACATATAATGGGATATATGTGGATGAGGATGACCTCAAGATAGATTCAACCCTTGGGGAGCATTGAATAAGGGTACTGGATCATAGTGATAATGTGTTACATGAAAATAAAATTCCTACAGTTCGTGTGGTATGGAGACATGTAAGTGTTCAAAAGGATGATTATGAATGTGAATCAGACATGAAGACTCCATAGACTAATATTTTTGGTTTGAAATACTAGCCATGTTCATGAGTGCAGCTCGAGGATAGTTGTTATAAGGTGGGGTTATTATAATATCTGAACCTTTTCTGGTGTCATCATGGTGCATTTTGTATGGAATTTTGAGTTATAAAGTAAACTTTTATTGTATTTTCATCTCGATGGTGTGTTTGGGTGAGTTTTTTAGAAAACACAATGGATAAAGGGTTGTGCATGGTATTCCCAAGGTTTAAAAAACCATATTACCTAGAAAGGGAAAACCATGCAGACTAGGAGAGAGAGCTTTGCATGGTTGGTGCACGGTCTACCAAAACCATGTTCCCCTGTCTAGGAAACCATGAAAATGGGTTTTAATTATCAAAAAGTTTTATTTTAAATCACCTAAACCACTAAAAAACATCTAATTATACATAGACCCATGCCTAACAATTTCTAGGTGAATCGAGATTTTTCTGGGGGGATTCCACGGTGATTCGAACACCATTCACTGAGATCTAAATCCCAGATTGAATATTAAACCTCTTCCTAGAAAGTAGATTTCATCCCATTTCTTCTACTGTTATCTCATATATCTTTAATTGATCATTTCAAGAATGATCTTTATTTTTTCATGGATCTAAACTGGTGTGTTCAGATTTAAATTTGGGATTGGGGATCTAGATCTAATTTTGAAATTTTTTGATGCTTTTGATCTTATTTTTGTGTGCAGGGATTTAAAACATGATCTTGATCGATGTCATTGTGCTGCTCGAATTTTGGGGATTATCGTTGTTCTAACATCCTTCACCAAACCAAGGGAGTTGGTCTAAATTGAACTCCCATGGTCATGGATTTGATATGAGTATTTGATATTATTGAATTTCTAGCTTCCCATGATAATTGAGTTCCTAAATTTTAGTAATTTGGACAATGGACTTGTCTTATGGATTTTCTTGATGATTAATTGATGATTTAAACATGGAACTAAGAGAAAACACAAAAAGATAATTGATTTGGGGAATTATTTTATGATTTGTGATATTATAATTGATATATTTAATTAATTATGTTATTATAATTAATTGAGGTAAATTAATTATGAGATAATGTTGATGTATGTAATAAAATTAATATTGAATTAATAATGTTCCTATATGTTTATTAAAGATAATTAACTGTGAGAATTAATTATGATTATGTAATGACGCAAAAATATATTAATGAAAACACCTCTTGATCTAACTGAATGTATTAATATATGAACTTCCTTGGTTTTTTGTTTTTTGATTTTAAAATACCATTATTATTTGTTAGAGTTGGTAATATAGTCTTTGAACATTGATCACATTATTAGAATAAATCTAGGGCTTGAATAAATCCAATTAACATAGAGAAAGGAACCAATGACCTCATCTTGTAGAATTTCACCTTACGAAGCCCATTTTTTAGATATCGTAAAGGAGGTGGAATCACTGGTCTTAAATCATGACCTATACCATGACGAGATTCAACACGCTAATCAGGAACAGAACCTCCAACGAGAGAAGTGGAAGTATATAAGGATTAACACCCATGCGATGTTATCTAATCCACCCAAAGAGTCTGTCCCCATCGCACACCTATCCCATAGGAATAATGAGTTTTTTATAGGTTTTATGTAACAAAACCCTAGAAATATGATTATATGATTTATTTTTTGTATAAATAATATACCATCATTTCATTATTTCTACTTTTTAAATGGTTTTTAAACCACAAATAGTATTTTCTGTTAATATTCAATTAAGAAATCTATTTTTCTGAATTAATGGATTTTATATTTAAATAATATTATAATTAAATATTAATACAAAATTACATTATATTAAATATTAATTATCTTATAATTTTTATGAATACAATTATAATTTGTATTATGTTTTGAAAACTGCTTTTGTCAAAACCATGAATTTTCGATAAATTTCTGTTGGTATTTTAAAAGTAAAAATATACATATTTAATAAATTATTTATATAATATGAATATTATTTTTGGAATCAGGAGGAAAAAATTATCAAATGATTAAATTCTCATTTTTTTTAAGGAAGTTAAATTTTTTGGTTAAAAAATATTTACCGTTTAAATATACAATGTGCTTTATGAAATCATAAAGACCCAATAGGGATTTAATAAAAAAAATATGAATGGTATATTCTGAAAATATATTTTTTACCTTAAAATAACTTCATTTTAGGTTTATTTACTAATTTTACAAATCCTTTGTGGACCCTCCATGACATATAAAACAATTTATCATTTTTAAATGATTTTCTTGAGGGTGTGACACACCTCCACATAAGAAAGCCTAATATTTTAAGGTGTTCGACAATTGTAATTATAAAATAATTTTTTCCACTACCCTTTGGAAAAAACTATACGAAAAAACCATTGGTTGTTTTGCGGTTTCTATTAGTTTAAGGTGTTGTGTCCAAAACCTAGATAATAAATAAATACCACTCTTTTCCTATATAAACCCACCAAAGCTCCCTCTTCCTCTTATTTCAATTCCATTGGAGCTCAACCAACCTTTGTCATGATCTCCCTAGAATACCATCAAGGTTCCCCTAGCTCCCAAGAAGCCTCTCTCAAGCCCCTCCCAAGCCTTTGGGATCACGCTTCCCTGTAAGGGATTTCTTCCATTCTCATTTTTTTCTATGTTTCCATATATTTTTATCCAATTTAAATTTCAATTAAAAATGTTGGGGTATGATTTAACACCACCTCTATAATTTCCAAATTATGATTTAATGATTAGATACCCCTTTCTCTCTCATTAATTCCTCATATGTACATCAGTTACTATGCTAAAATTTAGTTATGGATTTCCCTCCTTCATTTATGTTAAATAAATTCTTTTATATTATGCATTTAATTTCAATTACATATGATGGGACATTAATAATTATAACCCGCTTACTATCTATTTCATGTACATATGATGAGATATCCCTTTCTCTGTAATCAACCATTTTCATTAATTTTAATATCGTGTCATAATGCAACCAAAATTGCATTGTGATTCACCAAGCCAAAGTCATTGTGTAGTAAATACCATACCCATTTATCAATCCAGGTTATTCAACATTGTGCACATTTAATTATTCATTATAGTGATTCATGTATTAATTCTACCTTCCATTATCGTGTAATAAATGATTATGTTTAATGAATCCATGTTGTATGATACATGTGGCACACTTATGCATGAAACTAAATATTTACAAAGGGTGTGCCCTGATAGCGCTCCAATGCATTGGATAAATATTAGTATCATGATACTTCAAGTGAAATGGGGATTTACTCAGGATAATTAAAATTAAATGATGGTTCACTCATGCTCTATGTGCAATGAACCTTAGATCTGGCTATTATCAGGTTAAATGCGGATGCCATATTTCCATGTTACGATAATCAAGCTTTATCATGACGTTATGTTCATGTTTCTCTTATGATTCATTGATATGACTATTTCTATACATGTAATATATTCTTTAGGTTATTCCTTTTTTAATCCTTTATTTGAATTTATAGCCCACCCTTTTATTATGAATGTCCTCAGGTTATCCCATGTAATGCTAAGTACGAAGGAATGCATTTGGTCTTGTAAAATATGTTCTCAAAAAAGATGTGTATTTTATGTTTTAAGTTGTTATGTAATGTTCCTAATCCCCAAATAAACTATAATCTTTGATATTCTATGTTGTATCAAGTAAAGAGTTTATGTAATAAACTATTTTTAAGTCTGAAATATAGATTAGGGTCGTTATAGTTGTTATCAAGGGATAGGTTGAGTAATTTTTTGGATTTGGATTAGAAAACCATAGCGCACGAGATATGGATAATAATAAGTATAATAAAAACATTTTTACATTTTTGTAAGTATTGAATAATTGGTTTATCATGAAAATACATCTCTATATTTATATGAGCAGTTAGAGGCGGCTCTGTCACAAATGAATCTAGGGGTAAAAAACAAAAACACCGCTTTGAAATAGACTCGAACGAGAAATGGTGCATAAAAATTGTCCTTTCTAAACACTTGGTTACAACACTCTTGGTGGATATTCTTAGTTATATTCATAAGCTTATAATGAACCATTGATAAGGGAATAAAAAAGTCCCCTAAGAATCGATGTTCGGAAGTAGATCATCGAAAACAAAAATTTATGCTTATAAATTCATTAGTCAATGATATAAAAGTAATTTATATGTTTTCCCTCTATTCATTGGATTCCCATTTATTTATTACACCTAAAATTCTTTTCATTCTCACCAATGGCTTGTAATAGGAGTAATTTGGCTAATATACGATGAAAAAATCAATATGACAACTATTCAAATGAGATGCCCAATCCGATGGGAGCAAGAATCATGATCTTTGTCACGACACTCTCTTATTCAAATCATGTTTTGAATAAAAACATGGGTCAATAGGAACATTCAACACCTTAAACCCCAATAAATAACCAGCCACAATTGATGTCTTTATGAGAAAATGGCCGCCTTCTTTTTATTGATCATCAGATCACTTAATCGTCGAACAACAGATCACCACTATTGGGAAGATCTTCTCAATCCTTCAATGATCGGAACAATAAAATGTAATTTTGGATGCTTATCGCATGGAAGGTGAATTAGATCAATTTTAGACATTGATTAGTAATACTAATCATGAGTAAGAGATTGAGGAATTAGAATTATTGGATTTCCATAAAAAATTCAACAAATATTTTCCTCGCACCGTACGACTTATGATAGAAAGGGACTTTCTTTTCCTCAAGAAAATAAGATTTTGAATCCATTAGAGCATACGATACATACTTCACAAGGCTTGCACAATATGCCTCCACCTTTTTCATTACCCCCAAATTCAATGTTGACCACTTCATTAGTGGGATAATACTTTTCCTACGAAATTCCCTAGAGATCTGTGACTTCAAGATCAATGAGTAAATTTTATAATGTGCCCTCAATATCGAAATAGAGATTTGGAAAATCTCAGGGGTATCATGGGGATAAAAATCCTAAGGTGGACTTTAATTATTGAATTTCAAGGGATTATTCAATTGGTGCTAATAAAATCCATCACCCCACATTCCAAAGGTTCGAAGAGAAGCACCCCTGAAAGTTCATGAAGGGGATGAAAAAATTCATTAGGTGTGGAAGAGAACAGAAGCCGGGCATTCGCTGTCGACAAAACAACTGTGACTACGACAGAGGAGATGAGCACTCTCTTTTAATATAAACACTTTTTTCATTACTTTTAATTAAATGAATCTGGGAAAATTGAAAACAAATTCGCTAATCTAAGTGTTTTTGGATGCCACCAATAACCTCCATGGTAGAAAGCATGATCTTTTTTCATCACTACCTCCAAAGTGAACCCAAAAAATAATGTAGTTATAGATACACTAGTTTTTCATTGAATAATTACAGAAATAATTTTTTATTATGGTTCTACACATTCTTTTATATCCCAAATTTTTAGTACAATGATCCCAACACCAGAAAAAAATCATAGATGTAAAGATTTCAGTGATAACGGAAAATACAGCAATCCTTGAATCCCTTAAATGTTACTCCTCCCCTATCTTAATTTGTTGATTGAACTTCTCAAATAACCTTGTCATACTCCCTATAGTATAATTTGATGAAATTCATGTCATGGATAGGCTTTCCTGATATAGATCCTACCAAAATTTTCATGACAGGGAAGTCACTCTCCTTGTTGAGAATTGACCCTCGATTATATATAAGTGCATGGAGGAAGATGAATATTATTTATCCACATCATCTCAAGCATGGATATTACATCCCAATGATCATGCATATCTTTATAAGATGAATGATTATAAACATGTAACCATCTGTGAAGACATGCATATTGTGATGGAATTCCACAAAGTGTTTCCGTAGGATTTTCTTAATCATTCTCCTAGAAGGGATGTTGAATTATCAATATATCCTATACCTGGGAAATTTAAAATATCCAATACTCCATATAGAATATATATTGTTGAACTTGAGAAGATGAATAATTAACTATAGGATAATCTGGATAAATGGTTTATACGCTGAAGTGCTTCACCATAGGGTGCACCATTCCTCCTCATCAAGAAGAAGGATGGGCCAATGCGCCATTGCATTGATTATCACGAGCCCAACAAAATCATGATAATGAATTGGTATCATAAGTCCCAAATTTATGACTTTTTCAATCACCTACATGGAGGTCAAAACATGTTCAATGTGGATCTGTTGTCAATATATTATCATGGGAGAAGAAGGAGGACATCCACAATACTACATTTTATATAAGATATAGGAACTATTAATTCATAATAATGCCTTTAAAAATCACTAATACTATATGAATCATTATGGACTTGATGATTATAGTCATTATATATTATCTCAACACATTTGTGGTAGTCTTTATTGAAGATATTCTAATATACTTCAAAACCATAAAAGAGAAAGAGGATCATCTATGCACTATACTAGAGATCTTGCAAAAGAAGAATCTCTATGAAAAGTACTATAAGTGTGAGTTATGGTTGAATGAGATCACATTTTTGGGTCATATCTTCACAAGAAATGGGATATCTGTGGATCCATCCAAGACATATATAATTGAGGGATGACCAAGTCCAACATCGGTAATAGATATCCGTAGCTTCCTAGGGTTATCTGGATATTATCACTAATTTGTGAGAAATGTATCACAATTTTCAATCCCTCTTACCAAGCTATCTAGGAAGGGATTAATGTTTTCATTGAGTGATAATGTGAAGAGAGATTCAAGGAGTTGTAAAGGATTCATGTCACTTCACCCTTTCTCACACTATCCCCATGTGATGAACTTTTTGTCCCATTCAATGATGATTTGAAGGAGGGAATGAGATTACTATTAATGAAAAATGACAAAGTAATTTCCTATGCTTCAATCCAATTGAATGGTCCTGAGAAAAACTATACAGTACACGATATAGAGTTGGATGTAGTAATCTTTTATTTGAATATTTAGTGATGTTGCCTCTTTGGAGAGAAGTGTGAAATATAAATGGATCACAAAAGCATCCAGTATATATTCACACAAAAAGAGTTGAATATGATCCAACAAATATGGTTAGGAATGATCAGATACTATGACTAGGAAATCCATTACCTCCTTGGTTAAAAGAACAAGGTGGAATATTCTCTATGTAGAAATGACCAAAAAATTCAACCGTTGATGAGAATTGAAAAAGATCCAATCATTGTATATTTGATGATGATGGACATGGGGATGTCAAAGAAGGTAACATCACACAAATTATTGACCAACCGTCTCTTTTGGAAATGTTAAAGGATGCTCAAAAAAATGATGTGAGAATTTAGAAGCAAGTGGAAACTATCTGAAAAGGAAAATCCACTGAAAAAAAATTAATGGAGAATAGATTTTGAGATTTTGGTCAATATTATGTTTTTCATTAAATCCGTTGTTAATGATATAAATTTTGGATGAGGCAGATATTTAAAATTTTTCAATCCACCTAGGAAACACAAAGATGTAATGAGATATCTGAGAGCATTATTGATGGGATAAAAAAAGAAGGAGATCATTGAGTATACATCAAAGTTCCTAGTATGTCAGTAATTGAAGGTTGGGCGACATAAGTCTAAGGGGATGATGAAACAATTACCCATAACATCATGGAAATGGGAGAACATCACAATGGGCATTTTCACTGGACTTACGAATACATCCAAAGTAGACAATTTTATCTGGGTAGGTGTGGATCATCTTACAAAATGCTACACACTTCATTTTAATTTGAGAGGATTTAACATTGGTCCAACGAGCATGGATATAGATCAGGGAAGTGGTAAGGCTACCTGGAGTACCACTATCTATTGTATACGATCAAAATCCAATATTCACCTCTATGATTTGGATGAGTATTCAATATTCTCTGAATACTAAGCTAAACATCAGTACGGATTACCATCCTCAAAATGATGGCCAATCTGATCGGTCAATCCAATACTTGAGGACATGTTGATATCATGATAAATGGACATCAAAGGATGATGGGATCAACATCTTCCTCTGGTTGAGTTCTTTTAAAATAACAGTTTCCAATCAAGCATCCAAATGGATCTTTATGAAGCCCTTTATGGGAAGAGGTGAGAACACTGGAATGTTGGGATGAAGTTGGGGAGAGAAAACTCCTAGGTCCAGAAATGGTCGATGAAATTATGGATATAGAATCCCAGACTTTTCTTACATTACTTTTACATAATTTCAAAGATAAAAAACATAATAGCATTACACATAGTGGATCGAAAGGATTAGTGTCTTGGGAAAACTAAGACCATACAAAACATTTACAACATCAAGATTAAACATTTATTTAATTTCTTCTTCTCTATATTTTTATTATCACTTGTCCGATCCTTAGTACATATAGCTACATGAGGATATACATCAAAAGGGGTTATGTAGAAGACTAGTAAGAGGATAGATAACAACAATATAGAATGGCTTGATCATAATCATGACATGGGAAAGGGATCATGAACCTGAGATGAAGCATAAATATAGGACTTGAAATGTGGAAATTCATAAAATGAAACATCATGTATTATTGGATAACTACCACACATACATGGGAACCAAGATAGACTCTTTTTCACACAACATTTCACTTTTACTCATGAAATTCAGCACTTTACCCAATGCATTGGGGCGCTGTATAATTCTGGGTGCACCCGTTACCTCAAAATATCATCATTATCATGCATGCCACATAGAACATATATCAATAATGAACATAACTAACCAGAGGTAAGAAATGGGTTTCATATCATAAAAATACATTCATAAACATTTATTTTCCAAAAGAAAATGGGAACAACATACTTGATACAAGAACCATCCACTTGGAGTGAGAAGTAAATGGTGTGTTCTTAAAAGAAGAATTATTTTGGAAAACATTATTTTGACATAAAGAATAGTGGAAAACATGTTTATCCCAGAAAAGGAAAGACAATGATGAAAAAATTATCTTTATGGGGTGACCATATCAAAAATGGAGTGAAAGAGGTAAAACCCAAAGGTTGAAAGTTGGGTTCAAGAATTTTCCCCTTACCATGTATCTGAATGCTTCCTTCTCTTCAATGTCTGGTATAATGACATTATAGTCAATAATTAGAAATTGAAGAACATTTTATAGATTAATAGTGTCATTATGGTTTCATTATGACATTTTATGTTCCTTTGGATGACTTATTGAGTTTAAAAACATTGTTCAAGGATGTTCGTTTTTATGGTTTTTCTTGGTTGGTTCACTAGTATTCATAAATTGAAGTTCTGGTAGAACAAGGGTAATCATCCGGAACTGATTTTACATGTTATTAATGATATTACATGAGTTTCAATGATCTTATAATGAATCATATTATATCCATGTGGATGACTAATTATATAATAATTAAATGGTGATTGTTTGAGTTAGTATGTGCGGTTTTTCGATCCCAACAATATTGTTTTAATTTATCACATAGTAATATGGCCATGAGTTATTTATAGAACATTAAGTAGGTCATAATACATATAACATATTCTGTTTCAACTATAAAAATGGATTAATGTCCAGATATGAAGGTAGAAATGGAAAAAGAAATCATGACTTTCTTGAAGGTGATAAATTAACACCTCACGAACAAAGTTCACATTAATAAAATAAAAGGAAGAGATAAAGATGGTTGGATTATATAATATCCATTAGAATTAAAAAATTATAGTATATGTATAATATAGGAGTTAAAATATCATTTGTATTTGGATAGGTGGGGAGAGATCATGAAATGAACTTGAACATGAATGGAAATTAAAGGAGAAGTGGGAGTGAAATTACCTCTTAAATCCGCCTCTTGAGATCCTCCTTAAGGAAGCTAGGCTTGGTGTTTTGATGTATCTAGTAGTTCTTGGACGTGGTATAGGGTCTAGGGATGATGTTTGGGCAGAATTTAGAGAATTATTGGAGCTTGAGAGGTGTGAGGAGATGAGGGTGTGAAGGGTGGATTTTATAGTGGAGGGTAGAGGGGTTTCTTTAATATAAAATTCATTAGTTGAATTTTTCTTCACAGGGACATGGAATAGTGAGTATTCCATGAAAAATAATAATAATTTTATCATTTGATCCCGAATGAATTGTTCTTACATCAGAAGAACATCACACATGACTCTATAATTGGCTTATTTAACTTATTTTTGTAAATTATGGTATTTCACTATTCCTAAAAAATTCAAGTATTTCAGAAAAATTCCAAAAATTTACCCCAACCATATATCAACATGTAGAATCCTAAATTGAGGTCCATTTTTTCAAAAATAATTTTCAAAATATTTAATTAAATTCATAATTTACTTAAAAAACAATTTTTAAAAAATTAAATCTGATTTTATATTGTTTTCAAAAATTACGTAGTGTCTTATAAAATAATCTAAAAACTATAAGACATTGATTCATTAATTTATGAATACATATTAGGGAAATAAATTTTCTTTTAAAGTAATTATTTAATTACAATTATTTATTAATAACTTACAAAATACCAAAAGGTTTACTAAGTTCAAATTGTCCCTTCCAAAGATGTCTAAATTTTAGTTAATTATTCAGGGGTAAGGTTACTCTTATGTTGGATGATTTACTATTCATAAGGGTCATAATACTCTTCATAAGGGTATGTTACTATTCATAAGGGTAGGTTACTATTCACTGAAAATTATTTTTGTTTCATTAGACTCCAAAAATCATCATGAACAAAACCGTGTATGTTGGATTTTCAAAATTCACAACACCACGTAAAAAACTTATGATTAAGGGTCACTTAGAACTTAATAGTTCATTATGTTGTATTTTCATGTTATTTTATGACATAAATATAAGAAGGGAATTTCTATTGAAAAAATTGGGGTTGTTACATTCTTCCCCCCTTAAGAAATTTCGCACCTGAATTTTCACTTTACACAAACAGGTGAGGGTGTTTCTCCTTCATTGTCTCCTCTGGTTCCCAAGTTGCTTCTTCAAATGTATGGGTACTCCACAACACTTTGACAAGACGTGTGGTCATGTTGCGTAGAACCTTATCCCTCTGATCCAGAATCTTTACTGGATGCTCCTCATAAGAGAGATAATCTTCCATCTTCACCACCTCTAATTTTAGTACATGTGAGGGGTCTGGTATGTACTTCATCAGTAGTGATACATGAAACACATCATGAACATGAGCCATATTCGGTGGAAGTGCAAAACGATAGGCCACGCCTCCTATGTGGTCAAGAATCTTAAAGGGGCCAATATACCTTGGGCTTACATTCCCTTTCTTACAGAATCACATGACTCTCTTCCATAGAGATATTTGAATGAAGACTTTAACTCCAATGTCAAACTCCAAGTCCCTTAAAGTATTGATAGCAAAGTTATTTTTCCAACTTTGAGTAGCATTGATGTGTTTCTGGATGACATGAACCTTTTCTATCATCTCTTGAAATAGATGATGTCCAAGTAGATTTATTTCTCCAACTTTTTCCCAATAGGTTGGAGTTCAACATCGCTTTACAAATAGAGCTTCATATAGAGCCATCTGAATACTCGAGTGGATGTTATTACTGTACGAGAACTCAACCAATGGGAGATACAGATCCCAACCACCTTTGAATTCAAGAGAGAGGGCTCTTAGTATAATTTCAAGGGTCTGAATAGTCCTTTCAGACCGGACATCAGTTTGGGGTGATAGGACATGCTGAAATTTAATTCATTACTCAGAGCATGTTGAAGGCTCCTCCAGAATTTACATGTTAGATCATGGCTAGAGACAATTGAGAGTGGAACATTGTGTTGTCTCACTACTTCCATCACATATATCTTTGCAAGTTGTTCAAGCACGAGATAATCCCGAATAGCGAAAAAATGGGCAGTCATGGTGAGTCGGTCAACCACAACCCATATCACATTATTTCCCATTGACGTATTTGGGAGACCCGTGACAAAGTTCATAGTAACATTTTCCCATTTCCACATGTTTATAGGCAATAGATGCATCATACCATTGGAATTTTTTCACTTATCTTTAACTTGGTGAAATACCAAGCACCTTGATATGTATTCTGCAATATTGTTCTTCATGTTATCCCACAATAAGTGTTCTTGAAGATCACGGTACATCATGGTACTCCCATGATAGATAGAGAATGTTGAGCTATGTGCATTGTCCCATAGCTTCTTCTTTATCTCGGGTGATGAAGGCACACGAAGCCGCGTTCCAATCCAAATCACACCATCATCGTCTATATGGAACTCTTGAATCTTCCCTTCAATTACTCCATTCACCATCTTTGTATCTACACATCATCCATTTGTGGTTCTTTAATATTCTCTTGGATGGATGGTTGCACAATCATTTGCTAAAGGTAGGATGTATCCCCATCATGTATGAATTCCAGATCCATTCATTGTATATTCAAGTAGATAAGGTCTTTCTCAATCCACAACATGGATAGAGTATCAGGTTATTTTCTACTTAGAGTAACAACTACCTTATTCGCCTTTCCAAGATGATAGTGAATAGATAAATCGTAATCGTTTATTAGCTTTAACCATCTCCTTCGATGCATGTTGTGATCCTTTTGTGTGAATATATACTTCAGGCTCTTGTGGTCGGTGTATATGTCAAACTTCTCACCAAAAAGGTAGTGCTGCCAAATTTTCAACGTAAAAATCATGGCTGCCAGCACTAGATCGTGTGTTGGGTAGTTTTTCTCATGGATCATAAACTACCGTGAGGCATAGGCTATCACATTTCCATTTTTCATGAGTAAACAACCCAAGCCATTCATTGAAGCATCACAATATATCACAAAACATTCTCCACTTTTCAGTAGTGTGAGTACAGGTGAAGTGATCAGCCTTCTCATTATCTCCTTGAAGCTTCCCTCAGATTCTTCAGTCCAGACATACTTTATCCCTTCTCTTGTTAAATTAGTTATCAGGCATTCCAATCATGAAAAGTTTCTCACAAACCATAAGTAGTACCCACCTAATCCATGAAAAATATGGATTTCAGTGACACTAGAGGGCCTTTTCCATTCCTCAATCGCCTTTGTCTTTGATGGATCCACATAAATTCCTTCACTTGAGATCACATGTCCCAAGAACACAACTTGCTTCATCCAAAAGCCACACTTGCTGAACATGGAATACAACTTCTCCTTTCTGAATGTCTCCATCACAAGTCTTAGATGTTCTTCATATTCATCCTTTCTCTTGGAGTAGATGATAATATCATCGATAAAAACTACCACAAATTTGTCGAGGTAATGTATAAATACTCTATTCATAAAATCAATGAACATTGCAGGGGAATTAGTAAGTATGATGGGAATCACCAAAAACTCAATGTTCCCATACCTTGTACGGAAGGCAGTTTTCTTAATATCAACCTTCTTCACCTTTACTTGATGATATTCAGAATGATGATCCACATTTGAGAATTATTTATATCCTTTTAAATAATCGAACAAGTCATCAATCCGTGAGAGAGGATACTTGTTCTTTATGTTGATCTGGTTGAGTTCCTGATAATCGATACACAGCCACAATGTTCCATCCTTCATTATCACAAAGTGCACTGGTGCACCACAAGGTGATCCACTAGGGTGTATGAACCCATTGTCCAGATGCTCCTGCAGCTTCTTCTTTATCTCCTCCAGTTCGATAGGAGCCATCCTATAGGGACAATTTGAGACAAGTGTAGCTCCGAGTATGAGTTCAATTGAGAACTCTACCTCACGATCTAGGGGAATTCATGGTAACTCTTTGGGAAATACATCGGTGTATTCCCTCACGATGGTTATTTCATCAAGGATGGCACTTTCCTTCAACTCAACCATTTGGTCGAGGTATGATTCTTCATAGGGAATCAACACCCACACCATCAAATGATATTGCAAAGGAGATTCGTGGTCTTCCTTACATTTGAAGAGTAGCATGGGATGGTTCAGAATATGAAAAGATATTTACTTTTCTTGACAGTTGATATGTGCTCTATATAATGAGAGTCAATCCATTCCCATTATAGCATCTAATTCCACCAAGGGAAATATTAAGAGATTTTTTGGAATAATCTTCCCACATACGACAACAGGATAAGATTCAAACACTTTGGATGCAATGATTGATCTACTTGTTGTTTTTACAGATATCTCAAGTTCCAAAGTTTCAGGGCTTTGATTATATAGTTCTAGGAAACATGCAAGATATAAAATAATGCGCAGAACCAGAGTCAAATAAGTCTTTTTCCATTCTTCAGAGAATAGGAAGTGTACCTTGTACAACATCATTATCATGCTCCACCTCTGAAGTAGTGATGGCATAAGCCTTCCCTTGTTCCTTTGGATTTGGTGGTAGCTGGTGTTTATTACCATTGAGAACTCAAGGTTTAGTGCACTGGTTTTCATAGTGCCCTAGCTCTCTATAGTTGTATCATTGAACCATGAGTGGTTATCTCTTTTAATTGGTTACATTATCTTTCATTTTAATGTCTTTTAAACACTCTTGAGAATGGTTTCCTTCTTTCCCACACTTGAAGCATTTCCCCGTCCCTTTGAGGCAGTTCCCATGGTCAAACTTCCCACATTTTTCGCATGTGTGTCATTGATTTTTCTTCCCACCTTTTCATTATATCCACCTGCTTGAAACTCCATCATTCTTTTCTTATCACCATATCCATGGGACTATTCTCCAAACTCTATCTCCACATTGAGAGCACACCGAAAAACTTATTCATAACTCCCAAAGTCTCGAATTTCGAGATCCTTTCGAAGGTTTGGTTTTATTCTACAAATTAATCTATCAATTTTTCTATCATTGTTGATAAAAAACCCGATGAATACCTTGAAATCCCTCTGATACCAACTATACCATCCCTACTTTTTCTTACATTACTTTGACATCATTTTAAGGATATCCAACTTAAAATAATTACACATAGAGGATCCAAACATTTATTTTCTTGGGAAAACTAGGACCAAACTAAACAATTACAACATCAAGCTTAAACTTTTATTTACTTTCATCTTCTCAAGATTCATATTAGAACTTTTCCTCTATTTATACATGTAGACATCTAATGATATACATAAAAAGGGGTGATCTAGAAGCCCAGTAAAATGATAGATAAGAAAAATATATTATGGGGTGATTATAATCATAACATGGGAAAAAGATCATCAACATGAGAGGAATCATAAATTTAAGACATGAAATCTGGAAATGCATAAAAATGAAACATCATGTCTTAGTAGATAACTACCACACATAATTTTTAACCAAGCTATAATCTTGTTCACACATCATTTCACATTTACTCGTGAGATTAATCACATTACCCAATGCATTGGAGCGCTGTATAATTCTGGGTGCGCCTGTCCCCTCATAATATCATCATTATCATGCATGCCACATAGAAAATATATCAATAATGATCATAAATAAACCATGGTAAGTAGTGGGTTTTATATAATAATAACACATTCATAAACATTGAGTTCACAAAAGAAAAAGGGAACAACATACTTGATACAAAAACAATCCACTATGAGTGAGAAGAAAAAGGTGTGTTCTTAAAAGAAGATTTCTTTTGGAAAACATTTTGATTGACATAAACAATAGTAGAAAACATGTACATCCCAGAAAAGGAAATTAAATGATGAAAAAATGATCTTTAAGGAGTGACCATATAAAAAATGGAGTGAATGAGCTAAAACACGAAGGATGAAAGTTGGGTTCGATAATTTTCCCCTTACCTAGTATCTGAATGATTCCTTCTCTTAAATGCCATGTATAATGACATTATATTCATTAATTGAAAATTCCAGAACCTTTTATAAATTAATAGGTCTCATTCTGGTTTAATTTTGTCATTTTATATTCCTTTGGATGACTTATAGAGTTTAAAAACATTGTTCGGGGATGTTAGTTTTTATGGATTTTCTTTGGTGGTTCACCTGTATTCATAAATTGATGTTCTGGTAGAACATGGGTAAACATCCAGAACTGATATTACATGTTATTAATGAGATTACAAGAGTTTGAATGACCAGATCTGGATGTAAATGGGATGACCAGATCTGAATGTAAAAATGGAATAAGAAAGTGTGTCGTTCTTGAAACTGATAAATTAACACCTCACGAACAACGTTATCTTTAATAAAATAAAAGGAAGGGGGAAAGGGGTTTGGATGATATAATATTCCATTAGAATCATAAAATTGTAGTATATGTATAATATGGGAGTTACGATATCATTTGGATGAAGATAGGTGGGAAGAGATGTGGGAGAGAAATTACATCATAATTTCTCCGCTTCAGATCTTCCTAATGGAAGCTAGGCATGGTATTTTGATGAGACCAGAAGCTCTTGGACGTGGGAAAGGGTCTAGGGAGGATGTTTGGGCAGAGTTTAGAGAATTCTTGGGTCTTTAGAGGTGTTAGGAAATGAGGGTATGAAGCGTGGATTTTATAGTTGAGGGGAGAGGGGTTTCCCTAATATAAAATTCCTTAGTATATTAATTAACAAAAGTCAAGGAATAGTGAGTATTTCATGACCATGAATAGTAATTTTACCATGTGATCCCGAACCAACTGGGATTACCACATCAGAACACCACATATGACTCTATAGTTAACTTATTTAGCTTATTTTTGTAAATTATGGTATTTCATTATTCATCAAAAAATCAAGAATTTCAGTAAAATCCCAAAAATTTACCCCAACCATATTATAACACGTAGATTCCAAAAATTAAGTCCTTTTTTTGAAAAATATTTTTGTAAATATTTAATTAAAATCATAATTTATATTAAAAACAGTTTTTAAAAAATTAAAACTTGTTTTGTAGGGCTTTCAAAAATTACGTCCGGTCTTATTAAATAATCTACAAACTATAAGACCTTGATTCAATAATTTATGAATAAGTTTTAGGGAAATAAATTTTCTTTTAAATTAATTAATTAATTATAATTAATTATTTATGACTTAAAGAATACCAAAATTTTTACTAAGTTAAAATTTTCACTTTCTAAGATGTCTAATTTTTTTTTAATTATTCATGGGTAAGGTTACTCTTATATTCGATGATTTACTATTCAAAAGGGTCATAATACTATTCATAAGTGTTTGTTACTATTCGTAAGGGTAGGTTACTATATAGTAAAAATTATTTTTGTTTCATTAGACTCCAAAAATCATATTGAACTAAACCGTGTATGCAGGATTTTCGAATTTCAAAACACAAAAGTGAAAAACATATGTTTAAGGGTCACTTAAAAATTATTAGTTCATTATGTTGTGTTTTCATGTTATTTTATGACATAAATATAAGAAGGGAATTTCCATTAAAAATCTTTGGGTCATTACAATGGAGAAGGATAAGACCATCCAGCAACACATTAAAGAAACATAGAGACAACAAAAGAGCTATGCTGATAATCATCGATGACACGTAGATTTCTAATTCAGAGACATGGTATTATTCTTCATATTACTATGGAATATAGTAATTATTTTATAGAATAATGAAAATATTATTCCAAGGTACATCAGCCCTTTTTAGATCCTTGATAACATTGGAGAAGTGGTCTATCGACTAGAACTCCCACCGAACATATCTTATGTACAAGATGTATTCCATGTATCACTCTGGAGGAAGTAAATACCTGAGACATCACATGTACTCAATATATATGTGGAACCATTGGAGAATGAACTCTTATATGATGAAAAGCTGATGAAAATATTAGATCATAGGGATAATGTAATACAAAATAAGATAATGCCCCAGTGAAAGTGTAGTGGAGAGACCACAAATTTGAATATGTAATGCGGGAATCAGAGGAAGTGATGAAGCAGAGTTACCACCATCTATTTTATTATGGGAAAACGCAATTTAAAGGTAAAAAATTCTTATGGGGGAAGATTGTAACGAACCAAAAATTTATTAATGAAAATTCTTCTTGATCTAAATAAATGTTTTATTAAACGATCTTCCTTTATTTTAAGTATTTGAGTTTTAAAATACCATTAATAATTGTTATCATTGCTAATATAGTCGCTGAAGAGTGATCACATGATAAGTACAAATATAGGGCTTAAAAAAATTCATTTTACACAAAAAGTGTAAATGATAGCCTCGTCCCGTAGAATTGCTCCGTACGAAGAACATTTTTTACAGCTCATAAAGAAGGTGGCGTCACTAGGCTTCTCTCTTCACCAAGACCAAGTCGAGCTTCAACTTGTTAACAATGAACAGAACAACGTCCTGGAGAAGGGAAAGTTGATAGAGATTACTACACGAGAAATATTATCTGAGCCACCCTAAGAGTCTGTCGCTATCAAACACATTACCCTTAGGTCTTATGCGGGTGTTATAAGGGGTTATGTAACATGTCCCTTGCACTATGATTATATGATTTTTATATATAATATACATTTATTTCCTTTTTTCTAAATTTTAAATGGGTATCAATGAAAAAATATTATTTCCTTATTAATATTCAATTCAGATATCTATTCTGATGAAGTAATGGATTTTTAATTAACTAATAATTTAATAATATATTATTACTATATTACATTTTATAAAATATTAATTATCGTATAATTTTTATGAATAAAATTGTAATTTTTTTACCATTTGAAAAATATTTTTTTCAAATCCAGGAATTTTGATAAATGTTGGTTTTTATTATAAAAGTAAATATTCACATATTTTGAAAAATATTTAGATAAAATGATTATTATTCTAGAGTATGGATTTTAAAATTATCCAATGGAAATTTCTTAATTATATTTTGAGACAGTCAAATGTATTGGGTATAAATTAAATACTGTTTAAATATATAAGGTGTTTTACTACATAATAAAGTCACAATAGTGATCTAATAAAATACTATAAATTTTATGTTTGGACAATATATGTTATACCATTAAAATAATTTGATATTTATTTTATATATTTATTTTACAAAGCCTTAGGGGACCATCCAGAACATATAAAACATTTTATCATTTTAAAATTATTTCTTTAAGAGTGTGACTCACCTCTACCGAAACCTACCTAGTATATTAAGAAGTTCTATCACTGTCCTTATAAAATAATTTTTCCATTCCCCTTTGGAAAAAATCATTTTAAAAAACCATGGGATGGTGTGTGGTTTTTATTAGTTTAATGTGTGTTGTCCAAAACATAAATAATAAAATATCCCGTCTCTTTTCATATATAAACCCACACAAGCTCCTACTTTATCTTCACTCAATGCCTTTGGAGATCGACCAACCTCTTCCCCCCTCTTCAATAAATCCTCCCAAAATTCCCTAAAGTCCCCAAAATCATCTCTCAAACCTCTCCTAAGCCATTGGGAACACACTTCCAAGTAATGGATTTCTTCTTTTCTCATTTTTGTATAAGTTTCCTTATGTTGTTATAGCCTTTTAATTTCAATTAACATTGTTGGGGTATAATTTTTATCCTCCCCATATACGCCCCCCATTATGTTTTAATGATGAGATACCCTTTTGTCACTTGTTAATTCCTCCCATGTACAACCATTACTACACCGAAATTCTGTAAGGTATTTCTCTCCCCCCATTTACATTCAAGCACTTATTTTTTATTACGCATCTAAATTCCATTCCATATGTTGGGAAACGTATATATATATAACCCCCATACTATCAATTTTATGTACATATGATGATATACACCTTTCTCTCTCATCAACCATTTTTATGAGTTCTTAAGTCACATCGTTATCCTTGTGAAATTGGACAGCGATTCTCCAAGCCAAAATCATTGTGTAGTCAATACCATGACCATTTCACTGTCAAAGGTATTCATATTTATGAACATTTACATATTGATTATATTGTTTAATTTATTAAATATACATTCATTTATCCTGTAAATAATGGTGATGTTTAATGATTCCATGTTGTATGATCCATGTGGCACAATTATGCATCAAATGAAATGTTTATAAAAGGTGTTCCATATTAGAATTTCAATGAATTAGGTAAAGATTTGTATCATGATACTTCTAGTAAAATAAGGTTTTACTAAGGATAATTCAAATCCACTAATGGTTTACTCATGATTTTTTTTCAATGATCCTCAGCTCATGCTAATATCATGTTAAATGATGATGCCACATTTCCATGTTACGATAATCATGCTATATCATTCTTTTATGTTCATGTTTCTCTTATGCTCCCTTGATATTCCAATTTCGTAACATGTAATGTATTCTTCTTGATATCACTGGTTTACTCCCTTACTAGGATTTACATTTCAACCTTTTCTTAGGCATGCCCTCAAGTTATGTCATGTAATTCTATGTATGAATAAATGTGTATGGTCAGTTAAAATAATTTTTCAATAAAGATGTGTATTTCATGTTTTAAGTTGTTATGTAATGTTACTAATCCCCAAAGGCACTAGACCTCTCAATATTCTATGTTGTATCAAGTGAATTGTTTATGTTATAAATTATGTTTTAGTATGAAATAATGAGTAGGGTTGTAATAGATTAGGGGAGAGTTGATTTGGATAATTAATTTTTAAGAAATAATTAATGAATAATATTTGTGTTGATTGATTATTTAATTAATGGTTTATGTTCTTAGTTAATTTTTGGGTTAATTAATGGCCTTTGGTATGTTTAACTGATAATTTTATTATTAATGGGGTGATGAGGTAATTTCTATTGAATTTTTGAATGATTAAAATGATTCAGAATGTCAGTGCTAGACATGGAGTTCTACACCGATTTAGATGGTTGTATATGGATATATAATTCCTCCCCAATAGTTATCCAATATTGTGATGTGGGGTGTTATACATTTCTATCTACATCGAATGAGATTTGGTGTTCTTTACATGGCGTGAAATACAGAATGTGGTTTTAAGTTCTTTACATGGCGTTCAACAACACATGAATGAAAATAATGAATTATAATTTAAATGGGAGACAAGGATTGGAATTGGGATTAATGTGATGATTAATGATTAATTGGATATGTTGTTATTTTTTAATTATGCAATTTATTTTTCTCTTCATTGAATTTCATATAATATCTTTTAAGTAGAATTGTTTTAGAAACTGTTGGCATTAGCCTACTTATTCATACTCACACCCTACTCAAGCCGCCTAATAGGCACCTAATAAGACTTTGTTGTTGCAAGACTTGATAAGAGAAATGCCTTGAGATATGTTTCTATTTGATAATAGAGCATGGGTGTGGGAATCGTACGTGGTTCGGGACCAACATTAGAGTCATTGTGTCTTTAATTTTAATTGAATTGTAGACACTTTACATGTTCATTGTCATAGAATTTTTTCCCCTTTCAGTTGAGTAATTTATTTTGTATTTTGACTATTATCTGACATTGTATTGTTCTGGTTATTTATAATCTTATTCACTTGTTTATTGGTGTTTGTTTCGGTTGGTGACTTATTTTCTTAAAAGAGGGTATAGTCTCCCCATGACCAACTTACCTAACCCTTGATGCTAGTCAGAACCCATTAGAATATGGCGAGTCACAGTTGAGTTCATGGGACCAACAGGATTGGGGCATTTTTTCTAGAACCTAGGTCAGGTCGTTACAGTAGGCCATACATATACGTAAACATTATTTTTATTTATTTTTGAATAGAATGAAATAATGATAAATAAAAATTCCAAATTATGTAATAATTATTATTTTATAGAAAATATATATTTTTAAAAAATAAATCATAATTACCCTCAATGTAAAATAGAAATGAAAAAAAAATTGCATCGCCTTTTGAAGGTGGTATTCCAAATGGATACAGGAGTGATGTAATGTTTCTTAAATATATTAGAACATGAAAAGGAATATATGATATAATAAATATAGAGGTATAATTAACACCAATATATCATTTATATATACATTAAATCCATTATTATATCTATATGTTTGATTTGGGGATAGAAAATGAATTACATTAGTTCGAGAGATGACAGTTCATCGCACACACGATGGGTGAATGTAAATATAATATAGTGGAAGAGGATTTTTACATTTTTTATTACAATAAGTTAAAAAATTAACATTAAAATTAATATAATTAAAATATATTTTCATTGTATTTGATTAATATTTCATGGTGGTTGAATTAATAAATAATTCAAATTTATATTTAAGAACTGTACCTCGTGTTCAGATAATAAGATTATGTATATAACTAAATACTTACATGGACAGATTTACGAAAAAAGGGACCCTAGGGTATTTGGAGGGATATAAAGAAGGAATTTTTTTTGGTACTAGATGAAAAATAGTCTATTGTATTATTTATGGTAGAGGAGAGGTGGTTTACTTTTATAATTTGCATAATTGGAACAATTATAATTTTACAACATATGAAAAATATGTCAAGTAATAATATTAATAAAATTGACTGAGTGTGCCTCATATTAAAAGTAGATATGTTTAATATTGATATAAAACCAAATAATATGGTTTAATATATTAATGAGGTCATTAAAAAAATATCTTTTTAGTTTAACCATGGTTACTCATTTTCTAACCTTCAACCTGGTAATTTTTATTTTAATTTTTTAACTATTATTGATAAACAAAATTTATGATGGCCATAATCACTGATATTAATTATTCATATTGAAAATATATAATGCATATTTTTAAATTAAATTAATATATTTGGTGGAATTTAATTTTAAATTAAACCTACAAACATGATAAAAAGCAGTTTCTATTGAAAAATTTATCTTATGAATATTTTTTTTACAAAAATCAATTATACAAAACATTATTTATAATGAATAAAATTTTATTATTAATATAATTTTTGAACTAATTTCACATTAATAAAAATTTAAGACATTCTATTACACAATATATTAAGTAAATTAATGGAAAATTATTATTAAAAATATGTATTTTCACTAGTCATTAAAAAATTAATATTTTCAGAAAATCAAATATAAAATAAATATAAGATTATTTTAATCCCAAGAAAAAATATTTGATGAATGTTAAATATTGGAATTAAACATATAATATTTAAATTTCATTAAAATCATTAAATATTAGTCATTAATTTAATTTATTAGTATAAAAAAATTATGTTCATTGAAATATTTTTTAAGAAAAAACCCTTTTAATTTTGATAGCTAATTATTTACATTTCTAATTAGTTGATTAACAAATAATTCAATTTAGTAATTTTTAATGAAATCGTCTTTAATAATTTAGTGGGTACTCCTAATATCTATCAATACAATTACAAGGTGATAACTCTAACACCATAATATTTTAATAGAAAGTCACTGTTCTTTTAAACTAACTATTTTGCATAATGTAGGATATCAATGAAATAAACATAATTTCAATTTATTCATAAAATATAATTGTGTTAAATTATTAAAAAATTACAAATAATTCTTCCTTCAAAATTATATCATGTAATACAAAACAATGTGGATAATTGGGCCTCATCATATCCCTAAGAACCCATATATCTTTTTCCAATTGGTGGAATTAGAAAAATACATAGACCATGAGAGTTGATTATTTTCATATAATGTTATATCTATGATAAAATATTAACATTTTTTTCTCTTAGAATAGATAATTATCAATTTCCTCACTTACATGCAATTGACGGATTATGGATATACTACCTCCAGAGTGATCCATGGAACACATCATGAACATAAGAGAAGTTTAGTGGATGTGAAAAAGGATACACTACCATCCTAAATCAATCAATAATTTTAATGGTTTCAACATACCATGATCTCAGATTTTAATTATTTTAAAATCTCACAACCTTCACCCATTGAGAAATTCAATGAAACCACTTTTCAATAACGTGAGAATTTAGATAACTCTAATGACTGAAATCCTGACATTGTTTTCGACATTGTTCATAAATTATATGTTTATGAATGGTGGTAATCATGACTTCTATTACTTCCGATAAAATATTAGGACCCAATAAATTTATTTAGTTAATATAATTAGGTCACTTTGTATTTATTTAATTTTTTCCCCGTATGGATTTGTAAGTATCCATATAAATTTCTGAGTGAATAATATTGTTACAAGAGAACTCGAATAAAGGATATTGTTGATTCCAAACACGTTGGAAATCTATAAAAAATATCTAGACATTTTTATGGTCTTAATGGTCCATAGATACTAAAAATCTATATAAAGATTATATTCTTCACTAAAATTCAACTTTATATCAATGGATTGTTGAACACTTTTTGAGAACATTGAGGTAAACCTCATTTCATAATCATATAGAACAGAATGTTGTGATATATAAAACCCTATAGGATACTTAATTTATATTCATGTATAATTTCCATGATATAAGATTTATTTTATTTAAATTAATTGTAATTACTTAATATGTTAATTTAATACAACCCAAATAGAAATATATTCCTTATAAATTCAAAATAGTCTGATGAGAAAAACCATCGTGATGTTCTAATATTTTTATTATACTACATGTGATTGTTTTAATATCCCTTATAATTTTTCCAATCCTCCTCAAATAAATTACATATCATTCACATAGATAGATATTCTGTAATATATCTCATCATTTTTTCTCATTAGAAATATTCTTTCAAATATCTATAAATATGCATACTTCTATAATGAACAATGAATTAATAATTCTTCCATAAATGGCCATCCTTAGATGATTATGCACTAACTATTCCATCAGAAACCTATGGTCATGATCCCTCATTTCAATTTGAACATATAAACTCATGTCAAGATTCCTATCATGGATTTATTTTCATAATATCTCTTCTAATGATCTCTGAATATAGATTCCGTCAAATTACATAAGTATATATTCTTTCTTTCAACTTCATCATGAAGCATGAGTTTAACATCATATTTTTTCATTGGGTTAATCAAAAATATTTTCATCCACCGTGGTGCATTTCCCAAATGATACCATCACTAAACTCACTAATTAGTTCATGAATATACAGGTTAATCATGTATAGGCCCCAATATATCTGATGTTTTCATCTCTACTATGGAATAGAAATCCCATTACGGGGGATTAAATTCATATTTAAATTTCAAATACAATGGTACACTCTAAAAATATTTGACAGATCTTCTCTTGTGTCTTGTTTCTCAAAATTAGTGTGACATATGAGTTCATATAGATATGTGACAACCATTCCATAATTATGATGATCGTTCCAAAATTTCCATCCTCCTTTTCTAGTGTAGAGTAAACCATATAACCATTATATATGGGTTGTTGTTCCTATTCGTAATTGGATATATAGGATTAATCATTTATATATGAACGTGATTTTATTTTCCCCATTTTAATTTAATCAAACAACATGGAGTTTGATTGTTGATTCAAAAGGATACATTGGATTCAAGTTTGTGGTTCAATATTGTCTCCAAAAAACACACCACCTCTATATAAAATTATAAATCCAATGATTCAATATTCTAAAATATAAATGAATACATCATAATATTATATCAAAATGATATAAAATATATAATACATGTAAGTGTTCCATTATCCATATGGGTGGTATTAGATCGTTGGAACTTGATTGACTAGTCCCACATTGGGTTATTGGAAGGATTCATGAATAAATATTATATCCATAAAAGAGTATTAGAGTATGAAATAATACCACTGAAAAGAGTGTGTTGATCTAGATCCCTTGTCCTCTCAACAAATCAGTTTTATGAGATGTTACTTATAACATTCTATTACCACCAGATTTTGGAAGCACTTTATCATTGACTAAAAATTAAGACATGGTTGAAATATATTGCGAAAAACAACCCATTGGTTTATTTTTAGCATAATTATAAATTACTTAAATGAATTAATATGTATATATTATTATCTATTTCTCATTGGTTCACAACATTTAATTTATATTATTTTTAAGGGTTTCATTCCAATATCATTTCTAGAAAAATATTATTGGGAATGTATTTCTACCTCGAGAATATTTATGTGAACATCATCTAAAAAATAGTACTCTTATACATTGGTTGTCATTTTAGTTTTAATGTCCCCTAATAAATTCAATTACCTTGTTAAATAATTTACCTAATGGGAAAATGAATGGGAAACAAAATAATCCACTCCCTTTTAGTATGAATATATCATCATTCATATCTATATTAATTATATTATTTTTTGATTTCAATATCTAACAATTAATAATTTATTTCAGCTTCCTTAGAAAAAAATTATTTTTTTTAAATATTATAAAATAATTTCTATATTAATTTAAATATGGGTTGTTTTTTGGAAGCATAAGTGAAAATAATATCTTTTTACCTTTTTCCTAATATAACACTTCCACTCAAGATCATGAATCTGTATGAATATTAAATTCCATATGTGAATTTTTTTTTCAATATTTTTCAAAACACATTTTTATTTTCAAGAGTAAAATGAAATATTGTAATACTATTAAAGTGTAAACGTTTTATTTTAAAATGAAATGATTTTTTTAAAGGGACATTATCATATTTAGATTATAACAATGAAGTATACAATGTTTTTTTTCTATTTTAAAATATAACTTTTAGAGATTATTTAATTTATATTCTTTTACCTTAAAATAAATTATAATTTTTTAATTGTAGTATTTAATTTTTTTACCAATATCATGTTATTATTTATTAGTGGAAAAAATAACAGGTTTTTATATATTTTATAAAATGGAAAATTTATATTATTTTACAAAATATTATCGCAAATAATTATAATTTTATTAGTAGATATGTAAACATCATTTGGTGGTCCTTGTATAGAACTAGGTATATTAATTATGAAACCATCTAAATCAATTCTCTAAATAGATAATGAAATTTCCTATAAATTACATTATGAAGCACACTAATTTAAAATGGGTAGTCTAAATTATTTTTAATCATGTTGTTTTCATTAGTCTCTCAATGTATTCTAGGAACCAACCAAGGTTAACACTGAACTGATCACCTGAGACATACCACAACAAAGCATGAAGATAATTCCCAATCCCTATTGGATGGAAAATTATGTCGATCCTAAAAATGAAGCAATTTGGAACTATTTTTCCAATAAAAAAGCCAAATAAACAATTATTAACTAAGAAATAAAAAGATAAACACTAGCTGTGATAATAAAATAAAACTCAACATACCAACACCTGGTCATACGGGTTAACATCAACCAATAAATTATCATCACCCCATATAGAATTAAATTGTTTGAGAGTCAGAACACAATATAAAAATAGAAAATAAACTATACGAGTGAGTATTAAAACTCTATAGGTGTGCATGGTTAAACTATTATATATGCCTTAACATAAAAAAAATCAAATTCAAGTAATAAAATGATAATACATCTATTTAAAATGTTGGTTTTACATTCTATTCAAATTCAAATCTTAATATCTCATTTTGAAGAAACCATAACATTTTCTTCCCATCACACTTCCAAATATACTTTTACAACCATGCATTGAGATTTCAAAATAGAAACAAAAAAATTTGGAATAATACATGATTATTCATAATGGCTGAAATAAATATGTATAACGTTTTCTAGAAATATCCTTAAATATTCCATGGACAAAATTTCCACCACATACAAATTGTGATAACCACATAATAATGAACCATGTCACAAGAAATAACCCTAGGAAATTTCTATAGTTAAATAGTGCTTGTAGAAGATTATGAATCTCATACCATGGTGATGAAAATTCTCCAATAAACTACCAAAAACGTTCCCATTCATGATCCATTAGAGTGCATCTCATACCAAGGTATAATGGTACCATATCATAATCTAATACCAATATTTTTCCCATACATGAGTCAATAAATTAGAACACATACCATGTAAGGACCAGACCCCATTTTCCTAGAGATAGTGCCTTAATTTATTTCATTAGCATATAAACAAGAAATATGTATCCTAAAGTACCAAGTAGTTTAGTAGAATTTGGAAAAAAAATACATATATATTTTTTACAATGCATCATTAAATGATATAAAACACTAATTTTTTCTGTTATAAAAATCCAAAACACCTAGATTATGCCTTGAAGAAACTCATAAACAACATCTAAATATCCTGTGAAAAAGATATATAAGAAAGGGGTGAGCTAAAATGCTCAATAAGAGTAATAAATACAGTACAATAGAACATAAACATTAACATTATTCAAGGGGAATAATTTAAAACACATGTCTTTATAAATAATAAACTTGATCACATTTGGACCTGAATGTGTGCTGAGTAAATAAGGTCATAATGAAACATAATCATGGTTTTTATACTAGTCGAATAACCACATGGAATTTCAATAACTAAATTCATAATTATGGAGGTGAAAATTCGGGACATTGTGAAACATTTTGGTAAGGCCTCAGCCAAGACTTATAAAAATTATTAAGGCCTCCGCCAAAACTATTTATCAAATTGCGAAAGGACTCTGCCAATTTCATATCTATTTGTCTCATTAGACCTACAGATGAATAAAAGGGATATATAGGGCCTCAAAAATCACATAAAACGTCCAATTCATTTTTCATATGAGTGGGGATAAGCATAATCAACATATACATTCATATTGAAACAATCATATGAAATATAACTAACTTTCCCAAACCATTAAACATAATACACTAACAATTCTGAGTAATATGGTGAATGGTTTTTGGATAGATCATCCACAATAATATTATTCAAAAAAATCAATCAAATAGGGTAGATTCCATTTTAAATGATTAAACACAATAATAAATAATAATAAACATGTTAGTAGAATAAGACAAAAATACTCTAATAAAGTCTTTAAGAGATTCATAAGATAAATATACTTTTATTTTTGAAAAAAAAAAGTTATTTTAGAAAAAAAAATAAACCAAAAGTGAATTAATATATTATTTTCATAATAAAATGAATAATTTAATAAATATAATGGTTCGAACAAATATATTATATAGTACCCTTCAAAAAAGGTTATAATTTGAGGAATTCCTTTGATTCCTGTTTGTATTTTGAAAAATATTATGAATTTTGATTTTAAAATGTGTAACTATCCAAAAAATAAGGAAGGGTATTGGTTGGTAAACATATATATAACACTAAAAAATATTTAATGTGGATTAAATAATAATATATAAGAATTTCATTAAGGTAATTAGACAAAAAAAGTAACCCGAATGAAAATGGAGGTTCGGATGAGAAAACCCTTATCTTAAGTCGAAATGTATTCCCCTCTTGAACTTATTATCCCAGAATATGATATTATAGTCATTAATAACATAACTAAGAACCTATTATAAATGTATTTTCATTATCATATTTTTATTTAGTACATTTATGTCCTTATTGTTATGTTATAATATCGAATTCTGTCATTCCGGGGTGTTCGATTTCTGGATTTTCATAATTGGATCACTTGTTTTTATGTAATGGAGTTCATGTGAAATTTTTTGTAAATCACAAGAATTGAAATTAAATATTATTTATAAACATTCATAATTGTTAATGGTCATTTATATATTTTTGTTACATCTAATGAGGATGAATCACTAGATGACATCCACTTCAATTATTTGATGGTATTTGGATTATTATGAACTAGTTTGGTCATAAAAATTAATAATATGTATATATAAAGTTTCCTAAATATAAATTAGGTAATAATTAATATATTATAGTCTGGTTAAACCATAATAAAGGATTAATGACCAGTAATTAAGTAGAAATTGATTAATGAAACTTCATCGTTCGCGATGGTTATTAATTGGAACCTCATGGATGTTGACTTGGTTTATAAATATAAAATGGACAGAGTAAGAATGTTGATGATGTTTATTCTATTGACATGATATTATTCTAGAATATATATTATAAAGGATTTATCATGGTCATTTTGATAGAGGAGGTGAGCATAGGATAATCAAATAAGATAAATTTAAATGAAACTAAATGAAAAATAATGGTGCTTTACCTCTTGAAATAACCCCCTTGATAACCTCTTTAAGGGAAGGGGTATTAGTCATTTCATAATCCTAAGAGCTTCTAGGATGTTTATAGTTACTAGGGAATCATAATTGGGTAGATATTTGAGGAGAATCTTGGATTAGAGGAGTGAAGAGAAGAGGGAGGGGGGTTTATAGTGGAGGCGAGTGGTAAATTTTGAATATTTATTTCATTATTTTATCAATTCTATCAATACAACCAATAATGTTTTTTCATGTGACCCCTAATAGTAATAAGTTCATGTGAGATAGTACCAAGTGGACTTACATCAAATATGATGTCATAAGTAGTGTATTTAACTGGTAATTTGAATATACAGTATTTTAACGTATTTCACTATTCATAAAAAATTCTCAAATTCCAGAAAATTACCAAAATTTCACCCCTTCCATTTTTCGATGTTTAGAATTCAAAAATGAACACCATTTTTCAAAAATAATTTTCTTAATATTATGAATACAAAAAAATCATAGTTAATTCATAAAATAACAATTTTAAATATATAATTAGTTTTTTATAACATTGAAATATTAATTAAGATCTCATTATCTTATTACCTAAAAAACATAAAATAATATCATTATTTACTATTAATAAGGGTTATATTATTATTAATATTACTATTAATAAGGGTATGTTTCTATTCACAAAAAATCATGATTGTTCTGTAAGACTCCAAAGGAATTTTCTTATCACTACTCTAGATGATCATTTTTAGAAATTCAAACCACACTAGAAAAAGTTTCTTGTTTAATGGATTGATTATAAAATGCAATAAATATTTATTTTCAACACTTTGTGGTGTTACATTCTCCCATCATTAAAAAAATGTAATCCTCCAAATTTACAAAATATTACCAAAAATGATTCGGGTATGTCTTCAATATAAGCTCCTCAGGCTCACAAGTTGCTTCTTCTTTCTTATTGTTTCTCCAAAGATCCTTTACCAAATGAGTCATCTGATTTCTCAATACTTGTTATCCGGTATCAATAATCTTTATAGGATCTTCCCAATAAGAATGATCGGGCTCAGGTTCTATTTCTTCATTGACGAGTGCACGTATTGGGTATGGCTGGTGTTTTTTTAACATTGACATGTGGAACACATTTTGAACATTCGAGAGACTTGGTGACATTTCCAAATGGCAAGATATGACTCCAATTTGGTCCATAATTTCAAAAGTTGTGATGTACCTGGGACTTAATTATCCCTTCTTACTGAATCTTATAATACCCTTACATGGAGATTCATTTAAGAAAACAAGTTCTCTTTCTTGAAATTCCAAATAACTACTTTTGTTATCAACATAACTCTTTTTACTACTTCGAGATGTTTTGATATTTGTTTGGATAACCTTAACATTTAAGTTGTTTCCTAAACAATATATGTTCCTATGAGATCTCTTTCACCAACATCATCATAGTATGTTGGTGTATAGAATCTCTTTCTATAAAATGCTTCATATGGTTCTATCTTAATACTTTAATGAAAGATATTATTATAGGAAAATTATAAGAGTGGTAATTACTGATCCCACATACCTAGAATTTCATGTGAACAAGACCTAAACATGTCTTCCAGAAGATGGAAAAATCCATTCTGATTGTCCATTGGTTTGTGGGTGGTAGGTTGTGCTCAAACGAATATCAGTATCTTGGGCCTTCTGAAGACTTTTATATAATTGTGATGTAAAATGGGGATCATGATCAGAAACAATTGATAAGGGTACACCATGATGTCTTACAAAATCATTAATATATAGTTTTGATCAATGTTCAATTAGAGACTTGTCTCTTATAGTATGTAAATGTGATGATTTTTTAAGATGATAAAAAATAAACCACATCGCATCATTATTTCTTATAGTATTTGGTAGCCCAATGAAAAATAACATTGTTATATCATCCCATTTCCACATAAGAATATGAAGGGTTTGCACGAATTCTCCAAGACATTGTCTTCTAGCCTTTACAAATTGAGAAACTAAAAATATCGACACGTAATCATAAATATCCATCTTCATGTTTCCCCACCAAAATAATCCATTATATCTCTATACATTGTTTTTCTACCATGGTGTATAGAGAAATTAGAGCTGTGAGCATCATCCAATAGTTCCTACATTATATCAAGAACAACCAGGACACAAAACCTCTTTCCGAATTTTAAAATTCCACCTTAAAATATGAAGTCAATCAACATCCCATCATTTACAACTTTAATTTTCTATTGAAACTAATCATCCTCATCCAAAGAACATTATATCCTTTCTAGTAATGATGGTTCAGAAACCATTAGAAAATGTAGTGATGTTTTACCTTCCGTGATAATTCTTATATCTATCTGTACTAGATCAGAGAACAAAGGATCCCTTTCAAATCTCGTCTTGTTCAGAATTATGTGGTCATTTCTACTCAAAGTGTCTTCAACATTATTTCCCTTCCTTGGGTGGTGGTGCACTGTGTAATAATAATCCTTGAGTAGCTCAATCCATATACTTTGTCACATGTTGAGTAATTTCTATGAGAAGATATATTTCAAATACATATGTTTTAAATACATCTCACAATATTCACCATTGAGTTAATGTCTACAAATCTTCAGAGAAAAAATTACCACTTCTAACTCAAGATCACAATTTGGATATTTCTATTCATGAAATTTTAGCTTTCTATATGAATAGGAAATCACTCTATCATTCTTCATAAGGGAACAACCAAGTCCTTTCTTTGATGCATTTCTAAAGATCACAAATCCATAATTCCATGATGGTAGATTCATGAATGGGGCATTCACTAATCTTCACTTCAATACTTTAAAACATTATTCACATTCCATTTTCTATATGAATTTAGCCCCTTTTGTGTAATATTGGTCATTTGGTTGGCTAAATGGGTGATTTTCTAAAGGAAATTCCGATAATTACATGCTAAACAAGTAAAACTACGTACCCCAGTTATGTTTTTTAGAGTATGTCAGTCTTGCATAGCCGTTGACTTCGCAGGATCAAAAGATAATCCATATTTTAAGAAAATGTGGCACAGAAAGGAAACTGATTGAATCCAAAAATCAAACTTTCTAAACATCCCATATAATTTATTTCTTCTTAGAGTCTTCATAATAATGCACAGGTGAATTTTATTATCTTTATAGAATTTATAGTAAAACAAGATATCATCAATAAACACCACCACAAATTCATCAACATATTACTTGAAAACTTTATTCATTATATCCCTGAAAACAGATGGTGCATTAGTTAGCCCAAATGTCATTTATGTAAAATTGTAATGCTCGTACCTAGTTTGGAATAATATTTTTGGAATATATTCCTTCCTAAAAAGCAACTGATGATATCCAGATTGAAGATCAATCATTGAAAAATATTGGGCTATAATAAGTTGATCAAATAAATCATAAATGCGAGGTATGTGATACATGTTATTTATTTTTATTGTATTGATCTTCCTGTAGTCAATTCACAACTTCATAGATCCATATTTTTTCTTATCTAATAGAATAGGGGCTCCCAATGGAGAAACACTAGGGAGAATAAAACCTTTATCACTCAATACTTCTAGTACATTCTTTAGTTTAACTAACTCCATTGTGGACATTCTATAAACGGTATTTGATATGGGCCTTGAACCTATAATTAAGTCAATGTAGAACTCAATTTCTTGGTATGGAGGATGTCTAGGTAAATCCTCTTGAAATACATCAATATGATCTTGCACAACAGGTACATATTCTATTGGAACATTTATTTCGTCACCCATAGTTACTGCATTCCCATCCTTACCAATAATTCAATTCAGTAGAGCTACTAGGGGTGGATCTAGATGATAATTAGATGGTGGGGTTTCTACTATAAAGATAATGGATTCTACACCATTCTCAAAAATTGTAACATCATTCTACTTGAAATAAATCTTCGCATCATAATTTGATATCAAATTTATACCGAGAATTATATCAAATTAGATCATTAGTATGATGATAATTTTTTCACCTAAAGAACATTTATATGAAATTAGGGGGAATGATCAACAAGCCATTGTTGAAATGATACATCTACTAGAAGTTTTGACAGATAACTCTTTTATTAAATCAAATTTGGCATGTCTAATTTTCTTGGAAAACTAGGATGATATAAATGAATATGGGGATCTGAAATAAAATAAATCATTGGATTAGTTTCATTAAACAATTAATTTACATTCCCCCACTTCATTAGGAACCTCAGTATCAGCAGTTGTGATAGCATAAGCTTGTCCCTGCCCCCTTATCCTTTTTGTTGCATGATTCTTTGACGCTTTAGACAATCATTATCATAGTGTCCCATCTCTCAACAAATATAGAATTGAACATTAATGGATTCATTCTTTCCCATAATATCACCTTAAATATGGAATTTTATTCCATATTTGTAGCATGCTTCTTTTCCATTTATTCAGGTGTCGAGGTGTTTCCTTTAACAATTGTCATTGGGTGTAATTTCAACTCTTCCCTTCTTCCCTATTTCCTTATTTCCTTTTTTAGAGTTTTCTTCATTACTCTTATTATATTTCTTTCCCATAAATATTTAAGACATGTAGAATTACTTTTCTGTTCTAATAGCACATGAAACTATATCTTCAAATGATTAGAAACACATGAATACTAGAGCCCACCATAGGAATGGCAGTAGTCCATCAAATAATTGATCAATCTTCCTCCTCATATATTTTATTTAGTCCACAACATGCCTTTCTATGATTTTGAAATTAGATTCATAATTTGAAACATTTTCATCTTATTTTTGCTTCAAATTTAGAAACTGTCTTTCCACATCCATTCAATAATCAAGAGGAAAGTATTTCTCTAGGATTATTTCATTAATGTCCCTCCATTCAATATCTTCTATCTGTTCTTCCTGCTTTGTGTTTTTTATTAAAGACCAACACTGAAATGGAACTCTTGATAGATGATAAACTATTATGATGACCTTCTCTCTTTTGTTACATCCCAAGGTGATAAATAACTTATCTTTGGAACATATCCACAGTTTAGCATCAAATGGATTTGTAGTCCAATTAAATGATGTGGGTACTTGTGGCATAAAGTGATCTAATAAATCTCCTCCACGTGAAAGATATGGATACTCCATATGAGTAAGGTTATTGTTAATAACCTGCGTATTTTCTCCCATAATTGTTTTAAGCTTCTTATCACAAGTAACATCACCAGAGCCTGCATCATTATCTTGCATCAGAGGGAAATCCCTACATGGGATACGCGGGTTCATGCGATTTCCATTTCTTCCACTAGGAGCCATTTCTAGATTATGACATACACTATATTGGGTTATGAATAATAATTTCTAATATTATCATTATTAAATACATAGAATAAATTGAAATCCTATGCATATCTAATCCAAAAATCCCAAAAATGGATTCATTGAGAAAAATTTACATTTAAATCAGTCATAATGGATTGTTAATAAAATGTGAATTATCCTAATAAAATCCCCAGGGAGTGTCAATAACAAGAGTGTGGAAAGGCCCGCTATCATGTACCATGATACCCCGGGTCAACCCCGAATCTCATTGATAGAGCTTTCACCCCTATGTGCATCTGTTCTAAAGCCACATATTCCTTTTTGTATCCATACATTGATGAATTTTTATAAATATCCACATAATATATTTCATTCCAAAATACTATGATGTTCTAATATTCTTATCCAAATGACTATATTAGGGATTTTTTCCCTAATCAAATTTTTCTAAATCTTGATTCCAAATTTTCTACTAATGTTCCTCTGATTCCAACTTTAAGTACCCGACCCATGTTTCCAAAAACCGGTGCTTTAATTTGTTACATTATTTTATAAATCCAGAATATGTATCCCAAAGGACCATGTAGTTTAGTGTTTTTTGGAAACAAGATACACATATAATTTTAAAATTACATCATGAAGGTAAATACAACAGTAATTTATTTTATTAGAAACATCAAATCCTCACAGATTATGCATGCAAGTCACTCATAACTAAATTCTATATATCATGGGAAAATGAAACATAATAAAGGGGTGATATCAAACACTCATTAAGAGTATGATATATAGAATAAGACAATATAAAAAAACATTAATCATGTTGGATAATTGAAAACACACACCATTGTAACTAATAAACCTGAACACATTATGGTAGGAATATGAGCTGAGTAAATAACTCCATAATAAAACATAATCATGTGTATTATATTAGTCGAATACCAACAAGAACATTAAATTAATATATTCCTAATGATTAAAGTTATTATGATAGAAATTCTAAAACATTTTTTCAAGGCCTCGACCAAGACGTCCAATAATGATTAACGCCTCAGCCAAAACCAAATATCAAATTGGGAAAGGCCTCATCCAATTCCATGCCTATTTGTATCATGAGACCAACAGATGCATATAGGGACTATATATTTCCCCACCCATAACATAATAAGTTTAATGCACTACTCATATGAGTGGGGATAATGATAAACAAAATATAAAATCATATTGAAATTATCCTATGAAATGTAACTAACTTTCCCTAATTATTAAAAATAATACACTAATCATTTTGAGTAAAATGGTGAATAGTTTTTTGATAGACCATCCACAATGAAATTTTTCAAAAAAATCTACAAAATATGGTAGAATACATCATAAATGATCAAACCTAATAATATATATTAATCAACAAAAGAATTGAATCAGACAGAAATACTTGTATAAAAACATTAAGTAGTTTTTGTGATAAATACCCTTTTATTTTGAAAAGAATAGTTATTTTGGTAAAATCACTGTATAAAAATAGATGTGAATTATGATAGTATTTTAATAACACAATGAGTGATTTTATAAATATTATGGTTTCCAAATAAAAACATATTAGAGAGTTCCTATCAAAATAGGTAAGAATTTGAAGAATTCCCTAGATTCCGGATTTTATTTTGGAATCAAATATGAATATTCTTTTGAAAATGTGTAACTATCCAAAAAATAAGAAGAAGATCTAGTTGGTAAACATATATAGAACATTAAAAACAATTTTACAATGATTACATAATAATATAAAATAATTTCATTGAGTTAATTAGACAATAAAAGTAACCCAAATAAAAACGGAGGTTTGGGTGAGAAAACCCTTACCTTAAGTCTCAATGTGTTCTCCTCTTAAACTCAATGTCCTGGAATATGAAATTATACTCACTAGTAAATTATCTAAGAACCTATTATACATTTATTTAGTTTATCTTAATTTTTTTAGTTCATTTATTTCCTAATTAATAAGTTATATAATCAAATCATGTTATTCTAGAGTGTTTGTTTTCTTGATTTTCATAATCAGTTCACTTGTTTTTATGTAATGAAGTTCAGGTAGAATGGTTGTAAATCTCCAGAATTAAAATTAAATATTATTTATTAACATCAATAATTGTTAATTTCCATTTATATCAATTTTTTACAGGGAATGAGGATGAAACTTTTGATGACAACCACTTCAATTATTTGGTGATATTTGGATTATTATTGACTAGTCTTGACATTAAAATTAAAAATATGTACATACACTAGGTAAGGAATATTAAATAGGTTATAATGAATATATTATAGAACAGTTAGACCATAAAAATGGTTTCATGACATGTAATTAAGGATAAATTGAAGAAAGAATCGTCATACTCCATGGAGGTTATAAATTGGAACCTCATGGACATTGATTTTGTTTATCAAAATAAAAGAGATGGAGTAAGAATATTGATGATGGTTCTTCCATTAAAATGATATAATTCAAGTATATAGATGATAATATATTTATCAGGGTGATTTTGAGAGAGGATGTGAGGAGAGGATAACAAAATAAGATAAATTTAAATGAAACTAAATGAAAAAGAAAAGTTATTTACCTCTTTAAATAACCACCTTGAGAACATCCTTAATGGAAGAGGATTTGATATTTTTCAACACCAAGAGATTATTTGAAGTGATTAGTGACTAGATAAGGGTAATTGGAAATATAAATTTGGAGCTTCAAGGATTAAAGGAGTTAATAGAAGAGGGAGTAGGGATTTATAGTGAGAGAGAGGTGTAAATTTGGAATATTTTATTCATTATTTTAATATTTCTATCATGAAAACCAATATTGTTGTTTCATGTGATCTCTAATTGTAATAAGTGCATTTTATTTCACACCAAGTGTATTTACATCACTTATGATGTCATAAATAGTTTATTTAACTAATAATTTGAATATATGATATTATACTGTATTTCAGTATTCATAAAAAATTCATGAATTTCCGAAAAAATCCAAAAAATTCAATCCTACCATTTTTCGATGTTTATAATTCAAGAATGAACTCCATTTTTCAAAAAAACCTTTTAAATATTATTAATGTAATAAAATAAAATTTAATTGGATAAATAAAAAATATAGATGAATAATTTGTTTTATATCACATTGAAAAATTAATTATGATCTCATTAACTTATTACATAGGAAAATAAAATAAAATAATTATTAACTATTCATAAGTGTGGTATTATTATTCATATTTATATTCATAAGGGTATATTACTATTCCCCCAAAATAATGTTTGTTCCATTAGACTCCAAATAACATATTGATCACAACTCTAGATTACCATTTTTTTAAATTCTGAACATAGTTGAGGCAATGTTGTGTTTAATGGATAGATTATAAAATGTATTCAATATTTATTTTCAAAACCATTGGGTGTTAAGACCCATGTTCATGTGGTCTCTAATCATATCACATGTTTAGTTAGTGTTTAAATAATCAATCCTATTAGATGAATCAGCTCCCTGAGCACTTATGAATTTATTAGTGAACAAATTCTAGTTTTCCTACCTAGCTACTCGAGTTTCACATGTTCATTATTTCAAATTGTGGTGAGTTTTTATCAAGAAAAAAAAATTTACATATATTTTTTTTACCAAAAAAACCCATACAACCCCTCATCGCCAATATATATCCTTGAGTGAATCCCGATTATCATGTCTCAAAATAATGGTTAAGCCTCTTCACTAGGCACATATCACATATCAGAAATGTCACATATAGATCATATTTCTAAAACAATGGTGCATGCCTAAATATTGGTATTCCACTTCATCAAATAATTTTCATAGTGCCCAAATTTCTTCTTATATTACATGGAATACTTTAATATTAAATAACATAAAATCCCTATAATTTTATGTTCCAATCCTTTTAAAATCCCAATCAAAAAAACCATGGCACCATACATTTAATAACATACTTGAAATCATGATTTAAACTAGGAAATCGTTTTATGAAATTAAAATTTCCAATTAACCTAAACTTTAATCCAACATCTTGGGAATTACACACCACACACACAATAATATTTTAGAAAACACTTTTATGCATTTAATGTGTTCATAATTATAATGAAATCTTGGAATAATATTTAAATAAAGATTGCAAATTTTGAAACATAATGGTGAATAATAAAAAATATAGGAAATACTAACATCAATCATATCCATCACTTTTCATATAATATAATTACTATTAAATATTAATAACCATTTCAATGAAAAAAAATTATTGAATTAAAATTAAAGGCACTAGCATTTTGAACCAATGTCAAACTCAAAGTGCACAGTTTTATACAATGAAAACATGAAGCTTCCTCTTTTTATTGCACACATACACACATTTTCTTATATTCCTGGAAACTAAGATCATATGCACATATTTTCATGGCCAAATATGTATAATGGGATACTTAGACATAGGACTATACATACATAAACCCTATTACACTTTAATTCATATGCGTCTTCATACTTATATTTAATCATACCTAGAAACATTCTAAATAACCATACTTATATGGGTGAATATATATAAAAGGGGGACTTTTAAATTTATATATATATTCTTACATATGAATATGTATATAAGGCCTTGATAATGGCAGCTCAAAACCAACCCAACAAGGACCAAGACATGCTACAATAATTAGAAGGGAAGAGCACACATGAAATTAATAAAATACTTTTAACAATACATATATAAATTATAATTAACTAATAATAAATTAAAATAACCCAATTTCACTTTAAAACCCATCAAAATTATTTTTAGGATAACGAAGAACACATTTTCAATTAGTAGAAAAACCCAATGGAGAACACTAGTGAAAATCTCTGTCGAAACATTTTTTCTTCATTAAAAATTTCATAGGTACTCATAATAAAAATATTAGATATAAAAAATACATGTTTTAATAGAAATAACGAAAATCCTTATGATTAATCTTATAGGAATGGGGAAAGACTACCTCGAACATAAACAAATGGTTAATCCCTTTGATAATAGGAAATGGAGGGTTGAGGGAGGAATCCACAAACCCTAGGTACGAAACACAAAAATATACACATCAAAATACTCATGAAACCCATACCCTAGGGATTAGTCTACATGTAGAAAACTATGGGGAAATATGAGTATGAACTAAAACAGAATATGTGGAACCCAGAGGAGGAAGAATGCTTAACTATGATGATCACAAATAAAATCCAAAGAAAAAATGGGAAGATATGGAGATCTAAATGAGATGGGTAATGTTCCTGGGGTTCTTTTACATGAATAATTAAAAGAGGGAGTATATAATGGTAGATGTATCCACATGAGGTGATGGAGTAGGAATGGTCACCAGAGGAAGAGGGGAGGAGGTGGTGGAATGTTGCAGGGAGGCTCCTCCATCTGGGGTGTCCCATGCAAGAGGAGAAGGGGAGGGGGTTCCGATAACCAAATGGTTAGGGATAACCATTTTTGTTATAAAAAATAAATATAGTAATAATAATAATCATCATGATATTATTATTATTGTTGTTGTTAAATAAATTTATATATAATTTATTTATTTTTTTATTTGGTTTTCAGATACATTTCATTTGTTTTTTTTCATCAATAGGCCGACCACATAATTTCGACACATGTTATACCACAACATTAATAAACCATGAACACCCAATTAGAGTTAATGGTCACAATCATGGGATGGTTGCCGTCTTTGAGATGATATGTTTCAACTGTGATATTCGTATTTGTCATTTGACAGAGCCATTTCACATGATTGTTGTGTGGTTTTCTCTAACAATGAAAAAGATCTGTTCCATGTACCTAATGTTAAGAAGGACTACATGGTCACTATTGGTAATAACATGTCTTCTGTCAAAACATGCTCAACATGTTCTCAAATAGTAGATAGGGCCAAAAACCAACCAAAGACTTATAAACTCACAAATTATCACCAGGAACCTGACCTGAACCTTGACTGATAAACTGATCACCATGAAATTAAAAAATAAAAATGAAACCAATGATTTGGTGTGATAGTTTTCTCCACAATAAAAATATTGTACCTCTAGAATTTACACCATATTAATGATGAATTAAACTAGAACATGATTCCACATGATGAAAAACAAAACCACAATACTTATTTTGACATTTTAACTCCTCAAGCCACACACAACCGTATCTAGAGGGAATAGAAAAAGGGGAAATATTGGGAAAAGAGTTGAGGGTTCTCCCCACAATAATAATACTACTAGAATGAACAATATTAAAACTCCAAACAAGGGATAACTCTCGAACTACAAACTTGAACCAAATAAAGAACCATCAACATAGACAAACTAGAGGAATCCCAGAATAGACAATTCCACACCACAGGGGATCCCTAAAAAACCCCAAACCGAGAATCAACCAAACCAAAATTTATCCTCTCCGTAACATAAATGAATCTCCAAATCAAGAACATCCCTAAACAGAAACCAATCCACTAAGATACATCCATTGATGTTTTCACATCACAAAGGCACAATCCCAACTACATTGGTTTACAAGGATTCATGACCACATAGCCTCTCACAAAAAAAGGGGAACGTTAATGAATTTGAAAGACTACAGAAGAGATAATTTTATAATAGAAAAGACTGTAACAAGTAAATGCGACATCAACACCTTTTTCATAAAAAAATGGACCTTTAAAAATAAAGAAAACAACAATAGCAAATCTTAAAATGTCTCCATTCCAACACTGGAGACAATTTTTTGAAAAAGGCCCCCAGAAAAAATGACTCTTGACTGTATGATAGAGTCAATCTAAGGAATTTGGATAGATCCTGGATGTCTTGATGTATCATCTGCAACTCAAATATGAGATAACAATATTCAAATAAAAAATATTCATTCGATAGTTAATCTTACAAAACCACTTCAGATGACCCAAAATGCAATGTTGAACAAATATTCTTTTCGCAACCCACTATGAAATGGATTTTTAGCTAATAAAGGTGGGAGAGAAACCAAGAAGACTCATGATTAGTCCAATGTCTGGAATGGTTCTTATCATGACCACGTAATTCTATGTCATGTTAGCGTTTTCAATGATAATACTCTGACAAACAGTTATTCATAATTTTTTTAAAAGAATCAAACAATATCAATTTTTATAGGTTAAAACCAGTAACGATGACCAAAACTAATTCCCAAAACTAAACTTCACCTAAATAATGAGGGAAGAAACATAGAATCTAATCATTCAATCCATAATATAGCTTTTCTGGGGAATACTAACATATACGTAGCATAAGGATGAAACAAAATGCATCATAAACCAAAATTACACTCATAAATAACAAATGAAAACAAAAACTTAAATCACAATTCGAACATCAGTTTGAACATTTAAAAACCAAAATCCCCTGAAAGAGGATTCAAAAAATGACACTAAAACATTAAAAAATTTATCACTAATTTTTTAATACATTGAAAGCCCCCTTTTTGAAACCCATTTTTTTAAAACAAAACAACATAAATTCCCACCATTGACATATATATATATATGTTCTGTATCAAATAAACATCCACAAATGCCACTAATTATACAATTTCGACATAAATACATCAATATGTGTGATCATTCATAGAAATTACATGGGTCCATTCATAACATTTCTCATTTCGAAAAGAGTACAATAAACAAAAATCAAAAGTTCCAATCAAATTTAAAGCCTCACCTTATCATTAAAGAACAACATTTCCAAATTCAATGTAAATATTCATTTTACATTCCAAAAAATATTTGAAACATCCAAAAATGACTCCTATGAAACCTTCATGTTTCCCATTGAAACCAAATGTTCCATTTAAAGAAACCCATTTCCATGATTCGTTTACATTTGAAATACCATTTTTCTACACTATATTTAGTCTTCTATATTGAAATCCATTTCCTAAAATAACATTTTCATTTTTGAAATCTAATCACTTCATCAAAAACTAATCCCAATCATAAATCACAAAAAAACATCAACAATAAAGAATAATTGGATTTTCCTAACCTGGAAACATTGATTAAAATACACTGATTCGATCAATTATCATTAACATGAAGTGTAAGAAACCATGCCCTTAGGATACACATGGGTCACTACTCATTTTAAACATGAAATAGAGAATTTTCATACTCCCATTGTCACCAACTATCCATAGAGACAAAAAAGTAATACTCAAATCCTATACTACCCATTGAAGCTCAACGCTTAGGATGAGCAAGGTCCATGACTATAACATCTTGCCCCTAATCATTGGACGGAGTTATGTCAGATGTTCTACGTTGACTTAAGAGAAATTAATTATGAGGGAGTCATAAATGACTGGGGGTGATTATCCATTTTAATTGAAGAAACTAATTAAACATTCCTTATCGATAAATGATTACATGATGCATGAAAAAAATTTACTTCACTCAAACAATAACAATGTACAACAAAAAAACCCAAATTAAACCATGAAAACCAATAAAATATCCATGATGAAGACTAAAGTAGAAAATTTCTAATGACTACAAGAACAAGATCCATAACTCTACACCACACTCCCAGCTCTACCACCACTAGACTACCTAAGAATCACCCTACGATACTAATGAAACAAGATTATTCACATATACCTATATCCTAGAGTACAATATCTTTTAAGTCACCAAGGTTCCAAAGTAGGAGGAGTAATAAAAATCATTTGGATTTCCCCAATGATTTTTGAACTAATTCCACCAGTATAAATCATGTGAAATCATTATATAAACCTTTTAAAATAAATCAATAAAAAGTTCAGAAATTTCCATGAAGAAAAAACACAGAACTAAGACAATGTATACCTAATAAAACACATTTTTTATTGAATGTAACCACACAAGTCATTAAACATTTTTAAATTTTACATTGGTATAACCCATTTAATTTCATATTACCCAATACAAACACCTCAACTCCATAAAAAAGTAAACCACCCAATAATGGTGTTACCATTGATGGTCTAACTTCACATCCAACCTTGAAGCCTTTTTATTGATGTAATTCACGACCATATTCCAACCCTATGATGGTGGTACTTCACTACCACCAAACATCCCCCCAATTCATATCATACATAACTATTTAATAAAAAAAATACAAATCAATTACTTCTAAACCATTCTAATAACAACATATAGTTATTGAGGACACCCATAAGCCAACATACATTCCAAACAATATTTCTACCAAATATACCAAATAATTTCTATAAAACAACAGTTTATTGAAAATACCTTTAAGACTTAAACCATTCTAAAACATATTTCCCATCCATTTTTTATAATGTATTTTATTAAAAATATGTTCCAAGAAATATTTTTCCATAAATCAACCATAGCCATCGATTTTAAAATCACCATTCTAAAATCCCATGAGAACTTGTTTTTAACAACAATATCAAAATTTATGAAAATTCATCAAATCATGAGTAACAAGGTTTCAACCAATATTTTCACATCAATTTCCAAATCAATTTCATGAAAAATAATTTATTCGAAATCAAGACTTTTATTTATAAAGAGGATTCTATAGTGAAGCCATACACCTTGTGGGTTGTGGGGAAAATAATCAATGCCACAAACTATCACTAGATCTGGGTGAAAACTCAACATATCTTCTATAGATATCATCCCCTAACACCAACCTGGACAAAAATCACCATTATTGGTGTCAAAAAACCAATATCAATCCATTATAGAATTATATCATTGAAACAAATAGAAAAAATATTAGTTCTATGAAAAATCAAGAATCTACCAATGTAAGAGAATTTACATGGATGATTTTCCTTCAAAGAACCATGAAAACCCGGTCAATGGCTTCTAGAATTACGGGGAGAGGTTACCATGACATGCATATAAAGAAATAATGAGTGAGGGTTTAAATGGTGAATAAATTAGGGTTTTAATGTTATAATTTCAGTAATCCCAATTTTAAAACCATCTCATTAACTCGTGCATGGTTTAACCACATTGATAGCAAAACCTTGTGCTAAACATGCACCTATTACTTCACCAAAAAGTATCCCTCATGGTTGGCCTACATTTTTTGGAAAACCATTCTCCAAATGTGAGGAATCCCGATATCTCAATTATAACAATTTACCTGGGGTGTTCACATAGTTTGGTAAACTATGCACCATAACTGTGCACAAACCCATTCTATGAATATTCATTATCGACAGTTTCCTGGAGTATTTATGTAGTTTTTACTGATTGTGCTCAAATAGTGCAGCCTAAGAAAATCTCCATAACCATCCCAAACACAATCCAATCTATCCTAATCCTTATAGAACACATTATATACATAAATGGAATAAATAATAGTCGCATACCTCAAACAAGGGGTTCTGCATTTCCCCACCATTGTAAATTCCATCATTAGTGAGTAGAAAACCATTGTTTCTCAAAAAGGGCATGAGAAATTTCTTGTCTATTCCTTTCTCGTCTTCCCAAGTCTCCTATTGAATTTTACCATGCTACCAAAAAATTCACAATAGACCGGTGATTTTCCTATGTAATACATTCCTTTATCTATCCACAGTTCTCCCTGGCACGTGCACCACTTAAGAATCTGACTCTAGCTCAAAATGATTTTATCGACTTACATTGTCAGGATGTAGCACATAATTCTTCAACTATGATACATGAAATACACTATTCATTGCACTAAACTATTTCATAAGTGATAGATCATATTCCACCTATCCAACTAATTCATTTTTTTCAAAAGGGATTATATATCTTTGAGGGAATTATACGTACTTCCCAAATTAACGATGACCATGATTTGGAGGGATTCTCAAGAACACATAATTAACCACTTCAAATAAAAAAATGTTCTTGAAGATGATCTACATAAAATTTATGATGACACTAAGCCTTCTTTTTTCTCTTCCTAATCAACTATTCTTCTTTTTAGTGTCTTGGATAAGGCCTGGACCATCCATCGGTGTCTCACATACTTTCACCCAACAAATTGGAGAGTGATAAAATCTCTCATACAATTTATCAAATGAGGTTATATGTATCACGGCCAGATAGTTTTCAGTATATGAGAACTCGATTAACAAAATGTTTCCCTCTCATGAGCCATAAAAATCCATCACAAAAACCCATAAAATGTCATACAAAATTTTTATCTTCCTCTTGAGTTTCCCATCAATATGGGGATTATACACCGTATAAATATTAAATTGATTCTGAATGGATTGTTTCAATAATTTCCCAAATAAAGACTTGACCGCATTATCTCTATATTATGTAATCAAAAATGGAAAACCATACATCTTTAACACCTAAAATATATAAATTTTGGATAGATCCTCCATGGAAATAGATTCTTGAATAGAGATCAAATTAGTGGATTTAATGAGCTAATCTATTATCAAAAATATGAAATTGTGATTATAAACCATTCATGGGATACCTATTACAAAATAAATACATATATTCTACCGTTTACTTATATTTATAGGTAAATAACGACATATACATGATGTTCGTTGCTGCTATTTGTAGCCTTGATAACAGTTCAATCATCTCAAAACGATCTTGGCCATATTTTGTTTCATACCCACCCAACAAAACTGTGCTTTCAATGCCTTATACATATTATAGAATCCATTGTGGAAATCCCATTTCAAATAATGGTATGCACTAATAATTTCATCCTAATAAGAAACTAGTACAACAATCTAATTCTGAAACCTCAAAACTGAACTCCTATCCAGTTTCCATCCCACAATGGTCTCCCCACCATTGAGTTTTTATCTCACAACCACACATTCTGGATCAGACATTCATTCCTCTTTATATGATCCTACTAAATCAATCAACAATCATACTAGAATAAAAATTGGTACATCACATATTTATTCCCATTCCAGAAGAAATTTTTATATAACCAAAATAAACTAACAATAATATGAAGATTCATTTTCACCTAAAAATATGACTTTCTGATCAATGCATCCACCACCAAATTTCCTTTACCCATCATGTACATCATGTCAAAGTCAGTTGTCTAACAAAACTTAATACATCTCCTCCTTCTCAAATTCAACTTTCGTTGTTATAAAATATGAATTAAACTACTTTTATGAGTAAACAACAAGAATTTATCACCGAATAGATAATGATGTCATGTTTTCATAGAATGTATGACAACTTCTATCTCTAATTCATGTGTAGGGTATTTATTCCCATGAAAACTCAACATCCATGATCCATACACTATAATATAATTCCCGTTAATGATAACACACCCCAACCATGTTCCTAACATGTCATAATACACCACATACCCTTTCCCTAGTTATGGAAGATCCAAGATTGGTGTGGAAGTAATGGAAAGACTTAATATATTCAATTGAATTCTGAAACTTCACATTCCATTAAAATGAACCATTCCATCTTTTTAAATATTTCATTGTTTATGCTACTCATAAAAATTCAGATACAAATCATCGATAATACCTCGCTTGACCAAGGAAGTTTTATATCTCAAAAACAGTCTTTGACGGTATTCAATAGATTACATCCTCTATATATTACAGATACACTGAAAACTTATCTTAAAATAACATGGCCATGGAATCATACCTCTTATACATAGAGATCACACTTGATAATTTGGAATAAAACCAATAAACTGGCATGATTCCCAACACTATTTTCTAAATGTCACCTTCTCCTTCATTACACAAATATATCATCCATGAACACCACCATGAAGGAATCCATATATCATTAAAATATATGATTAATAAATTCTATAATCATAGAAGGTGAATTGGTAATAGAAAATAGAATAACCACATACATATAATTACCATATCTTATTTTGAAAACTGTTTTTGGGATAACCCCCATTGGCACACAAAACTGAAAATATCTTGATTGAAAGTAAATTTTGCAGAACCACTGAGCCCCCCTAAACTTATCAAATATACAATCCTACTGTGAAAATTGACACTACTTCATTATAATAACATTTTTATTATTATGACAATGAAAACACATTTTAAGAGTTCCATCCACTTTATAAACAAACAATATTTGTTCTACTATAGATATAAGCTAGGACGAATGAAAAATATTTTCTCTAGAAAATCAAACTAAATATTCCATTGCATCAATTCTACTAGTTCCATTTGATAAGATAAAAGAGGAAGAGTAATGGTAACCAAAAATAGATGAATTTTATAATCAACTTCTCTTACAGGAGGTAGCCATAAGTATTATTTACAGAAGACATCTACAAATTGATCAATTGTCATCAAATAACTATTCCTCACAATTTCGTCCATCGATACCAACAAAAATGCGAAAAATAATAGGAAATCATAAAAACTACTACTTCCAAAAAGCTCATTGCATCAACATTTACCCCATTATCTCCTCTAAAGAGATGCTCGACACCATCGTCTTCCCTAAAACTAACCTTCAACAAATAACAGTTGATGTGGGCCTTAAACATAATCAACAAATCCATACCTAGGATTTTATCATAAACATCCGAATTAAAAATTGAAATGTATAACACCATCTCATCCACATTAACCTTTAGAAATCATGCTCTATAAAGAAATTCTAGACACTATTTTTGAAGCAGAGTAGTTTGAATTTTGAAAATTAAATGTATCATTTCTTCATTTAAAACTAAAAATTCAACAACTAGAGAAGTAATTAGACTATGAGACACACTTGTATCAAAAAATTCTTCTATAACAATAAAATTCAAAATAATAATACCATGCAACATAAATGGTCTCGACTGATCATAGACTATTTTCCACTCAGCTACATTTACCTTCCCACATACAACAAATTTCTATTTATTTACTTGTTGAAATTTCCCTTGTACTGGAGTCATGGTATTTATAGAAATTCCATGTCTAACCCTGTTCTACTGATGAAGGGTACTCTTCTTCCATCGCCCTAATATAGAATAAGATTCTTAAAACCAATGAGAAATGGCTTGAACACCCTAACATGATCTTTTTGACAATAATAATGATGACTCAACTGGTTTCAATATTAGCATGATCTAATTGGTATATTACATTCTCACTTCATCTGGCATAGATCTCCTCATTGGAAACCTCCCGGATTTCTATTAGGCTTCAGAAGAATATTCTCCAACCCTTCTATTATATATTAATACATACTCCCTCATTGAAAATATGTTCCCCTCTTCCTCTTAGTCCTTGAGTTAAATTTCACACCATTTATCACCATTATAAATGTACCTACCCCACCCGTATCTCCCATGATATCTCGTTCAACCACTATTTCTCAATTTACCATCTTTCTAAAATATTTTATATAGAGCACTACATTCTTCAAATCAATCTCATACCTAAGGACCAATTCAAAAATATGTTCCTTCAAAGATTCACTAGCCACAATCTAGGGTCAAAACTGGACTAATTGCATTAATTTACTCGCATATTCTTTAATTGAAATGTTCTCATATTTCATTATTAAAAAATTTATTGTTAACTGAATTATAAATGTATAAAGATAAAATTATTTATTCTGAAATTCCATGAAATCATCTCATGCCATTCCTTTTTCCACTATATCCTTGACAACTAAATCCGACCAGTTACAAGAAATATCATCCAACATATACATCACTTATTTTTCATTAAACATCAACAGTTTTATTAGGAAATCGAATATTTGAATAATACAATTCAACAACATCTATCCCTTTTATAATTCTGAATCACCCATAAATATTTGTGGATTATTCTTTTGAAACTCTACCAAATGATCCATATTCCACATTTTATCTTTTGGGTTCCCTCTATCCATAGATTGAAATTCTATCACTATGTTCTGAACTAGCTGCTAGTTCACCTAGGGATTAGGTGAAACCATGTTTTCATTAGCTTCCTCTGGTAGGTATATATGATGCCTACCCGGTTCCATTTCTATCAACCTAATAACGAACCTAAGTCTCACTCTCATGTTACTAAAGTAATAATATTTTAAATTAAATATCATTTAAACTATCACACATATGCTTTCCAAAATTCAATATTTCCCATGATTAATTTTTTTTTGAAAAATCCACCAGGTTATGAAAATGAAAACATTTTGGAAATTATATAACCATTATAATGTAAAAATAACACATTTTAAAATAATATCCATATTTTGAAAAAATCCTCACCTTCAAATCACACATATATCATTAACCCAATGAGATACGAAATCATAGTGGCATGTAATTCCATTAATGCATTTCATGCTCGTATCATTGTGTCAAACCATGAAAATGAGATTCCAATTCCAATATATGACTCTAAAAAATTATGTACCCAACTATATTGTTACATGATGTTTATTGAAAATGGTTATCTACACATTTTTGTGTTATACATTTCATTTTCCTACCATCCTACTCCTTTAAACCCTCCCAACTCCAGAAATAAAAAATAAATAAAATCCTACTACTAGGTTAAAAACCAATTGCAATGGACTAAACAAACTAACAACACTTGTAACATCCCACCCCTCCTATTTTTTTTTGTGTTTAGGTGCATGTTATTCATGGAATTAAATAACTTCCATAAGTCACCAAAGATGGAAATAAATTTTTATTGCCTCATGAATTATTGGGGGGTGATTTTCCCTTTGAATCAAAGAATCTAACTAAACATGCTATGACAAAACAACTACATGATTCATGGAAAAAAATTATTACAAATCCAATCACACCAATTTAAATGAATAAAAAACCCAAACCAAAAAATGAAAACGAATTAGAGTATAAGGGGGGGAGACTAAAATGAAAAAAAAACTCAAAGACTCTTAGAACAAGTTCTACGACTCTATGATAATATCTATGCTCTAACACCACATGGCTGCCGAAGAATCGTGATGAACAACTAATGAGATTTGAGGTTTTACCTTTACCTGTATCATGGAGTAAAATATCATCAAAAGAACCCAGGTTCCAAATTAGTGGTGGGAAATAATACTTGGTAGAATTTCTATAATTAATTCCCTTCTAACACCATAAGGATAAAAAAAGTTGTAACAATATATAAACAACTTATATAAAACCATAAAATGTTCAAAAATTTCTTGGAATCCAAAAAAAACACTAAGTAACAGTTTATCCAAGAAAAATCATTTTTATAGTTTGAAACCACAACAATTCATTACACATTACCCCATATTCCTTTAGCATAACCCATTTTTTTATATGACCCAATACATAAACCTGAACTAAAACAAACTCAAGCACATAATATTGGTGTTACCATTGATGGTGGATGGTCATAGCCAACCCGAAACCCTTTTAATTGAGGTACTTCTTGACCACATTTCAACCCTTTGACGATGTCACATCACGACCACCAACTATCCCCCAAATTGACTCACAATTAATCTTCTATGAAAAAAAACTGATAATCTGATTATTTCCAAATCATTTCAATAGAATCAACTATTTTTTTAAAAACCATTACAAAAATATCCATTCTAATCAAAATTTCTTCAAAACATGCCCAATAATTTCAATAAAACAGTATATTTAATGAATTATCTTTTAATCCATCAACCATTCAAAATAATATTTCTAAAACCATTTCTAAAAAACATTTAGTTGGAAAAAATATTCATTAAATAATTTACATGAATCAACCCAAGAAACCAATTTTAATATCATCTTTCTATAATACCACAAAAAAGAATTTTTGAAAACAATATCATAATTTCCCCAAATTTCCAAAATCATCTCAAAATAGGTTTCAACAAATCTTCACACATGATATTCACAATAAATTACATTGAAAATCATTAATTTTAAATATATCCTTCTATTTATAGTAAGAGGAATTAAGAGTGAACAACAAAACTTTAGAGTTTTTGTGAAAATTAAAAATGAAATAAATTATCACCTAATCCAGGTAGAAACTCCAAAAATATATGATTTTTATTATCCCATAACATCAAAAATACCAAAACTAACCATTATTGGCATAAAAAACCCTATATATATCAATGATTGATGTGGATCAATGAAACTAGGAGATAAAAAAGAGTATACTTATGAAAATCAATAAACTACATAGGAAAGAGACTTACCAATACAGATTTCCCTTCAAATATCTACGAAAACCATTTGAATGTATTTTAGAATGATGTAAATTAGTTTCATATCCGTGTATAAAAGGAAATACCCATTGATGCTTGAACTATGGAAGAAATAAGGGTTTTAGTTTTAAAATCATGGGAGGATTATTTTTAAAAATCCATTTTTAACCCATACATGGTTAGCTATATAGTTCAGAAAACGTTGTACCTAAAGTGTGCATGCTACATACTTAAAGGGTACCCCACTTGGTTAAGACACAAAGTTAGAGAAAACAGTCACCAACTATGTTAAACGTTACTATAACAAGTTTCACAATTTACTTGGGGTTGCCACATGGTTTTGAAAACTATTTCCCTTAACCGTACACCAACCCATGGTCAAATAAACCCTTTTACATGGGTTATTGAATAATATGAATGGATTTTACTACCCTTATTTAGACCATGTATCCTTATAAAATACCCAAAACAGTCTCAAAAACATTCAACACTCTCCCAATCCATACCCATCAACTTTATACACACAGAAAATAATAAATAAGGGTTATATAACACACATTGGGGGTGCTACAATGAAGTCCTTAATTGACCTACATATCGAGTCATGATACCCCTAGTCCCCATGATACCTAACATCCCAAATGACAGGAGACTCATATGATACAATTTTTTCATAAACTAACATGTGTCAATTTTAAACAACTCACCCATGTTATCCTGTTACATGGCCTAAAGGGTGTTCTCGATCCCCCAGAGATCAAAACTAATATCAAGAATCAAAACAATGAAATTGGGAATGATTTTAATATTAAAAAAATAAAAACAATTATAAACTGAGAAGAAAATATATATACTACTAGTGAAAATAAAATAAAACTACACACACCACTATGTGACCTTGTGGGTAAACATCGACCACTAAACAAATGTCACCCTATGGTGACCAAAACCGAGTAGGAAGCAACATCCAATCTAAAACAAAAAATGATACAATAGTACTATTATTTAAGACCCAATAGGTGTACATAGATAAACAATTCCCTCTGTCATACATAAAAAAATTAAATCTATGTCATTATATTTTGAAAAAAATACAACCATATAAATTGTTTTTTTTATTTTTTCAAATTAAAATCCCAAGAACCATTTTAATGATAAAATACATTTTCTTTCCATCCCAATTAAAAAAATAGTTTTCCAAGCATGAAAAAACATTTCAAGATAGATTATTATAAATTTAGACTAAAAAATGGTTTTTCATTAAGGAGGAAATGAACATATAGAAAATGAAATAGAAATCTCATCAAAATAATCATGTACACAAGGTCCACCGAATATTTATAGTGAGAAAAATATCATAATTAACCTTGTCTAAATAGATCACCTTGGGTAATCCATATAGTAACAAGAACATGCGGAACACTATGAACTTCTTACGTCGGTGATCAAAATACTCCAATAAACTACCATAAACATTCTCGTACATGTTCTATTATAGGGGATCATATCCCATGGTCTAATAGAATCCATATCATATTCCAATACCAATAGGGTTACTATGAATTATCCACTAAAAGGGACCACATCCCATAGACTAGTGGAATCCAACCATATCACATGTTTAATAAGTGTTGTAATATTTTGTCTTATTAGATGAATCTAGAAATTGACCACTTAAGAATCAACATGAATACTAGATCTAGTGTTCCCACCTAACTACTCGGGTTTCCCATTTTATCTATAACAAATGGTGGTGAGTATTTATCAAACAATTGTATATGTACAGATCATTTTCATTACTAAAAAATCCATCCATCATATCACCAGCAATCTCCCAACATGAGAACATCCCCCTCCTCAAGTAACACAAAAATAAAAAAGCTTGTTCACGAGGCACATTTCATAGAACACATGTTTAACATATACATTATATTTCTAATATAAAGGGGCATTCCTCAATTTTGGTTTTCCCGTCCAAAAATAAATTTCAAGGTTCCAAACATTCCACATTACATTTCATGGAATAATTACGTTTTAGAAAACATAAACACCCATCAATTTTATATTACAATTCTTTTAAAACGCCAACTAAAAAACCATTACACCATAAATTAAAAACAAACATGAAATCTAGCTTAAAATGAGGAAATAAATTTGTGAATGGAAAATTACCAATTAACCTCAAAACAATTATCTATACTAATGTTGGATTCTTCATACCCTACGTGTCACACTCTCCTTCATCAACGTAACCCTCAAATTCATTTCCCCCCGACTATTCCTTCAATCCTCACGCGACAGAAATGGCTACCCCTTGTGCCCCGCCCCCTGCTCCCTCTGAAATAGGGTTTCATGAGTACCGAGATTCATCGAAATTCCGGATACCCTTCACATTCTTCCGCTCTTCATTCACACCACCATCGACGATATCTGGTATTTCTGGTTTCACGCTCTTCCCTCTTGAAAATATATTTAGGTTTTTGAGCTAACTGGGTTCCTTCGTCAAATATCTATGACATAGTATTCTGTTTCTAGTCACAACTCCCGCCACGACATTCGGTGCACAATGACGTGTCTACTGTTACCTCCATATTAGGGTACCTTCCTACTGGGTGTCTTCGATTAAGGTATACCTAACATTACTCATCCTCTTCCCTTAGACGTCAGTATTTCACTATCTACGCGTGGTTTCTATCGACGCGAGCTCCCATCGATGAATATATGCACATATTCCTCCATTCTGACATTTGATGTTCGAATGAAATATTCTAGTAATAAATTTAACTTCTGTTTGGTCTAATTTCGCACATCAGTATGCAACTGCAATCCATGTATGCGTACAATAAGTATACACTGCTTATCTATGGATACCTTTTACTGCTTAACTATAATGATTCCTCCATTATTCCAGGTTTCAGTCCCGATCTTTAATATTTATAATTAATATATGTAAATTTTATTTTGGTATTTCTTTGGTGTTGCTATAACTTTGGTATAAGAGTCGATCAGTGAAATAACTATGCAGTTCTTATCTATGAGTATGTTTTTATGCATTATGTGACATTCAAATTGATTATTTGAATTTATATTGTCTATGTAATCTTTATTTGTTTCTTTGATGTTGGTATAAGTGTGGTTCATTGCAATAATAGTATAAGTGTCGATCACTAAAATTCAAACAAGGATTCTCCATCAATTGTCTTGTCAGTATATTATAAATTTAATCTAAGTACCCATAAACATCTTTTGGTTTCATTCTAAAAATTGGAAGTTCAACATAAACACAAAAAAAACAAAGATGCAGACACTGTCAGCATCAAGAGATGCAAGGTTGAAAATGAGAATTCATATGAGAGAATGACAAATTGATATAGCTGTATTGTATTTCCTTGAAAACATTCCATAAACTTACTTAATGATTTACAGGTTCCTAACCTCATAGGAAAATCACCCTTGGAGGGCTATCAATTATGTTCTACTGCAACATTTGATTCATAGCAAATGAATTCCAATTTATCATAGGAGCACACATAACACTTTCTCCTATAACTACAAATGGTATGTTTATTTTCATTTTACCAACATTTTACGATACATTAAATATATTTATTATAAATAATGTAATCTACTTTACTCATGCTACATTTCAATTGATAGTGGCTCCAGATTTGGGATCCTCTACTCCAATTAGTGTTAGAACAAGGAATTGGAAAAGGTTGTAGTAACAATATTAACTGTAACTATATGAGTGTTTCAGTCTTAAATCATATCTAATCATTACAACTATGTTCATGTACTGTCTACTCAACAAAGTTGGATCATTCAAATAATTTTAACCTTTATATTCAAATGGTGAGTTATATTATGCCATCAATGAACAATGATTATATATATTTATTTTATTATGTCATAACATTGTATAGTTTTTCATCTATTGAATTTCATCGATTGCTCATCATGGTTGTAAATATTAATCAACAAGATCTGCGCATGGAAGAAAGTGAAACTATATATCAACAGCTAATCAACAAAATTATGACCCCTATTGTAAGTACCCCGTCATAGTATAGTTCCAAAAAAAAACACACATTTTCTCTCATATGTATTTACCATTTAAACTAAATTTTCATTAATTTTGATAGGTTTAAAGAATGAAGGGAAATATACCCACTTACCCTTCGCGTGACTCATTGTCAGAGTATGCACAAATCATGCCTGCAAATGATTTTGAATTATCACATAGTGTATTTTTTTGAATATAATGTTTAAAACAGATATTGTTTTACTTCTTCAACTACTGGTAACAAAGCTTATTTTCCCGGAACAGGTGTGATGTATATTCTAATTATCTTGTATTATTCTTTTTAAAGAATATATATATCTCTCTCCATTAATTCTGTATTTCAATGTAATTAGAATGCATATTTTACACTAGAAAATATGTTTCATCTACATTGACTCATGTCATTTCAGAAAGAGATTTAACAACTGGTGAAATTAACAATGGAATTTCTCATCTAAGAGACTATTCAGGTTTGACATGCTACATTATAATTTTTTACTTTACACATATATTGTATGCAATTCCATACGAACTAAATGGAAATACATTTGCAGAAATAATGCAACTACTTTACCATGCAGAAAATGGAGGGTAATGTACTCTTTTTACCTTTTTCTATAATGTTGTTCAAGTCATCACAGTTTAATTTAATGTATAATTCCAAGTTTATTAACACCATTCATTTAACCATTACTCACAAGTTTAATATTTGAATATTGTAGATCCCTATAATGTTGTCCAATACTGTGGTTCTATCTTTTGGTTTGATGAGAGGAATATAAAATGCAGGACCAAAGAAAACCCACGATTTGATATATGTTGTGCCCTTGGTAAAGTCTCTTTGAAATTAATACCTTCATGTCCTCCTTACCTTCAATCATTACTCTTCAATCAAAACTCGGTGGAGGCAAAATCATTCTAGGAATATATTCATTTTTACCATTATATGTTTGCATTAATGTCAATGGGAGGTAAGGTTGACAAATCATTCAATAATAGAAGTTCTCCAATAATATTCAGAATGAATGGACAAAACTACCATCACATAGGTAGTCTATGTCTTCTTGAGGGACAACCACCTAGGTTTTCCCAGCTATATGTTTATGATACTGCGAACGAGTCTCAAAACCGGATTCTAAACGTTAGGTAATATTTAACATTTAGGTTTACACATTTACGGGACAATCATATTTTCACTTCATTCTTAATTTAATTCACTTTGCAGATATGACAGAGAAAATTCAAACACAGTGGTCGATTATAATATTGTTGTCAACTTAAAAAATATGATTCATGAAATAAATGTTTTAGCTCATCATTTCAGAAGTGCAAAGGATGTTCTTGATCGTCAAGAACATGAAAACCTAATGTTGCACCTTCTTAAGAGAAGACAAATAGATTCAATTCCATACAACATACCTACTACTTCTGAGATTGTGATGCTTATTGTCGGTGACATTAAAGATCCCAAATTGGAAAGAGAAATTATCATTCCAAGCAGAAGTGGTGATTTGCAGTGGATTGATGACAATCATATATTGTACCTTCCATTGCAATATCCACTTATTTTAAAAAATGGTCAAGATAGATATGTTGAACATATTTTGCATCGATCTATATCTATGTGTACATGTAGAAAGGTTCATAAAGTATCAATGGGTGAATACTTTTCCTATAACTTGGAGTGTTATTCCAGTGATACGTCAATATTACAACATTCAAGAAGAATGTTACAACAATTTATTGTTGATTCTTATACAATGATAGAGTCTTAGAGACTATCCTTCATTACCTTCAACAAAAAACACTTCCAGGGTGAGTTGTACAATGGGTTGCAAGATGCTTTTCTTCGAGCAGACTGTGATGGGTATGCATGCGGGAAGCAATTCATTTTACCATCTAAATTTACTGGTGGTCCTGGTTATATGATTCGAAATTACCAATATGCAATGTCAATCTACAATTGGGTAGGATGTCTGGATTTGTTTTTAACGTTTACATGCAATCCCCTTTGTCCTAAAATCACTAGATTTGAATCACGTAACTACATTCACCCTTCAGACTTTCTGCACATTGTATCCAAAATTTTCAAGATTATGGTTTAGCAGTTAATGAATGATTTACGAGATAGATGTTTCTTTGGAATGTCACATTCATGTTCCCACTATAATACAAATTATTTTATGACACATACATTATCTTATTTTATGAATCTTTTGTTGAAATGTGTCATTTATATCATTAATTTTTGGGTAGTTTTTTGTACAGTGGAATTTCAGAAACTTGGACTACCACATATACACATTTTACTATTTTTATGTAGAGAAAGAAAAATATAAACTCTTTACTGCATTGACAAATGTGTTTCTGCTGAAATTCCAAATAAAGGTGATGTCCAAAAGCATAATGTTACTGTTAAGAATTTAATTATTCATAGACCTTGTGGTGATGCAAATCATAGATCACCTTGTACGAAAAATAGAAAATGTACTAAAATTTTCCAAAAAAATTTGTTGAATGTACAAGAGTTGATGATGATGGGTATGTTCTATACCAGTGAAGAATTGACGGAAACACTATCGTGAAAATTGGTGTCTCATTGGATAATTAGTTTGTTTTACCATATAATCCTTTAATACTATTGAAGTATCAAGATCATCTAAATATTGAAGTCTAAAATCAATCTACTTCCATCAAATATCTGTTCAAGTATATTAGCATAGGTAATGATCATGTAACAACAGCTTTGTGTGAAACCAACACTACAGTACTATCTGGAAATAATGTCGATGATATTAAAATGTATTATGATTTCCGATACATTTCTCCATTCAAGGCCTCATGGAGGATATTAACCTATGATATCCAGTGTAGATATCCTCTGGGTGAAAGATTACATTTTCATTTTCCAGGCCAAAATAGTGGTACGTACACTGACACCAATCATATCGAGGATTTATTGCATAAGGGTAACATTTTTCAATCAATGCTTACGACATGTTTTGAGGATAATGTTTCTTACTAGGAAGGAAGATGTGTCACATTTGCAGAACTTCAAACTATATTTGTATTCCACCAACGTGAACAAATATGGTGTCCAAGAAAGCAGGGGTTCAATATTGGTAGACTTTATTATGTGTCACCGATAACTGGAGAGCTATATTACCTTTGATTAATTCTCACAAAGATCATAGGTGAAACTTAGTTTGACAATATTAAAATTCTGAACAACATTATTCATGTTACTTTGCGTGAAGAATGTTCTGCATTAGGACATCTTACTGATGACAGAGAATTTATTGAAGCAATCAAGGAGGTGTCAACTTGGGCTACAGGACGGTCTATGCGCATACCTTTTGCCATCATTTGTTTCTCATACAATATGTCTCACCCAGACATTTTGTGGCTTGAAACATGGGAGCTCCACAACGAATACATTCTCTATGTGAAAAAAATAAGGTACAAATGCCAGGTATATGTTTTTTAATTTCTAAATATATGTAATTTGAACTATGTAGTTTCTAATTCAGTTAGTTTTTCTTCTTCATTAAATTCAATATACTAATTAAATAACAATATTTCATGATTCCATTTAGATTTGTCACCCACAGATCATCAAAAATAGTAGTATTCCTTGCATTAAATAGAGAACCTACTATAGAGTAATGGTAGATCACTTCATTATTTTCAACCAATGTTGGTACCAGATTATGAAATTATTTCTCAATCAAATAAATTGGTATCTGATGAACATAATTATGACAGAGAGGCTCATCGGAATGAGTGTCTGACTTTTCAATGTAAGCTTACAGATGAACAGAATGAGCTGATGACTACCATTATGTCTTCGTTAACTGCATCCGCTAGTGGTTTCTTTTTCTTGCATGGTCATGGAAGCACAGGTAAAAATTATATATGGAAAGTATTGACATATTTACTAAGGTCAGAAGGTAAAAATGTATTGGAAGTTTCATCTAGTGGAATTTCTTCATTACTGCTACCTGGTGGGAGGACAACACATTCCAAATTTTGAATCCCGATATATATTCCTCAAAACACTGTTTTCAATATTCAACAAGGCAGTGATGTCACAAATATTCTACAGATAACAAAGCTTATTATTTGGTATGAGGAACCAATGATTCATAAGAATTGTTTTTAACCTCTAGACCGTAAATTAAAAGATATCATGTCGGTAAAAAATGAAAATGCTTCAAACTTGCCATTCGGTGGAAGAACTGTTGTTTTGGGTGGGGATTTCAGAAAAATACTACCTATCATACCCGGTGGTAACAAAAATGAAATAGTTTCTTCAACTATATCTTTTTCATACATGTGTAAACATTGTCATGTTCTAACACTGACAAGGAACATGATATTTCTTTCCAATTATTCTAAAATTTCAGATGAGGTTGTTGGATTTTCCAAATGGACTTTAGATATTGGTGAAGGTCGCATTGCAGAACCAAATGATGGTGAAACCACAATTCCAATTCCAGCGGCATATCTACTTTCTTGGACTAATGATCCTATTTCTAATGTTTTTGAACATACTTATCAAAACATCATTAGTAACCATGATGATGTTAATTATCTTAAAGACTGTTCCATCTTAGATCCAACTCGGGATATTGTTGATGAAGTAAATGCGTAGATGATACCCCGGACGTGTTCTGAATGCAAAGATTATTTCAGCTCAGATTCAGTTTGTGATGCAAATTTTGAAATAGATTGGTCGAAAAAAAATTATTCATCTGAATTTTTAAATGGGATTAAGGTATCAGGGATGGATACCCATAAAATTACACTCAAATTGGGGTTCCTATCATGTTACTTTGAAATGTACATCAGTCTGTGGGATTAAGTATTGTGACTTTCATGATTTTTACCCACTTGGGTGATCATGTCATTAGAGAAAGAATTCTATGTGGCCATAATTTAGGATATCTTTCTTTCATTATAAGATTGAATATGACACACTTTGACTTACGATGGCCTTTAAAACTACAAAGAAGACAATATCCTTTGACTATTTCATATTCTATGACTATTAACAAAAGTAAATGACAATCATTGTCTTCTGTTGGGTTGTATCTTCAAAAACCTGTTTTTTCATGGTCAATTATATGTTGCTCTATATAGAGTCACATCACCATTATGTTTGAAAATAGTAGTTGCTGATAATAATCCCACAACTCGTGAATCAACCCAAAATAATTTCTACAACGAAATATTTCATAGAATGTGATAGGTATATGTCAAATTATATGTTAAATTTTGAATTTTTGGTTCTTCTCACCTTATTTATTTCTGATTTTATGAAACTATATATTTCTGATTATGATCTGTTCGTAAAAAAATTAAAACAACACACTTTTACAAATATGTCGCGATCAATTTCCCCTTTGAATGATATCACACATGATAATGACGATACATTGAAGATATAAGTGCATATTTTGATTTTTTTTGTGCAACACATCATCCAGGTACTCCGAAGATGTTGTCATGATTGATATGATTTTATGGAGATTTACAGGTGAATTCAGAAAAAAAATACTATATATTATCTTTATTCTATTTTATTCCTCTTATCATTTCAATTATACCATATATTTTTCAGATATTCATATAATGTGGTTCAAATTTTTTCATTCTTAGATATTTATTTCTGCAAAAAGCACACACACATTGTACTGTTACAGGGCATCAAATTCTATCTAAGATCAAAAATATATTGCGGGAAGGGATGTGTTATTTCATACAGAACATGCATATAGACGGTAATCAAGGTACTACATAGGAACGAGACATGCATGTCGATTACTTTTCACATCAACAATGCATGTTTGTCCATGTGATGCACCACTACCACATTTCTGTTTTGATTTTACTTCCTTTGAATACATAATTCAGAGAAGGGTCCCATAGCAACATTTAATAGGTAAACATTTAGTGACATTTATGTAACAATTTATGAATGTTTCTAAAGTATTTCGGTTGCTCAACATATAATTGAATGGATTAATTTGAACTTTTCTTACCTTACAGTTCACAACCATTTCTTCTTTTTGATTTGTTTTAGAAATTATTTTATAATTATGTTGCTCACATCCTCTTGAAGCATTGGGTTATTCCAATATCACGAAGTAAATTGTATTAAAGGATGGAAGGTTATTCACTACAGCCTTTTAGTATCTTTGACCCGCTATTTATATTTAACATTATGTGATGCATATTTTTCCACCAAGGGTTACAACGTAAATGAAATTTATGGGGTGACTATGCTAACCAAATGCCATCTTACATGGAAGAAAATATCTGTTCTTCAACTGTTTTAAAATTTCAACTTGTCAGAGTTATGAAATTGAATAGTATACCCTCTAATAAATAAATTCAGTATTTCCCTTTCATTTATTTTAAAAAAATTTAAACCACTACTACAAATAAATTCGTTTTAAAATTACTTTCAGACTCTCTTATACATATAACTACCATTAATGTGATGAAAATACTTTTCAATCCTGATATTGAAGATGTTGAATCATTCTGAAAAACGTGCTCTGGATACTTTATTTAATTGTGATTTTTGAATATACAGTCCAATGTTTACAATATGATAGATGTACATATTATGTTTGACATTTGACTTGGATATTTCAATATTCTGTTGTACGTTTATAATTGAATCTGAGTATCGAAGTCCACAACCAAAAAACCCATCTTCATCCTCTAAACCATTTCAATATTGGGAAAATAAAAAACCATTTCTGACGTAATGAATTTTCATCAGGTATGTAGTATATGACAAATTTACAATTTAATTTATGCCTTTTAAAAATATGGTTGTACCAGTATAGTACTATACTATGTCATTATCTACATTAATCTCAATTTTGGACATCCTATAATGTTCTTTATTTCCTTGACCATAAAAAAATGCAGACAACTCACAATTGGTTCTATGATTCATGCAAATCTTGCATGAAAAACATGCATAATGTTGATGGTAAAATTTAGTGAAACAAATGCAAGATATCTGTAACTTTCACAGTTCCCAGGTTCTTATTTTTTCTTATGTTTAACAGTTTATTAATTATTTTATTTATCAATAGTAGTTAATTTTAATTATCCTAAATCCCTTTGAAATCATATTTATAAATCAACATATTTAGAGTGCAGTTGCTTGTGAGTGATTCCACGAACTCCTTAATAGTTGTCCTATTTGATAAAAACGTTATGCACATTGTGAGAAAAACTGCTTCAGAGTTGTGAGATTTTTTGATCCAGGTACTAATAGATAATAAACTATCCTGATGAAAAAATATTCTCGCCACAATTAAACTAAAAATTACTATTTCATCTTAAATAAGGATGATGATGAGTATGGTTTTCCTACTGAGTTGACTATTTTCAAATCCAAATAGGTTCTCCTGTCAATTGAAGTTTCAGATTATAATATTCAAAATTATCACTATTATCAGAACAAAACACATACATGGTAATATTCATTACAGACAATGAAAACTACATCACCAAGTTCAATGATAGCTTCATATAATTTTAGGTAGATTATACCACACAATCCTATTTTCATTGATATGGATAGATTGAAAATAGTTATTTTTGTTATTGATTATATACAAAATCATCAAATAAGTGGTTTTAAAAATGTAATTAGTGTACATGAACATAGTCAGGTACAATATAATCCATTATCATCATTTTACTGGAACACGTGTAAATAACATGCAAGTGGATTAAGGATTTATTGTTCAATCATAGGAACATCAAAATGTTAAATCATTTCGACTTAGGGAAACCAGTAACTCTATATTTGAAATATCATCTACGGTATCATACTCTATTCAGGTATATATATTTTTTGTCCCTTATAATTTTCTTGACAAGCTTTTATTTTATTCCTACATTGTAATTGCTCCAACATCTCATGATACTTTTAACTATGTTCTATATGCATAAAAAACTACTGACTAAATTTAATAATGAATATGTTATTGATCAATCTATAAATATTCGACCTATATGTGTTGGTGGTCAATGTCAGGCAAAAAAATTTCAAATCTGAATGAAGGATAAATTAAAAGACAAAGTAGAAATGAATGACTGATATGTTCTTCATATATGAAAGTTAATACAATATCAGGTTATTGTATCTTCTAATTTCATTTATGTCATGTGAGTTGGTTTATTCTTCATGTATTACAAGTCAACTGTCACTTGATGTATTTCAATGACGGTGGGAGAAGGGGCACGGCAGGGACGGGGCTTGGTGGGGGGGCTGGTGGGAAAGGGGCTGGGCTGGGAGGAGGGGCCTGGTTGGGATGGTTGTGGGGGGTGAGTTGGAAGGGGGAGGTGCTGGGATGTAGTGGAAGCAGAGGCTGCTAAGGGGGGGGGGTGCAAGGGAGGGGAAGGGCATGGGTGGGGGGAGGGGCTAGGGAGGGAGGGGCTGGTGGGAAAGGGGCGGGGCACAGAGGAGGGGCCTGGTTTGGATGGTGCTGGGTAGGAGGGATGGTGAGTTGGAAGGGGGAGGTTCGGGGATGCAGTGGCATCATAGGCTGGTAATGGGTGAGGGGAGGCAAGGGTTGGGAAGGGGGGGTGGAGGGAAGGGGTTGGGTATGGGTGGTGGGTGGTTATGGACATGAGGGAGGAGGAGTTGGAGGGGGATGGAGCTGGGTAGGGGGAGGGGCATGTGTAATGTTACCTAATTAAGTTTATGCTTATCATATATATGTTTTTTGGTCATTGATAGTGAAAGATGTTCACTTATCCATTAATATTTGGATTCTGCAATTTTATCTTTCGTGTGAAGGTATGATAGCACCTTGGGGTGGGGTGTTATTCATGGAACTCCATACACATATTCGAGGTGTTTGATTGTGTAATGTTATGATTTATGTTTTTATTGGCTCACTGGATGGTCTATATGAATTACATTAAACAACATATGAATATTGGTTATCGAACAACATGATTTATTGACTACAAAAACCAATCCTGTCTGGTTATCTCTGATATTCTCTTATGCATATTTCATATTTGAAATAAAGTATTATAGTGTGTTGTTGTTATTAAAAGGTAACAACTATTAAAAAATTCATTACTCTATGTACAACAGTTTCTTCTATAGTTGTTTTAATTTATTCAATAGATTTATGATGCCTAATAAATGGTTTCCATTTAGTTTTACATATAAATATAAATGTTCTGGTTAGGTTGGAGGGGAGGGGAGGAGAGAGCAGGGGAGGGGAGGGAAAAATGAGGGCAGGGGGGGCTAGTGGGGGAAGAGGTTTGGTAGGGGGAGTGGTGGGGGAAGGGGATGGGCAGGGGGGAGGGGTGGAGCTGGGTAGGGGGTAGGAGGAGGTGATGGGAATTGGGGGGGGGGGTGACAAGCAGGGTAGGGTGGCGGGGGGGGGGGGGGGTGGAGGAGGGGATGCACATGGGAGGGATGAGGAGTGGGAGGAGGAGGGATGAATGGCTCGGGGGAGATTCTTATTAGTGGGTAGGGGAATGGATGGGAGGGGTTGGGAAGCATGGAGGGGAGGGGAGGTGAGTGGAGGATGAGGGCAGGGGAGGGCTGTTGAGGGAACAGTTTGGCCGGGGGGGTTGTGGGGGAAGCGGCTGGGCATGGGGAGGAAAAGGTGGGAGGGGAGCTATTGGTATTGGGTGGGAGACAAGCAGATACGGGGGGGGGGGGAGGGGATGGGTATAGCTAGGTAGGGGGGGTTATATGAGCTGCTGAAGAATGGGGGAGAGTGACATGCTGCCCAGACTAACCACCATTTTTTCAATTATGTCTGATTTTTCTATTATTTCAAATAGTATTGATTTTTGCTTAACATATTAATAAATGATTGCTTTCACCTCACTGCATTACCCAGTTTTTTTTCAAAGTAATATGTCTCATTTACACACATTAATGTCTAATTATATATTGCAGGGATCAATATAACTGTAAACAAACATGGAAAACTGCTACTCTACATCAATGTTAAATTGTATTACTGGGAGGCTTTGGACTGCACATTCTGATGACATGAATTATAATATGATCTGCAAACCCACTGTTGTGGAAAATCATGGTTCCTTTAATTGTTGTCAAACATGTATTTGCTACTTAAAGTGTATTTATGTTCTTTTATCATTGTTAAATAACATTCCATAATTATTTTTCAAAGGTGACATAAAAATGACAACTAATGTATGTTTCAAATATAATGTTCTCTTAACATGCTTATGTTTTAATGTTTTCCTACTTCAAGTATCTAGATATTCTATTTTCATACTTCGTTTACATGAATAGATTTATAATTTCAATACAATATTTATTATTCTCCATTGATCAGTTATCATTTTTCTATTGCATTTTATACTGCAGATTACATTTATGACGTCGTGCGTATGCACAAAAGATGTACTAGTTTACTCCAAAAATTATGGGAAATCTCCACAAATCTCCCAAAACCAATTTTAAAACATCATTCAAGGAATTAATGTTTTGATAATTATAAAGAAATCAAGGAATAATATTTAAATGAATATTTCACATTGTTGAACATAAAGGGGAATCCTAAAAAAATAAATGGAAAGTTCAACACCTATAATATCCATCACTTTTCATGGTATATATGTACTATTTAATATCTAAACACACTAAAACACTCAAGAAACTAATGAAATTAAAATTACGGTCTGGGAATGGGGAACCTACCTCAAGGCTAAATATCCATTGATTATACAATGACTATAGGGACATATTATTTTTCATTCATGCATACACACTTTCACTTATATGGATGGATATATAGAACCTTTGTAAATATCTCTATAGAAAAATATGTACATGGGTATCCTAACAAATATTATTACACATGATTTTACGGATCACCAAATATAATTTATTTTATTATTAAAACTCATTAACGAAAAGTGGGAAACTAGAGTTCAAAAAAAATGATACCGCTACGTGTAGAAATAACTCACAAATTGAATAAACACAAGAATATTATTATTAGAATTGGACAATATATAATTTACAGTGTAGAATACTAAATTGGATGTCTTGATCGTTGTTAATTAGCTCTTCAAGATGAGTAGAAATCCTATCAATTGACTGAACGAGTTCTTCCAAGATGATTTTACATTGGTTGATGCCTCGATCTGGGATTTGGTCTTGTTTGTCTAACCACGCCTCTTGATCCTCCTTTGAATTAACTCACAACCTTCTTTTGTACATTTTTTTGATCTCCTATTTTGAAGTGTTGACTCGAATAGCTTTTTCATGCATGTATTCCTTAGAATGGAGGATGTGTTTCAAGAACTCCCCTTCTTCTTCTTCAGATATTCTTGCTTCCCCACATTGTTCTCCACTTTCCCCTCTCTGTAAGGATTTGCTTTCTTTGTTTCCACCCTTCTCATCCAACCTATTTTCCATCGTCATAGGCAAGTGGGAATATTCAATACATCAATTTGATATTTCCCTTGACCATAATGAATTTTCCTGAGCCTCAATTTCGTTTCTTCATTTTCTTCCTTCTAGAACTATGAAGAACCTTTCCTTGAATTCTCTAAAAACTATCCACTGAGAGTTTGCTATATTTTTTGTCACCTAAATCATCTTTCTAATGAGCCAGTGTTGGTTCTTGGACATCCAAACAATCAAAGTGGTTACCCAACAGCACAAATGGGCCTTCATTGTGGGGGCTCTGCCAGCATAAAGAGTTCACCATTCCTACCATAACCTCAAATGCAATCTTTTTCTCTACACTCACAGCCTTTAGCTGGGATAGAGGTTGTGAAGTGAGCATGTTTGAGTCTAATGGACTCTATAAATTCACCACATTCATCGTTATTGTTTCAATCTGTGATATAGTAGCTGACTCCTCCTGTAAATGTTTTTCCAGATAGCTCAACTTCCACCCTGTTGTCAACCATAGTGGCAGCAAAGTTAGAGTTCCCCGTGATGATTAAGGCCTTTCCCTTTTCCCAGGGAAGTGCACTTGTTGGGACAAGACCGAAGCAAACAGGCTGCTCTGTGTGCTGTGCCTCTTTATCACCTGGTTCTTACACTTGATTAAGGATACGGATGTCCTATTTCAAAAGACTAAACACCTCATTGACAAGAGGATTTTCAATCGACCCACTAAGCTTGCATAGGATTGAAGGCGATTGTGTATTTGTTTACTAATTCTCCCCCATTGTAGTTAAAAATGGGTCCCCTCTATGTTGTGGACCAATAAAGTCTTCTACATTCTCTAATTTATTAACAACTATAGCCTTTCAAACCAAGACTATTCCATCTCCCATAAGATGGGGAGGCTAAGTCTGAGAACTCCGAGGGAAACTATGACGGAATTTGGAATCCTCATGGTCTAAGTAATGACAACCATAATAGATGGGAATCCATGAGTCATAACATACCATCTTGTTCTAGTGGAGTTGTCCCTCGATCTCAATGGTTATGGATTCCAGTGGGCCATTTGATATATTAGCTTCAACATTGATCCTCAGTGAAACAGGAAGACACTGGTGCAGGGGTCGTAGCATAGATAACGACCTTACAAATTACCTATCAACCGGACGATCGCTGGGTTCTGGAACAACAATGGATGTCCAAGTAGATAATTCTAGAGGGCTTTGGTCAGAGGGTCATCCCTCAGGTGAAAATCAAAGGTCCACCAGAAGGGGGATAACCTAACTCCTCTAATATAGCCTGGAGGAAAGGCCCAAGAAACAACCAGGTCTTCTTCATTTGCAAAACTGACATGAATGTGTATTGAATCTAACAATACAATGATTACTCAATCTAGAAAATTCCAACATGATTTTTGAACCAGTTGAATGCATCAATAGAGGAGAGATTCCCTCTGAATCGGATTACCAAGGTGAGATCTAGAAATGATGAACCTTCCATGAACTCCATAGGGAAATCAGAACTGACAGAACTCCATTAGAGAGGGATTAGACCTTAGGGATTATTTCGATCAGAGGGAATTAAGGGAGGCAATATGGTTTGTAAAATGGGTGAATGATGGAAAACAGGTAGAGAAAAAGCGTGAAAGAAAAACTAAATCTCTTCTCCTAGGCCGAAATAGGTCAAGTAGGGGAGGCAACGCCTCATCCATTCCCTACTCCATCAGTAAAGAGGAAGTGGGAAGGGATACCAGAGACCCCACTTATTGTTCGGTTTCACACATTTGCGTGTATGCATCCTTATATACATGCATAAACACAAATATCCCCCAGCATATATATTCTTCCTACCATGATTTTAAATATATGAATGGATAACATATGTATTTCTATTCATAACTATGCATGCACATATAAGCCTTCGACTATAGAGGAACGAATCCGCCCCAATGTGGACCAAGAAGTGCTATAAAAATTAGAAAGGAAGAATCCACACATGTTTAATAAAATTTATTTACAAATACATATATTAATTAAAAAATAACACATAATAAATTAAATTTACCCAATATCACTTTAAAAACCATCACATGTATTTTCAAGAAAAGGAAGTACCATTTTTTGAAAATAAGATACAAATAAAAGAGAACACCAATGAAAATAAAAACTGAAGCATGATTTCATTAATGAAGATTTAATATTTAATCATAATAATGTTATCAGATATAAAAAATTTCAATTTAGTAGTCAAAAAATAAAAATTCCTAAAATTAAATGGGCAATCATGGGGAAAACCTACCTGTAACATTAATAAATGGGGAAACCCTCCACGAAAGACATGAGCAGGTTCTTGGGAAAAATCCCAACAACCTACGATTGAAACCCAAAACCAATACATCAAAAATATTACAACAACATACCCTTGGGATCGACCTATGTTATTTGAATCAAAGTGGAGATATAATAATAATGAAATTAGAATAATGGGAAAATAAAGGATGGTAAATACTGACATAGGATTATCAAAAACCAAATCGAATGTTAAAATTGTGTGAGATGGTGGTTGGATCATGAGGGGACACAAAAAATGGAGATATTGAAAATGTGTCTTCTAAATGTGGAGGTAAACACATTGATTATTAAAATAATAAATATAATAATACTAATAATAATAATATGCTTCATAATATTCACACAAATAAAATTAATTTTAATATTATTATTAAAGGTTATTTATATTTTATTTTATTTTTACAACATTATTTTAATTTTTTAACACTAGGAAGGATATAGGGTATGGCCTCATGGTCTTACAGACCATGCACAAACCATGAACAAACCATGTAAACCCTACTAGATAGATGAGGGACACACATGGGCTTTTCACACTGTTTGAGAAGCCATGCTCTAATCCTGTAACTCAACACGATCATTTTGTTATTCTACATCGCATGATTCACACATGGTATTATCTGATTGTGAAAAAGCCATCTGACATGACCTTGATGTCGAAGGAAGAACAAATGGTGATTTTTGGTCCTCTAATGCTTTGGGACAAACCGTTTTCACACTATGGGCATGGCCAAACACCACCAAGGACTCCAAAACTCAACAACATTCACTAGGAACCTAACCCAAAAAATGACTGAATGATCGAGAACCAAGAAATAAAAAACTAAAAATGAAAATATGGCTTGTGTGTGACAATATACTAATTCATTGATGATTTTTGTGTGAATGGAGGGTGTATTTTATAACTATATTATGTGATTCTTAAGGATTAGTATCCCATGATATGGGGACATTTTGCATGAATGTATTTTTGGTTTTTGGATTATCAAAAGGATTGTGTGAGGGTGTATTTGGGGGAATATATTAATCAAAATAATGTTTCATTTAATTTTAAGTTATATATATTAACAATATAAGGTAATGAGTGTATTTTTCAGTGAATTTATTAAAAATAGTGAAAATGAGTGTAGTTTTTGTTATCTATACACAAAATGAATTTTCGAGTTTATATTTTTGTATTACTATACTCACTGATACTCTGGGTATTGAGTCCCATAAATTTTATAGATAAATATTTAATATTTTTAAATGAATATTTAATTTATATCATTATGATCCACTACATAATAGTAATGATTTAGTGTATTTTGAGACTTCATACTTAAAAATATTAGTAGGTTTCATTATTGATAAACAATAATAAATTCCTTCCCACTTTGTATCCTTCTTGACATAATCTACATAATAAATTTATTCTTATCCTAGGGATATTAATCATAAAGAATTTTGATATGTGAATCATAGTAATGATTAATAAATGAGATAAAAACTGATGATCATAATAAATCATATCATAATCATATGGTTATATGTTCACGATGATAACCTTCATTAGTCATAACATAGTTATCATGGATCAAAATATATAGTAATAGAATAAAATATAATAATTTATAGTTAAATGAATCATAAGATTGAGAAATTAACATAAATAAATCTTCATCCCAAATTTCATATAATAAAAGTGTGAAACCATCACATATATGGAAATAATTGTGCTTGTTACGATTATATAGCCTGACCATAAAGTTATTTGAGATATGGCCACAACACATATTTCCCATTTCTTAATGGATGAATTATTAGCACTTATGTCTCATAATGGATATGAAATCCTTACCTGTTTCCCATAGTTGATTGAAAATATCATCTTATTTACAATGATTATATCAAAAGATATAAAATGATACGCACTAAATTAAAAATATATATAATTCATTTATATCACATTGCATTATGAAAACCATACATATTATTGAGAAAATATCACTGAACATTAATCATATAATCATATGAAAACTCATGTAATGAAAATAGGTTTCATAGAAATTTTATAAATTTATCATAACATAACACATGGAAAATAAATGAGTTTTCTAAAAATGTCATCTTTATCAACGTAAACTCCCCTAATAATAAATATGGATGGCTTCATAGGATAATTTCTATTGTAAGGTTTAATTAATATCAAAACCTGTCATCTTATATAATTATTATTATTTAAATATCATTAAAATGTTTCATGCAGAAAATTCCCTTTTCATTTTGAAATATATTACTGAAAAAAATATATATAAAATATCAAGGAATAACATTTCTTTGAATATTACTCTATAAACATATATGGGAAGTTTCAAATCATTGTACATCCATGATGGCAGGGAATTATGTTCATTTTGTATACATTAAAACTATGATTCCATCCAAATTTAATACAAAAAGTTAAAATTACACCATTCAGAAAACGATAAGAAAACTAAATTGAAACTATTTTATTGAAAAACATTATAATTATAAAAAAAATAATAAAATTAATTATAGATTAATGAAATAAATTCCTGAAAACAATTTAATGATAAAAAGTATATGGAATAGATTTATGGCCAATCGAATATTAAATTATAGTTGATTTCCCTCTAATATATAATTTCAAAAATTTGTATACATAACGATTGGAAATTGAAAAAATCATTTGTTATATATAAATAACCAATGTAATATAATGTTTTGATTTATTTATTTTATAATAATCATAGAATTCACTTACTAAATGTTCAACAATAAACAGTAACAAATAAAATAAGAATAAGACACAAATCCTTAATTAGACTCTCATCTTGTTTCATGCCTATTTGGATTTACATTATAAGAAATATATAATTATTATAAATATATTATAGAACCATAACCACATATATCAAACCATATGTTATTTAATTATGTCATCTTATAACTGTTTTATTAAAAATAATTATGGAAATCAATTTTCTAAGTGATAAATTCAATGATTTTCAAGCATGTTTTGGTTCGGCAGTCCCATTACTTATACATAGAACATGAAATTTCATTTCTATAATGTTAATCACATCACTATAATTATATTTAATAATTGTATATACTTTTATAACTACTCATACAAATTAAAGATATAAAATAATTTACCTCACTTCATTAATATGGTTTTCCATACGTACCAACGAGTGAAGCATCCATTTTTTTATACCTACATAGATAGATATTTAAATTATAATTAAAATTTAATTAATAATTATTATATAATATATAGAGTATATATTCATAAAAATTATACATTTACCATCTATTTTTATAGGAATTGAATATGAATCACATCGATTTGTGGAGGTGATTGTCTACACGTACAGATGAGCAATTTTATCATCTTCCAATAGATTGAAAGAAGATGTATAATGGTTGTTCCATCTATATAATAAAAATTAAATACATTAATGGTAAAAATGTTTTTATTTTTGAATTTATACCATATATTTTGATATATTATAAATAGAAATAAAATTGGAAAGGCTCTGTTAAGAGTTAAACAACATTGTCGAGAACTCCTCTTTCATACGCACTCTATGCATTAGAAGGATGATATTATTTGAAAGAATTAGTGATCTTGTGTGAGATGAGTTGATAAAGAATGTTAATTGAGACTATATTATTTAATAAATAACTCTCAAAAATTTGTAATTAATGAATGATATAATTTTTAATTTTATAAGTTAAGGGTGTGGCATTCCATGAATTAGATAAACTAGTACATCACCTGTACTTACGCACGGCGTAATAAATGAAATCTGATGTACAAAATGCATTAGAAAAATGAGAACAGGTCAATAGAGAATAATAAATATGGTATTGAAATTACAAATATATTCATATAAACAAAGTATAAAAATATAATATCTAGATACTTGAAATAGGAAAACATTGAAACATAAGCATTATAAGAGAACATTATATTAGAAACATACATTAGTTGTCATATTTATGTCACCATTGAAAAATAAATATGTAATGTTATTTAACTATGATAAGAGAACATAAATACACTTTAAGTAGCAGATACATGTTTGACATCAATTAAAGGAACCATGATTTTCAATAAAAGCAGTTGTGCAGATCATATTAAAATTCATGTAATCAGAATGTCCAGTCAGCAGCCTCGCAGTACTACCATGTATCATTGATGTAGAGTAGCAGTTTGTCATGTTTGTTGACAGTTATAATTATACATTCAATATATAATTAGACATTAATGTTAGTAAATGAGACATATTACTATGAAAAAATTGTGTAATGTAGTGAGGTGAAACCAAACATTTATTAATATGTAAAGGAAAAATCAGTACTATTTGAAATAATAGAAAAATCAGTACTAATTGATAAAAAATAGTGGTTAGTCTAGGCAGCCTGTCACCCCCCCACCCAATTTTTCAGCAGCTCATCTAACCCCCTACCCAACTATACCCCTCCCCTCCCCCCGTATCCGCTTTTCTCCCACCTAATATCAGCAGCTCCCCCTCCCACCTCTGCCTCCTCCCTACCCAACCGGTTCCCCCACAACTGTAACAACCCAATATTTCATAGTACATTATTTCATCAATGTTATTCAATAACTTGCACTACACGCATCAATGAGTTCAAGCACAACACGACATACCGAACTAGTCGTTAAAAAGTTGTTATGAATAGTGTTAACTGAATTTTGAACATTATATAATCTTTATAATTTTTGAATCCATATTATGAGTTTCTTAGACATAATGTAAGAAGTAAATCATTTTTTCAGAGAAAAGAAGTATTTTTCAAAAAATGCATTTTTACCGCCTTTTAATGCTGAACACTTCTTAAATTCAATATTTGAATATTTTATATATTCAATTTGGAAAAATAAACTTCTTCTATAGAATAAGAACATTAAAATTATGTTCCGAAGAATTTTTCATGTTTTTTTGATAAATTTCTTATTTGGGTGAATAGTAAAAAATACTAAATTTTAACTAAAAACAACTTTTTTAATCAAAATATTTTATAATGTTAAATTATAAATTTTAGTGGTTTTAATGAATAATTAGATTATATTTTTACCATTTAATTAAATATTGTTCATTGGGAGTAATTTCACATTGAAATTGCACATAAACAAGTTCCAATCTTTTGATAGTTGTTATTTCTTAAAAAAACCGGCTTTTGGGTTTTGAAAATGGGAATTGATTTTAAAATAATTATTGAAACATATATGTTATGAATATGGTAAAATAGAAATCATTTTTAGATTCATAATGTTAAAATTAGCTTAGTTTGATTTTTTTTATTTTTCTGAAAACTTTCAATTATTGATAAATAGTGAAAAACACTAAGTTAAAGTTTAAAACAAAATTTTTATATAAATAATTATTTATTGTATTTCAATTTATTTTAAGTAAAAATATAATCGTAATACCTATATAATTTCAATGAAATTCATTGGACTCGTTTTATAATAATTTTAGATATATAAAAATTTTATTGAACTTTTCACCGTATTTTACCAATCTCCTAGGAGAATTTTCAAATTCACATAAAACATAATTTTACAGCTTTTATGAGTGGAATTTTTAAAATCCAAGAGACACGGTTAATATCAAGAAGTAAAATGTTGTTCAATAAGATAAAAATAATTTTTGGTAAATAGTAACTTTTTACTTTTATTTACCACCATTAAATGTAAATAGGGTAATTATGGGTAAAAATGATATTATTATTGCTCTAACACATGTCCTAATTCTATTGGATAAGTAATATTCGACCAAATAAAACCCTAGGAATAAAATATGAACCTCTTTGATCCACATGGATTAGATTAGGAGATTTATTATTATTTAATTCAAAGAAGAGTTAAAAGTGTTAAAATCAATGTTTAATAACTAAAACATTATTAATATAGGGTTTCACATAAGATAAATTCAATTATAAATATTCATTAGAAAGATAAAAACATTTTATACATAATGGTATTTTATTTATAATTTTAAGACATTAAATAATTTAATTTATTTATGACAAAATGATGAAGAAGTAATTATAGTATTAATGAAATATTTAGATAATTAATGTTATAAATACCCAAATAAATGTAATTTGAGACTTTTAATGAATTAAAATAAATATTTAGGTTAATATGACATATTATTATTTTTTATATTAATTGTTTTGGACGTAATAAATCTTTTATGAATTTATAATAAACAAAAGACCCAATAGTGTTAAAATTGACATAAAAAACTTCTTAAAACAAATATTTTATTAGTAATTGATTTCATATTCCTAAAAATATAAGGCTCATCCAAATAATATATATCATGATAGGTGTATCATTAATGTACCACTAGGGGGTATATTGGACGTTTATAGTATGTTTATTAACCATATAATACAAAAATACAAATAGACATGATAAATGTAAAAATAATTAACTAAGAGTTAAAAATAAATGATATAGTTAATAAAGTGACCCAAACATTATAAAACCTATTATTTGAGTATATTTAAACCCATCCCTACCTTATCCTCTAAATAAATTATATTGGAGCCATTATAATCAGAATATGAATTTATTATAAAATAATATTTTGAGTTTTTCCTAAGATTCCCCTAACCCCACTTATAAAAGGGCACTCCCCATTCTCATTAATTCACACCATCAAAGCCTTTTGGGTCAGCCATCCCCTACCCAAATATTCTCTAAAATTCCATCAATTCAACCAAGAGGCCTTAGTTTGATCATAAAGGCAACCTATGGAGACCTTTTTATCAAATCATAAGGAAGAACCCGAAGAAGAGGTAATGGTTTCACCACCCTCTTTAAAGTTTCTTTCATCTTCCACTTCTTCATTCTTTGTTATTTACATTATAAAATAAAAAATCCAGTATCTTCTATATACTCTGATGTTATTATATATATGGTGCAACCATATTCACTATTCTATCCATCCTTTGAATGACATGTCACCATACGTGCGTACGTACGGCTTACCGTCTCCACATCGTGGTGTAATTGTTATTCAAAACATTATTATTTGGATGGATACGATAATGATGTGTAATTGAAGTAAATAATAAATATAACATTATAATAATTCTGTATATATTATATACCATCAAATTATATAAGATTTTAATATCAAAAGAATGATATTGTCGCTCGTGCGTACGTACTGACTACCGTCTCCACGAACGTGATGAGATTCATTCCCCGTTGTATCCATTCAGGACTAATTTTCATTTTATGATTAAAATTAAGGTTTATTAACTTTATATAATACTAGATATGAATAAGATACAACCTATCCCTAACAAACACAGCTTACGTAACAATGTATATAAAGGAAAATGAATCAGTTAACACCCGAAACAACGATAATTCTAAGATAATATTAACAAAATAAATGATAAAAGATCATATATGATATCATATTACTGAATATGAATATTTTATAATTTAATAAAAAAAAATTCACCATTATAAAAGAGGTAAACCAACCCTCAACCAGGAAAATGTACAAAGTAAGGGTTTATTTCACAATCTCTTCATTATCTGAGTTTGTTTATAAGTAATTATCTACTGGGACTTCTTTATCATCCACAGACATGTTTTATAAAAATATATTTAAAATAATTCTTACTATTTTATAGAATATAGGTTAAATTCATTTACACCCTTGTTTGAATTTATATAATGTAATCTTTTCATCATTTTCCGAACAAGGTTATTTTTAAAATTTTTAACATAATTAAGGTAAGAAATGACTTTTTTTTAACTTATACGGAGGGTGATGTTATTTTACAATGTTATAAAATCGTCAAAGAGTCCCTTACAAGATTATTAGAATATTTTCAAACTAAATTTTTTCTTTCATAATTTTTTCATTTTTAAATGATTTCAAAAAGAGATATATTTCTCTCAAATAGTTTGTATTTCATCTATGTCAACATCCTTTGATGGATTTTAAGCTTATTTGAATTTAATTTATCATGATACAAAAATTCCATACTGTATTGAATGTTTTGTTATATGTTTGACTGTGGATGTGTTATTTTTATACCATTCATGGTTTATGGAGAAAGTATTGAAATTTTGTATGCTAGTTTTAAGACGAATGTTTATGTTATGTTTAAACATGTTCATATGAGGAATGCATTGGACATAGTAAGTGACGGGTGGAGCCCGATGTAGCTCCTCGATGCATATGTATGTCTCATGAGAAAAACTAGTGTCTTGGAACAAGGCCTTGACAAAATATTATTTGTAGTCTTGGAATAAGACATTGACTATGTGGTTATGATAGTCTGGCATTATGCATTCCATCATTATGAAAGTGGTTATTGATATTACATATGATTATTTGACTCGTATAATATCCATGTGAATACGTAAATGGAATTATTTAATTCTATCCTTTCCATAATATTTTTATGATCATGTTTAAAAGGATTTTTTAGTTATATATTTCCTTAAATGTTTCTGTTTATTTATGAAAGTTTCCACTATATTGTTATCCTTATTGAGCATATGAGCTCACCCATTTCAATGTATTATTTTTCCCATGATGTGAAGAAGTATTTTATGAATGACCTGCAGGGATAGTATGAGGATATGCATGTGGCCTGTATGGACAAGAAGTTGTTGTAGTTTTTTACATTATGATGTAATGTAAACTTTATGAATTTATCTAGTGATTCCAAGGATACTAAACTAATCAATCTTTCATGACTTTATCTTTTGTGATCATTCCAATGAGACGTTATAATGCACTGACTCTGTGTAACTGGGGCCGGGGCGATACAGTTGGTATCAGAGGATGTTTATTATAAACCTTGTAAGATAAATTTAGATGAACTCTTAATGGATCACATAGCCCTAAGATAGACATTGAGGATTAGTATTTAATAACATCATAAAATTTTGGTATTGTGGATATTTTGTGAGTTTTCGGAAGAATACATCCCTATCTGGATATGAGCAGGTAAAGGCAGCTCCAGCACAGATTTACATATGGGTAAAATCCGAAAACACCGCTTTGAGCTAGACTCAAACGGGAACTCGTGCACAACAACATGCCTTGTTGCACTCTTGGTTATGACACTCCTGGGGGATATGATTAGGATAATTCTTGTTTTTTTACAGACCATTATGAAGGGTTTATGAGTATATACTTCTTCAAAGAAAACATTTTTATGATTATGGATTATATCCATATACAGTTCAATTTATGTTAGTTATTTTACATGTTTGGAATTATTCATTGTAATTCATAAACTGGCCTAGTGTATGCCATTGTATAGAAATGGAGCCCAGTATAAGGAATGTGAACTCCAGTAATACATATGATCCAAAGAGTAAGAAGGATCATATCTTAAACTCTATTAATCCAACATTTATATGTGAAATTGTCTCTCATGTTTTCTCAACATAAGATGAAATAGAATTAATTACTAACAAGATAAATAAATTAATCTCTGAGTCCTATGGATTTGAAGGGAAGCAAGATAATAAAGGGATGGAAGAGCAAAAGATAGATAAAGGGAAGAGGGAAAAGGTGAATTTTCCCATATGTGATAACTATGGGAAGAAACACCCCGTAACTTGCCTGAAGGGAAATGGGAGTTTGTTATAAGTGTGGAGAAAAAGGATACCGAGTACGTGATTTCAAGTGTAAGAAAAAGGTTTCAAATGTACAGTGCTTCATCTATAAGGAGTTGGAAAACAATGCGAACCAATGTCTAAATCATTAGATTATGCTCCAAATGATGATATTGGATAATAATCAAGTTATGATACTACCTCAGATGATGAATAATGACTAGTGTTCTTCTGTTATTAGTATATGATTATTTCATTTGATTGTTGTATCAACAAAATACTGGTTATATGAATTATGGAGATAAATAAGGATTGTACTGCAGAACTATTTTATTAAGAATTTGAGATTATATGGTTTTATGAAAAGTGACTTAATAATGAACTACACTTTTGGAAAAATACATGGTTGATGGAATGGTATTCCTTAATATGGTCATGATAATGAGGTAGTGATTTTGGAATATAAGATGGTTGATTTGAATAAATTATATTGGATATTCATGAGTAACATGAAACTAATTAATGATTTATCACAATTGGAGTTTACAACATTTTTGGATAGAATTAGTATATCAAGTATTCTATAAGGAATAAGGGATGATGAATGTAATCAATAAGGTTTTATAGTAATTTAGGATGTTACAGTGTTTTAAAAGAATACACGGTGAAAGTGTTCAAATATTATTATGTGGAAAAAATGATCTTCATTGTGTTTACCTTCCTTATAAATTTTGGACTGTGAGTTTGGAAAAAATTATTTTGGATAATTATAGTTTTAGATTATTTTTGGATTTCCATAAAAGGACAACCCAGAGGTCGGGCGATAACTCGTCGCCTCTGGAAAGGCCGTGAGACATGAACCTGCAACCGAAGGGTGACAAGGGTGTATCACCTATGACTGGCCCACGTCATGTCCGAGATTTAATAAGGTAGTTTTATTAAAAGGTCTAGTAGATGAATTAGAAATTCATTTTTTTGGAACCCTATACGAATAGGATAAACATATTTTTTTAATGTTCTATTATCTTTTCGAGTGAAAGATGATTTTGTGGTAGAAATTAGTGAATGGATGGAACTATACTTTTCAAGTATATATATATATATATTCTTAAATTATTGTATGAATAAATTAAATCTTAAACATTAGGTAAGGGATATTAGAACCAAAAATGTGTTATCCAAATATCTTATGTTTTGTTAAACCGATGATATTTTAAATCATCATAGATTGATGGATTTTGAGGCCCTCAATTCTACAATTCATTGTGACTGATGCCCTCAATCACTCCCTATATATATTTATGTTTTTCGTCAATTTATGTGTCTCTAATTTCCACAAATGTTCTCTTAATCAAGATCATAATTTGGTGGTGACCCTTTCATTTCACTTTTCCTCTTATTAAGACTAAATATTATTAACCCAGTTTCCGATGTCGGTTTTCCCACAAAGGTATTTTCTATTTTCAAACATTTATTTTAGAAGAACAATTTCAAATTGCGAGGAAACATTTTATTGAAGGAGGGAAGAATGTAACACCCCCAATATTTCATAGTACATTATTTCTTCAAAGTAGTTCAATAACATGCACTACACGCAACACCGAGTTCAAGCGCATCACGACTTACAAAACTAGTCATTCAAAAGTGGTTATGAATAGTGTTAATTGAATTATGAACCTTATATAATGTTTATAATTTTAGAATCCATATTATGAGTTTCTTAGAAATAATGTAATAATTGATTCATGTTTTTATATAAAACAATTATTTTTTAAAAAAATGCATTTTTACCACTTTTTAATGGTGAACCCTTATTGAATTCAATAATTGAAACTTTTATATATTCAATTTGACAAAATGAACTTATTATTTATAATAAAGACATAAAAATTTAGTTTTGATGTATTTTTGATGTTTTTCTGATCACTTACATATTTGGGTGAATAGTGAGAAATACTAAATTTTAACTGAAAAAAACTTTTTAAATCAAAATAATTTATAGTGTTAAATTATACATTTGAGTTGTTTTAATTTATAATTAGATTATATTTTTACCATTTAATTAAATATTGTTCATAGGGAGTAATTTCACTTTGAAATTGCACATAAACAAGTGTCGATCTTTTGATAGGTTTTATTTCTGAAAACACCTGCTTTTGGGTTTTGACAACGGGAATTAATTTTAAATTAAATAGTGAAACATCTACGTTCTGAAATGGTTAAGATAGACATAATTTTTGGATTCGTACTGTCAAAATTATATTAGGGTGAATTTTTGGTATTTTTCTAAAAACATTCAATTTTTTGATGAATATAGAAAAACACAAAGTTATAGTTTAAAACTGAATTTTTATTTAAATAATTAATTATTTCATATAAATATATTTTAGTTAAAAATAGATACGTAATAACTATATAAGTTCAATTCAATTCACTGAATTCAATTTATTATAATTGTAGATATATAAAAATTTTATTGAACTTTTCACAGTCTTTACCCATCTCATAGGAGAATTTTGGAAATTCACATAAAAATGAATTTTAGCACTTCTGTGAGTGAAATTTTGAAAATCCGAGAGACATGGTTAATATAAATGAGTAAAATTTGTTTCAATAAGATAAAATTAATTATTTGTGAATAGTAATGTTTTACTTTTATTTTCAACGTTTAAATGTAAATAGGGTAATTAAGGGTAAAAATGATATTATTATTTACCTAAAACATGTCCTAATTATATTGGATAAGAATAATTTGACTGAAAATAACAATAGGAATAAAATATGAACCTCTTTGGTCAACTTGAATTAGATTAGGATGTTTATTATTATTTAATTCAAAGAAGAGTTAAAAGAGTTATAATCGGAGTTTAAAAACTAAATAATTTTTTATATAGGGTTATACATTAGATAAATTAGATTATAAATAATCATTAGATAGCTAAAAATATTTCATAAATAATTGTATATTATTTATAATTTTTATACATTAATTAATTTAATTTATTTGTTACACAATGATGATGAAGTAATTACTGTATTAAGGAATGATTAAGATAAATGATATTATAAATACCCAAATAAATGTAATTTTATCCTTTTAATGAATTGAAATAAATTTATAGGTTAATATGATATATTATTATTGGTTATATTAATTTTTTTCCAATTAATAATTCCGTTATGAATTTATAAAAAACAAAATACTCAATAGTTTTAAAATTGACATAAAAGAGTTTTTAAAACAAATACTATACTATTAATTAATATTATATTCCTCAAAATCTAAGTATCTGCAAAATGATTTATATCATGATATGTGTATCATTAATTTACCACTTGGGGGTCTCTTGGAAGTTTATATTCTTTTTATTAACCATATAATATAAAAATAGAAATAGACATGATAAATGTCAAACAAATTAACTCAGACTTAAAACTAAAAGATAAGGTTAATAAAGTGACACAAACATGTCTAAAACCTATTGGTTGAGTGGATTTATACCCATACATATCTTATCCTCTAAATAAATCATTATTTAGAAATTATTAATCAAATATGAATTTATTATAAAATAATATTTTATGCTTTTCCAAAGATTCCACTCACCCCTCTTATAAAAGGGCACCCCACCTTCTCTCTAATTCACACCTTAAAAGCCTTTTGGGTAGGTCAAAACCTGACCAAATATTCTATGAACTTCACTCACGTCATCCTAGAGGCCTTAGTTTTATCTGAAATCCAACCATTGGAGATATTTTGATCAAATCAAAAGAAATAACACGAAAAAGAGGTAATGTTTTCACCACCCACTTTCATGTTTCTTTCTTTTTCCACATATTCATTATTTCTTATTTACATTATAAAATAATAACCCTAGTATATTATATATTCTATGATGTTATTATATATTTGGTACAACCATATTCAGTATTCTATCCATCTATTTAATGACATGTCACCATACGTGCGTACGTACGGCTTACCGTCTCCACGTCCTGGTGTAATTGTTATTCAAACCATTATTTTTTGGATGGATATGATAATGATGTGTAAATGATGTAAATAAAAAATATAACATTATAATTATTCTTTATATATGATATACCATCCAATTATATACGATTTTAAAATCAATAGAATGATATTGTCGCTCCTGTGTTCGTATGGACTACCGTCCCCACGAAATCGATGAGATTCATTCCCTATCGTATCCATTGAAGAATAATTCTCATATGATGATTAAAAGTAATGTTTATTCAATTTATATCATTATGGATATTAAAAAGATACAACCCATCCATAAAAAACACGGCTTACATAACAAAGAATATAAAGGATAACAAATCAGTTAACATCTAAAACAACGATATTACTAAGATAATATTAACAAAGCAATGTTAAAAGATCATATATGATATCATAAAAATGCACATGATTCTTATATAATTAAATTACAATTATTTCACCATTATACATGAGGTAAACCCACCGTCGACCCAGGAATGGTACAAGGTAAGGTTTTATTTCACAATCTCTTCATTATCTGAGGTTGTTTATACGTAATTATCTACTGGGACCTCTTTATAATCCATATCCATGTTTCATAAAAATTTATTTACATTCATTCTTACTATTTTATAGAATATGGGTTAAAGTCATTTATACCCTTGTATGACTTTTTATAATGGAATCTTTCTGTCATTTTCCAAACAGGGTTCTTTTTAACCTTTTCGACAAAATTAATGTAAGAATGTCTTTTTTTAACTTATATGGAGGGTGTGGCTATTTTCCCCCATTATAAAATCGTCGAAGATTCCCTTACAAGCCAATAAGAATATTATAAAAGAAAATGTTTTCTGTTATAAAATGTGACTTTTAAATTGTTTCAAAAAAGAGGTATTTCTCTCAAATAGTTTGGATTTGATCGATACCCCCATCCTTTGATGGATTTCAAGCTTATTTGAGGTTGATTTATTATGATACAAAACATCCATATTTTATTGAAGGTATTGTGACATGTCTGACTATGGATATGTAATTTTTAAACCATTCATGGTTTTTGGAGAAATTATTGACATTTCGTATGCTAGTTTTAATACGAATGTTTATGTTATGTTTAAACCTGTTCATATGAATAATGAATTGGACTTAGTAAGTGCCCGGTGGAGTCTGCTATAACTCCAAGATGTATCTGTAGGTCTAATGAGATAAAATATTGTCTTGGGACAAGGTGTTGACAAAATCTTATTTGTAGTCTTGGCACAAGACCTTGAATATGTGGTTACGATAGTCTGGCATTATGCATTCCATCATTATGAAAGTGGTTATTGATATTTAATGTTATTATTCGACTAGTATAATATCCATGTGAATAATTGAATTGAATTATTTCATTTTATCTTTTGCATATTATGATGATTTTCATGCTTAAAAATATTTTGTTTTAGTTATACATTTCCTTAAATGTTTATGATTATTTATGAAAGTTTCTGCATTATTTTTATCCTTACTGAGCATCTGAGCTCACCACTTTCAATGTTTTATTTTTCCCAAGATGTAAAGAAGTATTTTATGAATGATATACATGGATAGTATTAGGATATGAGTGTGGCCTATGGATACAAGATGTTGTAGTTTTTCACATTATGAAGTAATGTAAACTTTATGAATGTATATATTGATTCCAAGGCTACTAAACTAATCGGTGTTTCGAGACTTGATCATTTTTTATCATGAAAATGAGACATAATAATGCACCGACTCTGGGTAACTGGGGTCGGGGAATTACAAAAACCCCCATGTCCAAACTATTCCCTCAACAGCCCCCTCACCCCTACCCTCATCCTCCCCTCCCATCCCCTCCCCTCACCTCCAACCTGCCCAGTCCATCCCCTCCATTCCCCTGCCCAGTCGCTTCCCCTACCACCCCCTGGCCATAGTCTTCCCCCAGCAGCCCCCTACCCCCTGCCCTCATCCTCCCCTCCCCTCCCCTCACCTCCAAGCATCTGATCCCCTCCCCTCCATTCCCCTTCCCACTAACCCGAATCTCCCCCGAGCCATTCCTCCCTCCTCCTCCCCCCTCCTCATCCCTCTACTACAGAGCCCCTCCCCCCCCCCCCCCCGCCACCCTAACCTGCTTGTCACCCCCCCAAATTCCCAGCACCTCCTCCTACCCCCTTCCCAGCTTCACCCCTCCCCCTCCCCAACCCCTTCCCCCACCACTCCCCATGCCCAACCTCTTCCCCCACCTGGCCTTAGCCCTCTACCCTCATTTTCCCATCCCTCTCCTACCCTCCCCTCCCCTCCCCTCCAACATTACCAGACAATTTATATTTATATTTAAAACTAAATGGAAACCATTTATTAGAAATCATAAATCCATTGAATAAATTAAAAAAACAATAGAAGTAACTATAGTAGCAAAAAGTACTGAATTGTATAAAATTTGATACCTTTTAATAAAAATAACACACTACAGTACCATATTTCAAATTTGAAATATTCATAATAGAATATCATCAATAACCTAATAGGATTGGTTTTTGTAGTAAAAAAATTAAGTTGTTCGATAACCAATATTCATGTGTTCTGTAATGTAATTCATATAGACCATCCAATGATCCAATAAAAATGTAAAGCATAACATTACATAAGCACAATCCTCAAATATGTGTACGGATTTACTTGAATAACACTGAACCCCATGTTGTTATTGAACCTGCACACAAAAGTTAAAATTATAGAATCCTAAAATTAATGGATAAGTGAACATCTGTCACTGTCAATGATCAAAAAACCATTATATAATAAGTAGAAACTTAATTAGGTAACATTACACAGGCCCCTCCACCCTGCTAGGCTCCATCCCCTATAACTCCTCCTCCCTCCTATCCATCACTACCCCCTACCCATGCCCAGCACCTTCCCTCCACCCCCATGCCCAACCCTTTTCCCCCCTCCCCCCTTAGAAGCCTATGCTGCCACTGCATCCCAGCAACTCCCCCTTCCAACTCACCCTCCCTTCTTTCCAACACCAACATATCCAGGCCCCTCCTTCGTTCCAAGACCCATTCCCACAAGCCCCCACCAGGCCCCCCTCCCATCCCATCCCCTTCCCCACCCATGCCCAACCCTTCCCCTCCACCTCCCCTCCCCCCTTATCAGCCTCTGCTGCCACTGCATCCCAGCACCTCCACCCCTCCAACTCATCCCCCCTCCTGCCCAGCACCAACCCAACCAAGCCCCTCCTCCCTGCCTAGCCCATTTTCCACCAACCCTCCCCAGGCCCCTCCATGTCCTTCCCCTTCTCCCACCAACACTGAAATAAATCAAGTGACAATTGATTTGTAAAACATTCAAAATAAACTAACTCACATGACAGAAAAGAAATTATAAGATATAATAACCTGATATCGTATTACCTTTCATATCTGAAGAACATATCAGTCATTCTTTTCTGACTTGTATTTAAAATTATGCTTCATTCAGATTGCCATAGAATTTTCCTGACTTTCACCACCAACACTTACAAGTGGGATATTTTGAGATCTCTCAATAACATCTTCATTAATAATTTCAGTCATTAGGTTTTTATGCATATAGAACATAGTTAAAAGTATCATCATATGTAGGAGAAATTACAATGTAGGAATAAAATATAGGCTTGTAAAGCAAATTATAAGGGAAAATATATATATATAACTGAATAGAGGATGATACCGCAGACGATGTTTAAAATATAGATTCAGTCTTTTCACTAAGTCGAAATTATTTAACATTTTGATGTTCCTATGATAGAACAATAAAGCATTAATCTGGTTGCATATTTTTTACACTTGTTCTAGTACAAATGATGATAATGGATTATATTATACCTGACTATGTTCATTCAAAATAATAACATTTTACAGCCACTGATTTGATGATTCTATACATAATAATTAAAATAAATAACTTTTTTCAATCTATCCATATCAATGAAAATAGGAATATGTAGTATAATCTACTTGAAATTCTGTGAACCTATCATTGGACTTGGTGATGTTGTTTTCATTGTCGGTAATGAATAATACCTTTTATGAGTTTTTTTTCTACTGAACGGTGATGATTTTGAATATTATAATTTGGCACTTCAATTGATAGGAGAACCTCTTTTTATTTGAAAATAGTCAATTCAGAAGTTAAAGCATACTCATCATCAGCCTTATTTAAGAAGAAATAGTTAATGTTAGTTTAATTGTGGAGAACATATTTTTTCATCATGATAGTTTATTATCTAGTAATAACTAAATCAAATTATCTCCCATCTCTGAATTAGTTTTTCTCACAAATTTCGTTACTTGTTTATCAAATAGGACAACTGATAAGGAGTCCATGGAATCACTCACAAGTAGCTGCACTATAAATCAGTTTATTTATAAATATGATTACAATGGGATTTAGGATTATTAAAATTAATTACTATTGATATATAATATAAGTAATAAACTGTTAAGGTGAATAAAAAATAAGAACCTGGGAACTGTGAAAGTTATTTATATCTTGCAGTTGTTACACCAAATTTATCCGTCAACATTACACACCTTTATCATGCAAGAATTTAATGAATCATAGAACCAATTGTGAGTTGTTTTAATTTTTTTACAGTCACAGAAATCAAGCACTTTTCAGGGTGTCCAACGTTGAGATTAATGTAGATAATGACATAGTATAGTATTGTACCGGTACATCTAGATTTTTAAAAAGCATAAATTAAATTTTAAATTTTTAATATACTACATACCTGATCAAAATTATTGACATCAGAAATGGTTTTTTTATTTTCCCAATATAGAAATGGTGTAGAGGAAGAATATGGGTTTCTTGGTGTTGGACTTCGATACTTTGATACCATTATAATTGTACATCTGAATATTGAAATATCCAAGTCAAATGTCAAACATAATATTTACATCAATCATATAGTAAAAATTGGACAACATATAAAAAAACCACAATTAAATCAAGTATCCAGATCACCTTTTTCAGAATAATTCAACATCATCAATATCAGGATTGAAAATGATTTTCATTGCATTAATGGATGTTGTAAGTATATGAGATTCTGAAAGTAATTTTAAAACAAATTCGGTGGGATTAGTGGTTTAAAACCTTTTAATATAAACAAAAGGTAAATAAGGCATTGCGTTATTAGAGGGCGTACTATACAATTTCTTAACTCTGACAAGTTTCTATATTAAAACAGTTGAAGAACCAATATTTTCTTCCAAGTATGATGACATCTGGTTAGCATAGTCACCACATAAACTGTATTTAAGTTGTAACCCTCCGCAAAAAAATATTCCCCACATAATGTCAAATATAAATAGCTTGTCAAAGATACTGAAAGGCTGTAATAACAAACCTTTCATCCTATAAGGCAATTTGCATCATGAAATTGGAATAACCCAATGCTTAAAGAGGATGTGAGGAACATAAATATCCAATAAATTCTATAACAGATCAGAAAAAAGAAATGTTTGTCAACTATAAGGTAAAAAAAAGTTGAAATTAATCCATTCAATTATATATTGAACAACAGAGATACATTAGAAACATTGATAAAATGTTACAGAAATGTCAGTAAATGATTACATATTAAATGTTGCTCATGAACCCTTCTCTGAATTATGTCTTCAAAGAATGTAAAATCAAAATAGAAATGTGGTAGTAGTGGATCACATGGTCGGACATTCATTGTTAAAGTGAAAATTAATCGACATGCATGTCTAGTTTCTAAGTAGGTGCCTTGATTAGCAACTATATGCATGTTTTGTATGAAATATCACATCCATTCATGCAATATATTTTTGAACATAGATTGAATTTGATTCCATGTAACAGTACAGTGTATCATTGCTTTCTGCAGAAATCAATATCTAAGAATGTCAAAATTTGAAACACATTATATGACTATCTGACAAATATATGGTACAATTGAAATGAAAAGAAGAATAAAATAGAATAAAGATAATATGGGGTATATTTTAAATCTAAATTCACCTATAAATCACCAAAAATCATATCAATCATGACAATATCGTTGGAGTACAAGGATGATAAGTTGCACAAAAAATTCAAAATACGCACTTGTATCTTCAATGTCTCATCTGTATCAGGTGGCATATCATTCAAAGGGGAAATTGATCATGACATACTTTTAAAAGTGTATTGTTTTAATTTCTATAGGATGAGATCATAATCATAAACATTGAGTTTGATAAAATCAGACATAAATACGATAAGGATATAAAAAAATTCACAATTTAACATATAATTTCACATATACCTATCACAATCTATGAAATATTTCTTTGTAGACAATATTTTGCATTGATTCCCGAGTTTTGGGATTGTTATCACCAACTACTATTTTCAAACCTAATGGTGATGTGACTCTATATTGAGAAACATATAATTGACCATGAAAAAACACATTTTTTCGAAGATACAACCCAACAAAAGATAGTTATTGTCCTTGAATTTTCTTAATAGTCACAGCATAAGAAATAGTCAAAAGATATTGTCTTCTTTGAAGTTTTAAAGGCCATCGAAAGTCGGACTCTGTCATATTTAATCTTAGAATGAATGCAAGATATCCTAAATTACAGCCACATAGAATTCTTGCTCCGATGACATGATCACCCATGTGGGTAACAATCATGTGAGTCCCATTACATAATTCCACAGACTGATCTAAAGTTTGATGAAACATGATAGGAACCCCAATTTTGAGTGTAATTTTATGGTCATACATCCCTAATATATTAATCCCATTTAACATTTCAGATGTGTAAATGTTTTCCGGCCAATATGTTTCAAAACATGCATCACAAAGTGAATCTATGCTGAAATAAGCATTGCATTTAGAACACGTGAGGGAAATAATGTACGCATCTACTTCATCAAAAATATCCCGAGTTGGAGCTAAGATGACAGTGTCTTTAAGATAATTAACATAAGCATGGTTACTAATGAATTTGGGATAAGTATGTTCAACAACTTCAGAAATATGATCTTTAGTCCATGCAAGATGATATGCGGCTGGAATTGGAATTGTGGTTTCACCATCATTTGGTTCTGTAATGTGACCTTCACCAATATCTAATGTCCATTTAGAAAATTCAACAACCAGATCTGAAATTGTAGAAGAATTAGAAAGAAATATCAGGTTCCTTTTCAGTGTTAGAACACAACACTGTTTCCATAGGTATGAAGAAGCTATACTTGAAGAAACTACTTCATTTCTGTTACCACCTAGTACGACAAGTTGAATTTTCGTGAAATCCCCACCCAACACAATAGTAATTCCACCAAATCGAAAGTTTGCAGCATTATCATTTTTTACCGACATGATATCTTTTAATGTATGGTCAAGAGCTTCAAAACAATTCTTACAAATCATTGGTGCCTCATCCCAAATAATATGATTTTTTAACTATATAATATTTGTGACATCACTAACATAGTGAATATTTCAAACAGTGTTTTCAGACATAGATATCGGGATTCGATATTTGGAATGCACTGTCCACCCACCAGGTAACAGTAAGGAAGCAATTACACTGAATGCAACTGCCAGAACAATATTACCTTATGACCATAGTAAAGATGTCAATAATTTCCAACTATAATTTTTAACTATTCCTCCATGATCATTCATGAAAAGAAACCACCATTGGATGCAGTTAACGAAGACATAATGGTAGTCATCACCTCATTATGTTAATCATTAAGCTTACATTTTAAAGCAAGATACTCATTCCGAAGATCCTATCTGTCATAATTATGTTCATCAGCTACCAATTGATTTCATTGAGAGACAATTTCAAAATCAGGTACCAGAATTTGTGGAAAAGAATGAAGATATTTATTATTACTCTGTATCAGGTTATCTAATTCAAGAAAAGCATGCATCTGTTTTTGATGATCCGTGACTGACAAATCTAAGTGGAATCATGAAATATTTTTAATTTAATTAGTACTTTTAATTTAATGAAGACGAAAAACTAACTGAATTAGAAACTAAATTGTTCGCATTATATATATTTAGAAATTTGAAAACATACACCTTGCATTTTTAGCCTCTTTTTATCCGTATAGAGAATGTCTTCACTGAGGAGCTCACATGTTTCATGCCACACAATTTCTGAGTGAGATATATTGTTTGAGAATAAAATGATGGCAAAAATTCTGTGCATAGACCGGCATATAGCCCAAGTCGACACCTCCTTGATTACTTCAATAAATTATATGTCATCAGCAAGAAGTCCCAATGCAGAACATGCTTCATGAAAAGTACCATGAATAATGTTGTTCATAGTTTTAATTCTGTTAAGATAAGATTCAAATTTGATCTTTGTGAGAATTAATTGAAGGTAATATAGATCTCCAGTTGTCAGTGGCACATAATAAAATCTACCAATACTAAACCTCTTCTTTCTTGGAAAACATATTTTTTCACATTGGTGGAATACCAATCTAGTTTGAAATTCGGCAAATGTGAGAGATCTTCCTTCTTGGTAAGAAATATTAGCCTCAAACCATGCCATAAGAATTGATTGAAAAATGTTACCCTTATGCAACACATCCTCGATATGATCAGTGCCTGTGTACGGAACACTATTTTGGCCTGGTAAATGAAAATGTAATATTTCAACCAGAGGATATATATAGAGGATATCATAGGAAAATATCCTCCAAGAGGACTCACAAGGAGAAATGTATTGGCAATCATAATACATTTTAATTCATTGTCATTATTTCTTGATAGTTCTGTAGTGTTGGTTTCATACAAAGCTGTTGTTACGTAATTATTACCTTTTCTAATATACATGAACAGATATTTGATGGAAGTAGATTGATTGCAGACATCAGTATTCAGATGAGCTTGATACTTCATTATCAACAAAGGATTATTTGGTACAACAAACTGATTATCCAATGGGACACCATTTTTCACGATCCTGTTTCAATTATTTCTTCACCGGTGTTGAACAAACCCGTCATCATCAATTGTTGTACTTTCAAAAAAAAATTGGGAACAATTTAGTACATTTTTTATTTTTCGTACAAGGTGATCTATGATTTTCATAACCGCAAGGTCCATGAATCATAAACATCTTAACAGCCTCATGATGTTTTGGGAAATCACCATTATTTGGAATTTCATCAGAAACACATTTGTCAATGAATGAAGCAGTACATATTTATCTATCTCTACATAAAAATAGTAATATGTGTATATGAGGTCATCCACAATTCTAAAATTACACTGTACAAACAACTGCACAGAATGTAATGATATAAATGACGGAGTTCAACAAAAGATTCATTAAATAAGATAAATTATGTGTCATAAAATAATTTTTATTACAGTAGGTACCTGCAAATGACTTTCCAAAGAAACATCTCTCTCGTAAATCATTCATTAACTGGTAAACCTTATTATTTAAAATTCTGGATACAATGTGCGGACAGTCTGAAGGGTGAAGATTGTTACGTGATACAAATCTAGTGATTTCAGGCCAAAGGGGATTTCTTGTAAACGTTAAAAACAAATTTGGATATGCTTCCCAATTGCATATTGACATTTCATCTTGGTAATTTTGAATCATATACCATGGACCACTAGTAAATGTAGATGGTAAAATGATTCTCTTCCCACATGAATAACCATCACGGTCACCTAGATGAAAAGCATCTTGTAGCCCATTGTACAAATCAAAAATCAAGAATTTTTTGTTCAAGCGAATGAAGGATAGTGTCTGAGACTCTATCATTGTATAATCATGAACAATAAATTGTTGCAATAGTCTTCTTGAAAGTTGTAATAATGGGGTATCACTAGAATGACACGACTAGTGATTAGAGAGTTATTCACGCAATGTTACTTTCCTGACCTTTCTACATGTACTCATAGATGTAGATCGATTAAATATGTGGTCAACATATCCATCTTGACCAATTGTGAAAATAAGTGGATATTGAAGTGGAATGTACAGGGGATGATGCTCATCATTCCGCTGCAATGCACCACTTCTGCTTTTAATGATAAAGTCTCTTTCACAGCCGAGATCTTAAATGTCACTGACAATAAGCATCAAAATCTCAGAAGGAGTGGGCAAGTTTTATGTCATTGAATCTATTTTTCTTCTCTTAAGAATGCGCAAAATCACGTCTACATGTTCTTGACAAGCAAGAACATTCTTTTCACTTATGAAATGACGAGCTAAAACATTTATTTCATGAAGCATATTTGGTAAGTTGACAAAAATATTATAATCGACCACCATGTTTGAATTTTCTCCATCATAACTGAAAATAGAATTAAATTAAGAATGATGTGAAAATATGATTTTCCCATAAATCTGTACACCTAAATGTTAAATATTACCTGACTTTCAGTATCTGATTTTGAGACTCATTCATACTATCATAAACTTATAGTTGGGAAAACTTAGGTGGTTGTCCCTCAGGAGGACACATACTACATATGCGATGGTAGTTTTGTCCATTCAATATGAATATAATTGGATCTCTTCCATTATTGAATGATTTGTCAACATTACCTCCCATTGACGTGAATGAAAAAATATAATTGTAAATATGAATATATTTTTGGAATGATATTGCCTCCACGGAGTTTTGATTGAAGACTAATGTTTGAATGTATGGAGGAGAGGAAGGTATTAATTCCAACGAGACATTACCAAGTTCACATAATATACCAAATCATGGGTTTTCTTTGGTGCACATTTTATATTTCTCTCATCAGACCAAAAAATAGAACCATCGTATTGGAAAACATTAGAGGGATCTCTACTATTCAAATATTATGTAGGTGAGTAATGGATAAATGAATGGTGTTGATAATCTTGGCATTATTAATTACATAAAACTATGACAACTTGAAAAGCATTCTAGAAAATTGTAAAAAGAATACATTGACCTGTATTTTCGACAAGGTGAAGTATTTGCATTATTTCTGAAGCACTATTTTCATTTAGATTGTAAGGTATTGCATAAGAAACACTTGTAAAGTAACAAATGATTAGGTAGTAGTCCAAACCTGAATTGTTTCTTCGATGAGTAATTCCAGCATTGATTTCACTAGTTGTTAAATTTCTTTCGTAAATTACATTAGTCAATGTAGATGACACATATTTTCTAATGTAAATTATGCATTCGAATTACATTGAAATACCGAAATAATGGAGATATATATATATATATATAAAATAATAATATAACATTATTAAGAAAATGCATCACACATGTGCTAGGAAAATAATATTCGTTACTAGTATTTGAAGAAGTAAAAAAATATATGTTTTAAACATAATATTCAAAAAATTACACATTGTGATAATTCTAAATCATTGGAAGGCATGATTTGTGCTTATTCTAATAATGATTCATGTGAAGGGTAAGTGGGTATATTTCCCTCAGTCGTTACACCTAGAAAAAGTAATTAATATTTAGTTTAAATTTTAAATACATATTAGAGAAAACATGTGATTTTTATTGAACTATACGATGAAAGAGTACATACAAGTGGGGTCATAATTTTCATGATTAGTTGCTGATATTGTTTTTCACATGCTACCAGGTGCATATCTTGTTGATGAAGATTCAATACCATGATGTGTTTTCAATGAAATTTAATATTTGACAAACTATAAAATTTTATGACATAGTAAAATAAATAAATATAATCATTGTTCATTGATGGTGTAATATAAATCACCATTTGTAGATAAAGGTGAAAATGATATGCATGTTCCTCATTTGGTGATTAGAGAGTACATGAACACAGTTGTAATGATTAGATATAATTTAAGATTTAAACACTCAGATACATACAGATAATACTATTACTACAACCTTTTCTAATGTGTGTTCTAACACTAATTGGCATAGAGGGTCCCGAATCTAGACCCACTGTCAATTGAAATGTATCATGATTAAATTAGATTACATTATTTACAATAAATATATTTACTGTATCTGAAAATGTCGGTAAAATGAAAATATACTTACCATTGGTAGGTATAGGCGAATGTGGTATGCATGCTCCTCTGATAAAATTGGAATTTAGTTGCAATGAATCAAATGTTGTAGTAGGAAATTGTTGATGGCCCTCCATGGGTGATTTTCCTATGAATTAAGGAACATTTAAATCAGTATGTAAGTTTATGGAATTTTTTCAAGGAAATAAAATACAGTTATACCAATTTTTGGTTCTCTCATATGATGTCTCCTTTGCAACCTTCCACCTCTCGATGCTGACAGTGTCTGCATCTTTGTTTTGTTGACATTATGTTGAATTGTGATGTTTTAGAATGCAACCAAAAGATATTTAAGGGTATGTAGATTCAATTTATAATATAATGATAAGAGAATTGATGGAGAATTCATGTTTGAATGATTGTGATCGACATGTATACTGTGATTGCAATGAACCACACTTATACCAACATCAAAGAATCATATAAAGATTAAATATAAAATATAAATTCAAATATTCAATTTGAAAGTTACGTAATGCAAGAAAAGTTACTCATAGAAAAGCCCTTCATAGTTATTTTTCTGATCGACTGTTATACCAAAGTTATAACAACATAAAAGAAATAGCAACATAAAAGTAACATATATAAATTAGACAGATGAAAGACTGGGACTGAAATCTAGAATAATGGAGGAATCTCTATAGTTAAGCAGTAAAAGTTATCCATAGATAAGTAGTGTATACATATTTTACACATACATGGATTGCAGTTGCATACTGATGTGCGAAATTAGACCAAATAGAGGTGAAATAATTTACTGTAATATTTTATTCGAACATCATATGGTAGAATGGAGGAATCTGTGCATATATTCATCAATGGGAGCTCACGTCGACAGAAAACAAACCTGGATAATGAAATACTGACAACCAAGGGTAGAGGATGATTAATGTTAGGTATACCTTCGTCGAAGCCACCCGGTTGAAAAATACCCAAATATAGAGGTAATTGTAGAAACATCACGGGGCACTGAATGTCGTCGCGTGAGTTGCGACTTGAAACAGAATTCTATGGCATAGATATTTGATAAAGGAACCCGGTTAGCTCGAAACCCTAAATCGAATTGCAAGAGGGATGAGCGTGCGACCGGGAATACCAGATGCCATCGACAGTGGTGTGAATGAAGAGCGGAAGAATGTGCAGGGTAGCCGGAATATTGATGAACGTCGGTAGCCGTGAAAGCCTATTTCAGAGGGAGATGGGGGAATGCAAGCGGGGGGTATTCGATGGTGTCATGTGATGATTGAATGGATAGTCAGGGGGAAATGAATTGGAGGGTTACATGGAAGAAGGAGAGTGTGACACGTATGGTATGAAGAAGCCAACATTAGTATAGATAATTTATTATTAAATAAATATAATTTAATTTTTATCTCAATATAGATCCAAATTTGATATAATTTTATGATATGATGATTAAAAGTCATATCCATGTCGTCTAATAAATTTTAATAAATTTTTTCACCATGATATATTAGTTTTACCACACCCCAACCATTCTAATAATTACCGCAACATAGATGTTCTCTACTCCCTATGGTATAAGAATGATACCATAAATTAAAAAATGGCTTATAAATCTATAATGGTTTATATTTTAATACAAATTGGAAGTATTTATAAATCAGATTATTTTTTTTTGAATTTTAAATCACCCAATAACAAATTAATTACTATAAAATATCATTAATATAATTATTTAAAATATATGAAATTATTATAAAATAATATGTGTCCAAAAAATTTAAAATCATAAATTAATGATATGAAATATATGATAAGGAATATGAAGTCATAATAAAATTATAAAAATAATTTTGTACAGGTTTTAATGTAGATTTGAACTTAATATTTTAGTTTAACCCGTTGCTTAACTGATTCTAATCTTATGTGTGGTAATTGATTATTTACATTAAAGGGATAAATTTTACTTATATGGTGTAAATTAACTCATGAATGTCTATGTGATGAAATAATAAAAACATTAAAAAAATTTCTTTCTTATTGAAATATGTTTATGAATTTGAAATTATTTTATAAAATATAATTTAGTATAAAATAATATTAATGTAATTTTATGAAAAATTAGTATAATTCGACATTTAAAATGACATGATAATAATCTAATTCAAATACAAAACATTAATATATTTTTTAATTTAAATGAATATATAAATTTAAAATTATTTATACACTCTATGTCACAAAAAAAATTATATTTAATGTTCATCAAATAATTTTTATTTTTGTACAACTTTTTCCAAAACAATTCTAAAGTTCTATATACAATTAAGGGAAATATTGCATCTGTAAAAATTAAAAAATATTTTCAATCAAAAATATACTTATTTTTAAAAATGACTATTTAAAATAGCCAATATTTTTTTCATTCCAATCTAAATATATTATATATATTAAATGAATTAATGTAACATTTATTACATTATCATTTACTTGAATATTATAGTGGTAAAAATCAATGTTAAATGAAAACAAAATGAAATATACTCAATATATGGATGATAATTGATTAAATGGAGCCATCTAACAAAGTAGAAGAATGTATTTGAGTGAATTTTAGGACATATCAAATTATAATAAAACCTAATTAACATAATTTATATTCACTATACTATCAAATATTTACTATGGTTAATATTTATATTATAAAAAAATAAATTACGTTTATTTTTTCAAATTATAAATCAATGAGTAAATTTATATAATCCATTTTTTTCTATTAAATTTCTATATGTTTCAAAAATTTATTTAAAATAAAACTGATAAATGAAAGGGAAAAAGTTAAAAATAAATAAAAATGTATATAAACGTTTTTATACTAAATTTAATTAAAAAATTTATACCAATGAACATAAATACATTAATAATAATTTAATATAACTATTTTCAATTTTAATCATTTTTGAAATAAAATTTATCTTTTTTTTTAAATCATTAAATTCAAATGATGTTCAAAATAAATACAAGTATTACAATATTCCGTAGAAAATCAAAATTTTCAGAAAAATTTGAAATAATCAACATATGATAGCATCAATATATTAATTTAAAAAATGATATTTTTTAACTAAATTACACTTCTTATTATATAAAAATTTAATTTTAAAAAACACATAATAAAACATGTCATTGTAAAATTATATTTTAAATAATCAAATGACTTTTCTAATGTTGGGTTCTAATTTACTGACGAATTTTCAGTACATTTTTGATGATTATAACCACTATATATGGTTAAAAATATTTTTTATTCTATTACATCACCTTAATTCAATGGATCTTCTATAAAAATTATAATATTTAACCGATTTTGGTTCATTAAATCTCAGTTTATTGGTTTATATAATCAAACATAGTGTTCCTAAAAAATATCATGGAGTTATATTATGTACCTTTAATATATTTCATCATTATAATTAAAATTATTTATCCATAATAAATACTATGATATTCTAAAATAGCACTTTTAAAACCCACAGAGTAAAATGTATTTATTAAAATTCATCTTTGGAAGAGGGAAATTGAAATATGAAAGTCATATAGAATAATATATAACTCGGTTTATAAATTGGAGAACATTTTTTGAAAGTGTAAATATTCAACTGGAAGAAAATTAATGTCAAATTATCTATGGATAGTATAAAAGATAAAACATTACAAGAATTTTAATGATCATTAAATAGCTAATGAACAAAAACTATAAACTAAATATGTGTGAAGAGGGATACAAATTCATTAATAATTAATGTAATATATTTTTTAAAAGAATAATTTTCTAGAGTTAATTAATTATTTTACAATAGAGAGAGATAATATAAGTTAATATACTTAAATTGATTTATTAATTTCATCCTTTAATCAATTTCCCAACAAAATATAATTTCTCAATAAAATAAATTATTATTCGGGATGATTTTTCCATTGTAGAATCACTGAAATAAAAGACTAATTGACCAGAAGATCAAATAATAGTATATCTATATAATTCTCTTATCATTAGAAATTAATGATATTCAAAAATGGTTTGAGAAAATTTATGATAATTCCCAAAATTAATGAACCTTTATATTACTCTCCAAATATAATGTACAACAAACATCATTCCATAAAAGGTCCCTAAATCATAAAAACCCTTACCTATTAAGATTGTTTTAACATCGGTTCATATATCATACCCATCGGTCTCTAACATCGAACAATTAATTCCATGCTCCCCAAATAATCAATCATGATAAATAATATATTAAACATATGGGTTACACATACCATAACTAATGAATCATCACCCAAAGAATCATTAAACCCACTAAAAATAAAAATATAATTTCATAATATATTAAATCTAGCCAATATATAATTACTTACATTTAGATACATTCTTCAAAAGATATCCATAAATTTACTATTAATATCTGGAAAATTTTGGGTTTTTTGTGAGTACTTTTAAAAGATTAGGGTTATCTAGAAACCCACTTTCCAATATAGAATAGTGATCATAACAGAAATCTATATATTAATCTAAAGGGTTATTTAAATCTAAAAAGAGTTTTATTCTTGATAAAAAGTGAATGTTTCAAATTAACACAAAATTCTATCATATAAAACCTCAAAAATAGTATATATTCTTTTAACCATATGTTAAATAGTAAACTTATAAACAAAAAATGTCATCTAAAACCCAAAATTTTATAAAATTTAATAACAATAAGATAAAAAATATGTTCAGAATAATTATTCCACAATGAAAATATTTTATTATTGAATATATTCCATAAATACAATAGTTCAATAGTCTTTATCAAATATAAACTAATTGAATTTATCATTATATCACGTTCCATTTCAAAGGTAACTAGAACATTCCCATTTATATTATATATTTTTGTCCCTTAATATGAATTAGTCATTACAAATTTACCATTAAATCACATTTTATAATTATTAGTAACCTTATACACATGTTTTCAAATCCCTAAATAAAAATTATCATGGAACAATACTTATATGTTTTATGATTCCTATATCAATAATATCATTGACTTCATACATTTACAATATAATTGCAAAATAAAATTAAATTATTTCAATTCAATGATTCCAATTACATTGGTCCTTCAATTGTCTATGAGTTAACTCATGTATTTGAAAATATACAAAAAATTTCACATGTTTATCATACATAATACATTTAAATATAAATTATTACATAGGATTAATATTATACCCCTACACAAAATTCATCATATTACCAACACAATTACATTATTTTATGTCATTGGCTTAAAAAATATTTATTCGTGTTATTATAAGACATTCCATTTAGTGATTCTTCATACATTCTCGACATTTTTGTAAATGAATATTATTTCTTCTATAGACTTCATTAGTGAACTTATTTCACTTGTTTGGTTTATTATAAAACTATCCCAAATTTATTTTTAACCATATTATAGAATTTTTTATGTGGTATAATCAAATGTATTTTCTTTAAAACATTTTTTTAATTTTGTTTCTCATAATGATAATAATTCTTTTGTTTGTAATTTTAAACATTAGCATGAATCATTCTACTTTTATCCATTAACTAAAACAAAAAATAATATCATGAGGAAGAATAATACTATAAGGAAACAACCAAATTGTGAAAAATCAATTATAATCTGTATAAATTAGTAATCATTATTTTCAATTAATGTTACCTTAGGTTTTTCTATTACATCCTCATTTCTCATCTATTCAAATCCTTAATAATGGAATATAGGAAATACAAGAGTTAGAACATACTCATCCCAGGGGATAAAAAATCAATGCGGGTAGTAAGAGAAAATTTCTCGTGTACAATAATGATGGATGAGATCAACAAGCTCATGTCTTTTAGGTGAAACTACCCCTGGATGATTCTATACCAAAACTGACTCTCCTTGAAGTATCCATACAAGGATCCATTATTAGGAATAACAAATAGACAAACTATACAAACAATAGGATAATATTCTATACAAAGACATATACCCAAGGATTTCCCTAAACCTATCTTTTGTTAATTTCCAATGACTAACTAAACCCTTATATGACACCAATTGTAGAGACTCGTACTTTTGATACATTGATATTTTATTAGTTTAGATGAATATTCAGTGCATAGTGTATTAATCCATTCCAAAACCATATAATTTTACTGTATTTGGAAACTATACACATGAAAATATTATTTAACACCCGTTTCTAACAACATTCAAAATTTCATATCTCATGAACCCTTTTTTACATACACTAATTAAAACCATTCACCCAAGCCTAGGGAAAGTTATCACAGTAAACAATATTCTTACATTCTCGGTAAGGGTATAATGGTATAAATGAATTGATGGTGATAAGCATGAATAAAATATTAATAATTTTATTAGATCATTATCATTAACAAAAATTATTAAACACATTCTGTCATGGATCAATATAATGTTTTATGGAATAAGACATTTTCATTTAAAAATTCATGAATAATAAGATTGTAAATTAATCTTTAATCATTTGTGACCCATAAATTCAAGTCATAAATGTTTGGAACCATAAAATATATAAAATCTATTTCATATGAAAATGTTATCTACCATGATTATAACATTATATATTGAATCATTCCATCTCATAATCTACTAAGTAAGTTCTGCGAGTGAGTTTAGAACAAGGCCTCAAGAGTTCCTCCCCATATTCTAGAGGCTGATGACTATAAGTGGGGTTCTAACTATGGTAGAGTGGGGAGACTATACCCTCATATAATAGTGATAAGTATTTAAATAAAAATATATAATCAAAGTATAAAATAATTAGTGTATGATGGAAATAAATAACTGAAATTGAATAATTATGTAATAATAAATGAATTGATAAAAAATCTTAAACATCCAGGTCATACAAAAAACACTGATTGACAACTGGTCCAAACATGTATAAATGAGCACATAATAAAAAAAATGTAAAATTATATTTCTCGTATACTATCTCTAAGTTATACCAGAAAATCTATCTCTTATCACTAGTTGATATTTTCCAACATAACCAAGATGTTTTATAGGAGTGGATCTAGTATTTCCTGAAATTGCAGGCCTCAACACAATCCATCATGTGTTTTTCCTCCACCAGAAAATCATACATAAGGTCTTCATGAACATAAAGGCCCACTTAAAAGGGAGAGAAGTAATCAATTTCCCCCCCTCAAAGATGAGCATATAAATATACAATTATAAGTGAATTATAATGCATTATGATCATCTTGGATGAGACACAACAAATTAGACAAATAAATATAAATCATTTTAAACTGCAATCAATATATAAGTCTGTAATATCGATCTCCTGGGAAATAATTCATCATATATATATATATATATTCATATGCATATATATATTTATTTTCACATATATATACCCATAAATATGTATATGAGTAATTAATGTTAATAAGAAGATAAATAAATAGGGGTTGATCCTTGGGGATATAATCCTGATATTATATAAATCCTATAAAAGTAGAATTGAGATGGATATTGTTACACTTAAGGTGGGTATAATTATTTCTATCTCTAGACTTATAATCCTGATCAACACTACCCCCTCATCCAGTGATGGAATATTTTCTATCAAGATATGTCATCATAGTGCGATACATTTCCTAAAATTAGGTTCACCAATACTCTCCTCCAATAACTATAATGAATGATGTCATGTACCATTGGAAAATAATGTAAATGGTCTCTAAGATGGTTACCATGACACAAAATCCAAGGGAATCCATTTCTATTTTTAAATCACATTCTTTGGTAAGTATAAAATCATGACATTATGACTCTGATTTTCCATAAGGGGATGACCATTAGGTGATTTGTAAATGTAATTCTCTAGGGATAAATGTTTTTTCTCTATAACCATTTATATAAATGGATCCAAACCCCCATCTTAATGGAGTAAATCTATTAAATGTGTTAATGGTACATCTACCCAACCCTATAAAGCATCCAAGGCATCACACGAAGAGTGGATAATCACGCATCGAGTATATGTCATATTAATGGTGAGGATAAAAAGGTCCAACATCACTATAAAGTATTCTTTTTATGTGAGTGTAATCATCCCCATAGCTCATTTATCATAATTAATCGGGATTCCAGGGTTGAAAATCATACCAATAGGGTTTTTTCCCTAATGCCATAATAATTGGGATACCAGTCCCAAATAACATAATCATAGGGACATTATACCTGGATATCATATTTGTTAAGGATTAAGAGCCAGATCCCAAGAAGAATATATATGAATCCCTATCATAATATATAAATTAAATAAAATTCATATAATATGGATGATAGAAAAAAATAATTGGCATCCCAAAAAAAGCTTCAGAGTCTTGACCCCGGGAAATTCATTTGGGAATCCCAGTATTGAATATCTCACCCCATGAGCTTCCTTGATCCATTAATAGAAAGAACATCATGATATCATAGTTTCATAAAAGAAATTGGATGAATTAACATAAAAAGAGTTAGTGAAACTAAATTTTTAAACCCTTAACTACAATCACAACCTAATGTCTTATAAATTTTGTATGAGTTCCATTGTGATAAACGCTACCATTTATACCCAAACTAGATGTCATTTCTTATGGTCGGTCAATCAACAGGGAACCCTCGATGTCCCCCATGTAATGAAACAAAAAATTTATCATTCTCAATATCCTCGGAGATAGTATATATGAAGAATAATCCAATACATATCCATTGATAATAGTTCCCATTGTAAGAGGCATACTATAATGGATTCTGTAAGAATGATAAAACAGGTAGAGGGATCCAAAAAAGGGATTCCCTATACGAGCATATAAGGGGTGGAATCCAACAAGGGAAAATAGGTGAAAATTAGATAGAGTCATTATATTAAAAATCCTATACATAAAATTAAATAGTAGTATCAAGGCCTGAAAAGAAATTTCATTCAACATCAGACTAGAGAGATGGATCATGGCCCTCCTCTGATCAAATGTCCCATATTCAGGAAAGAGCTATATTAGATTATGACATGTGAACCTATCCATTTAGGATATTTCCTAAAACACATCCTAGGATTCCAATTGCCTCCACAAGTGGTTTACCATGTTTACCTATATCAAAAGATTCTCATGATTAGTATCTCATGTGTCCAATTCATACATTGGGATGTAAATTTACAAACTACCTTCAAATTGGTAAAATGGAAAGAGTAAATGACCTATATAACTGGGTACATGCCATGTACCCTCAATGAACCAATTGGGGGTGTAATTTAGTCTTGTGTGGTGTGTAAAAACATAGACACACAACATATACCATACACAATGTACCTTCTTGTGTAACTCAGATGGTATGACCATGTGTATATCCTGAAAGTTTACTTCTATGTGGAATGAAACCAACATGGAGTCTGGAATTGTACCCTATATGAGGTACATGTCCATTCATTTTTCATTTATATGTAACTCAAAATGGAGGGTGACCCACAATGGATCTATTTGTGAATACTTCATAACTATATTCCCCTACCAAAGAGTTATGGATGGTAACACACCCACACTTCCAAGTACAAGTACATAGTGTTTATACCCCATACATGGAGTGTACTTATAAAATGTTAATCTTCCCTAAATAGAAAGAACACATGGAATGTTCTCTATAAGTAAACATGGTGTGATCATGATTTCCATACAAGAAAACCCTCAAAACGATTCCAAACTATAGTATTAACCACAAAGGCTATATATCTACAATCATGGGATCCTAAGTAGTGATAATAAAGATATAAAACTATAAAATATTATATCTATTAGGGTTTATATAAATTATTTAAAATGTTATACCAATTTCTAGGATCCACTAAATATTTTCTCTTTTACATAGTTTACTACAACTACATTATGTTCATGCTCCTCCTAAGTTATGTGGCGAAACCTATTAAAATTACATAATTCCAATTTCATAAAGGGTAGTTCCGTTGTATATTACATGAAAATCCTGAGAAGGAATATAAATAAATGAGGAAAAAATATAAGGAAGAGAAGAAATGAAAAAGAAAAGGGGCCCCAAAATGGCCCTAGCACCTGACCTAAGTCTGTGTGTCACCTATTAAAATAACATAATTCCAAATTCAACGTAAAAGAAAAAATCTCAGTATTATTCTTATTTTAAAATATATAGTTGAATTAATTCCTGATAATAAATAATTATTTGAGTAATTTTATAATAAATATTAATTAGTCCTTGTAAATTTTAACTTATTATAATTCCACCAAACTACAATACTATATTAAACACCATAATATAGTACTAATAGAGAGGTTAAAAAAACAACTGATTTCATATTCGTTGAAAAAATTTCTATTTTCCCCCTTACATGTATCTGAGTGGAAAAAAATCGAAATTTTGATAAATATTCTACACTGAGAAAACATGGGTTCTTAAATTGTACCAACAATAATCCTTCTTATCCCGGAGATTCTATGATCTTCAATATTGAAACCATTATTTTATGATGAATATCATAACAACTATTCTATCTAAACCACCCAACTATATGTCTCACAGTGTCATAAAATGACTCATTCATGTGAGACACTTAATTATGACTGATCTATTACACCCCCAAAATATGATAATCCTTATATTTTATTCATATAATTTCCCATTCCCATTAATAAAAATGGTTTCCAAGGAAAAAAATTAGATTTAAAATAAAAATTAGGTTCCATTCCCCCATATAGTGAACATTGAACTCCACACCATATAGATTTCCCTCTACCACTCCTCCAGTGAAACCTGAACTGCTTTCATCAACTACTCAAAATTATATTTAAAATGAAAAGAATATCAATATAGGAATGATGTTCTCTCAGTATACCCATGATGATTTCAATGTAGTGCATGATCCTCTCTATCATTGAAAACACTGTATAGGTCTCTTAGAGTCACATTCACGTCCAATATTCTTCACTTCCATCTAACAACCACTTACACCATATATCCCAAAAATGTGTGTCAAGGTCCAAACATGAGTCGACATACTAATGTCCCCAAATTCATTTTCAATGTCTATAGTACCATAGACTTATATATTTCCTCTTACTAAAAAATATGGGAAACAATTACCCTGAAAAGTCTTTAGACCATCGATCTTTCATTCAAACATGGCCACTAAATGATCAATGACATTAATAGTATCACATAAAACCATTTTGTACCTTTTTCACAGGATGCATACTCTAGTAAGTCATCTTCTAATAAAACCAATCAGACTCTTCTACAAGGCACTGTAGTCCAAAAAAAGCTAGAAGCACCCTTGGACACCACTTCAAAATCAAGCACATCATCAATTCCACAATTTATTCCCTGATGTATAATGAACTGACATCATTCCAATCACATGAATATACCTACACCCTGAATTTATTATTAATAGTGGAACAACAAGTCAATAAGTCGATGAACATAAAATTCATTCCCATCGAATATGTTATTAACACCAAAGCACCCAAATTTAAAGACCCCAAATTTCCCTGTAATTTTTTTTAAATTAATTGAAATTTTACGAGTCTTCAAAAATTGACAGACATGATTCCAAGGCCTAGAGTCCCCAGAATGCATTTCTGAACTTTTGTTCAGGTGCGTTCAGTAAACTTGCGAGTTGGTTTTTTTATCTTTTGAACCGGTTCACAGAATTGAAATCCAAGGCCATCGATAACCTTGCAGCGCCAGTATTCACTTAATGTGACATTCAACTCGATGGAAGTTGTTCAAGAGTGGACGTTAGTTATTGGTTTTTCGTGAATGAATAAAATAAAAATAAAGTCTTGTAGATTATATTTTTATTTTATTTGTTGTAACCACTCCATGCAGATGTTCAGTAGTGGGGACCACCAAACCTTAACCTCTCATGAGAGGTTATAGTGGTGGATACCACCAGATTCTAACCTCCTATAAGAGGTTTTGGAGGTGGGGACCACCCGAGGCCTAAACCACTTGATCTCCTCTATTAATGAGTTGGAATCCTCTCAACTCCCTATTTAGTGTGGATAAGCCTCTTGAGATTCTTCCACATTAATTATTCCAACACACCACACTATTTTTTCCAATCTGAATTTTACACCAACAAACTATGTAATAGATATAATAATATATAATGTTGGATACATGGAATTTTATTTGGTGGAACCTTGGGAGAAATCTCTCCAATGAAGAATGCCAAAAACGAATGCCTCTCCTTCAATGAATTCTTATCCAAACTCCGTCAAGGGATCTCCAATGATGCATGAATAGGAAATCGAGGAAAACGTCGATGACACTGACGTCCATCTTTTCCCAATGATTCATCTTCATCCTCACGAGCTCGCCAGCATCATCAATCGAACAATGTAGGGGTTTAATCTTATTTTTTTTTCATTTCCCATGTACACCGCTTCTATTTTATTTGCAGGTTGGGAACAATCATTGTGCGTGGATAGGATTTGATGCTCATGTTCATGTTCATGATGAGGCATATACTACCACCCTAATGAAAAGGGTATGGGCCAAAAAAACATGGCTCGACCCTTTCGCAAATCTTGTGGTGTTCTTTGTAATGGAGGAAGATGAAAAGCATCAATGGTAGGGGCATGAGAACGGTGGCTAGGACCACTGCTGGTTGTGACGAAGGCCACGACCCCGCCCTCCTTCCACAACCGCCGCCCCGTGACCCCCACGCCGACTGCGGCCCCCACCACCCTTTGCAGGTCTCCTCCTCCCTATGGACGGGACGTCACCCCACGGCCACCCCCCCCCCCCCCCCGCGGCCAGACCTGCAACCCTGGGACGGATCACCGCACCATGACCGGACCAACTCCCCCACACAGTTGCACCACCTCCCCCAGCAAATCTGCCCCACATCCTCGTGCCCTCGCGACACCCTCCACGTCCACTTGGCCACCCACGGCCACCCACGGCTCTCTACAATCCCTCGCGGTCTCTCGGGCCGAACCGAGCGGGTCGGGACGATCCCAATGGGATGGGTTGCAATGCAGGCCAAGTTGACCTGACCTAGGTTAGCCCAGGCTGGGTCGAGTGGGGTAGATCTGACCGGGTTGGACCAGACCCGGGCCCACTATGACCGAATTACAATCTTTTAGTCATAAAATTTACATCGAACGTCTGTTTGACAAACCGTTAATTACACTAGAAGTCATAGAGCATGACAGTCCCTTTGTGTATACCCCTCTAGAATTTCAGATTATGATGTGGAACTGTTAAGTTGGATAGATCACAAATCCAACCAGGACCCCGTGACTAAAAGGCTAATAACTCACCGACTGGGTGCTAGAATGATGTGTCGTCTGTTACGTTGAGACAGCTATGAAAAGGCAGATCATTGATATGCATCTTCAGGGGAATTCATGTTAGTTGGAGTATCAACTAGTATCTTTTCCATCGGATCCTCCCAGAGGCGAGCGATCATAGTGCGGTATCCCAGTGGATGGATGATTCTTACATACTGCTTATTGTTTCGACTCGAAGTGACTTGATTGGCCAATTGGGGAGCGCCTTTGAGACGTGGTAGACCCATGGTGTGGGGTACCTTAGTGACAAGGCATACACATTGGACACGACATATGGAGTACCACATCGATCCATGATGAGGAGTTCCTTGGTGAAGTGGCAGACCCAAGGTGGGGAGTGCCTTGGTGACGCGGCAGACCCACGATACTCGATAAGAGTACGACACCAGTCCAAGGTTAGTGGTAAGTGCCTCTGTGTGACGCGGAAGGACCATTGTACTCAATAGAGGAGGAGTTCTTCAACAGCTGAGGTGTTTGATATTGTGACTGGGAATGTTACTTGATACTACCCCTAGAATAAATCCTGGTGTGAGCTGAGTCAGTACCTCTATTTTTTCCTCATTATTGAGATAGATTACTTGATAACATAGGTATTTGTATGGGTTTATACCTATATAGGATTATCTGTTGATTTCATACATTATGGTTTATCCTTAGTGGAATTTGTGAGACCTTGAGGGTCTCATGGTCCCTACTGAGTATCGTTGTACTCATCCCTGCACGAGCTATGCCCACAACTTGTTGTGTTGGATGAAGATAGAGGACAATGATAATTGAGGATGAGGGTGCCAGAACTGGATGGTTCTCAGAGGTGGACCATACGGCATGTCGTTACGCAGAGGAGATGAGTGGACGTTGAGTGCTAAGGAGGCGAACTCTACATACCCATAAGTTAGGAATCCCCGGAAGAGGAATCAGTAGCAGTCTATCTATTTCCTTAGTTGCATTGCATTTCAGTTGTACTTTTACTTTCTAGTTGAGCTTGTATTCTGGCCCCTTTTTACATACTGTACTCACATGTTTACTATACAGTTGACTTGAGTTCATATCTTTTTGTGTGTTTGGATGTGTGTGTTTATAGGTTATAAAGTCAATGCATTCCCAATTTTAGGGAATACGCATTTGTTTATAGTTTCGATCCCCTAACCTATTAATTCTGGGCTTGGGGTTGTCACGGCATGGGCCCCGGGGGACGAGTCATGACAAATTTGTTTCAGATGAGTCATTTCTACTATAAAACATAGTACTATGATATTTCCCTTTCATGGTAGTTGTGTTAAGTGTAGTGAGTGTGTTTATCAATTTAGGGAATCCAGTGTTGGTGCTATGGTGAACATCTACATACACCGGGACCCTCACTTCTAATATCTGACTCAGTGCATGAAAACACGTATTTCATGTGTGTTTTCAAGAGTCTTCTTTGTGAAATTTTTGAGTCAGCTCACTAGGTATAACTAATTAACTGTGGCCCACCATTTTCTTTTCTGGATACCTCCACATAGACAGCCATCTAGGGTTCCGAGTGTTGTACGCACTGATAGCCCACCGAGCGATGAGGCCTTGGTGTAGGTCCCTCTTCCGGTAGAGGCAGCGGGGGAGGCACCCCCGGTACAATTCCCCATTGGGCCACAGATGCCATCAGCCCCACCATAAGACGGTGCATGGATATTGAGTGTGTTTCACGAGTTCCAGCGCCAGTAGACACCCATGTTCACAGGAGAGATGGACCCACAGGTGGATGAGGATTGGCTGGAGGATGTGGTGAGAGTCTTTTGATTCTTAGGGACCCCAGCTGATCTTATGGTGATCCTTACCGCCATCCTTCTATAGGAAGCAGTAGTCAGATGGTGGAGCTTGGTTCTCCAAGTTCACGATGAGGTGATGCTTCTCTTGGGAGATTTCGAGAGCCCATTTCTGGCATAGTTTGTTCTAGAGACTCTACGCACAGTGCACATATAAGAGCTAATTCATCTGCAGCAGGGCAGTATGACAATGGCTCAGTACTTAGTGAGGTTCACCGACCTCTCTCATTACACCACAGATATGGTACGATACTCATTCTTCACGGCATGAACCTTCGATCATGGAATTACGTGAGAGATTTGAGCTTCGATGATCTCACTCTACATCCCAACGTAGGCAGGGGTGTTAGAGAGATCCCTCATAGTCGAGAGTTTCCTTGCCGAGAAATCACCTTCATTGAGACCAACCATCCATGATCATGTAGCAGAGTCTTCTGCAGCTGGAAGAAGAAAGTTTTCAAAGAGGTCCAAGTGGTCCAGAAATGAAGGTGGACGACCGCATGAAACGGGATCGGTTTTTGTGGGGCACCCGAGGTGGATCTAGTCAAGCCAGGTGCGGGAAGCATTTCACATTATTTGGGTAGGGTCACACGGCTCATGACTGTCCGACCCTCTATACAGTTCATCATTAGACGGTTGAAGGATCGCCCAGGTCGAGATAGTGATTTGACCAAGAAGGTTCATAAGGAGCAGGTAGACGTGGTAGAGGAGGTGGCTGAGCAGCTGGTGGTGGGAGACGATTAGAGATGTTACTGCCACCGCCACTAGGTGGTCCCCCACAACCACATGGAGAAAGTGAACATGGGATCACTTAGCTCCATGAAACTGAGTCCTATAATCATAGTGCTCCAGAGATGATACGAGTTATGATTTGTGTCTACTCCACATTAACTGTGGTACCTATAAACACAAATTCCAGTCATTATTTTATTTCCACTACCCTTGTTCGAAGCTCGGAGATTCATGACGGAGTTGTTGGCTAAATACTTATGGATAAATACTCCTACGGGATAATATTCAATTATTAAACACTTGTACTAGTAGTGTGAGCTTACTCTAGGAAGCAAGAGATTTGGCTGGGATCTCCTAGTAGCGACGCCAATCCCTTATGATGTCGTCTTGTGTATGTACTAGAAATCTATATTCTATGCTCAGATAGACTATATTGGGCACAAATTATGGTGTGTCCACATGGATAGGACCAGGTTTACCTTCACTAGAAAGAAGAGAGCCTTTGCAGCACTGGATGGACTTACCTGGGGGAGAGTCCAGCCGATCACTCATCAGTTGGCTAGCCTTACCCTCAGAGTTGTTGATGTGGATAGTTCGAGTTATCCTATATTGGTGGACCAGTACGTGGATGTTTTCCCAGATGATGTTCTCTGTTTACCTCCTCGTAGAGAGGTGGAATTTTACATTGACATGTACCTGGACGACACTGATATCTACACTAGCATATCGGATGGATCCCATGGATCTTCGTGACCTACGAGTAAATATTGAGGACTTGTTGGGGAAGTGATTCATCTAGCCCAGTTTTTCACCTTGGGCAGCCCATATTTTGTTCGGCAAGAAGGAAGTTTGGAGTTTGAGGAATTGTGTTGACTATCTTCGCCTGAACCAGGTGACCATGAAGAACAAGTACACACTACCGATGATTGATGACATCTTTGATCAGCTGAAGGTAGCATGGTTGTTCTCAAAGATGGACCTCATATTAGCCTATCACCATCTCAGAGTACGAGACAATAATGTGAAGATGGCAACCTTCAGATGTCGGTATGTCCATTATGAGTTCATTGTGAGGCCATTCGGCATGACCAACACTCCAGCAATGTTCATTAGACTCATTCATAGGATCTTCTAGCCATACCATGATATTTTTGTAGTATTCATCATCGACAAAAATTATGATATACTTGGAAACTGAGGAGGAGCATGCCTATCATTTGCGGGTAGTACTAGACTCACTCCGAGAGAAACAGCTTTACTGTAAGATTTCGAAGTGCCAGTTTTGGATCCGAGAGTTCCAACTACTGGGACATGTCATATTAGAGGCTGGAGTTTCATTGGATCCAGCAATGATTGATGAGATACATCCTTTGGATCCACAGAAGAGTGTGATAGAGGTACAAAGTTTCCGGGGTTTCGCTGGATACTACCGATGATTTGTGCCAGATTTATCTAGAGTTGCTGCACTACTATCAGCCTTGATGAATAATTGGGAACCCTTTATGTGGTCAAAGAGATCTGTAGAGTTTTCAGGAGGTGAGGCAGATACTGACTAGTGCCCCGATCTTGAGGGTTCCATAGGAGGGCGTGGGGTATGTAGTTTACTACGACGCACCAGGGACCAGACTCGGATGTGTCCTGATGCAGGAACGGGTAGTCATCGCTTATGGTTCGTGTAATATGAGACAACACGAGCAGAACTATGGTACCAATGACCTGGAGTTAGAAGTAGTGGTATTCGCCTTGAAAATGTGGTGGCACTATCGGATGAGAGAATTCTTTATTGTATTCTCGGATCATGAAGGTTTCAGGTATATCTTATCTCAGAACGAAAAGAACCTAAGACAGTGATGTTGGCTTGAGTTACTCCAAGACTATTACTTCAAGATAGTCTATACTCATTTTGAGGGAAACATTGTAGTAGATTCCCTTAGCATGAGATCTGATATAAAGCTGCAAGGTGAGGCGACAGAGCAGTTGTCCGCTTTGCAGATATCCATTAGGGATAGAGATAGAGCAGCTTTTCCTCAATCTCTTACAGTCACTCCCCACTTCTTCAGTGAGTCAGGGAGGTTCTACATGGGGACGATGATTATGAGACACAACATGCTCAGATATCCACATGACAGGCACCTAATGGATTTACTGAAGGTGGGGAGCATGTCAACTTCTTCAGAGGATGTACCATGGTACCAGTGTCACTTCAGAAGGAAGTGTTGAGAGAGTTTCACACATCCCCTCTAGCGGTACATCAATGACTGGAGACGATGTACCCAGATCTTTGATGATATCACTGGTGGCTGGGAATTAAGAAAGAAATAATAGAGTTTGTCTCTTGGTGCCTCCCATGTCACCAAGTGAAGGTGGAGCATCAAGTACCATCAGTCTTGGTTCAGCCTTTAGAGGTCCCAGAGTGGATGTGGGATAAGATATCCATGGAATTAATGATATTAATTCCACGTAAATATAGGGGACATGACTCTATCTGGGAGATCGTCGACGCAATCACCAAGACGGCCCACTTCCTACTGATCAGAGAGTAGGGTTTAGTAGAGAGCATGTCATGCCCCTATGTGCAAGAGACTATGTGGTTACATGGAGTAACCTCGACGATTTCCTCCGATCGTGATGCAAGTTTCACTTCCTGGCTATGGAAGGGGTTTCCAGGAGGCTTTCAGGACACTGCTTCATTTGAGCACCTCCTTCCTTCCTCAAATGAATGGCCATACTGATCAGACCATTCAGAACCTCGAGAAAATGCTTCGTGCTTGTGTCCTCGACATCAGTCACAACAGGGAGGATCACTGGACTTTGGTGGATTTTGCATAAAAAAACAACTATAACTCCACCATTGGGATTGAACCTTCTGAGGCGTTGTATGGGAGACCTTGCAGATCACCTTTTTGCTAGACTGACCAAGGGGAGTTATCACGAGTGTGACCAGAGATGGTTCGGGATACCATAGAGAAGATGAAGATCATCCAGGTGTGGATGTTGACTGCACATGGCAGGAGGAAGTCATAAGTCGATAGGATACAGAGCCTTCTTGAGATCAAGGAAGGAAGCCACATCCTCCTATGGGTCTCACCCCGGCGAGGTTTGAGGAGATTTGGCCACGGAGGCAAGTTATCTCTAAGACTAATCAGATCTCTTCAGGTTCTCAGCAGAGTATGCGAGGTGGAATACCGCTTAGCTCTTCCAACTCAGTTGCACCGGGTGCACAATATCTTACATGTATCATAGATGAAGAGATACGTGCATGAACCATCTCACATCATTGACTATGGTGAGCTAGACGTCAAAGATGTTTTGAATTTTACGGAGGTTCGAGTAGGTATTGAGGATCGACATGAGTGGGAACTTCTTGGATGGTCGATACCTCTAGTGCGCATTCGTTGGTAGGATGGGAACCTCTAGGAGAGCACATGGGAGCGGGAGACTCAGATGCATGCTCAGTTTCTCAAATTTATTACCCTTTTTGAGTTGTGGATTACGGGGACGTATAGTAATGATGTGGGGAGAATGTAAAGACATGTAATTCCATGTAATTATTTTTAAATAAATGGGAATTTTATGAGTCCACAAAAATTGACGGCACATGATTCTGGGGCCTGGAGTGCCCTAAATGAATTTATGAACTTATGTTTGGGTATGTTCAGTAAATCTGTGAGCATGTTTTTCATAATTTTGATCCGGCACTCAGAATTGAAATACGAGGGCACCATAAAACTCACAGTGCCGATATTCGCTTAGAGTGACTCTCACCTCGACGACAGTTGGTCGAGGGTGGATGTTATTATTTGGGTTTTTCATGAATGAATAAAATAAAAATAAAGTTGTATATATTTTTTTATTTTATTTGTTGTAACCACTACAACAGGTTGGGCCAGGTTGGTCTGACCGGGTTGGACCAGACCCGAGCCCCCTAAAACCCAATTACATTAATTCGGCCATAACATTGGCCCCTGACGTCCTTTTGATAAACTATTAGTGACACGGGAAATCTGGGAGAGTTTAAATATCTTTTAGTAAACCCCACTAGAGTTTTGGATTAAGATGGGGAACAGTTCGGTTGGATTGATCCTAAATCCAACTAGACCACCATGACTAAAAGGCTAATAACTCAAAGACCGGGCATCGGAATGACGTCCCGTCTGCTATGTTGAGACCCCTATGACATGGCAAGAACTTTGAGATACTTTTTCGTGGGACATCGTGGTATTTGGAGTATGTAACAGTAGCTTTTGGGGTGGATACTCTCGGAGAAGAGCGAGAATAGTGCGAGAAACTAGTGGCTGGCAGAGACTTGATGACTGCTGACCGTTTCGACTCGAAGTGACTTGACAGACCCAGCGGGGAGCACCTTGGTGATGTGTAAGACCCACGGTGGGGAGAAAATTGGTGACGTGGTAGTACCCCGGTAATCGACATGAGGAGTACATCAGTATACCATGTGGGGAAGCACCTTGGTGACACGACAGACCCATGGTGGGGAGAGCCTTGGTGACATGACAGACCCCCAATACTCGATAGGGGGAGTACCTCAACAGTCCAATGTTCGTAGGAAGCGACTATGTGTGACACGGTAATCCCACTATTCTCGATAAAGGAGTATTTCACCAGTATTTGAGGTGTTCGACATTGTGACTGGGAATTTTACTTTATACTACCCCTAGAATTAATCTTGGTGTTAGCTGAATCAGTACCTCTATGTTTTCCTCATGATTGAGATGGATTACTTGATAAATTAGGTATTTGTTTGGGCATATAATTATGCAGGTTTATCATTTAATATCATACTTTGGGGTTTATCCATGGTAGATTTCTTGAGACCTTGAGGGTGTCGGGGTCCTTACTGAGTATCGTTATACTCACCCATGCACGTGCTATGCACACACCTTGTTGTGTTGGACGCAGACGACAGACAACACTGACTGAGGACAAGGGTACTAGGACTGGGCGGTGCTTAGAGGTGGACCATACGACATGTCGGTATGAAGAGGATACGGGTGGATGTAGAGTGATGAGGAGGTGAATTGTTCCTACCCATCAGGTAGGAATCCCCGAAAGAAGATCTAGTGGTTGTATTTCTCTTTACTCAGTTGTATTTCATTTCAGTTATACTTATACATTCTAGTTGTTCTTGTATTATAGCCCCTTTTTACTTACTGTACTCAGTTGTTTACTATACTGTTGACTTGTGTTCGTATAATGTTGTGTTTTTTTGCGTGTGTTTACATGTTATAAAGGCAATGCCTTCCCAATTTTAGGGAATCCTCCTTCGATGCTAGTTTCTAGACTTTAACATATGGAAGGCAGGATTGGGGTAGACACGGAACGAGACCCAGGGATGGGTTGTGACACAAAGGTTATTTTTTAATTTCAAATGCATCAGCATGCCTATATCACAAAACGCAAACACTATGCATGAATATGTCTCCAATGATTTTATAACCTTGAAACCTACATAAAATTTAATCCAAAAATTTGGGTCATCTATACATATATAATTTCTATTTTCAAATATAATTTCAATATACATGCATCTGTGTAATAACTAAGGGACCGCCTATGTCCCACCAAGACCTATTGATCATGTATCACTGGGGGTCCCTATGTCTGATCACCTAGACAACAAATTAAATAATGTCCTTGGTAGGTAAATCAGAAGCTAACATGTGTGGGTAAAAACTATCAGGCATCATCCTATTAGGGCCCTAATCCTCTCCATGTATCCTCAGAAAGAACGTCTCCCTTGGGGGAATTTTATCAAAACATAATATAAACTAAATTGATACTCACTGGGAATATGAATATCATAATTTTCCAATTGATGTATTTCCCCTAACAAATATCATGGTACCAATCAATATGGTAGATAGATATCTGATTAGGAAACCATAATTGATGGTCGGTTATGTAGAATTCAATTCTATGATATAAGGGAAAATACAATGAAGGTTGTTTCTAGAACATCAATGATCAAATCCATGAAAACAACACCCCATGATGGATCTATCAGTTGGGAATCATATTCCCTATCAACCAACTAAGATCTTGGATTCTACCATCCATGATAACTAATTCATCATCATCATTATAAAATGTATCACTCTATATACAATTATATAGTCATTAGAAGGGGCATATATTAAAATTAGATAAATTGAGTAGATTTCTAACAAAAACATATTTTGAATAAAATGATTATAGTTGATATTTACATTTAAATAAACTATCCTCTAACATAGATAATATCATATTCTATATGGCTTATGACATGTGGATACTATTTTACTAATATGACCTATGAGATGCTTTTTTCTATAGTCATCTAAGTGTCAAAATCACTCACTATACAATTTCTAAGAGAATAAGATCTAGAAATTTATAATGAACAAAAAATACACAAAACATATTGTCTCTTGAGAGGATAATCATTAAATACGGTTACATCATATAACTGAAAAATAATAGCATATCTCTAGTTTCCATAACATCTTACCATAATAGATTTTTTCATCTTTTTAGTTCAATATCCATCACATGTTCTAAAAAAATTTATATAATCAACTCTACTATATAAAAAATAGTAAATCAAATATAATAACACAATATTTAAAGATTATAACAATATATCTGATAATGTTTGAATCATGTTGCACCAATATAAGAATAAAATGTAACACCCTGAATCTTTTTTATGTATTAATTCTTAATTAAATACAATTTCATCAATAGGTTTCACTATATGAAATAATGAGTATATATTTCGTTACACATAACATTATGAATGTATTACATTACTCACAACTCTATGTCTAATTAGCATCACATGTACCTCTAATATTAAATGAATTGTGAAATATTATAATAATGTTATTAATTAATATAATTTTTTTGACCTATACATTAAATTGGATATTCTGAATAGTAATTACTAAATTATGAAAATTTAGTGAACTATATATTTTAATTAAAATATGAATCATTAAAAGGAAAAATAAATGTTTCCAGAAAACTAAATTTTTCTAAAAGATGGTTTAATTTCACTTTGAAAGAATTATATAAAATTATTTTGGAAAATTTTTGATAATTCTATTTGAACATTTCACCCTCATTTTTGATGTTATAATACCCAAAATTCATTATCTTTAGTTATTTTATTTTTGATTCTATGAAATATTTCATTTTCAGATGAATATTTAAAAATAGATAATTTTATTCAAAATATACCATTTATTTTAACTAATTTGTCATTTTATGTGAGTTAAAATTTGTGATATTTAATTAAAAAATCAATGGCATCATTTTCTAATTGATTTATTTAAAAAAAAAATTAAATGTTGAACGTTATTCACTTAAAAAAATAATTTTTCATCCTATCTTCCTTATTAATTTTACAAAAAATATTTCTCCTGGATAATAATTGAATTAGTAATAATAGATTCCTTATTTTTGGTCAGAAAAAAATTTGAATTTATAATAAGTTTATTTAAGTTTTTTTACCCAAAAAAACATCGAAATGTTAATATTAATTACAATGGTTAAGGTAAAAATTGATTTATCGAGAGGATAAAATTAGATGATTAGGGTCAAAAATGACATACCACCTTATCCAATATGCATTGGTTTGAAATATTTATAGTTTATCTATATTTGATCAGGTAATGGACATTTTTTTAATATTATTTCATGATAAAAAAGTGGGTATGACTGGATAGTTTCAAAAAACTACACGTGTTCCACTCTCCAAAATTATAAAATTAAACCTCATGTCCTCCCCGATTCACATACACATTCCTATTTGGATCAACCATTAAATTCCCAGTAAAATCCAAAATTACTTCAAATTTATCCTATTATCATTGTATTTGGTCTAAATATAACCATATAATATATAGTTCACACAAAAGGAGGATAATTGAAGAAGAATAAATGATCTTTTACGAACGTATTTATTTTAATTATTTCTCCACCATTTTAAATTATTTATAAAGTATTATGGTTAAATAAATTCAATTTATTTCATTTAATGTGATTCTTTTATGAACTGTTAATTACCTACAACAATATATACTTCCATCACGTATTTCTGAAATCGTCATTCGTGTGTATGGTGTAATATCACTTCACGAACTAGTATAATTTTTTCATTCATTTAGAATTTAATGATAGGATATGTTGATGGATATAATGTATATATATTATATTTATAACATATTTATACATCATGATTAATTATATCATATATATATATATATATTCTATTGAATAGATGATTTAATAAAAATTCATATATATACAGCAGACAACAATCTCATGAAGCCATGTGATTCCTCTTTCACTAATGCTTCACACAGAGGGTGATAAGTAAATATTTTGTGATTATATGTGATATGAATGAAGTAATTATAATATTAAAGTAAGATATATCATTATTTAATGATAATATATCATTTTATTTCTTACCTTTTCACCAACTTAAATATGATAATGTTCTTAATTTATCTGTAGTAGGTGTTATTCGGTACTATAGAAGCTAGAATTATTCACCTTGGGCCATCAGTTTAGGCTTGGAGACCTTAAGCCGTTTGGGCCACCCAGGACTTTGAGTCAGTAGGGAATTCGGGCCACCTCGTGGCCTTCAAGCCACATGCAGTTTTCCCAGACAGACTCTACAAAAAAAGGACCACCCCTGGAAGAGGATTTAGAGATGGTGCACTCACTAGAGTAGAGACAAATGGATTGTAAGAATGAGAAGGTACGACTATGCCATTAGGAACAGCCTGTTCATGCACTAGAACCCTAGCCAGACAGCCATGCGAAGGTGGATAGCTACTATCACGATGAAAATGCTGGGGAGTGGTTGTTCCTTGTAAATAATCTAGTTGAATTCCCTAAGACCTTCGGGTCATGTAATATCCTAAGCATATGTTCCTTATAATATCTAAGAATATGGGCCTTTCAAGGGTTCCCCCTCATCCCTTTAAAGTGGGGTTATCAAAAATCAATAAAAAAGAAGGCCTTCGGGCCATTCATACCAGCTAAAGTAATCAAGATGTATGTGATTTTGTAATTCAATTTCCACTAGTTGGGTTAAAAATTTCCTTCATTGATTGGGTCATGATTAGATTTTTTGTTTCATGAATTTTTATTATCATGTTATTTTACACATATTTAATATGGATTTAAATTTTATAAATATATATATATATATATAATGTGAAAAATTATCACTTTGATGAAAAGATCATTTTAATGGATTATTTTATAACTAAATTATAATCGATATTATTTATTATTGAATATGAGTTGAATTAAATTATGAGACATTTCATAATAAAACCATTTAATTTTCATATTTTTTAGTTATTAATGCAATTTTTTGGTGATCAAAACATTTTTCACTCTATGTTACTTAATCTAATTTAGAAAATGTTTCTACAAAATACAAATCCAATTATCTATACGGATTGAAATATGACTTCCTTCCAAAACCATGATTTCAAAAAAAAATCAAACCCCTTTATAAGTATTAAAAATGAGTTATTAAATGAGTTTTTACAAATTATTACATTTTAAAAAGCTATTAAAATTAATCTTATGTATTTATCATACCAACACACCTTGGAATTTTATAGAAAATGTGAATATAATATTTGTTATAACATGTATGATATGAATGAGGTTTTACATTGTCATGAAGTAATTTTTTTTTAAATATTTCCTTATATTGTTTCAAATTTATTTTAAAATAAATATATTTTGAAAATCATTTATGTTTTAAATTGACATTTTAAAAACGAAACAGATATTTTCCTGAGGAATATTTTTAAATTTATTTTTATTGTATTCCAATTCATAAATGAGATCAACACTTTTTTGTAATTCTGAAACAATGGAGACATATTGTTTTGATATCATAATTATTTCCTATTAAAATGGTTTATGATTATAATGAAAATTGATGTTATATTTTGATACCATTCCCCATATTATACTATATGGTTTATGTTAATGTTTATTAATTGGGGAAATTATCAAATTTCATATTTTATTCATTTAATATAAATTTTTATGTTGTTTGTGATTCCCCCTACATATGAATGCTGAAATAAACATAGTATATGATGTGTGGGACATATAATTACTATAGACCATCGATTCAATGATAGGTCTCAGGAGAGAACCATTTTTCTTAAATATTTGGGATTCTACCATAAAATTTAATATATTTTTTTGATAGATCGTGATAGGTAATATATTAAAGATAGATCATAACTATTCAAACATTCGATGTTGTGAATTCCATCATAGAAAAATTAATTTATTAATATTATATGTGATATTTCGATTCTTTTATAATATTTATTGTTATATTTTCATGCTCACGTGATTATTTTTATTGAATTAATTGATCATGATTTATTTCTTCTATATTATTCAAATGTTATAGAATAAATATAATTTGTTATAGTTATATACATTTCCATTTTTCTAATTTATACTGATTCATGAAAATTTCTACTATAGTAAACCATTATTGAGAATTAGAGATCTCCCTAATTTTTATTCTTTTCCACAGGAAACCTTGAATTTTACATGGCTTGGTGTGTAAAAAATATTCTAGACTGAATAATGTTATTTTGAAAAAAAAATTAATTTTTTTTTCAAATCTAATAAAATACACAAGTATTTGTCTAGTTTTTCTGGACTACTAAACAATTAATTACATCTGTATGTAGTTTCTTTTATCTTATTCTAATATAATAAAGTAGACACCAAATCTATGCTACTTGGGTTGATGATGTCACAATAATTGGGTTGGGATAAATAGATGATTAATATGGTGAAATTATATTGGATAGTACAAACAACCATGGAACTGAATATTTATTTATTAAGAAAGTGGTTTATACAATACGTAATGTATTTTAGAAAATATTTGGAAAGAATGAATATTTCTAGTTTTCTTTTTCTTAATTAATGAATAAATAATATTTAATGTTTTCAATAAGGTTAAATCAAAATTAAATCTATTATATAACTACAAGGGAATACAATATGAGGGTCTACACATGATTGGTATGTGATGATTAAGAGATAATTCATATTGTTTGGGTGATTTATGATATGTTCATTTTGTAAATTCAATGACCCTTTTTCTAAAGATGTGGACCATGACCTTTTTAAGGGTTATTAGGTTAACCATTTATGAAACTGATTAGGTTGAACATTGCATGAGGATATAGTGATCCATGTATCACTTCAATATATAATGATTTGTGAATATTTGATAAATTTACCAATCCATATTAGTGTGGGGTTATTTTTAGAGAAATAAGGAAATAAATTTAACTCTTTTTGTATATTACTAACCATTTAAAAAAACTGTACTTCTTACATAAACAAATAATTTTTGAATATTCACTTCTAAGAAGTAGTGATGTATTAAAAATTTATCAATAAAAATTCAGAGGATGAAAATATTCATATGAAATAAATATTCATTAATTATTTTTATTTCCTTGTATTTTTAGATACTAAATAAATTCCTCAAATATATTCAAGTATATATAAAAATTGTTTTTCTAATAACTCAATTTCTGTTTATTCAATAGTATTTTTATACATAGCAGCTTTTTGGATTAGAGTCCCTTTAATTGTTCATTGATCATTCCTGTTATTATGATCGACAAAATATATCACAATATATAATTATTTGTGTTTTCTTCAATGACTATATCTTACCTTCCCAACAATGTTATATTTTGTATAATTTTCATTCTGTGTTATTCTATATGACCTCAATGATTCATTTTCTCTCTTATTAAGTGATTGTTTTATTAACCATTTTATGATTATTTTTGTTCAAAAATGATATTTCCAAATGTCAAACCTTTGATAACCATGATCAAGATTAAATTGTTTGTATATAATTTATTTTAGGAGGGTATAATTAATCACCCGTGTAATTTAAATTATTAACATTTTATTTTATAATGAATGTGACACACAACACCAATATTAGAAGAAAATACAAATCCATGATTGCTGAAGATATAATTATTTTTAAATAAATTTATTCCATTTATTAGGAATGATTACATGAAATAACCTATTTTTCTATAAAAACATGAAACATAATTTATATCTTTCATTTAACACTTCAATGAGTTTAGTCTACATCACAAGCAACACTGACATTAAATGAAATTTTAAATATTATTAAAACATTGTTTTTTAATATAATTGAAATCACATAGATTTTAAATTAATTTTGATGAATAGGAATAACTACATTATAAATATTATGGTTGTAAATGATTATAAAAAAATAATAAACTTTTCAATGAAAAAAGGAAATGTTTTGAGAAAAACAACATTTTTCTAAAAGATGGTTTAATCACGCTATGGGAACATATTTTAAGATTATCTTCTTAACACACTTAGAAAAATTAATTGAAAAAATAAAATTCATATTATAAAAAATCAAAAAAAAAATATCCAAGGTTATTTTTTTTAAAAAAAATTATGAAATATATCATTTCTCAATGAATAGTGGAATATGTTGAATATTAATTAAAAATGCCTTTTTATTTAAATAATCTATAATGATAAATTATATTATAATTTTTTTGAAGTAACATTAGTTCAATTTTATTTAAATTAATCAAATTTTGGAAATTTTAATCCTTTTAATTTTGAATATTAAAATAAAATCACTGTATTATTTTGAATATTTTTGTCTTTAAAACCTCTATTTCAAGTCCCGTCTACCTGATTAACATTAATTTTTAATTTAAAACATATGTGTATTTAATTTGGATAAAATGAATAAATAATTATAATATTTATAATTGGTAATTTCTAATAATTTTAACAATTTTTTTTTACTTAAATGAATCATGAAATAATTAATATTAATTATTATGGTTAAATAAAAAAGGATTTAGAAGGGGTTAAATTAACAAGATAAGGGTTATAAATGACCAACCATATTGTCCCAACCCCATTTATGGAAATTTTAACACATTCTTATTATAGTTTTTATAATGGTCTATTATTTAATCTCATTTCATGATAGAAACATGGGTATGATTGAATCTTTTAAAAACATTACAAATGTCGCACACACCTCATGTATAGAATTCCACAATTATCCTATATTCTTAAAACCATCACACATATTTGGTTCATCCAATACCATCCCAAAAAATGTCCCAAATTATATCTTATAATCTAAAAATTCATATCTAGTCCATAAATGAATCCATCGAATGATTTAGTGAAATCCCAAGGAGGATAATCATATAATAAGTAACCATATTCAACCAGGGTCTTTATTGTCTTTCATTCTCACCACCATTAATTCATATTAAACCACGATGATATAATAATATAATTATAATAAACACAATAGGATGTTTTAATAATAATTTAATTCCCTACCATGATACGGACATATATCACATGGCTTATGAAAGAATTATTTGTGTGTATGACTTACTAACACAATGCGAGCTAATGTAATTTGTTCTTCCATTAAAACAATTAATGGTTGGGTATGAAGATAGATATAGATTATATATATGTATTTATAATACATTAAATAATATAGATTAAATATATCATATATATATATATATGTACCATTTTTCTATCCATTCCATAGGAGATATGATAATTTCTCATCAGGGTATGGAAGACAAGCCCCTCGTGTTGTGATGCGATTCATTTTTCTTCAACGCTACACACAAAATATGATATATATTTTTTGAATTTATGTGAAATAAATGTATTGATTATTATATTAATGAAATATATGTTTTAAATATTTATAATACATTATTCTTTTTCTTAAATTTTCACTCGCTTAATTATGACAACATCAATTGGGTTTGAGTGGACCACCGCCTTTGCGAAGCGGCGTAACTCTCTTTTCATCACCAAACTATATTGATGGTATATAATTATATAATATGGTATATATGATATTATATTAATTACTAAAATATAATATATTAAATTCCTTATATTCATAATGTTATTCATGAAATTTAATCATTAATAAAGCTTACACACGACCTACTATCACCATGATTATAATGCAATTTATTTCTCCGAAACATCTTTTATTATTATGTTAAAAGGTATAATTGATGAAAAAATAATATAATTATGAAATAATTATTATTATTTACATTACATAGAAATATTATGTAAATAATAAATAGATATTATTAATGGAACACACATGAGAAGACTTGGAAATTAATACCCAATATAATAATAATAATAATATATTATTAATTAATGGGTAACAAGATGTTATAAAAGCATCATATATGATATTATAAATAATAATATGGTTCTTTTGTAATTTATTCAAATGAATAAATAATTATGATGGAAAAAAATTTATGTTCAATAAAAATGAAGTGTGAGGAATGAGATTTCATAACTAAATTTACACTCACCGGGTTAGAATTATACTTCGTTAATTATTTAATGTTATGATAATGTGCGTAATGACACAAGATGATATTGTAATTTATTTAAAAACAATTATTCCTATTTCTATTTTATAAACATAATTGATTTATTGATTAAATCGCAATTCACTAATACGATCATTTTAAGGGTTTATTTCCCAATCTCATTCTAATTGAGATTTATAATTCATGAGTATCAGTTGATGGAAATTAGTTGAAAAAAAATAATAAACCCATATAAATTTATTATAAATTGATTATTCATGGTATTTTAATTTTATATTTCTATTTTCACACTTTTGGTACATAAATTATTTGATAAAATTATTTTATGAAAAAATTGGCTTCATTTCACTTATATGTAGGAATGTTTTTCTTCATTTGAAACCATGTTTTGTAAATATGTTATTTAATAATTTTTCATCATTTTAAAATGATTTATTAATGTAATTTTATGTCTTTTACATTTAAAAATATACTTTTAATGTACACTTTTGTTATTTCCTAGTGATTCAGGTTTGGATCTTTTGTAAAATGAAAAAACAATCCCTTTTAATGTATTTAGAAAATATGTAATTTTCTACAATCGTAAATTAAATTTTTTTAATGAATCCTTTATAATTTATAAATTATATATCCAGTGAATGTATTTTGAATATTTTTATGTTTCAAAAAAAAATTTAATTAAAATGTTTATTTTCTTGAATAAATTTTTAAATACCTTTTTAAGGTATTCTTATTTATCAAAGACATCAATCGTTTATTATACATATGATCAATTGGGAACATGACATATTAATATAATACATTTTATTTATTTGGATCATTTTTTATCATTTTTTCTTTGTATGTTATATTTCTTTACCATTCCCCACATATCTCTATGTGGTTTATAGTTGGGCTAATTTATTGGGGATTTTTCATCACATTTCATATACTCGAATTTTAGTATGAGAGCTTATGTTGTTTATGTTTCTATGCTTCATATGATGAATTAAATAATGTTAATATATTAAAGGCATGGTTTTAACATCATCGAACTCCTAGATGAAAAATAAGGTTTAAAGATACATGTTTTTTTTAAAAATTAAATTGATTTATTCCCATAGATTCAAATTATCTTAAGGATACATCATGAAAATAACTACCTTGATGTTATATTTGGATAGTTAAAAAATCTAACATTATGCATCCCATTATTTAAAATAATTTTATTCATATTCCATGTTATTATTTTAATATTTTGAATATAAATGGATATTTTTTCAAACTCATGTGATAAATAATATTTAATTATTTGATCATCTTTTATATATTCTATATAATTTTCAATTTATTGATTAAATGAAAATTTTTTAGTTATATACATTTATATGTTGTTTATTGATAATGATTGAAGATATAATATATTGTACATAACTCTTATTTATCATTTGAGATCACCCATATTTCATTTTATTTCCCTAGTAACCCATGAATTGTACTATTACTGATATGAATGGATATACTCAAGAGAATAATGTTTTCTAAAAAAATTATGTCATAATATGTATTTTAAAATCTTATGAATGACTCAATTATGTATCAAGTTTACTAATAAAATTATACTATACAGTCCATCATGATTTCATTCCTCATATCAAATGCCAAGGTAATAATTAATACACAAGATATGGGCTACTCCGGTCGAGGGAGTTACATCAAAAGAAAAGGAACACCTCTGGTAAAAACTTAAATTTCAAGGCCGAGCTTCCACTAAACTGGTTCCTAGAGGTGATTAGATATAAGTCAACAAGTGTGACTCCAGATATACTAGAGGCTGCCGACTAGTAGTTATGGTCTAAATTTTGTCCAAAGGGAGACAATACCATCATGTCAGAGTAAAAACTATATAAATAACTATATATGACACATGTAGTGAATAAAAAGAGTGAAAAAATAATAAATTTTATAAATAGAAATATGTTTTAATTATAAGTGAATATACATAAAAGGCTGAACATCCATGTTATATAAACAAAACTGACCAACACATGTGCTTGTCACATATACAAAAATAAATAAAGGAAAATGAAATAAAATTATGATTCTATACTACAAACTCTGAGCCAGAACACATCTTGATCACTAAGAAATTATTGTGATGATATATCCAAAAAAAGAATCCACACTAGTAGATATGATAATTTTTAAAACCCTGAGCGTCATCCATATACAACATGTATTTGTGCTCTACCTAAAATGTACAAAGAAGTTATTTACATATACCGATGTGCACATACATGGGTGATAAATAATCATAGTAGTCCACTCCAATATGAACATATTAATCATTGATTATAAGATCACTGCATTTAAATATACTCATCCTAGTGGTGAAACAACTAAAATGATAAATAATATAAATAGAGTGAAACCATTTCCAAACCTTGGTATATTAATTCTGGTCAAATGGGTAGTGTTTCCTCACATATACATGTTTAAGTTTGTGTACATATATATTACTTTATATATGTACATATATGATTAAGGGGGAAAATAATATAAATAAAAAATGTCAATCATTGGGTATTTAATCACAATTATCTAGACTCCCTATAAAATGGGTACTGAGCTATATTTTGTACCACTAAGACCCTATATAATTAATTTATTCCAATGGACTATAATCCCAATCAATATTACCTTCCTCATGCAACACAAAGAAATTAAATGATGAAGATGTGTCACCATAGGTTGATACATGACTTATCCATTCATTGATATGTACTCCCCTCCAACCACTATAATTAAGGATGTCGTATAAAACATATAATCCTATAAATTTTCACAAGGGTAGACTTTATACCGCCCAAGTGATGTAAATATTGCACGATGACTTAATCATATGTCCTAGTCTATAGGAAATCACAACATTGAAACTCGAATAATCCCTAACGGTCTGAGACTTATGTGATCTATATATGGTGTTTTATCCAAATTGTAGTAAAAGGTAACCATTTATTCAAAATGATACATCCTAATACTATTTACCATTAGTACATCATGGAGATATAGTAATGGTTCATCCATCTAACCACAGATAGTAAACTAGGAATTTCTGAAGTAGAGACTAATCAAATATTGAGTATATATCAAATCAATGGTTTAAGAGAGCCTTGTCCAACAATGCTAGAAATTATTTGATCAGTGAGATCATAATTATCTTCATCACTCATTTATCACAATAAATCATGTATCTATACCCGAATATATTTTTAATTTGGATTCCATAACTAAATATCATAAATTTTGGGACACCATCCCATGAGTAACATAATGAAAGGTATTAACTTCAATATTATCATTATCATTAACGATTAAAATATAGATAATATGATATACATATGGGAATGTCAATAATAATATTAAAATATAATAATGGTCATAGAAGATGAATTCAATGAAACTCATATTTTAATCCTAATAAAATAACAACAAAATAAAATGAATATAATCCAATCCCTGGAAAAATTAATTGGGTTCCCCAATAATGAATTTCACACCATTTCAAGAATATTTTACATCTTACTAGAATCAAAAATAGATATCATATTTGTATCAAAATAATCATGTGAATGGATAAATATTGAGTGAAGGTGGAATAATCCCTAAACCCAACACTTTTCACATATCCTCACATCCAACAATTTTGATGTAGTTTCTATGGCGACACCTGCTACCATATGTACCCAAACACGATGTAATAGCTCACGGTTAGCCTAAAATTTGGATAACCCACTAAGTACCTTATGTTAGTACACAAAAAATGAATCATAATGGATATTTGTATAGTTGGTATACAATATGTGTTATATGACCTAACACCCGTAATAATAGTTCACATATAAAATTACATCCTAGAAGGGATTACTTATGAAAGATTAAAGATGTAGTGGGATCCTAAAAACTATTCCATTGGTAGGAATACACGTAAAGTATTCCAATTGAGGACCCAAATTATCAACAATATAGTGAAATCTTACATGGGATGATCAATGAAAAAATATAAGACAATATCAAGGATAGAAATATAAATTTCATGAACTTCAAACACAAAATAGGGAGTATAGACCACCATGGATTAGGGTTATCACTCTGAGAAGATATTTTAATTAAATTACTATAAGAGGGACCACTCAATTTATGAAAATACAGAAATTTCAATTAGGTTCCTTAAATGTCCTCAATGGTTTCACCATCATGATCTATTGGGAATGGTACTCTAAATGGAATACTCATGTGTCAAATTCTGACACTGGGGAGTAAATATGTGAAAATCCCCCTAAAAAATGAGGAATGTGAGGAGTTAATGGCATGTAAACCATGGTACGATGTGTTATCCCAAAATTATCCACCTGGTTGTGTACTTTATAAAAACATGGAATTTAGAAACCCATGTACACAAGATGTAAAATGTGTACTTTAGGTGAACCCCACATAAGGTACCTAATCATGTACTACCCATGGAATTTCCATTTATATATTCAATTCGTGTACATATAAACTGATTGAATACCTCATGGGGTATGGATATGCTCTCTACATGAGGTTACTAGTCATGTATATCATTTTTCGATATATCTATACATGGTGTGAGACCCACATGGGTTCTCATGGTGTACTCTTCACTAACATGATCCCCAACATTGGATATCTCACTCGGTACTCAACTACACAACCATGTCCCATATCAAAGTGTGTATACACTATACACAGACATTAAATCCAAAAATGACATCTTCTTTGAATGGAAAAAACATATGTTGTGTGTTCTTGAACTACATGTCATGGGATCTAGAACTTCAAACAAGAAACAAGTAAAATCATCCCAATAACTCATTTTTTCCCTAAAATGTTATAAATCAACAATAAAGTGATACTAAGTAGTGATAAATGGTCTATAAAAATAGTATATTATAAATAATTAATGATTTACATATAAACATAACAACATCCCACCTTTAGTAATATGTTTTCGAAACATCACCATTTTCCATAGTCCATGACTACCGAACTATGATCTTACTCTTCCCGAGTTTCTCAGAGCTTTCTAACTTATTATTCCTCCCACTCTATATCTACCACTCTCACCATTTATCTATTAATAACATTATAGAGGAAGAACTCATGCGTTTAACATTGAATGAAAATCAATTAAAATAATTTGTTGATGGAAATAAAATAAGAATATATGAAATGAAAAAATCCCCCCCCCCTCACCTCCAACACCCGACTTAAGTGAAAGCCTCACATAATGAAACCCACCATTTTAAAATAAATTAAAGTGGTAGAATATTTATCTGATGATATTTTCAATAGATATAGAAAAATATATTCATTTATATAAATAAAATATTTAATTGATTAAATTTAAAATTTTAATTATTCCATATAAAATCAAAAGGTTTATAATTCCATCAAATACCGATCATTAAGTAAACACTCTATTACCAGACCAACGGTGTAGTCATAAAAATAATATTAGATCATATGATAGGGTAAAATAAAAATTTACACCATATAAGAATAAAAAAATTATAATTTTTTGTCCATCATTACAGTCCAAAAAACATGGTAACATATAAATATGATCGTAAATCAGGACTTTTCCCCCGCATAATAATGAACTAGGAATCACCACATGTTTCCCAATATTGAGGTGGAATAATTTTATTTTTACCATAACAGACTAATCACATCAACTCTTTTCCTAGAACTATCACATGCGATATAAATTTTTGACCAATAAATTAGAGAGAAATAATTTTTTTCCCACCCATCACATTATACAAGAATTAAATAATTTTACAACTTTATCATAATAAATTTATCTTATTACAATATCACTACCCATGAAATGTTAATTAGTTTAATTAAATGTCAGAACAATTGAATTAATGAAAAAAATAGTGTTTATTAATGACTTTTAAGAGTAATTACATAATTTTATTATATTAGATTATTTGGAATGAAATGTGGTTATGTATGAGAAATTACCCCCATTTAGGTTGTGTAATCTCCTCAGATGATTCACCATTGAGGTTGTGTCACTTCCATGGATGAGTAAACAATGAGGTTGAGTCACAGCTAAGGTTGACTCACCATTGAGTTTAAGTCACCACTCAGGATGTGTCACCCAAAAGATTGTCACCCCATCAGAACAAAATTTTATTAATTTATGGGAATTATTCACCACATAAAGATGAATCAGGATTAAACATGAAAAATATATATTTATTGGAAACACATCACATTATGGATGAGTCACCACTAGACCTAAGTCATAGTTTTTTATAACCTTCCACTAGAGTATAAATTTTGAAAAGTGTTATAACCACCTAATCTCGTGATGAGACATTGTTTTTTCTGAATCACCAATAGCCTCAGTCACCACCATCTATACTCACTACTAAATACTTTAACCATTCAAATAAAATCAAAACCCATTTTAAATTTAATTTTAATTGAGAATTTCTAATGGTTATATATTGAAATTTACTGTCAACAGTTATTTTAATGATTGCTATTAATTGTTCAGAAGAGATGAATTATGAAATTTGTGAGCCCCAAGTATGCAGATGCAAGATATTTGGATTATTTTTATCCACATGAACATTCTTATATTATATTTATAAAACAATGATAAGTATCTCTCATGCATATAGGATAAAGAATCACTGAATTAATTAAAGAGTGAGATAAAAAAAATAGAGATGAACCATGCATGAAAAATAGAATATTTTTTCACCGTACATGATGAATAATTACTTGTAATTAGATATATAATAATAGAAGCACAGTGAACACTAATACTACTTATTACAATCAAAATAAAAGGATTTAACATCACTATGTTCTACTAAAAATTTCATAAATTCAACATGAGCCTCATTTTTAATTACACATATAGAGTCATAATTTGTAAAGCATATCAATGATAGGAACATGAACTTTATACATTTTTTTTACCATTATATGTTTTTTTATTTATCTTTACATTATTAATAGTGTGTTTATAAATTATATTTCTACAAAAATAATCAAATTCACTTATAGTGGAAGATACTAGATATCTTCTCAACACTACTTAATCATGTTTCACACATGTTGTGGTAGATATTCTTCAGTAGGTTTTTATCTGTACTCCTAAGATTATAGTGGAAGATATCCTTATGTGTCCTAGATTGTTGTTTTTTTGTTTTATACCTGATCCAGGTTTTGGATGAATGATTATTTTTATTTAAACTCCATGGAAGATGGTGATTTCTAAGTAGAGGGGATTACATCTCAGCTTGATAATGAACCTCTATTATTCATTTATGTTTTATATTTTTTTATTTCTAATACTCAATTTTATTAAACTATTAAACCCATTACTTTTATAGTGAAACATAATTTTTATATATAATATTTGGATTGATTAAATTCATTTCAATGTTTAATGAAATATTATAAATTTCATTAGTTGAGACCTAATAAATAATTATGGATTATTTTAAATGGTAAAGACCTATATCGATCAAATATTTGGGTTAACTATGGTGTTGTTAATAAATTATTGGATTTTATTTAAAAAAATTAATAGATTTTTTTTGTAAATGAATTCACACACCTCTTTGGATACTCACTCAAACAAACATTTTGTGTTAATGGATTTAAAAAATATTTTAACCTATGATTATTTGTTATCATAAAGATCATTAATTTCTATCCATTCAAAAAATTTCAATTTAAATTTATTATTGGAAAGATGGTTTTACTACTGATAGAACACTTTTTTCAAGGGAAATAATTATGCTTAGTGAAAAAAAGACGAATACATAAATTTATGGGATTTTAAAACTTCGTGTTTTAAAAACATTATTTTGAATAAATTAAATTTTAATTTATTTCATGTTATTCAGTAAGTCAAAAATTCATTTCACACTACATAGACATGGAATATTTATCATAAAACAATTAATTTTTGTACGTTTCAAGCAATAATGACTTGGCATTCATTAAACACAACACAAATGTTTCGACAAAACATCAATTTATTGTAATAATCATTTAAATGAGATAATTAAAACCTTGATATTAAACATTGTAATATGACTAGTAATTAATAATTTTAAAATATATTTTAATATTTTTCTTATAAATAACACATATTGATAAGGAAATATATAATTTTCATTTAAGTCCATTTAGGTTTAAAAATATTATTTTCAAAATTAAATTGTTCTTAATGTAATTTTAGTGAAAATACTAAAATTAATTTAATGAAAATTTAGGAATTTAATTTAATAAAATAGTATTCGTTTTTGTATTTATAATATCAAAATTATCTTGTTGTGAATTATTGGGATTTTTAAAAGAAACATCATATTGTATAAATTTTTAAAAAATAATAGATTTCAATAAAAAACATTTTTTTTCATTTTCGTTGTTTATAAGGATAAATTAAATTATAAAATGGTATGAATGTTCTTTTAAATAAATTTTTATCAATTAATCTAATATGTGTAATTGGATCAAATTTCACATTAAAATTGTATATAAAAATATAGAAAAATTTGGATCATTTTAACTTTAAAACCTTATAATGTCAGCCCGAATCTGGGATTAATATTAACATAATTAATTCCAATTATGTGATTGATATATTCAAAATTCATCCCATATTTTTAATCAGAATAATTTATATTTTAAAATAAGGTCAACCTAGTTTTTTTATAAAAATTTTAATTGAAAGTGATAATATGTAATTACACTGATTATGGTTTTTTTAAGCTTAATAAGGGACTAACCCATAACCTTAAGAATGGAAATGACATGTACAATAGTCTCAAATCTATTGTATTTCCATATATTTAACTCGTACTCCCTTTTATGTTCTTTGGATTATTATATGATCAACTTGGAACATGTAAGACATGGTTGTAATTCTCTCGTCATGTAATTACAAGAGTGTCACTCCTCCTTCCCTATAAAAGGCCACTAACTCTCCCACTTCTTAACACACCAAAAATCATATAAGATCATAAAAAATATGCCCAATCTACCTTCAAAAATAACAAAATTCCACATAAGATCCTCCCCATGAGAAAATATCTATCTATGGATTCTTTGAGGAACAAACCGAAAGGAGTTTCCAAATTAAAAGTTAAAGTCATATCTCAAGTCATTTAATTCATTTTATTTCCCCACCCCCTACACATTAATTCTTCTTTCATTATATAAAAAAATATCCTAAAAATATCAGGATGTTTTTATGATAGTTTTAAACATATACTTACACAAACCTCCATTTAATGGACAATGAACATACTATTTAGGTGTACAAAGAACTACCACCACACTAAACGTTGATTGTTTAATTTTCATAACCACCTATCATGGAATAAATTATAATGGAAATATATTTATATGTTTAATGTATTATATTTATTATTTTGTTAAGATTATTTATTGGTTTTAGAAAACATATATTTTTAAATACCATTTGGTGTAAATATTATAATATCATTTGATTTAGTGTGAACTATCGCATACTCAAAGCGATATTTTTCATTTACACTTTACATGGAATGTATTAAGGATGGGTATTGTGAAATCATATGATATATATAACATTATAGTGATTCTTTTATGACATTATACACACATATACACATATTTCATTTTCACTCTATTTTTCAATACAACAATAAAATGGAAGCAATATTCATTCGTATGTACGAATTACTGCCTCCATGAAAAGTGTGTTCCATTTCGTAATTCTGTATTCTATTAATTATTATAATAAAAATATAATATATATAAATTATATTTATATCATGCATTACATTCTCGAGTCATGATATAAATATAAGGACCAAGGATATTACAATTTAGGAGACATTTTAAGAACAAAGAAAATATTATCTGAAGTGAAACATTAAAATAAGATGATTAACATGAGGGTAATACAAGGTCATAATAAAAACAAATATGGTATTATATATGAAAATGTGGTAATTAAAAAAATTAGAATAAAATTTATATTTATAATAAATGTTATTTGAATGAGTACGATGTGAGTCAGGACACAAGGTAAGGGGATTTCATCTCACATTTTATTTCTATGAGATAAATGCTACGTACGTCACTCTTTCCATTTGTGTGGAGTATGTACTACCCATTATTATATTATTTGTATATTATACATAAATTAATCTATATAAACATATACACTTTATGATATTTATATCAGGGGTTTAATTTGTCAAATATTAACATTTAAGTGAAATAGTTTTGCCTCAATTTTCATTCTTTGAGACCCAGGTTTTTTATGCACCTAAATTCTATTTGACGGTGTATATACTTTAATTTTACATGTTATATAATGAATTTAATTTATTTAATGATATTATATGTTTCATTTAATTTTCATTTTTTACATGGAGAGTATGATCCTATGTTATAATGTTTCAAGACATTATTGAGACAATCTCATCACTTTCTCAGATCATTTATGTTTATGCTTCTATTAATGAAACCTTATGATCCATCATTGAAGAACAATATTGAGTTTCATAATAATTTATTTTATTAAATATATATCCATGTATAAATATGATTTTAAATATTCTTTTACTTAAGATAATTTTTTATTTAAAATATGACTATATCTCCCTTAGGTTTGAAATAAATTATACTCATATCTGATCTCTTAAAAAAAATTAAAAATAAATATGAAGAAAATTTAAAAGAAAAAATTATTTTAATAATTTTAATCGTTTTAAATTAATATTTTATATTTTCAAGGAAAATGTTTTCCAAAAGTTTGTATGCTTTTTAAAATTTTTTCTCAATGAATGAAAGATATTTTCTAGAAGAAATTATTTTAAAAGATCTTTCAATTTTTTTCCGATCTAAGTTATCATCATTTAGTGTTACCCATGCATTTTCATGGAAATTATTTAGTTTTTCAATTATTATTCTTTTAGTGAATGGATTATTTTTATGGAAATAGTTTTATTATAACTTTTTTTCTTTCACGGTTTAAATGATTTTGGAAATCACTTCATTTCACGGTTTATTGTTTTAATGAAATGATTATGAAACATGAATCTTTTACAAAGGTTAAGAAACGATTACACATATATGATATCCATTTCATTTCATGGGTATTGATATGACTATTTATGATATAGTGGAACATGTTTTTATGATTTAATTATGATATTAGTGGGAAAAATATTTCCCATCAATGCATTGGGTAAAAATTTACATCTCATGATATAGAATAAGATGGTCTTGGGAATGAACCTTGACTACTAAGCTGGCCTTGGGAGTGAACCATTACAACGAAGATGGTATGATGAGTGAAATATTGATAATAAGGTGTCCATGAGAGTGAACCATGACTACAACGATGGTACGAGTAATGAACCCAAACTACCAAGATTTTATTCTCAGTGATTCCATTGAAATTATAGAAATAATATTATATTCTTATGTGTCTTCAACAATTCCATTTTTTTCCAATTTTATGATTTCATGTATTATGTTATTTTTTATCCATATCTTATGAGCTTCCAATATTCATAAAATGATTCAAGTTTCTTATCTTTGTTATGCAGTGTATCATATTTTATTTTCTTGATCATATTATCGTACCTTTATTTTCATGATTATGATTACATATCTCCCTTGTGTAACCATAATGAAATTCATTCTCACCAATTTTTATGTTTCCTTTCCACTGGGTTATGACGATAGGTATTACATTTTATGTTTCAAAGAAGGGTGATAGTCATGAATAACATAGTTATGGATAATGTAGCTCACTTATGTACTGATGTTTATGTTTCCATGTTCTCAATGGTAGTCAACTAGAACGACCTTTGTGCGTCTTTTTTGGTAATGTTATATGTATTTTTTAAAATTTATGTAATGAAAATATATAAAAATACTGAAATAATATGCCTGGGTTATGAAATGATTTCTACTATAGAGGATAAGTATGAGTTTCCTAAGACTCTTACAAAATATTGGGATGATGCTACTATGATTTCTTATAATAATAAACAAAATGAAATTAATTATCTTTTAATTTATTTTGGTGAGAATGAATTCAAAATAATATCTTCTTCGAAAAATAATTATTAAATTTTGGATAAAATAATTTATTCATAAGAAGGAACCATAATTTTTAAAGAGGATAGATTGATTACATATGTACTTAAATTTGATAATTTTAATATGATGCCTTATGAGTTAATTTAAGATATGTATCTCATGTTTAAAAAAATAGTGAACTCTATGAGATCCCTAGGAAATCGAGAATCTGACTAGAATTAAACAATCGTAATATTAATATTCCTTCCATTAAGATGAATATGGATATTAGTGTCCATCATATAATCCAGGGATATTTGAAAACTACTATTTAATGAATTAATAGAAAAATTGATGATGTTTGGGAAATAACATAAAGTCAACCATGAAAAATAGGATGAACATAAAAGAATATAAATAGATTTAAATTTTACTAAATTCGAATAAAATTAAACAGTGAATAATCAAGCTAATATTTCTGGTGATGATTAGTCACATGCAAATTGTAAGGAAAAAATATCGAATCCTACCCGAATATTCAAAAAGCTCTAGAGAAAGAATAATTTTTCAGAATGCATAGTTATAGAGGAATGTATGATAGAAAAATGAAATAAAATAAATATTGGAAAATTGATGATAATAAAAATTTAATATCTTTCATTGAATAAAATTAAAATTTACACGATGAAGAAGAAAATCTAAAATTGAAATAAAATAAATAAATATGAGGACATATACAGAATGATCAAGAAATCCATTATTAAAACATGGAGTGAATATGAGGATATATCCAGTGATGCTAACTTATTAGGTGTAGAGAAACCCAATAGCTCCAATATATACACCAACATAAGGTAATTTAAGGTACCTGTTGTATCTACTACATTATATGTGCTTAATTCCGATCACTTTGAAAATGAAAAAATTGGTGATGATATGTCTCAAGAAATTTTTTTTGAAAACTATAAAATTACCGAGGACCCTTTTAATGTACATAAATATAAATATATAGACCTGTATTAACAAAATATTTTTTATTAATGTATTAATATTAATCTTAATTTAAAATAAGAGAATAATTCTCAAGTATCAAAGGAGAATTCGAAAACTAAAATTTCTAATAAAAAATTGAAGAAATATTTTGAAAAGTTTACAAATCAAAGATAAACATATAAATAGATTATAGGATTATAGATTACACCAATGTATAATACATGTATATAAACCAACATGGATATAGAAAAATAGTTAAGAGGATATTTGTACCTAAATCTAATTGTGAATGTTATATTACTAGTTATTTTTTAAATAAAAAAAATTATTTATTTCCAAACTATAATATTTTATTAATAATAGATATATGAAGAAGAAATGGGTTCTTAAATCCCATAATACTAACATATATGGTCCTAATAAAATAAGTGTACCAAAATCATTCCTTGTAAATAAAATTAAGAAATATTTTTTAAGACATCCTCTAAAATCTATGGATCTTAAAGAGTGGATGTTAATGGAATTTTATATAATGTTACTCATGTTTGGTGAACTGAATAAAGGTTAATGGTGGTCATGTCAACATTGGAAACAATTATAAACGGAAAATCATTGGCTTTTTCTAAATTTATAACACTATTATTGTTTTAGTATCAAAATTACCATTTGTAGATATTACAAATTATAATTTTTTAGCATCTCACAATTATTTTATGATGGGTATCATTTTAGTTTTTAGAAAAATTAATTTAATTTTATTATTCTAAAGATGATTTAATTTTTACTAATTTAATAAATTGGAGTGTTTATTCTATAAATCCGGATTCATTGATTTCTAAAACTTCTTCCTTCATAAGTGTCTTTTGTAAAGAATCAGGGTTTGGAATACAAAAGTAAGACACTACAAAATTCAATCACTTAGCAAACTTAATAGGAATGGTTAAATCAAGGATCTATGAATACAAGAGTTCCCAAATAAAAAATACTTTTACCCCAATCAAAAATGGATGCAACACAAGAATTATTTTAAATAAAAGAAAGAATTTTTCACTTTTAATCCCTATCAATTGGATCATACATATTGATTTGAACCATAAAGAAATTATACTCTAAATTGTATGAATTATGTTTATGTAATATTAGATAAATTTTCTAGGTATACATGGGTATTATTTTAGCACACTGGTATGAATTTTGTTCATGTCATACATTTTATTCAATAAATATATAAAATAAAAGGGTAAATAGAATTAAGACCATAATAAGTGAACATGGTCTTGAGTTTGAAAATAAATAATGCGAAACTTTTTTCTTACAAAATTATAGTCATAACATATCTACTCCTATTACCCTATATAATAATTGGGATGTTGAAAGATGAAATTTAACATTTCAAGAGATATTTTAGAATATTATAAATTAATATGAAAAACCTATATACTTTTGGGAAAAGGCTAGGAACAGAAATTTCTATATAATAAAAAGGGTTTAATTAGACCTATCATGATAAATAACCCTTATGAGATTGAAAATATTAGGAAGGATAAGGTTAATTAATTTATATTTTTGAATTAAAATTAAAAAGTTATAAAACTATGGATTATATTAACATGTTTTACTATAATAGTGATGAAGGAATTTTCATGGGTTATTCAACGTCCATCAAATCCATAAAATTTTTTAATAAGAGTACCAAGACTTTGGATGTGTCTATTAATGTAAAATTTGATGAAACATATCCAAATGAGCCTAATAATCATATAAATAACTTTGAGGATAATTTATATTCATTGATTATAAATTTAAAATATTTTGATTCTAATGGAAGGAATGTAGAAAGTCGTCATGTTCTAAATATCTTATAGAACATGAACAAGAACATATAGAGAACTCTGATGTGACCAACCCCTATTTTTCTGGAGTTGGTAGAACCCTTTTGTACCATACATTGGATATTTATGTTGTATACCTATATAATGGATCACAAAATTGAGTTTCATATTAAAATAATGTTGAATGTCATGAATTATTGTCAAAATTTGAACCGAATACAATCAATGAAGTGATAAAGGAAGAATTTTGTGTAGTGAAATGGAATAATAATTAAATCAATTTGATAGAAACAAAGTATTATTACTTTTCAATATACCCAAAGACACTATGACTATAGACACTAAATGGGTTTATAAAATTAATTTTGAGGAATTATGAATCATGTTAATAAATAAGGATATAATTGTTAACAATGTTATAGTCAAGAAGTTGGAATAGACTGTGAGGAGACCCTAACACCTGTTGATAGAATTGAATCCATTCGAATATTTCATACCTAAGTAGAATAAATAGATTTTAAAAATTATCAAATTGATTTCAAAAGTTAATTATTAACTGGATATAAAATATAGGAAATTTTGGTTGAACAACCCCTTCGTCTTCAAAGTCCCTATATAACAAATTGTGATTTTTAATTTAAAATATATTTACATTCTTTGAAACAAGCTCTGACAGCATGTTCTGATACGCTCAGCACTTTTATTTTTTCAAAAAAAAATTCAAATAGTATATAAAATCCTACTCTTTTTAGAATGACACATCATAACATGTTAATTATTTTTAAACTTATATAGAGAATATTGTTTTTGGATCTTTTAAAAACAGTTAATGTGTATAATTTTCAAAGACAAAGACAAATGAATTTTAAATATTTTTAAATAGTGAACTAAATTTCATTCAAGGTTTTTATAGTTTTTAAAAATAAATAAGGAAATATTTTAAAACAAATGGAATTTATTAATGAATTTTAAAACATTTTAGATTTGATAACATAATAGTAGTGATACACCTATGATAACAAAATGTAAATTATATCTTGATTGAGTTTCGAAATCAGTGGATTAAACCAATTATAGAGGTAGGATTAGAATCCTTATATACATTACTTTTAATTGAAATGATATAATTTAATTTGGGTGTTTTTCTGCAAATGTTCCAAGAAACCCAAATGCGTCAAATTTAGTTTCTAAAAAAAATTTAAATGTCTCAAATATACAATTAATTAAGGAATATTTTGTCTAAGTGGAGAAAATATTTACATTTTTAGTTATTCAGATCTTCATTTTTTGTTGTTTTAATATAGATATATAAATTACCTATGAAACATGCTTGTTTTTTAGAAATTCATTAGTTTATTGGAGTAGTAAAAAATAAAACTTGATTTCAATTTCTACAGTTGAAGAAGAATACATGCTTGTAGGTAGCTATTGCACACATATTTTTTTGAGTAACAAACATTACTATACAATTGATATCAATTCAAAATTTTCCCTATTAAAATTTTAACAACAGTTCTATAAATATTTTAATGAGTCTTGTGTCAAATTATAGAACAAAACATGTTGATGTAAGAAAAAAAAATTATTGACTATTTTCAAAAGGGTGATGTCACTCTGGGATACAATATTACATAACATCAACTTACTAATATTATTACAAAGACATTGAACTCATATAGAATGAACTACATGAAACATGAGATTGGTATTATTAGTTTCAATTATGTTTAATGTTATGAGACTCACCATTGAAATTTCACACCATTGAAAGGTGTCAACATTTATATGACTCTCCATTAAAATGTATCACCCTTGAAACATCTCAAAATTACGATGTCCCACATTTGAAATGTCTCACACTTGAAATGTCTCATTATTGAAGTGTCTCCTCATTGAAATTCTTAACCAATCAAATGTCTCTCCATTGAAATTTCTCACCATTGAAATGTATCACCATGATTATTTTACATAATATTCGGTTTACCTACCATTTGAAACATCATGCCTTTCTTCATTTTAAACATTTATTTTTATAATTCACTATTGCTATTTTATTTTTTGAAAAATTTTATTTATTTAATTTTTAAATCAATTTCAATTAATTTTTTTTTCAATTTTCTATTAATCATTTCAAAAACCTAGACATACCAAATGATATAAATTTTATAAAAGTCAAATTCAAATGCACTTATTTATTCACACCATTACCTAGAACCATATGGGTCCTTTCCTTCACATATATGAACCTTCATTCCCTATTACATGACCATAATGATCAAATCGACATGGATATAATGAAGCGTGTATCTAAATCCCCTACTGAGGGGTCACGTTCCACAAAGAATCATATAGGGTAGTCTATTTATTTATTTTCATGTGAGCTTCAAAATATGGAGCAATCAAAGTGGGTAATGTTACATGAGAAAGAATTTCCAGAAGAATGGTTACTATATACCATGTCCTTATTGATGAAATCTTATCATTACCAATGTTTGATGGAATGCTTCTATTTTTACTAGAGACATTTTTATCCATGGTCATTATACCATTTTTTACTATTTGTAGTGTTTAATTTCGAAGATAATGATGGATGGGTGTGAACTAGAATCATTGGAAGAAATATTTTTTTTATTCGATCTAGTAGGAAAGATATTTAATGATTACATAAGAAGTAATTACTAAATATTTTCAATGAACTATTCGAGAGACCAATTATAATTTTTTATGAGGATGATTTGGTCTAAATAAGAGATGCAATGTGTTTAGAAGACCAATTGCATCAGGGATTTAATAGAATCCATCTTTCGTTTTAATTTCATTCATAATATTATTTTACCATTAAAAGGTAATTTTTCTATTATGACTTACTAATATGTATATTTATTGTCTCTGGTGATTATAGGTGAGATGACTAATGTTTAAAAATACTTGATGCTTCTATTTGTGGAAATAACCATCAAATCCTAGAGTAAAAAAGTCATTAATATACCCTATGTTCCTCTCCACTATTCTAGAATCTGTTTGTTATTTTTGTGAACGTGAACAATGTCATGTCGATTACAGTAGTTTATACATCACTATGATGATTTTTAAGAGAACAAAAATCAGTTGGAATCCATAGAAGTAGTAATGGATCAATGTTAGTGAAATTATTTATAGTGAATTAAAACTAGTTGATAATACATCAAGACAGAAAGATATTTTAGACCTAGGTTTGTAACCAGATGATGTGGTAAATTTCACTGATAAATAGTAAGTGGAAGCTGAAACTTTTTGTATTTTAGGGGAAGAGTTTTCTATTGGTGAAGGAAATGATCTAGAGTTTTCCAAAAGGCATCTTTTTATTACCTTTTTTTTCATAACCATCCAAGGACACACCCAATCTACGAAAATATTTAAAAATAAGTATATAATGAGGAGGATATTGATGTGTCTAATGGTGTTAAATTTTATATTTCTTCTAAGTTATAAAATGAAAATTAAAATACTAAAAATATTGATGAGGAAGATGATGAAGATAAATATGAAGGAAATTGTAATGGAAATAGAGATGAAGATGCAGATTATATGGGTTCTGGACCTAATAGTCCTTGTTGGGGAATCATATATGTGGCTGTGTAAATGCCTCAGGGACATCCTCCTTCTCCTCGAGTGTTAGTTTCAATATCGGAAGAGAGACCCACCGCTGTTTAAGATATTGACCTCGATCAAAAATAATAGAAACATAATCAATTGAGGTGGAGGAATACCCATGTATTCATAGTCATCTAGTTAATTTTACTACTAGAATAGGTGATCATAGTTGGCCTCTAGATGTTGGTGAGTAGACTATTGTTGAACAGTTAGTGGATTTTCAGTTGAATGATATGGTTATTATTGAGAAAATTAGTGATGAGTACATGTGATATAACTCTGAATTTGATACGCTGCCTAGTGTGGATCATAGATATGTTTATTCCCCTATTCTTAAAACATCTATGATTGTCTTTAAATTTTTAAATCCTTCAATTACTTACACTCTTAAGAAATATTCTACGAGATTGATTGACCTAATGATTTAGTAATTGTAAAACATTCATAGGAGTCCACAAATTAATGGTGGATGTAATATTTTAGAAGAAAATGATCATGAGGGATCATTGGTTAATAAAATTTATGTGTCTAGTATCTGGAAAATGTTTGATTATGAGAGAGTAACTGATCCTTTACATCCACCTGTTCGAGGGGATGTTGTCACTAGAGGTGACTGGGAATCCTTTTGAGAATGTATTTCTTTATAAATTCATTCACTTACTAAGAAATAAATTGCCTCATGTCACAATGTTAGGTGAAAAGGGTGAAAGATCCCTGTTTGATCTGGTGATACATAACATTTAACCAAAAATGATTCACCTCACTCAGGAATTAGATATTTAAAATAGGACACATTCCATTGAGCAAGAGTCTGTGAAATCTATGTTGTAAGGGATAAAAGAATCCTTTTATGCTTCTACAGACTTGATACTTGGGAGGGTATAGAATATTACTTCGTTGAATTCCACATATAGTGTCCCACCTCCTATGAATAATGTTTATGTAATCAAGAAATTTATCATATAATAGCTTTAATCATTACCAAGTAGTGCTTTAGGTGATGTTGGTTCCCGTCCCCAAGATACATTAAGATAGATCATATTTAACAACAATCATTTACTACTTATATTTAATGATTTTGTGATATAGATAAAGGATGATAGAGAAACCCCAAAAGATATATCAATTACTATCAATCATATAGTTATACTTATCATGATCTCTATGATCATTTAATGTTTCTATCAAGAAAATTTGGTAATTCTTCTAGGGAAAGAAGCTTTTAAACAATAAGTTAATAATTTAAATGACATGACTCATTTATTAATGTTTTTTATGGAAATGAATAATTAATAATTCAATTCTACAGAGAGATTTTGGAAAATAAATATGGACTTTTTCAATTTGATCAATATATTTTTTCATGTTCACAGATCTACTATTTTAGATCATAATGTCATTCATATTAATACTCGTCTTATACCTTAAGTTACTTCTATATAATAATTTATTCCTATAGTAACTAGAAATCCTCTTACAACCTTAAGATCCCATTTTGAATCACTTTATCAATATCATAATGAATTTGGGCAACACCATAGTTAAATCCTCTTCAGATAACCTCATTCTCTAAATTATGTTCTTGCAGGAATTCATAGGGCTCTTTCAGGGACATACACTGAACCCACTACTTCAAATAAAGGGAAGGAAGTATAACATCATGATCCATTTTCTCATCTCTGGATGTGTTGATTCTTAGAGATTACTTATTTGATGGGTTGGTCTTAGGTACATTTTTGTCGAATCATTCTTGGTGTACGTTCAATATCTTCTCTTAGAAATTCATTGATTATTCTCATTCCGTTTATTCATTTCAATCTTCAATGAATTTAAAATTTTATATTAACACTTTTATAATCATAAAATATGGAGATGAATGAAATTTGAAATTTTATATTTCTATATTATTGATACTATAATTTAATTTTGATTTTCATATATGTGTAACTACCATTAATTGATACCATATTTTATTTTATTCAAATTATTATTAATACAATGATTCATTTATTTATCTTTCACACCCTATGTGTATTATTTAATTTTTATCCTTTCCTTTTTTTTCATTATTTATAAAATATCATGATTTTTTATCATTAAAAAAGGGACGATTATTGGAACCCTTATTTTAATTATTACAAAATCATGTTAATTAATGAGTGTTATGTGTTATGAAACCATTTTATAATATGCAGTAGGTTTTAATGCAATGTTTTTATATATGTGAAACATTCACTATAGAGTCTCATTCAACACCAATGATGACTTCTCCAATTCTGATTCAACATTGAGGTTGAGTCACCACCATGTATGAATTACAATTGAGGTAGACTCACTACCTCCGATGAGTCATTTCCAAGAATGTATCAACTCCAGTACACAATTTTGGTAATTTATTGTAACATCCCAGGTAAATAAAGAATAAATAATTTTCATATTTATTAATATTTACGAATTAAATATTAATTTTATTTTAAATGGGTAGCTATGTTCGATAGCGTACCCGATACGCAACGATGAGTTTCTTTGAAACTTACGTAGCACACTAGTAATAATATAATATTATTTTAAATGTTAGTTAACAAGTAGCCGTTGTACTGGTGGGAATGGATAGAAATAACTAAAATATGATTATATATGTTTTTAAATGTTTATACATTTTCCCAATAAAAGATAAAGGCTTAAAATACGGAAAGAGTTCAATTTTAGGGCATATATACTCTAATTTTCACTAAAGGATCACTTATCATCTTTTAATAGCGAACTGTCATTAAATATAGTTTTGATCACTCTTATACTTTATTTTGGACCAAATATAACACTTCTCTAGAATCGGGACATCAAAATTTACTTTGTGTAAATTTTTGGTACCTTTCTGTTAAAGTTCATTTTTTTATGAATAGTTTAAATGTTGTATTTTAATTCAAAACATATTTTTAATATAATTTATTTATATGATTAGATTATTATTTTAATTGTTTTTAAAGTGAAATTAGAAAATATTTTTACCAGTTAATCCAATGGTGGTCATTGGAATCAATTTCACTTTGAAATTGGACTTAAACTGGTGTCAATCTTTTGATACTTATTGTTTCACAAAAACATGCTATTTGTCATGACAGCGGGAATTAATTATTAAAATAATTAATTTGACTTATATGTTTTGAATTTTGTAAAATGGACTTCATTTTTGAATTCGGAATATCAAATATAGCTTAGGGTGAATTTTTGATAATTTTCTGAAAAACTTCAATTTTTGATGAATAGTGAAACCACTAAGTGGTAATCAAGCAAACTGATTTTTCAGTTAAATGAAAGTTTACCAATAATGTGTATTGAATTTTGAAAATCCGACATACATGGTTGTCATTAAGAAGTAAAATGTGGTTCAATGAGATTAAAATAATTTTTTGGTGAATAGTAACTTTTTTTCATTAATCGCGATTAGAGGTAATTAGTGTAATTTAATGTAAAAATGATATTATAAAAATGTGAAAACACCATGACACTTGTCCTACACCTATTGGGTGAGTCATGGCCGACCAAGAAAAGCCATGGGCCAACTTGGGGACCCCATGGAGCCACTTTAGTTGGAAAATGACAATAATATATTTTTTTTAATGTTAATGTGAAAAGGACACTAACATAAATTGTTTCACTAAAATAATTTTTTAGTTGGGTTATACAAGTCAAAATTTTGATTATAAATAGTAATTGGAAATCTAAAATGATATCCTACATCATAGTATTTTTTTATAATTTTAATACATTAAATAAATTAAATTATTTATGACATAATAATGATGCAGCGATGAAATCATTATTTGACGATTTAAATAAAATGGAAAGATAATGTAACATATATGAACTAAACATGTACAAAACCAATTGGATGAGTGTATTTCGAACCCTTATCACCTTATCCACGAATTATATCAATGTGGGACCTTTTAAAACCGAAACACATTTTCAAATAAAGTAATATTTCTTTACTTTCCAAAAGTGCCCCTCCTCTCCTCTTATAAAAGGCCCCCACCTCTACCTCATTTCACACACTTCTCAAGCCTTTGGCTCAGCCAACCCCTGCCCAATTACTCTCTCCACATCCCTATCCTCATCCTATAGGAGTCCCTTTGGGCATAATCCTTTCAAAGGAAGCCTTTAGGATCAAATCAAAAGGGAGTTACACTTTTAAAGGTAATTCATTCTCTCTTGTTCATTTGTTTTATTTTGCTTCTCCAACCCTCTAAACTATTTTTATTTACTTCTTTTGTAACAACCCCAGTATCTTCAATATACTAGGATGTTGTTATAATATTTATTTGAGCTACACTCTCACACAACTACATCAAATGGTTAAAGAACATATGGTTTCCGTGGATGGCGAAATTCTGCCTCCTGAAACGATGATTGTTCAATACTCATTTAACACCTTCAAGGGTGGAAATTATGATGTCACTATTTATATATATGATATATAATATGTTTATGTTTTCTTTAAGCTTCTGTATTTTTCATTTTTGCCATACCTTTATGGTTTCCATTATGGGTAAACACGATATCTTCATTTAAGGAAGTGTGGACTACCGCCCCCTAAAAGTGATGTGATTCGTTAATGCCATATGTGGGACGTGTAAAGGATGGTTTTAAAGTTATTATATATGATGTTATACTGGAATTATAATATACCTCTATATCATTATTATTTCTTTCCATTAAAGTATGAGATAGAAATGAAAGTAGCGTTCATGCGTACGTACGGCTTATCGTCTCCATGAACGGTGCATTTCATTTCTTATCCCCAAATGTAATGTACTATTAAAATTACCTGTATATAATGTATATATATAATTAATGATATATCTAAATGATGAATATAATTCTGGAATTAAAATATACATACCTCTCATTTTGTTTTAATTCCACTAATATGACAAAGAAATGAAAGTAGCGTTCATGCGTACGTACGACTTACCGTCTCCATGAACGGTGCATTTAATTTCTTATCTCTAAATGATTATGTAATATTATAAATACATGTATATGCTGGATATATATGATATATATGATATCCAAATCAGGAATTTCATTCTGGATATAATGAACTTTTGACCACACGAACAACATGTAATTGTAAGAAGTCCACTTTCGACTTAAGAACCAAATATTGACAAAACAAACATTATTAACTTAAATGGTTACATAATGTTTATAACATGGAAATAAGTGATATAAAAGGAATAATGAACTTTAAAAATGTTCTTAATCAAGTATAAATTAACTCATGTTTATTATTCAGGATGTTAAAGAATGATCGAGTCAAGTCGGACCCGAGGTAAGGGACTTCGTCTCAATCTCCTTTCATTGAGGCATATTTCGTTTTATACACAAATTTATTTTATACGGTATATAAACTCCTTTGACTTTTACTTTTATACAAAATGAATCTTTTTCAATGAAGCGTTTTACTAAACGACAAAAAATAATGTTTTTTAACGTACGCGGTGACAACGACCTTTTCCGCCGCCGCAAGTATTATTTGATCTTTGGCATTCTCAACAAGCCGTAATGTTTTTAGAATAAAATAGATACCATATACTCTTTTATGTATTTTGGTGTTGAAAATGGTTTTGAAAAAGGATTCTTTTATGTCCATATATTTATGATATATTGTGATTGAAATGTGGAAATGTTATCATTCCTTTATATTGGTTTTATGTTTTTATGATTTTATACTGGTACTTGGACATTTTAACGGGTGGTTACGTTATAAACCATATGACGGGTGGTGCCGTGAATACCAGGACGGGTGGTTACGTTATAACCTCCAATGCATTGGGTATGGAAGTCGGCCGTATGGCTATTCCATTAAGTGATATGTGTGGAAGTCGACCGTATGGTTACTCCACTTATGTATGTTTATGTCCCAAGTTACCTTTATAAATGTTATGTGTCCTTTTTATGGATTTTATGGTAATCCTTTGGTTACAAAAAGGTAAGTAATGATACTTTATTCAGTAAAGCGTTTTTACTACTTCATGAAGGTGAAGGTATTACTTTGATAGAGTATATATGGTTTATTTGATGTTTGAAAAACTAACAGTTTTCATTCTTTCTGTATCCCTTACTGAGCTTTTTATGCTCACCCCAAGTTTTTTTGAAATGTTTTTCACAGGACTTAATGTGGAATAAGGTCAAGGATGGAATCAAGGGAATGTCATGCTATATAAAACATAGAACTAGACATGTTTCTTTTAAGAGTTTTTTTATTATGGAAACTTAGTAGAAGTGACTACTTTGTAATCTTTTGAGATGTAATAGTTATGTTCTAGTTCTCTAAAACTCTAAACCTGAAAAGATCCTCAACGTGAATTATTCATTTAATTCAATATTAAGTAAGGTTTATGGATGGGGCCTTATAGTTGGTATCACAGGACGGTTTAAACAACTTTACGAGTTAGAAAAGTGTTAAATTATAATATGATTGAAATGATATAGCATTTACAGATTACCATGTTGCTTCACCTAAGATATTTCTGTGTTTAGAATGGTTTTCCGTAGAGGAAACAAAGCAGCTATATTGGGATGACATCAGGAGGACGATAACCTTCCAAATCAGCAACCTGAGATGGTCGGAATCGGAACTGAACAGTTTGTTGCAGTGATGGCACAGTTGACTCAGGCTATAAATGGTGGTGGTATTCATGCACGAGATCAGCCAGATCAACCGCAAAGGAACATGTCAGTGGTGGAACATTTCATGAGGCAACATCCCCCATCATTCAGAGGATCATCTGACCCTGTGCAAGCTGAAGGGTGGATTAAAGCACTGGAGAAGATTTTTGATGTCATGGGGTGTTCAGAACATCAAAATGATAGTCTTGCTGTTTACCGTTTTGAAGGTGAAGCTGATCAGTGGTGGTCGGTGGTGAAAAATATAAGGGATAGTGATGAGATTGAGGACCTTCACTGGGACGAATTCAAATGTATGTTTCTTGAGAAATATTTTCCTAAGGTTGTTCGTCTAAGGATGGAAAAACAGTTCCTAGAATTGAGGCAGGAGGATGATTCAGTGGCTACTTATGAAGAAAAGTTCACTCGATTGGCAAGGTATGCTCCAAACTTCATACGAGATCTTGATAGTAAAATAAACCGTTTTTACTCAGGGTTAAATCCAAAGTATCGAAGGGCTTTAGCTTCTCGTGAATTCAAAAGTTATGAAAAACATGTTCGATGTGCGGAGAAGGTGGAAATGGAGTTTGTCGATGATCAGGTGTTTTATGACAAACAACAAAATAAGAGGTCTAGTTGGCAGGAAAAGGAGAAGAATTCATCAAAGAAGCAAGGAGGTAAGAAAACCAAATATCCATCATGTGAGAAGTGTGGTAAAATGCATCCTGGAGAATTTTTATCCAAGTCTGGTAAGTGATTTCGGTGAGGTATGTCTGGTCATATTTCACGTAACTGTAAGGAAGATGATCAAGCAGGAAATGAAAAGCCAACGGTAAGATGTTTTATGTGTAATGAAATGGGTCATTATGCAAACGAGTGTCCAACGAAGAACCCAACTGGGGGAATGCAGCTAGACTACAAGCAGAAAGGGGTGGTAAAATCATTTGCAACATCTTCAGCAGATGTTGGGCCATCGAATGAAGTGGTATCAGCTCCAGGGAGCTCATTATTTTTCGAAGATTGACTTGAGGTCGGGGTACCATCAGTTGAAATTAAAAGAAGCAGACGTTCCGAAGACTGCGTTCCGTACTAGATATGGCCATTATGAATTTTTAGTTATGCCCTTTGGGTTAACCAATGCACCTGCTGTATTCATGGACCTTATGAATAAAATTTTCCATGAGTTCTTGGATTAGTTTGTGTTTGTTTGGGAAGAGGTTATGTGTCCCTTGTGATTCACAGTTGAAGAATGAGTTGTTATGTGAGGCTCATAGTTCCTCGTTTTCAGTTCATCCTGGCAGTACTAAGATGTATAGAGATCTGTGGGAGTATTACTGGTGGGATGGAATGAAAATAGATATTTCTGATTTTACTGTGAAGTGTTTGACATGTCAACAGGTTAAAGCAGAGCAGCAGTTGCCGAAAGGGATGCTTCAGCCTTACCAGTGTTATAGTGGAAATGGGAAAACATATCCATGGACTTTGTTGTGGGATTACCAAGGACATCTCGAGGTAATAATGCAATCTGGGTTATTGTTGATCGCTTGACCAAATCTGCTCATTTTCTTTCTATACGAGATACTTTCTCTCTTGATCAACTTTCCCGTCTGTATCATAAAGAGATAGTCAGGTTACATGGAGTTCCTCTCTCCATTGTATCAGATCGTGATCCCAGGTTTACTTTTAAATTTTGGAAAGGCCTTCAGAAGTCGTTGGGTACTGAATTAAATTTTAGTACAGCTTTTCATCCTCAATCAGATGGGCAGTCAGAACAAACAATCCAGACATTGGAGGATATGCTACGAGCTTGTTCTATGGATTATCAGGGAATTTGGGACCAACATCTTTCCTTGGTTGAGTTTTCTTATAATAACAATTTTCATTCCAGTATACAGATGCCACCATTTGAGGAATTATATGGGAAGCGGTGTCGAACTCCAGCATTTTGGAATGAAGTGGGTGAAAGGAAGCTGATGGGACCAGAATTGGTAGAAGAGATGGCAGAAAAAGTTCAGTTGATTCAGAAAACACATGAGAAAAGCTCAGAGAAGGCAGAAGAGTTATGCGGATAACCGGAGGAAGGATCTATCTTTTAAGGTAGGTGTTCATGCTTTTCTCAAGGTTTCTCCTTGGAAAAGTGTGATGAGATTTGGTAAGAAAGGAAAGTTGAGTCCATGGTTGGTTGGACCATACGAAATTCTGGAAAGAGTTGGATCAGTTGTATACCGAGTGGCTTTACCTCCGAGTTTATCTCAGGTACACAATGTTTTTCATGTTTCGATGTTGAGAAAGTATATGACAGATCCATCTCATGTTTTGAGTCCAGAGGTAGTTTAGCTGGAAGAGAACCTATCTTATGAGGAACAACCGGTCCAGATTCTTGACCACAGGGAGCAAGTGTTACGGAATAAGGTGATTCATCAGGTAAAGGTTTTGTGGAAAAACCATGTGATTGAAGAGGCAACGTGGGAATCTGAAAATGCTATGAGGGATAAATACCCCCACTTATTTTGATAAGTGAATAAAATTGCGAGGACGCAATTCCCAAAAGGGGGGAAGGATGTAACATCCAAGGTAAATAAAGAATAAAGAATTTTCATATTTATTAATATTTACGAATTAAATATTAATTTTATTTTAAAGGGGTTTCTATGTTCGATAGCATACCCGATACGCAACGATGAGTTTCTTTGAAACTTACGTAGCACACTAGTAATAAAATAATATTATTTTAAATGTTAGTTAACAAGTAGCCGTTGTACTGGCGGGAATGGATAGAAATAACTAAAATATTATTATATATGTTTTTAAATGTTTATACATTTACCCAATAAAAGATAAAGGCTTAAAATACGGAAAGAGTTCAATTTTAGGGCATATATACTTTAATTTTCACTAAAGGTTCACTTACCATCTTTTAATGGTGAACCGTCATTAAATATAGTTTTGATCACTCTTATACTTTATTTTGGACCAAATATAACTCTTCTTTAGAATCGGGACATCAAAATTTACATTGTGTAAATTTTTGGTACCTTTCTGATAAAGTTAATTTTTTTATGAATAGTGTAAAATTTTGTATTTTAATTCAAAACAACATTTTAATCTAATTTATTTATATGATTAGATTATTATTTTAATTGGTTTTAAAGTGAAATTAGAAAATATTTTTACCATTTAATCCAATGGTGGTCATTGGAATCAATTTCACTTTGAAATTGGACTTAAACTGGTGTCAATCTTTTGATACTTATTGTTTCACAAAAACACACTATTTGTCATGACAATGGGAATTAATTATTAAATTAATTAGTTTGACTTATATGTTATGAATTTTTTAAAATGGACTTCATTTTTGAATTCGGAATATCAAATATAGCTTAGGGTGAATTTTTGGTAATTTTCTGAAAAACATCAATTTTTGAAGAATAGTGAAACCACTAAGTGGTAATCAAGCAAACTGATTTTTCAGTTAAATGAACTTTTACCACTAATGTGTATTGAATTTTGAAAATCCGACATACATGGTTGTCATTAAGAAGTAAAATGTGGTTTAATGAGATTAAAATAATTTTTTGGTGAATAATAACTTTTTTTCATTAATCGCGATTAGAGGTAATTAGTGTAATTTAATGTAAAAATGATATTATAAAAATGTGAAAACACCATGACACTTGTCCTACACCTATTGGGTGAGTCATGGCCGACCAAGACAAGCCATGGGCCAACTTGGTGACCCCATGGAGCCACTTTAGTTGGAAAATGACATTAATATATTTTTATTTAATGTTAAAGTGAAAATGACACTAACATAAATGTTTTTAATAAAATAATTTTTGAGTGGTGTTATACAAGTCCAAATTTTGATTATAAATAGTCATTGGAAATCTAAAAAGATTTCCTACATCATAGTAGTTTTTTTATAATTTTTAGACATTAAATAAATTAAATTATTTATGACATAATAATGATGCAGCGATGACATCATTATTTGACGATTTAAATAAAATGGAAAGATAATGTAAAATATATGTACTAAACATGTACAAAACCAATTGGATGAGTGTATTTCGAACCCTTATCACCATATCCACGAATTATATCAATGTGGGACATTTTAAAACCGAAACACATTTTCAAATAAAGTAATATTTCTTTACATTCCAAAAGTGCCCATCCTCTCCTCTTATAAAAGGCCCCCACCTCTACCTCATTTCACACACTTCTCATGCCATTGGCTCGGCCAACCCCTGCCCGATTACTCTCTCCACATCCCTCTCCTCATCCTAGAGGATTCCCTTTGGGCAGAATCCTTTCAAAGGAAGCCTTTAGTCTCAAATCAAAAGGGAGTTACACTTTCAAAGGTAATTTAATCTCTCTTGTTCATTTGTTTTATTTTGCTTCTCCAACCCTCTAAACTCTTTTTATTTACTTATTTTGTAACAACCCCAGTATCTTAAATATACTAGGATGTTTTTATAATATTTATTTGAGCTACACTCTCACACAACTATATCAAATGGTTAAAGAACATACGGTTTCCGTGGATAGTGAAATTCTGCCTCCCGAAACGATGATTGTTCAATACTCATTTAACACCTTCAAGGGTGGCCATTATGATGTCACTATTTTTATATATGATATATAATATGTTTATGTTTTCTTTAATCTTCTGTATTTTTCATTTTTGGCATACCTTTATGGTTTCCATTATGGGTGAACACGATATCTTCATTTGAGGAAGTGCGGACTACCGCCCCCTAAAAGTGATGTGATTCGTTAATGCCATATGTGGGACGTGTAAAGGATGGATTTAATGTTATTAAATATGATGTTATACTGGAATTTTAATATACCTCTATATAATTATTATTTCTTTCCATTAAAGTATGAGATAGAAATGAAAGCAGCGTTCATGCGTACGTACGGCTTACCGTCTCCATGAACGGTGCATTTCATTTATTATCCCCAAATGTATTGTACTATTAAAATTACATGTATATAATGTATATATATAATTAATGATATTTCTAAATGAGGAATATAATTCTGGAATTAAAATATACATAACTCTCATTTAGTTTTAATTCCACTAATATGACAAAGAAATGAAAGTAGCGTTCATGCGTACGTATGGCTTACCGTCTCCATGAACGGTGCATTTCATTTCTTACCTCTAAATGATTATGTAATATTATAAATACATGTATATTCTGGATATATAAGATATATATGATATCCAAATCAGGAATTTCATTCTTTATATAAAGAACTTTTGACCACACGAACAACATGTAATTGTAAGAAGTCCACTTTCGACTTAAGAACCAAATATTGACAAAACAAACATTATTAACATAAATGGTTACATAATGTTTATAACATGGAAATAAGTGATATAAAGGAATAATGAACTTTAAAAAGGTTCTTAATCAAGTATAAATTAACTCAAGTTTATTATTCAGGACGTTAAATAATGATCGAGTCAAGTCGGACCCGAGGTAAGGGACTTCGTCTCAATCTCCTTTCATTGAGGAATATTTCGTTTTATACACAACTTTATTTTATACGGTGTATAAACTCTTTTGACTTTTACTTTTATACAAAAGAAATCTTTTTCTACGAAGCGTTTTACTAAACGACAAAAAGGAATGTTTTTTTTAACGTACGCGGTGACACGACCTTTTCCGCCGCCGCGAGTATTATTTGATCTTTGGCTTTCTCAACAAGCCGTAATGTTTTTAGAATAAAATAAATACCATATACACTTTTATGTATTTTGGTATTAAAAATGGTTTTGAAAAAGGATTATTTTATGTCAATATATTTATGATATATTGTGATTGAAATGTGGAAATGTTATCATTCCTTTATATTGGTTTTATGTTTTATGATTTTATACTGGTACTTGGACATTTTAATGGGTGGTTATGTTATAAACCATATGACGGGTGGTGCGGTGAATACCAGGACGGGTGGTTATGTTATAACCTCCAATGCATTGGGTATGGAAGTCGTCCGTATTGCTATTCCATTAAGTATGTATGGAAATTGGCCGTATGGCTATTCCATTAAGTGATATGTGTGGAAGTCGACCATATGGTTACTCCACTTAAGTATGTTTATGTCCCAAGTAACCTTTATAAATGTTATGGGTTATTTTTTTGGATTTTATGGTAATCCTTTGGTTACAAAAAGGTATGTAATGATACTTTATTCACTAAAGAGTTTTTACTACTTCATGAAGGTGAAGGTATTACTTTGATAGAGTATATATGGTTTATTTGATGTTTGAAAAACTAACAATTTTCATTCTTTCTGTATCCCTTACTGAGATTTTTATGCTCACCCCAAGTTTTTTTGAAATGTTTTTCACAAGAATTAATGTGGAATAAGGTCACGGATGGAATCAAGGGAATGTCATGCTATATAAAACATGGAACTAGACATGTTTCTTTTAAGTGTTTTTTTTATTATGGAATCCTAGTAGAAGTGACTACTTTGTAATCTTTTGAGATGTAATAGTTATGTTCTAATTCTCTAAAACTCTAAACCTGAAAAGATCCTCAACGTGAATTATTCATTTAATTCAATATTAAGTAAAGTTTAAGGCTGGGGCCTTATATTTATGGTAAAGAATCACTACCTAAAGATGACATTCTATTGAACCCTAAATTTATCTATGTTTTGGAATAATCTACAATGAGGGATGAGTCACCGCCATAACCCAGTCATGATTGTTGATAACCTTTAAAAACCGTGTAAATTTTGAAATGTGTTTGAATTAACTACCATTGGGATGAGTCATCCTTGATCTTTAGTCACTGCCAGCTACAATCAATACTAGATCTAGTCAACAATTGATAATATTACTATTAAAAATAGGTTCACTGCCACTGTGTTATTTATTTTTATTTTACTATTTATAATGGATAATTTATGGAATTTAATTCCAACAGTTATGTTAATAATTATTTTTATTTATTGTGTATATTTTCTTCAAAGAATGTGTCTGTCTAGAGAATGATGATGTAGTATATCTGGATGAGTGTTCTACACATTGAAACTTTTGAATAGTCATTATAATAGAATCAGTAGACCCTCAATGATCATAGTGAATATAGAATCACTTAATGAAATACGAAATGAGATAAACAAATAGAGAGTTACGTCTGAACCTTCCAAGAAAATGAGATGATTGATTTTCATTACATGAAGAATCATTACAAGTGATAAAAAATATATGAATTGGATCACATTAATCATTCAAAATAATTACTATAGTAATTTTAGAGGATTTTCTGACACCATGTTCTAGTGTAAATTTCATAAAAATTAATTGATCCTCATTTTGAACTACTAAGATGGAGTCACAAGCTGTAGAGTGGATTATATAGAGTAACAAAATATTTCAACATCGTTTCCATTTTATGTTTGTTTATTTGTATTTATATTATGGGAATTATGTGTATAATCTATATTTTCACACAAACACACTGTATTGTGTACTTATAATTTATGATTCTAGATATCTTCTCTACATTCTTTACCCCTAATTCCCATGTTTTGTGGTAGTGGTCCATGTGTGTCTGGTTTTATCTGTACTCCCGTGATTACTATGTCAGATGTAATTTAATGTATTGAACAACCTTTTTTCTATTGTATTCCTGATCTGGGTTGTGTATCAATGTTTATTATTATATAAACTTCTTGGAAGTGAGTGATTTACTAGTACAGACGAATAATTCATAGCCTGATATTGATCCTAATGTATTCATTTTTGCTATGAGTTTTTCATGTTTAATTTATAATAATTAAATCCAAATATAATTTATCTCCAACTGAAACCATTACATTAATATTTGACCCTAAATAGTGTTTATTTAAAATTTTTATTGAGTTTTTTTATTTTAAAGCATAATGTAATATTATATAATGTTTTAACGTAGGCATAATCAATCAATAGAAATTATTTTAAAAGTTAAATACATATATAGAGATTTCATTTTGGTTATTTGGGTTGTTATTAATAAAATTTGGTATTCTATTTAAAACTACTTTTGACAATAATTTTTATTAATTACTCAATTCACCCCCTCTTGATATACTCACTCTGTCCAACAATAACATTTTATAAATTCATCAAATCATATACCATGGAAGAGAAATCAGATTCATAGATATCTGAAAATCAAAATTACAAACCATTAAAATAAAGAATAAGTATGGAATCATTGGATCATCTCCCCATTAAATAGTAATTTATATTAATTTATAACATTCGAAATAAAAATTTATTTAAAATATCAATTTTCTATTTCATGAGGAAAATATTTTTTTCATTTGGAAATCATAAATTTAAAATTTAAATATTTTTAAAATATTATGGAAATAATTATCTATGAAAAAAACCATGTGTACATATTGGTAAAACATAAAAACATTTAGTAGTTATGATGCTGAGAAACTGTGTTGATACCATATTAATTTAAAAAAATGATTAATATTTATGTTACAAAAAGTTACTCATTTGGGAAAGGAAAGGAATGTTATTTTGAAAATTTTTAAAGGAAAACAGTATATGGTAAAAACTAAATTTATCAATGACGTATAAAAATTAATAAAAACAATAAAATTATATTATTTAAATTATGTTCATGGAAATATTTAATTCCATACATAACATTTAAACATAGTTAGTTATCCTTAAAAACGTTCCAATAGTATTTTGTGTACTTAATGTGAGAAAAAATGGAAAACATGTATTCCTTTAACGTAAATATATAACAAAAAAATATAATTTAACTAACATATAATATATTAATGATATATTTAATTGAAATTCAATAAAAAACAAGATCGAATAATATTATATTGAGATGTAATTCCCTTAAATCATTCTCCTTCTTTCTTTATAGGTGTTTGAGCATTATGAATATTAAATAATAAATTATTATAAATATAATACATAACCATATCATTTATAATTTTACATTTATTATTTATGAAGGTCCATGGAACACCCAAAGAAGGGAGTGATGAATCATGGTTTAAACATTATTTTAATCAAATGGATGTAGTTCCCACATTGGTAGGAACCTGTTAAACCTTTCTGAAGAGTAAGTGAATAATACAAACAATCACAATGAAAAGTAATGGCAAAATATTTTACTTGGTTCACCATTAAGGGCTATGTCCAAGGATCATATTCCAACATGGTGTTGATTGTACCAAAAACCATTAATCTTTACATGTTTTGGATTACAAGAGTTTAACATGGACACTTTGTTCCAAGAAAACTACCTTTATTATGTTTTACGAATACCATAATGCATCCCACATATCACTTCTGTTGAATCCCCCTTTCTCACTATGTTGGAATAATATTCACTCAGTTTAACAAATTGAAGTTCTCTTTAATGGTTAAGCATCAAATCATGAATCCTCAAATGTAAATGGATGCTCTGTTGATGTCTCGTAATCAACTATATATGTAATTTATTTTCCCGTACACTGATATGTTTTGGAAATTAATTCTATAAACCAATTTGGTCAATTTTCAAGTTTCCATGGGTGTTCTGCGCACTTCTATTACTTCCACGCACCGTTGCTATTTTCACATATCATCCAACTCCTCCATGTAAGATCTATATCATCCTTGAACTGTCATTCACTATATACTGCACTGTTCTGAATTCTACTTCACTCTTCTATGTGCCTTCCTGTTATGCATACTGCCTTGCTACGTCGCATACTATGTGTGTTACCTATTCGAACAACACTCTCATTTGCGTACTATTTCTTTACATGGATGTTTGTCTCCACATTCCGTCTTCTCCCCCGTGTACCACACTTGACTTCACTGAATTTAATCTTGATATTTTGATCTCCAATAATATCTCATAAAAAAGGGGATTATAGTTCCTTAAATAGGCACATAACTTCACAAATTTAAGAAATATTATTTACCCAAATTTCTAATGTGGTATAATATTCACTAAACTGAACTCCATCCATGTACTTTTTTCCTCCACCACGTACTTCTCCTGTTTTAAAAACCACATCACTCATTAAAAACTTCACTATTCCACATAATACATGACTTTACCTCATACTATCACTGCGAACCATTTTTGGTATTATTCTGCATACCACACTCCTTCACCGTGCAGCATTGCAATGAACTGTTTTCAGATTTGTGCACCATTCCACGTACCACATTCCATCACCTTGTACATTTCACCTTCACCACTTACCACTTACCATCACCATATACTATGTTGCTTCACCGCATACCACCAACCTCATTGTTTACCATTTCTAAAAACATTTACCAAACTCCTCAATTTTTAGGCCCAAAAATTGGTAAACACCGGGAATCAATGCCACCTTCAATACTGTTTTCAGCCATAAACATATGACATCATTCCTTGCAACCTCCCCAGTCATCAAGATACATATTCACCACAAACAAAAACTAAAAACCATTATTATCAACAAACTTCCTGGGTTATAACAGTTTACATATAACTTATTATCATAGGTTTATGTAATTTTTTAAAAACAATAACTACTCAAGGTGATAATTTGTTTTTTCATGAATGTTTTAGTTCGAATGTCCTCTTACAGATACTTCTATCATGGTTCAATCATCTTTAGAATAAATAATATTTTATTTTAATAATATTTAATCCTTTAAAGATATTTTATAACTATTATTGTAAATTTCTTATGAATCCTGAATTACAATACTTCCATATGATGGTTGCATATTTTTAGAAAATTGTTTCATTTATATTATTCGTTTGATATATCAAAATTAAATTAAATAAAAATTAAACATTAAGTAATAACTCTAATATCTTATATATCTAATATATAATATATATTCATAAAATTTATCATTATTTCCATCCATTTACAGAGGATAAGAAAAATAAATCGCATCACATCGTGAATGTGGTATTACAAACATAAACACGAGCAACATTATCATTTTCCAATGGATGAAAAAAATTTAAAAATATGTTATTACATATTCATAATAAAAACTATTTATAATTTAGATATAAAATTTATTATTTTTATTATATTATATATATATATATATATATTTTTGTGTGGAATAATAAGAACTAAACTTGAAAATTATCACTTAGGAGTTATACCTCTTCATTGAGAAAACCTATGTCCTTTACCAAGTATGACTTGAAAGGATTTTATTTTTGAAAGAGAATAAAAAATTGGTTGATTTTAGGTAATTTTGGATGATATTCGAATATTTAACTATGGATCAAGATGTTTCAATAATTATTAAAAATATATGTGTGGGGGTTCTTTTTTTATAAGTGTGGGATGATCACCCATGGAATTACCTAATGTATGAAATTAATTAAAAAAGTATATTCATGTGAATACGGTTCAAAATTGATATTATTCTAACATATGATAATGAAAAATACAAATACTCTTATAAAATATTATATTAAAAATTATTGGATATTTTTTTTATCTTTATATCAAACTCTTACCACCTATAAACGCTATTGAAATTTTTTACGATCACACAATTTTCTATACTGTAACGGGTAAGAATGGTTGAAATGAATAATTAATAGAATTTTTTTTTAAATTTAATCTATTAAAAATTTACAGTTCCGAAAATAATATTTATAATAAATTTAAATAATTTAATTAGTGATTATCGATTATGAAATATTATTAATTAAATTTTTTTAAATACATGAAACATTATAATAAAATATGAGTAAAAAACTTTTAAATTTGTTGAAAAAAGTAAATATTACCATGATAGGGAATATATTTTCTTTTTATAATCATACAATCAAATTTAGGCTATTATAGATATTATTTTAAACCATTTAATTTGGTTTTACCCCATGGTTTACCAAATTTTCCAATAATTATAGTAATAAAATTATCAACATTAATGTGTTGTAATTTTACATAATAGTTTTAAATTCGCTAAATAATTGTGAAAAGAAAAAACATTTGACATAATTTCATCCTAATTATCTTATTGAGATAATTTTTGGTTTTTTTAAAAGTTTATAAATTCTTATTTTTCATGAAATATTATTAATTTCATTTTAAGAACAATATAAATTATAAGGAAATGAGTAACATAATAATGAAATAGTATTCAATTAAAATTTTTAAAAATATATAATATGTTATGTAACAACCGTACCTTTCATTAATGGAAATCCCTCTTGATCAAATTAAATGTCTCTTTATGTAAAATGATTATATAAAATTTCAACTTATTTGGTTTTATGTTCTTGGATTTTAAAATACTGTTAAGAATTATGACCATTTATAATATACTCATTGAACAGTGATCACATGATTAGTTTCAATATAGGGCTTTAACAAATCCAATTTAGTCAGATAAATGAAGTGATGGCCTCATCCAGTAGATGTGCCCCATTCGAAGCCCATTTGTTAGAGCTCGTAAAGGAGGTCATGTCTTTGGGATTTGGTCTTCAACAATCCCATTCGATGCTTGAATATGTTATGCTCATGCGGGACCACCTATGAGAGAAGTTGAAATTGATAGAGATTACCATCCGAGAAATGTTATCTGAACCACCCCAAGAGTCTGTCACAATCGCATAACATACTATTCGGTCTTATTTGAGTGTTATAAGGGGTTTTAACAATACCTTACCACTATGGTTATGTACCTTATTTTTTTATATAATAGTAAATATACTTTCATTTTATTATTTATAACTTGTATATAGTTTTTAATGCTCAAATAGTATTTTTAGTTGAAGTTCAACTAAGAAATATATTTTGATAAATTAATGGAATTTTGAACTAAATAATATTTTGATAAAATATTATTATTATTATTAAAATAATTTTTATTAAATATAAATGATCGAAAAGTTTTATGAATACAATTTTAATTTTTATTAAGGTTCGAAATCCATTTTTTTCAAAACCCGTGTATTTTCGATAAATGCCGGTTATTATTTTAAAAGTAAAAATTAAAATATTTAAAAATTTATTTAGATAAAATAAATATAATTTTTGGAATTAAAACATCTAAATTATCCAATGGTGATTTTGTTATAATTTTCTAAGATAGTCAAATTGTTGTCTGAAAATTAAATACCGTTTAAATATATATTGTGTTTTATAACATCAAAATGACCTAATAGTGATGTTATAAAATACAATAATCCTTATATTAGACCAATATATATTTTACCATTATAATAATGTGATTTTTGGCTGGTTTGACTCATTTTACAAAGCATTAATGGACCCTTCAAGACTGATTAAACATCTTGTCTTTTTAAATTCATTTTCTTGGGATGTGACTCACCACCACATAAGAAACCACATTATTTTAAGATGTTTGGACTTTGGAATTATAAAATACTATTTTCCACTTCCCTTTTTCAGAAATCATGGGCAAAAATCATGGGATTTTTGGTGGTTTGATTAGTTTAAGGTGAGGTGTCCCAAACCAAAATAATAAATAATTCCATCAACCTTCCTATATAAACCCACCAAATTTCCCACTTCATCCTCACTCAAAACCTTCGGTGTTCGTCCTACCTCTACCCTAACATATATATAATGCTCAAAATGTTCCCCAAACTACCAGTAATCCTCTCTCACGCCTCTCTCAAGCCATTGGAAGCACACTTCCATGTAAGGGTTTTTCTTCCTTTCTCATTTTTGTCCAATATTTATTAATTTGTTATGCCATATTAGTTTCAATTATAAATGATGGGGTATGTTTTAGAATATCCCCCATACTACCCCTTTGTGTTTTAATTATGAGATACCCCTTTATCTCTCAATAAATTCCTCCCATTACACCTGTTAATATTCCAAAATTCCGGAAAGAATTTATCTCTCCTAACATACATTCAAGAAATTATTTTGTATCATTAATCTAAATTCCATTACAATTGTCGTGACATGTATATATATGACTCCCTTACTGTCGATTTCATGTTCATATGATGAGGCAACCCTTTCTCTCTCATCAACCATTTTTATGAATTCTTACGTAACGCCATTACGCTGCCGAAATTGCACCGATTTTCCTAGCCAATGTCATTGTGTAGTGAATACCATGCCCATTTATCTATCATGGGCATTCACATTTATGAAAATTTAAATATTGATTATAATTTTGATTGTAGTAATTCCACATTCCTTTATCATGTAATAGATGATGATGTTTTATGAATCCATGTTATATGATCCATGTGTCACACTTATGCATGAAATGAAATTTTTAAGAAGGGTGCACCTTTATAGTTCTCCAATGGATTGGGTAATGTATAGTATCATTGTATGTCAAGTGAAACAGGTTTTTAATCATAAAGATTCATGTGAAACGTAGTTTTACTCATGGTACATGTGAAATGAGGATTTACTCATGCTCTATGTGCAATGAGACTTGGCTCATCCTAATTCCATGTTAAGTGTTGTTTCCACATTTCCATGTTATGATTATCATGATTTATCATGCCTCTATTTTTATATTTCTCTTGTGCTCTATTGATATGGCCATTTTCTATCATGTATTTTTTCCACTTGTTAATCCATGTTTACTCCCTTACTCAGCATTATAGATCACACTTTTCTTAGGCATGTCCTCAGGTTATCTCATCAAATGCTAAATATGAGGGAATGTAGTGGTCATGTAAATGAAGATTTCAATAATGATGTTGTATTTAATGTTTTAAGTTGTTAAGTAATGATCATATGCCCCAAATACACTATACACTATACCTCTCGATCTTGTATATTTTATCAAGTGAAATTTATGTAATAAATCATGTTTAATTGTGTTATAAAAGATAAAAGTTGTCATAGTTGGTATTAGAGGATAGATTTAGTTATTTTTGGGATTATGATTAGAAATACCTAGTGAATCCTTTGTGTCAAGACTAAGTATAACAACAACATCACTAAGTTTTTCTGAGTATTTAGTAAGTGGTTTATCATAAAAATAAATCCCTATCGAAATACGAGCAGGTAGAGGCATCTCTGGCACAGATGTATCCTAGGGGTAAAACCTGAAAACACTACTTTGAGATAAAATCTAATGGGATATAGTGCACAATAATGGGCCATACTACAATCTTTGTTACGACACTCTTAGGAGATATGCTTTTGTAAATACACAATCTTAGTATGAACCATTATTTAGGGACTAAAAAAATTACATATGAATATATGTTATAAATTATATCATGGATAACATTGATTTAAGCCAATAGATTCTTATGATAAGGAAATAGAAGTTATTTATTAGTCATCAATTTTTTCCTTCTATTACCCTTAATGAGTAACCCCAAACATTCCATTTATTCCAGCTAATGGTCGGTAATAGGAGGACTTGGGCTTACAACCGATGTGAAGATCAATGTGATAACTGAACTAAAGAGATTCCTAATCCAATGGGAGCGGGAATCGCAAACATTATCATGCTTCAATATTATAACAATAACGATTTAAATAGAAAAATGGGTCAATAGTAATGTTCAACCCCCCTAAGAAAGAACAAGTCACTATTGAGAGCTTAAGGAGATAAAGTCATTCTACTTTTAATGGATCACCTGATCCATCAATCACGGAATAATGGATTAAATCCATTGAAATGATCTTCTTCATCCTTCAGTGTTATGATCAAGATAAGGTTCTCCTGGCTGCTTATCGTATGGAAGGTGAAGCTGATCAATTGTGGACGTTGATAAAAAATACAAAGCCTGAGGAGGAGATCGAGGAGTTGGAATTGAAGGATTTCTGTAAGTTTTTTTTTTATAAATATTTCCACGCACCCTCTATCTTAATATGGAAAGGGGTGTCCTCGTCCTCAAGAAAAAATATGATGAATCTATCGGAGCATATGACGAAAAAATCATAGGGATTGCATGAAATTCTTTGGGCTTTGTCGTTTCCCCCGAATGCAAGGTTGGAAACTTCTTTGGTGGGATGAAATCTATCCTGTGAAAATCACGGGCGATCTGTGACATAGACAGTTATGAAGAAATTTTATGATGTTCCCTCAAGGATGAAATAGACATCAGTGAATTTCAGTGGTAACATAGGGATAACAGAAATAAGGTGGAATTCAATAATGTCAGTCCCAATGGATAAATCCAATTATGTTTAGAAGATCCAGCACCACAATTTCCAATGGTGTGGAAAAAAGAACCTCAGAATTTGCCTGAAGGGGATGGGGAAATGCTTTAGATGAGGAAGTGAAGGGAACCTAGCTGTTAACTGTCGGCAAAAAAGACCTGCGGCTACGACAGAGGAGAGGAACGCTCCGTTCGATACTCAATGAATGGTTCATTGCTAAAACTACAATGAAACTAGGCATATTTCAAATCAGTTCCCTCATCCTAGGGTTTTCGTAGGCAACCAATAACCTTAAAGGAAGAAATAGAGAGATTTTTCTATCACTATTGCTGAAGTAAACCCCGAAAATGAAGTCATGACATGTATGATAGTTATTCATTCAAGAATATCGAGCATAATTTTTGATCCAGGTTCTCTGTATTCTTTTATATCTCGAATGTTTAGTAGAACAATCCCATAACCACCACAAATCATAGAAGTGAAGATGTCGGTGAGTACAACAAATGGAGAAATAATTACATCCCATGAATATAACTCCTCCTCTATCATAATATATGGATTAAAATTTCTGGAATACCTCTTCATACTTCCTCTGGTGGAATTTGATGCCATTCATGGCATGGATTGGATTTCATCATATAGAGCCAACAAAAATTTCCATGATAGGGAAATCACTCTCCATGTGGAGAATCGACCCGTAATTCTTTACAAGTGCAAGGAGGAAGATAAATCTTCTTTAGCTCCATCATATCAAGCATCGATATTACTACCATATAAGCATGCGTATCTGGCTTATATGATTGATTCTAAGGAGACAGCCATCCTAGAAGACATGCCTATTGTGAGGGAATTCGCTGAAGTGTTTCCGGAGGAATTGCCTTACCTTCCTCCTGGAAGAGATTTTTAATTGTCAATTGACCATATACCTGGGTAATTTCCAATATAAAAGACTCTATATTGAATGGGAGTGGTGGATCTTGTGGAGATGATGAAATAACTACACATGAATCTGGGTAAACGTTTTATATTTCAAAGTGCTTCATTGTGGGTTTCAGGAGTCCTCTTCTTCGAGATGAAAGATGGTTCAATTCACCTTTGCATCGATTATCATGATCTTAACAAAATCATGGAAAAGAACAAGTATCATCTCCCATGAATTGATGACTTGTTCAACCAACTGCGTGGATCACAATACTTCTACATGGTGGCTTTGTGGTCGGGATATTATCATTTATGTGTGAAGAAGAATGATATCTCTAAGACTGGTTTTCGTACAAGATATAGGCACTATGAATTCATAGTAATTCCTTTCGGCTCACTAAATCTCTAGAAATATTCATGGACTTGATGAATAGGATCTTTAGAGAATACCTCGACAAATTTATGGTAGTCTTTATAGATTTTATATTGATATAATCCAAAATGAAGGAGGATCATGAAGATCATCTATGAATGGTACTAGAGACCTTGCGGAAGGAGATACTCTTTGAAAAGTACAGAAAGTGTGAGTTTTTGTTGAAGCAGGTATCATTATTGTGCCATATCATCACAAGAAATGGGTTATATGTGGATCCGTCCAAAAAAGATGCAATTGAGGGAGGGTCGATGCCAACATCAGTAACTGATATCCATAGCTTCATGGGGTTAGCGGGAAATTATCGATGATTTCTGAGAAATTTCTCACGATTGTACAACACTCTTACCTAGATAACTCGAAAAGAAATAAAGTTTTCTTGGAGTGATGAATGCGAATAATGTTTGAAGGATTTGAAAAAGAGGCATATCACTGTGCCCGGGCTCACTTTACTCACAAGTGGAGAACATTTGGTGGTATTCAGTGATGCTTCAAAGAAGGTCCTAAGATGTGTGTTGATGCAAAATAAAAATTTCATTGCATATGCTTCAAGGAAATTGAAATTTCATGAACAGAATTATCCAACACATGACCTCGATTTGGCTGTATTGATATTCGCATTAAATTTTTTTCAGTATTATCTCTTTGGGGAGAAGTGGGAAATATATACGGAACACAGAATCCTCAAGTATATATTCAAACAAAAAGAGTTGAACATGTTCCAACGAAGATGGTTAGAGCTGATCAAAACTATGAATTCTCAATACATTACCACCCTGGGAAAGAAAACTATATGGAAAATGCTCTAAGTATAAAGGACCCAACAATTCTATCATTGATGAAAATTGAAATGGTTCCAATCTTCATTGATTTGATGAATATGGACATGGGAATAAAAAAGAAGGTAACACCATCAGTCCATTCTAAAATTATTTCTCTAATTTCTCTTTTAGAAAGGTTAGAAGAAACTAAAATATATGATGTCAGAAATCAAGAAAAAGTGGAATCTATCGAAAAAGGGAAACCCTCAGAGATTAAAGTTAATGAAGAATGAATTTTGATATTTGGGAAAACACTATGTGTTCCATCTAGTCCGGAGCTGAAGAAAGAACTTTTGGATGATGCACACAGTTCAAATTTTTCTATCCACCTAGGAAACACAATGATGTATCGAGATCTCTAAGAGCATTATTGGTGGGATAATATAAAGAAGGAGATTGCAGAATACACATCAAAGTGCATGGTGTGCCAGTAAGTGAAGGCATAGAGGTAGAAGTCTAAGGGGATTATGAAACCATTGCCCACACTAGAATGAAAATGGGAGAACATCACCATTTACTTTGTCAGTAGACTTCTGAAGACATAAAAAGGAAACAATGAAATCTAGGTAGTATTCTACTATCTTACAAAGGCTGTATACTTCATTACTATTCTGGAGGATTTATCATTGGATCAACTGGCTCATATATATATCAGGAATGTGGTAAGGCTGTACGGATTACAACTATCTATCATTTCCGATCGGGATAAAATATTCACCTTTATGTTATGGACGAGTCTTCAACATTCTCTGAATACTGAACTAAACATCAGTATGACCTATTATCCTCAAACTGATGGCCAATCCGAGTGGTCTATCCAAATACATGAGGACATGTTGAAAGAATTATTAATTCACTTTCACGGTGGATGGGATCAACATCTTCCCCTTATTGAGTTCTCTTTTAAAAACAGTTTCCACTCAAACATCCAAATGGCACCATATGAAGCCTTTTATGGGAAAAGGTACATATCACCGCAAGTTGGGATGAGGTCTCTGAGTTTAATATGCTTCGATCAGAAATGGGTGAAGAAATGGTGGAGAAGGTGAAGACTAATCAGTAGGATATCAAGGTACCCTAGAGTTGACAGAAGAGTTATGCAGATAACCATTGATGTGACCTTGATTTCAAAATTGGAGACATGGTATTTCTATGAATATCTTCGTGGAAGAAGTTCATGAGGTTTATAAGGAATGGGAATTTAATTCCAAGGTACATCGGTCCCTTTGATATTCTTGATAATGTTCGGGCTATCACCTATCGATAATCACTTCCACCTACCATGGAAAAGGTACATGACATATATCATGTATCCCTCTTAAAAATGTAAATAACAGACCATTTACATGTCCTCTCTTCACATGTGCTACAGTTAGAGGATGATCTTTCTTATGAGAAGCAACCATTGAAGATCATAGTTCATAGAGAAAAATTTATACGAAATAACACAGTGCCCCTCATCAAGGTGTTGTGGCGGAACCAAAAGTTTGAAGAAGTGGTGTGGGATTCAGAGGAAATGATGAGAAGAATTACGTAAATCATTTTTATTGTGGGAAAATAAAATTTCTAGGGTGAAATTTCTTAAGGGGGTAGATTTTAACGACCCAAAATTTTAGAAAATGGAAATACCACTTTATGAAATTAAATGTCTCTTTATGTAAAAGCTTTATAAAATATTTCAACTTCTTTGGTTTTATGTTCTTTTATTTTAAAATACCGTAAATAATTTTGACTATTGCTAATATAGTCGATGAAAAGTGATCACATAAATAGTATAAATAAAGAGCCTTTACAACTCCAGTTTACACTGACAAAGGAATCGATGGCCACATCTAGTAGATATGCCCCATATGAAGCCCATTTTTCAGAGCTCAGAATGGAGGTTACGTATTTGGGATTCTCTACTGACCAAGCCCAAGCTGAGCTTGAATATGTTAAGCTCGAGCGGGACCACCTTTGGAGGATGTGGAAATTGATAAGGATTTCCACCCGAGTAATGTTATCCAAGCCACCCCAAGAGTCTGTCACCATCAAACACCTTACTATTTGTTATTATGTGGGAGTTATAAGGGCTTATGTAGCAAGCCTTAACAATATAGTTATATAAATTATTTTGGTATATAATAATGTATATACTTTTATTTTACTATTGTTACATTGTAAATAGGTTTTAAAGATCAAATAGTTTTTTTTAGTTCATGTTCAACTAAGAAATAATTTTTAATGAATTAATGGATTTTTGAATTAAATACCATTTTAATAAAATATTATTATTATTTATCAATTAATTTTTATTAAATATAAATGAACGTATAATTTTATGAAGGCAATTGTAATTTTTATTAAGGTTCGAAACCACTTTTTTCAAAACCCGTGAATATTCGATAAATGTCGATTTTTATTTTAAAAGTTAAAATTATCATATTTAGAAAATTCTTTAGATAAAATAAATATTATTTATTGAACCAGGATGTCAAAATTATCCAATGGTAAAATTTTCATAATTTTTTGAGACAGTCAATTTTTTGGGTAAAAATTAAATACCGTTTAAATATATAATGTGTTTTATGACATCATAATAGTACAATAGATATGTAATAAAATACTGTAAGTTTTATGTTCAGCTAATACATGTTTTAAAATTAAAATAATGTTATGTTGGGTTTTTTTGACTTATTTTACAAAGCATTAATGGACCCTTCAAGACTTATTAAACATCTTGTCTTTTTAATTGTTTTTGTGGGAGTGTGACTCACCTCCAAAAAATCAACCAAATTATTTTAAGAAGATCAGACTTTGGACTTATAGAATATTTTTTTCCAATCCCTTTTACAAAAACCATGGGAAATAACTATGGGCTGGTTTGTAGTTTGGATTAATATAATGTGAGTTTTCCCAAACCTAAATAATAAATAATTCCCTCAAATTTCCTATATAATCCCGCCCAGGCTCCTACATACTCCTCTCTCAAAGCCATTGGAGTTCATCCAACCTCTTACCTGCTCTTTCTAGAATCCTCCCATGGTTCCCCAAGCTCCCAAGGAGCCTCTCTTAAGCCCTTGGCAGCACACATCCTAGAAAGGTTTTTTCTTTCTTTCTCATTTTCTTCCAATATTCTTTGAATTGTTATTCCCTTTTAATTTCAATTATAAATGTTGGGGTATGGTTTCACACCTCCCCAATACTGCCCCCTTTATGTTTGAATTATAAGAGACCCCTTTCCCTCTCAATAAATTCCTCCCATGTACACCCATTATTATGCCGAAATTGCGAAAGTAATTTATCTCTTCTCACCTAAATTCCAGCATTTCATTGGTATCATGAATCTAAAATCCATAAAAAATTTTGGAACATGTATCTGTATGACCCATTACTATCTTTTTCATGTAAATTTGATGATAAACCCTTTCTATCTAGTCAACCATTTTTATGAATTCTTACATCACGTCATTACTCTGCTGAAATTGCACTGAATTTCCCAGACAATGTCATTGTGTAGTGAATACCATGACCATTTGACTATCAAGGGTATTTAACATGATGCACATTTACATATTTATTATAAAGTTTCATGTATGAATTCAACATTCCTTTATTGTGGAATACATGAAGAGGTTTTATGAATCCATGTTATATGATCCATCTAGCACAGTTGTAGATACCTAAAGATTATCGTACATGGACATTACATTACTTTTTCGAAATACTTAGTACATAACAAAAACACACACACAAGGATCGTAAAAGTTTAGTGTCTTTGGAAACTCGGAATGTAATATTCTAATCGTGGTGAAAGATCATCAATATCTCCCATAAAGATCTTCCCCCTTTTTTACCTAAAACAATTCATTATATCCTTGGAAAAAGAAAACATAAAAGGGTGAGCTGAAATGCTCAGTAAAGGTAAAAAAAAGAAAAATCAATCACATCATATTCATAAGAACATAACTTTTGGAAATCTTAACCTGAAAAAGATAGCATAATTTCATAACATGGGATAAATCATAGTAGTGAAATGAAATCCCAATAATCATAAGTTAAAACATGAAACATTGTGTCATACAGACATAATCATAGATAATCATTTCTTATTAGCCAAGACTCATTACCAAGACTATCTTAGTGGACAAAGTCCCATTCTGAACCGAGTCACCCTCGTTCCAGTCCTGTTTCACTGAACCGGTATAACCTACCGTTCCAGCCCTATCTATCTCATGAGATATAAAATCTTTACCCAATGAATTGAAGGGATATATAGGTCCCACCCATCTTATAATGAATCCTTTCTTATGTGTGCCACATAATCATAAACCATACCTCATAGCGTAACCCATGTAATAAAAATGGTATTCTTAAACAACATGAAATCATAAAACAATTCATATAAGATAAAGAAAAAAAATATTTCCATCACAACATAATCAAATCCATGTAATAATAGGGATAAAAACAGAACCCTTTTATTATCTTAGATGGAAAATAATTTTGATAAAATACTTGAACTCCATTCTTGAGGAAAATATCCTTTCTACTTCAAAATCACTTTTCCTTTCTTAACATTTCATACAATTTTAATCTAAAAGAAGTTGATTAAAAATAAACTTGAATAATTTTAAAGGTAACTTCTTGAAAATAATGTTTTAGAAATCCATTCATGCCGTATAAGTTAAAAAAAATTCTTCGTACTTTTGTTGGAAAAGTCAAAAAGTACCTCGTACGAAAAAAACGACAAAAGATTCCTTTCATATGCTTTACTAAAAACTCACCGAATGGAAAAATTGGATTTAAACTATTGTAAGTGGATAGAAACAATAATACATATTAAGGTAACATGTATGTGGATGATAAAATACACCCCAGTAAATACTTACGAATAAACAATCTCGGATAAAAAGGAGATTGTGATATTTCCCTTACCATAGGTCTAACTTGCTTTGTAAGTGTCCGAACCTCCTGTATAATGATTTAAATCATGTTATTGACTTATTCCAGAATCATATTCATTGTTATTATATCATATATGGTCCAATTATGACTTTATATTACCCGTTCTTTTGTAAATTCATGTTAAAGTAGAGTTTTTGGTAAAATCGTCTCATTTGTTGTTCGTGTTTTTAACTTGTAATTATTAATATGATTACTTGGATCATGATTACTTATATCCAGAATGTAAAACATGATTTACATATAATATTTATTCAGAATATATATATATATATATATATATAATATCGATAAATGGAATGAAATACACCGTTCATGGAGACGGTAGTCCGTACGTACGCATGAACGCTGTTTTCGTTTCCTTGTTGAAGTGAATGGAATTAAGTAGTTGACATAGATATAAATTTACATAAATAAAGTATCATTATTATGTCATATAATTCATTATTACTTATTATATATACTTTATAATCATTCATGAATGGTTAATCATTGAGAATGAATCTCATCGCATCGTGGAGACGGTAGTCCGTAGGTACGCACGAGTGATGATATCGTTCCCATGGTCATGGAATTGTGTTGAAGTGTATGTAGAATATTTCAGTATCAGTATAACTTTATAATAATCATATATAGTTTCTCATTACACCATTATACCCATCCTATTAAGGTGGTGGTGGAAAATAGATTACACCACGACGTGGAGACGGTATTCCGTACGTACGCACGCGCGGTGATTTCATTTTTCCGTAGGATGGATAGAAGGTGAATTAGGGTTGTTTCATATTTATAATAACATATCAGTATGTAAGTAATTCTGATGTTATTACTTTGTCATTAAACAACTAAAGAAGAAGAAGTTGAAGAAGAAATAAATTGAAAAGATCGGTAGTGGATATTACCTCTTCTTTGAAACGCCTCTTTGAATCCTCCACTTAGGGAACTAAGATTGGTCTTTGAAGAAGATCAGGACCTCTAGGATTATTCTAGGGAAGTGGAGAAGGGATTTTGGCAGGGTTTGGCCGAGCTTGAGTGCTCAAATTGGTCTGATGAGGAGGGGGAGGAGGTGTCCTTTTATAAGGGAGGAGAGGGGCACCTTCGAAATATCTCAAAATATTATTTTATATTAAAGTCAAAATCGGTTTATAATGGTTCCAAAGGGTCTTATTTCGAAGATAAAGTGGGGATGGGTCGAAATCCTATCAACCAATAGGATTTAGACAAGTTTAGTTTATTATTTTAAACTTATCAATTAGATTTAACTCTAAATTAAATAATTTAACTTTTACCATGCCTTTTTGTTTTATTACACTATATGGTTAATAAAATTACTATAACATGCCAAACGAACCCCAAATAGTTTATTATTAATATATATATCCTTATATAAGTCATTTGGCCGATCCTTAGATTTTTAGGAATAAAATAACAATTAATAATATAATATTTGATTTAAAAACTATTTTGTGTCAATTTTGACACTATTTGTTATATGATTTTTGTGAAAGTCATAACAGAATTATATGTTCGAACCAAGAAGATTAAATCAATACTAATGTATCATAGTAACCTATAAAATTAGTGGAATTCATAAAAAGTCTCAAATTACTTTTATTTTGGTGTTTATAACATCAATTATGTCAATATTTCATTAATAAGATAATTACTGCATCATCATTGTGTCATAAATAAATTAAATTATTTAATGTCTAAAAATTACAAATAAATTACCATTATATAGGAAAACTTTTTAGCTTTCTAATTAATATTCATAGTCGAATTTATCTTATATATAACCCCATATTAAAAATGATTTACTTATTAAACTTTGATTTTAACTATTTTAACTATTCATTAAATAAAATAATATTAAATGTCATAATCTAATCCATGTGGACCTAAATGGTCATATTATACTCATATGGTGGTTTTTGGTCGAATTACACTTATCCAATAGAATTAGGACCTGTGTTAGGGTAATAGTAATATCATATTTACCCTTAGTTACCCTATTTACTATTAACCGCGGTAAAAAAAGTAAAAAGTTACTATTCACCAAAAAATTATTTTTATCTCATTGAACCACATATTACATACTGATATCAACTGTGTCTGTCAGATTTTCGAAATTTCATTCACAGATGCGGTAAAATTAAATTTTATGCAAAATTCAGTTTTTAACCTACCACTTAGTGGTTTCACTATTCATCAAAAATTGAAGTTTTTCAGAAAAATGCCAAAATTTCTCCCTAAGCTATAATTGACATTCCGAATTCAAAAATGATTTCTATTTTACAAAATTCCCAACATATAAGTTGCATGAATTAATTTTATAATTAATTTCTGTTGTCACAACAAATAGCGTGTTTTTAAGAGATAATAACTATCAAAAGATTGACACTTGTTTATAACTGGTTTAAATGTGAAATTACATCCAATGACCAACATTGTATTAAATTGTAAAAATATATTCTAAATATACTTTAAAACCACTCAAATTAATAATTTATCACTATTAATTATTTCGATTAAAAAATTTGTTTTTAATTAAAATTTAGTAATTTTCACTATTCATCAGAATATGAAAGTTATCTGAAAAGTACCAAAATTTCACCTTAGGCTAAATTCGATACTCCGAATCCATAAATGAAGTCCATTTTGAAAAATAAAATTTACAAAATTTCAAAAAGTTGTTATTACTATTCATAACGACTAGTTTTAATAATATCATAATAGCATATTGTTGTTTAGTGAAACTCGTTATTGCGTACTATACACGCTATCGAGGAAGGTCGCGATTGGGTGTAATGCAAGGCAAGTCAAGGATGCGTGTTCTGAAAGATCCTTTTGGTGTAGCGTACAACACAATACATTAGTGAAATTAAAATGAATATTTTTCATAAAATCTTGGGCTGTTACATTCTACCCCCCTTAAAATGAATTTCACCCTCGAAATTCATCGGGGTTATAAATGGATTACTATTCGAAAGTTTCTTTAATAGAAACCCACATCGTAAAAAGGAATACCAAAACCAATATTTAAAAACGATAGTATGAAACGTAACGGTTACCCAAATAAACTAATCACTGGGTTTCCACATAGGTGAAAATATGGATATGAAAGAAAAATCTAACCATCATGTTCTGATAGAGAGTGGTAGAGAACATGGCTATGGAAAAGCCAATAATCACAAATCCATAAATTTGTGACGATCTAAGGTACCATCTGATTAATCAAATATAAGAGAACTAGGACAACATTTTTGGTTTTCATGATCGTTTCCCTAAAGTTGAAGAGTTTGAATTAGAATAAATACTTACTTTATTTTGGTATAATCTCACGGTTGTTCGTGCCTTTAACAATTTCCACTTCATCTCTTAAATAAATGAAGTTGAATTTATTATTCGTGAAGTGTTAGTAGATCATGTGATAGAATGACGGTTCATTCCATCTGTCTCAAACAAAAGGTTAGATAAAGTTATTAAATATATATAAGTCATTTTATAGTGAGATTAATCATATATGGTTCCTAAAATGGACTTCTACCTCATATATCATACTGCTTAATAAAATAAAACTAGTTTCTACTAAACAGGGGCTTCCTGTAGGTCAGTGGTAGGCGATAAAGTCCAGTCGCACTTCGGTTGTGGGTTCGATTCCCACATCCTTGTCCGACGCGGTGGGCTGTCGCTCGTCCAACAGGTTGTCCTTTTTCTAAAACTATATTACGATAACATCCCATCAATAATATCGAAAAAACCTCTATCCTTAAACAATACTAACTTATGTCCAACAATCCTTAGGCTTATCCATAATACTTCAGTCCACTCTCATAATATAGTGAAAATGATTACCAGAGATTTAATACCATCATTGATCCCCATATATCATAAGATATGTCTTCTTGGTCACATTCTAAACATTCAATGGCCTTAATCATGTATTCTCTTGAATACCCATTGAACCTTATTGAAAACATAAATGCAGTTAAACGTTACCACTTTCCACATACCAAAATCCTCAAAATTATATATACTCAAACCATGATATCACTTAGTCCTTATATGAATCATGAGCTCATGAATACTGTTAAACATTTAATTTTCTCCTTATCCCTTCATTATGCACATATCATCTAAATTCCAAAAATATCTGAATAACCTTTCATGGATAGTGGTACCATTAATCATACACTTTCATAACTCAAGGAAATACAACAGTGTAACAATCCTTAGATGTCACTTTATTCCATAGTACCATGAGATTTCATATACAATATTACACATGATAAACATGTAAGCATTCCACTACATTCTTAAACCATTGACCGAGCTTCAACAATTCTTTCATCTCACATATCATTTGTAGTCTCTTCATCATCATCAACATAAATACTTCTTATATGATCATACTGATTCTCTTCATGAGACATTCCCTTAGGGCATTGGTTTGAATAATGCCAGTACATTCCACATTTAAAACATTTAACCATTGTTGATGTCGTAGCAATACCATTATCCTCATCCATGGTGTTAACTTAAACTTTTCCTTTGCACTTACTTGCTTTGTGTCCTTCTTTTCCACACCCAAAGCATCTTACAGTTCCTTTGAAACATTCTCCTCGATGCCTCTTCCCAAATTATTTACATAGGGGAAATTTAACTTTCTTTCCTCTATGATCATCATGAAACTCTATCTTTCTCTTATTAGCTGAGTCAGGAAACATACCAAATTTTACATTATTGATCATATTATGAGTTTGCTGATTCGGCATAATAATGATTTTTTGACATCCAAATCACATTTCATTATGAATAATATCATTCCATTGTCCATCATATTCTCCATTATCGTGAATCATCTTGTTTCCAGCCATATTCTAAAACCCAAAAATAATAGTGTGAGAGGAAAAAATCATGCTAGGGGAAAACAACATAATAAAGGGGGAGTACCTTCAATATCTAACATCTTAGGTTTAATTCTATGTTCGTTAGCGTAATTATAGTACTATAACCTATGCGTATACTTAACCTTAGGGACATCCCTTTACATACCTTAGAAATATCTCTAGGGATCTCACTAACGTTTTCGCATCCTAGTTTCCAATGGTTGACTAAACCTTTCCTCTGATACCAACTTTAGAAACCCGAAGATTATCGTACATGGACATTACATTACTTTTGAGGAATACTTAGTACATAACAAAAACACACACACAAGGATCGTAATAGTTTAGTGTCTTTGGAAACTCGGAATGTAATCTTCTAATCGTGGTGAAAGATCTTCAATATCTCCCATAAAGATATTCCCCCTTTTTTTACCTAAAACCTTTCTTTATATCCTGGGAAAAAGAAAACATAAAAGGTTGATCTGAAATGCTCAGTAAGGGTAAAAAAAAGAAAAATCAATCACATCATATTCATAAGAAGATAACTTTTGGAAATCTTAACCTGCAAAAGAGAGCATAATTTCATAACATGGGATAAATCATAGTAGTGAAATGAAATCCCAATAATCATAACATTAAACATGAAACATTGTGTCATACACACATAATCATAGAGAATCATTTCTTATTAGTCAAGACTCATTGCCAAGACTATCTTAGTGGACAAAGTCCCTTTCTGAACCGAGTCACCCTCGTTCCAGTCCTGTTTCACTGAACCGGTATAACCTACCGTTCCAGCCCTGTCTATCTCATGAGATATAAAATCTTTACCCAATGCATTGGAGGGAGATATAGGTCCCACCCATCTTATAATGAATCCTTTCTTATGTGTGCCACATAATCATATACCATACCTCATAGCGTAACCCATGTAATAAAAATGGGATTCTTAAACAACATGACGTCATAAAACAATTCATATAAGATAAAGAAAAAAAATATTTCCATCACAACATAATCAAATCCATGTAATCATAGGGATAAAAACAGAACCCTTTTATTATCTTAGATGGAAAATAATTTGGATAAAATACTTCAACTCCATTCTTGAGGAAAATATCCTTTCTACTTCAAAAACACTTTTCCTTTCTTAACATGTCAAACAATTTTAAACTAAAAGAAGTTGATTAAAAATAAACGTGAATACTTGTAAAGGAAACTTCTTGGAAATAATGTTTTATAAATCCATTCATGCCGTATAAGTTAAAAAACATTTTTCGTACTGTTGTCGGAAAAGTCAAAAAGTACCTCGTACGAAAAAAATGACAAAAGATTCCTTTCATATTCTTTATTAAGAACTCACCGAAGGGTAAAATTGGATTTAAACTATTGTAAGTGGATGGAAAAAATATTACATATTGAGTTAACATGGATGTGGATGATAAAATACACCCTAGTAAATACTTAAGAATAAACAATCTCGGATAAAAATGAGATTGTGATATTTCCCTTACCTTAGGTCCGACTTGCTTTGTAAGTGCCCGAACCTCCTGTATAATGATTTAAATCATGTTATTGAATTATTCCAGAATCATATTCATTGTTATTATATCATATATGGTCCACTTATGACTTTATATTACTGTTCTTTTGTAAATTCATGTTAATGTAGCGTTTTGGGTAAAATCATCTCATTTGTTGTTCGTGTTTTTAACTTGTAATTATTAATATGATTACTTGGATCATGATTAATTATATCCATAATGTAAAACATGATTTATATATAATATATATTCAGAATATATATATATATATATATATATATAATATATCGATAAATGGAATGAAATACACCGTTCATGGAGACGGTAGTCCGTACGTACGCATGAATGCTGTTTTCATTTCCTTATTGAAGTGAATAGAATTAAGTAGATGACATACATATAAATTTACATAAATAGAGTATCATTATTATGTCATATATTTCATTAGTACTTATTATCTATACTTTATAATCATTAATGAATGGTTAATCATTGAGAATGAATCTCATCGCGTCGTGGAGACGGTAGTCTGTACGTACGCACGAGCGATGATATCGTTCCCATGGTCGTGGAATTGTGTTGAAGTGTATGTAGACTATTTCAGTATGAATATCACTTTATAATAATCATATATAGTTACTCATTACACCATTATACCCATCCTATTAAGGTGGTGGTGGAAAATAGATTACACCACGGCGTGGAGACGGTATTCCGTACGTACGCACGCCCGGTGATTTCATTTTTCCGTAGGATGGATAGAAGGTGAATTAAGGTTGTTTCATATTTATAATAACATATCAGTAAGTAAGTAATACTGATGTTATTACTTTGTCATGAAACAACTAAAGAAGAAGAAGTTGAAGAAGAAAGAAATTGAAAAGATCGGTAATGGATATTACCTCTTCTTTGAAACGCCTCTTTGAATCCTCCACTTAGGAAACTACGATTGGTCTTTGAAGAAGACCAGGACATCTAAGATTATTCTAGGGAAAAGGAGAAGGGATTTTGGCAGGGGTTGGCCGAGCTTGAGTGCTCAAATTGGTCTGAGGAGGAGGGGGAGGAGGTGTCCTTTTATAAGGGAGGAGAGGGGCACCTTAGGAATATCTCAAAATATTATTTTATATTAAAGTCAAAATCGGTTTATAATGGTTACAAAGGGTCTTATTTCGAAGCTAAAGTGGGGATGGGTCGAAATCCTATCAACCAATAGGATTTAGACAAGTTTTGGTTATTATTTTAACCTTATCAATTAGATTTAACTCTAAGTTAAATAATTTAACTTTTATCGTGCCTTTTTGTTTTCTTACACTATATGGTTAATACACTTACTATAACATGCCAAACTAACTCCAAATAGTTTATTATTAATATATATATCCTTCTATAAGTCATTTGGCCGATCCTTAGATTTTTAGGAATAAAATACCAATTAATAATATAATATTTGATTTAAAAACTATTTTGTGTCAATTTTGACACTATTTGTTATATGATTTTTGTGAAAGTCATAACAGAATTATATTTTCGAACCAAGATGATTAAATAAATACTAATATATCATAGTAACCTAGAAAATTAGTGGAATTCATAAAAAGTCTCAAATTACATTTATTTTGGTGTTTATAACATCAATTATGTCAATATTTCATTAATAAGATAATTACTGCATCATCATTGTGTCATAAATAAATTAAATTATTTAATGTCTAAAAATTAAAAATAAATTACCATTATATAGGAAATATTTTTAGCTTTCTAATGAATATTTATAGTCGAATTTATCTTATGTATAACCCCATATTAAAAATTATTTACTTATTAAACTTTGATTTTAACTATTTTAACTATTCATTAAATAAAATAATATTAAATGTCATAATCTAATCCATGTGGACCTAAATGGTCATATTATACTCATAGGGTTGTTTTTGGTCGATTTACACTTATCCAATAGAATTAGGACATGTGTTAGGGTAATAGTAATATCATATTTACCCTTAGTTACCCTATTTACTATTAACCGCGGTAAAAAAAGTAAAAAGTTACTATTCACCAAAAAAATATTTTTAGCTCATTGAACCACATTTTACTAACTGATATCAACCGTGTCTGTCAGATTTTCGAAATATCATTCACAGAAGCGGTAAAATTATGTTTTATGCAAAATTCAGTTTTTAACCTACCACTTAGTGGTTTCACTATTCATCAAAAATTGAAGTTTTTCAGAAAAATGCCAAAATTTCGCCCTAAGCTATAATTGACATTCCGAATTCAAAAATGATTTCTATTTTACAAAATTCCCAAAATATAAGTTGCATTAATTAATTTTATAATTAATTTCTGCTATCACAACAAATAGCATGTTTTTAAGAGATAATAACTATCAAAAGATTGACACTTGTTTATAACTGGTTTAAATGTGAAATTACATCCAATGACCAACATTGTATTAAATTGTAAAAATATATTCTAAATATACATTAAAACCACTCAAATTAATAATTTATCACTATTAATTATTTCGATTAAAAAAGTTGTTTTTAATTAAAATTTAGTAATTCTCACTATTCATCAGAATATGAAAGTTATCTGAAAAGTACCAAAATTTCACCTTAGGCTAAATTCGATACTCTGAATCCATAAATGAAGTCCATTTTGAAAAATAAAATTTACAAAATTTCAAAAAGTTGTTGTTACTATTCACAACGACTAGTTTTAATAATATCATAATAGCATATTGTTGTTTAGTGAAACTCGTTATTGCGTACTACACACGCTATCGAGGAAGGTCGCGATTGCGTGTAATGCAAGGCAAGTCAAGGATGCGTGTTGTGCAAGCTCCTTTTGGTGTAGCGTACAACACAATACATTAGTGAAATTAAAAAGAATATTTTTCATAAAATCTTGGGCTGTTACATTCTACCCCCCTTAAATTGAATTCACCCTCGAAATTCATCGGGGTTATAAATGGTTTACTATTCGAAAGTTTCTTTAATAGAAACCCACATCGTAAAAAGGAATACCAAAACCAATCTTTAAAAATGATAGTATGAAACGTTACGGTTACCCAAATAAACTAATCACTGGGTTTCCACATAGGTGAAAATATGGATATGGGAGAAAAATCTAACCATCATGTTCTGATAGAGAGTGCTAGAGAACATGGCTATGGAAAAGCCAATAATCACAAATCCATAAATTTGTGACGATCTAAGGTACCATCCGATTAATCAAATATAAGAGCACTAGGACAACATTTTTTATTTTCATGATCGTTTCCCTAAAGTTGAAGAGTTTGAATTAGAATAAATACTTACTTTATTATGGTAAAATCTCACTGTTGTTCGTGCCTTGAACAATTTCCACTTCATCTCTTAAATAAATGAAGTTGAATTTCTTATTCGTGAAGTGTTAGCAGATCATGTGATAGAATGACGGTTCATTCCATCTGTCTCAAACAAAAGGTTATCAAAAGTTATTAAATATACATAAGTCATTTTATAGTGAGATTAATCATATATGGTTCCTAAAATGGACTTATACCTCATATATCATACTGCTCAATATAATAAAACTAGTTTCTACTAAACAGGGGCTTCCTGTAGGTCAGTGGTAGGCGATAAAGTCCAGTCGCACTTCGGTTGTGGGGTCGATTCCCACATCCTTGTCCGACGCGGTGGGCTGTCGCTCGTCCAACAGGTTGTCCTTTTTCTAAAACTATATTACGATAACATCCCATCAATAATATCGAAAAAACCTCTATCCTTAAACAGTACTAACTTATGTCCAACAATCCTTAGGCTTATCCATAATACTTCAGTCCACTCTCATAATATAGTGAAAACGATTACCAGAGATTTAATACCATCATTGATCCCCATATATCATAAGATATGTCTTGTTGGTCACATTCTAAACATTCAATGGCCTTAATCATGTATTCTATTGAATACCCATTGAACCTTATTGAAAACATGAATGCAGTTAAACGTTAACACTTTCCACATACAAAAATCCTGAAAATTATATATACTCAAACCATGATATCACTTAGTCCTTATATCAATCATGAGATCATGAATACTGTTAAACATTTAATTTTCTCCTTATCCCTTCATTATGCACATATCATCTAAATTCCAAAAATATCTGAATAAACATTCATGGATAGTGGTACCATTAATCATACACTTTCATAACTCAAGGAAATACAACAGTGTAACAATCCTTAGATGTCACTTTATTCCATAGTACCATGAGATTTCTTATACAATATTACACATGATAAACATGTAAGCATTCCACTACATTCTTAAACCATTGACCGAGCTTCAACAATTATTTCATCTCACATATCATTTGTAGTCTCTTCATCATCATCAACATAAATACTTCCCATACGATCATACTGATTCTCTTCATGAGACATTCCCTTGGGGAATTGGTTTGCATAATGCCCGTACATTCCACATTTAAAACATTTAACCATTGTTGATGTCGTAGCAATACCATTATCCTCATCCATGGTGTTAACTGAACCTTTTCCTTTGCACTTACTTGCTTTATGTCCTTATTTTCCACACCCAAAGCATCTTCCAGTTCCTTTGAAACATTCTCCTCGATGCATCTTCCCAGATGATTTACATAGGGGAAATTTAACTTTCTTTCCACTATGATCATCATGAAACTCCATCTATCTCTTATTAGCCGAGTCAGGAAACTTAACAAATTTTACTTTATTGATCATATTATGAGATTGCTGATTCGGCATAAAAATGATTTTTTGACTTCCAAATCCCATTTCATTATGAATAATATCATTCCATTGTCCATCATATTCTCCATTATCGTGAATCATCTTGTTTCCAGCCATTTTCTAAAACCCAAAAAAATAGTGTGAGAGGCAAAAATCATGCTAGGGGAAAACAACATAATAAAGGGGGAGTACCTTCAATATCTAAAATCTTAGGTTTAATTCTATGTTCATTAGCGTAATTCTAGTACTATAACCTATACGTATACTTAACCTTAGGGACATCCCTTGACATACCTTAGAAATATCTCTAGGGATCTCACTAACGTTTTTGCATCCTAGTTTCCAATGGTTGACTAAACCTTTCCTCTGATACCAACTTTAGAAACCCGAAGATTATCGTACATGGAAATTACATTACTTTTGAGGAATACTTAGTAAATAACAAAAACACACACACACAAGGATCGTAATAGTTTAGTGTCTTTGGAAACTCGGAATGTAATCTTCTAATCGTGGTGAAAGATCTTCAATATCTCCCATAAAGATCTTCCCCCGTTTTTTTACCTAAAACCTTTCTTTATATCCTGGGAAAAAGAAAACATAAAAGGGTGATCTGAAATGCTCAGTAAGGGTAAACAAAAGAAAAATCAATCACATAATATTCATAAGAACATAACTTTTGGAAAGCTTAACCTGCAAAAGAGAGCATAATTTCATAATATGGGATAAATCAGAGTAGTGAAATGAAATCCCAATAATCATAACTTAAAACATGAAACATTGTGTCATACACACATAATCATAGAGAATCATTTCTTATTAGTCAAGACTCATTGCCAAGACTATCTTAGTGGACAAAGTCCCTTTCTGAACCGAGTCACCCTCGTTCCAGTCCTGTTTCACTGAACCGGTATAACCTACCGTTCCAGCCCTATCTATCTCATGAGATATAAAATCTTTACCCAATGCATTGGAGGGAGATATAGGTCCCACCCATCTTATAATGAATCATTTCTTATGTGTTCCACATAATCATAAACCATACCTCATAGCGTAACCCATGTAATAAAAATGGGATTCTTAAACAACATGACATCATAAAACAATTCATATAAGATAAAGAAAAAAAATATTTCCATCACAACATAATCAAATCCATGTAATAATAGGGATAAAAACAGAACCCTTTTATTATCTTAGATGGAAAATAATTTTGATAAAATACTTGAACTCCATTCTTGAGGAAAATATCCTTTCTACTTCAAAAACACTTTTCCTTTCTTAACTTGTCAAACAATTTTAAACTAAAAGAAGTTGATTAAAAATAAACGTGAATACTAGTAAAGTAAACTTCTTGGAAATAATGTTTTAGAAATCCATTCATGCCTTATATGTTAAAATAACATTCTTGGTACTTTTGTCGGAAAAGTCAAAAAGTACCTCGTACGAAAAAAATGACAAAATATTCCTTTCATATTCTTTACTATGAACTCAACGAATGGTAAAATTGGATTTAATCTATTTTAAGTGGATGGAAAAAATATTACATATTGAGTTAACATGGATGTGGATGATAAAATACACCCCAGTAAATACTTACGAAAAAAAAATCTCGGATAAAAATGAGATTGTGATATTTCCCTTACCTTAGGTCCGACTTGATTTGTAAGTGTCCGAACCTCCTGTATAATGATTTAAATCATGTTATTGACTTATTCCAGAATCATATTCATTGTTATTATATCATATATGGTCCACTTATGACTTTATATTACTGTTCTTTTGTATATTCATGTTAAAGTAGCGTTTTGGGTAAAATCATCTCATTTGTTGTTCGTGTTTTTAACTTGTAATTATTAATATGATTACTTGGATCATGATTAATTATATCCATAATTTAAAACATGATTTATATATAATATATATACAGAATATATATATATATATATATAATATATCGATATATGGAATGAAATACACCGTTCATGGAGATAGTAGTCCGTACGTACATATGAAAGCTGTTTTCATTTCCTTATTGAAGTGAATGGAATTAAGTAGATGACATACATATAAATTTACATAAATACAGTATCATTATTATGTCATATATTTCATTAGTACTTATTATCTATACTTTATAATCATTAATGAATGGTTAATCATTGAGAATGAATCTCATCGCGTCGTGGAGATGGTAGTCCGTACGTACGCACGAGCGATGATATCGTTCCCATGGTCGTGGAATTGTGTTGAAGTGTATGTAGAATATTTTAGTAGCAATATCACTTTATAATAATCATATATAGTTACTCATTACACCATTATACCCAACCTATTATGGTGGTGGTGGAAAATAGTTTACACCACGGCGTGGAGACGGTATTCCGTACGTACGCACGCGCGGTGATTTCAATTTTCCGTAGGATGGATAGAAGGTGAATTAGGGTTGTTTCATATTTATAATAACATATCAGTAAGTAATTTATACTAATGTTATTACTTTTTCATGAAACAACTAAAGAAGATGAAGTTGAAGAAGAAAGAAATTTAAAAGATCAGTAATGGATATTACCTCTTCTTTGAAACACCTCTTTGAATCCTCCACCTAGGGAACTAAGATTGGTCTTTGAAGAAGACCAGGACCACTAAGATTATTCTAGGGAAGAGGAGAATGGATTTTGGTAGGGGTTGGCCGAGCTTGAGTGCTCAAATTGGTCTGAGGAGGAGGGGGAGGAGGTGTCCTTTTATAAGGGAGGAGAGAGGCACCTTAGGAATATCTCAAAATATTATTTTATATTAAAGTCAAAATCGTGTTATAATGGTTCCAAAGGGTCTTATTTCAAAGCTAAAGTGGGGATGGGTCGAAATCCTATCAACCAATAGGATTTAGACAAGTTTAGGTTATTAGTTTAACCTTATCAATTAGATTTAACTCTAAGTTAAATAATTTAACTTTTATCGTGCCTTTTTGTTTTCTTACACTATATGGTTAATACACTTACTATAACATGCCAAACGAACCCCAAATTGTTTATTATTAATATATATATATCCTTATCTAAGTGATTTGGCAGAACCATATATTTTTAGGAATACAATAACAATTAATAATATAATATTTGATTTAAAAACTATTTTGTGTCAATTTTGACACTATTTGTTATATGATTTTTTTGAAAGTCATAACAGAATTATATGTTCCAACCAAGATGATTAAATCAATAATAATATATCATAGTAACCTATAAAATTAGTGTAACTCATAAAAAGTCTCAAATTACATTTATATTTGTGTTTATAACATCAATTATGTCAATATTTCATTAATAAGATAATTACTGCATCATCATTGTGTCATAAATAAATTAAATTATTTAATGTCTAAAAATTACAAATAAAATACCATTATATAGGAAATATTTTTATCTTTCTAATTAATATTTATAGTCGAATTTATCTTATGTATAACCCGATATTAAAAATGATTTACTTATTAAACTTTGATTTTAACTATTTTAACTATTCATTAAATAAAATAATATTAAATGTCATAATCTAATCCAAGTGGACCTAAATGGTCATATTATACTCATAGGATTGTTTTTGGTCGAATTACTCTTATCTAATAGAATTAGGACATGTGTTAGGGTAATAGTAATATCATATTTACCCTTAGTTACCCTATTTACTATTAACGGCGGTAAAAAAAGTAAAAAGTTACTATTCACCAAAAAATTATTTTTATCTCATTGAACCACATTTATTTACTGATATCAACCGTGTCTGACAGATTTTCGAAATTCCATTCACAGAAGCGGTAAAATTAAGTTTTAGGCAAAATTCAGTTTTTAACCTACCACTTAGTGGTTTCACTATTCATCAAAAATTGAAGTTTTTCAGAAAAATGCCAAAATTTCACCCTAAGCTATAATTGACATTCCGAATTAAAAAATGATTTCTATTTTACAAAATTCCCAACATATAAGTTGCATTAATTAATTTTATAATTAATTTCCACTGTCACAACAAATAGCGTGTTTTTAAGAGATAATAACTATCAAAAGATTGACACTTGTTTAAAACTGGTTTAAATGTAAAATTACATCCAATGACCAACATTTTATTAAATTGTAAAAATATATTCTAAATATACTTTAAAACCACTCAAATTAATAATTTATCACTATTAATTATTTCGATTAAAAAAGTTGTTCTTAATTAAAATTTAGTAATTTTCACTATTCATCAGAATATGAAAGTTATCCGAAAAGTCCCAAAATTCACCTTAGGCTAAATTCGATACTCCTAATCCATAAATGAAGTCCATTTTGAAAAATAAAATTTACAAAATTTCAAAAAGTGGTTATTACTATTCATAACGACTAGTTTTAATAATATCTTAATAGCATATTGTTGTTTAGTGAAACTCGTTATTGCGTACTACACACGCTATCGAGGAAGGTCGCGATTGCGTGTAATGAAAGGCAAGTCAAGGATGTGTGTTGTGCAAGATCCTTTTGGTGTAGCGTAAAACACAAGACATTAGTGAAATTAAAAAGAATATTTTTCATAAAATCTTGGGCTGTTACAACAGTTTTGCATGAAATGAAATATTTAAGAAGGGTGCGCCCTTATAGTGATCCAATGAATTGGGTAAAGTATAGTATAATTGTACGTCATGTTCAATTGGTGTTTAATCATTCTAATTCAAGTGAAATGTGGTTTTACTCATGCTTCATGTGCAATGCGGATTTACTCATGCTCCATGTGTAATGATCCTTGGCTCATGCTAATTCCATGTTAAGTGTTGTTTCCACATTTCCATGTTATGATTATCATGCTTTATCTTGAAATTATGTTTATGTTTCACTTGTGATCTATTGAAATTCCTATTGTCTAAAATTTATTGTTTTCTGCATGTTATTCCATGTTTACTCCCCTACTGGGCTTTATCACTCACCCTTTTCTTATGCATGTCCTTAGGTTATTCCATGTAATGCTAAGTATGAGGGAATTTAGTGGTCATGTAAAGGAAGTTATCAATAAAGATTTTGTATTTCATGTTCTATGTTATTATGTAACGATCCTAAGCCCAAAAGACACTAGACCTCTCGATCTTCTATGTTTTATCAAGTGAATTTTATGTAATAAATAATGTTTAATTGTGTAATAAAAGATCAGGTTTTTCATGTGTTACATGTATCTTAAATCATTTCAATAATATTTATCTCATGACAATAATTATTTTTAGTGTTTAAAATAATTATTTTCATTTTCTATTATTTTCCCACACACTAAGTTAGCATTGCATAGGCATATAAGGTAATTAATTCACCAATAAAATTTGAATAAAAGTATCATGAAAAATTATATGATATTTAAAATTAATATTTTTAATGTATAAGTTTTTTCATTTTCACGAAATAATTTTGATATTATAATATATAAATTGGTATTTTTTACATTAGATTTTAATTAAATTATTTAAAGGTAAAACCACAACCTAAATGGGAAAGAGATCCTATTTTATAATTTTATATTACTGTGGATGAAATATACTCATCTACAGAAATTAAGGTAATTTATTATTATATATCAATTCTAATCTTCGTACTTTTATCCCTAACTAGCCCATTTTACCGTTATCGTGGAAAAAAATAATTCACGGGATTCTATTCAGAATAAAAATTTATAAAAGGAACCTATATTCCAAATTATGACCTTATCATTCAAAATAATGATTACATTTTTTATGATTCAAATTTATAATATAAAAAAATAAATTAATATAATAATAAAAGACACAAAGAAAAAAATATTTTCATTTATTCTGTTATATATATAATGATTTCATAAAAATTATACCAGAAAAATGTTTTCAAATAACATAATATTATTTCACATAATATAATATAACTAATTAAACATTAAACCATTATAAACCGAGTTGTTAGTTTTTAATTTACTGAAATATATACACATATTTCATAAAAAATCAGTGTTTTTCTTGATTCATTTAATTATAAATATTTTTAGATAAATGTATAAAATTTAACCTCTCCTAATTTTGATATTATTATTTAAAAATAATTTCATTTTACTCCCCTAATGACCTGATGGCCTTCATTTTTTATTAATTTTGATAATCCACCTTTCAAGGGATGAGGTGGAACCTTTATAGGGGTCATAGGTGTAAGCATTACAAGGCCTGCATGCCTTATCAAAATTCATTTCCCGTAGGCTTCAAACATTATTTTTTATTCAAATTATTATGGTAAATTTCTATAAGATATCATAATATTTTTTATCATGGATCATAATTATCATCATAATATTCGATAATTTTTTCCCTGGTATATGCATAATCATTTTAGATTTATTAACCTTTTATTATTCATTATTAAAATATATTACTTTTCCATGTTCTCTATAATAATTTATTCACCCACTACTCATTTTTTCCAATTTATTTTGATATATATATTTAGGAAATATAGATATAGTTAGGCACACTAAACATTCAAGCTTACTAGTTTCTTAGGATTCCACCCAAAGGGTTATGATGATGATTATATCATTTTGTTTGTATATATTGGGATGAAGTATACTATATTCAGGTATAAATTATCATATTAATATCATTATATGGCTAATATCCAATGATACTAAACAAATATATTCTTAAATTTTTCAGAAAATTTGTGAGATTTAATTTTTAAATTATGAAACCAATAAAAAAATAAATGTAAAGCTTAGATTACCTCATTTTTGGAAAACCCCATTGATTATATTTCTATTTAGCACCATATACATGAGTCAATGTTCGATGAACCACAATTAGTATTAATGTAGGGATAAAATTTTTTGGAGACTAGTTTTGTTATTTTGGGGATTATGACTAGAGAATATAATGGAAACCCATAGGGAAAAGCCTAAATATAGGAAAACGTCATTAAATTTAGTAATGTATGCTGTGTGTTATTTTGTAGTAATTAATAGATATTTAAATTAAAAAGTGGATATTGTATTGCTCCCATATAAACTTATGTGTAATTAACTTTAAATAGTTTGTATAATTTTTAACTCGACCATCTCTCAATGTATGAAAAAAGGGTGTAAATAAACACATATTATTAACACTCCTAAGGGATATGGATGTAATGATTTATAGGCTCTTTATTATGATTTATTAATGATCCAAATATAGGTTTCAGATGTAATAGAGAACTAGTTTTGTTATTAAACTTAATTTAAATATTATCATTGATAACTTTTATTGAGACAAATATATTTTTATATTTGGATATAAATTTAAATATTGAATTAAATTTTATATGATTAAAATATAATTATAAAAATTATTATTTTCATAACACATAAACATCCCGTTATATAAAGTACAAGATAAATTCAAAATTAAGTGAGCTTATAATGTATATAATGTAAAATTGGATGATCTCCCTAATGAAAAACTGAATGAGATATGATATAAAGAAAAAAATATAATGATTATTCACAATTAGGTATGTACAGTTATGATTATCTATTATTACCAAGATGAGTTTTAAAAAACACCAAATATGAAAGAAGATATATTTTCATGGATTTATATCTGATAAATACAATGTGGAAAATGAAATCTACTATGGAAGATTATAGATTTACTATTTTAGAATGGAAACATCAAAGAAAAGGAAGTGGGAGAAGAAAAAAAACATGAAAGATGTGATGAAATATTTATCTCTTCTTTGGTTTCTTCCTTTTAATTTTATCAAAACGGCCTCATAGGTTGTATTTATGACTAAAGTAATGCCTCTAGGATGAAGGGAGGAAAATTTATAGGGTAATTTGGAAGGTGTTGTCCGATCGAAAAGGCATTAAAGGTGTGTATTAGAGAGAAGGGGGAGTGCCCTTTTATATGATGGGTGAAGGGCACCTTAGGAAAAGCTAGAAATATTATTTTATAATAAAATAATTTTCGGATTCTAATGGCTCAAAAATGAAATATTTAATGTCTATGGTGGGTATGGGTCGAAAACCACTCAACTAATAGGTTTTATACAGGTATGGGTCAGTATATTAACCTTATCGTTTAAATTTAACTCTTAGTTAAATAGTTTGACATTTACCATGTCTCTTTGTATTTTTATATTATATGGTTAATAATCATATTATATACTCCCATGAGAACCTCAAGTGGTTCACTAATGATACAACTATCATTATATAAGTAGTTTGGACGATCCATAGATTTTTAGGAATAGAATATCAATTAATAGTATAATTTTTAAAAAAAAAACTGATTTATGTCAATTTGGACACTATTTGGAATTTTGTTTTTACTAAACTGATAACAAGACTATTAAATAAAAAACGTTAATCTAACCAAACCTAACATTTAATATTAACCAATTAAAAAAATTAAATTCCTAAAAAGATTCATATTAAATTTATTTGGATATTTATAGTAACAATTATTTTAAAATTTCATAAATTAGGTAATTAAGGTATTATTATTGTGTCATTATTAAATGTCATTATTTAATGTCTAAAAAATATAAATAAAATAACATATTATAATAAATAATTTTATATTTCTAATGAACATTTATAGTCGAATTTATCTTCTGTATAACCCTATATTAAAAATGTTTTTGTTATTAAAAATTGATTTTAACTCTTTTAACTCTCCTTTAAATAAAATAATAATAAATTTCCTGATGTAATACAAGAAGAAGAAAGAGGTTCATATTTATTCCTAAGGTTTTTTTTTCATCGAATTATTCTTATCCAATAGAAATAGAACATGTTTTATGGGAATAATAATATCATTTTTACCCTTAATTAGCCTATTTACTTTTAACTGTGGTAAATAAAAATAAAAAGATTCTTTTCAGCAAAAATTATTTTCATCTTATTGAACTGAATTTTACATACTAAATCTACCATGTCTCTCAGATTTTTGAATATCAACTCACCAAAGAGGTAAAATTATGTTTTATGTAAATTCGCAAATCCTCCTTGGAGATGGGTAAAAGACGGTGAAAAGTTTAATAAAATTTTTTATATCTAATATTATTAAAAAATGACTCCAATTAATTAAATTGAACATATATAAGTATTATGTATCTATTTTGACCTAAATCAAATTTTAATAGAAGAATTAATTATTTAAATAAAAAATTTGTTTTAAACTATAACTGAGTGTTTTTCACTATTCATAAAACATTGACTGTTTTCAAAAAAAATACCTAAAACTCACCCTAAGATAATTTCAATATTATGAATCCAAAAATGAAGTCTATTTAGAACAATAAAATGTATAAAATTTCAAAACTAGGTATTCCTATTCATAGCGGCTAGTTTGATTGGTTGTGGTGTGTTAGAACTCAAAGTTGCGTACAACACATGCTATTGAATCATTCAAAGAGAAACGTATCGTTGAAGTATAGGGAGTTACATTTAAAAAAAATTAAATAATCTAATGAATCATTATTTCCCATTACAAATAATAGTTTTAGTTGTGACACTATTAAATTCATTTATTTTTAAAAATATTAATTTATCAATTTAAAATTTAAAAAAACTATTATATTATTTTCCTATGAATTCAATGTATTCTATAAATTCATTGGATATATTAATTATCCCAAATAACATGTTTATTTTAATATTGTAAAAAACATTCATCTGTTATCTCTATTAATAAAATAATTACAACATAAATTTTTTTATTTATTTAATGTATTTATTAAAAAAAATTAATGTATATAAGTCTACTATCTTTAATAAGAATACATTTAGATAAATTTATCTTTATGAAATCATACATTGAAAATGTTTTAATTTTTTAAACATGAATGTGATAATTTTAATATCACATTAAATATAAAAAATATAAGTGTCGCAATCTGTTCTATAATGCACTAAATGGTCACTAACTTGATCCATGGATGGAGATGCATGATATATACTCAACAAATAATTTTTGGTCCTATGATTGGGTCTTTTTTGGGATATTAGTATTTTAATTAAAAAAATAATGATTTATCATCATTTTATTAATTTTTACATCATCAATATATATGTAATTAAGGTAATTATTTATTCCGAAAAAATTATAAATAAATTAACAAGATAAATGAAAAACATTCATTCAAATGAGTAATTATAATCAAATTTATCGACTCTATAAACATATATAATAAAAAATTTATTAAAATGTTAGTTTTTCATATTTAACATTTCAATAAATTAAATAAATTAAATGTTCTAATTTAATCCAAGTGTCATCCAAAGAATACCATTTGGAAACAAGATTGATTTAGGATGAAAAAACTCATCAAAATATATTAGTACAAGTGATATAGTAATTTTATAATAGTAATCTTAATCTTAATTTCCTGATTCACCCTTTTACCGTGTTAATAAAAATTACCGAAGTTAATATTCAAAATAGAAAAAAAATATTTACATAATTTAGACCTATTGATTATAAATACAGAATAGATTTTTTTAAAAAAATTTAAAAAATATGTTGTAGTAGTAAATGTTAAATTAATCTCATTGTCGAAAAGAAAGAACATGTTTTAATAGGTAAAACATTGCAAAATATTGAAATGTTTTCAAATATGAATTCAATGTAAAATTAATTATAATGACATGGATTATATTGAATGATAAAAATTTATTTTATTTACTCTTTAAAACTATTAAAAATAATAATTTTACATTATAAATAATTTTGATGAAACCGTTCCTTTTAATTAAAATTTATTAAATTTTTACTATTCATCAAAATTTGAAAGTTATTAAAAAATAATAATAATTCATCCATTGTAAATTTTTATATTCATATTCCCAAGAAAATGTTTATTTTGTCAAATAAAAATTATTAATTTTTGAGAATCATAATTTACAAGTTCTCCTTTAAAATGTGGAATATCATCCTTTTGAAAAATATAGGGTTTTATACACAAAATATGGTTTACTGATGCCATATGAATAAAATATCTATTGCATAAAGATAAAAAAATGTTTTATTAAGTATATAACATGTATATTTCATCTATTTCATTTATTATTATAATTCACTCAACATGTTAGAAAAAAGTAAAAAATTATAGGTGATTTATATTTTACCGAAGAAATTGGTCATGAAATAATTCACTATAAATTTACTTAAGATAATAATATATATTTGTGATAATATAATGGATAGGTTAAAATGGTCATTTTATACAAATGTAATTTCGTGGCTTGTTTAAAATCATGATTTTTTGTAGTGAATTATATTAAATAATTTATATTATTTAGAGAAAATACTTCATAAAAACATCTGGGTGTTACATTCGACACCCTTTAAAATGAATTTAACCATCTATATTCTTCACTTCGACACAATCAGATAATGATATCTCTTCCAGATCATATATTCATATTTTCATGTTGCTTCCTCAAATTGGTTGTTCTGCCCCAAAAGATTAACCAAGCCAGTGATCTTGTTCGACAAAATTTTTTTCTACCATCAATAAAATTTATCGGTTGATCTTTATAAGAGATATATTGCTCTAGTAGTATGAATTCTGAGTTTTTATATGTTATGGATCAGGTATGCACTTTCTCAGGAGACACTAGTGGAAAAAATGTTTAACGGGTCATAATTTTCACGTCGGTTCTATATAACCAAGGTGCAATGATGTAAAAACTGATTTATCATGACGTTTATTGTAAAACAGACGTGATATATCGATGAGAATCAAACTTCTTCAGTTATTTTATAACCGAAGTAATAAATACATGTATTATATTTATCATGTTAGTTATTTTATAACCAACAGGACATATCGAATTTGGGTACATTATCAGGTCGGTTATAAAATAACTGACGTGATAAAGAAAATCTGGACAATTTATCATGTCAGTTTTTAAATGAACTGATGTGATAAAGCACCACATATCACGTCAGTTATAAAATAACTAAAGTGAAATTTTTTTTCTATGTCAGCTATTAAATAACCGACTATATAAACATAAAAAAAGAGTTTATCATGTCTATTACTAAATAATCGACGTGATAATACTTTTAAATGATTTATCGCACCCCATACTCATTCATTCTATTTTCTTCGATCGGGTGACCTGCGACTCGTCACTCTCGCATGGAAAACATCAAAATGATTTATTGAAGTCATTCCCTCCAACCTAAATTTTTCAATATCATTCATCATAATTATTATCATCAAATCTGTCAGGTCGAATCGCAACACTCAAGTAATCCTCAAACTACATGGATTCAGTTTTTATTTTTCACGATGCCCTAAACTAAATTTTCCTGATGTTATGTTTCTATCATTGCTCTTTCCATCATGGTAATATTCATAGTGATCATTTAATCCATGCAATATTATGTTCTGGTAAAATAATCCTATGGATGTGATATCATGGATGTTTATGGTATTTGTGTGTTCTATAGTGTGTGTGTTTGTGTGTACAGGAGGTTTCCAAGGGGGTGGGGGTTATCCAAGTGGGTGGGGGTGTCCAGGGGGTGGGGGCTGTCCAGGGGTGGGGGTGTCTAGGGGCGTCAAGTGGGGTGGGGTGGTGTCCAGGGGTATGAGGGCTATCCAAGGGGGATGGGGGTGTCCAAGGGGGTGGGGGTGGTGTCCAGGTGGTGAGGGGGCTTTTCAAGGGGGTAGTGGTTTCTAGGAGTGTGGGGATGGTGTCTAGGGGGTGAGTGGAATGTCCAAGGGGGTAGGGGTGTCCAAGGGGTGGGAGGGGGGCTTTATAGAGGGGTGGTAGTTGTCCAGGGGGTGTGGGGTTGTCCAGAGGGTTGGGGGGATATTCAGGGGGGCTGTATAGAGGGGTTGTGGGAAGGGTGGTGGTGACTAGGGTGTGTAAAACGGGGTTGGGAGTGGGCTATAGGGGGTGAGGGGGAATTCCAAATGGTTGGGGTGTCCAGGGGGTGGGGGTTGGTGTCGAGGGGGCGGGGGTGTCCAGGGGGTGTCCATGGGGGGTAGGGGTGGGGGTGGTGTCCAAGGGGGTGAGTGGGTTGTCCAAGGGGTTATGGTGTGTCCAGGGGTGGGGGTGTCTAGGGGTGGGGGTAGTCTAGAGGGTTTGGGGGCCTTCCAAGGTGGTAGTGGTGTAGAGGGGGTGTCCATGGGGGTGGGTGTGGTTTCTAGGATGTGGAAGGTATTTCCAATGTGTTAGGGGTTCGAGAGGGTGGGTTGGTGTCCATGGGGTGAGGGGGTTATCCAGGGGGTGGGGGTGATCATGGGGTGTCCAAGGGGTGTAGGGTGGGGTGGTGTACAGGGTAGTGGGGTGGTGTCCAGGGGGGTGAGTGGGATCTCCAACCGGTATGGGGTTTCCATAGTGGTGGGGGTGTCCAGGGGTGGGGGCTGTCTAGAGGGGTTGGGGGCTGTCCAAGGGTGTGGCGGTGTCGATGGGGTGTCCATGGGGTGGGGGTGGTGTCGAGGGGTTTTAGGGGGAATTACAAGGGGGTAGGGGTGTTCAAGGGGTGGGGGCTGTCCGGAGGAGTTCGGGGGCTCTCCAGGGGGTGGGGGTTTTCCAATGGGGCGGTGGTGTCCATGGGGTGTCTACAGGGGTGAGGGTGGTGCCTAGCGGTGATGGGGCTTTCCAAGGGGGTGGGTCTAACCCGAGGGGTTTGGGGTATTCGAGGGGTTGGGGCTATCCAAGGGGGTTATGGGGTCTTGGTGGTGTCCAAGGGGGTGGGGGTGGTGTCCAGTTGGGGTTAGGGGGGCCTTCCAAGGGGGTGGGGGTGGTTCCTAGGGGGAGATGTGGCAGCTGAGGGGTGTTGGTGTCAATGGGGTGTGTGGGGGTGTTCGTAGCTGTGTCCAATTGGTTAGGAGTTTGAGGTGGTGTATAGGGGGTGAGAGGGCTTCCTATGGGGGTAGGGGTGTCTAGGGGTGGGGGGTCCAGGGAGTGAGGGGGTGTACAACGGTGTTGGGGTGTCTAGGGGGTGTCCAAGGGGGTGGGAGGGTGTCCAGGAGGGTCGGAGGGATATCTTGGGGGTGGGGGTTGTCCAAGAGGGTGGGGATAGTCCATGGGTGTAGGGGTTGTCCAGTGGGGTGGGAGAGGTTTCTATGGGTTTGGGAGGGTTGTATAGTGGGGGTCTAGATTCTGTCTAGTTTTTGTCAGTTTTTTGGTCTGTTTCAGGTCTTCTTTGGCATGGAATAGTTGTGGTTGAATGGTTTTTTAAAAAAAGTTGTGTTTTAGTTCGGTAATTTTATAACTGACGTAAAAAATTCATGGGAATGGGTTATAATGTCGGTTATTTGAAAACTGACGAACGAAATACATCGGAATGGGTTTTTAAATCAGTTATTTCATTACTGAAGTAATAAATGGAATTGAATAAATTTATTACATTGGTTATTTTGTCATGGATGTAGTATACATGATTTCACATCGGATAATATTTAACCGACATTAAAAAAGCTCGGCAGACTGGTTTATCACGTCGCTTATTTTCATAACCGACCCGATAAACCCCTCAAAGTCGCAATTTATTTGGTCGTTTATATAATAAATAACGTAATAATGTGTATAACACATCAGTTATTTATAAATAGACATAATAAAGAACAACTCTGAAGTGTTCTCCACATCGGTTTTTGAGGAACCGAATTGAAAAATGCTTCTGATTTTTTATTTTTTAGTTCAGTTTTAAAATAACCGATGTAAAAGACGATGTTTATAATGTCTCCTATAATAATGTTGGCCACAATACAATATAAGAAAATAAAAAAATAACCACCGTAAAAAATGTTTTAGGCACTATTGAAGGATACATGGAACGCATCATGTACTTGAGAGATCTTCGATGGAAGTGACAATCGGTAAGCTACCTTCCCAACACGACCCAGAATCTCAAAATTTCTGATTTCCCTACTTCCCAATGTCCCTCTTTTTCGAATATCATTACTAGATTCCAAGGTGATATTCATAGAAACACATTATCACCCATTTAAAATTATAGTACTTTTCATCGGTGGTCAACATATCATTTCTTTGTGACATTTAGATGATCTTATTTATTATTTAATATATCTAGCCATTTCTCCCATTTAATCAACAAGATTAGGTCCTAATATCCTTATTTCACAAACATCATCCCATCAAGTTGGTGTTCTGTAATTATTTCAATAGGGGGATTCATAAGAGGAATCTGAATACTGGTATGAAACACACCGTTGTAAAAAAATCCACCGAATATAGGTGTTGATACAAAGAACCTTTGACATCCATAGAAAAAGATCTCAACATGTATTTTAGAGATTAAATTATCCTCTCATACAGTTCATCTGTTGGAGGATTAAAAGAAACTTTAAAACCTAACATTATATCAAGATCCCACTGAACAATTCATCAGAATGTTGAAGTAAACCTCAAATGCCGATAAGATTCAATGGAATGAGATACTACTTGTAATCTTACCACTAAATTTACATATATTCTAGAATACTGATGAAGAGACAAATCCTATCTAATATAAATGAAGTATTCCAAATTCATAAGGCCACCAAATATAACCCATATATAATTATGCCCATTTGATGTTTTGGTATGTCTGACGACAATGTAAATATTGATGTTTCCCATTTACATTTTGGTATTGGAAATGGTTATCTCATCCCTGTATATTACTATATCTCGTCCATAACTTGAATACAATTCAAGCACCAAGAGATCTATTATACAGCTACTCTTTTCATTTTATCCCACCATAAATAATCTTTCTGGTCCCTATACATCATTGTAGTTATAGAGTGAGTAAGGAATGATGAACTATGAGCCTCTTCCAATATATCATTCACTAATTCTATTATGGTAGGAATACACACTATATTCAGGGATCTTATTAGACTATCACAATCAAGGTTGAATTCAAGAAAAATTCTCACCTTCTTATGTAGCTCGACCTCTTCCTTCAGTGACTCCTTAATCATCACATGTACATGTTCTAAACATTCATTTAAAAAATATAATATTTATCCCCTTGCTTTAACATTTCTATATCCATAATTTAAAATCCATAAATATTGGATCTTTTGTGATCCTCATCATGGATAATCTATCATGGTTCTTTCAACTCAAAGCATCTTACATCTTGTTCGATTTCAAATTTTTGTAATTTATTGAGAAGTCGTAATATTTAATCAACTCCAACCAAGTTTAATGATTCATATCCAACTTCTATTGTGTTAAAATATTCTTTAAACTTCTGTGATCTATATAGATATAACACATTTATCCATAAAGACAATACCTCCATATCTTTAGTGCAAAGATTTACATTGTTAAATCCAATTCATGAGTTGGGTAATTTTACTCATGGATTTAAAATTGTCATGAGGCATAAGCTATCACCATATAATTTTTTATGAGAATAAAACTGACCCACTTCTTGGATGCATCACTATATGTCACAATCCTATATTCTCAACAATGTATTCTGAGCACAGCTGCACTTGATAACATTATTTTTTTTTTCTATTTGAAATTCTCTTAACATTTTTCTATCCACATGAACATAAATCCTTTTCGAGTCAACATGGTTAGTGGATTATATAATTGTAAAATATATTTCACAAAATGATGATAATGGCCAGCGAACCCTTGAAAACATGAGATATTGGTCTCAACTATATTCCAATAACTTCTATTTTTCTAGGATCCAAAGATATCCCCTATCCTGGAATTATTTTACCCAAAAATGAATTTCCTAAAATCTAAAATTCACACTTGGTAAATGATTCAAAAATATTATATATTATCAGGGTCTTCAGTACAATACTCAAGTGATTTTCATGATCTTACTTGCATTTCAAATAGATAATAATATTTTCTATGAATACTATCAAAAACAATGGAGACAACTACTAATAACTATATTCATTATATCTATAAAGTTATTAGTGGAATTAGAAAGGACAAAAGGCATCACTATAAATTCATAGTGTTCATACCTTCTACAAAAATCCCTCTTTGGTGTATCCTTCTTATTGAACCTGAAATGATGATATCCCAAATGAATATCAATATTGGAAAATTATTGAGTTCTGTGTTTTTAGAAAAATGAGTCATCAATATAGGGAAGATGATATTTGTTCATGATAGTGATCTTGTTAAGTTATAGATCATCAATGAAGAGTCTCATTGATCCCTCTTTATTCATAACAAATAGAACATATGCACCTCGATGAGATGCACTAGAGAATATTAATCCCTTATTAAGATTTTCGTTGACTAGCATCACCAATTCCTACACCTCAATTTGAACCATTCTATATGTTGTCCTTGAAATAAAAATAGAACCCAGTATGAGTTTTATTGAAAATAGAACCACATGATTAGGAGGAAGACATGGAAATTATTCTAGAAAGATATCATCAAAATTGAGTAAAATTGGGTTATTAATAATTTTGAGTTTTCCCCAACTATTTGAGGTAGATAAGATTCATTTATTTGAAAAAAAATCCCAAAATATGAAAAACTAATTCATTAGAAGGTAATAATTAGCCTAGCATTTATAGATGATCATATATTGATATAGAATATAAAATGTGACTTCCATTACATGGAAATTGATATTCCATACATATAGTGAAATCCAATACATACCAATAATCATATCAAATTCTACTATAACATGGTTCACAAGATTTTATGGAAGTAGTTTCCCACAAACTTCAACAAAAGAAGAGTTATAATTTTTAATGTGATTTTTGTGAAATTAAGAGTTTTAATACCTAAATCAACATTTATTTTTTGAGTTATTACGATGATTACCATATAAAATTATTCAAAATTAAAGGAGTTGGTGGATCCAGAATCAAAATAAAATATTCATTACTTTAGATTGGATGGTAAGTGTATCATTCACCACATCATGATCATAATCCACATTACCGATAGGGATCGAAAGTGACTTGACTTTTCTATTTCCTTTAGAATTTTAGGATGTCGATCATCATCTATAACCCTTATATTTGGAAGTTTATATTAATAATTCCTGATTTCCTTGCACAAGTAACATTGTAGTGTAGAAAGTTCATCTTGTATATCATGTTCTCTATTCACATTATTATATATTTCTTTCCCATAAATTAGGCATTCAATTGCCCAATAACCTTATTTTCAACACTTCGAAGATTTTTTTGTCCCTTTTATAGAATTTCCACCATATTTCATTCCACACATTGAGAAGAAGGGAAAACTTATCCTCTTTTCAATGTGATGTTTTGATTTTCCCTTGAATTATATTTTTTCATACTTAACGATACCAAAGCACTAATGGGTTACACTAATATCCATCTCAACATTAAGATATCATTGAATGATATTTTATTAGTTATTGAATTCATTTATGGATAATTCCATATAGAGACATAGTTTTATATCATTAAGGAATCGATCAATTTTACTCTCTAGTTAGATAATTGTTCCAGAAGAATACCTTACAAGTCCTGTAAAATTTTCTTCATAGGTAACAACAAATAAATCATAATTTTTATGAAGATCATGGAACTATTTATCAATATTTGTTCAAATAACATGAGTAAAGTACATATTAAAAAATAAGTTCTTGAACTCATCCCATTCCATGGATTCAATTTAATCTCTTTGCCTTGTATTCTTGATAATGATCCACCATTTATAAAATTTTCCTTCCAAATGATAGACATCTGAGAAGAATTTAATATGTTTTAAACATTGGAGATCTAAAAATACATTTTTAGTGGTACTGATCCATTGTTCAGCAACTAATGGATCTGAAGACTCGCTGAAGGAAGATGGACTTTAACTCATGAAGGAATCACCCGAATGTTGTTCCATCTATTGCTTATTTGGATTTCTTACATGATTTGTAGCTTGGTATAGTTTTTTGAGATTTGTTATAATATTTTTCATCCTAGCTCCCACAATGTTTGGTTTCTCAGGAGAACAATCCTTTAATATCTCATTTTATTCTGCATTAATGTGGTTCCTTCGGTTTCCATCCATTGACTAAAACAAAGAATCATTCTTTTAGCAACACTAATCAAATATGGAAAACTTCATAATCATAAATAAAATTTTGATTTAGGACTCATTTGCGTTTATCCTATGTTATTCATGATTACATAAAAAAACATTAGTATTGTAACGAATACTTCGACATATACTTTGTATTCTTACTAAATCTTCTCATCCTGGTTTTCAATAGGTAACAATACATTTTCTATAATAAAAAATATAATGACCAATACATTACACAAAATGATTTTACAGCAATGTGGAATAATATTTATCAAATAATATATCAATACAAAGATAAGGACATATATTAATAATTTCGTTAGGGACTATAAAACATAAAATACTGGTTTATAAAAAATCATCATTGTCTCACACATAATTCATCATAATTAGACCCCATTTACATCTCTTACTGTATAACATTCTTAATGACGTGGGGAAAACATGAAAGGGAGAGCTCATATTCTCATTAAGGTTAAACAAGGAATATATCAATCATATCATAATCATAAGACATAATAACATAACATATTAAAATATAATTTTATATATAAATGATCGTGATATCATGCAATTGTATAAAACATGAATGTTCATAAAATTAAATGAACATAATCCCAAAAGTTATAAAATTATACATGATGTTTTTTGGGATACAAAAAATCATCTAAAATCATTTCAATTTAGTCAAGGCTCATTTTTAATAACATATTAGTAGACAATGTTGATTACTAAACTGATTTCACTACTCGTTCCAACTCCGTATTGCTGAATTAATATCATTTCCTAGTACATTCTTTCTATATATTGAGATATAAATATTTTCCATATGTGTTCGAGGGAGATATAGGTCCAAACAATCAAATAATGAAATCACTATTATGCGTTCGACATCAACAAAAACCATTCATCGTATCCAAATAAATAAAATTGGGTTCTTTAAAAATCATTCCAACTTAACATAATCCATGTAAAAAAGGGATTTCATAAATAAAATTTCATAAAAACACAATAAAATTCTATAAATAAAAAGATAGTATACATGAAACGTAACCTTATTGAAGAATTCCATTTTAGATTGAATATAATTTTATTGAACACATGAATATAATTATTAAGGAAAATATCCTTTATTCTACAAAAACACTTTTTTCCTCAAAATGCAATGTAATTTTAACAGAATTGAGTTTATTTGTAATCAAAAATGAAATATTTTATGGGAATATTATTGTAAATAAGGTGATATGAAGATGTAAAAATCCATTCATTCTATGTAATCTAAAAAAACATTATCCACATTCTTATTCTGAAAAAGTGAAAAATACCTTGTATCGAATAACGAAAAAATATTCCACTCAGACCATTAAAAAATCACCAATGGGTAAATTTGAATATAAAAAAATTTATAATAATACAATTAATATTACATATTTAGGAAACATGGATGTGGATGATAAATACACTTCAGTAAATACATACCTATAAACAATCATATATATTAATGAGATTGTTAAATTATCCCTTAACTTAAATCTAATATCATTCATATATATCCAAACCACATGTATAATGATTTTAATAATTTCATTGACATATTTCAGAATTATAGAAATTTTTATTATATCTCATATGATCATATTATAATCTATTTTAGTGTAATATTTCATTGTTACTTGTTATTTAGATATTAACTACTTTATGTTCTTATGCATGGATTGTAGAATAAGTTTGGGTTATCCTTTTTAGTTCATAGTCATATAATTTAAATAATTACATTAACATAATCTATTCAATATTTATTCATTTGGTAAATTTAAATAATCATTATTTAATGAAGATCATGTAGAATGAATCCCATCGCATCATGGAGATGGTAGGCCATACGTACACATGAGTGACGATATCATTCCCATAATTATTGAATGGTATTGAATTGTATGGTGTAAAATATTTCATAATTAATATCATGTTATAATAATCATATATAGTTATTATTTCCATCATTATACCATTATCGGTAAAGTGCTGGTGAAAAAAAGATTACACAACTGTGTGGAGACGGTAAGCCATACGTACACACGCCTAGTGATTTCATTATTCATAGGACGAATATAAGGTGTAATGTGGTTGGTTCATATTTATAATAACACCATAGTGTATAAGTGATTAATTAAATATTAAATTATAATGAAACTACTCCTGAAGATTTAGTAGATGAAGAAAGACGTTTGAATGAATTAGTAGAGGAGATTAACTATTCCACGACGTGCATCCACTAAATCACCTCGTATATCACTAGAGATGGTCTCAGATGAATAAAATTAACTGTAGAATTTTACTAGGGATGTTTATAATTAAAAAAAGTAGGGTACAGATGAGATTGAAGGCTCAATGTGAGGTGAAGAGGGGTTGGATGTAGTGCCATTTTATAATTTAGGTGAGGGGAACTTTTGTAAAATCCATAAATAATATTTTATAATAAAATAAAACCCTATAAAATACCTTCAATGTATCCAAATTTAAGAGATGATATGATATAGGATTTTAATATAATCAACAAAAAAATTTCACATGTATTCTATGAATTTATACCTTAATATTTTAGTAAACAGTTTGTGATTCTGTTTAATTTTTAACAAGGCTAATTTTTTATAAATATTAAAAAGGTGTAATACATACTTATTCGGATTTAATGAGACCATAAATAAATAAAATTTTTAATTTTTGACCATATGTTAATTATTAATTATTTTTTAAAACGATTTATGATTTTCAAATAAATTAATAAAACATTATTTTTATAATCAAACTATAGTATCTATTTAGACACTATTAAATTCATTAATTTTTTTAAAATAGTAAGATAAAAAAATAACTCATAATTTTTTTATTATATACCTATGTAGACAGGTAATCTGTAAAATAAATTGTACTTTTTAATTATCCCAAATCATATATATTTCAATATTGTAAATAACATTTATCTTTAATCATCATTAATTAAATAATTACTACATCAAGTTTGGGTATTTATTTAATATAGTTATTTGTTGAAATAAAATTTAAAAAAATACTATTATAAAGATTAATCTACTATATTTCATAATAATTCTTTTAGAATAACTAATATTATGAAAAAACATACAGTAAAAATGTAATAATTTTGAAAACATGAATGTGGAAACATCTACATCACTTTAAATAATATAATATAAGTATCACAATCTTTTATATAAGGCTCAAAATGGTCATTGAATCTACCCTTTGAATGGATATAGCATCTATATACTCTATTAATAATATTTGGTCATGTGTATGGGTCTGTATATGGTAATTAACACTATAATAAATATAGAATTATTGATTTTTGATCATTTAATTAATTTTTTCATCATCAATGTATAAATCTTTAAATTAATTATTTAATTTCATAAAATTACAAATAAATTACCAAGATAAATAAATAAAATTATCTTTAAAATGAGTATTTTTAATTGAATTTATCATCTATATAACCATATATAAAAAATTATTTTTTTATTAAAATTTGGGTGAGACGTATTTAAATTTTCATTAAATAAAATAAATTTAATGAACTAATCTAAACCAAGTAGCTTACAAAAGACTCCATTTTGACCAAAGAATGATTTAGGTCAATTAACATTCATCGAATGATATTAATAGAATTGTTGGGAAAATTTTATTGTAATATTCTTACACTTAATTACAATATTAATATAAATTATTGATGTTACTATTCATAATGCCAAAAAATTAAATAAATATATATAAAAACATTTAAACTACTGAATCCAAATATGGAATCCATTTTTCAAAATTCAAAATTCAAAATTTTCAGTAATTAATTTAAAATTTATCCTATTTTTGAAAAGATATAACGTGGTTTAAAAGTTGATACAAAATAAAATACTAAAATGTTTTTATATCCTAATTTAATGTAAAATTTATTTTAATGACATAAATTATATTTAATATTAAAAATGAATTCTATTTATACATTAAAACAATTCAAAATTATAATTTATCAATATAAATTAGTTTTATGAAAAATGTTTTTTTAATTAAAATTTAATGTATTTTTACTATTCATCATAATTTGAAGGTTATTTGAAAAAATTTAAAAATTATTCCAAAGTAAATTATTATTTCCTACGTGAAAATAAAATGATAATATTGTCATATAAAAATTATTAATGTGTCAAAATATTAACTTAAAAGGGGTTCTCCATTAAAAGGCAGAAAATAACAGATTAAAAAAAATAGGTTTTTATACATCATGTAGGGTTTATTCACACCCTATGTAAAAAATATATATTGGATGAATATAAAACATGTTTTGTTAAGTTTATAACAGATAAATTTCATTAATTTAATTTACTTATAGAAATTCAATCAATTTATTAACAAAAAAACTAAAAATATTGTAGATTTATATTGTTCATAAATAATTGGTAGAGAAAGAGTTCACCATACATTCTAATAAGATAGTTATATTTATTCCTACTAATCTAATGGCTAAGTAAAAATGGTCTTTTTATACTAAGGGATTATCATGGTTCATTTAAACTCATGATTGTGTGCAACACAAGATATTTTAGATTTAATATTATTTAGATATAATATTTCATAAAAACATCCTGGTGCTACACTAAGGATATCTTAGATTACTGAAAATATTTTTTATCTACTCAATGAACAATAATAAAAATAAGGAATTAAAGTCATGTCCTTTTACATTCCTCATATTTTCTTCCATTGACTTGCTCTGTATTTTATGTTATTCTAAAAAGGCCTTTTTTCATGGAATTATTTTATTTATTAAATCTAAACAACTCTCATGACAAATCAATACCCGTGTGAGGAATCCTTTGAGTGTGAGATTTTTCCATATTGGTGTGGGATATGGTTGGGTATTCCTTTCATTGTTAAATCGTGGGGTTATTTATAAACAATATCGAGGTTGGATGTTCCTTATTTTTTTAGCTCTCATATATATTACTTTACAAATTTCAAGTTATGTCCAATGATGGATTTTTTGTTTTTAGGTGATTCCTGGTGGGTGGGTGTGTTTTTATGTTACCCAATTTTTTTTATAGTTCCTATGAGTAATTCATGAGTAGTTTTTTACAATAATTTATGTGCATGACAAGTTTATATGTATTAATAATAATTTATAATGATGATTCAAAATGATTATAATCAATTCTTTAACCTAATATATATGTTACCATAAATTTTTACACCTTCCTTGTTATTAGTGATAGGTGAACATTATGGTATTACTAGCCTTTTTTGGGGGAGTGTGCATGTCATGTAGTTGTGGACACCGTACATTGTGATGGAGTATGTTATCCTTGCATCCTGACCTGTTCATAAATATAATAAGGATTATTAGTAATAGTACACAACACAATTCCATTTGGATGTCGTGTACCATGTTGAATCATTACCATGTGTATGTAGAAAAAAATTGTAGTAATATGTGTGGATTTTTGTGGTCACCTATGAAATTCATATTACTATCCTTATAACATTGAGCTGATGTAGGTACCGTTGGGACTCATGGTGGATTAGGTTTACAATTTTTACTTGGTATATTTTTGATATTTTTTTCTTCATTTTATTATTATCATTCAATACACCTATTATACATGTTGAAATATTATATGTTTCCTTAGTTGTATCCTAATGTGTTTTATTACTCACACTATGTATGAGAATTTTGTTGTGCATGGACACTTCATTTAAATTGATTTGTGCAAGGAAAAGGGACCCATGAAAGATAGAAAAGTCATGGAGTATAATATAGGTTGTGGGATTATGATAGTCAGTATAGGATTACAGAATGTTATTTTCACTATTATAATTCACATATATTATATATTGTATTTCAATTTATAAAGCCAATTTATTTATCTATATGATATGTGTTCCATTTGATTACATAGATTCCCACATGTTTCTCTGATTATTACTTTTTATTTATATTACACATACATGTATATGACATTAAAGGTATAATCACCCCACTGATGAACATTGAACCCTCACTTTGTTTCTATAAAAACTTACATATAGTGAGGTGTGAATGGTATCAACACACCATCTGGAATAGACCATATGATTTTGATTAGGAACTACATAATAGTATTATTGGAAAATATTAATCACGAATTAAATCAATGTCTGTCATTATATAAATGAGATAACTAGTTTTTCCATTTGATATGGGGTTTAAGAAGTTCTTATAAAACACATGTGAAATAGTTTTATATATTTCCATTTTAGGTATTAGTGTTGTAGTTTTGTAGGGGTTTTTCTGTTCCTAATAAACCATTATATGCATGTAGGACCACATGTCATATATAAACCATTATTGTGTTCCATAAAAATTTAATAACCTGACATGTTATATCTATTTGGGATGGACCAGTATTTATAGATAGAGTGATATATCTTATTTTTATACTATTTTGAGAATTCAGATAGCATTAATTAATTGAACCTCGTCATTTTGTTTATATATATATATATGATATTGTAAATAAAGTGTATGTATGGATAGCTCAGTTAGTTCTATGATAACATACAAAGAATTATAGTTAGACTCTTAATAGAATATTGTTTGATCCCATGGAAAAAATATGATTTATTTTATTGGTTTCATTTTAAATAATTGATTCCATCATATTTTGGAATATGCCACCATGATGTATACTGATAGGACCACTAGCTGATGTGGGCATAGATACTCCTTCATGTGAGAATTGCATGGTCCCACTACCTAGTATGTATTATGGTGTAGCAGAGCATGCTCTCACTCATAATCTCGTGTTTTAGGAGGTTTAACCACATTAACAAGTAGTCAAATAGATTGCTCTTACAATTGATAGAGGGTAATAATGGTCTTGGTTCAATACACCAATGATTTTAACTCATTATTCCAACATAAATTCATGTAATTTTGAGACCAAATGTTACATTAGACTAGATATACATTATTGAGGTGGTCTATGACATCAATGAGACACCTATGATATTTTAGAGGAGATGATATATCTCATGATACTCGGACCTGTTAGCATGTTGTGGTATATGATGTGACAAGTTGGTAGGTGTAAGGGTCAATCCCAGAACGTTTTTATGGGAAAGATCTTCATAAATTTTTCTCAATGAAACTATGTAGTTGGTTAGAGTGTAGAAGTTATTCGAGCTCTAATAGTGGACCATGTTAGTATCATACCACTCCACTCATTTCCTTGAACTAATTCACTTTCCCTACTTTTAAGTGTAAATGATGCACCAAATACCTGATAGGTTTTGATTTATCTACATTGTTAGACAAATAGATTGTTTTTTATATTAATTAAACAAAAATAATTGAAGGATTTTACCAAGGCATGTACAGTATAAGTGGTTATGTATAAGGATTTTGAAATTAGCCTTCATATTCTATTTAGTGCTTTGGTTTGTAGACTTCTTAATTCAACAATGATTTCCTCTTTTAGTGGTAGGAAGTGGAATTCTAGTGATTCATAGTGGTGTAGTGTTGAGAAGTCATAGTGGATTTGGGTATCATATGTTCCCAATGGAGGTGTCCGGAACTATATTAACTATTCAAAGTTAGGTCATTAAAATCACGTTTTCATAGCACCTTAGGTTCAGTATCATTAGTGAGTTATGATGTGTCACATTTGTGGCTATAAAAATTATATTTGGGGAATTTTTTACATATGTATTGAGTCAGAAATAGTTAGAGAAATAGGGATCTAGTTGGTGTCCTTTTTAGGAGGAATATATAACAATGGAATAGATTAGTGATGAAACTTTTGGAAAGGGTCAATGAGTTGTGGTTGGTCATGCATTCCTACAATATTAGACATTATATGGGTGTGGTGATGGACCATCTATGATACATGATATGATATTATTCATCAAAATGTTATCTACTAACTTTGTTTTGAAAATGGCACATCCCATTGAATAGTTTTTTAAAAAGTCCTTTATATTCTTCACCAACCAATAATATTGTCTTTAGATTAATATTTCCTTGATAAATGCTTGGGCCTGATAGTGGCTAATATTTATTGATTCTTACTGTTTCCTAAGGATTAGGTTAACTTATGGGACTTCATGAATATAATTGGAAAAACATAACGTGAATCCTTTCATTGACTCATTGAACATCATTAGAACTATCATGGATTGTTATAGGGGAAAACAATCATTTAAATAAAGAAAAAGAGATATTTATGTGATAACTAAGTAATGGGATCAAGGTGAAACAAATGTTTTTTCAGACATGAGCAAGTTTGGGATGATCATGGCACATATTTATGGAATATATCTTTGAGTAGTATCATTTTTATCTCACTCATCTATTCATTCAGTTATATATCCCCATAAAGATGTATTTCTAGATGATTCCCTATAACTTATCACTAATAGATTAGATGAAATTAGGGTATTTTAAAGCCTCTTTTTCGTCATATTATGATACCAACTAATCATATAGAGAAATCAGAGTTTAAGGAGACTAATATCCATTTCATCAAATAAATATAGAAAAGAGTTATCAGGTCAGGTACATTACTAAGGCATGGACCAATTTTGTTCAATAAGAAGGAAAAATATATTTTTTGACTCAATGCAAATTATTTTAAGTTTACTATCATGATATAGAAAAAGAGATATCTTTTTTTCTAGTATTTGTGATCTCCATCAGAAATTATGGGGTTTTTAGTCATTCTCCACGATTTACCTTTGAAAATGATTTCACTAATTATTAGAAAAAGATGAGAATATCTTAGAGATAGTTTCTTGATGATTTTTTGGGTTAGTACCGTACACCTTGATGTAGATTTCATTGATTAATGTGACTAGAGAGTGGATAGATCAATGTTAAATGATCATAGACCCATATCATGTGTCATTCATCATGGTGTTCATTAATGATATCCTCATATATTCAATGACCCGAGAATGGATTTCAAGAAATATCTATATAGTTCTATGTATAAATTGATAACATATTCATGCCATGTTTTTGAAAAAGAACATTCAGATCTAGGTGGTCATATCAATGTGAATGTGTTTTCTATGACTATTATATCAATATACCTAGATAAGAGGGAGTTGGTAGTGTCTTGGACAAGTCCTTGAATGTGTTATTGATAAAGATCATTATTGATTTAGTTTTTATCATTTAATTATTTTAGGAAGAAATTTTCCTTTTAACCATCACCCATGAATGTTTAGATGAAAAAGGGTTTCATGTTTCTATATCAAAAATAGTATGAATATTTGTTTCATGAGATAATGATGAGGTTGAAAACAGCATTAGTGTTGATACATATAGTGATAGAGATTGATAAAATTTATACAATGATGAATCATGTGTATATTTGGGAGTAATGATGATGTAGATGGAGAGGGATGTAACTTATGGTTTACATCAGCTAAGACCCAATGGGAAGAACTATCCTACACTTGACAAGGAGATTACAGTTTTGTCACACATTTTGATATGTTAAAGAAACTAACCATTTAATGGTAACATCATTGTACATTATCCGAGAATTAACTTGTAGTTAGATCATAAGTTTAGTGATCATTATTTTGATGAATAATGGTTCCTAATGATAATGTTGGATGAGTGGATGTAAAATGTTTCTGAGGGTCAAGTATTGATTATGTGTGATTTATTGGTGTTAATATCTTCATTAGTCAACCGTTTAATGTATGGAAGGGAGACTGAATCAGAATATGTTTTCATGCGAACATAGCTAGATGGAGGAGAACCATAACCTGGGTGATCATTGGATAACACTGATGTCATCCTTGTACATTGAAGAATCATATTTTCTTCTTCCATCAAGTAATATCTCATGATAGAATTACATACCAATAAATTTTTTGTACAATGTGTGGTGAAGATTTTGTAACATTAATTTTGGTGGTAGTTTTGGTGGTATGGGTCAATATAGACATCACAACATTTATTTTTGACTCCTTATGTACCATATGATAATGTCTAGTAACCTGTTTCTTAGTATTTTACACTATTCACGTCCCTTTCCCATGTTATAGTTATAGAACAATGTGAAAGACTTTCAAGTATAGTTTTATTGGACCATGATGATCATTTATATTATCTGGGTTAGTTTTTATTCGCTAACAAAATATCCTTACTTTTTACTAATATGTGAGAATCACTCATAAAATAGAAGTGATATATTTTTTATCCTGATATTGAACACCATAATGGGGTTCACATGAGAATAATATATAAAAAGAACTCATTTCTTATATCCACATTTTGAAAGGAATTATAGAGCACATAACAGATTATCTTATACTAAGAAAATAATACTATCCTAATACATCCATATTGCTGAAGTAGATAATTCCTCTGATAGATTATGGGATTAAATATTACTCTCTAGATAGTGGGGGATATTTATATGATAATTTATCATTGGTTATGACCATATAAAAAAATATTTTCCCTGATTCAATTTAGATAGATCTATATGATGATTTTTATGTTAGGCCATGTCATTAATAATTACATTAACATGAAGATAGTGATGTACAAGTTTTGGGACCCATTTTTGTAAAAGATTCATCTTAAAGAGTTGACATGAACTAAATGATGGGTTCTAAACCTTTTAGTAGGGGGAAAATTTTTGGAAACATTAGTATTACAACTTTTGAATTCACTACAACTGGAGAGGTTTTCTTGAGACTAAATCAAAACTTAGGACAAAATTTATTGAATAAGAAAGGGAATATATAAACATGCTATGCATAACCCTTCAATACCATTGTGTGTGCTTATATATTTTTGTACCATATATATATATTCTCACTACCAAGGTATGCATTAAATGATTTATGTGCCTGAGCTATGGATGTGCATTCCCAATCCTACCCATTCCATAGAATACATGGATGTTTAGGTGGAGCATGAAACTTCCATCATGGATCTCATTATAGAGATTGTTAACATGAATGAGAAAGTACTGAATGGAAGATTATACCACTATTCTTGATTCTATGGCATACTATATGGTTTCAATTGTAGAAATGGGAGCTATAGGATGTTGTTCGAGAATAATGTCTCAATAAATTTGATATGAACCTTTCAGGGTACTTGTTGGGGAAAATAATTAATTCACAGGGGTAATTGTAAAATCCAATATTGAATACAATGAATGAGATGAAATTTTTATTATCTATCATTTATCTTAAAGACTTTTAATGTTACGGTTTATTATGAGGACATTTTTTTAATGGATTGTTTTTTTGATGGTGGAAGAGTTGGTGTAGGATCAACATTATAGTGGATGGGAAATAATATCCCTCTCACCGGTGGAACCTGGTATCCTACCAGTAGATAATGAAAAATTAATTTCTTTATTTTAAGGTCACTAGCATGTGAGTGGTTCCACACATGTGATTGTGAGGCCCTTCCTCTAGTCGGCACACCCAACATGAGGTTGAAATTGATACACCCATCAAGATTCAAATAATACTCATTTTGATTCACAATAAAAAAATTCCAAACCTACTGACGCCATTTTTAGTTGATAGAATCATCTATATCCACTTATTCTTATATTATTGTCCCCTTGACTCTCAACATTTTGGGATATATGGAAATTAAAATAATAATTTTTTTAAGATCTATGAAAACTAATTCTTCTTCCCTATTATATAAGAATACAACTATGATTTAAATGATCATACAAGGGAAATTTTCCCCTTTAATTGTTGAATTGTGGTAGTTTTAGATCATTCAAATCAATCCATAAATAATTCCTTATTTACCAATGAATACATGTATTCAATAGGGAATAGTTATTAAAAAGAATTATCAATCTTTTTCAGGTTGCTGGATTGGTTATGTATCCACAATATAAAAATGTTTCATTTTTTGTTTGTGGAGGATTCATGGTTTTAATCAAATCCCCACATGAACAGATCAATATTTATCAAGAACTACAGATAACATTGGTAAATTCCCCACATATCAGTCGTCATGTGTAATTATTATTATTTATTCAAATCGTGAATATAATATAAATTGATATATTGATGGTGGATTTATGGTAATTGTAAATACATGAGGCTCTCCTCTAGAATATGTGAGTAATTGAAGAACCTATAATGGATAGAAAATAGATCTTGTGAATTGGTGTATTATACTTTAAAATATCATAAAATTTATTATATCTATGGAACACATAAGTCATGTCATTTGAGAATTAAATTCTTGAAATTAAATTATTATCTATAATACAAACTTAGTCCTCAACAAACCACAACCCAAGATAGAAATTCATTACATGTGACCTCATTCTCCATGGTTTTGTGACATGGTTTTTTCTATATATCCTAGATGAACCGCTGCTTTCACTATCAGAAAACTTGGTGTAATATGTTTCAAATATTTTAGGGATATCATATACATATGTTGCATTAATATGATTCAAAATATTGATTTGCGTTTTCTTCTGGATTGATGTTATTTCTTGAATGTGTGTTCATTGTCCTGAATCGTATACATGATCCTTATTTCTATGAGTAATTATTTCTTATCTTGTAACCATTCTTGTTGATGGTCCAATGATGGTATATGTTTCTATTACTTTCTCATGATGATTTGATATGATTCTCTTATATTCGTTGATATGATAGTTATGTTTCCATAACTATAAAGGTTATTCATTAGTAAATATATCATGTGATCATTATTGAATTATTACGCCTTAAACTAGTAGTGTTAATAATACACAATGATGAATATAGTTGACCCTTAAATTGGGTATGGGAATTTATCCATTTTTTCCTTCTTGGAATTCAATTCATTGGGGATTCTATAAAACATCCCAAAATAGAATTAATTCTACAAGTTGAGTAACATGAAAAATCAATGAATTATTGAATAAAATTGACATATAAGAAATTATTATCGCCTCTAGTGGTCACATCTGATATTCATATGATTATCCTTCCAACAAAGATGTGAAACAATAATGGAAGGATTTCATGGTGTCTCAGATAGCCAATGGGTACATAGTATGTCCTTTATATACCATTTTGTTCATTTTTAATATCATTTAATACAACTATTGTATATGATAAAATTTTCTATTGACCTTTTTTTCAGGTCTTATTTTGTTTTACTACTCAAAATCTGCATGAGAATCGTTATTTTCTTTTATAATTCTTATATAAGGATCCATGAAATGAAAAGGGAATCTGTAAAATAGCATGGTCATTGAGAATGGATCTGGTGGTTGGATTCAGATAGAATATGGATGATTATATAATATTTTTTTAAATTTTACAATGTACTTATACTCTTGTTTATCTTTCCCCATTGGGATCCCTTTTAATTATCTATTTGACATGAGCTCCATTTTATCCTTTATTTTTCATTATTATACTATGATTTCTTTTTCTTAATGTACTTATTTCTATCATGATATCATATAGAGCATATATAAAACCAATTAATGGACTTCAAACACTCACTTTCAGTAAGTAACCAATTTTATATGGGGTAGTGTGCAAGAGTTCATGTGATTGTCTAGAATAGAAACAATTTTTTGATCGGGGTGTTATATAATAGATTATTCGCTTAAGGAAAATAATAAACTAGAATATATAGATACCCTCTCTTTGGATTTAATTGAATAAATGTTCAAGGTGAATAAGGTTATTTGGAAGGGTATTTCATATATTATTAAGGCATTCATATTCCAAATATTTAACAAGTAATTTACTATTATGATTATATTGCGAAAAATACTATTATATTTAGATAACAAAAATTTAAATTTGTGGATATCTTTTTTGGTATATGGCTTTATGGATATTAAATGATTATTTTAAACATGGTTTGTATTTAATTATGAAGAATATTGAACCAGATCACTATTATTTAAGTGTTTTTAATTTGTTCTAGAATATTTGTATAAGATTTAAGGTTATTTAATTAGGTCATTTGTTTATATTGACAGTTATATTTTATTATTGATTATTTTAAAGTAAATATTGTATTTTTTAGTATTAATTTTTATTGATATTGGATGAGATCTTATTTTGTTCTAGACATATTGGCATGGGAAAATTTTCAAAACATGTGAAATACAACTTTATCATTATGGAAATCATATGGTTAGTTTAATTTTAAATTTATTACTTAATATATGAAAAATTAATATTAAATATTTGTTTCAAGGAATAAGATATGAAAATGATGTAAAAATTTATCAAGACACAAAAAAATGAAATATTACAGGAAAAATGGAATGAAATCAAGTAATCCGGTTTTATCGAGTTCTGTATCCTGATAGTCAAATAATCCCTTTACCATATGAAATTTATCTCTATATAAAAATTTTATTTCTTTATCATCACTTTTAATAAATTTAATTATTTCTAATTCATTAATTATTTATGTTTATATTCATTAACTATTTAATAATCTAGTTCTCTATCACTCCCATGTAATCATTGTGTTATATGTAACCCCTACGTGTCCATATTTTCACTTTTATCAATGATCTCCAAATAATAGAACCATATAATTTTTTATTCCAAGATATCATAATATTTTTTTCCTATACATACAAGAGGAGAAATTATTATTTCTATTTAAAATGCATTTTTCCAAAAAATGTTATTTTTAAATATTATATTTTTATTTTTTCATGATCATATTTTATATCTTACACTCATTACAATTGATTCCAATAATATTTTAATAACTTTTTTTCAGAAAAAAAAATATAGGGAAACTATTTCATTCCGGGGTATAATGTCACACCCCAATAATCTAGAATTTATTTTCTAAAAAAATATATTCAATTGCAAGTTTTGTACCAAATACTAAGCATAAAAGATCAACAATGTACTATGGAAAATTATTATTTAAATATGATTCGTATGACCATATCATCGTTTTGGAATGTATGTACAATAATAACGGTATGATGATATATATATATATATATTACATTAATAAAATTAATAATCAATCTAACAATTATTATCAAACAGATGGAAATTAAGATAAAATCTTCTAAATGAAAAGAAAATATATTTTATAATTTTTTAATATAAGTAAAGTATACTTTATCAATAGATTAAAGTAATCACTATTTATAAATTTCTATATTGAATGATATAGCTTATATAATTAATTTAATTAATAAAAATTAAATTAACTATTCTTATTATGAATTAAAGGGAAAGAAATACATTTTATACCTCAAAATTAACATTCATCTGAAATGTGTTTCATTTCATTTTTGGTTGTAATGTCATATAAATTTTTGACGAAATTTTGAAAAAAAAATTAATTATCATCAATTGTGAAATCATGATTTCATAGTGTAGATATGATCATTATTTAATCCATAATTTTATTTTAACATAAGAATTAATTTTCTGGTATTTATGAAGATATTTTCATGGATATAATTTTAGATCACTTGGTTGTGACTCAGAAATAACTATCTAATACATAAAAATTGGATGAATCTTATTATTAACAACTATTTCCCTAGAAATAAACATTTTAAATGAAACAATTTTTCATATCATTGAACTTATTTGATTTTTGTACATGAGTTCATCATTTATCATAATCATACTTATAACCTGTGTGAGACATTTTATGAAATTGGAAGACCAAAAAATCTTATTGAGTTACTTATAATAAGGATAAAAGGAACCCCAATAGTGCATTTCAAAACCATGAAATCATATAATATATTATTCCATTGGTATAATAACATTTTTTTAGAATAATCACTCACAAACACTTCAAATAATATTTACTGCCTACTTTTTTTTAAAACACATTATATTAAATCATAAAACTAAAAAAATAATCATGTTGGTGTTTATAAAACCTTAAAATTGATGAATTGTTTTTTCATAAAATTTCTTCTATTACCCATGAAAATATTCATAATTCCTCAAAAAATTAAAACTTTACATTATAAGTTAGAAATATTTCCTTTCAAACTTATCAACATGTATCGAAATGCAATTAAGGTGACTGAGGATGTCATCATCAAAGAAAAATTACATGAAACATTACAAGAACCCTTATAAATTAAATAACCTAGTTAGTTAAAACCTAAGAACTTATCCAGAGAACATAATAACTAAACAATACATTTGATAGCTATATTAGGCTCATCAGTCTCTATAAAAATTCTCCCAAGATCATAACATGAATTAAATGAATAGAATATTATATTTCAACCTAAAATATCAATATAATATAATTATTAATCCATAACTAAAAGAGATTTATATATTTATATGTCCATTTTCTAAAAACTATTTTTAGAAATTTTAATACCACAAATAAAGGGAGTGTATTTTTCAATTAAAGAAAATAAAATTTTTTGAATGTTTTAAAAACATAAATTAATATTAATTATGGTAGGAAATTATATAATATTAATTTATTGAAAAATAGGAAATTTTTTCCATTGATAAAAATGTCCAAACATTCTTTACAAAATATAAAAAAAAATATCATTTTATGACCATTGAATATGTGTTAAAAGTGAAATGAAATTTTTATTGTAATTAATTTTTGAGAATGTAAATTTAGTAAAAAAAATTATTTTTAATAATATTATTATAGATGAAAAATATTTAGATTAAAAATCATAAAAACATTTATAATGTGGTTTTTAGATATTTTTTTCATACCTTGAATCTAACTTTTCACATATGTTTTTTATCATTATAAACCGTAAAATTATGATAGTTATTTATTTCCATTAATTGTGTTATTTATTTTCATAATTACATTTATTTCAAATATATCATTTGTTATAAATAATTTCTTAATTTATAAACATCACTTCAAATGTTTTGAAGATATTTGGATCATAGCTCACAAATGTATTGCATCGATTGATTTTGTCAAATGGATTAGATACAAATAATTTCAAAAAAAATATTAATCACATTATAAATAATATTTTATACAATAATAATACCTTTTGAACAATATATTTATGATTGTTACAATAAATGAATTATGTTAAACTATTAGAGACGTTTTCTAGTTTGAATGCAAGAGTACTGATTCTATTGTTCAATAAACAAGATGGAAATAAGTGATGTATAATAATATATATTTTTATAATTATTTTTATATTATAAATATCATTTTATATATTTAATTCTACAATATATACATTCTATGTGAGTAATTGATAGAAAATATAATACATTTGTTCGTTGGGTGGTATTCTTCAGGTACATATAAGTGTTGTTTTTATATTTCATAGGATGGAATATAAATAAATATAATATTTATTAATAAATATAGAATTAAATCTATGTTATATATATATATCATATTATTTAACTTGTATCAATCATTTTGAACAAGCATCATATTTGGTGAAGAAAAATGAAATACATCACCTCCTCGTGTAGTACTGTGCTTGTACCTAAGGGAAATGTATTTATTTTTTTAATATATATAAGAAGATGAAAAATTGTTGTAACATAAAATTAATAATCTGAACATATACTTACTATAAAAATATTATTATCTCATATTTCGTGATTGTTTTTTGAAGGAGGTAGAAGAATAAATTAAATGAAAATTCTGGACAAATAACTATATCTTTGTTTCAAATATCCTCTTTAGGTTTACAAATAAATCCTTCTTGGGATAGAATTTCCATCAAAATAAGAAATCATAGATATGGGAAGTATGATTAGAATTTATTTTTTGGTTTTTCATGATCTGGGTGTCTCGGTATGTTTGGATAAGAGAGGAGCATGGGTTCCTTTTATTAGTGGGAGACACGACACACTTGGAAATATTTCCAAAGAATAAAGAATATTAATTTTATTATCAATTGAATTTTTTTAAAATTTAAGAATATTATATGAATATATAATATAGTGTCCAAATATATCCATACAATAAGATTTAGATAATAATTTATTTCATTGTAACCTTCTTATTATTATTTTTAGCCCTTTTATCCCCTTTTATCTCTTACTGTGGTAACTGACATTTTACGAATTCTACTATACATAATGAAAAAAAATAAAAGGGGCCAAATTAAAAAAATTGGTGTTGATGATTAAAAATAAGGAATATATTTCATATAATTAAATTTTTATAATTCATACAAATTATTTTTAAATTATAACATATCATGTGGTGAAAAATATTCTTTTTTGAAAAATACATTTTCTAATATAAAATGTTTTCATAGAAAATTCGCGTACATTATTTATTCCAATTAATTTTCGTGGAAATTATTTAATCAAAATGACATTATTTAATATCCAAATATATATAATATACTATAAATAATTAAAAATGAAATAAATATTTCATAAAATTCATTATTTTATATTATTCACCCTATAAGATTCAATTTTTTTTTTTAAATTATAGAAAAAATACTATAAGATATTTTTACTTGGTGATCTATGAATGTTATATATATTTCTCCAAATTAAAATTCAAAAAAAATTATATCATTATAAAATAATGGTATAATACACATAAACATATTTACTTTGAATAAAAGTATTTTCTTTGTGAATGAAACATTTATCAATTTTTTTAATGTGAATATGTCTCTAGGAAATTTAATTTATTATTATTAATGAAAAATTAAACTGATTTTTTATTGATATTATAATTTTATTTATATTCCTCCCATATTTTATAAATCATTTTTTAATAATTTTATATATTACTAAAAAATTCAAGTTATTTGTTTTCGTAGAACATTTCAATTCATGTGTTTCTTCTACAATCATATTGTTTTTACCCAAAATATAAACATGGAGAATATCATAATTTTGCTACACATTATATCCATAGATATGAATCTAAATATTTTATTCCTTATGTAATGGATTTTTATTTTAATGGTGCCACTTTTTCATATAATAACGTCAGATACATCTTGAACATACTTCCACAAATAATGAAAATTGAATCCCATATTATACATGGGATATAATCCTAGAAAAGGGAACTAACTAGTAAAATTATTAAACATTAATAATTTTTTAATAAGGTCTAATTGGACAGTGGGCATAACATTCCATTCATCTCAAATATATAACACTTTTTCATAGACATAGATTTTTTTTAAAATGATCACCTACATTGAATAAAATATATTTCCTCCAGTTATATTCATAAAATTTATTCATGATCTATTCCATAATCTTTTGTTCCTCGAAAATATTCACCATCTCAATTATTTAATACACTAATTTTAGTCCCAAAATATTATCTATAAACTATTTTATCCAAACAGGTTGTTGTTCAAAAAAATATTAAATATATTGCCTAAAAATATTCAATCTGAACATAGTAATGAATTTATTATTATAATAAAATTGTAATAATATAAAATTTTAATCCAAAACTACTTTTCCATCCATTGTATAAGATCAATTCATTAATTCCATTGATTGAATCATTCAACCGGATATTCAGTCAGATGGAATATCAAAATCTGTAATGGAAATTCAATTTAGTAACAAATGAATTATGATATTATTACTAAAAATACTATATAAACCTAGGACCAGGGATAGATAAAATGATGAAAGTAACCCCATGTTACCTTACTATCTCGTTGTGATATAATGGTGAAATCTGATAACTTGAACACATATAATAAATATAAATATAACGAATTTATTTATTAAATCCATCTATAACAAAAAAAATTATATTAACACATCAAAATGATTTGGTTGATCTGAACATGAAATCCATAGATATATTTTCCAATTTTGTCTTTAGTTATAAAAGAGAATTTACCACACCCTTTGAAAATTGAAATTATTATTTTAATTTTTTATAGGTTAAACATTTTTTATTAATGTCTATAGTCTCTATTTTACTTCAATAATAGTAGAAATATTAACAATCATCTATATGATTTTTAGTCATAAAAGGATGATAAAATATAGAGATATGATCTTCACTAAAAAAATTCTGATTATCCATGAATCCTAAGAAATACACAACCTCGTTTTCAATGAAACAAAACCTTATTTATCTACATAACACTTGGGAAACATACCCTTGTTGAAAAATTATACTCTTGTTTCCCAACCATGTTTTCTCCCTTGATGGTTCTTAATTATATATAAAAAATATGGTTTCATCAATGAAAAATATACAATAGAGGAATTTTCTATATGAAAAATTTATATATTAACATTTAATTAATATGTTACCAAAATATTATGTTCAAATCATATAATAGTTAATGATTCCCTATCTTTTAAACATGATCCATTATCTATATATTTTTATTTTACAAAATTTTATTAGATCGTGTAGTCATATTCCTTAAATAGGTCTAGAAAATTACCTTTCCATATTCTCTACTATTTATGAGTGAAAATATAATTCAATATTTACGGTTTATACAAATTTCCCACTATTATCTGTATAAATAATCTACCAATTTTTTTAATGTAAACTATAGTACCACATGTTTATGGAATTTTATATAACAATTTAGCTAACGAGGTTGTAATTTTTGTGAAGCATAAGAAATTCCTTGATTATCCTGTATCAAAACAGAAAACCATTTCCTTTAAATTAAACATCAGTTGTTGAAAAAAAAAATCAATTTCTAGATGGAAGTGAAAAAATTGGAATATTATGTAATATTTTATTCAATTACTATTTAAATTCATGACTTTATTTCGTTCAGACTAATTTTCCTCAATTCTATGTTAACCAAGATAATGGGATAGATAACTAAGAATTTGTTTCCATAAACCATCAGTAGTAACATGGTAATCAATGAAATATATGAATATCTATAACATTTTTAGGTAAATTAATCTCTTTAACAGCTTCATTTTTATCTTGATAAACTATTATTTTATACTTATTATCACATTTTCCATGTAAAGAACCCAATAAAAACTAGAATTCATTTTTACTAACATTTTCAAATAATATCGTTTCTATTGTGCCCTCTATATCATGCCTAAATAGTTACTTATGTACATCATATTATAAATAGTATATCCGATTTTTATTGATAAAAATAACCAAAATTATATCTAATAACTCAATGAAAACTCTATTTAAAGGGCCTATAAATATTAATGGATTATTTTTTTCACACAATGTGCATAACCACAGTCCCATAATTACAATTCCTCATGCCAAATTTTGTCCTAAAAATTTTATCCTCATTCACCTTTGGATGATGGTACCTAGACTTGAGATCGACCATTAAAAAATACAATTGACCATAAAGAATATTAAATAAGACATATATATATGATACCGTGATTACTTATTCTGAGTAGGGATGTTGTTAATTGATATATAATCGATGAAAAGGCTTGTCTTACAATCAATAATTTTATCAAAAAAATTAGTGACCCCTAGTGATGTGATCATGAAAATCTACTATTAATCAGAACACTATTGTAACTTCTTTTCAAATTCCGAATGTACTACTTTTACTACTTGATTATTAGGTTTTTTTAATTATCTTAACATACGGCACAATTTGAATTATAAAATAAATATCCTAAATAAAAATATATCTTGATTTTCAAAATGACTCTATTATGTATCCTACTAATCCGTTAATTCTATGATGAATGTATAAAAACAATGTATTATCACAAATATCAAAGTATGGTACATATACAAATCAAGAAAGAAAATCTATTTTATTTCAAAACCATGATATAATATAACATAATTTTCCTTTAACATTATAATTTTTGACTTCAAATAATCACTTGAATTCAAGTTAGACATTATTTTCTACCCAAAAAAGTCATAATCCTTCTTTTAAACATACGATACATATTTTACCTTAGAGAATTAAAATGATTCCATGAAAAACAATTATGAAGAATATAATCATGTTGTAGGTTCCTTTGAAAATAATATTCATTGAACACTTATAAAAACATTCTAATAGGAATAATCAAAATTTTCATATCTATCATAATTTTTTGGAGAAAAAAACCATTTACCATTTCATTTGAGATATATTTAGATATAAAATATAATCATAAACAATGCCCAAGGACAATAACATTCATAAAAAACATAAAATATTTTTCTATCACCATTAACATCAAATAAAATCTTTTAATTCCCTTTTGTTAGTTAATTAAGATATTGATATATTACATTCCTTTAAAATACAATTTTCAAAAATATAATACCACAAACAAAGGGAATGATCATATTCCAATAAATAAAATATTGAATCTTATAAAAGAAGAAAAAAATCATATAATTATTATAATAGTGGGTAATTTATTTCATATCCTAAATGATAAAGTATAACATTCCTCATACCTAATATAAAAAAAGTGAAAATGTTTCCTATAACAAATTTTAATAGATTCCTTTTGTAAATATTTTAAATAACTAAAAATTATGATTAATTTAATTTATAAAATAAATATATCAATATAAATGAATGAATTAATATATTATTAAAATTATTGAAATTAATTAAATATATATATATATATTAAATATTTAAAACATTTAAAATGTTGATTTGGGGTAATTTTTCCATTACAACGAGTTTATATTTTTAGATACAGTTGTTACCTTTGTGAAATATATCAATATGATAATTTTTTACCATAATAATATAATTTTCCAAATTTATTATTGATTTTATTTTACTTATATCTATATTTTACATAATTAATTAATTGAGTAGTTTTATATCAACCTTTTTTGGAATGTTCTGGACTTATATCATGAAGGTAAACTTCCCATTTTGTAGATAATTTTTTTATTAAATGAAATAATTTATAAGCCCTAAATCATTTATTATATTAGGGTATTATGCATAAATAAGTAATATGCAAAATATTAAATTGGTATATAGTAAAACATACTCTATGTTAGTCGATAATGATTTTTCAAAAAAATTATTCCTTTAATCTTGATCAGTTTCACACATTACAATAATAATTAAATAAGAGATTTTGTAATGATACATTCCTATAGAACTAATTAATATTCCTCCCTTAAATTTAATATTTCTATAAACATTAAATTTGTATATTTTTGGAATTCCGGAGATAAATGACTAAACCTAACGACTGTGAAATAGTTTTCTGTTGATTGAATAAAATTATATGGGATATGTTTTTTAAAATAATTATGTATAAAGAAAATTAACTTTCTTAAATTCAGTTTACCAGGAAGGCTGGTACACATTTTCCTACAACATTGACATATAGTTTTTGCATATTTTATAGGAATAACGGTGAATATAAAAGTGAATTTATACCTTATCATCAAATAAATCATGTTTATTATTACGTAAAAATTTAAGAGAATAAATTATTATTATTTATCTTGGATTCAAAACTATATTAAACTAAATATGTATACTGTCATTATCAAGTATGAAATTTATATTTTACCTTTCCGAATCAGTGATGTTTTCATTATAATGTGCCCTAAAATTATCCATATTGTACCTCAATTACATGAATTTAATAACTCTCCACTGATGAATCGCCTCAAGAAAATATTTAGGAATTGAAACATTCTTAAATTCCTCACATTCTATATAGTGAATCACATGGTATGATATTCCAAACCATTGATCACCATTTTATTTTTATTCCTCAAAAATATTAAATATAATAAGTTAAATTTATTTTTCTAGAGAATCCAAGACATTTAATATATTCTTTGTGTAATTAACACACCCTTCATTTTGAAAAAGGGAAGATGATCCACTAAATGGTCGAGGGTGATATTTTATAAAATACTCTACAATTCACATGTTCCTCTATTGTGAACATGGAATCCCTCTAAAATGGATACCACCACATCCTATATCATGTGTTAACTAAGATATCTCAGTAAAAAAATAATATGGTCCAATTAAAACTATTATATGACACTAATTGTGAAGGTGTGTAGCCTCATTTTGCCTTATATCATGACCCGACTAAAGATGGGGCTCAAGTTGCAACTTCTTCAAGAGAGCATCCATTGTTTAGGGGTTTTTGACAAGCATTGAAGGAATAACAATACTCAAGGAGGCCTTATCCTAATTTATATATAGACATGCACCCACAAACACATCAATGCAATAATAAAGATATACGAGAAATAGAAACTAAAAAGCTCCCATACGTTTAAACCAAATTAAATATAAAATAGAAATACTAATGTGATATGGGAAAAACAAGCACCCTCCAAAAAAATCAATAATAGAGTCTAACTTGCTCTGAAAAAGGCGATCTCTACCAAAATTAACCATAGAAATGTTCCTCTGACCAGCTTTTGTAAACACCTTGGTCGGTCAAGAATACTTTAATTTTCCTAACACATGTCCTCCATGGACTCTATAGAAATACATGTTTTCTATTAAAGTCAAAAAACATGGGCGGGAAAATCCCAGGATGGGTGACTAAAAAAACCACATTATTCACACCAAATAGACCACAATAATAGGGAGTGGATCAAAGGCAATAGTCCACATGACCTAGTCAGATGGAACCCCATCGAGAGAGAAACTCCATCTCAAATCATACTCAAATGTACATAACTAATCAACATTATCAAAATTATCCCAAATAGAATATTATGAAAAAATAACATATCCCATAGCTCAACCAAAAAAGAGATTCAAAGAAAAATCATAAAAACACAAGTATCTTGACATGGTGAGAAGATGTAATTCTCATTGAATAATCACATCATGTTATGAGAGTAGAATCATCTATCCACAAGAAGATAAAAATATAAAGCATGTGTCCTACCTCGAACCACATCCTCCCTGATGGAAGGAGACTAAACAAAATTAGGGTATGGTCTTAGAAGTGGAATGTATACTCACCCGTCACGGGGTGCCAACATAGACTATTAAGACCACTTAAGGGTTCCCAAACATCACCTAGTCGTACACATATCGAACTAAAATTTCCCTTAGGATTAGACCTCATTAACATTGATATGAAAATATTTCAGTCTCTAAAGGTATACAGAAAACCAAGAGATTACACTCTAAGAGCCCTACCATTCTAGGTGAAATCCATCCTAGATATAAAACTCCATCAGAAATAGCTCTACTATGAAAAATGGTACGTTTGAGAGAGCATGATCATTTAGGAAAAACATATATGGTCTAGATCTAATCCCAACACTTGAGGTTCTTCCATCATGAACATATGCACTTAGTAAAGTTAATGAAACTAGGTGGAGAGGCCACTCCTCACCAATTTCATCAAATTTAGGTTCTGCTGCTCTATAGAATGCGTCATGTGCATCTCTCATATGAGAGGGATTGAAGGGACACAAACCTTGACATTTCCATGTAATGGAAGGAGTATTATCTCTTAACTAACCTGTGAAACATCTGTCTCTCATTTAGGTTTTCAACCGCACATCATTCCGTAGAGGGAGAACTAAATCTGAACTAGGTATCGTGATTATCAATTTGAGGGGTCCACTCTTTGAGATTACACTATAAGGTCTAGGTAACTCTAACTATAATGGATAACCTTCTCCTCACTACAACTTGATGATGTGGGAGAACAAGTCTCTTTGTGAGGAACTACATCCTGGGATGACATGGGTGTACCACAAAGATAATGGGGGAAAAATACCATGATATGAAAGTGGAGTTAAACTCCATAGAATGAGGAATTTCACCCTAACCTGGTAGGGGAGTACCACTCTGTGGATACAGTACATGCACCCTAGTACAAATGGGGAGTGACTACTCTACCAGCTACATTACGGTGTGGGACCCACCCTTGTATGACATTGGAGTATTTCCCCTAGGTAGAAGGACCCACTCCCTATCATGGTAGGAGGTACCAAATCTTCCGGATAATTTTTTAATGGGAAAAAACACTACTGTATGATAGAGGAGTACCGACCCTAGGTTAGTGGAACCACTCACTACAATAGAAGAGGAGTACAAACTTTTTCATATCATTATATATGGAGGACCAACACCTAGGACCAATGTGGGACTTCTAACTCCAATGATAGAGTACCGACACTCTAGGATATTATGGGGTTCCAAATCAACCTATATGTCACATATGGCTGACCAACTCCACGGTACATCAGGGGAGTACCAACTACAAGGATAGAGGACCTGAAACCTAGTCAAGAATGGTATTTTCAACTTTATCTGACCCAAAAGTGTGGAGGGGTCGTTCACTATCATGGTATGGGAGATATATCCAAATATACATGTTTAAAGGTTAACCCACTCTTCAACCCATGTATATATGTACCGATAGTTCCATAAGTCCACCAATGATGCCCAACATCTCACATGTCTTCCCCAAACACATGAGTCTATTGAACACAATAATCACACCTTGATACGTTCTTTTTTAGCTGACACTAACTCACCTACATGATTTTAGATCATGCCATGATAATATGTCTCATTTGGGAAAGTGTTCCTCTTCCTCATTAGTCCAAGGCAATGCAAAACCACATTTCATCCCAAGGATCTATCCCAAGGTAATTGAAATCTGGGCCATAAATTTTGGAGACCCGTCTCTACTAAATCAAATAGGTAAGGGAAACATCTATCGTTATTCCATATGGGAGTACCAGTCCCGACACCACTCTTCAGGAACCACACTAACCTCCATCATTGTTCAAGAAATGCTAAGAGGGGGGACACACTTATCATACATTGTGTAGTTACACTACCACATGTAGGTCACCCATGCCCTATTCTATTAGTAAAGAACCACCTAACTTGTTTAAAGAGTCTAGGTAACCTACATCTTAATGTCGAATTGATGGGTACCAACCCTGATGTAAACCTAGTTCTTGACCCTAACCACATCTCAATACTTCTACTAGTACATAATAATATTATTTTAAACCATCTTCCTTATACCTCATATTCCAAAACCGAGGCCACCATCAAATTCTAAATAGAAACAAAATTAAGAAAATTTCCTCAGATGACTTAATCTGAGTCCTATAGATGGAGATACAGAAGACAGAATGATTCGAGAAGATCACCTAGAAGTACACAATGAGAACAAGGGAACACATGGTGTGTGGTCCAACTAGAGCACTCAGATGTGTATACAGTCATCATGGTTTCCAACCCATGTGTGTTACACTATGTGCATAGAAGGTACACAACATAGTCTGCATCACCCAGCCCCTCTCCATGTATTTTACCTATATTCTTGTACCAGACCTTGGGTCCACGTACATTGTATGTTTGTTAGTACAAAACCATAAGTTTTCATAATGATTATAAAGTCATGTCACCCTTCCACAAAAAATAGGTATTACATGGTGTGTAACCCATGTACTTGGAATGTTATCCCCAATGATAATCTTTCTCAAAAAAGAATGGCTATATGTCAAGTGTCTCTAGACTACACACCGTGTAGATTCCTTTTCCATTCATGAATTACATGAAAAAACAATTAGTTCTACCTAATTCATTCCAAAACCCACATATTTACTTATAAACGATAAACCATACCTGATATTGAGATCTAGACCATTAAAACTAAAAAAAGTATGGTATTATGACTAAAAATTAAAACCACCAACCTCAATGGAGAAATGATGAAACAATGGATAAAGAAAAATGCTATGATCATTCTTCTTCATGATATGATAATGATCTTCTTCATAAAATATTATCAGAGGAAAATATTTGAATCAATTTGTAATCGGTTTTTCATCCCCAAATAAAGAATATGAGGGTTGGCACACCTCCAATGGCCCGAAGGCCTTCATTTTTTTCTTGATTTTTGATAATCCACCTTTCAAGGGGTGAGTTGGAACCCCTACAAGGCCCGTAGGCATAAGTATTACATGGAACGTAGGGATTAGATTTATTAAATGCTTGTAGGCTTAAAACATTACATAGAACCTAGATTAACTATTTGGAGCTGCACCTCCCCAGCATCTTCATCCTGAAATCAGCTCTCCACCTTCGCAAGGCATTTCAGTTAGGCTTTCCCATGCATTCATCTGCTATTCCCAATGGTCGGTGATATAACCTATAATTCTTGAAATCCATTTATCTTATGCTATGGTGAAATCTATTTACTCATCCTCATTATAGAGCTTTTTCTTTGTAGGTTTTCTAGCTTGAATCATCACTTATGGTGGCCCGAAGGCATTGACGTGGCTTTAAGGCCTTACTGACATGAAGGCTTGGGTGTCCTGAAGGCCTTAAAGGACACGTGGACCGAATTGGTGGCTCAATGGCCAAAACGAGGGAATAGTCATTGCTGCTACACTACCAAACACTATCTGTTACAGTTCCCGCTACAGTCCAAATACCATTTCCGCACATTAACATCTACAGTACTACTACAATACTACTATAGTACTAGAAATATGCCTCCACATGGATTTGATCTCAGGTTTCTTGGATGCACTTAAGTAGTCCTTACCCACCGGGATGAGGCTCATATGCTAAATGGGGGTTGCTAACACCAACTCCTAGTGGGCGCCCCGACCAATCCCAAGTTCACTCCACACTCCCCAACTAAGAAATGGCTTTGAATCCCCATGAGAATAATACGCATAGTGTCTGAGTCTGGAAGGAATAGAGCATGTGCTATTTCCCAAAGAGATGGAGGGTTGGAAATCTTATTTGGTTGTGAACACCCAACATGAGGGATGAGAGGATTTTATATTGGATTAGGTTAATGGATTAATTAAACATTAATTAAACTAATTATTTCACCAAAAAAATGACCTTCTAACTTCACTCCAACCAAAACTTCCAATACAGGGAGCATTATATCAAGAGTACAGTAAAAACTACATTTCAAACACAACCACATTCTCATAAATACAATTTGAGAGTCCTCATAAGAGTTATACATATATTTCTTGTGAAACTATGAATGCATGAAAATGAATATTTGATTTTTTTTAAATCACAGTGCCACAGATCTATATGCTGAATATTTATTTCCCAACTTAGGGACGATATTTCAAAATATTTCATACTATTTCAGGGAAAAATAATCTTCCATACACATTCCCACATAATCTTTTATGTTTCATGTTATGTAAATCATTCATAACATATATACCATAGATGAAGAAGCATGGTGTTGTTAAAATTATATATTATTAATTTCATAAATTAGAATATCTTAATTTTTATAAACTATATAATCCTAAATAATATAATTTTTTATCCCCTATTAGATATCATGTAAAACAAACACATCATTTTTTAATCAGAAAAATAAATTTCTAATAGGATTTCTTTTTCATTGATTCTAAAAGATCCATTTTGGTTTATTGTTTTAGATTATTTGTTCATAAATCTTTTATAAAAAACCCCTATAATATAATGTGGACAATTACTCTATGAATCTTGTTTTCAAAAAATGAATACAAGTGAATATGAAACATGTTTTATATTTCGGAAAATATATCTTGATTTTCAAAATGACTCTATTATGTATCCAACTAATCCGTTAATTCTATGATGAATGTATAAAAACAATGTATTATCACAAATATCAAAGTATGGTACATATACAAATCAAGAAATAAAATCTATTTTATTTCAAAACCATGATATAATATAACATAATTTTCCTTTAACATTATAATTTTTGACTTCAAATAATCACATGAATTCAAATTAGACATTATTTTCTACCCAAAAAAGACACAATCCTTCTTTTAAACATACGATACATATTTTACCTTAGAAAATCAAAATGATTCCATGAAAAACAATTATGAAGAATATAATCATGTTGTAGGTTCCTTTGAAAATAATATTCATTGAACACTTATAATAACATTCTAATAGGAATAATCAAAATTTTTATATCTATCATAATTTTTTGGAGAAAAAAACCATTTACCATTTCATTTGAGATATATTTAGATATAAAATATAATCATAAACAATGCCCAAGGACAATAACATTCATAAAAAACATAAAATATTTTTCTATCACCATTAACATCAAATAAAATCTTTTAATTCCCTTTTGTTAGTTAATTAAGATATTGATATATTACATTCCTTTAAAATCCAATTTTCAAAAATATAATACCACAAACAAAGGGAATGATCAGATTCCAATAAATAAAATATTGAATCTTATAAAAGAAGGAAAAAATCATATAATTATTATAATAGTGGGTAATTTATTTCATATCCTAAATGATAAAGTATAACATTCCTCATACCTAATATGAAAAAAGTTAAAATGTTTCCTATAACATATTTTAATAGATTCCTTTTGTAAATATTTTAAATAACTAAAAATTATGATTAATTTAATTTATAAAATAAATATATCAATATAAATGAATTAATTAATATATTATTAACATTATTGAAATTAATTAAATATATATATATATATTAAATATTTAAAACATTTAAAATGTTGATTTGGGGTAATTTTTCCATTACAACGAGTTTATATTTTTAGATACAGTTGTTACCTTCGTGAAATATATCTATATGATAATTTTTTACCATAATAATATAATTTTCCAAATTAATTATTGATTTTATTTTACTTATATCTATATTTTACATAATTAATTAATTGAGTAGTTTTATATCAACCTTTTTTGGAATGTTATGTTCATATGTTTAAAAAGAGTTTCATATGATGAAATTGGTCTAATTGATTTTCATTATATCCTTAACAGGATAATTAAATTTTATAGTAATCACTCATATTAATTAATTTTAATTTTAGAGACATATTTTTATGATAAAAATGAATTATGTTACAATCATGGAGATGGTTGTAAGTACGTATGCATAATAAGCATTTAAATTTTTCAATGAACGTGAGGAAATAAATTTAATTATTATTAGACATATATATATATAGATTATTATATCATCAATATAATATTATATCTTAATATTTTCATATAAATATACCATCCATTGTAAAAAAATACATTGGTTTGTGTGGCTATAGTTCCCATTTACACACTTATGATATTTTTATTTTCTATTGGATTGAAAGGAGTGAAAATTATACTTATATATCAATAAAAATTATAATTTTATCTAATAAACATCTATCAAGGAGTGTGTAAAATTTTTAATTTACAATATCATAGTTTAACATTGTGGTTGACTGGTGCCATATCACTTGGGGAGATTCATAGTTATCTATTAACAATTATCTAATGAATCTTAAACAATTTGTTTTTTTCTTTTATTCTTTTATAATACAATGACTTATTGATTTATTTGGTAAAATTTTTTAATATGAATAAAATATACAAACATTCAATTAAAATTTATATTATAAAAAAATTACATGTTCTATAAGTTCATTTTTATGTACCTTCATTATTCATTGCAGTGGATTTTAATTTATTATGATAGTTCAATCATGAAATATCATGCATTAACTACTATCCAATTATTTATTGGTTTTTAAATATTGAATTTCTATTGAAGCTAAATTATACATAATATATTTAGTGAAGATGAAACACCTCAACCAAGAGTGTGGTAGCTTCGATGAACCAACTCCATCATATGTTGTTTCATCCATTAAACAGGTCACCACCACCATATAACGATATTGAATTTTTTTAAAGCGATGGAAAAAATATAAAAAAGAATATAAGTTAATGTTAGTATAAAGAGGTAGTATACAACCACTTCACTCAGGAAATTCGCTTTCATGGACCCCAAACTAATTCAGAAAATAAAATAATTTAAGAATTAAATTCAAAAAACAACAAACTTACTCTAAGGCCATGTCTTCGGTCATCCTTCAATTATCTATTGTAAGAGATCACTTGGTGGTACATTGAGAATAAGGGAAGAAAAATAAAAATAAAAAATTTAATTTGTACTGTAGAAACTTTTAAAATTAAATAGGATTTATTGAAATATATAAATAAAAGAAGTGAATTTAAAACTACAATTTCAGATGAGAAAACTAAAACATGAAACAAAATAAATTCATAATATTCTGATACGATGCCTTGGTTGTTCCATTACTTAGATGGAATATTTTTATGTGGATGAGGACCTCCAATAATAGAGCGAGTAATAAGACATTTATAGTGAAAAAACAAAACCCCTTGTTCTTATTTCATCAGAATATACAAAATTCCCAAGAATTTTTTTCTTTTATTATTTACATTATATCTTGACCAATATTCCTATATTTAAAACCCTACATGTGGACTGATCCATTTTAGGTGACCCATTGTTGAAAAAGTAATTGTGTTTATGGATCATGGATGTATGGCATGCATGGAAGTAGAAAATCAGTCCTTAAATAACAATATAATCATCAAAATGGCCGAATAATGATTCTCTCATCATGAATATTGATCCCCCCTATGAAATAGGCCTCATAGGGGTTCTCATGTGACAAATTTTCTCTTCTATAGTTATCATATGCATTTTATGTGATTTTCAGCATGATTATGATACCTCTAGGGTTTCCTCTAGGAAATATCCAATGACTGGAGGTGGTAGTAGGTTATTTTCATGTGGAAAATGAGCAGAAGAGAGTGATGGAAGGGTGGAAGAGGAAATGTCTGAGGCAAGGTGACACATGAAAAAGATGAAGTGGAACCATTTTTTAATAATGAATAGAAACTTGAAAGGAGTTTTCCCCCATAGAAATTGAGATTGGTCTTAGTTCATGTATGAATAATATTCCACAATGATAATATATCATATTCTTAATTCTTGAAGTGGCTACCCCATACACTTCAGAAATTTACATCAGTCCATGCTAACACATGTGTCTTATGCAGGATTGGACACATCCAATACACTTGTAGGTCTCTCCCCATTGTCCTAAGCACCATTATGTCACAAGTGTGGGATCTCAAATCTTCATTTATATCAATTAAACATTTTAATGCATGTAATAATTGTGTGAATTTCATTTAAAATAAATATAAATAGTTTAAATTTTATAATGAAAATATAATTGAGTCAAATACACTCACACATGACCTATGATTTTCCTCAATAATTTAATTAAAATATTTAATTTATGAGGTAACCACTCTTACCATTATTAAAATATAAATTCTATAAGATAAGATAATTATAAATGTAATAACTTATTTTCTTGTTTCACGTTAATCATTAATTAAAGTAAAAATATTTCAATGAACCAATCAATCTATAAATTTTAATTTAATCCTTCTCAAAATAATTTAACTTGTCCTTTCATCCCCTAATGTTTCTCATTTTATTATTATTTTACTTTCCATTTGATTATTTATATCACATTGAATCTTTGCACTCATCACTCATGAAATAAATTCATGTAGATTTTTTTCTCATATCATGAGAACATTGTCCTTATCCATATGATTACAAATGTTCTACTATATCCACATTGTAAAAAAGTGTTAAATTACATATTTAAGACAATATTATCAAAGGTCAAATTACTCTATGGCTTAATATTTGGAGTCATTTATACAAAACATTAATCTACAAGGTGGTGGTTTATCTATTAATGTATAATTAAAGACATCTAAAAAAAGTGTTATGAAATTATTACCTTAAAAATGACATAAACCATATTCAAATATCAATGTAAAGGTTATGATTAATGTGAAAAAATATTCAATGATGTGAACCTTTTATAATTTTCTCAACATATTTTTTTCAAGGTTCATGTTGAAATTTATTTTTTACAATTTAAATAATATTTTTGGAATTAATCATACATCCACCACATAACCTCATATGAAAAAAATACATTTCTTAGTAGTTGTTATTATTTATTCATCCACATCACAACCCATTCTTATTTTTTGTTTTTTTCTAAATTTTTTTCAATAAGTAATACTAATTAATATAATTGGATAAAAACTTCCCAATTCCAAATGTATCTCCCCCAAAAAATTTCATTTCAATATAATGTTTCTCTTTCAACCAAGACATCCCTACCCCCACACATTAGTATTAAAATAACATTTGAAATACAAATTGTAGATTAGAAATGGATTAAAATGTGTTGAAATGTACCTCCTCTTAAATATGTTCATTCATGATATATTTTGAATAATTAAATATTAATTTATTTGATTTTCATAAGGAATTATGAATATTAATAAAAATTCCACATTAATTTTAAAATTTTTTTCATTATCATATATTTTACAAGATTAAATTACAGTTTGATAAAGTGACATGAACCACTATCACTAAAGAAATATGATAAATATAACACTGATGTATTAAATAGTAATAATAATAATAATAATAATAATAAACCCATTCCAAAAAAATTATATTAAACATGTGAAAAAAATGGATATGGAAATTTCATTTATAAGAATCAACCAATTACATAAAAAAACTTGTCACCATTTAAATATCCAAGATCCATATAAAAATTAAAATCCACACATTAATCATTCTATCTTTTTACTATTGATATTTTAAAAACGGAATTAATGGGCTCATATAAAACTCATATCTCCTAAATATGTCATGTAACTAATGAATTCTTTGTGCTAGAATGAAAATTCCAATTTAGTAAACTTGTTAAAATATTAATCTTACCTCAAGAAAAATAGAAAAAATTAGTGAGTTAATTTATTAATAATGAAATAAATAATTCCATGTTCACAATAAGCGTTAATCTGCTTCCATTATCAAAAATTTTGGCGCTGCATTTTTCCATCATGGGCCTATAAAAGAGAATTAAACATTATATCACAAAGACCATGTAATTAAATCTATAAAAATATAAGGGACATTAGATACTTATTAACCTAATCCTAAGAATTATATATAATTTCATTTGAATAAAATTTAGGATAAGTCATGGTAAAACCCACCAAAAGGGCCATATATTTTCACTACCTTCAAAAATGATGTGCTCGATGAAATCAATAGTCCATTAGATAAGGGATCTTACTTGATTGGAAAAATTAATGACTTTCCCAAATTGTGAATATTAATTTTTTCGAGGAATAATCAATAGATAATGTGCCCCAAATTCATCCCCATCACAATTAGGTATAGTTTTCATGACAGGGGTAGGATAAAGTATAGATAATCATTTTTATTGGTTGATACTTGTGAAACCTCTTATTTATATTCATGTTATTTCCCATTCTGGGACTGATGAATTGTAATTCTAAAATAAAGTATAGAATATTAGTTAATGGGAATTTAAAACAATTCATTTAAAATCATATTTCAATTCATAAATGTGATTATCCAACAACTTTTTTCACCCTAGAAAATGACCTTTGGACATCCTACTGGGATTCCCCTAATGTATGGTTAATAAGTGATAAATGGTCCATTTTTTGTAAAAAGGATAATATCATTCCTCTTGATCATCCTCCAACACAAAACAAGAGTTAGTAAATTTTGAAAAATCAAAATAGTGGGAGTCAATGCTGAATTCAAATTGAATAAATAAAATGAAGTATGGTTTAATATATGGTAATCTCATTGACATTACACTTATTTAATCTATTTCTTAGTTGAATTTTCCCCTTGATGTCATCTTTCACTAGATAATGGTAAGATGATATGGTCGTCTATCATCTCTTAAAGTTCCACCAACTTAGTAGTGTGTTCGTATATATATTGGTACTAGTACAGTTTTGCTAGTGATTTTTCCATATAGGTAGGGATATCACATTTAATTACATCATTATTCTAGTTATTCCAAAAATAATCTTATTATTTTTCAATTCTTCTATAAGTACATTATTCATCATATTTACTATCTAGAGCTTCATAGTTTTCTTGGATGTTGTTATGAATATGGTTGGGTTGCTGGCCATCATCAACTATGGAATTAACCATGAAACATACTGACCAGGATCACCTTTAAAACGGTGGCCTAACCGGTTGGTTACATTACCTTAGGTGAGTTCCCCCATATTAGAGAGGGTATTCAATAGTATCAAGGGTCTTTTAAGGTGATTGTGAGGAGACTATACCCATTATCCTAGTCGCACAACAGAATAATAGAGTATAAGTAAAATACAATAGCAAAAGTTGAAATTAAATACGAGACAAAGTAGAGGAAGAAATTTTTTAACAAATTTATAAAATTGGCCAAAACCAATTATATAGAGGATGAATTAATGTCATTGTGTTGATACTTACTAAAAGAAGTAAAAAAACAAAATGCATGACAACACTGAGTCATAATAAAGAATAGATAGTGATGCCCCAAAGGTGATCTCCTCGAGCATCCCGAGATCCATCTTGAACCATTGCTGCCAACTCCTAGATACAAACAGCACAACAAGAGCATTCAATCATCATATGAAATCATGTGAACAAGAAAAGTCTATTCAGGTACCATAGTGCAAGGACTACCCAAGTAGGGTGTGAGATATAAATCTCAGTAGGCCAAAACCACCAGTATCTAACCCAATCTAGACAATGAATTGTAATTTAAAATGTGTTCCATATAAAATAATTTTTTGTTATTTTAATTTAAACTAAAAACTAGGCTTAGTTACCTAAACAGACACTCTTCCCATGCCACCTACTTCTTCTTAATGCAGATTTATGAAACAAGTACCTTTAAGAAGCAGTATGTATATTTATATATAAAAAGGCTAGAAAATAGAGGAATAAAAAAAGGAAGAAACTCCAAATAATATGATTTAACTTCAAGTATTATATATATATATCAAAAAATAGTGTTATAGGAAATCATAAAGGTGTCATAAACCACATGGAAAACCAAACCTGATCTTTATTATCATTATGTTTATGTTTTAGAGTCAAAGTCTTAGCTCTTCAAAAAAGGTATCCCTTTGGTATATACTTCAAAATAGCCTATACCACCGAGCCCATACAAGGAAATCATTCAAAAGGAATAGTATCTCTCGGTGCTTGGATTTACCATTATATTGTCTTGGTATCACATAGAAGGGGTCGATAATCGCCTAAGGATTGATGCAGGTAAATTCCCAATGAGTATGCCCTCGATAATAACATTTGGAACTACTATCACTCATAGGTATTTAGAAAGCCTAGGGAAACCAAACAACATCTTTTTTATTATTTGGATCAAGTTGAAGATTCAGAGTCCGAGCTCATCCTAAATGGTATAATTTCAGAAGATCCTTCATATTACCTAATACCACTGATCCCATCTATGGAAATCTTTTTAAAGACCCAGTATCACTTCGAAAATTTCTTTAACATGAGACCATCTCATTATTACACAAAAGGGGTCGAGTATCACCCGAGGTTTTGTGTAGACACTTTTCCAACAACTTTTTCCTTGATAATCCCTTGGGGAACTGATATCACTCACAGGTATTTAGAAATCCTAGGGAAACCAAATATTTTCTACATTGTCTCAAAAGAATATGTTTAGAATTCCAGTCAAACCCCTTGAACAGGGCAACACAATTTGGAACTTTCATTTCTAGTATAATGTAATCAAAATAATATATCCTTAACAATACTCAATGATAGATTATCAATAACATTAAATAGTATAAGATAATATACTTTTTTCATGTAGGGAATTCAACCAAATATATCCAATTACATTAATTACATATGGAAAAAGGAAATATGGCATTTATGTGGGGCAAAACTAAAAGGGGTGGCCAAGTGGGAAGGAGAACACACCAGATGGGGTTTTCCAAAAATGAAGGCCACACTGACTCTGTTGAACAAACCATACAATTTAATAAGGTATAATAAGCTATCAGTGGACGGTTGCAACAAGGTGAAAAATGATGTGACATGACATGACCGGAGAATTAAAGTCGAGAGTGTGAACACATATTACTAGTCATCCTAATTAAAGGTAGTTCCACACACTTGAAAGGGGAATTTGGTCTTCTATCATTTTTCAATGGAGCAGTGTCATTTAGAAATAACAAAGAAGGGTCTCGTACCAACATGTCATTAAACAATTATAATTTTCAAAATAAAAAGACATAATACATTAAGGAAGGAAGGTATAGAAATCTACCACTTCATTTTTATCTTGAATATAAATCACCTACATTGGAGGAGTTTAATTTGAAAACATGTCATTGCGTTACCAAACATTAAATTTAGTGATATTTAACATTTATTTTAAAACTATTTTAGCACCAAAAAAATGTTATAAGCTATGTTAACAAAAAATAACCATAAATCATCATTATGAGTTTTTTCAAAAAATACACCTATGTTGGAGGGGTTTTAATATTATCCTAAAATAATTTATCACATTTAAAAATTCTAGCAGGAATCATAATAAATTATCATTAAAATGACAGTTAAGAAATACTTTAATACATTAAGTAAATACATATAAATGTGAAGTAATAAATTTATTAAAAATATTATTTGATGCATTCTTTAAATTAAAAGGAAAAGGAATGGGATCCAACCTCAAGTAGAACAACGCCAATAACTCCAGCCCTTCAACCTTTTTAACTAATTTCTGTTACACCCCCACTAGGTATACACACATTCAAATACAAGCAGGGACACCTATCCCATACGAACACACTTTTATGACCATGGGAATGTGCAAGGTGATACTTCATTATATTCTTATATGCATATAACCATATCTACTCACATAAGCATGAAATTTATATATATATATATACACACATAGTAACACTTATCCCCAAAACGTATAAACACTTCCATTCATGAATATAATTTTATCTGATGAAAATATTTATATAAATACATACCTATGAAAACACAAGAGAGTCTCCCGTTACATGGAGACTCGAAAAAACATTATAGGAAATAAATAAATCAGGTGTTGATAACAAACCAAATTGAAACAAAATCACATAAAACCAACCAACTCCCTTGGTATAAAAAAGATGGACCAAATCACCTGAACCACCTAGAATTAAGCGGCAGTTGATGGAATACCAATAAACACATCCAAGTAGACCTTGTTCACAACATGTGATAGATCGAAGGAGTTTTGCGAAGAGATATGGCCCGGATTTGAATATAAAAGGAGGGTTGTGGAGGGTGTAGCATGCAACCTAGGTGGAACCCAATGTGGGTCTCTAAATATCTCATTGGGATCTTCTAGGGGGTCTGGAACCTACTAGAAAACAAGTCTAGGAAGGTCATGCAAAGGGAGGTCACACTACCGAGGAAGGTTCGCCGAGGGGAGTTATGACCATGGAGGAGAGGAAAGAGAGGATCTTGTGCATAATGGGGTTGTTGTGCAATCTAGAAAGAAGGGGAAGGGGGATCGCGTAGATGAGAACGGAGATACCCTTTTGGGAATTATTAAAAACAAACCCTAATTAAAATAAAATAAAAAATAAGAATAATAATTTTTCGAATAATAATAATAAATGTACTAATTATACTTATAAAATTATTAAATAAGAACTATAAAATAATAATTATTAATTTATTAATATTATTATTGGAACCATAATTATTATTTTTTCATTTAATTAAATTTAATTTTCAAAATATTTTCACTTTAATTTATTTAATTAAATTTAATTAATTAAAGACACATTGTTACGTCAACTCTTAGAAAGAAAAAGGTTTTAACATTTGGTTTTAAAAACAGACTGCCCATCTCATAGAAAAAATTAATTTCTTGTGCTTTTTCATCTAGTTCAAAACATAGAATGTTATAACCTTACCACCTTAGAACATCTTGTCCCCGAGAAGCCTTCAGTAACAACATAACCATCATTAGATCCACAAGAGTCATGAGGCCTCTACCAAAATGGCGTATTGAATCTCAAAACACCCAATTCACGTTTAAGACTTGATTAGTAAAATGGAATATATAATATTATGATATGATCCAAAGACCATTTTCCAATAGAAACACCAAGCTGGTACATATCCAACCGCATTCACCTAGATACACATTCAGCTAGAGACACGACCATGTATTCATCTCATTAAATAGCTTGTCAAAGATACTTCCGACCATAGGATTTAATGATAGTAAGATGAAAATTATCCATTAACCATAAATCCCATGTCGATCCAACATTTTATGAAAAGACATGGTCAACACAAACCGCACTTCTGTCGCAAGGAAACATAAGGTGAGACCAAAAATATCATTACACGGGGGTTTAAACAAGAACACCACTATCAGTTCCATTCCCAAGCCTACTAAATTTATTCACATATATGTTTTGTTTAAATATCTACATGGTTTAAAATAATAATCATGTACACATTTAAAAAAACAATAGACACTTGATTTAGCTAATGCCCCTGGGGAAAATCATGTTACAAAAAGTACCTAACACTAAGCAGAAAACAATAACACTGAAACATGGAACATTAATAAAAAAGACATGCTAAAAGAACAAAATACTGATACAAGTAATACAACATAGTAAACATACATCTTGAAAATAGGCCATCATGCTATATAAATACAAAACATGGTATAAATTTAAGACACTGAATCATATCAATTGGAAAACAAAAATGAAAGTACATGATATGGAACATGCATGGAATGTGAATTCTTATGTGCCTAATATGATTTATGAAATGATTCATACATTCCTTTATAGGTAAAGGGTAATATACCATAAATATAATAAATTCAAATGTAGCTGAAATCACACATATCACTCGAGGTGAAATCATATCAACTGTAATATCAAAAGGAATGAAAAACGTTTCCCAGACCTAGACACTTTGTTATTTCCCATACATGGGGTGAATTGTCCCACAGATGATTATTAACCTAGAAATGACACATTCCTAGTCCCTTGTATACCAAAACATATTAAGATTAATGAAAAGAAGTTATAATACTACTCTCTAACATACCGACCCAGATAATCTCTAAGATGGTGGTCGGATCTGTGGGTCACATAACCCAAGGCACATCCCCCTGTATGCCAGAGGCTGTCGAATATTAGTTAGGATCATAGAAAGTGATATTAGAGAGACTATACCCTCTTATGATAGTTTCATAATGGTATAATAGAGTATTCATAAAATAGTACAGTTAAAGAAAAAATTAATTACGATACAAAGCAGCAAAAGAAAAATTTTACAAAAAAAATATAAAACTGAACAATGCCAATTATTCAGAAGATTAAAGCATGTCATGGTGATGTTACTTACTAAAATAATTAGACAAAAAATCATTCTTTAAAACACAGAAAAAAATAATGAAACGATAGCAAATCCCCACATGGATTCTCCTCAAGCCTCCCGAGCTCCAACTTGGTCCTTTTCTCCCATGTCCAGATACGAAGAGAACAACATGAGTAGACAATCATCATCTACTATATTGTGAATATGAAATCCCCTCATGGGTACCCCTGTGCAATGCTGGCATGAGTAGGGTCTGAGATATAAAACTCAGTAGGATAGAACCACCAATATCTAACCCAATCCACACATAAAATTGTAAATTAAAAAGTGTTCTGAATAAAATAAAGCCATGTGATAGAAATTAAAACTAGAAAAATTGTCTAGGTTCTTAAACACACACACTTCGCATACCACTTACTTCAACCTAAGCTGGAAATCTAAAAAGAGTACCTTTATGAAGTAGTTTGAATATTTGTATATAAATATGATAGAAAACGGAGGGAAAACCAATTGGAAACATACTCCAATTCATGTGCTTTAACTTCATGTCTAATATATGTATTAACAAAGAGTGTCATAGGACATAAAAAATGTGTCACAAACCACAAGGGAAACACAAGATTATCTTTATTAACATTATTTTCATGTTTTTGAGTTGGATTCTAAGCCCATCCCAAAAGGTATCGCTTTGGCACATCCTTCAAATTACCGAATACCACCGAACCCATACAAGGTAATCTTTCAGAATACCATGTATCTCTCATGTAATGTCGTTACCATGAGCCCATATTGATATGGAAAATAAGGGGTAGAGTATCACCCATGGCTTGGCATAACCACCTTGGCATTGTGTCTATCCTCGATAATACCTTTGGGAACCAATATCACTCATATGTATTTAGAAGGCCCTGGGACACCAAAGATAACCTTTATTATTATTATGTTCAAGCTTTAGAGTCAGAGTTTGATCCCATTCCAAAAGGTAACAATTTGGTACATCATTCAAATTAACACATAACATTGATCTTATCCAAGTAAATATTTTTAATGTCCATGTATTGTTCAGGGCGTGTCTTCACCATGAGTCGTCCATGTATTACATAGAATGGGTCAAGTATCTTGCGAGGCTTGGCTTAGCGACTTTTCATATGATTGTTTCCTCGATAATGCCTTTGGGAACTAGTATCACTCATAGGTTTTTAGGAATTCATGGGAAACCTAATAGAATATTTATTTCTTCATGATAATAAGTGTAGAATGTAGGTCAAACCACTAGAACATGGACTCACATTTTGGCACATTCTTGTACAATAGAATGTAAGAAAAATCATATGTCCTAAACAGTACTCAATGATCAGTTATCATTGAAATAAATTCCTAAAAGATAAACAGCTTGTTCAAGTATGTCATTCATCTCAAACTATGTCATTACATTTATAGCTTAATGAACAAGGAAATATGGAATTTAGGAGGGGCACACCCAAAAGGGGTGTCCAAGAGGGAAGACGAACACCCCGGATGGATTTCACCATAGGCGATGGACATAAAGACTCTATTGAAAAAACCATACAATATAATATGAGATAAGAAGGAATTTCTATAAGGTCATTATGAGATGAATAATGTTGTGACTTTACATAACCGATGATGTAAAGGTGATAGGGTAGAAAACCTATAAAGGTCATCCTAATTAAAAGTTGAGCCACACACATGGGAAATGTCTTGGGTCTTCTATCATTTTCCTAAAAATTGACATAATTTATAAATATCTAGGATATATAAAATCAAATCATGCCATTTAACAGTTATAATGTCGGGCATAAAGATACATAAGACATTAAAGTGGGAAAGAAAAAAATATACCACTACATTTTTTTCATGAAGGCAGATCAACTCTAATGGAGGAGTTTTGTTAGAAAACATGTAAATACTTTATCAAACATCTCAATTAGTGATATTTAACATTTATTTTAACACTCGATCATTACTAAACAAATGAAATAAGGAAATAAATCTGAAATGAATCATAAATAATCACATTTGTTTTCACAGATAGTGCACCTCTGTTTGGAGGGATTCTATTATGAAACATTGAATTTCTTATCAAGCAATCATTTATCACATTAAAAACCTCTATCAAGAATCACACTAAATTCTCATTGAAAAGGTTGTTAATTTATAATTTACTGTATAAAGTAAATACTAATAAAAGTGTAGTAATAAATTTATTAAAAATATAAATTGAGGCATTCTTTAAATGAAAATGAAAATGAATGAGATCCTAAATCTAGTAAAACAAAGCCTTCCACTCCAGTTCTTCAAGATTTAAAACTAATGTTTGATGCTCCCTGTAACCCCAAAAGGTTTCATAGTCTTTAATTCTTCAATGTAATTTAATAATTTTAACTACAGACAACACCGAGTTCAAGCACACCACGACTTACCGAACTAGCCACTCAAAAGCGGTTATGAATATTATTTACTGAATTTTTCACATTATTTAATAATTATAATTTTAGAATATATATAATGAGTTTCTTAGACATAATGTAATGACAAATTCATTTTTTTAGATAAATGAAGTATTTTTCAAAAAAATACAATTTTACTGCTTTTTAATGGAGAAAATTTTTTAATTCCAATATTTGAATCATTTATACTGTATTTGAAAAAATAAACTGATTTTTTAGATTTGGGATATATGAAGGTAGATTCAATAAATTTTCTGTTTTTTTCTGATAACGTTAATATTTATGTGAATAGTGAAAAATACTATATTTTAAATGAAAACAACTTTTTAAATCAAAATAATTTATAGTGTTAAATTATAAATTTTAATGTTTTGGAAGTATAATTCGATGATATTTTAACCTTTTAATCTAATTTTGGTCATTATAAGTAATTTCTCTTTGAAATTGGACATAAAAAAGTGACAATCTTTTGATAGTTATTATTTCTTAAAAATGCGTTTTTTAGTTTTGACAACGGGAATTAATATTAAATTAATTAATTAATATTATATGTTTTTAAATTGTTAAAATAGAATTCATTTTTGAATTTGGAATATCAAAATTAGCTTAGGGTGAATTTTTGGTATTTTTCTGAAAACATTCATTTTTTGAAAAATAGTGAAAAATACTCCGTTATTGTTTAAAACCCACTAGTTATGTTAATAATTAATTATTTTATTAAATTTTGTTTTTAGTCATAATAGATACATAATAAATATATTAGATCAATGTTATTCATTTGATTCTTTTTTATAACAAAATTAGATGTATAAAATTTTATTGAACTTTTTACAGTGGTTTACCCACCTTCTAGGAGAATTTGAAAATTTTTATAAAACATAAGTTTACCACTTCTGTGAGTTGAATTTCAAAAATCTAAGAGACATGGTTAACCCCAATAATTAAAATGTTGCTCAATAAGATGAAAATAATTTTTGGTGAATAGTATATTTTGGCTTTTACTTCCCACAGTTGAAATTAAATAGGGTAATTAAGAGTCAAAATGATATTATAATTACCTTAACACAAGACCTAATTATATTTGAAAAATGTAATTATACCAAAAACAACCATAGGAATAAAATATTACCCTTTAGGTCCACTTAGATTAGATAGGACATTTATTATTATTTAATATAAAGAAGAGTTAAAAGTGGTAAATTGAAGTTCTGAAAACTAAACAATTTTAATATAGGGTTATACATAAGATTAATTCATCTATAAGTATTAATTAGAAATATAAAAAGATTTACAACATAATTTTTTTTTAGACATTAAATAAATTGATTTATTTATGACACAATGATGAAGTAATAATTACATTATTAATGAATGATTCAAATAGTTGATATTCTAAATACCCAAATAAACATAATTTGATAATTTTGATTAATTACAATAATTTTTAGATTAATAGGACATTTTAGGGTTGATTAGATAAATTTTTCTCGAACTGATAAGGTATTTATGACTTAAAAAAAACAAGATACCAAATAGTGTCAAAATTGAAATAAATTAATTTTTAAAATAATTCATATATTATTGGTTGAGATAATTTTACTAAAAATGTATTGTTCATACAGAGGGCATTAGTAATATTATATATGTTATTAATGAACCACTTGAGGTTATCATGGGTGTTTATAATATGTTTATTAAAAATATAGTGTAATAACACAAGAAGACACAGTAAAAGATAAATTAGTAAACATAGAGTTAAATATAAAATATAAAATTAAAATGATGACCTAAACTTGTATAAAACCTATTGAATGAGATTATTTCTACTAATCCCCACTTTAGGTTCTATATAAATCATTTTGGAGCCATTATAATCTGAATATTATTTTTTTATAAGATAATATTTCTATCCTTTCCTAAGGTTCCCCATACCCCTCTTATAAAAGGGCACCCCCCTTCTCTCAAATTCACACATTCAAAGACATTTGACTCAGCCAAACCATACCAAAATATCATCTTTTCATCCAAGAGGCCTTACTTTGGATATAAATCCAACTTAAAGAGCTATTTTGATAAATTCCAAAGTAAGAACCCAAAGAAAACGTAAATGTTTCATCACTTCTTTCAAGTTATTTTCTTCTTCCACTTCCAATTTCATTGTTGTTTCCATTATAAAATAATAACTCCAATATATCTTATATACTTTGATGTTATTATAAAAATGGTACAACCATATTAATTATTCTATCCATCCCATAAATGACAATGTCACCATACGTGTGTACGTACGGATTACTGTCTCCATGTCGTGGTGTAGTTTGTTGTTCAATCATTTCATTATATGGATAGGTATAATAATGAGTATAAATGATGTAAATAATAAATATAATATGTTAATGATTCTTCTCATATGATATAATTTCCAATTACATATGATTTTCCTATCAATATAATGATATTGTCGCTCGTGCGTACGTACAGATTACCGTCTCCACGATGAGATGAGATTAATTTCCACGATCTCCATTGAACGATGATTATAAAAATATATATATTATTAATAAGTATGTAATATATGACATAATAATATATGATATATAGGTATATACTTACATATACCTTATTCTCTTACTTTTGTTCAATGCGATATGAAAACGGAAACAACATTTATGCGTACGAATGGCATACCATCTCCATAAACGGTGCCTTTCATTTCATATATCTATCTATTATTAATATTTATTTTCTAAATATATATGAAATATAAATCAAGGTTTATATTTTTTAAGTATTTAATTCATGATCTAAATGATACAATCATGATTAACAAGTTAATACACGTACGATAAAAAAGTGATTATTACCTAAAATGTCAATTTAACATGGAAATCATTATTAAATAGGTAGTATAAAGCCATTAATGGATCATATATGATATAAAAATTATGTCTGTGGTTATTGGATAATTTAATAACAATTATTTAACTATTATAAAATCTGTTAACGTACCCTCTAACAAGGAAAAGTGTAAGGAAAAGGTTAATTTCACAATATCGTTATTATTTGAAGTTGTTTTTAATAAAGTATTTACTAGAAACTCTTTATCATCCACACACATGTTTCATAAAAATGTATTTCAATACATTTTCCCAATTTAATGTAAAATGGTTTATTGTAATTTATACCCTTATTTGACCTTATATGTTTTTGAAGGGAATCTTTCCATAGTTTTCCAAACAAGGTACTTTATGACCTTTTCGAAAAAATTAAGGTAAGAAAGTTTTTTTAACTTTTAGAGAGGGTGGGGATATTTTCGAACATTATAATATCGTCAAAGATTCCCTTACAATATTATCAGATTATTTTCAAAATAAATGTTTTCTTTATTATTATGTGACTCTTAAATTATTTCAAAATATAAAGATATATTTCTCTCAAATAGTTTTTATTTCATCGGTGTCAATATACTTTGATAAATTTTACACTATTTTAAAGTTGATTTATTATGATACAAATCTTTAATATTTTATATAAGGTTTTGTGACATGTTTGACTGTGGATTATTTATTTTTATTACATTCATGGTGTATGGTTAAAGTATTGGAATTTCATATGATAGTTTTAATAAGAATGTTTATATTATATTTCAAGTGTTTATTAAGATGAATGTATTGAACTAGTATGTTCTGGGTTGGGGACCGATTAAAGTAGGCCCTCCAGGCTGGGGTCCGGTGATAGAAAACCCTCCTGGTTAGAGTCTGGTTATAGAGGCTATCTAGTATGGAGTCTGGTTATAGAGGCTCACTAGGTTTGAGTCTGGTTATAGAGGCTCTCCGGGTTGGAGTTCGGTTAATGTAAGCCCCTTAGTCCTGCCACGGTGCCTTGACACAGAAATTAATATCTGGTACTATACATTCCTTCATTATGAAATTAGTTTTTACATGTGATTATTCTAATAGTAGAATATCCATGTTCATGTTAGTATGGTAATTATTTATTTATTTTTTCCATATTATTTTCATGTTTAAATTTAAAAAGTTTATGTTTTTATTACACATCTTGTCTTAAATGTTTCTATCTTCCTAGAAATTATTTACCCTTACTAAGCATTTGAGATCACCCCTTTCTTATATTTTATTTTCCCATGATCTGAAGAATTGTTTAATGTTTGATATGCAGGGTTATGATAAGCGAACAATGACATTCTGACATGATTATTTTTCTATTTTGTATGTTATAAAGTGTAATGTTACGTTCATGAATGTAATCTATTTCCCAAGACTGCTAAACTGATCGTTCATTCGGGACATGATTCCTTGTAGTCATGCCAATGTATTAAAATAATGCACCAACTCTGGAAATCTAGGGTTAGGGTGTAATAGTTAGTATTAGAGGATGTTTAGCAATATCCTTGGAAAATAGATTTAGATAAATTCTGATTAGAGCACATTACCATACAATACAATTTGAGGATTAATATAGAAGAACATTTTATAATTTTGGAAGTGTAGATATTTTGTGGGTTTTCCAATAAAATACATCCCTTTCTAGGTACGAATTGGTAGAGGCGGCTCTAGCACAGATATACCAAGGGGTAAAACCTGAAAACCCTGCTTTGAGCTAGAATCGAACGAGAATAGGTGCACGACAACGGACCTTGCTGCACTCTTGGTTACGACACTCCCATGAGATATGCTTTGGATAATTCTAATTTTATTTACAAATCATTATGAAGGATTTATGAGTATATATCTCCATAATAAAATATTTTTATGATTACAAATTATATCCATAAAATATTCAATTTAAGTTATATATTTTACAAGTATATAATTATTCATTACGATTCATAAACTGAACTAATCTATGCCATTGTATATAAATGGTGCCCAGTTGAAGGAATGAGAACTCCATAAATACGTATGATCCAAATCGTAAGAAAGATCATATCATTCATGGTATACATATAACATTTAGAAGAGAAATAGTCTCCCATGTATTCTCGACATATGAAGAAATAATTTCATCTGTTAATATGATAAGTAATGAATTCTTTGAGTCCTATGGATTTTAAGGGATGCAAGAGTAGAATAGGATGGTAGATAGAATAAAGGATAAAGGGAAGAGGGGAAAGAAGGATTTTGTTATATTTGATAAATGTTGAATGAATCACCTTGGTAAATGCTTAAAGGGAATGAGAGTTTATTATAAGTATGGAGAAAAAATATAAGAAGTATGTGATTGCAAGGGTAAGAAAAGGGTTTCAAATGTAAAATGATTCATCTGTAAGGCATGGTACACTACGTGAATCAATTTCCTAGTCATCATAGTATACCGAAAATGATGCTATTGGATAATAATATTGTTGTGATTCTACCTTAGATTATGAGTAATGACTTGTGTTCCTATGTTGTTATTATATAATTATTTCTTCTGAGTATTGTATCATCAATATACTGGTTATGTAAATTTTGGAGATAAATAAGGATTTTAATGCAGTACAATTTTATTTAGGATATGCGAATATATGGTTATAAAAAAATTGAATTAATATTAAGCTATTCATTATAGAAAATACCTGGTTGAAGGAATGTTAATTCAGCATATTCTCGTGATAATGTCATAGAGATTTTGGAATAATAGATCATTGAATTGGATAAATTATATTGGACATTTATGGCTTCCTTGAAACAAATTAATAGATTTTATATTTCATCATTGTTGGAATATTCGAAAATTTTGGATATAAATAATATATCTAGTATTCTATAAATAATAACTGAGAATGATTATAATCAGTAAGGTTTAATGGTAATTCAGGGTGTTACCATGTTTTAAAACAATACATGATGATGGTGATCACATGTTTTTACGTGGAAAAAGGATCTTCATTGTGTTTAACTTCCTTATTTATTTTGTACTGTGAGTTTGGATAGAATTATTTTGGATAAGTATAATGGTTGGAATGGATTGAGGTTATTTTTGGATTTTTATAAAAAGGAAAACCTAGAGGTTAGGCGACAACCAGTCACGTCACGCAAGGCCACAAATCCTGAACCAGCAACCGAAGGGCGACAATGGTGAATCACCAACCACTGGTCTAGGTGATATCCTAGATTATATAATGTTTTTTTTAAAATTTCTTATAAATTAATTATAAATACATTATTTTTTATCCATATATGATTACGATAAAGACTATATTTTTTTTAAATCTTTTGGTGTGAAATATGAGTTTGTGGTAGAAATTAGTTGAAAGATGAAACACTACTAGTCAAGTATATATATTTATATTATTTTTTTTCATATTATTCTATGAATATATTAATGATTAAACTTTAGGGATGGGATATTAGAACAAAAAATGTGTTATTATAATACATTTTGGTTTGTTGAACCGATGGTATTTTAAATCATCATAGGCTGATGGATTTGAGATCATCAATTTTAAACTTGTTTATGATTGGTGACTTCAATCACTCCATATAAATATTTACATTTTCCATATAATTATGTGTCTCCAATTTCCATCAATGATATTATAATTGTGATCATAATTTGGTGGTGACTTTTTCATTTCCCTTTCCTCTTATTAAGACTAAATTTTATTAACCCAACTTATGATGTGGGTTTTCCATAAAGGTATTTTCCTATCTTTAACCATTTATTTTTGAAGAATTATTTCAAATTGAAAGGATTAAATTTATTGATGGAGGGGATAAAGTAATACCCCAGGATTTCATAGCATATTATTTCTTCAAAGTAATACAATAACTTGCATTATACGCAAAATTGAGTTTAAGAACACCACGAATTACCAAAATAGCCGTTCAAAAGCTTTTATTAATAGTTTTAACTGAACTTTTAACTTTATATAATCCTTATAACATTAGAATCTGTATTATGAGTTTCTTAGACATAATTTAAGAACAAATTCATTTTTTCAGATAAAAGATTTATTTTTAAGAATAATTCAATTTTACCGCCTTTTAATAGTGGAATTTTTTTAAATCCAATATTTCATAATTTAATATTCAATTTGATAAAACAATATTCTTAATTTTAATTGGGACATAATAATTTATTTTCAATAATTTTTTTTTGTGTTTTTCTGATAACTTTCATATTTGGTTGAATAGTCAAAAATACTATATTTTAAATGAAAACAATATTTTTATTCATAATAATTTATTATGTTAAATTATAAATTTTAATGGTTTATTAATATAAATAGATTATACTTTAACCATTTAATCAAATTCTGATAATTTTAAGTTATTTCACTTTGAAATTGGAATAAAGAAGTGTAAATGTTTTGATATTTATTATTTCTTAAAAATACGCCTTTTGGTTTTGACAAAGAAAATTAATTTAAAATTAATTAATCAATATTATATGTTTTTATATTGGCAAAATAGAAGCCATTTTTGAATTCGGAATATCAAAATTATCATAGGGGGAATATTTTGTATTTTTTTTGAAAACATTCAATTTTTGATAAATAGTGAAAAACACTACGTTATTGTTTTAAACCCACTGGTTATTTAAATAATTAATTAATGTATTAAAATTTATTTTAAGTAAAAATAGATACATAATAACAATATTAGTTCAATTAAATTCATTGGGGTATTTTTATAATAAAATTAGATTTATAAAATTTAATTGATCTTTTTAGCGTCTTTTACCCACCTTCTATGAGCATTTGAAAATTTGTATAAAACATAATTTTAACACTTTTGTGAGTTGAATTTAAAATATCTTAAATACATGGTTATCCTCATTATGTAAAATTTGGTTCAATAAGATGAAAATAGTATTTGGTGAATATTATCTTTTGACATTTATTTCCCACAGTTAAAAGTAAATAGGGTAATTAAGGCTAAAAATGATACTATAATTACCTTATCACATGTAGTAATTATATTAGATAAGTTTAATTCAACCAAATACAACATTAGGAATAAAATATGACCCTTTAGGCCCACTTTTAATAGATTAGGACATTTATTATTATATAATTAAAAGAAGAGTTAAAAGAGTTAAATTCATGTTTTCATTACTAAACCATTTTAACATAGGGATATACATAAGATAAATTAGAATAAAAATATTAATTTGAAATATATAAAAAATTCATACATAATGGTCTTTTATTTATAATTTTTATACATAAAATAATTTATTTTATTTATGACACAATGATGATGCAGTAATTACTTTATTAATGATAGATTAAAATAATTGATATCATAAATATCCAAATAAAAGTAATTTGAGTCTTTTTATTAATTTTACTAATTTAAATGGTTAATATGACATTTTATGGTTGATTAGATAAATATTTTTTGAATTTATAAGGTTGTTATGAATTTCACAAAGACAAAATACAAAATATTATCAAAATTGACATAAATTAATTTTTAAAACAAATACTATATTATTGGTTGATATAATATTCCTTAAAAAATATGGTTCTGCCAAAATGCATAAATAATATTATATATTTCATTAATGAACCACTTGAGGTTCTATTGAATGTTTATGATATGTTTATTAACCATATAGTGTAACAATACAAGAAGTGACAATAAAAGAAAAATTATTTAACATAGAGTTAAATTTAAAAGATAAGTTTAAAATGGTTAACTAAATTATCTAAAACCATTTGGTTGAATGGATTTCGACCGATAAATACTTTAGATTCGATATAAATCAATTTGGAACCATTATTAACTGAATATTATTTTATTATAAAATAATATTTAAATATTTTCCTAAGGTGCCCCTTACCCCTCTTATAGTAGGGTACTCCCCCTTCCATCACATTAACACCTTCAAAGCCATTTGGCTCAGCCAAACCCTGCCCAAATATCCTCCCAACATTCTTTACTTCATCCTAGTGGCCTTCCATTTTTCATATGGCCATCTTATGGAGCCCTTTAGATCAAGTAAAAACGATGAACCCAAAGAAGAGATAAATATTTCATCACCTCTTTCAAGTTCTTTTCTTCTTCCACTTACTCTTTCTTTGTTGTTTACATTATAAAATAATAACTCTAGTATATACTATATAATTTGATGTTATTATAATGATGGTAAAACTATATTCATTATTATATCTAACCTATAAATGACGAAGGCACCATACGTGCGTACATACAGATTACCGTCTTCATGTCAGGGTGTGGTTTGTTATTCAAACATTTCATTATTTGGATGGGTATACTATTGATTATAACTAATTTAAATAATAAATATTACTTATTAATTATTCTGTATATATGACATTCCATCAAATTTCATATTACTTCTCCATCAATATAATGATATTGTCGCTCGTGCATACTAATGGATTACCGTCTCCACGATAAAATGAGATTCATTACAACAATCACCATTCAATGATGATTATAAAAATATATATATTATTAAAAAGTAATTAATATATGAAATAAAAATACTGTATATATATACATATACATACATATACTTTATTCTTTTATTTTTTTTAAATAAGATTTGAAAACTTAAACAACGTTTATGCGTACGAATGACATACCGTCTCCATAAATGGTGACTTCCATTTCATATATCTATCAATTATAAATATTTATATTCTAAAAATATATGATACATAAATCAAGGTTTATATTATAGAAGTATTTAAATCATTATTCAAATGATAAGATCAAGAATATCAAGTTAAAACACGTACGATAATGAATGTAATTATTACCTAAAATGTTAATTTAAATTGGAAATCATTATTAAATGGGTAGTATGAAGTCATAAATGGATCTTATATGATATCATAATTATGTATATGGTTCTTGTATAATATTATAACAATGATTTAATTATTATATAGGAGTTTAACATACCCTCGACCAACGTAAAGTGCAATTTAAGGGTTAATTTCACAATCTCATTATTATCCGAGGGTTTTTTACATAATTACCTTCTGGGACCTCTTTATCATCCACATCCATGTATCCTTAAAATTTATTTCAATTTTTTTTTAATATTTAATATACAATAGGGTAAAAGTCATTTATACCCTTATTTGACCTTATATTTTTTTAAAAGGAATATTTCTGTCATTTTCCATACATGGTACATTATGACCCCTCCGAAAAAATTATGGTAAGAATGTTTTTTAACTTATACGGTGGGTGCAACTATTTTCCACCATTATAACATCATCAAAGATTCCCTTAAAATCTTATAATAATATTTTCTAAGTAATTTTTTTTTATTATATGACTCTTAAATGATTTCAAAATAAAAATAGATATTTCTCTCAAATAGTTTTGATTTTATCAATGTCAACATCCTTTGATAAATTTTACACTTGTTTGAAGCTGATTTATTATAATACAAATCTTCCATATTGTATTTAAGGGTTTTTTGATACATTGGACTGTGGATGAGTTATTTTCATGTCATTCGTGGTTTATGGTTAAAGTATTGACATTTTTTAAGCTAGTTTTAATACGAATGTTTATGTTATATTTCAACCTTTTCTTAGGATTAATTTATTGCACTAGTACGTTCTAGGTAGGGGACTGGTAAAAGTAATTCATCTGGGTTGGGGTCCGGTTATAGTAGACCCTTCAGGTTGGAGTCCGGTTACAAAGGCCCTCTATGTTGGAGTCTAATTACAGAGGCTCTCCGGGTTGGATTCCGGTTACAGAGGCTCTCCGGGTTGGGGTCCGGTTAAAGTTATCCCCTAGGTCCAAGCACGGGGCATTAAAAAAAATTAATGTCTAGAACTGTAAATTGTATCATTATGAAATTTCTTATTACATATGATTATTCGACTATTATAATATCCATTTCTTGTAAATACGGTAATTTTTTATTTATTTTTTCCATATTACGTTCAAGTTTATGTTCAAACGAATGTTTCTTTTATTACAGATCTTGCCTTAAAAGTTTACATATTCCGCTTAATTATTTTCCCTTAATGAGAATCTGAGCTCACCCCTTTCTTATATTTTATTTTACCAAGATCCAAAGAAGTTATTTATGTTTGAGATACAGGGTTATGATAAAGGATCAATGGTATTCTCAGAGGATTATTATTTTTTGTTTTTTGTTAGAAAGTTTAATTTAATGTTAATGTATGTAATATAGTTTCCAAGACTGCTAAACTAGTCGGTCTTTCAATACATGATTTCATATAATCATGCCAATGTATTAAAAGAAAGCACTGACTCTGGGAATCTAGGGACAGGGTGTTACACTATTGCACTAGGCATACACACTTTCCCATACATAAAATGACACATAGCCCCTATTCACATATCCACATGATTATGTGCATGTGAAAGTGGATCCTAACATATATTCTTATATGAATATACTCTTCTCCACTCACATACACATGATCATAATATATAAATAGGCATTCCTAGCCCCATAAATGTATAAAAACTGCCATGAAATATTAGACGTGTAATGGGAGAACCCATATATATAATTATATACCTACCAATGCATACGCATGTGAGTGGACCTTGACTTGGAGACTCAAAACCACTTGTATGGGACCAAAGCACTTAGGTTTCAGTTAGAAATAAAATCAAGATGAAACCACACGAATGAAACCAACGCCGTTAGAACAAAAATGGATGACCAAAATCACCTAAATGACCTCGCCTTCGGTGGCGGTTTTCAGAATACCCATAAACCCATCCCAATAAACCTTATTCACAACACGTGACGGGATGAAGGAGTTTCGCAAAGAGATCCATCTAGGAATTGAAAATTAAAGGAGGGTCATTGAGGTGTAGCGCAAGACATAGGGGGACCCGAAGGGGGTCAGACCAGACCTAATGGGATTTTTTCTGGGGGGTCATGCAACTACAAGAGAATGTGGCTTGTAATGAAATGGAAAGGGAAGTTGTACAATTGAGTAAGGTCATGCCGAATAAAGGATCAACCATGGGGGAGAAGAAGGAGAAGAGATCACGCCAAAGGGGGGTGCTGCGCTATCCAGGTTGAAGGGGAAGTGGGCCTTCATAGTGGAGAAAGGTAAGGCCCTTTTGGGTCTTCTAAATAAATAATCCCTAAATACATTAAATGAACACTAATAAAAATAATACTGTGAATAATAATTATTTTTATAAAAATTATACTAATAAAAATTACTATAAAAATTATCACAATATACCTAATAATAAATAATTTATTAGTAATATTTATACAATTATTATATTTTTTCTATTTAATTACATTTATTTTTCTTTTAATCATAACATTTACCTAATTAATTAAATTTTATTAATTAAAACAGACTTCACAACATCAACTATTGGAAAAAAAATTGTTTTGAATCACTAATGGAAATCTGACCTTTCCCAATTCTACGATACCAACGGTTCATAAAAAATGTTGGTATTGGTTCCCTTTCCCAACGGTTTGTCCAATCCTTTTGAAAATCCCATTTTGAGGCCACCTTTCCCAACAGCTTGGCCAAACTATTGGGAAAGACGACATTGTGGCCACCTTTCCCAACAGTTTGGGCAAATCGTTGGGATATTTATACCCTTTCCCAACGTTTTGGCCAAACCGTTGGCAAAAGTCCACTTTGTGGACACCTTTCCCAACGGTTTGGCCAAACCGTTGGGAAAGGGTATACCTATCCCATCTGTTTTCCCAAACCGTTGGGAAAGGTCCCCCACAAACCAACTATGCACCCAAAATCAAATTCCAGAATAAAAAACTATACCAATGGTTCTAAAAATCATTGGTATAGACCTATACTAACGGTTTTGAAAACCGTTGGTATAGATCCTTTGATTTTTTTATCATTTATTCTTACCCAGAACATTATATAAATAAAAATTTAAAATAATTATGAGAATACATATATATATATTTCTATAATTATAATCACAAAAATAATGTTAGGTTAGTGGTTAAGTTGTTCAATAATAAACTAGGGGTCTTGGGATAAAATCCCAGTGAATTTTTTTTTGAAATATGTATACCAACGGTTCCATAACAGTTAGTATAGATTTTAATATTAATTATACCAACAGTTTTGGAAAATGTTGGGATAGGTCTATACCAACGGTTTTGGGGAAACCGTTGGTATAGACCTATCCCAACGGCTTACTTGGAATCGTTTTGGAGACCTATACCAACAGTTCCAAACCATTGGTATATATTAGTTTTCCAGTAGTGAATCTCGGTTTAAAAAATAGACTGCCCAACCCAAGGAAAAATGTAATTACCTTCACTTTTTAATCCACTTCAAGACATCGAAATTTACAAACCACTTGGATATAGAGGGAAGATTTTGGAAAATCCAAAATCTCATGCTCTTATTCTATATTTGGTTTAGGATGAAACATTAATGAAGGAAAATATTTGAAAACCCATTTAACCTGACACTTCAGATTCTGTATTCTTTACTAAGTTAGTTTTCAAGAGATCTATTATTATATAGAGATTCTTCGAGTAGTTGTTTTTCACCAGTGAGTTATATATCCATGCATAGTAATATAAATTTCAATAAATGGTGGAATAAATTGTTATGTATTCATTAAAAATGAAATGAAAATGTATATACGAACTATGAAAAAAAGTGCGAAAAATACTATTAGATCCCCAAATATTATTCCAATTATTATGATACCAATAATGTGGTGTGGAATAAAAAGTTTTTTTTATGTTTCTTAGTGATTAACATTGGTTGACCTGAATTATCTCACATGCGTAGTTTCATAGTAATCTATATATTATTTTCTAATTCTATTAAAAACTACTATATTTTTTGTTTATGTTTTTTTAAACAATGAAATGTGATATATTATTTGGAAATATACTAAAATCTAATTAAATATAATAAAATTAAATTCAATATAATATTATAAATAATGTACATGGACATTCATTTTAGTTTTGGTTTCCTTCATTATTCATTATTATTGTTTAAAATTCAGTCTGATATTTCAATAATTAAATAACCTTTATAAACTGGTATCCTCAAATTAATTTTTTGTGAAATATTTAATTCAAATTTAAACATAATTCCACCTCATTATATTATCATGGATTATGAAACACTTCAATTGAGAGTGCGGTTCAATTCTTGAACTAGATCCCTTATATTTTTTTCGTACAATGAATACCTCAAAAACACCATATAATGATATTGTATTTTATTTAAAGAAAAATATAGAATATAAAGAAATAATAGATGTTAAGTAGATATCCATACTATATAGGAATACCTCCACACTCATTAACCTCAATTTCACCCATTACAAACATATTAAAACCATGAAACAATTTCATCAATGAACTCATAAAACACAAAACCTTACCTGAGGGAAGGCCTTTGTTTGACCTTTAATTACCATAAGATCGTGACCATTTGGTTTAAGAATGAGAAGGAAATAATTAAAATAAAATAAAAATAAATTAATAATAATGGATGAAACCAAATTTAATTGAAATTAAAATTTAGGACTTATATTAATTCATATATATAATTTTAAAATTCAAATATAGAAGACAAAAATAAAAGGAGATAATTGAATATGTTAGGGAACCTCTAGAGTAAGGCATCGGTTGGTCCCTACTATACTTGTATTATTTTTGAAGTAATAGATACCTCTTCTTATAATTGGATTAATAAATCTTCTATTGTGTGAAAAAATATCTTTCATATCTATTGGAAAATTTTCCATATCAATAGAGAATTATTTCTTCTTCATGTCTTGATATCTCCCCAATTATTTCTCCCTTTCAATCCCTTAACATGGATAGAACAGTTGAGGATTCCCATATTCATCATGTTCATGGTGTTCATGTATCATGGATTTCTAGAATGCATAGAAATAGAGATGGAGTCTTTATGTACACATCCAAACACAACTGTTGCAGGATTGAGAATATATAATCATGCATGGAGTTACCTTATTTGAAATGGGATTCATAGTGGTCATTAGAAGGCCCCATGGGTCTTCCATGGTGAACTCGTGGACTGATAGTGGTGTTTATATTGAACTTTATCTCTACAGGGAGTCATCCAAGGTGTCTCTAGTGATCAAAGGTGACAATAAGCTGGTGTGGAGTGAAATATCTGATGTAGAACACATTAGTAGGGTGGAGGAGGAAATATCAATGAATAGTGTCATAAATATGAGATAATGAAATTTTATTTAGGTTAAAATAAATATTGATGCTGAAGAAGCCATCCCACATAAAAAAGACCCTGGTCTCAATGACTATTTAAATGAAATATCACAGGGATGAGAGGTTATTCTCTTACATCAGGGATAGGCTCCCCCATATAAATTATGAATTAAAATATTTCAACACTGATAAACACTGCTCGGGCGGGCTTTGGACCAAACTATATACATGTGGGTTCCTCGTGTGGGATTGATCATCTATTTTCCACAAAATTCAGTTCTCCCAGATTCCCAAATAAATAGAAAACGTTAGAATAAATTAAAATAATTAGTGAAAATCACATCAAATGTTTAAAAATTATATATATTTTTTAATAAAAAATATTGTGAAACCATATTATATAAATAATATTATATGAAATAGATAAATCATTATGCCTAACTATAAGATTCGATGATGAAAAATAAATGATTCAACTAGCAAGGTGGTATTCTATACATACAAACAGGAGATGTTATAATTCTTTATTATAAGGTTATGTAGATGAAGAAGGTGTTATAATTTCAACATAATAAAATTTAATTGTATATAAGATACTAATATTATTTATTCACAATGTTTGAAAAAAAAAGTTTATAGGGCGTATATAATATGGAAAATAATAACAATCTATTAATAACTATACATCTATTTTAGTAAACCTACATAGGTTTATACCTAATGAAATCCTTCGATGTTATAATGATCAAACCATAACCATATTGAATTGATAATGGAATTTAGTAAAAAATATTAGGAATGGTTATATAGTAAGCTTCATAATTTTTGATATGATTAGAGATGAGGATTTCTTTTATACGTGAGTAGTCGAATCATTTGGAAATTAAAAAAATATTAAATTACATTATTTTCCTACACAATCCAATTGGAATGATAAAAACATGTACTCAAATAATATAGGTTATTAAAACAAAATATGGCTATAAAATATTATTTTGGGATGTATATATGTTAGTCTAGACCTCCTCTTTCTATTTTTATCCATTTTAACACAATTTCGGCCAATCCTTACTAAATGGATTTGTACTAATGTTACTATTAATAATGATAATAAATAAAAGTGAAAATATGAAGAAAAAAATTAACATTCTGATTCAAAATATATATCCCATGTTATCTATTCCATTTCATATTTGTGGATGAAATTAATATTAAATTTAGAACATGTAATGTGATAAAAAAGGGTTTTCAAGAAAATACATTTTTAAAGATAAAAATGCCATTACCCAAATCAATTTTAATATATATATTTCAATAAAATTATTTTGATTTATTTGATTTAAAATGAATTAATTTCATTATTAAATAAATATAAAAAAATATACTATTGAATATTTGAAAAATAGACAGTTTTACTAAATATAGGTATTTTATACTATTAATCTACTATTCAACATTTTTTTTCTGAAAATTCAAAATAATGCCTCTAATAAATTTTTCACTTGTTATATGAAAAATGATATATATTTTTTTGAAATATAATTATAAAATTTAAAAGCAATGATTTTATATAAAACTATATTACACTTATATAAACAATTGGTTAGAATAAAACTATTTTTTTAATTTAAAAAATACATAAGTTTATTTTTATAAATATATCTCTATGATTTCAAAATATTTTGTTTTAACATATAATGAAATTAATTTAATATTAATATTATAACGTTGTTTATAGTAATAATATGAATAAAACGAATTTTGGTGATTTTCTAGAAAATATTTGTTTTTGAGTGAATAATACAAATTGTATACTTTTACAAGGCTGCCAATTATTTTCATAATAATATGTAATTTAAAAGATTTGTTCCCATTTTTTGGTTCTAATTTATCATAAAATAAATTTTAATATAAATTATCAAAATAATTTTTTAGGAATATATAACAACCAATATCATCCACACACTTTATTTCCAAATTTATTTTATAAAAAATTAATATAATCTTAGAGGAATATGACGCCTATTTTACTTTTATAATTATTTAAATAGTATATAAAACTTAAATAGATATAACATAACATAAATTTAATCTCCATAAAATGAAATTAATTTTCCTTGACTTTTTAAAAAGGCATGGGATAACCTATTGACATACAAAAGAATGTGGTGACCTATATAACAGAGTAAGGGAATAATAAAATTATAAGATGATGAATGTAATACATATGATTCTCTAAGAATATCATGGTGAAATAATATGGTTGATAAACATTATATTCAACATATTAGAATGATAATTGATGATTACAGAATGGAAACATGAGAATGTGACTACAACATAAAACAAGACATCATACGTATATTTCAAGGGTAACTGCCATGAAATCATGGTATATTAAGATTAATATATCCTTTAATTCACCGTAAATGGAATATAATGAGATAAAAAAATTACATAATTCATTTGGGGGAAACAAAATTTTCTTCCCTCTCATCACATTAAATTCATATACATGAATCTTAAAAACTCATAGATCATACAACATAAAAAATCATCATAGTTAACTCCATGATTAAGGAGTGAAGGATAAATATGTGGATGTATAAAATAAATAAAGGTTATGTTCTTTTATTTGGATACCCATGATTTAAAATGGGGATAAGTATTCACGGTAGAAATGTTTAAAATCGAAAAATCATTGGATATTTTTTGCAGTAGAATAGTATCATGTAACGATTCATGGGACTATCTAATGATAGTTAAATGGCTCTATAATTATATTAAAATCATAATGAATGTAATAGGTATCTGAAATAATATTCTCCAATATAAAAAATTAGGAATATTGAGTCATAATATATAGTGGGATCCTAAATAATGAAGATAATGATAAGATCCCTTACATCCACTAAATAATAGGTTAGGTACAGGATGTAAAATTGGGGATATATGAGATACCATTTATAGAGAATAAATTGTTTATTCATGTTAATTTTCTTAATAAACTACATCCTTGAAAATTTAGATTCAAAAACCTATATAAAAAGTAGGTGGTTGAATAGAAAAGAAGAGAGAGGGATCCCTTAACTTGGGATTGTGTTTCTAAAAGCATTAAATAAGCTTCTTAAGATATTGGGGGACCATGGAAAGGCTGAAAATATAAGAGGATATAATAATTATGTGCTCAAAAGGGTTTTTTATGTGTAATTAAAGGTTGGATTAGTTTATATATTGATATAGAAGAGAATTTTTAATAATTTCAAAACGAAGGATTTGGTCTCTATATGATATAGTTTTCCAAAAAATAAACATTCCCATGATTTCATCTCACATATTCATCCAAATAAGATAACATTTTTTTATTTTATAATCCAAATAAATTAGCTCTTTAATATAATATGTGTCGATGTGAAAAAGAGTCAGGTTTATATAGAATTTATTTTCATCCCATGAAATATAATATATGTTTGGAATTATTCATTGTTTTTTAATAAAATTAATAAAATAAAAAATAAAAATCATTATATTAAATGGAAGAATTTTTTCTTTCATCTATACTATTTTTAGATTTTATTACATCACTTTTTGGGTTTAATGATGTCCTAATACCTGAAGTCAAATTATACCATATATATTTTTTACCAAAAAATAAACTATCTTTTAAAATTATAAGAAAATAACTCTTTTGTTATTTCATCATGTTGAATTCCAAAATAATATTCATTTTATAAAAATACCTTTTAATATGAGAATTTTCATTTTTAAATAAAAAATCACCAGTAATTGAAAAATACATGTTTTTATATTTATTGATTATTGTACATTCAAAAAATTAAAGTTAACTACATAAAACACTATTATAATATATATAAAATTAATATTATTTATTAATAATAAATAAATAAAATAATTTTTATTTAGATAATTTTTTAATTTATTAAAAAATAAGTATTGAAACTATATATTTCCCTATAATAATATTTCAGTTTCATCTTATAAGAAATATTATTTTTATCATATTTTTCATTTAATCATTATAAATTAACATATATAAATGTAGTCATTATTTTGTTAAAAATATAAATTTAAAAATTCATAATTATAAGTTACAAATGCATTATCCATTATTATAGTAGTGTAATAAATAATAGTATGGTGTGTGACGGTAATATTTTATTGGGGAGTTTTGGGGAAAATGGTTCACACCATGATCTAATGATCTTAAACATATACAGTAAATGATTTCAATCGTACATTAGATATTCAATATTATATTTTTTATGGTTAAAGGGAAATCCCATTGATTATATATCCCTCAAATTTTCTGATAAATTGGCTTCATGGGGTAATATCCTATGTGCTGAGGCCATAACTGTTTTTTCAAATGTCAATTTTATATTATCTTAACCCATAATATGTACTTTTCTTAATGATCATTGTACAAAAACATCATTTTCATTAGAAATGATTCCTTACAATCATTTTAATATGGTTGGTTATGTACTATAATGGTCCAGAATAACATAATTAGTAATATGATTTCTATAATCACATTAAATTCTTAGGTTATTTATTAATTTAAATATAACTTTTTTTCACTAGTTTGTTTGATTTCATTATTCCCCCCTTTACAAATTTTACGCTCTATTTTTTTATTTTTTCCCTAAAATAGATGGGGGAAATTTGATTCATCGCAACTTGTAGATCTCATGTAAATTCATCAAATGTATGGTATCACTACAACATTTTGATCGAGAGATTTTTATAATTTCAATGAAATTCCTTTATACAAAAAAAGATATTAACCAACTACTCCTCATATAAATAATCATTAGGAAATAGTACAAATTATGTATTTAGTTTATCTAAGGGTTATAGTTTGTGTTTTTTTAATATGAAAAAATGGAACATATAATATTCTTGAGATATGATAGGTGGTAGTACCCTATAATAAGACACCACTCTAATGTGATTATGGTTATCAAATGGGATGATGTATCTAGGACTATGTTTTACATTCTTCTACAAAATTATGAGATTATTCCATGATGATATATGAAGTAAAAAATTATCACTTTCCTCAATCTCAGGGTATATCCAATGACATTCTGTATAGATATTATATTATCCTTACAAAAATTTTGTTTCAAAATGGATGGTTTGAACATTGATTGTGATTTCTTGGATATGATCAGGTATTCTTATTTTTCTCTCTCTAACTTTATCTTGGTATGTAATTGTTTGGAACATCTTCCCACACAAATCCTCATAATGATCTATTTTAATGCTAGAAAGTAAACTATTTTGGAATGAGAATTCCACTTGGGGAAGGTATTGATCTCATATGTTATTTAGATTCAATGAATAATATCTTATCATAACATTTATATCTTTAACTGTTATTTTATAATAACTATCTTTCTCAGTGTTATTTTTTTGTTGAATATCAGTTTTATATCAAATGTTTTCTATATGTTATTCAAAAAAAACCCACGTAATTTTTTGATCTCAGTCATATAAAATTGAGAGGTGAACACCATGTATTCATACCAAACCATCATATTTGTCATGGTGAGATTGTAAATAAAAAAATTATTTGGTTATAATAATGGAATATGAAATATATTTAAGGGGATCAACTACCTCCCAAACAGACTTCGTTGTTATAGGCCTTGGGGAGTCCTAGGATGAAATCAATGGTTATGTTACCCCATTTATATTCGTGTATGAGAAATTATTTCATCATATCAATATACTTATTCTACTCATCCTTACCATATTGGTATAAACAACATCATGATAAATATTATACAATATCTATATTTAAAATATCTCAATAGATGTTTTGATTCAAATATATCTGGGATGGTGATTCCTGGTTGAATAATAATTTTTGAGATATATACATCACCCAAAAATTTTCTTCTTAGTAATGGTTTTTTTGGTACACATATATTCATTCCAAACAATATAACTCCATATTTAAAAAATTTTAACTCTAGAATATTTTGAGGTCCACCTTGATCCTCTCGAGAATGTATGGATGAGTAATTATTTGAAAAATCATTTATTAAGAGCCTTTAATTACTTCTATTTCCATATATTACATGTCCATGAAGATTGAATTTATTAAAATGACTATCATGGAAAGGTTTTTAGGATCTGTTCACCTCAACACATATACAACAATTATTGCTTTCCCATGATGGTAACCGATTGAACAATCATAGTCCATGATCAAATCTGACAACCTATATAATTAAATATTTATCTTGTTTCGTGTTATTATATTATTGAGGATTTTATGTTCCATATAGATTTATAACTTCTATTTGTGGCTATATTTCATCCAAATACTCATGAAAATATCAATAAATCTAACTATTGATCATTGGTTGTGTAATTTTTCTCTAGCCCCATTAATTTTTTAGAGGGATAGGATATCATTTATTCATATTATAAGACTAAAAAATAAAATACATTTTTTGATATATGGTGATATATCAAAAAAATAACTCCACTAGTGGGTAATGTTATTAATAGTGTACATATTATAATCTTCCTCAAAAATTTAAATACCCATGCGCATTTTTTAGTAAAAAACTAATACACTAAAATGTTATATTGTTCAGACAGCTTGAAAGTCATGAGTTGTTTCCCCAAAATCCATCATAACACCCTGCAATGTAAATATACTATAGATTTATGTTAAATATATTGGTTTGATCCATCATTCAATTTTCTCTTTTTTGATGGATCCGGTGGTATCTCATTAATGGTGATAAAATATCATATAAAGGTAACATTCTAATTTATAATCCCATATTTATTTAATTTTTCAAAAAAACACCATTCATAAATTCATGAATATAGTTCTCAAATTCACCTCATGGTTTTGAATTTATTTTGGAATAGATAATAATATAATATATATATACGAATACAATTATTTCAAGGTACTCAACAAAGAATCTATTCATCATGTTCATGATAATTTCTTGATAGTTATTATATCAATATAGAATCAGTGTGAACTCATAGTGCCCATTACTTATACAAATTTCATTCATGGGGATATCATCATAATTAACATTTACTTTGTCATATGCTGACATAATTACCACCTTGGATAAGTATTGTAATCCAATAAGATGATCAAAAAACATATCAATCAATGGAACATAATACATGTTGTTTATCAATAAATGTATGATTTTATTATAATCAATGAAAAGTATAATTTCTATATCATTATTCTTGGTAAATAGGATCAATGCACCCAATGTTAAAGAACATGGGCATATAAACAATCGATTTAGATTATCCTGTAGTTATTTATTCAATGCCTCGTGTTAAAAAATCATTATCATATATTGATTCATCAATATTTAAAAAGTTTTAGGAAAATATTTGATTGATAAATCAGCCACCTGGAAAAGATGATTACCAAGAATTTTATCAAGAAACACATCATTAAATTATATTACTATTAAAATTAATTTGATTATGATAATTCCAAAATATAAAATCATTTATGTTAACTAATTTTTCATATATGGAAATAATATCCATTTTTAAGATGATTATGAAAAATGATATTCACATTCCTCTTTATAGTCATATAGAACTAGAGGGAGATATGTATTATAGATGGTGGTCTCCTAATATCCTAAATTTATGTTGAATATATACATGGAATACCAATCCATGAAGTTAATATAATTAAATTCCCCTAAAGAGAGTCTCACATGTTTTTCTGGGAAAACCATCCAAAAAATTTGTATAGGTGATGATTAATATTCTTGGAATGGAAAAAATTACAAACTATTTATCTTCAATGATAACTCCCCTACCCTGTTTTGAGATGTGTTTAGATATTTCAACTATAAATGTGTGATGAAAATTAATTCATATTACCATTGTTATATTGGACATTTTATGTTTTTGAATAGAAGATAATCTCACATTTGACTATTTTAATATATTTCTATCAATTTACATAATTCTAAATAAATTTACTGATTAGAATATTTATTAAATTGTAAATATATATTGTATATTGTGAACATATAAGTGATTAGTAATAATTTACATATATTAAATAGCTTATGAAATTTCATTTTCTAATAACATTTATCCATGATCTATTTCCAAACATAAATTATTCCTAGAATTTTTTTCCATTAATAATTATTATTATTGATATTTTGAAATTCTTAAATAATATCACATAAGAGAGAAAAAATCGGTGAATAGAAATGGCTATTATCATACACAAGGTGACGATCGAGTTAAAGTCCTATTCAATTTTTTTGGGTTAATATATCTATAATTTGTTTTGCAAGAGCTACATCCACTTTAATAATATAGACAATGATTTATTTTTCCTTCAGTCGACTTACTCAAATCTTTACCAGATTTTTTGTTTTTTTTCGAATTTTTATCCTAACAACTATATCATTAACTTTGGATTTCAAATCCTAATCCCCCAAAATAACTATATTTTACACTAATTTAAAATATTACAACCCATATTGTCCATACACTTTGTTTCAGGATTTATATCATAAATATACAATTAGTATAATTTGAGAAGTTCATGATTCATAATGCATTTCTATAAAATGAAATATATAATAACAACATGAAAAAAACAATAATACATAAACAAAACTCCATAACATTCCCCAAAAATCATTGATATTCTAAAATTGGACTACATAATATGAGAAAATAAAAGAAATGGTGAACAATAAATCACAGTTATAGTATAATAAAAAATAACATAATAGAGGTAATTATTGTAATTAAATTAGAATATCAAGGTAAAAAATGAGATGTGCTAAAGATGAAAATTAAAATTAAATCATTATAAAAGAAAAAATGGACATAAAGGAATGTGGGTACAATATAAAACATGACACCATAATTACAAATCAAGGTGTGTTGTGACAACATCATAACATTTTATTCATGGGATTACCTCCTATAAACTATACATGGAATCTCCTGAGGTGAAACAATTATCCAATCCATTAGATTGATATATAATTCTAGGCCAACCTGTTACAGTCATACTATTTACATTCATATGTTTGAAACATAGATCATACTACATTATATTTAAGCCAATTATTAAGGATTATTAGTTATATAAATAAATTCCCCAAATCAATGAAGTGTATATATATCTAGGACAATATAGTTGATTGAAATTGGGGATGGGTATTCACTGAAAATTATTTTTCATTTAAAATCGCAATATAATTTTTTTAGTATAACATTGGAGGATAATGTTTCAATGAAGGGTTTAATGAGGGTGAAAAATGTATATAATCACTTGTACATCATAAGTACAAAAATAATGATGTGTAAAAAATAACATAACATAAGAAATTTATAATTTGAAGGCCTAAAACAATGGTTCTTGAAAATGAATGAGATGAGAAGATCCCTTACATAGGTATAGTGACAGATTAGGTAATGTTTATAATAAGAGGGGATATGTCCCAAGCGAGTCTAGGCTTCCATCTGACTCGACACCTAGCATGGGTCAAGATAAGGCTCAAGATCCAATCCTAATAATCTCGGGCTAGGGACAAGCACCGAGCATCAAATATAACATAATGGGATTTGTTTCAAAAAAAATGGAATTAAAAAACCAAATATAGAACTGAAAAACTAGGGGGATTCATAATCACTAAAAATAGATAAAAAATTGAATCCCAAAAAAAACTGTAAAAGAAAAGGAAAGGAAACTATAAAAGAAAACTACAATCTAACTGAATACAACCCAATCTTCATGTGACCTCTTTTCCACCACCAACCACGTGATGGATGTACAAAAAAAGAAACTCAAACAAAAAACATGAACCTTTAAAACAACTCATGTCTATCAATGCCAAGTGAAAGGAGTAGGGTGTGAGCATTAATAGTTCAGTAGTTAAGAACCAAAGTTTCTATACATTTCCTTTCATAAAAGAATCCATAGCTACTGTTTTAAAATACATTTAGAATATATGTTTTTTATTGTTTTAAAGAAGAAAACAAATATTTCCACAAATTCAATTTTAATTAATTACAAAAATATTTTTTTCAATGGTTTTACATTCCAAATCCATTCTAAAAACAAAAAACCAATTAAAAATCCATCCTAGATGATCAAAAAGGTCAATGAAAAATATAAAGGAATCAAAACAAGTAGATATAGTCTAGTATGTCTGACATCCAATTTATTGTAGAAGTAAAACTGAACATACAGATAGTCAATCATGATAATTTCCAAAAAAAAACTATAGGAGAAATCCCCAGACGTACTTAGTTCATTCTCACATGTTAGCGTATTGTGTAGCTCAATTTTCCAGAATAAACAAACCACTCTAAACTAGACAATCCAATAGAACATCCCAACAGCCCTATTAGAAAATCCAAAGGTACAAAGTCATCGAATCAGGTTTTATATGAAACCATTACTTAACCCTTTATATGATTCCCATGAACTGCATGATATAGTACATAGTGAATGGGAAGGTCCTCACATGCATGGAATAAATGAATTAACCACATGAATCTGTGATTACCTAGACCGAGAACTAACAACTCCATGGAAATGACCCTCTCCTTTCAGGATCCACCATAGATATTCCCATAGATGAACAAGCTAGAAAAAAAATCAAACTAGGCCTACACATAATGTCACATTGATACCATCTTCCCAAAATAAAAAAAATTACCTACCATTTCGTTAATATCCCCAATTAAAAAAATTACCAACACATTTCCAAAACCAATAAAGGGAAAAAAATTAATATGGTGGTTCCAAAATGGAATTACTACCATTTAGTTACGAAACCACATCTCAAATTTACTAATGCCTAAATTTTTAAAATACTCATTTGGAACAAAACATTAAAACCATTTGGAGATCAAGTAACCATTTAGAGTGTGCCAAGGGTTTTCAATGAACGTTTTTTAAGGGAGTGATTAAAGAAAATGAAAAGTATAAGTAATGGATTATTTTAAAATATCGGGTTCAAGGGAATAATTTTGAAATCATGCAATTATCTTTTTTTTCCTATCCAAGTGTTCAACACATATAACCATGGATATTCCCATATCCAATGTAACAACATTAGAAACCCATCGATGCAATGTAAACTATTTAAATTAAAAAAAAACATAAAATAAACATATAAAATCATCCAAAGAAACACACCATAACCCATAAACATGACTCAAATAAAAAATAATCAAAGCCACTAAAACATAACCAGGGCCAAAATATAGCCTCAAAATACCCAAATTTATTTTAAAATATAAATTGAAATCTCATCAAACACCTCACATAAAAATATATATATATAAAGGGATTAATATTTATGAAAATTCCTTGTAAAACAAATCACACAAATTTTCAATCCTAAAAACACCAATAACAACCCACTAACATGATTATCACCATTAGAAACTAGTTAAAATTACTTAAGTATTAAATAGAATAGATTAAAAAAGAATAAATAAAGGAAACACATACCTTAATGATATGTTGATTCCATGAAACTCCAAATGAATGAAAAACCTCACCCAAGAGACTATCATAAAACCATATAATCATTGAAAACCACCCAAATTATCCAAACCTCGCTATATATTTTTGACAAGAGTGATCCAATATAAAGGGGAACCATGAATAAAGAGAGGTGTAAGATAATAGAAAGAATGAATAGTTGTAACAATAAATAAAAATAAATTGTTACCAAGAATAGTCAACCATGGAGGAGGGACAACTATGGAGAGGGTGTTTCAGGAGGCCCCTGGTATGCATAAACTGAATAAGGGACAAAATCATTAATTGGTGTAAAACGAAGGCCAATGTAGACTAGGAATTTCATTTTTATAATAAACATGGAATTCCTCATTGTTTGGATATATGGTATGAAAATATATTAGAAAACTATATACACAATAGTGGAGAAGAGGGTAACCCCACATGAGTGAACTACATTGTTTGGGAAACATGCTCCATCCATCTAATATGGATGTGTCAAACTGCATTGCCTCCTCGCACAATTACTAGAAGGTTTTTCCTAACCATGTTCATGTTATGTAACATGTCCTATAAATATTCCTCACGCCACATGATTTATCCTAATCCACATAATCTTTTTCCCAAACTATGAACATGTCCTGGAAATAAAACCTTATAAGATGAAATTGAATAGTAAACAACCCCCAAATTAACATTACACTTGGTTTACCATCAAACCCTATAGAAAAACTATGAATAAGTCCAATAATCAACCAAGAACCCTAAAATTCTATAATTTACAGCTGGAACTCAACATGAAAATCATCCAAAAGAATTATAAACATTAATATACTTATAAAAATGAAAAACTAAAGTTGGTGTGTGACAATTCATCCTACCAAAATTTATTTCTTCCCTATAAATATACCCATCTGACTAAGGAATCAAAATCACGCTCAAAATTGAATGAAAACAAAAAAAATTGACAATAAAAGTGTGAACATTCACTCCACAAGTCACACTTGACTATATTTAGAGTAGAAAATTAACATGGATAACCAGATAGTGGGTTATCCACACCATAAGAGCCTGACTAACACTATGGAACTACTACAGATAAGACCAATATAGGAAATCTCAACAAGAAATAGAAATACTGAAATATAGAGAAAACAAAAAATGTGAATAAAAAAATGTAGGTAACAAAACCAAAATTCATTAAATCCGTAAAAAAAGCATCACCAAAGAGGAATAATTTAGGACAAATACCAATTGAAAGAAATCAAAACTACCAAAATATCCACATCATCAAAACACAGCTAAATAATTATAATGATAAAGAAACAACCATGATTCTTTTACACCCAGGGGAATCTAATAAAAAGGTATAAATACAAAAACAATCCTCCAATAGCTTCCATTATGAAAATTATTGATGAAGATGGGAAAACAATTCTCACATACGAAAATAATTCTGTCTGTTTGAAGATATTCACTATAGGGCTTATAGATAGAGCCCTTATATATTGAATCATATTTTCCACACATTTTGGAGCTGACACAATCTGACTGATAATTCCCTTTTTAGCCTCACATCCCAGGGAACATCTCCTAATGACATATATTGATACATCACATATAAGGATTCAGAGGATTTCGACCTGATGGATTTGAATGCTTATAATTCCACTATATAAGCACAAAAAAATTGTTCTAATGAGGAATGAACTGGAGTTTTCAATAAAAAACCCAAAATAATTGGTTCCTCTAGTACACACTTCTCACATAATGGGAAACTGTCATGAGCACAAAGAGAAAATGGATTTACAACTACCTATGCCCTAGTAACCATCCCAGCTCATAATTCCTCATCAACTAACATTATGAGAATATATTTTTTTACTAAACGAATATGTCCATGATCTCAAGATGGGGAACCTAGAAAAAAATAGGATTTTTAAGAAGATACTCTAATCCTATATCTTGAGAAATAGATACCATCTCTTTAAAGTATTCGACATAATCCATCACCATCCATTGACCTTGATGAACACTCAATAGATCCTCTCCTTTCTTCACCATCACCATCTCATTCACAGACCATCAGATGAATGTGTTACCAAACACATCCAAAGACATTCCATAATGAAACTTTTTTGCAATGGTATCATTCCAATGGTTAAAATTGGGGCCTCCAAATAAACCCAAAACATCACACACCATCACAGATTTTGGTGTTCCCAATGACATGATGAAACCTTAGACTTATTAAAGCTATTATATATCCTTTAATGGACCTTCATAACTGAGGAAGAAATTTATTGGATCGTAGGAACCATATTCCACCACTCTCTAAGGATTATGGTCAAACCCAACAATATGAAGAAACATTCAAGTTTCATATTTTTCTTTTCTTGGAATCATATTATAAACAACAACATGAAATGAATATCAAAATTAACACAATACATTACTAAATAAAAAATAACTCCCAATACAAAACAACCATCTGTCATGATAAAATCATGAAAACAATGAAAAAAATACCCTTTTAGTGTCATAATTTCCATCTCATGTTAAATACAACCTGGACCCACTATAACTTTCATAATAAAATTACCGATTTTTAAATCTAAACGACACATGATGGATCATATAAATATCAAATCCAACACATGAAATACTTTTTCCCATTCAATATACATACTCAAAAAAACTTCATTCCAAAATAAGCACATGTTGACCAAATCAAAAAAAACACAAACCCCTCTCCATCCAAAACCAAACAAAACACACAAATCACAGTAAACTGCCATAATGAGGAACTAGTTGTCATGCATAACCAGATGACATGGTTAGTGGGTTATTCCCCAAGAATTTACTAAGAACTAAAAGGATCTTTAACTATATATTTGGACTCTACATGGTTCAGTACTCAATGTGAGAAAATAGAAAAAACCCATATCACTTCTATTGTTGTTCCCCACCCACAAATAAATAAATACAAGGAATAAATCCTAGACTAACCATGGAAACTCATGGAATAAAATAATAATGGGTTCATTACATCGTTCATATACCTACTAATTCATTCTAGAAAATCCTAATATGAAATCTATAAAATTCCCCAAATAACAATGGGCTTCTCTGATATTTTTTTTTCAAGAACTAGGTTAGACTGTCATCTGACCCGACACCCGACCCAGTTTGAGAAATGGCCTGAGAAGCATTCGAGATCTTCAGAGGCTAGAGATTACCACCATGAAGAAAAAAATATCTCAATAAGAATTATTATTACCGATATACACATTGAATAAATAAAAAAGCGTGATGTTAAACCATGGTGGATCCATAATCCCTGACTATTAGAGATATAACAAAAGTATTGAAATATAACTACAATAGAAATGACTAGAAACTCCAAAAAAAACCCAATCTACATGTAACCTCTCCAACACCACAAACCACAATACTAGTCTACTATTAAAGAAACACAAACTAGAAACATAATCCTTCCAATTATCTCGAGTCTATCGATTTTGAGTCACATTAGTAGGGTGTGAGCATAAAAAACACTTTTGTATTCCCCGTAGATTATATACATGTCCTTTTCTAAAATAGACCACAATAGCTGGTTTGAAATATATCTAGAATATAGGTTTTTATGTTTTTTAATAACCATACCTTTTTCTCCACAAAATATACTTTTTAATGTAACACACACATCCTAACTTATAAAATTGTTTTACTTTCAAAAACGCAGTTAAAAACAAAAAATCATTTACAAATACATCATAGATGATCAAAATGGGATATAATGAATGTGAAAGGAACAAATAAATTGGCATAAATTAGATTTTCTAATTATAATCATGCAGAATAAGTAAAAACAATATTCAGATAGTCAATCATAAGAATGTCCTAAAAATCTCTAGAAGCAATCCCAAGATGTACCCAGTGCAGACTCACCTATTGGCATATGGTCAAGCTCCATACTCAATATCCAATTATACACACTAATCTATAAAATATAGAATCACATCCCACGTATCATAAGAGAAAATCCAAGGGATACCAACCCATCTAATTGTGGTCAATAAAAAAATTTACTCGACCGACTAGATGACGGATTATAACGCAATAATATAGTATGCAGTGAATGGTGATATACTCACATGTGTGGCATAAACCAATAACCTACATGCCACCCTGATTTCCTAGAAGATGAACAAACAATACATTTTTTATAGCCTTGTCCTGAATGGATACCCCATAGAGGATCCCTTCACACAATAATCTATACACAAGTTACAACTGAGCCAAAACATCTTGATACTTTTAGGTTGTTTATCCAAAAAAACAAATTAACAAACCATGAATCAAAAATATCTAAACCAAATATATTTAAAAAACATTTCAAAATACACTCAATGAATCAAAATGAATATGATGGTTCCAAATATTATTTTATACCATTTATTTTCCAACCCAATATCAAAGTTTCATATGAGAAACATTTTTTGAAAACACATTTGAAACCAAAATTTAGAACCATTGAAGCCCCATTAACCATTAATAAAGCACCATGGGTTTTCGAATGCCATTTTTTTATGGAATGATTAATGAAAATAAAATATTGACTGAAGGGGTTATTTTCAAATATGGGGTTCAAGGTAAAAGAATTTAACGCAATCCATTTCCATTTGTGTGCCTATCCAAGAGTTCACCCCACGAACACATTTATATTCTCACATATAATGGAAAATTACTATAAAAGTGTGGTTGTAATAAAAAACCAATCCAAATAAAAAACATACACTACACATATAAGACAAATCAGTGGATGTTTCCATAACTAATTCTCAGGGATCAAATCACAAATAAACCAAGAAACTAAAATATAAAAAACAACACACTCAAAGTGAAAGTACTCATATTATTTTAAAAAACTAATTGGAATTTCATGAAACATCTCACATGCATATATACATATTCATATTTAGTAAAACCCTTTGATTAAGAAGTATCACTAATTTCACATCATGTAAATTCCAAAAAAACAAATTGCCACACACAGTACAAACATGATTATCATAATTAATAACAAAATAAAAATAATGAAGAATCCCATGGAATGGTTCAGAAAGTAATATAATTTTAACACTTGCCACAACATTCTAGAAAAACAACGAAACTCAAAACATAGCTCGATAAGCTATCCACACAACCTATAATCATTGAACCACACACATTATCCATCCAACAGCCTATGGTTCATACTAGAGGAATCCAGGAAATGATGATCTGATTAAAAAAAGATTTAAAAGATAATATAATTATGTATTAAATAATAATCAAAGAAACATATCTTAGGACCTTCATGAAGCTACCATGGAGGATGGAGATCAAGGGATAGGGGGTTTCTAGAGCTCTAACATGCACCTGGACGATGAAAGTGAAGAAAACCACGAATTGGGATAAAAATATGGGAGGATAGAATATAATTTTAAATTTTTTAGTAACATGGGAAAATATCATGGTTTGGTTATGCGGTAAGAAAAATCATGCCCCAATAGCGCGTACCCTACTAAAGAATAGGGGAACCCTTCACAGGTGGGCCTCACCATTTGGGAAACCAAATTCAAACCATGTGATTTGGAATATTCAAATTATAGTTCCTCCGCACATGATTTTGGGATAGTTCATCACAACCATGAACAATCTATGCAACATGTCCCATACACCATCCTCAAGCAGCATGGTTTCTCTAAGGCCTCACATGGTCTGGCCCAAACCATTTTTTTATTGTGTAAAGTAAACCATTTAATAAGAAATTGAACTACAAACACCCCTTAAATTAATATCAAATGTTTTTTACCCTCAAACCATGTACAAAATAATTGCACAAGGTCCAAACTCACTTGAAACCTTTGAAACTAATATAAATGAAACGGGGAGGTAAACCAAAATCTCAATCAAAAAAAACCAACACCAAAAAAATATTAAAATCATATAAAAATCATGGGTGGATTGTTAAAATATAACAGACCTCTCATTAATATAAAATAAATTGGATCGTATAGAAATATTTTAAATTGACGATAACAATATGGGATTAAAATTTCTAAATACAATGAAAGTGGTTGAGTAGAAAAGGTGAAAGAGGGATAACATACATGATTTGGATTTCTAAAATATTAGATGGAGATCATTTAGAACATAGGTCTCCTTGGGAGGTATATATAGAGGGAAGTATATATTAACATCATTTATTTGTTTTTGGAGTGAATTGGTATTTCATGATGGGTGGGATTATTAAAGAAAATATTGGATAATTCGTTTTTAATTTCTAAACACAGGTTTTAGACCCCATATGAAAATTTAGTTCCAACCACAATCCATCCAATTATTTTTTCAATGGTTTCAATGAAGGTGGAGTTGATTTAATAAATTTATAACTCTATTATTCTATATCGTTGATGTAATACCATTTTTCATATGGAATATAGTTATGTTTATAATTAATTTGGTTCCAAACTAGTAAATATAATATAAATTTTTGATTAATCAGTAAGGGTATAAAAAATTAATCAAATAAAATAAAAAAATCTTTTGATTGAGGAAGAAAAATTTATGTCATGTATACTGCATAAAATATATCTTACAACACATTTTTTATCTTATGATATCTTAATATAAAAAATTATATTTATACTATATTTATTATTTGACATTTTGTTTACATTTCATAATATTAAAAAAATATCCCATTGGATAATTTTAATGTGATTCTTTTTATAATAATATTTATTTAATCCAAATATTTATCATAATAATATAATATATACATCTAGATATAAATTACACATTATTTATAGAACACCTATTTTTTGAAAATAACTATTTTTTGATAATTATAAAAATTAAACTTGACAAAAATAAATTATATTATATTTTATGAGTAATTAATATTATTTTTAATATTACATTTTAATATAACTTCTATTTTATAAATTAAATTATTCTATACTTTTTTCTCGATTGAAAAAATATATATCCCATAATAAAATTTATATTTCACCTTATCAAAAACTGATTCTTTTTCGAACAATTTTTTTAATCATTTTAAATAATTAATGGAAAATATATATTTATTTTTTAAAAAATAATAATATAAAAATAAATACTGATAGGATCTACATTTATTAAATGTTATTATAACAATGAATTATCTTAGAGTAATGTGTGAAATGGAGATATTTTGTTGGGGTTGTTTAGTGAATATTGTTTGAGCCATGATATTAATGTGTTTAAAAAACTATGGTAAATGATTTCACTAAATCATTAATTGTTGAATCAATACATTGGATTATTCAATGGAATGACTTAGTGATGTAATTACACTCATATGATCTAATAAATGAAATTAATGGGATTTAATCCTATTGGTTGAGCCATTCAATTAATTCATTTGTGTCAATTGGACGTTATCATAACCCTCAATAAACAATTCATAATGTTGAGTATAAAATGAACATAATATCAAAGGATGTGATTTATTTAGTCTATTAAATATGAACCTATGTAATATATAACGTTAAAAAGATACCAAATTAGTACATACATTTATTAAAAATTTATTTCATTGAGGATGTAGTTCTTAATTAAAATGATACATTTTTTTATAAAATACAGGGTCATTACATAATCAACATTATATTTTTTTTTAAATTTATTTTATATTATAAAAGAAAACTTTCTAAGAACTATTTTCAATTTCATTATATTTACATTTATTAATTATAAAATCATTCTTTTTTAAAAACCAAATCTTAAAAAATGTCTTACATATAGATACCCTACATTTTATTTAATAAATATTTTATCATTTTAAGATAAATAAAATAATAACATTAAAAATATAGAATAAAAAGTTTTAATGAATTCGAAAAATTAGGAACATACATAAATTTTACATAATAAAACTTCAACATTTTTCGATTCGCTCATCACATTTTTTCTTAGTGGCCCCCATGTTCTCCTTAGTACTAATAATCACCTAAGGATACACATCAATGAAAGGGATAAGCTAAAATCACTATAAGATTAAGAATATGGTATATGAATCAATATAACATGGGTGAGAATAATCAAAATAATATAATAATAAGAATAATATCACCATCAAAAACAAGACAAAAACATGTGATAAATTAGGAGAATATGGAAATTCATAAAACAAATCATCATTTCATATTGTTCAAATAACAAAAATAGTTCTCAAAAAATTTAAAATCATATTCTTGCATAATATATGTTCTTAATCATCTCATAATTATTTTGATGAATCCTCATATAAATTTCACAAATAATAGATATAATCTCATGAAATACATCACATTACCCATTGAATTTTGGGCTATGTAATTCAAAATGAACAATGAGTTCATAATATTAACAAAATCTTATATTATATATAGAATTTATTACAATAACTATCATGAATTAATCTATGTTTATAAATGAGTTTCATAAGGATTTATTTAATCATGATTTCAATAAAAAAACATGGGGTCCCCCATGAAAAAGTGGAAATCATTTTTTATAATAATCATCAATCTTGAGTAATGAATAAAAAAAACAAGAGGAGTTAAAGATGTGTATTGGTATAAATAGTTCAATTATAAAATCATTGTATTTATAAAAAATCAAGTAGGAAACATATATATCTTGTAAAATAATGGATAATAATATTTAAATGAAATTTAATGAACATTAATTTTTTATTCATGCCAAATATCTCATGAAAGAGGGGTCAATTAGAGATAAGTAGTTGAATTCAAGAGCCCTTTACCATAATCTATAATTTATTTCATCTATTTTAACCTCATGAATAATAAACATGTATATTTTAAAATTTGATCCAGAAGTAAATTATTGCCAATTAATAAAAAAATCATTTATAATATTTTTTTTATATATTTTAATTTCTATTGATGAAATTGAAACATTTTGATATCATGTTTTAATTAAAAATTTAATGTTTCACTATGAATTCACTATTTCCATTAAAATTATTTTATAGAAAAGTATTATTAACTCTAGAAGATAATAATAAATTTAATTAATTGTCTATATATTATGTATAATTAATACTATTAATCTGTAATGTGGATTTAATAATTTCTTTGAAATTTCTCAAATTGTGTTCAACAAACCTTAAATGGGACGTTGTCAAAAGATTGAAAAATGTATGTATGAAAATTCTATTTTACATAAATATAATAATTACACTAGGTTAGAATTTTTTATATAATCTTAAAATAATATCTAATTAATTATATAGTATATCTATTTTAATCAAATTGGAAAATAAAAGTAAATAGAATATTAAAACTGGGAAGGGTCAACTGATACATACACTCTCCTCTATGTAGCTTCCATTGAACGACCCTATAACTCCATGGTGATTGGATTTGGATTTATCCAAAATGACCCTAAGTATTATATTTAACATGATTTGGATTTCTTGAGTAGACCAATGAATTAAAAATGGTTTTGATGAGTTTTTTTCATTTGAATGGAAATGAGTTATTCATACTAGAGGGGATAGGTATTTTTAGCATAAAATATTTAATAAAATACTATATTGAAGGTAAACCATATAAAAGTTATATTGTTGAAATTATATACCAAATATAAATTAAATAACCTAATTTTCATAATTTGGTTAACTTGATAATCTAAAATCATTAGTGTAATAAAAATAAATTTTGGAAAAATGAAAAATAATATTTTAATCGAATACATTATATTTTTAGGATTTGGAAAGTATTTCTATGATTGTAAATTATTTTTATCAAATTTTAATCACAAATTTATGACATTAAATATATCATGCTATGTCCTAAATTTAGTGAAATGATTATGTCATTATTATATTATGAAGGATTTAATCTAAGGTACATCAGTTATTTTAAAACAAATAAATTTTTCTATTCACCAGAAAAGTGATGTATTTAATTATATTTCCAAAATATCACCCTTGGATAATTTTATTGTGAAAATTTAAAAATTGATATCTATTTTATTAAAATAAATTTCTTATATAGAATATTTTTATTTTTAATATAAAAATTATGATTTTTATAAAATACAAGAAAATACATTTTATTAAAAATGTGATTATATTTTCTATGATATTTTTATAATCCTTAATTCTTTTTGTATTATAATTTTTTTAGATAAAATAATTATTATATATATAAATTAAATTAATGACATTTATTTTAAGGTAAAATTACAATTCCAACATTCAGATTACTATTCCCAAGGGTTCACTTACTATTCATAATGGTGAAATTATTATTCCAATTGTCTCATTACTATTTCAATGGTCTCATTTACTCCTATAAATAACACTAAATTCCATCATTCAGTATTCAACTCAATTTTTCTCATGGTTACTTTTTCCATTTTTATTTATTTTTATTATTTTTCTAGAATTTTTTTATTTAATATATTCATGGATGTTTGGGTGGTGAATATAGTTGATTAGGGAGATCCACATTTTACCCTTTTTTTCTTATTTTTTTTATTTTTGGAATTTTAATTGGTTTTAATTTTGATTAAGGTGGTAGTAATTATTAATAAAAAATCATTATATTTTTATTTTTATAATATTATTTAGTATTATACAACACATATTCTTTCCATAAACAAATAATAATAATAATAATATGTATGTCATTACATTGCTTCCACCTATAGAAATTTCATCAATGAAATTCTAACACACATTATTAGTTGAAATTAGATTAGTTTACTTCGATTTAATTGTTTCTTACGGTTCCCATTTCACTTCATTATATATACGGTTCCTCCAGAAAATTTTGACAAGTTGATTAGTCTTATTGCACTAAGCATTGTCTCTGTGGTCCATGATCATCATTTATTTCTCATTGTATCAAAGTACATTATCTAGGTGTACTACCTCTAGATTTAGTACATGAGGTGGATTAGGTACGTACATCTCCAAAATTGAAACATGTAACACATCATGAACTTGATCCATACATAATGGAAGTAGAAGTTGATATTTCACTACTCCAATGAGATCAAGGATCTCAATGAGGCCAATGATCCTTATAATAAGCTTACATTTCCCTCCAAACCTAATGAGTCCATTATATATTGGTATTTGAAAGAAATTTTCTTTTCCAACATAAATCTCCATGTCCCTTTGACGAGTGTCAGTAGAGATCATTTTCAAACTCTGAGTAGCTTTTATGAGTTGTTGGATTCATTAAACAATCTCTACTAACTTTTATATAATAATCAGGTCGACATTGATTTTGTTCCCAAGGATTATCCCACTAATTTTTTGTTCTAAATATCTTCCCATTGTTAACATCATATAGATCCATTCATATACTCGAGTGAATTTTTTTATATGAAATTGCATCCATTGGAAGTAGTTGATCCCATCCGCCTTTGAATTGCATAAAAATGGCTCTTAGAATTTCTAAAAAAATCATAATAGTCCTTTCAGATTGTCTGTATTTTTCGGGGTGATAGTTCATGATAAAATTAAATTTGTTACTCATGAAATGTTTATTAATTTTCCTTAATTTAGATCTGAAACTTGGACCACGATCAATTGTAATGAAAATTTGTACCTTGTTCAACCTTTCCACTTCATTCACATTTATCATGGTATGTTTTTCATGTGAAAAAACATCATGAATGGGAATTATGTAGTATTTCTAGGTGAATAAATCCACCACAACCCACATTTCATTTTTTCCTTTTGATGTTTTTGCGAGAACCGAGAAAATTTCCATAATGAAATTCTACCATTTTCACATGTGTATAAGAAATGGCTATATCAACCAATGTTTCTCTTAATTAACTTGTTGAAAAACAAATCACATTGAGATATAATACAAAATCTCCTTCTTCAATTTTCCCCACTAGAAAGTATCTCAATGATCATGTTACATCTTGGTACTTCCAATATGGGTAGAAAAATATGATCATTCACATTATCCAATATCTAATTCTTAATCTGTGTTGAAGAAGGAATTTATGGCCTCGTTCCAAAATAAATCACACCATCTTCAACAAAATGGAACCATGATATCTCTCATTGCTTTTCCAAATTGACCCTCTTTTTTGAACTCTAGATCATCACTTTATGCCTACTAGATCTTCTCTTTGATGTATGGTTCTGACATAATTTGTCAATGGTATGATGTATTCCCTATCATTATGATATCCAAATCTATCATTTCAAAATCCAATACTATATAGACTTCTTAAATCCACATCCTTGATAGAGTAGAATGTTATTTTCTATTATGAGCATCAGCTACCTTGTTTTCCTTTCTCATATGGTAGTGAATAGATAAATCACTATACATTATAAGCTATAACCATATTCTTTGATGCTTTTTGATATAAATCTATGTTAATATATACTTTATAATTTTGTGATAATTAAATATATAACACTTTTTACCCTATTGGTAGTCCCACTAAATCATCAGAGAATAGATCACAACGTCTAACTCGATGACTTTAATTTGGTAGTTTTTCTCGTAGATCATAAACATTAGTGAGACATAGTCTATCACATTATTATACATATTGAGTAAACAACCCAATACCTTCTTTGAAGAATCACTATATATTAGAAATACTTATCCACTTCTATGTAGTGTGAGTAAAGTTGTAGTTATTAGCTCTTAATGAGACTATTGAATCATTCATCACATTCATCCATCCAGATAGACTTTTCCAATATCTTTGTTAAATTATCTATTAGGATATAAAATCATGATAAATTCATAACAAACAATTTTTATTACTGAGATATTCCATGAGAACTATGGATCTCTAAGTCACTTTTATGCCCGACCAACTCCTTAATTCCTTTTTTAAGGTTCCATTGAAATTTTCTCACTTGTGATCATGTGACCCAAAAATATGACTTGATTCATAAAAAATTCACACTTTTTGAATTTAGAATACAATATCTGGTTCCTTAATATCACTAATACAATCCATAAATCCACTTTATAATCCACATTTTTCATGTAGTAAATGAAAAAATCATCATTAAACAGTTCCAAATAATTGGTGAAGCAGTTTATAAAGACCATATTAATAAAAAAACATTAATATTTCAAGGTAATTAGTGTGTATAAAAGGAATATTAATAAACTCATTATGTGCATAGCTTGTATGTAATAAATTATTCTTCATATAATCCTTATTCATCATTAGTTGATGATATACAAAATAGTGATCGACCATTGATAATTATTGATCTCTATGTACAAAATCAAAAAGAATTCTGTCATCTACTGATAATGCCTTTTTTACGGTGATCTAGTAGAGATCCTGATAATCAATACCCATTTGTATTAATCAGTCATTATTGTTGATAAAGAGCACTAAATCACCCTATGGTGATTCACAATGGCCTATAAACCCTTCGTCTAAATTATATTGATGTTGATTTTTTAATTCCACCAATCAGACTGGGGCAATACAACAAGATAATTTGGATTCAGGAGTGGTACCCAGAATAATTTTTTTTGATAAATATACTTCATGATCTGGGGGAAGTCTAGATAATTAGATGAGAAATAAATAATTCTATTTCCTATTAATGTAAATCTCCTTTAGGATGATCTCTTCCTTTGACTCAACAATTCAAAGAAGTTATTCTTACCTATAGGTTTTTTACAACTACACCATTGATGGATTTTCCAAATGAGATTCATTATCATTATTTCTTTTATAGATGATTATATAATGGATTATAATATTTATTGATATTTCCTTTTTTATGAATTTTGATGTGTGATATTTTTAATTAGAGTCAATCCATGCACATTATATCATAAAAATCTATTTTGGGAATTATTATGAGTTTCACTGGAATAATCATCCAACAAAAAATAACTGGATAAGAGTCTACCACTTGGGTTTCAATGATTATAAAATTATTTTTTATTACATATATCTCTACTTCAAGGTATAATCACTATAATTCAATAGTTCTTTCAATCATGAATTATATAAACCAATGTGTATAAATTTAAAGAAACCATTTTTTCCCTTAATGATAAAATAGGTTGTGTCCCTTTTAGGAATTCATTATGATGATCCACTTTAGTATTGGGGATGGTATAATATTGTTCTTACTCCTTTGGAATAGATGGTTGCAGTATCTGATTACCCAGAATGAACCAGGGGTCAGTGCACAAGCTTTTATAGTTCTTTATCTACCTATAGTTGAACCATTTAACCCTATTTGGATCATTATTAAGTTCCTCTATTTCAGTGATCTTTTTGTATGGATCGTTCATATGTCTTCAATATTCACGGGTTGGTGGTATTCTCTATTAAATGTGAAACATTTACATGTCCCTTTGAGGAAATCATCATTTTTTTTCTTCCCAAATTATTGACATGTGGGTAGTTAGATACTCTTTCCTCCTTATCCATTTGAAACATGAGTTTGAAACATCATTATCATCTTCTTTTCTACATAAACACATTATCATTCTTTAAACCCCATATCTACTTTTATATAACCTAAAAACACTTCTTCATTAATCCCATTATTTCATATAGAGAGATCCTTTTTAATGTGTGGTTTTATACCACTAAGGAATATATATATTTCTCTATCATTGTTGATAACAAACCTGCAACATATCATACAAGCCATTTTATGTTTTCATCCTATGTTTGGAATGAGTCACCTTACATTTACTTCAGCTCGATGAGTTCTCCTTCCAAATTGTTTTGTAGTGTACGAGGGAAAATTTTGATAAAGAATATTTTCCTAAATTCATCGCACTTTCTCTATTCAATTTGAAACTTTATCTTGGTGTTTCTTATCAATTCTGACCATTAGCCTTTATCACCATATAATTGCTAAATAGCCATATTCATATTATCCTTTATAGAATAATGGATCACATGAAATATTGTATTCATTGAGTTAACTTACCATTCCATGGCAAGTGGATCAGAAGATATATTAAATGTTTGTGGTAAATTACACATAATAGAAAAAATGGCTACATGATTTTTCATGTGTGAATAAAGATGTTATAAATATGGAATTTTATTATTCAAATCTTGGGAAAGCTGTGTGTGGATTTACATGATGTTTCGAACTACACCTCACATGGAATTAGGGAAATCATTTGAAAAATCATTGTATTGTCTTTTATAGGGGTTGTTGGCCTGGTTTCTCTTGGTTCCCATAATATCCAACATTTGAAATGGTTTGAAATTTAAATAATACAACAAGGAATGGATAATTTATTTCATTATTAAATTAATAATAAATTCATATCTTAGTGATTTTCAATGTTTACCATTTTCTATAATGTTAATTATAATATTTTTTACATAAAAATATAATTATACATAGGTATTTAACTCGTTGTTTTCTAATCCACTTACAAAAATTAAATAAAAAATTCCTCGATCCATACTCTAGAGACACTAATTTTCTTTCACAATATTTACATAATTTTACGATAAACTACATAATAGTGTGAAAAATATTTGATCAAAATGTTTAGTTCCTTAGGAAAATTAGACTCATATATAAATTATACAAAATTAAAAATTAAAAAAAATTATATTTTATTATATATATTCTTAGGGTCCCTCTTCTTATCCTTAGTACGTGTAATCTCTTTAGGATATACATTAATGAAAGTGGTGACCAAAAATCATAGTAAGATGTTTAATATTGGACATGAATCATTATAACGTGGATTAACATAATAATAATCATCAAATCATATGCATATAATCATCATAAAAATAATATAAAATTTTGACAACGAAATGGAATGTGAAAATTACAAAAAATGAAACATTATTTCATCATATTTAAATACCACACATATATTTGAAAGAAATATAGAATCATTTCAACACAAAATATATGTGGATAATCATAACCTCATCATTATTAAAAAAGATAGAACCATGTTTATGGACAATAAACATCATCTTATAAGACACATAACTTTAAATAATACATAGTATGGATATATCATTTCAACTTGACTTATCACTTCATATTATTTAAACAATCATTCATGACACAAAAAACATATTACAACCATACTAGTGAGTTATATCAGGGAAATAAATAGCTTTTATAAGGGTTTTATCAATCATGATATCATGAATAATCATTTGGTTTTCATGTTAAAATATGTAAAACATACATTCTATATGAATAGTCATTTTTTTTAGTGAATTATGAAACAACTCAAGAAGAATCAAAAAAGTTTTTTTAAAAGAATATTTATTTAGGAAAATATTCATTTTCCCCATAAAATCCATAGAAAAAATGTATATCACCCAAAATATAATTGAAAAAATAATGAAATAAAATTTTAGGATTAGTAGAGTATCATACCAAACATATCATGAAAGAGATAAATCCAAATAAAGGGATTTGTGTGTTATAATCCCTAAACTAATGTGTTTTGATATCTTTTTTTTCATAAAAATTGCACATTTTGAGTTTGTTTCACTATTTTTTCACAAATACCTTAATAGAGTAGTATGAATAACTCAATTATATTATAAAATATGTAATTAATTATTTAGATATTATATTTATTTAATACTATCCAGAAATTGATATGTTTATAATAATTTTCAATGTAATGAATCTATAGGAAGTAAATCGACCTTTAACAGATCATTGTCACAAGATACCAAATGAGAAGCATGAAATTTATATTTTCCATAAATATAACATTAAAATTAGGATAAAAACATTAATATAATGTTAAAATATTTAATAATTAATTTTATAATGATGGTATTTTAATGGTATTTGTAAAAAATAAAAAAAAGATAAAAGGGAAGTGTTAATAGATACCAAATATCTCCACGATGTATCTTCTCTTATATAACAAAATATATCATTGGTGATTTATGTTGGATTGATTGATAATGTCCCTATGTATTATAAGGTAATTGATAGAAATGATTTTTCTTTATATTGGGATTTGTAATGGGTGGGAGGATTGTTTTTTCAATGTAAGGGACATGGGTTATTCATACTTGAGTGCTAGGGTAATTTTAGAATAAAATTTTGAGGAAAATATTATATCCAAAGTAAAACATGTCATACGGATTGTTTTGAAATTATAGACAATATATAAATTAGATAAATTGATTTTATTAATTTTTTTCAAATAAAAATTCTAGGTAATAAGTTTAATTAAAATTAATGGTGGGAAATTGAGGTAATATATTTTTGTAATATATTAGATTTCTAGGCATTGGAAAGTACTTTTTTTGGTTTAAAATTTATTATTATCATATTATAATGAATTAATTATGAAACTAAATATTAAATTTCCAAACTTCAAAACATATTCTTTACTATTCAACTATTACATCCCTAATAATGTAATTTAAGATACACCAGTTATGTGAAAAACTATATTTTTACTATTCACCCAAAAATTGAAGGATTTTAGAAAATTACCAAAACCATCCCTCATAGATAATTTAGATTTTATGAATTCAAAAATAATATTTATTTTAAAAGAATAAATTTCTAAAAATGTTAATATCTTTTTTAATAGAAATATAATACTTTTAATGAAATAATTTTAAATGGAGTTTATTAAAAATGTGATTATTTTTTCTATGAGATTTTTTAACAATGATGTTTTTTATTATAATGTTAATATGTAATTAAATAATTCACAATTAATATTAGTTATATCGTTATTTATTATCATGAGGTAAAATTACTATTCCATGTGTAAGGTTACTACACTTAATAGTAAGGACATTATTCTTAATGCCCATGTTATTATTTCAACGATCATATTAATACACTAATGGTCACATTAAAACTTCTAAATTATTTCATTCAAAATTTAAATAAATTTATCTCAAGGTAAAATATTTCTATTTTCTATAACATTTATAGGTTTATAATCAATTTTTTCATTTCGATAGTATTTCCAGTGGGGGGTTGATTCAAGTAGATTGGGGAGATCCATATTTGTTCATTTTACATTTAACATTTTAAATTTAAAATATATTTATAATTTTAGTAATTTTAAGGGGTTTCATTTTTTATTAATATATTTAATTTAATTAATAAAATTTTCATTGGATACTCTATATTTTTATATGTATAATATTATACAATAAAATAAAACACAAATTTATTCAAGAACAAAATGTTATGACAAGAAATTGGTAAATTACATTACATAATTTAAATAAAAAGGAAAAAATTTACTTAAATGCTTAATTTTATTTTTTTCTTTATGAATAGTTACCGCGCTGACGATGTGTAAACATGGTAAAGGGAAAATCAGGAAAATTGATGTTAAATTTATTTATAATTCAATAAATATGACCTTATTTTTTATTAGATGATTGGATATTAACACTTTTAATATTTTATTATAAATTGGATAATTTTTTATCTAATAACACTAGACTAAGAAATTATAATATAAAAAATATTTGAAGAACTATAAAAGTGGAACTCTAATTATATAAAAATGGGAACCTACTCTCCTCCCTTCATCACAAGTTTTTGGTATTATAGTTCACCAATTCCCTACTAAAAATTTTCATGAATATACCTACCCAAATCCAATAGGTTTATTCCATCTCAAATAGCCAATAATATAAGGATTTAGGTGTATTCTGAAGGGGGATATATGTTGAGAAGGTATAATTCCAAAACAACCTAATTCAAACATATTTCTTATTTTATCCATCAAATTTTCTTCCACCATAATGAAATAACAGTATTAGTTTATTAAATATTTGTAAATATATTTATAACAATGTTACAACCATTTTTCATATCATTGTTCAACCAATGGGATGTGAAAACTTCACTCATGCATACCTCTAGAGTACCAACTTCTCAAAGATATGTGTTTATTTTTTCATCAATGTCTAATATAAATTATTAAAATTAATGATATATTTAATCTATATGATATTTAGGAAAAAATACAGACTTGTTGAAGATTATATATTACAAATCTTGTACCACACCCATGATTTTATAATATAACTATCTTTAAATAATTTTTCATTGTTCGATTTCTTGCTAGACATGTTACCCCATTCTTAAAACAAACTATGACATATTATAACTTATCTACGAAATTTATGGGTATGAATATGATCTTGAAAATTATGATATATATATATATATATGTATATATATAATTAATCACTCATTTCAATTGTATTGATTAATAATTTATAATAAAGTACCCAATTTTTTGTAAACACATTTAATGATCGAAGAAAATTTCCTTTCCCAAAAAATTATTAGTAATTTTTTGAGGGGATAAAATCTTTAATTAATTCAATACAATGGTTTTTATTTGGGGAAAATAAAGTAATTTTTAATCTACGAAATTAATATTTTCATTGACTGAATTTTATTAATTTTACATAAATGTTTTATTTTTTGATGAAAAGTAAAAAATACTAATCTATGAAAACTATCATTTTATCATTAAAAATGTAATTTAATAGTTAAATTATATTTTATTTATCATTTTTATTTTGTATATATGTAATTTAATTAAAAATAATTTATTAATTTACATAAATATCAACATTATATTTGATTTTCTTATAAGATAATTTGTTATTCATAATGTTATTTTTTTTAAAAAAAAATTTATGTTTTATGAAATTTAAATAATATTGAATTATGAAGCATAAAATAATTGATTTTTTAAAAAAAATAATTTTTATTTTACATATCTTATTTTTAAATTTGAATGAGGTATTAACTTCATTTTTTGGTCATTATGAATTGTAATTGTGGTAAATATTATTCTTTATGGTAACAATAAAACTATTAAATCATGATTTAAAATTTGTATATGTTTCAAAAATATACAATAATTTTTTGGACTATTTATATGGAGAAGTTAGTTTTACGAATAATCGTACTTTATTTTCTGTTATGGAACTCTTTTCTACAATCGTTTAATAATAACCATATTATTGTATTGTTTAATGTATTAATACAAAATGACACTGATTTTTTTAATTATCTCAATTAATTTTTCATAGGTCTAAAAAATAGTAATAATAGGATATAAGTGGAATGTTGATATATTTCTGAATTTTTTATATGGTGAAAAATAATTTTTTATTTTTAGTGATGGAATAGTAACATAATTTTCAGACACAATCCTGACACTATGTTCCTTTATGTAGAATAGAAATCAAATAAATTATATCATAAAAATTTAAATTAATAAAATTTGAATAAATTTTATTCTTCAATGAATATTATATTTAAATATACAATATTATTGATTTTTTTAGAATTTAACAATTTTAATTCCATTCTTATCATACTGACATTGAAGTTAAACTATGTGAATTGTCTCCAATATTAAAAAATATTTTTATTAGAAATTGGATAGAAATATTATTTATTTTGACTAAAATATGACACATGTTTTTCCCTTTTCCATGAATTTTATATTTAATCACTTATAAAAAATAGAAATCTTTAATATCATTGTAATCGATAAAAAGGAGATCATGGGTAAAATTTAAGAAAAAAAAGGTAATAAATTACACAAAACTACTCTAAATTTATTGTTTGAGATTATTTTAAATTATTCTCATTATAGTTTAATAATACATCAATATGGTTTTACATTAAAATGAAAAATTATTTATTATTTTTAAATAATTTTTTTAATTCTGTGTATGTCCATTCATTCACATTAAAAAAAATTACCCCTCCTGTTTATGTCACACATCTTTGACCACTTATCTCATAAATATTTCGACAAATAATCTTATATACATACTTATACAACTTATAGTAGTGTACTTCTCTTAAAAATACAATCACAACATGCCTTACGAAGAGATGTAAATGAGGTCTCTCAAATAATAGGTAAAAATTTTAATCAATATATTTTATATTACTAATTATTTTACCCATTTCATAAAAAAATATCCTATAAATTGAAATATAAAAACAATAGTATCATAAATATACTAAGATGTTTTTATTTTGATGTAATGTCTTTAACACAATTCATATTTCATTGTTTATGAAATTATGTTACTACTGTAGAGACCCGAAGCTTGACCTACATGGACATTACATTACTTTTTCAGAATACTTAGTACATAACAAAAACACACACACAAGGATTGTAATAGTTTAGTGTCTTTGGAAACTCAGAATATAATCTTCTAATCGTGGTGAAAGATCTTCAACATCTCTCATAAAGATCTTCCTTTTTTTACCTAAAACCTTTCTTTATATCCTGGGGAAAAGAAAACATAAAAGGATGAGCTCAAATGCTCAGTAAGGGTAAACAAAAGAAATATCAATCACATCATATTCCTAATAACATAAAATTTTGGGAATCTTAACCTGCAAAAGAGAGCATAATTTCATAACATGGGATAAATCATAGTAGTGAAATGAAATCCCAATAATCATAACATAAAACATGAAACTTTGTGGCATACACACATAATCATAGAGAATCATTTATTATTAGTCAAGACTCATTTCCAAGACTATCTTAGTGGACAAAGTCCATTTCTGAACCGAGTCACCCTTGTTTCAGTCCTGTTTCACTGAACCAGTTTAACCTACCATTCCATCCATGTCTATCTCATGAGATATAAAATCTTTACCTAATGCATTGGAGGGAGATATAGGTCCCACCCATCTCATAATGATACCATTCATATGTGTGCCACAAAATCATAAATCATACATCATTGCATAACCCATGTAATAAAAATGGGATTCTTAAACAACAAGACATCATAAAACAATTCATATAAGATAAAGGAATTCATAAAAATAATTCCATCACAATATAATCAAATAAATGTAATAATAGGGATATAAACAGAACCCTATATTATCTTAGATGGAAAATAATTTTGATAAAATACTTGAACTCCATTCTTGAAGAAAATATCCTTTCTTCTTAAAAAAAAAATTTCTTTCTTAACATGTCATACAATTTTTAACTAAAAGAAGTAGATTAAAAATAAACTTGAATACTTGTAAATTAATCTTATTGGAAATAATGTTTTAAAAATCCATTCATTCTGTATAAGTTAAAATAACATTCTTCTCGTACTTTTGCCAGAAAAGTCAAAAACTACCTCGTACGAAAAACGACAAAAGATTCCTTTCATATCTTTTACTAAAAACTCACCAAAGGGTAAATTTGGATTTATACAATTGTACGTGGATGGAAATAACATTAAATATTGAGGAAACATGGATGTGGATGATAAAATACACCCCAGTAAAACCAAAGTATAAATAATCTCGGATAAAAATGTTATTGTGATATTTTCCCTTACCTTAGGTCCGATTTGCTTCGTAAGTGTCCAAACCTACTGTATAATGATTTAAATAATTTTAGTGACTTATTCCAGAATCATAATTATTGTTATGATATCATATATGGTCATATTATTAGCTTATTATTAGTAATATTTCATTACTACTTGTTATTCGGGTGTTTATTACTTTTTTGTTCTTATGCGTGTTTGTCGAATAAATTCTTATTCATCTCTTTAGGTTATAGATACCTCATTTACAGAATGTTATTATTGTAATATATATCATATTAATTCATTCAATTCATTTATATAATCATTATTCAATGAAGATCATGTAGAACGAATCGCATCACATCGTGGAGACGGTATTCTGTACGTACGCACGAGTGATGATATCATTCCCATGATCGTGGAATTGTATTGGAGTGTATGTATACTATTTCAGAATCAATATCAATTTTTAATAGTCATATATAGTCATTATTTACACCATTATACCCATCCAAGTAAGGTGGTGGTGGAAAATAGATTACACCACGACGTGAAGACGATATTCCGTACATATGCACGCACTGTGATTTCATTTTCTGTAGGATGGATAGATGGTCAAATAGAGTTGTTTCATAATTATAATAACATATCAGTATATGAGTGATACTGATGTTATTATTTCATAATGAAACAACCTAAGAAGAAGAAGTGGAAAAAGAAATAAAGTTGAAAGAATCGGTAATGGACATTACCACTTCTTTTAAGCGCCTCTTTGAGATCTCCTTTTAGGGCAATAAAATTGGTCTTTCAGGAATACCAGAACCTCTAGGATATTGCTATGGAAGTGGAGAAGATAATTTGTCAGGGTTTGGCCGAGCTTGAAGGCTCAATGTGGTGTGAGGAAGAGAAGGAGGAGGTGCCCGTTTATAAGGGAGGAGAGGGGCTCCTTTGGAAAACTAAAACTATTATTTTATTATTAAGTCATATTCAGTTTTAAATAGCTCCAAAATGATTTATTTCGAAGCTAAGGTAGGGATGGGTCGAAATAGTCTCATCCAATATAATTTAGACAAGTTTAGATTCCTATTTTAACCTTATCATATAGATTTATCATTAAGTTAAATAATTATACTTTTACCGTGTCTTCTTGTGTTCTTACTCTATAAGGATAATAAACATACTATAACAAGCCAACGAACCCCAAGTTGTTCATTATTAATATATATAACCTTATTTAAGTCATTTTGCTGAACCATAGATTTTTAGGAATAAAATAACAATTAATAATATAATATTTGTTTTAAAAACTATTTTATGTCAATTTTGACACTATTTGGTAATTGATTTTTGTGAAACACATAACCGAATTATTAGTTCGAAAAAAGTTAATTAAATCAACAGTAATATGTCATATTAACATATAAAATATATTAATTTATAAAAAGTCTCAAATTACATTTATTTGGGTATTTATAACATCAATTATGTAAATATTTCATTAATAAGATATTTAATGAATCATCATTATGTCATAAATAAATTAAATTATTTAAAGTCTAAAAATTACAAATAAAATATCATTATGTAGGAAATCGTATTATATTTCTAATGAATATTTATAGTCAAATTTATATTATGTATAACCCTATATTAAAAATCATTTACTTATTAAACATTGATTTTAACTACTTTAACTCTTCTTTAACTAAATTAATAATAAATGTCCTAATCTAATCCAAGTGGGCATAAATGGTCATATTTTATTCCTAGGGTTTTTTTGGTCGAATTACACTTATCGAATAGAATTATGACATGTGTTATCGTAACAATAATATCATTTTTACCCTTAATGACCCTATTTACTTTTAACCGTGGTAAAAAAAATTAAAAGTTACTATTCACCAAAAATTATTTTCATCTCATTGAACCACATTTTAGTCCTTGATATTAACCATGTCTCTAGGATTTTCGAACTCCCACTCACAGAAGCGGTAAAATTAAGTTTTATGAAAAATTCAGTTTTTTAACTACCACTTAGTGGTTTCACTATTCATCAAAAAATGAAAGTTTCCAGAAAAATACCAAAAATTAGGCCTAAGCTATATTTGATATTATGAATTCAAAAATGCTGTCTATTTTATCAAATTAAAAAAATATCAGTTATATCAACTAATTTAAAAATTAATTCCCATCGTCAAAATAAATAGCGTGTTTTTAAGAGATAATAACTTTCAAAAGATTGACACTTGTTTATATCTGGTTTAAATGTGAAATTACATCCAATGATCAACATTGTATTAAATTGTAAAAATATATTCAAAATATACTTTAAAACCACTCATATTTTTAATTTATCACTATTAATTATTTTGATTAAAAAAGTTGTTTTTAATTAAAATTTCGTAATTTTCAATATTCATCAGAATATGAAAATTTATCTGAAACATACCAAAATTTCACGCTAAGAAAATTTTGATATTCAGAATCCAACAATGAAGTCCATTTTGAAAAATAAAATTTACAAAATTTCAAAAAGTGGTTATTACTATTCATAACTGCTAGTTTTAATAATATTTTAATAGCGTATCATTGTTCAGTGAAACTCAGTATTTCATACAATGTAAGTTATCGAGGAAGGCCGCGATTGCGTGTAATGGATGGAAAGTCAAGGATGCGTATTTTGCCAGCTCCTTTTCGTGTAGCATACAACACAAGACATTAATGAAATTAAAAATAATATTTTTCATAAAATATTAGGGTGTTACATTCTACCCCCCTTAAAATGAATTTCGCCCTTGAAATTCGTCGGGGTTATAAATGGTTTACTACTCGAAAGTTTGTTTAATAGAAACCCACATAGTAAAAAGGAATACCAAAACCAATATTTAAAAACAAAAGTATGAAACTTAACGGTTACCCAAATAAACTAATCATTGGGTTTCCACTTAGGTGAAAATATGGATATGGAAGAGAAATCTAACCACCATGTTCTGATGGAGAGTGGTAGAGAACATGGCTATGGAAAATCCAGCAATCACAAAGCCATAAATTTGTGATGATCTAAGGTACCATCTGATTCATCAGATATAAGAGTACTAGGACAACATTTTTGGTTTTCAAGATCATTTCGCTAAATTAGTTGAAATTGGAATTAGAAGAAATACTTTCGTGATTTTGGTACAGGGTCACTGTTGGTTGTTCTTTGGACAATTTCCACTTCAACTCTTAAAGAAATGAAGTTGGATTTGTCATTCGTGAAGTGTTAGCAGATCATGTGATAGATTGATGGGTCATTCCATCTGTCTCAAACAAATGTTTACAATAGTTATCAAAAATACATAAGACCATCTATGGTGAGGTTAATCGTATACGATTCAAAAAATGATCTTATAATTCATATATCATACCGTGTGATAATATAAAACTAGTTACTACTAACCAGGGACTTCCTATAGGATATTGGTAGGCGATAAAGGCCAGTCGCACTTCGGTTGTGGGTTCGATTCCAATAGCCTTGTCCGACGTGATGGAATGTTGCCCGTCCTGCAGGTTGTCCTTTTTCTAAAACTACATTAATATAACATCCCATCAATAATATCAAAAAAAAATTCTATCCTTTAACAATACTAACTTATGTCCAATATAATCATTTCCAATCTTTAGGCTTATCCAAAATACTGCTGTCTAGTCTCATATTATAGTGAAAACTATTACCAAAGAGTTCATATAACAAGCATGTTAATACCATCGTTGATACGCGTATATCATGAGATATGTCTTGTTGGTCACATTCGAAACATTCTAAGGCCTTAATCATGTATTCTCTTGAAAAATGAATACACATTGAATCTTAGTGAAAACATGAGTGTTGTCAAAAGTTAACTCTTTTCACATACCAAAACCTCAAACCATGATATAACTATTTCCTTATATCAGTCATGATCTCATGAATACTGTCAAACATTTTATTTTCTCCTTATCCCTTCATTATACACATATCATATTTTTTTCCAAAAATATCTCAATCACTTTCCATGGTTACCGGTACCATAAAATTATTGAAAACCACAATATACCAATACATAAATATTCCAATATTCCACGATACTATATAAAACATTATTTTGGAATCCCATTACATAAACACTTAATCATTCCACCACATCGTTGTCATATTCAACATCACCAATCGTGATCTCATGTGACTTCCCATTGTCCTTTTCATTAAGTGGTTTCTCATGTCGATCATCAATAACCCTTGCATTAGGGAATTTATTAGCGTAATGCCCCATTTCCTTGCACTTGAAGCATTGAAGTGTAGTAGGTTCATTCTGTGTGTCCCTTCCTTTGTTTACATCATTAGACATCTTCTTCCCATCATTGCGGCATTCAAATGCCCGATGACCTTACTTTCCACATTTGAAACATTTACTTGTCCCTTTAAGACAATCCCAACCATGCTTCTTTCCACACATTGAGCATAAGGAAACATTCATCTTCATTTCACCATTATTCTGAGATTTCTCCTTAAACTCCATCTTTCTTTTCTTGTCAAAGCTATGAGATGGATAAGTAACACCAACTTCCATTTCTACCTTGATAGCACAACACACAATTTCTTCATAGCTACTGAAGTCTCTTATAGCTAATGCCTTTCGAAGACATGGTTTTAAGCCACTGAAGAATCGATCAACTTTACTTTCAGGTTGGATGATAAAGCCAAATGCATACCTTGCAAGCCTTGTAAAATTTGCTTCATATATACCAACAGATTCATCATCCTTTTGCTTTAGTTCAAGAAACTACTTATCCATCTTTTTTCAAAGAATACGAGGGAAGTACTTATTGAAAAACATGTTCTTGAACTCGTCCCATTCCATGGACTCAATTTCATCTCTTTGCCTCGTATTCTTGATATGATTCCACCATTAATCAGCTTCACCTTCCAAACGATATACTGCTAAGATGACTTTATCATGTTCAGAACATTGAAGAACTGAAAATATCTTTTCAGTGGTACTGATCCATTTTTCATCAACAAGTGGATCAGAAGACCCACTAAAAGAAGGTGGACGTTTCCTCATGAATGACTCAATAGAATATTGTTCCCTTCTCTGTTCATTTGGAAGTCCAGAATGATTCATAGCTTGTGTAAGTATAGAAATAAGATTTTTCACTCCATCTCCCATAACATTTGTTTGTTCAAGAGGACAATCATTGCATTGTCCATTTCATTGATCAACACGGTTCCTTCGGGTTCCAGCCATCATCTAAAACCCAAAAAAATAGTGTGAGAGGCAAAAATCATTCTAGGGAAAAAAACATAATAAAGGGGGAGTACACCCAATATCTAACATCTTAGGTTTAATTCTATGATCATTAGAGCAATTCGATGACTATAACCTATACTTATACTTAACCATAGGGACATCCCTAGACATACCATAGAAATATCTCTAGGGATCTCACTAAAGTTATCGCATACTAGTTTCCAATGGTTGACTAAACCTTTCCTCTAATACCAACTGTAGAGACCCAAAGCGTGACGTACATGGACATTACATTACTTTTTCAGAATACTTTGTACATAACAAAAACACACACACAAGGATCGTAATAGTTTAGTGTCTTTGGAAACTCGGAATATAATCTTCTAATCATGGTGAAAGATCGTCAACATCTCCCATAAAGATCTTCCTTTTTTTACCTAAAACATTTCTTTATATCCTGGGGAAAAGAAAACATAAAAGGGTGAGCTCAAATTCTTAGTATGGGTAAACAAAAAAAATATCAATAACATCATATTCATAAGAACATAACATTTTGGAAATCGTAACCTGCAAAAGAGAGAATAATTTAATAACATGGGATAAATCATAGTAGTGAAATGAAATCCCAATAATCATAACTTAAAACATGAAACTTTGTGGCATACACACATAATCGTAGAGAATAATTTCTTATTAGTCAAGACTCATTTCCAAGACTATCTTAGTGGAAAAAGTCCATTTCTGAACTGAGTCACCCTCGTTTCAGTCATGTTTCACTAAACCGGTTTAACTTACCATTCCATCCATGTCTATCTCATGAGATATAAAATCTTTACCCAATGCATTGGAGGGAGATATATGTACCACCCATATCATAATGATACCATTCATATGTGTGCCACAAAATCATAAATCATACATCATTGCATAACCCATGTAATCAAAATGGGATTCTTAAACAACATGACATCATAAATCAATTCATATAAGATAAAGGAATTCATAAAAATAATTCCATCACAACATAATCAAATAAATGTAATAATAGGGATATAAACAGAACCCTATATTATCTTAGATGGAAAATAATTTTGATAAAACACTTGAACTCCATTCTTTAGGAATATATCCTTTCTACTCCAAAAACATTTTCCTTTCTTACCATGTCATACAATTTTAACCTAAAAGAAGTTGATTAAAAATAAACATGAAAACTTGTAAAGAAAGATTCTTGGAAATAATGTTTTAAAAATCCATTCATGCTGTATAAGTTAAAAAACATTATTCTCGTACTTTTGTTGGAAAAGTAAACAAGTACCTCGTATGAAAAACAACAAAAGATTCTATTCATATCTTTTACTAAAAACTCACTGAAGGGTAAATTTGGATTTAAAAAATTGTAGGTGGATGGAAATAACATTACATATTTAGGAAACATGGATTCAGATGATAAAATATACCCCAGTTAATACCAAAGTATAAACAATCGCGGATAAAAATGAGATTGTGATATTTTCCCTTACCTTAGGTCTGATTTGCTTCGTAAGTGTCCAAAACTCCTATATAATGATTTAAATAATTTTATTTACTTATTCCAGAATCATACTTATTTTTATTATATCATATATTGTCATATTCTTAGCTTATTATTAGTAATATTTCATTACTACTTGTTATTCGAGTGTTTATTACTTTTTTGTTCTTATGCGTGTTTGTCGAATAAATTCTTATTCTTCTCTTTAGGTTATAGATTCCTCATTAACAGAATGGTGTTATTGTAATATATATCATATTCATTAATTCAATTCATTTATTTAATCATTATTCAATGAAAATCATGTAGAATGAATCACATCACATCGTGGAGACGGTATTCTGTATGTACGCACAAGCGATGATATCATTCCCATGATCATGGAATTGTATTAGAGTGTATGTATACTATTTCAGAATCAATATCACTTATTAATAGTCATATATAGTCATTATTTACAACATTATTCCCATCCATGTAAGGTGGTGGTGGAAAATAGATTACACCATGGCGTGGAGACGGTATTCCGTACGTACGCACGTGCGGGGATTTCATTTTCCGTAGGATGGATAGATGGTGAAATAGGGTTGTTTAAGACTTATAATAACATATCAGTATATTATTGATACTGATTTTATTACTTCATCATGAAAGAACCTAAGAAGAAGAAGTGGAAGAAGAAAGAAAGTTGAAAGAATCAGTAACGGACATTACCTCTTCTTTGAAGCGCCTCTTTGAGATATCCTTTTAGGGCACTAAAATTGGTCTTTCAGGAAGACCCGAACCTCTAGGATGTATCTATGGAAGTGGAGAAGTGAATTTTCTAGGGTTTGGCCGAGCTTGAAGGCTCAATGTGGTGTCAGGAAGAGAAGGAGGAGGGTCCCTTTTACAAGGGAGGAGAGGGGCTCCTTTGGAAAACTAAAACTATTATTTTATTATAAAGTCATAATTCGATTTTAAATATCTCCAAATTGATTTATTTCTAAGCTAAGGTGGGGATGGGTCGAAAGCATCTCATCCAATAGAATTTAGACAAGTTTAGGTTCCTATTTTAACCTTATCATTTAGATTTAACATTAAGTTAAATAATTTTACTTTTACTGTGTCTTCTTGTGTTCTTACACTATAAGGTTAATAATCTTACTATAACAAGCCAAACGAACACCAAGTTTTTCAATATTAATATATATAACCTTATATAAGTCATTTGGCCGAACCATAGATTTTTAGGAATAAAATAACAATAAATAATTTAATATTTGTTTTAAAACCTATTTTATGTCAATTTTGACACTATTTGGTAATTGATTTTTGTGAAAAACGTAACAGAATGATTAGTTCGAAAAAAGTTAATTAAATAAACACTAACATGTCATATTAACATATAATTTTTTTAATTCATAAAAAGTCTCAAATTACATTTATTTGGGTATTTATAACGTCAATTTTGTCAATATTTCATTAATAAGATATTTACTGCATCATCATTGTGTCATAAATAAATTAAATTATTTAAAGTCTAAAAATTACAAATAAAATATAATTATGTAGGAACTATTGTAATATTTCTAATGAATATGTATAGACGAATTTATCTTCTGTATAACCCTATATTAAATATGATTTAATTATTAAACATTGATTTTAACTCTTTTAACCCTTCTTTAAATAAATTAATAATAAATGTCCTAATCAAATCCAAGTGGGATAAAATGGTCATATTTTATTCCGAATGTTGTTTTTGGTCGAATTACACTTAACCAATAGAATTAGGACATGTGTTATGGTAATAATAATAATATTTTTACCCTTAATTACCCTATTTACTTTTAACCGTGGTAAAAAAAGTAAAAAGTAACTATTCAACAAAAATTATTTTCATCTCATTCAACCACATTTTAGTCCTTGATATTAACCATGTCTCTAGGATTTTTGAAATTCCACTCATAGAAGCGGTAAAATTATGTTTTATGAAAAATTCAGTTTTTTAACTACCACTTAGTGGTTTCACTATTCATCAAAAAATGAAAGTTTCCAGAAAAATACTAAAAATTATGCCTAAGATATATTTGATATTATGAATTCAAAAATTATGTCTATTTAATCAAATTCAAAACATATCATTTACATTATCTTATTTAAAAATTAATTCCCGTCGTCAAAACAAATAGCGTGTTTTTAAGAGATAATAACTATCAAAAGATTGACACTTGTTTATATCTGGTTTAAATGTGAAATTACATCCAATGAGCAACATTGTATTAAATTGTAAAAATATATTCAAAATATATACTTTAAAACAACTCAAATTAATAATTTATCACTATTAATTATTTTGATTAAAAAGTTGTTTTTAATTAAAATTTAGTAATTTTCACTATTCATCAGAATATGAAAATTTTTCCGAAATGTACCAAAATTTCACGCTAATCTAATTTCGATATTCCGAATCCAAAAATGAATTCCATTTTGAAAAATAAAATTTAAAAAATTTTAAAAAGTGGTTATTACTATTCATAATGACTAGTTTTAATAATATTTTACTAGCATTTCATTGTTTAGTGAAACTCGGTATTGCGTACGACGCAAGTTATAGAGGAAGGCCGTGATAGCGTGTAATGAAAGGCAAGTCAAGGATGAATGTTGTGCAAGATCCTTTTGGTGTAGCGTACAACACAAGACATTAATGAAATTAAAAAGAATATTTTTCATAAAATCTCGGGGTGTTACAACTACTCTGGCATATGTGTAGACCACATCCACCAGATAGAGATATGATTCATTTTCCATCCCAATTATTCCTGGATAGATACTATTATTGAAAAAAGGTTTATATATTATATTTAATATATAATAACTATTCTATAATTATAATATCTTATATACATTCTTATCTTCTCATTTATTGTAAAATTATAAGTTCAATTGTGCATATATCTGGACTACAACATCCCAAAGCGATACAATTCACATATCATCTTTGATATACATGGATTGTAATAAATAATGATATAATAAACAACTAAACAATTTATTATATTATAAATATTTATTTTTGGTGAATTAAAATTTACCTTGATTTCGTTTCATCCATCAAAAAGTTAAAACATCGCATGTTTGTATTTAGGGATTACCATCTCCACAAACTATGGTTCTGCATTTTTCATCATTGATATATATGAATGGTAAAACATGATTTTATAATGAATAAAAATTATACATTATAAATGAATAATATTATGGATACGATGATTTGATGAACTTGGTAAAAGGGTATAATCTAGCAAACCTAATCATACATGCACTATTGACCATAATTCCCTTGAATGTTCATTTTAATGATGAAATTTATAATTAAAACATTATTAAAATAAATAAGGTAATGGAAAATATAATATTATCTGTGATTATTTTTCTATAATATATTTATAAAATATAAATATTTATTTAATACGATTTATTAATTCATACAATGATGGATAAGACATAATATAAGGGATTCTGATCTATTCTTTCATTCAATGAGAAATAATTCATATGAACCACTTTTATAATTCATGTGGTTTATATTATTACGCAAGTATATGATATATCAACAATATATTCATATTCAAACTTCAAAAATATCATTTTTTCAAGGGGTTATGATTGAAATGTTACCTATGTGTTAATAGGTTTTGTTATAATATGATTTCATTTTAGGATCACCGAAGATAAATTTAGATCGAGAAAAATTATATTAATCATATCATTTAATAAAAACTTATTACTATATTACTTGGTTACTCTGTAAAATAGTTTTTTTCTATTTTTCAATAATTAAATGTTGAAATGATAAATAAAATTTTTTTAAAGAAAATCTACCCTCATTTAGTTTTTGATCAATGAATATTTTCATCCATTTATATGGTCTGGAATATTGGATTATGGATGTTTTTTACTATTCATTAAATTTTTTAGAGGGTTCATTTTAATTACCTTTTAATTAATTTTTATTAGATTTAATGGAATCTTTTTAAATATATGTTTTTTCTAACAATTCATTTTTCATTCATTCAAAATTGGGTAATGAATGATTTCTTTAAATGTGAATGATATGGATATATGTTCCATCAATAATTACCATTCCCATCAAAGATTAATCCTTTACATAGTCACCAGTTATTTTCAATAAATATAATTTAAATATTTACAGAATTGATATATAAAGTTAACTAAGGAAAAGAAGATTTTATAATTTTTTAATAAAAATGATTGAAATATTATTTAAATGTGCTTTTAATATATTTTACCATTTTAACTTCTTTTATGATTCTTTTGAGATATCATATTCTAATATCATCTATATTATTTTTTTATGGATAGTGTGTCAGGATGATAATTTAATGATGATTCTATAACACACTTTTTCTTCACATTGGTTAATTATATATTGATGAAAACTATATGAAACAAATTTGGAATTACCTAGACCCTTGGGTTCCATTAATTTGTCAAAATATAGTTTTTGGTGTGTTCTGGGAGGCAACGATTGCTCATTTCAAGAGTATGCCAAATTTCCAGTTTTCCCATTGATAGCTCAACATCTGTAGGTCAAGGAGTTAGTAGGTCGAGGATTCTGTAAGTCGAGTCTTAGAAGATCAAGGTGTCTGTTAGTCAAGGATATCATTAGGTTGAGGCATCTGTAAGATAAGTCATAGGTAGGTCGCGACATTGGTAGGTTGAAGCATCAATAGTTGGAGGAGTCATTAGGTCATGGTTTTGGTAGGTCGAGGCAATGGTAGGTCCAGGCATCTGTAGGTCAGGGCGTCGGCATGTCAATGCATTTGTAGGTCAAGGCGCCAGCAGGAAGAGCGTCATATGGTCAAAGGTTTTTGTAGGTCATGTAATTAGTGAGTCAGGGCATCAGTGATTTTGGGCATCGGTGAGTTATGGTATCGGTGATTGTGGACGTCGTTCAACCATTTCATTGCTGAGTTAGGGCATCGATGAGTCAGGTGTCTGTAAGTCACATCGGTGGATCATTTTAGTTGGATCATATCTCGTATCTCAGCATCAGTGGCTCAATGTTGGTAGCACAACATTAGTGACACTGTGTCGGTTGATCGTTGTCTGTGGCTCGATGTCTGTGACTCCCCAATCAGTGGTTCATTTTAATTTTCTTAGTTTTTCAGCTTCACCCTACTTACATTTTATTTGAAATAAAATGAGATTAAATATTTTTCGGGGTGTTTCATATGGTGTTTTAAAATATATTAATTATATATTTAATATCCTGATGCTTTAGGGACATTAAAATAGTCAAACCACACGGTTTTGGCCACGATCGGACTTTAATTGACCTTTAATCCATTCGCCCTTTCATTGAACTATGATACAAATTTTCTAAGACAAGACCATCTAATACGATTGTGTATCTGTTTTCATTTTGTGTGAATAGTGCCTTCATTTCTTGTTGAGTCATATGTTGTGTCATAGCCATCGATCAAGTTTTACTTTCAGTTTTCCTTGGGGTTTTTTTCTACTACTGGCACACCCCCTATTCTACTGCAAGGGAGAATCATTAGTCATCTATTGTTCCAAAATGGATTTTCCTTCATCTCTATTTTAGTTGGGTATCATGAGGGGTGGTTGTGGTAATTTCTTCTTTTTAATAATTCTGAAACCGATTTAATTAATATAATAAGACGAAATATATGAGGGTGAGTATGATGGTGATGGTCATTTTGATTTATATGTTATAATGGATCCATGTTGTTAATCAGATTGGTTTTTTTCATCTAAAAATAATGATCGTTGGTGGTATCTATTTTCACACCTATGTGATTGTGAATCACTACTGTAAGAATTGGAATCTGGTTAATTTTTTAGATTCAGTTAAATAAATGGAAACATTGGGATCAAATTTTTTTGATCACCCATGTTTTATAAAGTGCAATGCAGAATGAATGCTGCTAAATATAAATAAAGATAACCTTTTTGGTGTGGTTATGTGTTTTTTTCACATTAAGCCTTGGATATGTGTTGGTAGTTTAGTGTTGTTGCTGGTGCTGTGATTTTGTGTATGGGGCGATATGGGCGTTGTGGTGGTATCTCAGGTTGAATGATTGATTGATTGTGTAATTCACGGATTTATTATGCAGTGGGATAGTATCTGAGAAGTGGATGTGATTTGGGGTAGCTGGATAGGGTTGTGTCATGATTTAATGTTTGTGGGTGTCTTAGGTGTGGTGTTATTGGGCAGCGGGGTTGTCAGGATTTCTTGTAAGAGGACAGTTTGGGCAGGATAACACTAAATAATATTGCAAGCATTTTTCTTCTTTGTTTGACTTGGTAGTGGTTGGTATGGTTTATATTCCTTATAAACTATGTAGTTTTTGTTATCTTTTTAGTAAGGGATTTTTTAAATAAATGAATAAATTTATAATGCACAATGAAAAATTGTTAAATTAATTAGCAAGGGGGATATTTCATGTTTGGGCTTATAGTAAAGTGGCGTTCAAGGGACTTTCGTTCATAGTGGGATGTGCATGTAGGAGTAACAACAATGGTTGTTTTTATTGGGATAGTATTATGGTTGGAATACCATAGGATAGGCTGAGTGTTTTATATATATATGTATAAACTTGTAGTTTCTTATGTTTTTGATACACACAAAACCTATGTTGAGCACTATGTGCTAAAAAATCCCATTGTTATAGGAGAGAGTGTCATTCCCAACATCCTAGTGGGATGATTGATGGCCGCTTACAGACTTCACCCTACAACCTCTTCTATCCGTTAATCTCCCAAAACTCATTGAGCAGGTTGTAATGGTTTGAGGTTTAATACCACATTTATTGTATTGGATGTGTGAGAGGTGGTTCATTTCCAAGGTGTCTCTGTGATGAGGCCCATGTGTTTTTGAGTGGTACGTGTGCTGGTTGTGGCCTAAGTGCCTACAAGAATGATTTGATATGGTTGTGGCCTAGGTGGGTGTGGGCGTGTTGTGATAGTGGGGCTTATGTAAGAGTGTGGTAGCATCCGGACGTTATCCATTAGGTATGATCGTTTAACATGTGGGTAGTGGTGTGGGGTACCCAAATATCGATGTGCTTATACTCTACTTGAATTACATTATTTGGTGAGTATTCTTGATAAGGATGGGGTGGATGTAATACCTAGTGAGGTGCTTTTTATTTTCTATTGTTTTTTATAGGGGAATGAATATTCTTCTCCCACTTTGGCACTAGTGAATTTTGTTTTTCCCCACTGAGTATGCATGTACAATCACCCTACATATATATAAAATTAGGAATCTTTGGAAATTACGATTATTTTTATGGATCATACTATCTTGGATGTCGGGGATAATTTATGTGTCACATCATAGTTTTATTTTTGGTAAATACATTGGATTTTTCTTTGTATTTATAGTATTTTTTTAAAACATTCAGGTGTGGTGTATTTTAGTCCCATTTAATATATCTATCATGGTGTTTTTGAGGTTGATAACTCTTATCACATAAAAATGGTTAGTATATAAAATGTAACACCTCCCAATTTTTTTAGATTTCTATACCCATGGAACTAGTCACCACCCTAGGGTTAAATGGAGACCAGAATCAGGGGTCATTATCTCTCTTTCATCTTATGGACGTAAGGCCTTGGCATCCGGTTAACCCATCCATCATCATCAAGAAGGTAGGTTATGATAGAATGGTATCTGTGGGTGATGTTTAAGAGATATGATGGAGTTTGGGGTTAGTCATATTCATTATAGCATTTTATAGTAGGGAAACATTTTTATGTTATCTTGGAGCATATCCTTGGTGAGATAAGGCCATCTAAGACATGTGATTTTAAGGGACCCCATGATCAAATTCATGGAATCTGAGTATACCAAATGACCATCTATGGCTACACCATTTGCAGGATGGGGACCCTAAAAATGGTACATGATTCATTATTTCATGTATTCTTGTTTTATGGGAATTTTGAATAAATTAAAATAAATAATTAGTTAAAATTATTCCTAAATAATGTCCATACATACCAGGATTACGAGTTCTTTGTTTTTCCTTCCATATCTAGATATCGGACGTCACCCTTGTGTGGTAGGAGTAGTGGAGGGTCAGTAGTATGGCCTAGTGGACTGATCGAGGGAAAATCTAGTGGAGGACGATGATCATTGATAGAGGATGCTTCATTCTTTCCAATGGGACACACTGCGAAAGTACAATAGTAGCGTCTTGAACATGGAGACTGATAGGTGCCTTGAAGAGCTGGTGATCACATTCTGCTTGATATGGCAACTGACAGTGTACTGGGATCCCTTTTCAATGACCCTGATGAAGGGAGAAATACATTATTAGTGGATGATTTAACGTAAAGAGGGGAAGGAGACCGATGTTTTGTATGAGGACATTGAGGAAGAATTCCGGACCGAATTCCATTATTCCCCGACGAAAGCAGAGAAGATGTAGTGAATACACCCCTAGAGAAGGATATTATATTGGTGAGTGAATTAGATATCAAGTTCATGTATCTCCATCATTTTTCTCCAATTCACTTTTCATATGAGGAGTCTCGGTTGAGTCACTTAGAAGATGAACTTTGTTCTTCTCTTCAAAATGTAGTTACTCCATTGACCCAAAGTACATACTTAGATGTTCAAAATAAGGATGGCGTACTTGAAAGGATTCAATAATAAAGAGGATTACCATATGTCGGATGTTAGATATGTTCTTCAATGGGGAAGTCTGTTACCAACAAGCCTCTAGTGTCATGGCCTTGTAGGTTTTGGCCAGTGTGGAGCCAACCTCATCAGTTTTAGTTTCAACCCTCTGGCCCTCACCATTTTCCAACAGGCTTGGGTCCGAAGTTTTTAACATGTGTATGTTGTGGGAAACATAAAATTATAGTTGATGGTTTATAATAGTATGGTTGAGGTAGGAATGTTCAGCACCCACTACATCATTAGTTTCCAGCGAGGAATTTACATCCGCAGGGATTGCAGGCCCCTGGTCCACCAAGGGAAGATTGTGCAAGAGGAGGCCAGCCACAAGGTGCTCTTTATGGACCTTGACTAGTGTGTGTTCGAGGAGGCATCTGGCAGCTGATGGGAAGAAGATCTAAGCGTGGGTAGTTGCACGCCACAAAGGCATCAGTTTTAATGGGGCTAGAGATTGTTCTTGGTAGGATAAGTTTGTTTAGTACACCTAAATTTACCTTTTTTATTTCGGGAGCTTTGCAATCCTTCATTGAATCCAGTATGGACCATGTCTTGGGACTATATATAGAGAGAAATTCCATGACCCAGGTGTTTTTTACAACAATCGGAGTTCACACCGACTTGTTTCATTTTTTGGGTATGTAGACAGATGTTGGGGTGGAATCATCCCAATGAGGATCTCTTTAAACTATAGACATATCTTGACGATATCATCATAGACATTGGATGGTTGTTTTTTGGATCATGTTTTTATCAAATGATTCTAGGGAATAGTTGTTCTTTCATATGTGAAATTCCCACATATAGATTTTTTTGGAATGTGGAGGTTTCAGGTAGGAAATAGGTGTATGGAGCCTATTCATTCCTTATTATCTAAGCTATTAGTTGGGTCGATGGATGATGAGATGGTGTATTTTTTGAAGGTTTTTGGAGAGATTCTAAATGTTTTCCTTGAAGAAGTTATGACTCTACCCAATCAACGTGATTTTGAGTTTGGGATAGACTTGGAACCTTGTGCTATTTTGATTTCAAAGGATACTTTTTGGATGGTGGATTCTATATTTTTGGAGTTTCAGATCCACATTGGTGACCTGCTGTAGAAGGGTTTCATCTAACCCAATGTGCTCTCGTGCAGTGCTCCAGAATATTTTGAGAATAAGGAAGATGGCGGTCTGAGGTTATGCATAGACTATTTTATACTGAATCAGGTAATGATAAAGAACCAGTACCCTCTCCCAAGGATATATGATATTTTTTTAATGATGTTGAGGGAGAGTGTGTTTTCCATGATCAATATACTATATGGATATCACTAGTTGAGTATGAAAAGGGTGACATCCTGAATACTACATTCCGATGCATGTATGGGCACATAGAGTTCATTGTTATGATGTTCTATATTAGAAAAACATCATCCATGTTTATGGGGATCATGACATTTTCATTCATGAGATCCTATAGAAGTTCATCATTTTATTCATTGATGATATCCTGATCTATTAAAAGTCATATGAGGAGCCTACCGAGCATCTTAGGACAGTCCAAGATGTCCTTTGACACCACCATCTCAATAAAAAGTTTCCCAAGTTAAAAGTTTTTAAATCATAGGTCCACATCATTGGGATTGATGTGTATCATCAAGTCATAGAAGTGTACCCATCGATGTTTGAGGAATTTGTTTCATTGGAACCACCCAAGATTGTGGTTGAGGTTAATATTTTTCTCAGTCTAGACGGAAACTACCAGATATTCACTCCAGATTTCCCCTGAGTATCATCTCCATTCACGAATCTAACATGAAAGGGACTAGATTTTCTGTAGAGTGAGTAGTACAAGGTAGTATTCAGTTATCTGATCGAGATGTTGGTTTTGTACTCCAGTACTCTGCCTTCCAAAGGAATAGGTGATGTTTGAGGTATTTTGAGACCCCTCACTTCTAGGATTGGGGTGTGTGTTGATAAAACAATGGGGAGTGATATATTATGGGTCCAGAAAGATACATACGCAAAAACATAATTATTCCACCCATGAACATGAACTATCATCATTCATGTTCGTACTAAAGTTTATGTGATATTTTCACATTAAAAAAGCTTTTCCATCTTCATGGATCACAACAGCTTGAGGTAAATCATTTCCAAGTGATACCTAAACTTGTGGTAGTGGAGGTGGATAAAGTTTATCCATGAATACAATTTTTATATCACTTAAACCATAGTTAAGGTAAATTTCTTGGTTGATTATTTAAGTAGGATTTCACAGAAGGAGGTTCTTCAGTAATCTTTGGATGCTTGGAGGCAGATGAAGGAGTTGTCATTATTTCACATAGATGCAGGAATGGATGGAGTTAGAGGCCATCTATTTCAGATGATGGTAGATTCATCTATGAGTTAGAAGGTGGAGGAGTATCAAAGGGGATACTTAGAGGATGAGGTGATTCATGACCACATTGACCCGAGTAATGCTTAGTTGGGGTGGTCAGAGGATGGTCAGAATGAAGTACTTCTACATGAGTAATGGTTTGTTCTAGTGGAAATGTGTGAGTAATTTATCCATGTGTTTCATATCTCCCCACTAGAGCTACACCTAGGAGTTTTTAATATTTACATGTTCTTGAGGGAATAATTTAGCTAGCCTGGGGTGAAGTAAGAACCGGCAGAATTGTGGAATAGTGCTTGGTGTTCCAGTAAGTGAAGGATCATGACCATGTCCTCGGTGGTTTGTTCCATCCACTAGATGTCCCCAAGTTGAAGGTGGATGATATATTTGTTGATTTCGTTATAGTATTACCATGGTATTAGCAAGGATGCAATGATATTGTAGTGGTAGTGGATCAGATGATGAAATCGACTCACTTTTTAGCAATCAAGGAGTTCAGCCTAGTGAATTCCTTAACAAGGAGGTATTTTGATGAGGTGGTTTTTCTATATGGAGTTCCAATATCCATCATATTAGAAAAGGATAACTGTTTTATGCTGTGAGTTTGGATGAGATTTTTGCATGATTTTGGAAATCAGTTACACCTTAGCATTGCCTTCCTCCCATAGACATATACGATACCGAGCAGATCATCTACACGTTTGAAGTCATGTTGTGGGAATGTGTTCTCCACATTAGTGGGTAATGAGTGATACATTCTTCATTATAATAGCTCACTTATAATAATAAATATCAATCATCCATTATCATGTATCCATTCAGGGCCTTGTACGAGAGGCTACATCGTTGACCCTTCTGTTGGACAGAAGTTGGGGAGGAAAATGATCTTGGTTCATACATATTGAAGAGTAAAAAAATAAATGTGTACCATGTCCATGAGTGGGAGAAGGCAGTAGAAGACTGAAAAATGTCATATGTCGATTGCCGGAGAAGGCACTTGGAGTTTAAGGTTTGGGACTAAATATTCATGATGGTTTCCACTCGATGTAGTTTGTGGAGGTTCAATAGATGGATTAATATTTTCCCTAAATTCATAGGAACTTTATAGGTGTTAGGATGAGTGGGATATTTTTTATATCAGTTGGTGTTTCGAAAACAGTTGGGGAGGATCCATGACATCTTTCAATTCTCCTATATTTATCGGCATCTTCATAGTGACTCCCGTGTATTTGATTAGGGAGAGTTGGATATTAAGGATGAAACAATGTTTGTAGAGAGTCTAGTGGATATCTTGGATCATCTAGAGAAGGTACTTTGTGGAAATACCATTCCTTTGGTTCATGTGTGTAGAGTCATGATTATAGATACCTGAAGCTTGACGTACATGGACATTACATTACTTTTGCGGAATACTTGGTACATAACAAAAACACACACACAAGGATCGTAATAGTTTAGTGTCTTTGGAAATTCGGGACGTAATCTTCTAATCGTGGTGAAATATCTTCAATATCTCCCATAAAGATCTTCCATTTTTTTTACCTAAATCCTTTCTTTATATCCTGGGGAAAAGAAAACATAAAAGGGTGAGCTCAAATGCTCAGCAAGGGCAAATAAAGAAAATAAAAATGATATCATACCTTTTTGAAAATCATAACCTGCAAAAGAGATCATGATATCTTAACATGGAATAAATCATAGAAGTGAAAATGAGATCCCCATAATCATTACATGAAACTTGAAACTTTGTGGCATGCACACATAATCATGGAAAATCATTTATTGTTAGTCACGACTCATCGCCAAGACTATCTTAGTGGACAAAGTCCCTTTCTGAACCAAGTCACCCTCGTTCCAGTCCTGTTTCACTGAACCGGTATAACCTACCATTCCAGCCATGTCTATCTCATGAGATATAAAATATTTACCCAATGCATTGGAGGGAGATATAGGTCCCATCCATCTTATAATGAATCCTTTCTTATGTGTGCCACATAATCATAAACCATACATCATAGCGTAACCCATGTAATAAAAATGGGATTCTTAAACAACATGACATCATAAAACAATTCATATAAGATAAAGGAATTCATAAAAATATTTCCATCACAACATAATCAAATACATGTAATAATAGGGATAAAAACCGAACCCTATATTATCTTAGATTGAAAATAATTTTGATAAAAACATTTTAACTCCATTCTTGAGGAAAATATCCTTTCTACTTCAAAAACATTTTTCTTTTCTTAACATGTCATACAATTATAAACTAAAGGAAGTTGATTAAAAATAAACTTGAAAACTTATAAAGGAATATTCTCGAAAATAATGTTTCAAAAATCCATTCATGCAGTATAAGTTAAAAAAAAACATTCTTCGTACTTTTTTCGGAAAAGTCAAAAAGTACCTCGTACGAAAAAAACGACAAAAGATTCCTTTCATATTATTTACTAAAAACTCACCGAAGGGTAAAATTGGATTTAAAATATTGTAAATGGATGGAAACAATATTACATATTGAGGTAACATGGATGTGGATGATAAAATGCACCCCAGTAAATACTTACGAATAAACAATCTCGGATAAAAATGAGATTGTGATATTTCCCTTACCTTAGGTCCGATTTAATTTGTACGTGTCCGAAGCTCCGGTATAATGGTTTAAATAATGTTATTGAATTATTCCAGAATCATACATATTTATATTATATCATAAATGGTCATATTCTTAGCTTCTTGTCAGTAATATTTCATTGTTACTTGTTACTCGGGTCTTTATTTCCTTTTGTTCTTATGCGTGTTTTGCCGAATAAATTCTTATTCATCTTTTATGGTTGTAGATACCTTATATCCAGAATGGTATTAGTGTAACATATATCATATTTATTCATTCAATTCATTCAATTCATTTAAATAATTACTATGTAATGATGATCATGTAGAACGAGTCGCATCACATCGTGGAGACGGTATTCCGTACGTACGCACGAGTGATGATATTGTTCCTATGATCGTGGGATTGTATTGGAGTATATATATATTATTTAAGTATAAATATTACTTTATAATAATCATAAATAGTTACTCATTACACCATTATACCCATCCTTGTAAGGTGGTGGTGGAAAATAGATTACACCACGGTGTGGAGACGGTATTCCGTACGTACGCACGCGCGGTGATTTCATTTTTCCGTAGGATGGATAGAAGATGAATTAGGGTTGTTTCATATTTATAATGACATATCATTATGTAAGTAATACTTATGTTATTACTTTATCATGAAACAACTAAAGAAGAAGAAGTTGAAGAAGAAAGAAATTGAAAAGATCGGTAATGGATATTACCTCTCCTTTGGAACGCCTCTTTGAATCCTCCACTTAGGGAACTAAGATTGGTCTTTGAAGAAGACCAGGACCTCTAGGATTATTCTAGGGAAATGGAGAGGAGAAAATGGCAGGGTTTGGCCGAGCTTGAGTGCTCAAATTGGTGTGAGGAGGAGGGGGAGGAGGTGCCCTTTTATAAGGGAGGAGAGGGGCACCTTAGGAATATCTCAAAATATTATTTTATATTAAAGTCAAAATCGGTTTATAATGGTTCCAAAGGGTCTTATTTAGAAGCTAAAGTGGGGATGGGTCGAAATCCTATCATCCAATAGGATTTAGACAAGTTTAGGGTATTATTTTAACCTTATCAATTAGATTTAACTCTAAGTTAAATAATTTAACTTTTACCGTGTCTTTTTGTTTTCTTTCACTATATAGTTAATACACTTACTATAACATGCCAAACGAACCCCAAATTGTATATTATTAATAAATATATCCTTATATAAGTCATTTTTTCGAACCTTAGATTTTTAGGATTAAAATAACAATTAATAATATAATATTTGATTTAAAAACTATTTTGTGTCAATTTTGACACTATTTGATATATGATTTTTGTGAAAGTCATAACAGAATTATATGTTCGAACCAAGTTGATTAAATCAACAATAATATATCATAGTAACCTAGAAAATTAGTGTAATTCATAAAAAGTCTTAAATTACATTTATTTTGGTATTTATAATATCAATTATGTCAATATTTCATTAATTAGACAATTACTGCATCATCTTTATGTCATAAATAAATTATATTATTTGATGTCTAAAAATTACAAATAAAATACCATCATGTAGGAAATCTTTTTCTCTTTCTAATTAATATTTACAATCGAATTTATCTTATGTACAACTCTATATTAAAAATGTTTTAGTAAATATGCTTTGATTTTAAGTCTTTTAACTCTTCTTTGAATTAAATAATAATAAATGTCCTAATCTAATCCAAGTGGGCCTAAATGATAATATTTTACACTTAAGGTTGTTTTTGGTCGAGATACCCTAGTCCAATAGAATTAGGACATATGTTAGGGTAATATTAATATCATTGTTACCCTTAATTACCCTATTTACTTTTAACCGTGGGTAAATAAAAGTAAAAAGTTACTATTCACCAAAAATTATTTTCATCTCATTGAACCACATTTTACTTAATGAAATCAACCGTGTCTCTCGGATTTTTGAAATTCCTTTCAAAGAAGCAGTAAAATTAAGTTTTATGAAAAAAATCAGTTTTTTAACTACCACTTAGTAGTTTCACTATTCATCAAAAATTGATGTTTTTCAGAACAATTCCAAAATTGCATCCTAAGCTATATTTCATATTCCGAATTCAAAAATGAATTCTATTTTACCAAATTCATAACATAGAAGTTGCATTAATTAATTTTATAATTAAATCCCGTTGTTAAAACAAATAGCGTGTTTTTAAGAAACAATATCTATCAAAAGATTGACACATGATTATGTCTGGTTTAAATGTGAAATTACATTCAATGACCAACATTGTATTAAATTGTAAAAATATATTCTAGATATACTTTAAAAAAACTCAAATTAATAATTTATCACTATTAATTATTTCGATTAAAAAGGTTGTTTTTAATTATAATTTACTAATTTTCACTATTCATCAGAATATGAAAGTTATCCGAAAAGTACCAAAATTTCACCTTAGGCTAAATTCGATACTCCGAATCCAAAAATGAAGTCCATTTTGAGAGCTAATAATTTTTAAAAGTGGTTATTACTATTCATAACGGCTAGTTTTAATAATATTTTAATAGAATATCGTTGTTTCGTGAAACTCAGTATTGCGTACTACACACGCTATCGAGGAAGGTTGTGATTGCGTGTAATGCAAGGCAAGTCAAAGATGCGTGTTGTGCAAGCTCCTTTTGGTGTAGCATACAACACAAGAAATTAATAAAATTAAAATGAATATTTTTCATAAAATCTCGAGTTGTTACATTCTACCCCCCTTAAAATGAATTTCTCCCTCGAAATTCGTCGGGGTTATAAATGGTTTACTATTTGAAAGTTTCTTTAATAGAAACCCACATCGTAAAAAGGAATATGAAAACCAATCTTTAAAAACAAAATTATGAAATGTAACGGTTACCCAAATAAACTAATCACAGGATTTCCACATAGGTGAAAATATGGATATGGAAGAGAAATCTAACCATCATGTTCTGATGGAGAGTGGTAGAGAACATGGCTATGGAAAAGCCAGCAATCACAAAGCCATAAATTTGTGATGATCTAAGGTACCATCTGATTCATCAGATATAAGATCACTAGGACAACATTTTTGGTTTTCAAGATTGTTTCCCTAAAGTTAATGAATTTGAATTAGAACGAATACTTAATTTATTTTGGTACAATCTCATTGTTGTTCGTGCCTTTAACAATTTCCACTTCATCTCTTAAATAAATGAAGTTGAATTTGTTATTCTTGAAGTGTTATCAGATCATGTGATAGAATGACGGGTCATTCCATCTGTCTCAAACAAAAGGTTAGCAAAAAATTATATACATAAGTCGATCTATAGTGAGATTAATCATATATGGTTCCTAAAATGGACTTATAAATCATATGTCACACAGATTAGTATAATAAAACTAGTTTCTACTAAACAGGGACTTCATGTAGGCCAGTGGTAGGCGATAAAGGCCAGTCGCACTTCGGTTGTGGGTTCGATTTCCACAGCCTTGTCCGACGCGATGGGCTGTCGCCCGTCCTGTAGGTTGTCCGTTTTCAAAAACTATATTACTATAACATCCCATCAATAATATCGAAAATGTAATATCCTTAAACTATACTAACTTATGTCCAACATAATCCATTCTAATCTTTAGGCTTATCCATAATACTACAGTTCACTCTCATAATATAGTGAAAACGATTACTAGAGATTTAATACTGTCGTTGATCCCCATATATCATAAGATATGTCTTGTTGGTCACATTCCAAACAATCAAAGGCCTTAATCACGTATTCTCTTGAATACCCATTGAACCTTAGTGAAAACATGAATGCAGTTAAAATTTAACACTTTCCACATAACAAAATCCTCAAAATTCTATATACTGAAACAATGAAATCACTTAGTCCTTATATCAATCATGAGCTCATGAATACTGTTAAACATTTCGCTTTTCTCATTTTCCCTTCATTATGCTCATACCATCTTATTTCCAAAAATATCTCAATCACTTTGAATACCACATTAGACCAATACATAAATATTACAATACTTTATGATACAACATTATTTTGGAATCCCATTACATAAACACTTAATCATTCCACCACATCGTTATCATATTCAACATCGCCAATGGTGATCGCATGTGACTTCCCTTTGTCCTATTCTTTAAGTGGTTGCTCATGTCGATCATCACTAACCCTTGGATTAGGGAATTTATTAGCATAATGCCCCATTTCCTTGCACTTGAAGCATTGAAGTGTTGGTGGTGTGTTCTCTGCAGTGTTTGCTTTATTCACATCATTAGAATCTTTTTTTCCATTACTTTGACACTCAGCTGCTCGATGACCTCCTTTTCCACACTTAAAACATTTTCTAGTCCCTTTAAGAAAATCTCCACCATGTTTCTTTCCACACTTTGAGCATAAGGAAACATTCATCTTCTTTTCACCATTATTCTGAGATTTATCCTTGAACTCCATCTTTTGTTTCTTGTCAAAACCATGAGATGGATATGTAACACCAACTTCCATTTCTACCTTGATAGCACAACGCACAATTTCTTCATAGCTACTGAAGTCTCTTATAGCTAATTCCCTTTGAAGACTTGGTTTTAAGCCACTGAAAAATCGATCAACATTACTTTCAGGTTGGATGATAATGCCAGATGCATACCTTGCATGTCTTGTAAAATTCGCTTCGTATATAACAAAAGACTCATCATCCTTTTACTTTAGTTCAAGAAAATCCTTCTCCACCATTTTTCAAAGAATTCGAGGGAAGTACTTATTGAAAAATAAGTTCTTGATCTTGTCCCATTCCATGGACTCAATTTCATCCCTTTTCCTTGTATTCTTAATAAGATTCCACCATTGATCAGCATCACATTCCAAACGATACACTGCTAAGACGACTTTATCATGTCCAGAACATTGAAGAACTGAAAATATCTTTTCAGTGGTACTGATCCATTGTTTAGAAACAAGTGGATCAGAAGACCCACTGAAAGAAGGTGGACGTTTCCTCATGAAGGACTCAATAGAATATTGTTCCCTTCTCTGCTCATTTGGAAGTACAGAATGATTCATAGCTTGAGTAAGTATAGCAATAAGATTTTGCACTCCATCTCGCATAGCATTTGTTTGTTCAGGAGGACAATCATTGCATTTTCCATTGCATTGATCAACATGGTTCCTTCGGGTTCCAGCCATCGTCTAAAACCCAAAAAGAATAGTGTGAGAGGAAAAAATCATGCTAGGGAAAACAACATAATAAAGGGGGAGTACCATCAATATCTATCATCTTAGGTTTAATTCTAAGATCGTTACCGTAGTTCTAGGACTATATCCTATACGTATACTTATCTTTAGGGACATCCCTAGACATACCTTAGTAATTTCTCTAGGGATCTTACTAACTTTTTCGCATCCTAGTTTCCAAAGGTTGACTAAACCTTTCCTCTGATACCAACTGTAGAGACCCGAAACTTGACGTACATGGACATTACATTACTTTTTCGGAATACTTGGTACATAACAAAAACACACACACAAAGATCATAATAGTTTAGTGTCTTTGGAAACTCAGAACGTAATCTTCTAATCGTGGTGAAATATCTTCAATATCTCCCATAAAGATATTCCCTTTTTTTTACCTAAAACCTTTCTTTATATCCTGGGGAAAATAAAACATAAAAGGGTGAGCTCAAATTCTCAGCAAGGGAAAATAAAGGAAATAAAAATCATATCATATCTTTTTGAAAATCATAACCTGCAAAAGGGATCATGATATCTTAACATGGAAGAAATCATAGAAGTGAAAATGAGATCCCCATAATCATAACATGAAACTTGAAACTTTGTGGCATGAAGACATAATCATGGAAAATCATTTCTTGTTAGTCACGACTCATTGCCAAGACTATCTTAGTGGACAAAGTCCCTTTCGGAACCGAGTCACCCTTATTCCAGTCCTGTTTCACTGAACCGGTATAACCTACCGTTCCAGCCATGTCTATCTCATGAGATATAAAATATTTACCCAATGCATTGGAGGGAGATATAGGTCCCACCCATCTTATAATGAATCCTTTCTTATGTGTGCCACATAATCATAAACCATACATCATAGCATAACCCATGTAATAAAAATGGGATTCTTAAAAAACATGACATCATAAAACAATTCATATAATATAAAGGAATTCATAAAAATATTTCCATCACAACATAATCAAATCCATGTCATAATAGGGATAAAAACAGAACCCTATATTATCTTAGAGGGAAAATAATTTTGATAAAAACATTTGAACTCCATTCTTGAGGAAAATATCCTTTCTACTTCAAAAACACTTTTCTTTTCTTAACATTTCATACAATTATAAACTAAAATAAGTTGATTAAAAATAAACTTTAAAACTTATAAAGGAATATTCTTGTAAATAATGTTTTAAAAATCCATTCATGCAGTATAAGTTAAAAAAAAATTCTTCGTACTTTTGTCGGAAAAGTCAAAAAGTACCTCGTACGAAAAAAAAGACAAAAGATTCCTTTCATATTCTTTACTAAAAACTCACCGAAGGGTAAAATTGGATTTAAACTATTGTAAGTGGATGGAAACAATATTACATATTGAGGTAACATGGATGTGGATGATAAAATACACCCCAGTAAATACTTACGAATAAACAATCTCAGATAAAAATGAGATTGTGATATTTCCCTTACCTTAGGTCCGATTTGCTTTGTACATGTCCAAAGCTCCTGTATAATGGTTTAAATAATGATATTGACTTTTTCCAGAATCGTACATATTGATATGGTATCATATATGGTCATATTCTTAGCTTCTTGTTAGTAATATTTCATTGTTACTTGTTACTCAGGTCTTTATTGCCTTTTGTTCTTATGCGTGTTTTGCCGAATAAATTATTAGTCTTATTTTAAGGTTATAGATACCTTATATCCAGAATGTTATTAGTGTAACATATATCATATTTATTCATTCAATTCATTTATATAATTACTATGTAATGATGATCTTGTAGAACGAGTCGCATCACATCGTGGAGACGATATTCCGTACGTACGCACGAGTGATGATATCGTTCCTATGATCGTGGGATTGTATTGGAGTATATATATATTATTTAAGTATCAATATTACTTTATAATAATAATAAATAGTTACTCATTACACCATTATACCCATCCTTGTAAAGTGGTGGTGGAAAATAGATTACACCACGGCGTGGAGACGGTATTCCGTACGTACGCATGCGCGGTGATTTCATTTTTCCGTAGGATGGATAGAAGGTGAATTAGGGTTGTTTCATATTTATAATAACATATCAGTATGTAATTAATACTGATGTTATTACTTTATCATGAAACAACTAAAGAAGAAGAAGTTTAAGAAGAAAGAAATTGAAAAGATCGGTAATGAATATTACCTCTTCTTTGGAACGCCTCTTTGAATCCTCCACTTAGGGAACTAAGATTGGTCTTTGAAGAAGACCAAGACCTCTAGGATTATTCTAGGGAAGTGAAGAGGAGAAATTATCATGGGTTGGCCGAGCTTGAGTGCTCAAATTGGTGTGAGGAGGAGGGGGAGGAGGTGCACTTTTATAAGGGAGGAGAGGGGCACCTTAGGAATATCTCAAAATATTATTTTATATTAAAGTCAAAATCGGGTTATAATGGTTCCAAAGGGTCTTATTTCGAAGATAAAGTGGGGATGGCTCGAAATAATATCATCCAATAGGATTTAGACAAGTTTAGGGTATTATTTTAACCTTATCAATTAGATTTAACTCTAAGTTAAATAATTTAACTTTTACCGTGTCTTTTTGTTTTTATTTTCACTATATGGTTAATACACTTACTATAACATGCCAAACGAACCCCAAATTGTATATTATTAATACATATATCCTTATCTATGTCATGTGGCCGAACCTTAGATTTTTAGGAATAAAATAACAATTAATAATATAATATTTGATTTAAAAACTATTTTGTGTCAATTTTGACACTATTTGGTATATGATTTTTGTGAAAGTCATAACAGAATTATATGTTCGAACCAAGTTGATTAAATCAACACTAATATCTCATAGTAACCGATAAAATTAGTGTAATTCATAAAAAGTCTTAAATTACATTTATTTTGGTATTTATAATATCAATTATGTCAATATTTCATTAATAAGATAATTACTGCATCATCTTTGTGTCTTAAATAAATTAAATTATATGATGTCTAAAAATTACAAATAAAATACCATCATGTAGGAAATCTTTTTAGATTTCTAATGAATATTTACAATCGAATTTATCTTATTTAAAACCCTATATTATAAATTTTTTAGTAAATATACATTGATTTTAACTCTTTTAACTCTTCTTTGAATTAAATAATAATAAATGTCCTAATCTAATCCAAGTGGGCCTAAATGATAATATTTTACACTTAAGGTTGTTTTTGGTTGAGATACACTTGTGCAATAGAATTAGGACATGTGTTAGGGTAATATTAATATCATTCTTACCCTTAATTACCCTATTTACTTTTAACCGTGGTAAATAGAAGTAAAAAGTTACTATTCACCAAAAATTATTTTCATCTCATTGAACCATATTTTACTTACTAACATCAACCGTGTCTGTCGGATTTTTTAAATTCCATTCACAGAAGCTGTAAAATTAAGTTTTAAGAAAAAATTCAGTTTTTTAACTACCACTTAGTAGTTTCACTATTCATCAAAAATTGATGTTTTTCAGAACAATGCCAAAATTTCATCATAAGCTATATTTCATATTCCGAATTCAAAAATGAAGTCTATTTTACTAAATTAATAACATAGAAGTTGCATTAATTAGTTTTATAATTAAATCCCGCTGTTAAAACAAATAGAGTGTTTTTAAGAAACAATATCTATCAAAAGATTGACACTTGATTATGTCTGGTTTAAATGTGAAATTACATTCAATAACCAACATTGTATTAAATTGTAAAAATATATTCTAAATATACTTTAAATCCACTAAAATTAATAATTTATCACTATTAATTATTTCGATTAAAAAGGTTGTTTTTAATTATAATTTAGTATTTTTCACTATTCATCAGAATATGAAAGTTATCCGAAAAGTACCAAAATTTCACCTTAGGATAAATTCAATACTCCGAATCCAAAAATAAAGTCCATTTTGAGAGCTAAAATTTTTAAAAAGTGGTTATTACTATTCATAACGGCTAGTTTTAATAATATTTTAATAGCATATCGTTGTTTTGTGAAACTCAGTATTGCGTACTACACACGCTATCGAGGAAGGTTGCGATTGCGTGTCATGCAAGGCAAGTCAATGAAGCGTGTTGTGCAAGATCCTTTTGGTGTAGCATACAACACAAGACATTAATAAAATTAAAAAGAATATTTTTCATAAAATCTCGGGTTGTTACAATGATGGCCTGGAGGAGTGTAATTATTAATGGGACGCGCATATGTTAGACCAGTACCCAGGGTTGTTTTGAGTTTCTCTCAAGTGAATTCATTTTGATTGTTTTATTGAACCTTTTTTTGTCTAATATGTGTAGTCTCCTTGTTATGGGACCCATGATAAATTCTTTATGTTTGAGGATTGGATGAAATGGTCCTTAATAAAGATGCATTAATGCTGATATGATTAAACTAGTGTGGTAAAGTCAGTTCCACCCAATGTGGATAATATCTTGATATCAGGTAAGTAATTCCTAGATTCATATGTTTAGTTTTTGTAGAATTTTGTTCTTGTGTTGTATGTATTGTGGTTTTATGGGTTTGAAAATTTCATAGAATGTAATTTTGGATGTTGAGGTTTCACTCAAATTAGGTGGTTTATCTTAGATGGGTATCATACGGGGTGGTTTTTTGAAACCCTCTTTCTATTGTGTTTGGTTTTTAATTATCAAATGGGAGAATAGTTTATAAGGTATGTGAGGTATTAGAACGGACATTTTTGGTCCATTATATTGTAAAAATACAGTTTTTTGGTGTTCTTGGAGGAAATGGTATCTTATTTCAAGAGATTGAAAAAATTATTGTTTTCAATCAGTAGCTCAGTGTCAGTAGGAAGAGGCTTTGGAAGGTCGAGGATTCGGTAGGATGAGGTATCAGTAGCTCGAGGTGTTTGTAGGTCTATGTGTCGACAGGTCGAGGCATCAGTAGTTTGAGGAGTTGGTAGTTTGAGGAACTGATAGGTCATTCCATTGGTATGTAGATGAATCTTTAATAAAGGGAGTTACTATGTTTACTTTTTGATATGTTTAGGTGATAGTAGGTCAGGGTGGCGATGGGTCAAGCTATTGGTAGGTTGAGGCATCGGTAGGTCAGGGCATCGGTAGGTCGAGGGAATCAGTAGTTTGTGGCATTTATAGGTCGAGGGTGTCAGTAGTTCGAGGGATTCAGTTGGTCAAAGTTGTTAGTAGGATAAGGCATTGGTGATTCATGACATCGGTGAGTCAAGGAGTTGGTGAGTCAGGGCGTCAGTGAGCTAGGGTGTCGGTGAGTCACGATGTGGGTGAGTTAGGGCGTCGGCGATTCAGGGATTCGGTGAGTCAGGCATCAGTTGGTCCCATCGGTGGATCAGTGTAGGAAGCATAGATTCGGTGGATCAACGTCGATACCTCAGCATCAGTGGCTCACCGTAGGTAGCACATATTTGGTGACTTAATGTTTGTGCCTCACTATCCATGTCTTTCTATCAATGACTCACCCATCAGTGACTCATTAATAGTTTTTTCGAGTATTCTAGTTTTCCCCTCTTGCCATTTATTTGACATAAATTGATTTTAAAGCTTCTATTGAGAATTTTTAAAGGATTATCAAAGGTTATTAATAATATCTTTTATATCATTAAGATTAGTGGAATTTGAAATAGTCGAACTGTGTGGTCTTGGCCAGGATCTCAATTTAATGGAACTCGAAGTTGATTCCCCTTCTGTTGATATAGGGTCTGACTATTATAAGAAGTGACCTTTTTTCCGAATGTTTTTTTAATTATGGTGCACCTAGAGATTTCCTTTCCTATGTATTTGAATGTTGTTCCATATCCATTGATATAGTTTTCCATGGAGTTTCCTTGAAGTTTTTTCTACAACTTCTGCACCCCCTATTCAGCCGCAAGAAATTATATATTGTTGCCTATCGTTCCATGTAAAGATTTTATTTCATCAATATTTTAATTGATTATCATACGGGATTGGTGTACTCAATCATCCTATTGAATACTGCTAAAACCAATTTAATGTAGATAAAAAGATAAAATAATCAAGGGGCAGTATAATAGTGATGATCATTTTGTTTTATATGTTATCCTTGAACCATTTTTTGAATCATATGGGTTGTGTTTCAAAAACAATCATGGCCATTGGTGGTCTCTATTTGCACACCTGTGTGATTTTAAATTACTACTGTAAAAATTGGAATCTATTAATTTAATATACTCTATTAAAATAGATTCCCCAAGATCAAATTTGTTATACGATCACACATATTTTATCAAATGGAATTAAATAATGAGTTCTGCTAATTCATTATAAGCAATTCATTGTTGTTGTAGTTGGGTTATGTGTGTTATTACGTTTAGCCATGCATCAGTTTTGGTAGTGTGGGTTTGTGGATGAGGGTGTGATTATGTGTATGGTGTGGTACAAGGGGTGTGGTGTTATCTTTAGATGAGAGATTTATTGGTTGTGGAATGGATGGACTTGTTATATAGTGGGAATACATCTTGGAAATGTTTGGGTAGCATGTAAACAAGACTGATTTGTGTCATGATTTCATGTTTATGGGTGTGCTGGGAGTGGTTGTTTTTGTACAACAGGACTAATGGGTTTTCTTATGTGAGTAGAATTTGGGAGGGATAACTTTGAAGAATATTTTTGGCAGTTTTCTTCATTGTTTGACTTATTAGTCGTTAGTAGAGTTTATTTTACTATAAAAGATTTCAGTGTATGGTAGATTCCCAAGTTATGATAGAATAAATAAATAGATGAATTTATAATGTCGAATGAAAACTTGTTAAATGAATTGGCTTGCAGTCTGTTTCGAGTTGCGGGTTATAGAAAAGTGGTGGTCATGTGACCATTGTTCATGGTAGTATGTGCATGTAGGGTTAATAGAAAAGGTGGTTCTGAGCGGGATTGTTGAGTGTTTAGAGTACCATTGAGTGGGATGAATTTTTTACCTATATTTATAAACATTTAGTTCCTTATCTTTTCTATATGCACCCCACCTGTGTTGAGCACTATCTTCTGAACATCCCCTAGTGTTATGGTGGAGGGTGTCTTTCCTAACAACCCTAGGGGAGGATGGGTGGATGATTACTAAAGTTACCCTAATCGATCTCCTATAAATTTATTTCCCATGAATATTCCGGTAGGATATAATGGGTTAATTATTAATACCATATTTATGGAATCAGTTATGTTAGAGACGGTTCATTTCCCATGTGTCTTTGGGATGAGGGCTTAGAGTTTTCAGAAGAGACGTGTGGTAGATAAGGCCTAGGTTCCTACAGGAAGGATGTGATGGCTCTATAACATAGGTTTTTGTCGGTGGGTTGTGATAGTGGGGCTTCTGGAAGAGCATGGTAGTGTCTAGATATTCACCGTTAGGGATGAGCAGTTAACTAGTAAGAAGTGGTGCTAGTTACCCAAATATCAATGTCCATATACATTGTTTTATATGAATTGCATTATTTTGTTTGTGTTCCGTTGTGAGCTTGGGGAGGATCGTTTTCCTAGTTAGGTGTTTTTTAGTTTCTGTTGTTTTCTCAAAGGGAATTAGTATTCTTCTTCCACTTGTGCATGAGTGACTTTGGGTTATCCCAACTGAGTATACTTGTATGCTCACCCAACTTATATAAAACAGGTTTTAGGTTTCTTGGGAGATTACGCAGACCATTCTGAATCATACTAGATAAGACAATGGGGATGGTTGATGTGTCACTGATTAGATTTATTTTTGGTACTTACATTGGGGTTCAATTTATTTCTATCAATTTTACTTTAAACATGCATGTGGGATATATATTTTCATCGTTACATTTATGTCTTGGAGTTGTTTTAGGTTGATAGATCCTTCCCCCAATCATAGTTACTATAAAAAGGGAAACAACTCATACATTTGTGATCATTATATACCATTGGTGTGGATTGACACCATGAGGCCTGATGGAGGTGAGAATCAGGTGTCATTATCTCTCCTACATAATCTAGAAGGAAGGTATCAACATATTTTTATCCCTTTCCTAATCTTGAAGAAGTAAATTCATCATAATACTTATTTTCTAAATGTTATTCAACTATTAAAACATAAAAAATTTTTAAAACTAGTCACTTTTCAATAGGTAATGGAATGATGATATAATGAATGTATTACAATCTGATGGAAAGCAAAATTATATCAATCGTCATGTGTCAGGTCAGCCCAGAATTGTTTATCCCTCAAACATAGTGTCCCACGATATATAACTGAAGATATAACTATGTTATGCTTGAACCAGATTCTGTGTACCCAATGATATCCATAGACCTTATTTCATGTCAATAAGTTTATGTATTTACCTGGTTTCATGTCCATATGCTTATGTGAGGACATAATTACATATACTACACTAAATGAGTTAATATTTTTCTATTTACACTTTTTCCAATGTTTCAAGAATATTTTTCATTCAACAAAACAGTTTTTAGGATCTACTCTCATTTATTATGATTTATTATTTATGATTCCACTATATTATGATTTTTTTTTATATTTTAAAAAATCCATATAAAATGTATCTTGCTTTATGATCTATAAATTTATTATCAACAACAACATTATAATATGATCATGTTATCATACCCTTATTCCCATTTATAATCTATAATGGATATCTCATATGTTCATGATTTCTATGAATATGCGCTCACAATTTGTTATTTCCAATTACTCATAGGTTATGATGAAATATTTGGTCAAGACTATTTCTATGATGAATAATTTTAATGAGGGAAGATTTAAGAGATGCGGGAGGGCATTACAAAATAATATTTTTATATGTCAAGTTTCTAAATACATTAAACCATTATAGTAATGAAAATTTTAAATTTATTTTTCTATATTCTATATTCATCCAAAAAATGTAATATGTAGGTGTGTTATGCTTTCATCACCTCCCTTGTTATCATTGTAGAGATTAGAAATTTTTCCAATTAAGATTGGTAAAAAAAAATTAAAAACCATGAGGATAAATTTTATAATATTATAATATCTTAATTTATTATAAATGTATGGATTTTGGGGTTTTCAGTCAAAATAAATACCTTTCTAGACGCAATAATGTTTATGATTCAAACTCCCTGATGAACCTATAAATAAAAAATCAAATTGGGTGGAATGGGTATTAAGAAGATCATCATAGGTGCACAATTACTAATACCAAGACTGCACCCTATGATGGATACTCTTAGGGGACATACCGGGGATAATTCAGAATTTATTTATAAATCACAATAAGTGTTTGAATAGATAATTATCATGTATTCCCAATGCTAAAAATAAATTATACAATATTGAAAAAACGATTTTAGGAATCACATATCCAAAGAATTTTTTTTTATTATATTATTTCTTCACTATGATTATAATTTCTCACAATATGGTTTTTTATTTTAGTAAATGATTGGAGCAAGGAAGAATAATGTTAGTGTAAAATGTTACAAACAATTGAATAATTATCCTCAAGAAGAACCAAATAAAATAGGATATAGAATGAAAAACGATTTAATTATTCATAATTAAATATTTAAACTTATTTTACAAATAGCATGAAATTGTATGATTTTTCATGTAAATATAATATCCAAAAAATTGAGTTTCAAGTGGGCTCAGTTGATAATGACCATGGAGGGAAGAATATTTAACTTCAGTGTATCAATTATGTGTGAAGAAGAACTTAGGGAAATATATCAATGTAGTGAAAGGATATTTCAGTTGTGGAAAAAGGTCATATAGAATGTAATTTACTAAGAAAAAATGAAGAGTATAATGGAGGAGAATAAATCTGAACATATCATATCATTATAGTTCAATGTATTGTGCGTGGGAGACTAGATAAGTATTTGAGTCATTTCTCTAATCCATGGTCAATCACCCATACCATGAATATTTTGTATGATATGTTAGTCATTGTTTGGAATAGTTGATTTTTTATTTATTTGATTGAAGAATATTATTTTATATGTGCTTTTTCAATTAATTTATAGTTATAAGTATCATAGAAAATAATAGTAATAATATTCTATAATGATATAACATTAATGATATTATATATAAATTGTTTTAAAATAAAAAACATTTATTTTAATATACGATTATATTTATGATTTCACAATACAATTTTTATCTTGACATAATCATTTTCACTAATAATCATTAAACCCCTATGAAAAAAAATTTAAATTTATTTTGTAAAAAAACCACAATAAGGTTCATTTGAAAGTAAATAAATAAAGTTGTTAGTCAATGAATACTATTACAATTATTAGTTTTTTAAAATAACATTTAGGCTCAAAATAAAAATTCTATTACTCATGAAAAAAATATAACTAATAAAAATATTTTCATAAAACATTTTATATGTAATCTTAAAAGAAAAATTAATCTCCTAACAGTTTCTAGGAAATTATTAAAAACCCTTGAATACATTCACACAACTTTATACATTTCACCCTTAAAAATTAACATATAGTTTCGTTTAATAAAATATTAATTAACATACCTTTTTAAATAGAATTATTCCCATAAAAACATATAATATTCATATATAAATCATGTATAAATAATTATACAATATAATTATAAGAACTCTTACAAGTGGAAAAACGAATACTCCCAACCACCAATATAATTAAATGGGGAACATAGTCATTTCCCAGTTCATTGGTTGAAAATAATGAACATAAAATCAATGTATTATAATTTAACCAACCAACCTTTTTCAATAATGTGACCTCCCAACATTGGTTGATAATTGAAGCACCAAACCATGGTTTTTAATAGATCCTCCCATGATTTTATAGAATCTGAAATAACTATTATTGTAACTTCGCATGATTTTATATATGAATAAAATTTGGTATATAATTTTATATTAACAATGAAACCATTATTAATAGACAATTTTACTCTAAAATTAATTATGATGTTTTTCTTTTTAATTAAATTTGATATGATATATAACTTCTAAAACATGAAACCCAAGACAAAATGAACCATAATATATTATATTGTTATAAAATTTCCAAATAATTTTGTGTGTAAATAGTAATTCATAAATTATGACAAATTGTTTTAAACATTTATGAAAAAAATATAATGGAAATATATTTACTTCAAAAAAATGAGAATCATTTTAAGGACAAATAATATTTTTATAGGAAAAATTATTTTTTAAATGAAGCATTTACATCCTGTTTTGAGAAAAAAATGCTAAAAGAAATTTTCACCACATTTAGATAAATAATATTATAAAACTGACACCATTTTTTCAAATAATCAAATAAAAAAATTGAGGTAGAAATTTTGTGAAATTTAAAAAAAAATCATCATTCAATGAATAGAATAAAATATAGAATTTCATTAACAAAAATTATTTCATTGTAAAAGATAAGAAAAATTTTATTATTATAGTATTTTAATGTAAAATAAGATAAATTATACTTTCTTTGTCAAAATATTTTCATAAGAATCAATTTTATATATAATTTTCATATAAATATTTCATGAATGTTTTTATTTTTTTATTATGGAAAACCAAATTTTCAGTACATCTGTGGGTTTAATAATAAATTTTATTCTACAAAATATGTGAATTGAATTCTGAGAAAATGATTCAATTTTTATAGTCATAATATTATTTATAATATAATATTTAAAAATTTATATTTTACCATTTTTCGAATAAGATAAATTTAAATTAATTACCACGGTAAAGGTAAAAACTAGTCTTTTGGGGGTTTAAAATAATAAAATATGGTTTTAAATGATGTTTAATTTTTAAGAAACCTATTTTAATCATATATATTGAACATATAATCTTTAATGTTTTCTAATGGAATACTATTTCACCATTTTCATGTGAAATTTTTTGGTACATATTAATATTTTAAAAAATTCAATGTCGGTCCTCTCCCCCAATTATAAAAGGATACCTTATACCTTCACAAAATAAACATATTAATAAAATTACATCAAAAAATACTACAAAAATATTACTCCAACATCCTTTGACACATTATAGTGCTACTAGTAATCCCAAAATACATGCCCTAGTATCTTTTATAGGATATCCAAAGCAAGTTTCTCTAATAAAAGATAATTTTTTAACAAAACTATTCTATTTCAATTCATATTTTCCCCAATAAATAATGTATTAACACATTGATATCACCCAAAAATGAACATAAAAACTATAAAATTGATGAAATATCAGTAATATGGGTATTATTTTTCTCCTAGGTAAAATGATAGAGATACTTTGCTAGATAAATTTTAGTTGGCCAGATCTTGTAAATCACATAATCCCCAAGAGGAAACCGGTTCATATGACAGTATGGAGGAAGTAATGGAAAAAATGATCCTCGGATGACTGATGGGAGATATCATGATTCGATTTTGGTTTATCTCTCAAAAAATCCCCTCAAACGATACTTCATCATCTTGAAAAGGCATCCATACAAGCATTGATGATCTTGCATATGCTTCCCGATGAGCTCCCTCAATATTTCAATACATCATGTGAACATTTCTTGAATATTACCTCATGACACTCATAATAAAAAAAAATAAAGAAAATAAAATATAGAGTCTTTATGTGTTTAATATTTTTTCTTATGAATGGGGTTATAAGCCCCAGTTGGACAATATTGATAATAATAAGTTCCTTTTACATGTCATCATAATCTCTGGAGTGTCTCATAACAATCCATCGTGATCTCACAAATTCTTTATAATAATCCACCTAGTTCTCATGACCACCCTTGTATGATCCATCGTAATCCCATAAAGAACCCGCGAATAGACTTCATTGATCACCCAAAATCCTTTTTGAAGTCATATTGATATTTGTAAGAGTTTTAGAAATATATTTAGAGTAGTGGGATCTCACTTTTACATATCGACATAATTATCTAAAATCCCATTGATAGGATATGGTCTAATATATATGGTGATGAAGGAGTGTTCCCGCAGTTTCATTTTATCATGTGATTCCATAGACGACATGTAGAATTATCATGAAAATCATGTGAAGTGATACTACTTTAAAAAAGTCCATCTCATATCTATGATATAATCCCCATGAAAGTAGGTGCATAATTGTGTAATTTAGGCTGATAAATTTTTCCACCAAGGTAAAAAAAGAAACAAGACAGATGTAATACCTATGGGAGTACCAGAGAGCAGACTTCATCAAGTGGAAAGTCACACAAACTCAATTATCATCCACTTGAAAAAATATAGGGAATGACTAAATGTATTAGGAAGGATTATGATATACTGCATCAGATCAATTTTTTAAGCATTCGAAGAGATTTCTAGTGCACCATCTATATTATGGGAATAAATTTTTTCATGTATAATCGACCATGCGAATACTCAATAAAGATAATTACTAAAAAACGAGGAATATATGAAATAATTTTTGGGATATATCTAAGTCTTATGAAAATATAGATGTTGGTATTTTAATGAAAATTTAATCTTGAAATTCACATAACCTATCTAGCTCATGTGATAGTACCTAGGTATGTCATCCAAACCACATGGGATACTAGAGACATATCATCCAAATAATACATGTCCTCTGGACATGTCCACCATGTCTTTAAAATTCCACCAGAATTGTAACCCATGGGTTTAATATTTCTCTAGATATGTCATCCAATCCTTATGATGTCCTCTAGACATGTCTCCTAAGTCTTTAAAAGTCCTCAACATATATCAAATGAATCAGTGATGTCAAAAAATCGTGCCATCTGTGGTCACTCGACACCATCAAAAATGTATTTGTTGATCACTCAAAGACCCTCAAATGTGTCAAATAATTTGGCAGATATTACTCTAGATATTAGAAATGAATCAGAAAATAGACCTCTGCTAATTCTGATTCAATCTTGTGAAACATCCCAAGTCATTTCATCCTTTTCAGAAATACATTGAGGTCATGCCAAGAAGGCTCTAAGTACATGTTAGGTAGGCAACCTGAGATATTATAAACTTCTCAATTATACATATTGGTACATACATCAAACTTATATTTGATACCTATCATTCATGTCCCTAAAGAATATGTAGGAAACCTTCCCATGGGATGCGATCTAATAGAAATCCACCTCAGTGTATATCCCTCCATGTGTTAGACACTGTAACCCAAGGTACCAGAACAGTATCATTGGTACATCATTCACCCTCATCAATCCATGGATTGAGAAGCTAACAAAACCATTAGGACTCTAATTTATGCTATAAATATTTTAGGTATGAGTCTTTTCTAAGGCCCAATATTTATATCTATCACCACATTGGGGATTAATAATTTTGAAAAAAACATTTAAAATACATTGTGAATCTTCCCAAGCTATGAAACATCATTGTGTAAGTTGTATTTATGGACACAATTTGATTTCCCCCATAAAACATCACTCAAATTGGATTTAGTCTTGAAGGCATTCACATATCGTTGAACCTTGGGGAAATAACCGTCAAGAGAATTAATCATTATTCACCACACATCAATGGGATGAATATAGATTGATCTATGGTTAATTTTATTCAAATTTTAATTAAGATATGTAATATGTGTCCTTAAGGCTCGATTTCTATACATGGTTCCAATATGGCAGCATGTATTCCTCTACAACGTTACATTAAACTACATAGAATTGATTTAAATGAAAAATATTAGATACCTCGTCAAGGATCAATCTCACCCTCAAAATATCAATTACCTCCCTTGATGGAAGTATTCTACAGATTTCCTAGTTATATTTCATCAAAATATAAGAATCTACTCCTTTTTATGAAATAGTCAGAAATAGATGAATAATAATGCACACATGTAAAAGATACAACTAATTGAACACCCATTATATATATAAGGATTCAACTTCTGGTCATTTTATTGGGGAAACATTTCTCATATTAAGACATAGAAGAGAAACCCAAAGATATCTTAAATCTAAAAGAGAGACTAGGAATATGAAAAAATTACCCCAAATGGGAGTAATGATCCATTACTATCATTATCTAGACCAATATGAGTTAAAAATAGACATTGTGTTTGAAAACCAAAATTCCCACCTACCTCCAGATAGCCAGTATGTTCATTGTTAGGGATTTCAAATCCATTTTCATTTTCAAAGAGATAATAATTGTGAGCCAGGTGTAATGTATTTTGAAACCATAAATGAACCCCCATAATAATTCCAAGTAATGGAAATAGAAAATATAAACCCATTTTAAATGTATGTTTGAAATAATAAAATAATTATCATAGGTGGACTGTTCATTATCTCTTAAACAAGGGACACAATTCATTTATTAGATAATTAAAAATGTTGAATAAGAAGTGAATCTCTCAAATGATGAATATGATCAGTTGATCATGCATTAGTCCATTTATTATTCTCATGTGAAAAATAAATTGTTATGAATGATGTGAAATCTTACATTATCAGGGATCCCATATCATAGTACATTCTCACTATGAAATATTATGTTCCCATAAAATGGTCAAACTGGGAATAAAAATAAAAATATCGTTAACAGTGAAAACTTGATTGAGATTATTTATCACATTCAGAGATGATCTAATCAAAGTCCTTTTTCCTTATCGTCTTCATTAATATAGATACTAAAATCACAAACAATACCATGTCCCAGGATCATGTATCTATAATGAGACTATTCTAGAACATTATATATCGATGTAAACTCTATAAATTGCAAAATAATCTCACCCACCCAAAAACATCATCATATGGGGGAAAACACATTTGTTTAAGAATGTAACATACATAGTACAATATTGACCCTCAATTAATAGGTAAGGGTCTCATGATTCTAAATCCTATGAGTCCATCTAATATAGTGAAAGATAAAGGCAAACTCATAGTTCCCAAATCCATTTTCAGACACTTCATAAGCATATCCTTAGTGAAAAAAAATCACACCTTAAACCTCTATCTCAGTTCTAGAGTCTACTATGAGGGAACCACCAAACATTTTTACATCCTAAAAACTAATGTGTGGGTACTAATTAGGTCACATTGAGTTCATAAATATGTTGATAAATAAGAGTGAAATCATATCATCACTTTGAATTAGAAATCCCACTAGCTTATTTATGTGGTATATTGGGGGAATGCTCAAATCCCATCCCACATGGAACAAGTCTACGAACATATTTCTATGGAATTCATGGGGGAGGAACATATACTTTCAATTATGCATGATGACCGTCCACATTATTTTATGTCACAAGAATAATAAGAGTTATATCACAGTCTTTAAATGATTATGTCTACAATTTCATATTGGAGACTGAAAATGTCTGGGCCTACATTCCTTCACACACTTTGAAAATTTATCAGTACATTTCGGAAAATGTTTTAGAACTCCCTATGTGAATTATTGTACCTATAAAAAATAGTAACACACACATATTATTATCCTCACACACAGATAATCATATCACCATTATAAGATTGAATAGGTTGCTACACCTGAACAAGATAATATTGTTTCTCTGATCCAGGATGGTTGTCATCCTATTTCATTAATGGATGATGGACAATATGAGAACATATTATCATTCTAATAGAGGATCACAATGTGATAGAGAAACATGCATTGGGTCATGTGCACATTCATATAATTAAACATCAAATGAAATATCTAATGAAACAAGACTTAGATCATATCCCCAATTCTGCTACTACTCACTATGTGAGAGAGAGCCATTTCTATGGAATGGATCATATCCATATCAAAAAAGATCACTGTATTACTCAAATGGAGCATGAATGGGATCAAATACCTATTACAACTATGTGTTTTCAAGATAAAATGGATATAACCTTAGAACAGGATCATATAACTTCCATTGAAGCAACTCAGTATATTCTTTAGAATCAAGTAATTCATACTGATATCTACACATCAACCAATGAATGACTATACCAAAACTCATTAGACGATATACAAGAGCAATCGTATATTCCATATCCCATTCCGGTGGCCCATTTTAATATTTTTACATTGAAATCAATTTTTACTTTGGATCATATTCAGACATCATCCATGATTTATCAATATATACTGATTACATGGATTCTACTCTTTAAAGTTGTTATGGTAAAACACTTCATGGTGATACCTCTCTAAAAAAATTAAATCCTCCACTTTTTTTGACTCCATTTTAATCTCTGAGATCCTGGAAAGGAATGTTATCATTTAGAGTTTGGTTTTAATGCCTTATTTTTGTTAATATATTGCTTAACCAAATCATTATAGAGGCTCGTGGGTGTTCTGAAGTTTTAAGAAAAGAAAAAGGAGAAGCGGAGGTTTTTTCGGTTGTTAATACGGTCTTTTCCCGATAAGTGATAACCATGTAGGCATCCCCGAAATGCATGCATGAGGTGAGATTTTTCCCAGTGTCCCCCGCACAGTTTTCACACAGTTTGGCAAACCATGTCGGTAAATCATGCGGAATAGAATCTTTTAAGAAATTACATTTTTTCCACTCTGGGATTTTCAACCCCAACTCAGGATTTCCTCAAAATTTAACCCTCTTCACCCTAGGAACGAACCAAATCACCAAAGGACTCCAAGAGATCAATATCCATCGTTTCTAAGGAATATTTGGTGTTGTTGGTTGTGGATAAAAGATCCAGGTAGGGATAATATCATCATTGCATCTCTTTTGAGTTTAGTGTTTGTATCTTATTCTCCTTTCTTTCCAAATCTAAATACCGTACTCTTTGGCTAATATTTTGGATCATTCTTCAAAGGATGGTTGATGTAGAATCTAAGGGCTTTATTATGTGTGTGTTCACATGTGGAATCAAGGTAGGTGGTCTGTAATTGATATCCCGTGGTTTATTTATGGATTTGTTCATGAGTGGTTTTGTTCTTTAGGGTCTCTTTTTGTGCTTTTATCACCGTTGAATAGTTTAGAAAGATTTTTTATTAAAAATGAAAATTGAAAACCTCAAGATCTCCACTGGATGCATCAACTTTGATGAGACAAATCTAGTGTCACCTTTGTGGTGTGTCGACATTCCCTGACCAAGTGATTTGTGAAGAAAAAGTTAGATTATTGTGTGTTTCTATAGAGCCTTTGATAAACATGAATATATGATTGATGGTGTTGGAGTAGAAGGTAGGAGTTGCACATATGATTAATAATTATAACATATTGTATATTAGGTTAACATGGAAGCTGTTCATATGGGTTGGCACATGAGAATGATGAATGCCTAAATGGGATGATATGTGGAAATGATTAAAGACCATAGTGGAATGGATTATGAGTCTTGTAATGAAGCATAGTGATTTAGGTGTAATGAATGGATCCTAGTGATATAGGCATAATTAATGAAATCTTAGTGATATAATAATAATAATAATGGAATTGGGCTATGTGGCTAAATTATGTGAAGAATGGTAAATGTGTTAATGGGTTAAGGCATGATATTAACTCTCTTATTATTTTTATGAATTATATATTCCTTAAGAAATGGTAGTGATGTTGTTTGAATGTCTTATGGATATAAATATATATTTCATGTGCACAAGGGTCGGTAGAGTGGGCTATTAACATCAGGTTTTACACCCACAGGTCTAGTTGGACTGAGGATCTAACCTCCACCCCTAATACAAGGGATTGGGGAGAGGACTGAGGCTATGTTCGTCAAACGATTGCATCTACTCGGACTGAGGATTCAAGGAGAGGACATGATTGTCACGAGGATGTTATTCTTAGTGAGATATGATAACAGTGGGTTTTCCCTCATGCAAGTGATTGTGTACTTTAATCCAGTGTAACATGTTGTGGATGATGAACCCATGAAAAATGCATTGGAAATGGAATGTAATGGGAAATGGGATGAAATGGTATGTTAAAGAAATTGTAATACATGTTGTCATTTATTATTAATTTCCCTTTAGCATGAAAAATTAATTATATCTTCCCTTGGATACCCATGAAAACATAATTTTTTCATGTTAGGAGAAGGGAAAAGGACCTTTCTTGGAAGTTGGGATGGTATTGTTATATGTGGAGGATGACCGAGACTGGGTGTCAGGCCTATTTTGGGGATTTGGCAATTTTTCGTCATTTGGGGGTTTTTTAACTTTTGCACTTGTAGCATGGCATAGAATATTTTCTATTGGAAATGGTTGTACAATATTTGGGGAATCATTTTTTATTCATACTTTGGTATTATTGGTTGTTATTCTGATATTTTGTTTATCTTATGTAGTGGATTACTTTAATAAAAAGGAGGTATAGTCTCCCCAATTGTCGATTTAGAACCTCTATGCTAGTCAACAACCTTTGGCATATGGGGAGGCGTGATTAAGGTTAAGTAACTACCTGGACCAGAGCACGCGTTTAGTGGATTCCTGGTTGGGGATGTTACAAAGTGGTATTAGAGGAGGTATTTCTTATCTTTCTCTAGAATATTATTATTAGGGATGGTAGATGTGGGTTATGATGTGTCGGGCCATAGTAATGATCTCATTTAGGTGCGTATATAACCCATGTATGAGGGAAAACCACGTCACCAATGGTTGGAATTGTTGTTCTCTAATGTGCAATGATACAGTTGATGATATTTCACCATTGGGTGATGCACATGTTTTGTGATGTGGTGGTTTTATGATATTTGGCTCGTGGCCTTAATGGAACAAGGTGGTTCATTCATGCATCATTTTAGGGGCTTATAGAGATAGGTGGCATGCATCATGGTAGGAACACATGGGTTGGGTGTGTGAGGAAGTAATGATAGAATGTGCCATGCATTTTTAAAATTGAATATGGAAAATTTTATAAACGAAACAATTAAAGTGGGTGAAGATAAAAGAATGCCATGTGTTAATTAATGAAATATGTGTAATTAAGTGTGTATAATGAATTGAAAATATTGTTTTTAAAATTTTGTGTGAGGTTTGTGGAGGTGTATGGTTTTTCCCCCTTCTGGACCATAGCCCGCAATAGGTATGGTCATGGTTATATTTTCAAAAGGTTAAGGTTTTTTGGGATGGTGCGTGCATGGTAGGTTGTTGTGTCTAGTGAAGAGCCTTATTGTTTTGAATTTGTGAATTTTGTATGGTATGTGTTCTAAATCTCGTGTTTGTTAATGTAGATAAATACCACCATGATGCCGAGTGCTGGTGGGGAAAGATGAATATGATTCTGAGAACACTCCTCTAGTAGAGGAGGAAGAGAATGCGGTGATATAGGAATGCTGAGAAGAGAATATCTGAGAGAACATGGATCATTTTATGTAGATTACAGATTGAGACCTAGGGACGGTTGCACCGAGTATGCTTGAGTTGACTAGAGAGTTTCAGCTGCAGAACCCTCCTACATTTACTAGAGAGGGTGGTCTAGAGGCGGCGAGGTTCTGGATAGAGTTTTTCCAGATGATACATGATCATCTCGAGACTCTTGATGGGAAGGGAGTCATGTTGGCAGCTTATATGTTGTGGGGCCATGAAAATCATTAGAGGTACATCCTATCTCAGACTGAGCGGGATGAGGGGATGTTGTGGAAATATTTCTAGGAAAAGTATATAGATCATTTTTACCAAGATACTTTGAAGCTAGAGCAGGATGCAGAGATGATGACCCTCACTGGGGGATCGATGTTGGTGATGGAGTATCCTGGCCACTTCACTGACCTACAACACTTTGTTCCAACATTTTCATTGGATGATATAGTAGTTTAGAGGTGTTTCCAGGATGTTCTGAGACAAATGATCAGGTCTTAGGTGAATATATTTCAGTTATCATGTTTACAGAGGTATTGGATCAAGCACTGATCCCTAAAGGAATCCTTGTGTATAAATATTGTCATGGAAGCTGGGCACACCAGTGGTGCTGTTTCTAAGGGACGCAAGCATCAGTTTGGAGTTTATCAGTACGGAAGAAGTGTGCAAAGAGGTCAGAAGAGAGGTTCAACCTCTCAGGGTTGTGATGAGGTGATCTTCTATCGGTTTCATAGGTTGTAGAAGATTTGTGGCCAGTTTCCTTGACCTCCAGTTGAGTTTCAGTCATGCGGCTGATTGGGATATGTGTAGTGGTTCTTCAAGAACGCTCAGTAGGTGAGCTGAATGTTGGTGACAGGAAGATTCCATGTGGAGTCAAGGGGTAAATTTCACTATATTAGGTTGGCAGTTGGAGCTCCACGGGCCATATTAGCAAGGGTGGTGGACATGGAACTCTTGGGTAAGATCACCCCTGTCAACAAGGTAGTACAGTTCAGGGAACGTATGTGGGAGACCAGGGTAGATTGGTTGGTCATATTTATTTAGTTCATTGGGCACCTAGTTATGGCAAGGCTAGGCTATTGACTATTCAAGGTACGATCCTTTTAGATTCTACCCTTGCTAGTGCATTTTTTGACGTTGGTTCCACAAATTGTTTTATTTCTACTTAGCTTGTGGTAGCATTGGGTTCCCCTATGGAGTGTGTGTGTGGGGAAATTTCAATTGACACTCAGTTGGTGGTAAGAAATGAAGATACCATGTTGTGTATGGGATACTCTTTAGAAGTCAGTGGAAATATTTTCTTCTGGGACTTGTTTGTTCTCAAGATTTTAGGATTTGACTTGACCGTGGGTATGGATTGGTTGGTGTTGTTTCGGGGGCACATAGATTTTTACCATTGTAGTGTATCATTCATGTTAGTTGAGGCTGAAACATAAGTCCATAGTATAGAGTAGGATGATCGACTAGGTCATGTGGTACCATTTTTTCAGTAGTTGGGTAGGCACATGGTTTATGTAGCTTGACATGTTCTTAATGATGAAAGAGGAGAACAATATTTCGTCCCTCTCGTAGTGGTTTAGTTTCAGGATGTGTTTCTGGAAGATTTCTCGAGGTTGCCACCTGAGAGATATTTTGAGTTCGCAATTGAGTTGTTTTCGGGAGAGGAGCCACATTCTATTCTGCCACTCCAATTGGTACCATCAGAACTCTAGGATTTTAAGGTTTAGTTTGATGGGTTGGATTGTAAGGGTTTCATATGTACTAGTACGTTAGATTGATGATATCCTATAAATTTTTCTAGGAAGACTGATTGGACATTAAGGTTGTGTGTTGATTATCAGATGTTAAATTAGATGCTGGTGAAAAATTGGTACCCTCATACAAGAATTGATGACTGGTTTGATCAGTTGAGGTGTGCCTCAATGTTTTATAAGATTGATCAAAGATCAGGTTATCACCAGTTGAGGGTGAGGCCTTCTGATGTATCTTGGATAGCATTGAAGTGTCAATAAGGGTTTGTTTGAGGTTATGGTGATGCCTTTCGGCTTGACCAATGCACTCGTGGTGATCATGGATTTGATTAATCAAATCTTTCACCCTTATTTGGATCATTTTGTGGAGGTCTTTGTTGACAAAATCATGGTGTACTCAAATACTAATAACTATCATTCCCAGCATCTTGACATCATTATGAGTACACTAAGAGAGAATTGGATATATGCCAAGCTATCAAATTGTCAGTTTTGGACTAGAGAAGTGCATTTTTAGGGTCACAAAATCAATGAGTAAGGTTTGTTGGTTGATCTAGTGAATGTGTACGATGTTTTTTCCTAGTAGGAACCCATGAGTGTTCCAGATGTTCAGGGTTTTCTGGGTTCGGTCGGGTATTACCGGAGGTTCATCTAGGATTTGTCTCATTTGGCAGCACCACTATCGAGCATGAACAAGAAAGTAATCAAGATTTAGTGGTCTAAGGCTTGTGATAATTCCTATTAATTATTTAAAAATCAATTGATGACTTCACTGATCTTGATCTTACCTGAGCGAGGTACGAAGTATGTCTTATTTTGTGATGCATCCGGTATCGGGCAGGGGGATGTGTTAATGCAAGATGAGTGAGTTGTGTCTTATGGGTCAAGGAAATTGACACCACATGAGTGGAATTTTCCCACATAATATCTTGATTTTGTTGTAGTAGTGTATGATTTATTGTAATGGAGGCACTAATTGTTGGGGGAACGGTTGACGGTGTATACTTTTCATAAGAGTCTAAAGTATATCATGTCGCATTGGGATTTGAATATTCAGTAGTGAAGATGGGTTGAGTATCTACAGTATTTCTACTTTGAAATGGTATATACACTGTTAAAAGGGAATATTGTTGACGATAAATTATGCAGGAATGCTCAGAACTAGATGGTTCAGGAAGCAAGCACTGAGTGAAAGGTGATGGCTTTGTTTGCAGAGATTCACCTGGAGGTGCGGGAGGAAAACGGTTATGCAACTCTTGCATCCATGGTGGTTTAGTCAATGATTTTGATTCGATTTAGGGAAATTCAGTTCAATAATCCTAAATGTCTAACCATGAAGGAAGTACATAATGGTGGGGAGCGACCTTCTGGGTGGGTCTTTGAAGTGGATGGGGTTTTTTTGTTTTAATGGTCGTGTGGTTGTGCTGGTATGCATGCAGGAACTGTGGATGTGTGAGTTCCATGCATAAAAATGGGCAGTGCATCCTCATCTGACAAAGATTCATCGTGATCTCTGAAGGTAGTTTTTTTGGTCGGGAATGAAAAATGATGTTGTATGCTTTCTAGCACGGTGCCTTACCTGTCAGCAGGTGAAGGCCGAGCATTAATAACCATGTGGTTTATTACATCGATTTCCCTTTTTGGAATGAAAGTGGGATGATGTGATAGTGGATTTTTTGGTGGGTATTCCAAGGAGGCCTCAGAAAAATGATGCAATCGGGCTGTTTGTGGATTGGCTAATGAAATTGGATCATTTCTTAATGATTTAAAAGACTAACAGAATTGATTAGTTGGGTGAGTTTTATGTTCATGAAATTGTATTGTTGCATGGTGTACGATAGAGTATAGTGTCCGATCATGATCCTCATTCCACATAATTCTTATGTGAAGGGTTCCATATGGCACTTGGAAGTAAAGTGTTTTTGAGTATGGATTTACACCCACAGTTGGATGGACAGTTGGAGCGTAAAACCCAAGCGTTGGAAGATATGTTGAGGGATAGTGTGTTGGTTTTGGGTGGTTCCTGGGAGAAGTACCAGTCGCTATTTGAATTTTCTAAAAACGACGGTTTTTAGGCTACGTTTTAGATGGAATAGTTTGAGACTCTCTATGGGAGGCTGTGTTGATCTCCATTGTTTTGGTTGGAGGCTGGTGAATCCGAGCTTCCAAGACCGAGTCTTGTGTAGGATGCTTCAGAGAAATCTGATTTAATTCTGGTGTGGATGGAAAAGGATCATAGTAGGTAGAATTCATATGCGGATCGGAGGCATAGACATCCTGAGTTCGAGGTTGGTGATATTGTGTTCCTTTAGGTGTTTCCAAGTATGGATAACCGATAGATTTGGAAGCAGGGCATGTTGGAACCCAGATATGTGGTACTCATCAAGATTGTAGAGAGGATCAATCAGGTGGCATCGGGATTTGATCTTCAATATGGGTATAGTGGTATGTGTGATGCCTTTAATGTTTCACAACAATGGCAGTATCACCCTGACCCATCTCATTTTTTAGATGTTGAGGATATTGAACTTGAGGCTGATGTGTCTTTTGAGGCGAATTTATTTCGTGACATGGATCATAGTGAGAATTTCTTGTGGGTCATGGTTGTTCCATTAGTGTGAGTAATATAAAAGCATGGGAATTTTTAGGGTGAAACATGGGAGAGGTAATTAGATATGTGGGCATACTTCCCCAATCTCTTCTCCATTGAAGTGCATTGGAGCTTGAAAGCTCGGCTCGAGGACAAGCCATTATATGGTGGGGAGGTTGTAAGATCTCAGATAATGGAAATTTATGTTCCCATTTATGTTTTGTTTTTAACCCCATGTTTTGGTTATTTGAGTGCTTACCTAAGACCTTATGGAGGCATGGAGGAGTTCCAAGGGATAGGGACAAGAAAAAGGATAAAGAGGTGATTTTCAAGGTAGACCGCATGGTATGCACACAGTTAGTGCTAACCGTGTGGACAGACTCAGAAACTATTGGTGGTGGGATATTGGATAGATGCCTCCACACGGTTTATGCATGGTTTGGTAAACGGTGTAGGTAAACCATGCATTGCAGAATTTTTTTAAAATTTACATTTTTCTAATCAAGGATTTTTAACCATCACTTGGGATTTAATCCCCATTCACCACTCTTCACCCTAGGAACGAACCAAATCTCCCAAGGGCTCTAATAGATCAACCTCCTTTGTTTCTAATGAATTTTTGGTGTCTTTGTTTGCTGATTGATGCTCCGGATAAGTCTAATCTCATCCTTGCTTCTCTTTTGAGATTAGGATTTATATCTTCTTCTCCTCTCATTCCAAATATCTAAAAAACTAATCTCTGGGTGATATTTTGCTTAATTTTTTAAAGGATGGTTGAATCAGAATCTATGGTATCAATTAAATGTGCGCTGACCTACAGAATCAAGGTATGTGGTCTACAAGATATATCCCATGGTTTATTTGTGGATTTTTTCATGCGTAGTTTTGTTCATGGGTGTCTCATGGTATGTTTTGATCACACATGTAATGATTTTATAAAATATTCATTTATAAGGTAGATATAAACCCTCACGATCCATATGGGAAGCATCAAAGTTGATGAAACTATTCTAGGGCCAACCAAGGGGTGTGCCAACTTTCTCGGACATATGGATTTGTGAAGAACAGTTGAGATTATTTTGTTTTTATACAGAGCCACTGATAAACATGTTGTTGTGATTGATGGTGTTGGAGTAGAAGATATGTGGTTCTCGTAGGCTTAATAATAATAACCTAAAAAATATTGGTTTAACATGGAAGTTGATCATATGGGTTGACACATGCGAATGATGAATGGATAAATGAGTTGATATGTGGATACAATTAAAGACTATAACGGAATGAATTATGATTCTAGAAATGAAGCCTAGTGAATTAGGAATAATTAACAAAGCCTAGTGACACATTCTTAATGAATGAATTCTTAGTTAGATAATTATTATATAATGGGAATCGAGCAACATGAAAAAATGTTGTGAAATGTGGTAAATGATTTAATGGATTAAGGCATGGTATTAACTCTCATGTATGTGTATTATTTATGTTTTACTTGGGAAATGGTTGTGATGTTTTGTGAATGGTTTATTGATATACACACACACACATATATATATATATATATATAATCTGCACATGGTTTGTGGAGTGGGGAACTGACTTGATGTTATATGCCCACGGGTTGAGTTGGAATGAGGCTCTAAACACCACCCCTAATCCACGGGTAAGGGATGAGGACCAAGGATATATTCCTCTAATAGTTCCATCCACCCGAACTGAGGTTTCAAGGTGAGGATATAATTGTCCTGAGGAATTTAGTCCTAGTGAGATAGGATAATGGTGTGTTATCTTCTTCCATGTGATTGTTTACATTAATCCCATTTAACCTATTGTGTTTGATGAACCTAAGATAATTTCATTGTAAATGGTAAGTTATTCGAAATGGGGTGAAATGGTAAGATAAAGAAATGGTAATAAATGTTGGAAATGGTCCTAAATTGGATAGGGAAACTGAATCTTTTCTTGAAATTTATTATTCATTTACCTTTTGCATGAACAATTTTTTATACCAGATATTTTGTAGACATCGTTGATGGTGGCCAACTGAGTTTTACTCACACCCTGTTTGGGCCACTATTGGGTACCTGAGAAGACTTCATGTTTGTAGGTTAGGAGAAAGAAAAATGCCCTTTATAGGTAGTTGGGGTGGCATTGGTGTGTGTGGAGGAGGACTATGACTTGGTGTTAGGACAATTTTGGAGATATTTTAGTTTGTCTTCATTTTTGGGTTTGTTCACTTTTTCACTTATAGCATGACATGTCATATTCAATGTTGGTTAGGGTTGTACCCCATTTTGGGAATGGTTGTTTAATAATACATTGGTTTTATTGGTTATTATTCCACAATTATTTTATCTTCTTTTCTGGATTACTCTAATAAAAAGGCGGTATATTCTTCCCAATTAACTATTTGGTCCCCCACTACTAGTCAAAAACCTTTGGCTTATGAGGAGGCTTACATAATGTCATTTATTCAACTAGATCGGAGCACTGGTTTAGTGGATTCTGGGTCGTGGATGTTACATCCATCATATATATGGGTTCTCTAAACTGAGACACCATCATATAAAGAGGTCCTTCAAAAACTATGGAAAAATATATATTTTTGAACCATCAATTATTAGCAGCACTTCAATGTGGTCTGCAAGAAACCCAAAGAAGTGATCTCTATGATCTCACTAGGTGGAGGAATATATATCCAACTAATAAGAAAATGAAATGGATATATGCAGAGATTTATCTAAAATCAACCTCACAACCATGTTCTTCCCCCTAACCACTTCTAACTATCACATCCTAAAGGAGCTATAGAAATATTGCATTCCTCACATATGTCAAAATATATGATTAACTCAGCATCATTAAATGACTAGAAACCATTCCTATTTGGGATATGAGGGTCAGAATTAGACCAAAATTTACTCTATTATTATCTATCTAGGGACTAAATCTCAATATCCAGGATATCAAAGTTGGAAGACTATGAAGAATTACTATATAGTGTTTGTCAGTCAATCATTATAACTCTCTATCAACAGTTTTCTAGAAACCCTTCAAACGTACATATCTATGTATGGGGACAATATGAAATATTTCATTTCTCAATGAACCTATAAACATAAATCCCCTTGGATACAACATCATGTATGTCATTGCCTCCAAAGAAATAGGGGTACTAGTTAATTTACATTCCAGTTGGTCAATATGATAAAATACAACAACATTAAATATGAAATTAAATCATAGAAATAGGGAGATGGATTCCTACTTAAATTTAGGATAGTACTATTGAAATAGATAGAACATATTTAAATTTTTGAATCCAATATTTTGGCCAAAAAAACAATCCCCTACAGAAGAAAACTCCAATCACGAGCCACAATTTTAACCGAATCGTTCATGATCAAAATTGATCCCAAAAAATTGGTTCACAATTGAAGCTTCCAAAATCCATCTTGGATCAAAATATTCAACTTGGATGGTGTAATATCTTCACCACCTCTACCCATAATGTTATCAATCCTTGATAAGATTTAATAAATATCAATGCATGATGAACACCTACCCCACACTTTGTGTTGGGTGTATTTTAATCTCAATTATAATCACCAGATTAATCAAACCCTGCGGGGGTCTTATGGAAACATGTTTTAGTTCTAGATCAACTCTAGCTTCAAGGTATGTGATGATTTATATCACATTTTATGTCTCATGATTCATCATATCCTAAACTAAATCATCAAGTAAACAAGAAAAAGATCCAAAAGATCCAATGGTTTCCCCATATCATCTCTGACACAAAAGGATTGCATAATATTTATCATTATCAATATCTTATAATTAATAAGTATTTTACAAATTGGGAGGTAATTATTAATGATCTATTTCCCATTCATTCCTCTTACTGCAATACATACCTTTTCCAATGGAAGTCTTTGGGAAAAAATTACTGAAAACTCCCATAGGGTCACTATTCATATAATTCAATAGGGGGAGTCTTCTATGAAACCATTCAACTCTTGTACATTCCATAATTTATAATGATCCAATACGACCATGGGATAGAGAAATGTCATGGATGCAACCCAATAAAGAGGACTAATAATTACAAAACCACCCTACTGAATTGAGAGTAAAGGGATACTACCATTGTCAGATACACTCCAATGATTGTCATCACCAAAAAATAGATGATATTTATAATGAATAAATTTAAAAGGGATGCAATACATAAATCATACCTTATGAGGAGGTGATACGTATATACCAATTATGGTTGTTGACATGTAGAAATTGAGGTGGAGACAGAATTTGGAACCCTCGAATAATGAATTTAATCCTTTAATGTAGAAATACACCATTAATAAAGAGAATGTAATTAATAAATCTGACTCACCACCTAGGAGAACAAAAATTCCTTCCATAGTGGAATAGGTGGAAAAAAATAAAAAATGATATACAAAATATCATACAACTCAATGTGAATATACTTTGGGGAAGTATTTCATGTTGGTATCATCTTCACAAAAGTAATTAATATCCATATACCCACACAAAATCAATGATTCAATCCACTTGAAAATGTTGAATCATTGTATTAGGATAGCTATGGATCTTGGAAACTAGTCTGTACAACTATGGAAGTTGGGGATGAAAATGTGATTCCTTTGTTGCGGATAGAGACTCTCCCGTACCAAGATGATCATTCTGTCCTAGAATGGATTAAAAATTAATTGGTTATGAAAATGAGGATACCTTATCAAGTCTCACCCCTTCATTGTTGACATGATTCATCCAAGATAGTGGTATATTTTGAACATTTCACTACCATTTAATCCTTCTATTGTTAAAAGGAATCCATTATAGGGTGGTGTGCACCTAAAAATCCCCAAAAGAAGCCATATCTCAAATGGGTGGATGATTCTTTTCCCCCACTCTATTTTTTTAATCCAAACGTATCATCCAATGATTTCCTAGATTATCTATAATAACATCTCATGTACTTTGTGTCTTGATGAGGTCAGATGGTGGCCCCTTGAGATCAAAAGTAGGTGACTAGGGTGAAATGTTCTGCACAAATTATGATAGGTCCATCTTTCATTTGGTATTTCATCCATTAAATATGGTCTTTTGTAGGATTGGAAGAAATTTTTCATAAATTTAAATATCATTTTTTCTCCATTCAAAGTAGAATGAATATTTTAATCCTAAAACTAAAAAAAATTGATAATGAGGGGGTTTTTGACTTCATCAACAGATTGAATGATTTGAGCTACTTACTCAGCATCCCTCTCTCACTAGAGAAATTACTATAAATTAATGCTGAAAATAAATTAGATTGGATGAAAAAAAAATTATTATGAAGTATCCCAGATGATTCCATGTTTTCAATTCCTAGAATATGTCATTCGGTAGAACCGAGTTCAATCTTGACGCCGGTTCCTATCATAAGGAAAATGTCTTGGTAATGAAGAAACTACCACTACTAACCAAAATATAAGAGAAATTCCATTTAATTCTCATAAGAATACCCTAATTCATGCAAAACATAATTTCTTATAAAAGAATCAATAAATATCCCTTGGATAGATGAAAAAAGAGATTAGGTTTGCACATGATTTTAAGAATAGAAGAATGATGTGTAATCCTTTCAAAATTATTATCTCCCTGATTATTTCCTTACAATAATATAAAATTACCTACTCAAGCTATCATAGATTCAAAATATATTGAGGTTAACTTCACTGATCATCCTGACTACATACCTTTCAAAATGATTCTAGGTCACACCATCAATAATTGTTTTGTAATCAATAAAATTATCAAAATCATGGTTCATAACATCTTTGATTTTTAAAATGGTAAAACTCTTAGTTTTTTGTTTAATTTATTTTTTTGAACATAATTGAAATTCTTAATGTTGTGAAAGAGGTTTCATGGGTGTATGGGGGTCGTTTATAGACCAAAACCCCTGAGATTTAAAGGGGTATACAGGATCACACAATTAGTCGAAACGATGAATTAGTAAAGACTTGGGTGTTGGGGGCTGAAAGGTTTGTCAGTAACCATGAAACCCCATGAACAATCCCATGGGGCAAGAAACAAGTTTATTATTGTAGATGTTTCCTTGGAATTCATTTTGTTAGAAAAATGGTGTACCTAACCATGCAGAGTTCCCCATTGTACGAATATCAGGGAACACAGTTGGCACATATTTTGGAAAACATTATGGGAAAACCATGAACCCTTGTTTTTTGGGGGAATATTTTAAATTTAACCTCTTTAATGTTTTATCTTATTTTATTATTTTTCCTCCTTCTCAAGAAAATTCTTCTCCTCCCTATTATATGAGCTTCTCCAATATTCCTCATAAGGACTTAGAAAACTTTTTTTCCAGTAAACAAATCACTCTACCTCAGATCAGTCGGAATACTCTTTGTAATATCCCCACACATCTTATTTATATTTCAAGATACTATTATTTTCTATTAAACTAACTTGGTGCAATCTCATTTTACCTATTTTCAATGAATTAGATGAAATATTTTATTTTTATCATTATAGATAGTAATAATGTTTGACGTTCGATTGGAGAAGCACTATATGTCTATGGGAGGTCGTCTAGGATCATTTCTTTAATTTATTTTCATTATATAAAGTTCATCAGTGTAATGTGAGCATGACTGTTCTGGTGACAACATTATTTTGTTAATTTAATTTAATTTAAAACCATACCATTCCATTTGTGACCTGAGCTAGTGGAAAATCATCCCCTTTGGTTGATCACCCAGACATATTCCACCCAAGATGGTGTGATCATCCTTTGAGGCAGAGCATCCCTATATACTTAACTATTAATATGTCAGATTGTGTGTCTCCTATTAATTTATTTGTTGGGTTAGTAATTTGAGTAAAATTTATGGTATACCCAAGACTTAATTTCCCTTCTCTACAAGCAATAAAAGAGTCAGTTAATTAGTTAGGCCATGTGCCCCATTATTTTTGAAATGATTCGATTACCAAATAGAAATTCTCTAATGAGTGTTCTTATTATGATAGAAATGTTTGATTTAAATGAACTATGAAATTCCCCAATTCTTTAACCCTCATGACATAAATTAATCATTTAAAGGGAATTACTTGAACAATATTGATTTCATATTATTAGTTCTTATTTTGAAAAAAAGGTATGGATTTTCAAAACAAGTCACATCCATATTTAGTTTCACGGGAAATATAATGGTTCTAAAATTTAGGACCCATTTGGTAGGCTCAATGTGTCTTATAGTTAACATTTATTAATACATAATAAACATTCATGGGGTGAAAATAGATATTATATGGAATATTCCACCATGATTATTACATTTTTCATCCAAATGAGTGAAATAGTTTCCCTATGTGAGACCCCTTTAATTGGCATTATGGAATAATGGTTTTTCCATTACATGATAGATATTTGGGTGCCATTGTGTGATAACTAGTAGGGACTCATAGGCTAGTTCATAAAGTTATCACACCATGCCATGAGTGAAACCTAGTACTTCATTCTTAGGTCACCTTTAATGATTTCCTTTTACATTGGACATATACTAATCTACTCGAAAAATACTATGAAATTTATCTCTGAATATCCATGTATAGGCTCAAGGTGAGGAAAATTATTTTATAAAGTGGTTTTATTTAAATAAAAACACATTCTAACATCACAAAATAATAATTAACAGTCATTCTTAGAAATATGGGGGGAGTTTCCTCGAATACCAAACATAAGATTTGGTATAGTTTATCTCCTCAGATTTTATTTCATCCAATTTACCATTACAATATCCCCATATTCAGACTCAAGTACTTAGGTCAAAGTAGATAAAACTAGATGGGTGTCCTTTTGGAACATAGTCTATTTATTTAGTCATTCTATATAGAATTTATTGATTATAAAATGGTGTTCATTTTTTGGATATATAGATTGACCTAGACACCACTGGTGGTGGAATTTTCAGATTTTATCTCACATCCTACTTGGGGTTTATTTGGTACACATGTAGAGTTTTTTACTATAGGTATAGTTAAAGTGTAGCAACCAGATTCCAATGATTGATTTTCTTCTTTATCATTGGGTAGGTAGAAGAGGAATAACATTATTATTGATATTTTAATTGTAGAAATCATTGGTTTTCCTTTTATAATTTTTTAGAATATGATATATTCTTGTACCATTTACCCCTTCATTGTAAATTTTGTATAATATTAACATCTTTGAATTCTATTATTTATTCATCATAAACATGTATAATTATATGGATTGATTTTAATTTTTTACTAACATCATTATCTAGTTTTTATTTCTACTTCTACTATGGAATGTTACTGGTTTGCTCTTATGTAAAAAGATTCTATTGTTTCTCACATTGCATATATAATTATATTATTGTCTTATACTGAAATAAAAGATTAAGTAGTGTCCCCCGAGACACTCCCAATACCCTTACTTCTTGTAGGCAACCTTTGGTATTTGAGGAGATGTGCTTAAGTTCTACTAGACCACCATCTCGGGGCATCATTATATTGAATTTGGGGTGGGACGCTAATTTTTTTTCTACGATCTTTTTACTTTTATCATTATATTTGGGATTTGTAATAGAGATGAGGATAATGAAATTTGAACATTATTTTATGACTAATAGTAGCTTAACCACGTATATGGAACCCAAAATTACATGGGATTTTTAAATGTTGTTATTAATTTCATTTTTACTATTTTAGGGATTTCACTATTGGGTGACTCACATACATTGTGTTGTTATAAATATTGACATTATTAAACTGGTATTCTTATCTATGTCATGAAGAAATGATGACATTTTAGAATCATGAATCATACCAGGCACCATAGGATTTAAAATTCCCCACATTATTCTATTCTACATTTACATTCCATCATTCATTATATGTATTCCATTAGATGGTTTTTTCATACTTGTTTTTGGTGACGATAATTTCTTTGCTTGATATATATATAAATATATAAATTTGTTAACATTTCGTATATATCTAAGAAAATATAATTAGAAATTAACGTATCTCACTTAAACCAAAAATTGTTTCCCTGTATAGGTTAATACAAATACCTGAAGCATCCAAATGTGGAACATAATTACATATAATATAAGTCATGTGGGCTAGAATTTGAGTTGGTTATGATTAAATGGACACCATAATCAAATTTATAAGGTTCATCAGACATTATAAAATCAAGATTGTGAATCACCTATTTATCCACATAAAGGGAATTTAAATAATTTAATGAAATAAAATTAATACAACATTTCAAATGAATATACCCCTTATATTGGTGATATGCAACCTTGATTGTTACCCGACCATTGTAGTTAGAAGTGGGCTGTGTAATTTATGATCCTTATGAGACTTTTTTTTAACTCATAAACCTAACTCAACGAGTAGTTTGGGGATGTGTTAATTTAGTGGAATATATTGTTTAGAAACATTCATTAACTCCATAACAATCTATTATATATTCTATTTGAGGTGTTCACATAAATATTGTATAACTATGATATATTTACAAAACCATGTTGTTTTTATGTAATATGGTGATGAGCATACTCTATAGGTGGTGGACCCGAAGACACTCATAATATATTCTATAGTGACACCTAAGGTGAAACCTATAGAACATTCATATGGTTATGATTCCCATTTCTATGATAATATTCAATCAGAACATATAGACCATTCAAGGTGTAGAACATAATGCCCCTTCCCTGGAAAAGATGACTCCGGAGTTTTAGTAGTAGAATCCTCCCACATTATTGAGAGATGAAATACATCAAACTGATGAATGTTGTATAGAGTACTTGTCATCCATATTTGAGAATATAGATATGTCTATGGACAGTCTGTTCAGCCTCGCAACAAATACTCGATGTGATTCCTGCATGAGTTGGTGGTACGTTATGATTTAGGTAGGTTGATTTCATGGTATGGTTTTTATTGACACCTAGTTATCCTTCATTGACTACATATTTCCTCATAACATTAAAAAAAATTCATTTAGTATTTCTTTCACTATAATCAAGGTGACTTGGTAGTTTTGGAATACTCAGCTCGCTACAATAAATTACAGTTATTCATAATGACATGACCAAGGATGAGATGACTACTATGAGGTGAGATAATGATGGAATTCCATATTCAATCCTCTCTTAGGTGAATTAGTTTTTACTGACCACCATTTCAAATATAGTTTACTTGGTCCACATAAATAAGAGAAAACTGGTGGAATCAGACAATATGATGTAGGGAGGTCCATCTTCCATGGAAATTATTGACTTATCCATCAGTAGGAAGAGTCATTTATAGGGTACAAGCAGGGGAAGTTCCACTTAGGTGGAAAACATGGACATCAATGTGTTGTGTCTCATGTTTGGCATGTGATAGAATTAAATTCCCTAGATCATAAAGAACCATTCCAAGTGTTAGTCTTGCGGCATGAGAGGTCACCTGCAGTATTTCTACTAAGAATTTTATTTAGTTCCACACAAATAGGTATCTATTCTAGCACAACCTTAAGATGACGGGTCAATGACTCCCCATTAGGCAGGAATCTGATCTTCTATTAGAAATTCATGCCAAGTAGAAAGTCAATGCTTTGGTAATCCAACATCATACATTCATTTTCAGTAGAGTGTATGTACATAGGGTAGTTAGAAAAAATATCTTGGCTTTTGTTCATACAATATTTATAATGTGAAACCAATTATAGAGGAGTAGATTATGGGGCCATCTACTGTTATGTGTACTATCATGGTAGGATCCGCCCTAGTTTCATCCTATTTTGATATAGGTTCATTACACTATTTTCTATATACAAAACAACGGGATGTAGAGGATTATTATTGGATTACTCTAGTGGAATTCAAAATATCAACATGCAATTAGGAGTTTGATATGTGGAAATACACTAGTGTAAGGAGTTCCCCCTTGAGATAGGTGGGTACCAATTCTTATGGTGTTTCATCATCCTCGATATGACCAATTCCGGTGTCATATTCATTATATACTATCTTGTTCATTATCAAGACTATATGAATTTCATTCACCATTTTGTATTTTTCATATCTATTCACGGTAGAACATCTACCCATAGAGGTGAATGAGATATCTGATCATGTTTAACTAGTCTCAAACATACCGGGCTAGGTGGAGTGATATCCCAAATAGCTTGTCTATTTATTATAGATATAGTTATACATACTGTCTAATTTCTTCTAGTGGTGGATTGTTTTAGGGATACCTTACATGATGATTTCTCTGGATTACATCCAAAGAGAGAGATTTTGTTCACCGTTGAGCTTCTAATATGTGTGACACTTATGTAAATTCCTTATTATACTATGACACTTATAGTTCTCCAAGAACTCATGATGTATCTTGAAGTTGTATAGGAAAATAATTTTATTTGACCTAGAATATCACAATGGGTTTCACTTATCCTTTATCCAATAATAATGATGGTACACTTATATTGTCTATGGATTCCCATCGATTTCCCCTACTTATGTTGAAGAACTTGTACCCAATTCCTCGAATAGACGAACCCTTCGACTAGCTACAAGGAGAAACTATATTCTCCGAGATCAATTTTTGGTCGGGCTACAATCATTTTTGTGTGAGGGAATTGGGAATACCATTGTAGAATTTTGTATTTGGTATGGTATGTTGGAGTTTCTTTACATATTTTTATGTCTGACGAACACATTATCAGTCTTCCATATTTTGATGAGTCAGGGTTTCCCCCCGTATCTTGATTCCTTTATAGTGGTCTTTGTCAATGAAATCTTACTATCCTCGCACACCAGACATGACTATTCCAACCATCATGTGATCATGACTATGATATCACAAACTATATATAAAAATTAGTAAATTCAACTTTTGGATTAGTAGGGTTCACTTTATGGGTCATATCATATCTGAGGCCGGCGTACTAGTTTCCCTCGAGAAGGTGAGTGTCATGGTTTCTTAGGAGTAACCCAATAAATTTTTTTATATATGTATATTTTTTAGGATTGGATGGATTTTACAAAAAATTCATTTTATAATTATCATGCCTAAAATAGACTCATAATGTCTTGAACATGAATGGTGTGAAACATGACTAGAATGAAGATTTTAATATAGATTTTCTAGAGATATATTGGAGAATGTCTTCCCAAGTAATTGTGGTTATACATGAGCCATGATTAATCATAAAATTTATTTTTTATTCATTTGGAATTTGGTTGTGTGATGTGTTGATGTTGGGTGATCAGGTTGTGGTGTATGGGTTGTGCTAGTTGAGACCTCATGAGTGGAATTATCTTATGCATGAACTCTAGAAAATATTTATGGTTCATGCAATATGCTATAGGAGGAAAACCTGTTGGGTGAGAATTTTGAAATTTACATGGACTAAATAACTCTATTATACATCTCCACATAGTAAGGGATGAATATGAGGTAGTGAAATTTGGTGAAATACCTGAAATAATTTTTGTGTGAGCTTAGATTCCCGCATATAAAGGGGAATTTCATACCTTATGCCTTGATCCAGAAAACTCCTATTCTAGTCAACAAGGGGTCCAACAGTTAGTGGATGTTGATGATGATGTTATCTAATATCCATCTAAAATTTCATGAAAATTTAGGGAGACCAGTTCGAGCTTTTATATCCCTGATATCCTCTGTTTTAATGTGCTTCAAGATGAGTCAGTTATCTAATTTTCAGGGCCACAATTTGAGGGAATGTGTGACATGATAGAACCTACCTCCAAGTTTGTTTGTTGAGTATAATGATACCATTTTATTTTTTGGGATATTTTGGTTCCTCCTAATTTATGGGAAGATTTTATGTGAGCATAATAGGCATTTGTTTGGAAATCTCATCCACGATTTTTGAAGTTTTACATATACATTTTTCATCAGTATTGGTTGTCATGTATGAAGAAGAAGATATCGGGTTTCATCACATGGTACTCCACCTATCAACATGTGAAGGTAGTTCAATAGTGACCTATCAGTACTCATCATTATCTCTCATTTTTTATGTTGAAATGGAACTATTTCACTATTAATTTCATGATGGGCTTTCTAAGATATCCTCAAGGTAGCGATGTAATATGGGTGATCATCAATAATTTGACCAAGGTTTGTCTATTCTTATTAATCATGGAGATATTATTTATTGATGATGTATGAATGATTTACATTCATATGATTGTAAAACATCATGGTATTCTACTTCCTATCTTTTTGAAAACATATTATTGGTTTACATCACAGTTCTTGTAAGTGTTACTAAAGGCACTAGGTTTACAGGTTATCTTGAGTGCAATGTAGCATCATCAAACTAATGGGTAGTTAAGGTATGATGATACAAGTGTTAGAAAATATTATATGGGCATGAATCAATGATTTTTTAATTTTATTGTAAAATTATATACTATGTTTGAGTTTTAATACAAAAAAATCTTACAAGAAAAATTTTGATGGCTTTGTATGATTTTCTTTGTGATACATTGTGTTGTTCATGTCTATGTTTCTAATAGGTAGGTGAGGCAACACCACTAGTTCCTCATCTCATTTAGGATACTCTAGAGAATGTTTAGTTGTTTTTGATGTGTATGGATACATCTTGTTCTAGGAAGAAATATTATACAGATCATTGTCGTATACCTCTAATGTTTGAGCTGGGACATCTGGTCTTTTTTTCATGTATCACCTAGATTGGGTAATAGATGAATTCGATGATTGTGAATTTTTTCTTCTAGATATGTAGGTAAATTTGAGATTATGGAGGGAGTCAGGATAGTATCTTACCTGTTAAAGCTACAGTATAGCTACCATTACATGCATGCCATCTTCCATGTATTAAGGCATTAACATTTTCCTCATGAGTTTTCTCATTTGTTTGACCCTATGGATATAGATATAGAGCATGATGAACCCTTCTACTTGCATCTGATAAGTATCACTGATTAGAGCATAGATTCTGTCTATGGAAATAAATTTCCTATAGTTTGGGTGCTATTGAAGTACATACACGTATAGTATGACAACAAGGAGTAGGAAGTCGATGTTTGTGCATAGTAGCTGAAACATTTCTCAGAAAACATTCTACCTCCATTAGAAAATGAATTTAAGAAATTTTGTGTTAATTACACGAGTTTTTAATGTCACAAATTAACAATGTGGTACATAACATTAGTATTTTGTTAATTTTTTCCCTAATAGTGATTCCTAATGATGTCAATTTTGTTTTGGGGGTGTCTGGATATCATTTAGATCCCAAAACACCAAAATAGAAATAGGCTGAATATGACTCTTTGTTAGTAGAGACTCTTAATCCATACCCACATGTTTTCCATAAAAAATGTAGCTATTGATATTGTGGTGTTGTGAGTCACACATTTTTTTCTACAACCATACGATACTATGTACATGCACATGCGGTGGACTGCATGTTTTTCATTTTGGACATTTTCATTTTTTGCACAAGGATTTAAAAAATGTGTTCATGACCATGTATACTTTTCCTTTAAAGTAGTGGCATGGTTCATGGTTTGGAAAACGGTACTAAAAAACAGTGCTCCCTTATTTTTTGGTCTAATTTATGAAATATCCCCTCTTTAATGTTTTATCCTTTATTTTTTGTTTTCCCTCCTTCTCTAATGGCATATTCTCCTCCTTCTCAAATGAGTTTCTCCCTTCTCCATCCTAGAGAAATAGTTGAATCCTTCTTCCAATAATAAAAGTTCACACCTATAGATCCTTTGGTAATCTCCTAGAAGGCTCCTCACTCCCTTCATTTCTATTACAAGTTAATTTTCATCTCTATTAATCTATCTTGGTGAATGATCATCTTCCATATTTTCAATATATTTCACGATTTCATATATTTCAACAATCTTATCTTGAATCAACCTCAAAAAAAAATTGGGGGATAACTATGAGGCTATAGTAGGTGATCTAGGTTCTTTTCCCATCATTTTTCTATATTATATAAAATGAGTCATTGTTCCAAGAGAAATAACATTCTATTGATTCCATTATTTTCTAAATTAAATTATATAAAAAGTATTAATGTTTCTTTTATGACATGAGGTATTATTAAATAAACCCCTTGAGAAGATATCCTAGACATATACCACCAATGTGGATTTTATTCTCCTTTGAGGATGTCAAAAACTGACACATTCATGGGCTTGAGCTATAAATACACCATGATTGCATCAATATACATGGGGGTGGAGACTAGCATCGATTGTATAACTAACTCTGGGTGGAATTTTCCTATGTTATAGTAAACACACAACGATCATTATGTAAATTCATAGAGGAAAATAATAAAAAATACTTCTATAATGTCAACCTAACAAGAAAAAACCAATATAACATACAACCATATGGTTGTATAAGATAAACAAAATGGGGAAAACTAAATACCCAACTTGAAATAGGTCCCATTATAATTGTAAAGAAGAAAATTAAAATATTTAATTAGAGACTAGCTCCTAAATAACAATATATTACCAACATATGTGGTACAATTACTAATATATCAACGATCCTTTGACGTCACGGTCCACATTTCCATATTCTCCATAAGAAACGAGTCATGCAGGAAAATCCCATATTGGGGTAAGTATAAAATTACCCAGTAGGATGCCCCAAAAGCTGAAGCGGCAGTAGTAAGTGATTAAAAATAATTGAAAAACAAAATATAACACAAGTTATATTGAAATAGTGTATATAAACTAAAAAAATAATGAAAGTAATATCTTCTAAGAACAAGGGGACAAACATGTTGAGTAGAAGAACTACATATCAATTCTTTTCCACGTATAGTAGGAGAGTAGTCTCACAATCCATTAGAAGATAAAAATGGATAACACAATGCATACCCCATTCCTATTTTCCTCTATTATAATTAGAGTAACAAAATCCTACGATTGGATATAAAACAAGGATATGTGTATCTGATTTGTCAAATAATTCCAAAAGAGAGAGTAAGGGGGTCTCAATATAATAGTACGTCACAAGATGAATAGTATGAAATAGCTTAAAAAGTACTAAATTGATGCCTAGTATCTGACATGTCTCCCATAAAACCAAATTTCTATGGGACTCATTCACCACTCAATGATAATGTACACTTTGGGAGGTAGTGGCTGGCTCACACATTTTATTGTCACATCATAAAAATGCATATATTTGGGGAATAATTATTTCTTCCTCATGAGTCAAATGCTACATAAAACCACATGTTGTCATTTTTCCTCATAGTCAAGGAGATAAAATATCTAGGTAGAGGATCTATGCCTTGGTAAAACATGAGGGTTCCACTCTAGTGTTCAATGACCCACGATTATATGGGATGTAGATTTCTCCTACAGGTCAACGAGGACCAAAGACCTGTCCCGAAGGATAGTTCCACTCAGAAGGTCGATGACCCATTCCATTACCTAGTGGATGGTTCTACTCTAAGTCAAAAATATCACATGCTTATCCCTTATTTAGGGTTTCACTCTAATATCTTAAGTTCACCCATCCTCGACCCATTAAGAGGGTTCAACTCTAATATTCATCAAGGACCCATGCCCAACCAAGCTGGAGGTTTCCACTCAAGAATCTAGCGCTGGTGATCCCACCTGACCACTACCATAACCAGGCATCACCTCAAAGGGTTTCATTCCTGGAACATTACACATCATTCCTCAAAATACAAATATTATGTTACCATGTAAATATTTTTCGAAAAACACTAAGAATATTCTACACGAAGACCATAATGGGATTTTAAATGAAGGGAATATGAAATTGGTTTTTTATGGGAAGATCTCAAATGGTACAAGACATGTGAGGGGAACCACATAACCTATGATACCACTCCAAATCCAGACTATGTCCCTAATATGTAAATAGGTTTTTTGTTTATGTTTCAGTATATGAATTGTATGTTGAATACACGGTGTGTCCTACCTAACATAGAAAAGGGTTCTGTGATGCAAATTTTGTTCATGTACTAGAGTAAAAGGGAATATACCAGACCTTATGTATGTCCACTCAGGTTCGCAACAATATGAACCATCACATGGTTTATACTACCAGAATGTACGTATACGGCATGTAGGATATCCTACGCATCATTCCATCCTTAGTTTCTTTCAATCACTCGCTTTCATTGTGAGATGGGCTGCAAGTAGTGTGTTATTCAATGAACATGGCCTATAGTTGTGATGTTAACATAAATCCCAGATATTCCATATCTAGTCATCATGCCTCAATTCAATCCTTCCCTCTTTAGATTCAGATCCAATTTTATTCAAAACTAGTGGATCTATTCATAATCATAGAATATTGCTATCATTCATTAGAAATTGACATAAATCATATATGATGGTTTTGTTGTCTGTTATTTACAATACCACACATATTAACCTCATGATATTGACCTAAAATCACCAAAACTATCATAAAAACCTGGCAATAATCTTATATCTATGTTAACTTTTTCAATCCGTTATTTTCTCATTGATCCACTATGAATTTAGGCAACCAATCATGCTCGATATCTCCTAAAAAGGGGATTTGTTACCATTGGGATCCAAAAAATGAAAAAAAAATTCTAGGAAGAAAAGAGAAAAATTAGGTTTTCTATGATCATTGGCTATGATTTATTGGATAAAAATCATGAACTGTGATGCAAGGTTAGATCAAAATTGATCAAATTAAAAACTGGTACATATACTTTGGTAAAGTCCACAAAAGGCAATAGATCAATGAATGGTGAATGCTATATTATGTAAATTTAATTACAATGGTGAATCCCCACACATAAAAAGTCCTACCTCAATTTTTGATCGATCACTGATGAAGAACACATCTGCCAAAGATTTAGAAGATGTTATTTAATTCTTTTCATCCTGATCTGTTATGATATAGAGATTAATCATTGTTTAAGGTGATTTTCTTAAGGAATGCAGAGGGTTAACTTAAACAGGGGTACCATAATTATAAGTATAACCCTATAGAGGTTTTCAATGAAATATATATATAATATTTTCTATAAGGTAGAAATTATATAATTAATTTATTTAATAACTATTTAATCCACTAAAACACACTGTCGATAACCAAGGGGTCCAAACATCCCACAATGAATCATCTTATGTCATTTCTAGGTTAAATACAACATTCCAGATTCAATTGTGATATTAGATTTATAATTTGACCCATGTTATTAGAGTTATCACATTTTCATTATCAATATGAGTTCACAATGTGAGTTATACTTAATATTTTTATGAAATTAATTTAGGTCTCACCATTCCTCATAATTACATTCTATCTGAATTCCTATATTAATAATTATATATATAAATATTTCAATGTATTCTATTTAAAAACCAGTTCTGTACATTATTCACTCCTTCCCAATTTTCCCCCTAAAATCAAAACTATGAAAACAACATGGGATATAGATCCCTCACATAGCTCACCCACTTAAATGAGCTATCTTGCACGTTTTTATGCTACTAAAAAATGAAAAATAAATTTATGGTGTGTCCATGGAGAGTAAACTCAAGTTTATCCTCAATCACCAATGAGTGCTCCACAATGGTTTCTCCATCCTTGATGTTCATCTCACCTCAGTTGATTACACACATGGGTTTCCATGTATAACCTCAGCTACAACATATTGAATATATCATGCACATGATAAAAATATGGGGGTAGGTCAAGGAAATAAGAGAACTATACAACCCTCTTCATGATCTCAAACTGCCTAATGAAGGTCAAGGATAGATTTCCTCCCCATCTAAACCACCTCAATACTCATTTTGGGGATACTCTTAGTAAACCATGGTCTCCCTAATCAATTTACAATGTCTTATATTGGTGATCAATGTATGATTTATGTCTACTATGGGACATCATCATCCTCTTAAGGATGACATGGACATTCATTATAATCACCTGAAACATTTCTGGTTCCACATTAGATGAATAACACATCTACATCTTATTTAAGGGTGGCCTTTAGGGTCTCTCATATAGGGTATCAAAAGGTTACATGGAAATGGAAGAATGGTAGTTGTTGTTCTACACAAAATCAACCAAAGGCAGATGATCCTTCTAGCTCTGACCAAAGTCTAACAAGCACACTCCCAGACCTTTCTAAAATTATGATGTAAACAACTTATCATGAGCAGAGACAATCTTCATGGGAACCATTTGAAAGTAAATGTTCTCTTTTATGTAAAACTATCCCAAACTCTCCATAAAACATTGCTCTCTGATGAAAATTATGTGCACCATTTTCATGAGTCGATAAAATATCACCCAGATGGCGTCATATCTATATACTGTGTGTGGGGGCTATATGAAAATGTATGTGGATATGTCATATCACTTATAGATTGGGATATGAAGGTGCTGCATAACCATTCTAGAACATAGTGTTATGCCTTCACTTACTAACAAGTGTGGAACCAAGAGATGAAACCTACTACTCTTATTATCATTTCTAACACCTAAATCATCCACTAATGGTCACTATGCAGCTTCCCCACCCTAGGATCTATGGATCGGGTACATGTGTGTAACATCTACATAACATCTCCCATAATGTGACATGAACTACTATTGTTCCCTAGAACAAGATCATGTGATTTCTCACTATAGAATATCAATATAGTGAGTTACCTATGGATTTATGATCACATAGGATCTCCAATCAATGTATCCCTGTTGTGAATCTCTCAAATGCTCAAAAAGTAAAGGATTCAACAACAATTAATGAAAAAAATTGTACCATAATACTACAACAAGGTTTGTAGAAAAGAAACCAACTGCTCCAATGAATCCATTACTTAGTGAGCATGAGGCTTCCATCTAAGGGATCTGCTACAACATTTCCCTTCCTTGGTGTATAGACTCTCTCAAATTTATAGTAATTATGGAACACTAAATAGCATAATTTCCCCCTATTTAGGTATATCTTAATGAATATGTATATGAGATTATTTTGGTTTGACTAAACCACAATGTTCCCTGTGATAAGTTAGTGTCTCTGATTACTCAGGTTGATGAATACCACCTCCATCTCTATGTTTTGAGGTATATAGCTCATCTTGTGGGGTCTTAAATACATCTGCATGTATGATCTAACTACCTTCCGCTACATCAACACATAGTTAAGTCCTATAGATGAGCTATCAAAATACACTACGATCACTACGACCTCCTCTTGTAGTCTAAATAATTATCAATCATTAGCCTCTTCCTCAACTACTCTATGGCCTGCTAACACTACTATAACTAGGAAAATTAATTTCCTTTCCATGTTCGGGTTGTTAAAGGGGATGCGATTTTGGGGAAGTATCCAAAAAAATTTCTATAGAACCCCACAAAGCTATCAAAGTACAACACCTCTAACACCTTCTTGGAAAGATCCAATGAAATCACTTCTTTGATCTTTTATGGATCCGTGGATAAACCCTGATCAGTAATGAAATTCCCCATAATGTGTTCCTCATGTATCTATAAATTACCCTTCAAGAGTCTCCACTAGTTCATGTGCATGTGAATCAAGTCTGGGACCATCTTCAAGTGTTGTGCTTTATCCTCCTCAATTATAGAGTAGATGAGTATGACATCAATTAAGACAACAAAAAATGAGAACATGTATCGATATACAACCTGGTATATCAAATCCATATAAATATTGGGTACATTCATCAAACCAAATGGCATAACTATAAACTCATATTGTACCTAGAGACATCAAATTGAAAACATTGGAATACTATATTCTTGAAACCTTAACTGAAGGTAGATATTCAAGATATTGTTCTTTGAGAACCATATTTCACCACACAACTATTCAAAGAGCTCATCAATACTATAAAAGGAATAAATTTTCATTAGCATGGACGAGTTTAAGCGATAATAATCCATTGAAATCAGTAAGAACTCAACTTATATTTTTAGGAATTGGACTTGAGCTACCCAAGGGGACACACTAGGTTTGGGGAAACCTCTCTCATGAGGGACCTCTAACAGAAATCATAGGTCACATTTCTTGTTAGGTGACATCTGATTTACCACTAAACATATAAGAGATGACTCAAGATATAGAGCAATGAAAAACTCCATCTCCAGCCTTGGGGGTCATCTTAGAACGTCCTCACGGATGAAGTTCACTTAATCCTCTAAATTGATGGGATCCAGATTCTGAAAGGTCCTTATCCATCAAGATATATTATCACAAAATTATTTGTAATGACTTACATCCTCTAGTTTTGAGAACCAACTTTCGATTCCCTATAATGTCTATTGATAGTTTATGAGGATGAAATCCCATCATCATGTAGGCACCAATCATTTCGGTAGTGACAATCGATCTATTCTTGAACCATGGAAAACCAATCCATACACAATAATAAATCATAGGGATCCATAATGATGATTATAAGGACTCATGTAAACCATAATCCTCCATATATTTCACTATCAGAAAATGAAATATAAAGAATAATTTTTCCCTGTAAGAACCTCAATATGATGTTATTATACTAGTTCTACTACTGGGGATTATAGCTCTATCACTACGAGTATAAGAATAAAGGTATGGATAGAACCTATGTATTCTAGTACTGAATCAAGAGTACAATAAAACCAACTTTATCCTCTTATCATCTCATGTGCATCAGTATTGTAGACAGAAAAATCATGTAGATATCCACGACCTCGATTTCCGTCTCCCTGAGCTTGATGTGGGAAACCTGGTGGTGGTGGTAAAAGGATCTCACACTAGTTACCACCACACATAGCTACTATTTTTCATATTCCAGCTCCATCTCCTTGAGGACCACCCAATATATACCTGGTCTATCCTTGATCACAACACTTACTTTGTCGTGGTGGTCCATCAACCCACTTCCTCGGCTGGTCAGTACATCTACTCAGGTAGTCCCATGCCATGTGACCTCCCATATGAAAAGTAAATTAGCACCCTCACATTGATCTTATCTTGTACTCCACACATCCTCTGACGATGTGCCTGATTATCATCATTGATATACTTCTAGGGAAATGATTCCAGCCCATGATGTCTAATAGTTGCTCTAGATGAGAGAACCCTATGGTTCCCAATGCCATCTCACGCTATCTTACATCCCACTAACAAAAAAATAATTATAACCACTACAATGTCTATAACCTAGGAATATGTGGGGATTCAAAAGGGTACCATGATAGCTCCAATCTCTTTATGGAATCCATGCTCAATATTTTATTAACAAAATTATTCATCTAGCATCATCTCAATGGAGTAACACATATGGTTTATGAACCATTGAGTGTACTCTGGAACTGTCATGCTTCCATGATGCATCTCTAGATGCTCATAGATCTAGAATGAGTGAAATAATATGGGGTTACAATTCCCATAAAATATCTACTATATGCTGTGTCAAAATATTGTAGACTCATATTGCATTTTCATAACAAAAATCCAGAAATTCACAACTTCTCCATTGAAAATTTTGGATTTTAGTGCCACTACCTGATTGATTAGGATCCAAAGAAGCCCAAAGATAAGGACCGACGATTCTATAAAATGCTCTATAGAATGTGGATATAGATCACTATAGAACCTTATAATTTTCTCATGTTGTATCTCATGGAGTGCACAAAGACTACACATATTCTCACACTACTCTACTGGGATGATCTACAGATGAAAAGGTGGAGGATCTTTTGCCCACCCACCTGGAAAAAGGTTATCATGGGATATAACCTTAACTAAGACATTATATCTCATATAATATTCATCATGAAATGAATTTGGTATCTATAATAGTTTTCATAATGGAGACTTCCAGAAAGTTAATAAGGATTACCAAAGTCAGATGATCATATATTTATAAATAGCAATGGGGATCTATCTCTTGAAGGAATGTAAAAGGCTCAATCCTATTTGAGGAATATACCATTTATCCCTAAAATATATTTAATGGAATGATGAGTTTAAAGTGATGTAGTCATGATCTTGGTTAATGGATACTTCAACCGCCACACCATCACTAGGTTCCCTGGCTGGAGAACTCCACTAAAAAAAATTCACAATGTTCTTCTAAAACCAACCAATAATCATTAAAGAGATAAATTTGAATAATATCCTATGAAATGAACTTGATATAATAACAATATATCATGACCTGACCTAATCCATGAATTAAGATGAAATAACCCTTTTCTCGCCTCCTGTGGCTAAGGGTAGTGAACAACACCGAAGGCATATCTAACTCGAGGAGGCCTTTCAAATGTACCTGTACACACACACAACCATTGTAATGTGAAAGTGCATATTAAAGGACCAAAACTTTGATAAACTCCATAAAATATACCAAAATTCTATGATCTCTTATTAATACAAAATAATTGTACTATAATATATAATAAAATGGGGAAAATACATCCTAAATAAAATTATTCCCCAACCTAACAGAAAACTGTAAAAGTAATCACCTGAAATAGATCACATCTCCTAAATAAAAATCTATTACCACCATATGTGGACAAAGAACCTAGTATATCTATGATCAAATGATGTCATAGTAAACTTGTATTTTATCTTCATAATACACGATTCATGAGGGAAAATCCCATGTAAGAGTGAGTATAAATATTCCTTGTTGGATGCCTACAAATTTGAAGGGGAGTAATAAGAGATACACAATAAGTAAAAGATAGCACATAACACAAGTCACAGTGAAAAAATACAACTCAAACAAACAATTTGTGAAATAAAGCTCATAAAATAATAAGGTTATGAACATATTGAGTTGAGGAACTACCCTTGAGTAATTTCTACCTATACCAGATAATAGACTCATCTAACCTCGAGAAGCTAAACAAAGAAAGAACCTGGAATTTCTCTCATGTTTTTTCCCCTCCTATAAGGAGAGTATCAAAATAAAAGGAGTGTAAAAATAAAAAGGACATATATATTGTATTCATATAATCCCAAATGAGAGAGTAATTTTTTCTCCATATCACAGTTAAACTGATGATGAAGGGTCATAAACAATTTCAAGATTCCATCAATGATGCACAACATCTCGTAAGTCTAACCTGAACCTATAATTATAAGGGAATCGTCCACCACACCTTGATATTATCCACATTTGGAGGCACTTACTCACTATTAAGGTTTTTGTCCCATCCAAAAAAGGTGTTTCCATGAGGAAATATTCCATCATCCTCTTTAGTCAAGAGCTACAACAACCCAATTCTAATTACTGTGACACATAGTCTATGGGACACAATTTCTAGAAAGCGGACCCATTCCTAGGTATAGTAGAAGTGTTCCAGATTGGTGGTCGAGGGCCCCTGACCATCCTAGATAAAGTGTTTCACTCTAGGTCATTGAAGACCCATTCCCTACCACATAAGAGGGTTACACTCAAATGCTCATGTACCTATTCCCCATCCGACGAGAGGGTTCCACTATTGGTCATCAAGGACACATGATAATTTCCACTATAGGGTTCCACCCGAGAGTTTATAGAGGACCCATTCCCAACCTCACTGGAGGTTTCCACTCTATATTTCATTGAGGACACATTCCCAGCCCAACTAGTGGCTTACAGTCAAGGGTCTTCCTCTAGTGGTCATTCCCAACCACTTCTATCATTGGGCATCTCCATTGAAGTTTCAAAACTCTGAATATTCCACATCATATTTGAAAATACACAACTATAACACCATCTCATTAAATAAAATAAAAACTCAATATTGCATACCCTGTGGGAAAATCCAAATTCAAAGGATGGATATGTTGTCATTAATAGTTTGAGTAGAACATCTCAATGGGTACATAGAAGGTGATGGGACAAACATGTCATTTGAGGGGACCAACACAACACGTTCTCTAACTCCACTGCATGGCCCCATCCATGGTCAACATATGAATTCCTATCCGACTAGTGGTACACATAGTTTTGGTGGAATACATGATGTGTCATGGATAAAAAGAACCATGGTCGTGTGTTGTCCTCTATGTTTTTATACCAGAGTAAATGGGTGTGTACCTGACCCAATATACATTCTCATGGGTTCTCATATATATGACCAATCAGATGTTTTATCCATCCCAGAAGAGGGTACACAACATAGAGGATGATATACATGTAGTTTCATCATTTTTTTCAAAACACTATTCGCCACTGTGGGAGGGGATAAACATTGTGTTTTTTTAATTAAACATGTAAAGTAGTTTTTATTTTTAGAGAAATCCAATATTTTATATGTTTTATCTTCATGTCTCGATTCAAATATTTCTGTTTTAGGTACTTCTCAAACCTCATCCATAATTGGTAGATCTAGATGCAAACATTTTATCATGGATGTTGTTTTTTGGAAATTAGCAATGATCAATCATGAGGGGTTTTCCATCCATTCCACAAAACATCACACCTATGATCATTTAGATATTAATCTAGAATTTCCAAAATAATCATCCTATTTTCATAATGATCCTGAATATATAGTCAATTCATCAAACCGGTATCATTTTCTGATCTTCAGCAAATCCTGGGTCCCAAGAGAACTCTGTATCTCTAAGAAATGTTGATCTGGGACCATGGGTATCTAACTCATGAAGAAAAAAAATAGGGGTGGGTAAAAATTCACAATAAAATTGTTTTTTATGAATGTGGGTGAAGATTTCATGGCAAAAAATCAAGAATGGTGATCTAGGATAAGATAAGAAATGACACAAACTGAAAACTAGTACATTGGTTCATGAAAATGACACAATAGGGTACAAATCAATGAACTGTGAATGGTCAAATTAATAAATTTAACTATAAGGGTGGAAAACCCTATTAAATGAGTCATTCCTCTATTTTTAATCGATCGCTGATGAAGAACTTAACCACCAATTATTCGAAGGTAGCTATTGTTTTTGTTGAATCCTAAAATGATATAATCCATTGATATGTCATATTTTGAAATGATTTTCCATTGATTGGAAGAAAAAGATATTTTCTAGTGTTTTTATAATAATGAGGAATCCCGAGTGAGGTTTCCATAGAGATATATTTAAGATATTTCATTTCATAAAAAAATGAATGAATGAATTATTTTAATAATTATTTATTATTCTTAACTTCACCACCGAAAATAGTGGGGTATGAGTGTCCCAAAACAAGTCATTTTATCTCATGCATTGGGTAAATACTTCATTTTAGTCGAAAATGTTGTCTGATCATTACATCCAACCAACGTTTAATGATTTCTTCCATTTTTTATGAATTTGTGTGTGTGCAATATAAAATATACTTATCATTTGTAAAAAATTAATTCCAGGAACACGTATACTTAGAATTTCACAATATCTTAGCACCTAACTCTGGAAATATATATTGATATATTTCAATGTCATAGATAGAAAAAATAGTGTATCTACAAAGCCATAATTACATTATGCCGTTAGTTTTTTTATATTCTCTTGAGGGTGTTCCTATTAAATTAATCCATATGAAAATCAATGGATTTTAATTTATTATTGACCAATGATTTAGGTTCCATTCTCGACATGTCATAAATTATACATTAAGTGGTTAGTCCATGTTCCCCAAAACATCTTCAAAAAATGGATTTTCTATTTTAAATTCACTAACCCAAGTGCCAATAATGATAAAAATGATCGAATTAAATGAAAATTTTAAGTTCATAATTCTGTTCACCTCATTCCATTAATGAATCATTAAATAGATATTCCATGAAAAATATAAGTTTCATGATATAAGAATTTTTCCTAAATTGTATTCCTTTTCAAACCATCTCATATCCTTGTATAGTGCTATGAATGATAATTTGGCTCATAAATTAAGTACCCATTGGGTGGCATCAGTGTTCAATATAGTTAGAATTCATTAATATTTTATAAACAGGATAGGGGAGAAATGATCTATGATTGGGATGAGCTCATCTTGTAATTTCCATTTTCCCCCTAGATGAGTGAAGATGTTTCCTTAGATGAGATCCCATAGACATGCATGATGACATGATGGTTATATCATGCCAGGAGAGATACATGGGACGCTATGTCTGATTCCCAGTTCAGACACACAGGTTAGTTCTTGACATTATTACACCATTATGGAAGAGACAGATGGGATGTCTTAATTGGGATACCATGGAAAGGAACCTTTAGAATTCAACATATATCAATCTCCTTAAGAAATACATGGAAATTTCCATGTCAATTTCCATGGATGGGCCCAGGGTGAGTCTCTATATTTTATAAAGTGGTTTATATTAAATAAAATATCTTTTTTATATTTTTAAAAAAGAAATGAATTGTTGGTCATAGAAACATGGGGACCTGTACCCTAACAAAAAACCCAATCTTGAGGATAGTCCATGTCCTTAAATTTTATTTCACACACATCACCTTTGTAGTATCCATTGGTTTATACTGACAAACATAGTTTGAAGGAAGTAAAAGTGGATGGGTATCATATTTGAATATATTCCAGTTATTTATTTAATTATTCATTGTGCCTTTAATTTATTTATTATAACAAACTATTCATTTTATATTTCATGAATGGATTAAGCTCGTTATTTTCGGTGGTGTCCTACATGAATTTTATCTCGTATTGTAATCGGGATGACTTTGGTACTCAAGATGACATTATTATTTAATTTATAGATAAATGGATGTTACCATATCTGAATGTTGGACTTCCATCTTTAGGATGGATTTGGGAGTAGATTAAAAAGCCTATGCTAGAGATGCTAGTGGTACTACTTTACAGTCATTTTTATATTTTGTTAGCATGTGATATGTGACTATATCCCCTACCTATTTATGTTTAATGTTTCATGTAATCATCATCATTGACTCATATTAATTATTCATTTTTCTAATCTACTTATATTTCATGGTTTATACCTATCATTACCCCAATTATTTATTTATTTTTCTAATTCCACTATGGTGGATTAATAGTCCATTATTATAGCTTATTATTCTTCAATTTCCCATGTGTTATATACACTTGTATTTACATGTTCCACTCTGATCAACAGGGGAATAGTTTCCTCATAGACATTCTCAAGAGCGTCACTACTTATTGTCATCCTCTATGATTTGGGGAGATGAGCTTGAGTTATTGTGGCCCACTGTCTCTAGGAACCATTTAATAGAGTCTAGGGAGGGAATATACATTATTTATTCTAGATATGGTTAATTGTTCTTTCTATATCCATCACCCAACCAAATTTAGTTGGATACTAGAAATAAGTTCCTACGGGGAGTGGAAAAACATTCAATAACTAAATAACAAAATCATTCTTGAATGAGTTTTTCCAACCGGGAGACAAAATCATTGAAAACCAATAATAATCACATAACCTAGGGTGGTGAATTAATAATCAATTCTTCTATGATGATATAATCATATAAAATAGGAATATATGGGATATGCGGAGTTACGTCCATCTCCCATGCAAGCTATGACTATTGAAAACCACATTCCCTCAATATTAAGAGAATTGGATCCATACCACCAAATGGAATTTTCATCAGATAAAGTGATCATATTGGGTAATGCTACTGTGATAAAATTATGATACCGTGTATATTATGGTGAAATAACTCTGAGTATGACTTGCATTTAAATTACTAGGAAGATGGGGGGATGCACACACATGATCTAAGGACATATGGGACATCACTGGTGTGGTCAGAACTATTATTTCAGTCCAATACATAAGAAAACCCTTTATAAAGCTATGACACATGCTTACGAAATCCATAAATCCACCTACAAACATGATGGATCCCCATCCCTCCAGTGGTTTTCAAAGGATATTTATCCTAAATGATCAACTAGTAGGGGTGTGGTTGTAAGAACATCCAATGTGGTTCGGTGAAACACATCACAATAGAAAAATATTCACCATTGACTTCCATGAAAGCAGCAGGACAATCAATCAAAGAAACTTCAACACCTATTCTATAGAAGAGGAGAAACCCCACCTTGGGAATTTCTTATATATAACAAAATAGTATGAAATTCTGAAAATACATGTGGTAATCATAAATAACAAAATAATCCTAGAATCTATCCATCATTCAGCATAACTTAGAGAAGAACTCATAAAAACCCTTTAGACCCCACATGAATTTCAGATAGAATTCATTTCTGGTGATACTCATCGTATAGATATTATGAAATAAAATGTTATTTTCACTATCTCATTCATAAAATATGATAATGAATAAGTTATAAAGGGACATATTAGATGGCTATATGTTTTAGGTAAACTCAAAAATGTTGAAATCAATATGGATTTGATTGAAAATTTTTATGTTATCAACCTTATCTCAATTGATACCCTTTATTATTTGTGATATGTTTTGGGGGGATTCATCCCTTATATATTATACCATTCTAGGGTACAATAAGTGTGATAAAAGACCGATTTGGAAGATCTAGTTCAATGTTCAATTTCACATCTCACATGTAATTTTTAGTTCATGGTTATCTAATAAGAAAAAAAATTCAATTATTTTCAAAATACCTTGACTTCATAGAAACATAATTGGACCTTCAAAAAGTCATCAATGTTTTCAATACCCATTCAATGGGAAGGTCAACATACTAAATGGTAAAATCTTGTACTTTTATTCTTATGAGTACATATATACTGAGTAAGGTATCTATAAAAGGGAATGAAAAACCAAAACATTGATGAATATTTGAAAGTTGTATAACCCCTTGACATGGGGACTATCCATGTGAATCCAACGAGTATGCTTGAAGAAATTTATTTTCTACCTATAAAACTATTCGAAGAAACAAAATTATTCCAAGATATCCATGATCCGGTTATCCTTAGTTCCATCATAAATGAAAAAAATTAATTCCAAAATCTCTCAACAATGACTCCACAAGTTGATAATTATAATGCATTTTCCCATGGACCCTTATACACTGACAGTGAAAAATATGGACATAAATTACATAATGTGAATGAAATTTATACCATTGACTTGTAGATTGGATAAATAGAGGATGATCTCGGGAAATGCCCCCTATATTTGAGGATGGAATCTCCACCACCATCGACGAGCATATAAACTTGAATCTAAGAAGAAAAAGATAACCCATAACTACATGGTTTATTACTTCCATGCCTCATATTTAGTACGAGGTGTATATTTAATTTAAACTTAAACATCAATACATGTTCCCTTGGAATTATCAACAAATTTTGGAGATGAAACCTAATGTGGCTACACACTACCCCTACCTACTGGATGACCATTTTGGTTTCAAGATGGAATCTAAGAGGTTTCACCCATCCCATGATAGTACTATCATGTTGAGTATCAAAAAAAGAAACAATAAAAAAATTTATGTGGTATGGAATACCCACAATAGATTTAAAACATCATCCCTACAAATAAAAATGAATAGTTGGATTGGGTTCTACAACAATTTCAGGGACCTCAATCAATTATTACTGTAGGATTAATTGACATTTTTTATCAAATTACTTTTGATCTATAAAATTTATGTATTTCAAGAACATTACATTATGGATGTCTATTTAGGGTATATTTAAATAAATATGGCACTAGAGATGAAGATTACACATCCTTCTGAGAACCTTAGAGGATGTTCTACTATCTTTTCATGCTCTTTGGATTAAAGAACACTCTCTCTACATAATCTTATTACATGAATCCTATTATTAAGCCCTATATGTTAAAAATAATATAATGTTAGGTTGATGACCAAGTGATCAAACATCGAAATCTTTTTGATCACTGTAATGATATTGAAAGATTATCAATAATATTGGAAATACTATTTTGAAAATAAATATTCTAAAGTCATATCTAAGGATAACATCATGGACATTCCATGGATTTTTGTTATGCCACCATGGAATATAAGTGGAATCGGAAAATGATAGTAAAATCCTTGTAGTGACACCCCCTTAGAATAGGAAATAACTATGGGGGAATTAATGTAAAATCATAAATAATAAATATTTCATGGACTATATTGTAGTATAATATATCCCCTTCACCTAATTGATTACTAAGGGAGTCTCTTACTGATGGGTTGAGGATATACAATAAGGAATTGAGAATATCAAGAAATAGTTGATGCACCCATTTTCTACAATTCTACCAGTGGGGTGAAATCCAATCATGTTATATGTGGAAGTCACGGAATGATCACATGGTTCTCTCCTCACAAAAAAATTGATTTGCGGGAATGAAATCAATCTCTACTACTTTATTTGAATGATTATATGTACTGAGAATTGGTATTCTAATGTTCCAGAGATATACCTCACAATAATATTTATTGTAATGAAGATGAATAATTATATGAATCACCATTAAAACTACATGGTCTCTCATATTGACACACTCTTGTAAGTCCTTTCACATCCTATGTTGGTTGTGTTTTTGGCCCGAAGGGTGTTTATTCTAAACAATATTACATCTGGTTCATTCAAAAAATTTATTTAATGGTAAATCCCCTAAAAATTTCCTTATTGAACTTTCTAACTTAGAAAAAAACTATTATGCATCAATCTCTGAGTGGATCTATATTCGTATGCCCTTGAAACACACCAAACATGGGATATGTATTTTTATATTTCCTCCCAATGTAATATTATAATGTGTCTTAGTACCCAAATATCAATCTGTCTGCTCAAAGAATTATATTTTATTCCCTAAACAAATTATATTTCTCTAAAATCATTTTAACTAGCCAATGGTTTCACTGATAATGAGGCTAAATACCAAGAATTCATTGCTACCTTCGAACTATCCCTATAAATGCAGATATCCAACCTAAACTTTTATAGAGATTGAGATATAGTGGTAATATAGATCATCGGTGAACATTCTATCAAAAAGGAAGAATTCTCATGTCTAATTGGGTAGTTTAGAGGGATAATTGGAAAGTTAACTTTTGGACATACATTGCTTCATGTCACTCGATCATAAAATTATCTTGATAACGAATTATCTAATTCTACCATAGTCCAAGATGATCGAGATAAGGGAGATGTGTTATTCCACATCTCAAATAAAATTATGGTATCATCAGTTATAAAATATGACATGGATGAAATCAATTATTTCAATACATACCTAGACAAACAAGATCTAATATCCACCCCTAGATGGATGGAACCAAAAGATAATAATCTATAAATGGGTCCCTCTTAGTAGATCAAGTAGAAAGGGAATATTACATAGGCCAACCTATGAAAATATGCATTGATATGGTATAAATAACAAAATGAAATATAAAAACAAGTGTTTGATGGAATCCTCCTAGGATGAATATAATAAAGAGAGATTCATGCCATAATTGAAGAGGTTTATGTAGTCCCTTTTGAAACTCATTAGTATTGGACTATGCCCTCTCAAAAAATTAGGAGGGTTGGTTACTTGTATAAAACAATAATATAAGACTATGTGGAACTCACAATGAAATTTTATCCATTAAAGATTCATTGAAACATTATCCACCAAACCCAATAATTTCTATATACAATGAAATATTTCAGTCCATTTTTCATATGAGCGATCGATGTTGTGGGGTTGTTTCCCCCAAATATATCATAGTTGTTCATATACATCATTACTGCTACCAGATGATATTCCAATTGCAATGATAAGATACCCCTCATGGATGTTGGGATAAATAATTACACTAACTTCAAAAAATACAATATGCTCACTTGATTCAGAGTCCCAAACATGATATTGATGAATGACATCACCAACATGTATTATACCAACTTAATGAGATTATACCATGAATAAAAAATTGAATCCAAACATTCATACCATTATCTTGTGGAGGAAAATGAAAAAATAGTGGCCTTTATTAAAACATTAAAAAATATAATCTAGAGGATAGTTGACAAGGACAAGAAGTCATAGCCAAAAAAAATCATTCATGCTTTATGGGAAAATTGTACCACCACACACACTACTACACAAGATAATATATATTCATTGGCGTATGAAACCAATTTAGTATTTAACATAGATGTATAGTCTCCATTTTCCAGAATTTCAATCATTGGGAATCTCTCAGAAGAAAAAAAATCGAAAATGAGGTTGGATACATTGGAATGGTTCGATAAAAAATTGGTGCACACACTGCACAAAATAATGGACATTATAACTGGATCACATGATCCTAACATATAATGTTTTACTTATAGTTGTTCCTTCAAATGGGACTACTATTGGATCTCAAACCCCCAATTATACCAGGAATTAAACTTTCAGAGACAGATCCCAAATGGGAAAGCCTTAGGTCATCCATAATTACTATTTCAAGTGATCTTACTTATTTTCCACAAGGAAAGGTGAATTTTTTATGGCCCCAAACAATGTAAGGTTTGTCGAGAAATAATTTACATTGACTCCATAAATAATCTGATGTTGTGGTCGCATGATGTAAAAATGTAGTAAACATGAAGGTTGAATGATGCTAAAATGAATGATATTTCATGGCCGAATGATGTTCAGCTGTAGGATACACTCTATTCATATGATGTTAAACATCATGAAACATACAAAAAATATGATGTTTAACTTCATAGAGGATTCTTAAAAGGATTAATTTAAACAATATATAATTCTTCATTATAGTCATTAGACCTAAATTTTCACAACACCATATCTTTCCAGTCAAAAGGCATTAAACAATATCAAATTTTATTCATTGAATGACATTAGAATATAGTCAAACACTATATATCAATCATGGGATTCCTTGGGAAACCATATCATGAATCCTCCTGACAAAAATATTGGATACATTTCATGATAATTTTTTTGGAATTCCTGTAAAATATTTATAATACCCATTCCTTTATTTTCAGGTTAGGTGACTATTATACTTACCGCATGGTGTTAAACCTCATAGTTACCAAGACCAATGTATTCTATTATTCTTATTCAAATAAGATATGTAGATATTCATAAATCATATATCTAGACCCAACCACCACAAGATACAATGTTCACTCTTTATATTTTTTTAATCACCTTTGTGTCATGAAAAAAATCTATTTCATTCATTGTTTCTCATTACAATAATATCCCATATTATCATAAATATTTTTGTATGGGATTATCATATGATGATGAAATATCATTTAATGTTTAGGATAGCTTGGTCTTGGATGAAATACCATAAAATAATTACCACAATTCCTTACCCCATGATGTCAAAATTCATAGTTGATGTCTCTTGCAAGAGATAAAATTGAGTATTACTATAGTACTTTCCTAAGAGGTACAATATCATTAGTATTTTTATACACTATATCTCAATTCAATAAATAGATGTGTCTTTGTTCCTACCATCATAACATATATTGTGATGTCTGGATTTCCAATCCCTGGTCAAGCCCCAATTCTCAATGGGAAAACTTTTCTCCTCTGGGTATGGGTCAGATATGTGTGCAGTTTTCCCATTCATGTACTAAGTGTTACTTATTATTTTTATCATAAGATATGTATCGACTCCTAGATCTATAATACTTGTTAATTCTACAATAATAAATTTGAATAATTCCCACTCATTGTATGGTTCAATCATATGTGGAGAGTTTACCATTAAATATCTATATGAGGCTTGAATCATGCCATCACATGATATATAGTGATTCTATGATCTCCAATCCTAGAACTAGCCACAATAATAAACTGAAAAAATTACAACCAATACAAATGTGTAAGACTTTCATGGAGATTTTCCCATTGAAGAACTACATGTGGCTCGATTACTACCACCAAAAGATATATTGTGATTCCCAGATATCCAATTCCATGTCTAACCACAATATAAATTATAAAAACAAACCCCTCAAATATATGGTGAAAATATTTTCAAATAGCTATGTGAGAACTATATGTGGCAAGATTATTTACAACATAGGATAAAAAGTGACACACATAACCTCTATTTCAAGCACATCCATGGATTTCTATTTATTTCATTCATTCCCATGAATATGAGTAAGATCTATACCTAGGGATCACTTTAATGGAGACTATTATGGCATTATTCTTTACAAAAATACATAAATTTGTAAAACAAGTAAATAATATCCATAAATTTATCATATAACACTTTTTATAGTGGTTTGGGTCAAACAAGATCACTCTTTATATGTATGTGTCAGATTTATATAAAAATTCGTTATGCACATGATAAGTCTACGAAATAAGGGGATATAACAAATGGATACACCTCACTATCCATATTCATGGATATAATATGATTCATGAATCTAAATTCCCAATTCTAGACACAAATCTCCCCGAGGTTATCCTTCAAAATTCCACTTTAATTCGAACTCTCATACCACATGATGTTATACTTATGGGAAATGTACCTTCCAATTGATGTAATAGTGAATAGAAATTCTCTATGACACATGATGACAAACTAAATAAAATATATATCCCAAATACATGCTGTTAATGTGTTCATGGAATCACCCATGGCCATTTCTTATCAATGGATCTTAATATTATGGCTCCATTAAACCGGAGTAAGGGTTTTTTATAATAAATTATGTACCTCAACCCATAAATAACATTTCATATATTGAGATATAAGGTTTATGAAAGCCATTCACATCTCATAGAAATGATAAATGATCCCTATTTTTGAACATTAAATATTTGGATCAACATAAGTTATATGAATTAATATATAGCGACGTATTGACCCTACAAGATAGGGCTTCTGATCATTGTATGCATGAAATCACCATGGGAGAACTCTACACCGTAGGATGTTTTGGATCATCCTCGGCAGGATTTTCCCATAGCAATTCACATGAACTAAGAACATGGGGCCTTCATCTCCCTTCCAAAATAATCATGGAGAACCATCAACCCTAGGATTCCTAATAATTAAATTGTGTAACATTACCCACATAGCAGTTTCAGATGTGTGTTGACAATAAAATAGTGTACACATTTTTCAAAATTGTACGACCATAATCATTAGACTTTGATGGCTCAAATCACAATTCCCTAACATTTAGTGAAATATATATTAAACATTATAGGTTGGAAGCCCGAAAAGGGTAGCATAAAAAAATTTGATTCTCTGTTCACTAAACTTGACATCTATAGTGTTTATGGAAAATTTATTTATTAAATAAACATATCATAATGCTCATAAGGCCCATGTAGTGGCCCTTTTAAATTCTGAACAATTCTCACTGGACCCATTGGTCTTGGAAAATGTTAGAGTATGGATATATCACATATCCTCACATTGATTACTTTTTCTCAAGGAGGCAACCAATATTTTAGAGTGATCATACCCTAATATAATATTATGGATTCTATAAATCACATTCATGATTATAATTTCTCTGCTAACTCAATCAATGCCTCATGTTAGTATCCTATATGAAAATTCTACAGTGCTTGGTATCCCTTTCTCTTGGTCCTCCCCTGCAGAAAACTGCAAATAGAGACTGGATAGTCTATAAGAACCCAGGTAGGATTTTTTTTATAATTGAAAACTAGCCCAAAACTCAATGTTGGTAAATTTTTAGTTTCTTTTCATTAGAAATGGAATTTCTGTGATCCATTCAAGATTTAAAATTTATAAAATGAAGAATAACAATGTATGTAGGGTCAAAATAGATATATGGAAGCATGCACAAAGTCTAATTATAGGACCACTATATTTTCCCACACATGAAACATAGGATTTAGTTTGCGAATTAAGATAGGTTTTAGAAAAATATATGTAGCATTATTATTTTTTATTAAAAATCAATCCATGATCCCAAATTCTAATGACATAGTATATAATTATAGTGTTCTCCCTCTAATAAATATCATACACAAATGTTTCTTTTCTGTATGGGGATCCCAAGATAACTATAGCATATACTTCAGTGAGGAACATCATGTCTATGGGAATTCATGAAAAATTTTCAATATAATGGTTTTTTGATTTAAACATTCAAATATAGATATATTGGGTTACATGATATATCAAAAAGGATGGGTATTATTAATGATCCATACAATATCAGATCATTGAAAAGTTATCCACATCATGAATGAAAAATAATTTGGAGAATGAAATGTGAAGATCATAAGATTTATTCATTTATATAGTGATAAAGGGTAAATATAAACATTCAAGAGCCTCTCCAAGGATTCAATGAAATACAAATTTTGGTCAGACTACAAAAAAATCGATCACATAAATTTTCATGGACTACTAGAATCTGGTGAGATGAGTTGTTTGAACATTTAATTGATTACTTCTCCTCTTCCTATATTGTTTATCATGTACGAATAGTGTCAACAGATGGTGAAAAATAATAAAATAAACTATGAGTAGTAGATAATAAGGATATTTGAAAAGAAATATTATACATTGAGTGATCTAGGATCTCCTGATGTTTTCCTACATGTTCCGTTTAGTCATCCATCAAGGCATGTTGTTGAGAGATTATCTTATATTTCATCCCACACCTATAAATATTCCCTTATTATTTACACCATGCGAGTACCATCATAAAAAACTATACAGTTCTTCCATGTTTTTAGATATTTTTTTATCTTAGACAATGTTTCACCTAATATCAGATAATAGATACCAATCCAAGTCAACTACCCCTAGATCTCAAAAGAGATACTAAAGGAATTCCTCTTTCCATGAAACCCAACCAGGGGAATCATTGTAATAATTTAATAGATTTATTTTCAAATTATACATCAGGATATGTTAATTTCAATGAAAAATAAAGTGGGTAGGATGGAAGAATGAATGGTTGGTTGAGTTAATAAATAATAAAGATAATAAATTTGTTGTGATCAATTCTCAATGGATGTATCATTTTCCATTGGTACTGAGTGACCATCCTCCTCAACAAATTCATTCCCACTGATGGGATGTTCATTATTATGATGTCAATGATTCATCATTTGTTCACCTATGTCCAAGATAAAATCCATTAATATGACATTTATGGGGTATGTTAAAGAATAGGGCTTGTTCACCTGACAAACCAGTCCGTTCAATAAAATTCTTAGGTAGACTACCACCTAGTCATGGTCGTAGTCATAAGATAGGAAGACTAGGGATACAATAGGTTGAATAATAATCTACTAATTTTGGTCTCAATGCACCAATATAATAAAAAATAGAGTATATGACAAAGATGTTGCTCACCCTGCATGCCAGGTGATGTGAGGATATATACCCTTTTAATATATACAAATTGAAGAGTGAGATGTTAGGTGTATATTTCCCTAAAATTATATTTTTATCTACATATTAAACAAGAACCACATTTTGGAGAGATATTTTGAATGTCCAATCATCATGGGAGCCTATAATGTTATCAATAATTTTCATGATCGGTGCGGGATAGGGTATGAAAAAAATAGAAATCATTTAGTCTAGATATGTCAGAACTATCATTGGGAAAATAAATGTCATGTCAAAAACAAAGAAATTAAAAAACATGGGAAAGACAAGAACATTAGTAATCCAGGATGTGTTATGATATTTTTAACATCGTAAATTATATCATGTCCACACAAATGGGAACATTACTGGGCTTCCAATCTAGTAATATATGTTTACTTACTTTATATACCCAGGAGATAATAAATATGATAAATGTTAAACACATCATGATTAATATAACACCATCTACTAATCGAGAATTCATCACCAATAGACTGAATTCAATTTCTATGAGCGAGTCTTTGACTAATAAAGACAGTATGTTTCAAAAGAATGTCTAAAAATCTACTAGATGAAGGCATGTGGAAACTTATTATCTCACGATGTAGCCACATGAGGCTTAATCACATTCGTATATAATTGCCCAATAACTACCCATTTTTTTTTACTAATTGGGAAGGGAACTATTGAGGTTGAATATGCATTTGATGGGTCCCACTATGGAAGGGGAATAGATTGATCCATTACTAAAGGACACGATCAAGAATAGGTTCATATCCATTCATAGATTCTTATTCATGATGGGGGTAATTTTAATTTTTTCATATTGATTTTGTGCTTGGACTGCCAAAAAAAACATCCTCTAGAATAAAGTTTTCATAAATTACTCCAAGAAAGGGTATTCTTCCTAGCTAATAAATATCTGAAATGCTTCTTCTGTACTTTCCCAAGAGCTAGATCAATGTAATTAGTTATTGGAATCTAATGTATAATCATATCTTTGATAATTTTTGACTAGTGATACACATAAAACTATGAATTCTATATCACAAAATAAATATGAATGGTGTGTATCTGGTTGGAGAATTATGATCAACTCTTCCATAGAATGAATGACTACTCCCATTCATCATATAAATTACCACCAGGTCGAAAATATATTTGTATGTATAAAAACATCTCATATTATAAATGTAGGTAATGAGTATTCTTACTAACTCAGAGAAAATATATGATGAGAATGAATTCATCCTTCTTGAGCATGTTGGGAGTTATTCAATTTATAAAACTATCACTAGGGTGGTTAAAAATCTAGTTGACTATCTTCAAGAATAATCGATTGGATATAGTTAATGGAAGACGATAGATAGAAAGATGTAAGATTGTAATCAGTTGAAGAAATGAAATCATCATCAATCAGACTAAATCTAGAAAATATATGTTGGTGTACGAGTGATATATCTGATTTTCATCTAGCAGAGTACACTTCAAAGATTCATTGTTGTAAAACACTATATATTGAGGGTTGAGATTATGGTTCCTAATAATCATAGATCTTTCGGTGGACTCATTAGATTATGTAAGATAACTAGAAGACATTTTTACATATACAATTTCCACATTTCATATGAGTGATGAATCCCTCCAAAATAGATTCATAACATATAAAACATCATTTGAATCTCATTATCAATAAAGGATTCAGTATCTCATAAAATGACATAGGTCCCATGAATCTAATGCCCCACATGGCATGTCATGAAATGTGTGATCGATGAAGAATCTTGTGACCACATGATCCATTATAATATTTATTTTCATGTGACCCATATATCATCAAGCAAATCACATAATGACTATGTTACCACATGACCAAGACAATTAATCAAACAATGGTTGGAAGATAGTTATGTGTCCAAAACATGAATTAAGTTTCAGGAAAATTACAAATAGATTATTTGTGGTACATTTGAATATGTACAAATTCATATAAGTCACATGGTGAGATCATGTGATCAAATATCATCTATAGGTCTTGCCATATCCTAGTGTGATGAGGTATTTCAACGAAGTTCTTATGGTGGGGTATTTTAAAGGAGTCAAAGAATTGTAGAAATAACTAGGTCCTTATGAGATTGATTCACTAATGGAAAGATGAATTATAATGAATTTATTATTTATATGACATATCAAAAAATAAAAAGGTCACAGAAAATACCAAATTAAAATTAGGACATTGTTCAATTGAATACTCAAGGACATAGGTGGTAATTCATGTAAAACGAAATAGAATCCTTGTCCTTGAAGGCATCACTCTTGGGGAGGGGGGAGGTTAGACACACAAAATGATCATTGAAAATTCTAGTATTGAATATTTAACTAATGTTATGAAATTATTATATTCACAAAAGTATAACAGAAGTAACTACATTGATACATACTGATATGATATTTGGATCGCACAAATCATGTTATCCTTTGGAAGGCATGCGATAACATTACCCTGTGAAGGGTAATTTTTAAAATCATGTTCCCACAAGTTATATGGATTATATTACAATATATTTTTGGTATGTCTCAATGATCATAAAACATCCCTTGGAAGAGCCATATTTTTTACATAGAGTAATCCAAACATGTACTGATGATCCCCTGGAGGTTTCCCGATGAGACCCTCTGATCATGCAACACATTTGGGAAAAAAACACCTGATAATATCCCAAATTCAATAGAAAAGTAGTGAGATAATACTAAAAATTTATCATCCTTCATGAGGATAATGTTATGATGTTTTCCTTATGAAGTTGTTATGAAACTCATGTTATCACAATCGATCTAGTATAGGTCCTTTGGAATGATTCTTCAATCTCATAAAATCTCTCTGATAATAAAACTCTATCTCAAAATGTGTTCCAGGCAAGTCTCCAATATCATGTATGTGACTTTTTAATAGGTTATGTGATCTCACAATGAATCTAGTAATGCTAACCTAGTTATTTAGATCCCCTTTAAAATTCTAATTTAATCATTCGGTGCATCACATATAAGTAAAGAGATTATATGTGAAAATTCTCACATGACATCATGAGATAGTATTCTAATATTCAGAATCCTTGAATAAAAACAAATGGAAAAATTATAGGGGTCTTTGAAAATAGTGGATAAACGGTTGAATAAGGAAAAAACCACTCACGAATGGAAGATACCAAAATTTTCATTTTAATTGGTAACTCACCTTAGGTGATCTCTGTTAATCAGGTGAATACTCATCAACATGCTTGATTGATCATGTAAAACCCTTTAACAATCATTATAGATCTAACTGGATTAACCTTACAATAATTCTTGATCTCATCATAGGCCTCTTACAAGTTGTCTTAAACTCGAAAAGGGCCCTGGATAAGTCTTCATATATCATGAAAACCCCGATTTTAAAAGAATCCTGATCACTTAAAGAACAAAAAACATGTCATAACAATGATTCAAATACAATTTATGGTGTCAAAATTATTATATGAAATAAATTTATTATGAAATGTTTTAATAAATATTGTGATGATGAATTATTCTTGGTGTAGTTGTGTATCATGTGATAACTTGGGTGACCCACAGTAGGACCATGTAATGAGAATTATGTGATACTCCCTCTAATGAATCCTCCTCATATATTTTTTATACAAGCCATAAATGGAAATTCATAACAGTGGTGCTGAGGACTACATATTTCTCCCCTTGGATAAAAAAACTACATCTAGCAACACCCTTTCAACCCTAAAATATTGAAATACTCATATGGGAAATTCTTATGATCACAAATGTCTTCCCCTTAGTAAATCATAGAGAATGATAGAATGTATAACTGAATAATAATATAATCTTCATGGGGTCAATTTTTTTATCATGTGAAGGGAAATTTATACACCATATAGATTATGTGAATGAATTTTAACACTTATACATGGTCATGAAAAAAAATACATTACTTAAAAATTTGTAGAATATATTTAATTAATGATGTTAATGTTTGAAGATTTACAGGAAGATGAATATGTTGAATTCAATATGAAGGAACCATGTGATTTACAAGACCTATCTAGATAATTAGATAGAACCACAATATATCTTTCTTGGCTTGCGACATATTCTTGATATGTCAAATAATACACACAATACCCTCTAGAAAAATCATCCATGTCTTTATAAGTCAACTATATATGTTTTCCATGTCTTTTTATGCCCTCTAGACATGTCTCCAATGCCTTCTTAAGTCCAATGGGACTGTCATCATAGTCTTGTGATGTTATTAAAAAATTTCACTAATGTATTGAGAATTCCTCTAGAAATATCATCCCAGTCATGCAAAGCCTAATAGACAAGTCAACCATGGTAAAATTACACCCTTGGACATGTTTTTATAGATCATGTAATGACTATCACATGCATCTATAAATTCTAATGAGTGTACTCTAGTAATGATTGCTAGATCATGTAAAAGACCCAAGAAATGTCTTCTTCAATAATTTGAAGAAACAAAATACATGTAATACATGTCATTCAAATACATAAGACATGCCTGACTGTAAATAAGGACATGATAGGAAGACACCCATGGATATAATAAGCTTACCTACTAGATTAATTCAAATATAACCAAACCAAACTACAAGGACTATTATTGGAGTCCAAATATGAAAAAGGATTCCTTCATAAGGCCTATGAACCATTGGGAATACAATTCTAGGTAATTCCCAAAACATCTGAGACACTCCAACCCATGGAACCTAAAATATCCAATGGGTTCATTAAAATTAAACATCCATCAACGGATTGAGAAGTTATGTAAAATACAATGAATCTAATTCATGTTATAAACAAGATATGTAGTTTTAATTTATAATCCTATACCTACATATCAAACACCCTATAAGGTCTTACATAGTGTATATGTACTGAATTTATACGTAGTGACACTGACCACCTTCTATCACTGGTTTCCGACGTTGACCATGGCTCATGTGTCATGGGGAATTACAAAAAATATATATTCTAATCATGAATCTTTTCCAATGAGGGAAGCCTCAGTGAGTTATCCCAGATCAGTGACAGTTGAAATCACCATTTTGAAAATCTTGAAGGAATTCTCAGTTTGATAAACCATGTGGGAATAACCCTCATAGGGATTAGTCATTTTTCACCACCCATTAGTGGGTTGAATAAAAATCGTACTATGTTTACATTAATTCGAACTAAAATTTTGATATATATAGGAATGATTCAAAGCTCTCAAGATCCATACATTGTACTTATATTACCTTATATGTTTCCTTTATTCACGACGTTACAATGAATGGTTTAAATGAACTATGTGTGCTTAGATTCATGTTAAAAATTGGATATATTGGACACCACATAAAGTTTAAATCCCATTCATAGAACATCAATCCCCAATGTCGATGGAAGTAATCTCTATAGATCCTGGTAACATGGATTAAAAATAAAATTACCCTCCATTTTTAATAAATTAATTGGATGAAGATAAATAACCTTGATACAAATGGATGTGTTCAATAATTGAACCCCCGATTTTATGAACAATGATTCGACACTCAATCATTTTATTTGATTAATCATCCTTGTATTGAGATTTGGAATAGTTTAAAAAATATATCCTAAATCTATAAATGAGTAGAGGGACAGGAAACAATCAACCCAAGGGTGAGATTTCTAGACCTCCCACCCCCTAAAACAATGCATTTTATGAGGTATAATTGGCTCTAATACCCCAAATGGCCTCTTGTCATTATAAGGATTATATGTACCATGTTATGCATATGGGAGTAGTGGGATGTTTCTATGAATTGATAATGGTGAACTAGGATTAAATGACTATTGAAAAATACATTATCCCCTAAAATAATCCCTCAAAATGTAAACCAAAAAGTTAAATCTGATGTGGATGAATGAAATTTTTGAATACCTAATTCATTATAGTAATCGGGTATATTGCCTCTTAAAACTTGGACATCATAAATTTATAAGGGAAAAACCTTTCGACCTGATAATATTAATATATCTCAAAATATATTATGTTATTATGTTGATATAATAATATTTATCTGTCCCATCCACCATAAACCATAAAATAGAATCATTGATCCAATGTGCGAATGTCTACCACATCATGAAATGATGTCACTTGTTTTTCATCAACACATATAAAGATTGTATATAATGAAGTATTTAATGCATTTATTTATAACATTTATGATACCATTATATATAAATAATTATACTATCACATAAACCTTCTTACATTTCATTCCATTTAAAATACGTTAAGGTTTCTTGTCTGTACGAAGGACTACTGCCTATCAAGTTGATGTGATTCATTTTATAATTACAGATTACATGGAAAGTAATAAAAATTAATTTAATGAATATATGTTATATATATGAAATTTTATTGAATAGTTAAAATCAATATACAATATAATTAATTATCCGTTCACTCCTTAAGTGAAATATATCATCATTTGTGTTAATGTTTTCCCATACCGCCTCCTAGAAACAATTAAATTCATCTTCAATGTTCAGAATTAATGAATTATAAAAATTTATATAATGATTAAATATAATATTAATAAATTTATTATCATTCCATGGTTTTTGTATGTATATCACATTCAAAATAACATAAACTATAATGAGAAAACAAACATGAGAAAACATGGAAATTCACATCCAAAAGAATGAATATAATTAAATATTATTAATGAAGAGTCGGTAGTATGTTATAAAAGGATCATATTTGTTATTATAAATACTAATTTGGTTCTACTATAATTTAATAAAATTTTAAAACCAATTATAAATATGTTTACATAAATTTTAAACAAAATTATGTGTATGGTAAGGGGAATTATCAAAATTACCCTTCATAGAGGCATATTGTTTTCTTATGAAAAAAAATATTATATATGGGGTTTATAGTGATACTTTTACATATAATATCCTGAATTTTTCCAAATTAATTTTATTTTAGGTTTGAATATAAAATATTTCATCTAAGGGGATTTGAAATTAAAATTCCCAAGTGGTAGATAATTTCATGACTAAATTTATTATTATTGGGTTATATGGATTTTTTTCTTTGATAATATAAGATTATATGTGTAATGAATATTTATTATGTTACATTTTATATCCAATAATTTATGTGTATCAAAATATTATACATAAAATTCATTACTAGGATAATTCAAAATTCAATGATATGATTTGTTTAGGGTTTATTTTATAATATCATTTCAATCCAAATTATTTATTCTAGAATTTCCCTAGAAGGAAATTATTGAATAATTATATAATAAAACCCTTTAAATTTCAAATACATTAATTATTAATGATGTTTGATGTAATAGTTCCATTGTGACACACTTTGTTAGAAAAAATGATTGATAAAATGACAAAAATAAAATCCCACATTATTTATCTCTTTGTTCGAAAACATTTTCTTCTCCAAAAACCATGTTATCTAATTTTTTTTACAATTCCATGTATGATTTTATAGAGACATTTTTACAATTTTTTACTTCTAAAAAGTTTTTTTGAAATAAATATTTATGTCATTATCTATACAAGGCTCATTTTGATTTTACTATATTGTATAAATAGTCATTATTTTGACAAGTATGAAATGAATTAATTTCAGTCCATCATTACAAGTCAATGTTTGAAATATTCTATTATATATTTTAATGGTTATTTTAAGTAAAGGTAATTTCAAAATAAATTTTGTAATATAAATTCTAAAAGTATTTTCTAATTAAAAATATATTCTCCACAAGAATGTTTTTATAAGTTTTTTACCTTATTATTATTCTCCAAGGGAAAAACTCTTTTATTTTACATATAATCCCGTTCGGATCAATTATTTTTTATTTTATACCTATTTTTATATTCATTATTTATGATCATTTGGAGTATGGTAATTATTATCATTCACATTATTTATTATTTTTTATAGTCAATAAATTTTCATTTAGATTATCACATTCCTAGGATCTTCAGAAATTAAATTTCAACTAAATATCCATATGATTTATCAACGAAATATTTATTTCATAAAAAACAAATAATTTGTACATAATATGTTCTATATTAAATGTTATTTTAATATATATGGAATTATTGATACATTTATAATCATTAATCAATATGGATATTCGATGATAATGAACATTATTATTGAACTACTGTAATTATTCTATATAAGTTGAATGATTTAGGCATGAAGATACATATGTGGATGGTTTATAGATATACCCTCAATTCATTAGTAGTATCATTAGATGAATATATTAGATCGCCATTATTAAATTCAATTTTGTGGAATATCTACCCATAAATGTTCAACATTCTTGGGAAAGGACCTTATAGTATAGGTATCTTGATGCTTGAGACCATGATGTCCAATACTTAAGAGAATAATTAATTAATAAGTAAATTAGTATATCTTATATATTTTTCCAATGGTATTATCCTTGCATGAATTTTATTCTCATGTCATTGATTTTATGGATGGGGTATTCAAATATTTACCTCAACATATTGATTATGACTTATCTAATAAGTATAATCATGTTAATGAATGAAAAAATGTTTTTTATACATTTAACTTCTTATATCGATTATACCATATCAAATTATGATATTTATAAAACATTTTAAATGAAATGTGTGTCCAAAAATTTACCTTTTCATATAGATAACTTTCATATATAATCATGGTAGTTAAATTATTTATATGGAATGTGAAATCATTAATTTAAAATCCATTTTGACAATTTGTTTTCATTCATGCTAACTTTCAATTTACATAATACATATTAATAACCCATTCTGACCATAATTATATTCCATTTACAAGGAATCTGTTATGTATACGACAAATTATATTCAAGGATATGCTATAGGGAATATTAAAATTCAAAAAATGTTGTAATTTGTGTTTTTAATTATACTGAAAGTCACAATTATGTAAGTAGTAGACCAAGAATAATTACATATTCATTCCTTCGGGATGAGAACACATGAATCCAATTCCTTTGTAATGATGTCGACACGACCACTGTGCTTTCGGAGTTAGGTTATTTACAGTTTGTATTATATTATATTTTTGAAACCATGTGAACTATTTTCATAGAAACATAGAATAGAGAGAAAAATTAAATGTTACTCGCTGATGATATGTATAAAATAATTTCCAAATTTTTGGATAAGCTATAAATTATCTGGGTTTCCATGAAAAACATATGTGTTATATGACTTCAAGTGAATTTAATTCTTGAGTTTATTTTCCTAGTGATAATAACTCTTAAAAAGGTACATTTGGCATGTCTAGAGGAATACCTTGTTTCCAAAATGGGTATTAATACACACATAGTTTGACACACATGAGGGATATTCTTTTGATAAATCACATTTCAATTACAATAAATTATGATAGAATAGAATAAATGCTTAAAATTAATGAATATGGATTAAAACAAGGTGTATTAGAATTAAAATTACGTTTCATGAGTTAAACATAAAATAAATAATTATAGATATTTCCCTGAATCATAATTGGCGCTAAATATATGATTTTTTGTTTTATTTAATTGATAGTACATGGATGAATCGTGATAAAATTGAACATGAAGGAACATGGGTTAAATATAGAAAAACAAAAGAGATGAAGATAAGAGTGATGGTTTTCATTAATAAGTTTCCTCAAGATATTATTAACAACCTATACCATATCTAACCCTATGAATCAACAAAATATGAAATGGATTTTTTTCCTGAAGAGGTCAAGTGGTGTAGACTATAGAGGAAATAATACAAAATTACTGTTGTGTAAGAAACATGTAATGAGATACCAAGAAAAGTATCTAAATGGAATCTGGAAACATAAAATTTCTGGAGAATAAGGTAATAGAGAAATGAATTTTCAAGGAAAAATTAATATTAAAATGGAAGGAAACCAATTTCATAATATGGATCCTTTTAAATTTCATTCTCATAGAATTGGGGAAACTATTAATTATCAATGAAAATTAAATCGTCTAATGTTTAAAACCTAGACCATGGATGGAATAATATTTAAATAAAATAGATAATGTATTTATATATTTGGTTTCATGAATTATATTTTATAATTGTTTAATCGATTATATTATTCTTATAAGAAGCCTAATACATCAAAGTATATTGTTTGTTTTTAGAATAATATTTTTTGCATTTACATAAGAGTTATAGACACAATCATTCAGTCATGTGTTTAGGATTGATCATAATTTCAATATATTATAAATCCAGTTTAGATTTTTTGTGATGGGAGTCTACATAAATTATTGAATATTTGAGAGACATATATGGAAATACAACAAAGAAATTTCCATTATAAAAAAGTGATTTGAGGAGAATTTTGTTACTTTTTTTGAATTAAAAATAAAGTTATGTATAAAATTTTTTGTTTATTATAAAATTTATTGGGTTGCAATTATGGGTCATCATATTTTGTGACCTTTGATAGAATAATTTAATATAGTTATGTAATAAGGAAAATAAGCATAATGGATTAAAACTTGTCAAATCCGACAAGGTTGTGGGTATTAAACGGATAACCAAATAAGCACAAGCGTGATATGCCTACCACCTTCCAATGCGATGTTCTTGTTAATATATCATCAATTTTTTACATAGATAATTTTAAGAATAAATATTAATGGTAAACTGATGGTGTTTATGTGGAGTATTAGATATTAATGTATGATATTTAATAACTTTTTCTAACCATATCAGTTTTGTTAAACATCTAGAGACATAAAAAAGGATTTTCACTCTTTTATTGATCTTGAAATCTATTAAAAGTAAATTATTATATTCCTTGAATAAAAAAAAAATTTTTTGAATTTAATTTCATGGAGTATAAAAGGAGTATAATTTCACCAAAGCACAACTATAGGATGAAATTTTTTATATGAAATAGACTAATATAACATAATTAAATAAATTAATATTCATATATAGTTATAAAAATCATCATAATTTGGAATATAACATTAGAAAAAATATTATTAACATAATATCCAATGAATCAAATGTTCTCTTAAATTACTAATGACTTGTAGCTTTGAGGTCTTTATTATTTCATTGATCATTTATATTGATTTGATTAATGAAATCTATCACTCTCTATAAATATTTTTATTTCACTTATATCCATGTCTTCACATTCCACTAATGTTTTCCTATTTAGAAATATAGCATGGGTTATTACTAATGAAATTTGTCTTAATTTTATCTATTAATAATAGTATTACTAATTAGAATTTTTTATAATAGAGGATTATAATAAATTTATTTATGAATTTCAAATTATTGATTACCTAGATAAATACTAAATTTCAAGGTCAGAATTTATTTATGTCTTATAGAATTTAACACCCAATGATTTTTTAAAAGATGAAATTTATGTTTTATGTTTTATATGAAATGTTAAAATGATCTTAATTGATGATTTAATACCCCTATACATTATGATATTTTCCTTTTTCGAACAAATTAAACCTCTTCAATAGCTTGTGGAACAATCCACCCTATAGCCAATGAACTAATATATAATGAATTATTAAAAAATATATGTTGAACTAGAGTTTATTAATGTCACTAAAAAAATTATTAATGTTATATTGTTTACACATATATATACAAAATTATACTTCAATTTATTTATTAAAATAAAAAATAATTATTTTAATGAAAAATAATTTTGATTGTTAAATATATTTTTTCAAAGAAAACAGTTTCACCGAGTTTTATGAACATATGATAAATTAAATTTTTACCAGGCACATAAGTTTTATTTTTTAAAATTTAACATAATTTGTAATGTAAACATATAAAACATAACAAATAATTGAATTTTTTATTTTTTTAAAAAGAATCATTTTTTACTGAATAGTAAAATATAATTTTTTTTATTAAAAATGAAAATTTTCATTTAAAAATTATACAAGCCAAATTATATTTTAAAATGGTCATATAATTAAATCTAGTAAAATTATATATATTTTATTCCAAATTAGTTTATTTTAATACATTTCTTATTGAAATATTGTAAAAAAACATCCCATACATTTGAAACGTTTTTCACTTAGGATGATATCATTTTCCTCACATTTGTAGTTTTAATTTCAAATAGAATTTTTTCACTTTTTTTAATTTGATTTATATAAATTTATTAAATATGTTAAATAAGGAAAATTTATATATATAATAATATGAATATATTTATGGGATAATATGAATGGATGAATTATTAAAAATTAATTACATTGGTTATGTAAAAAAACTGACTTACCTTATGTTAAACTATTAAGACAAGTGCTACAAATTACCATAACCTTGTGTAAAATTCATTTTATGGACATATGTTGTGGTTAATACCTCTTATGATTGATAATTTAATACTATAGTTCCTTGTAACATGATTAAAATATTACAAGGATTTATTTATATTGAACAATCCTTGTGCATCTTCTCTCACACATATAAATGGACACTTCATACATTGACTCATTAACACCAATATGGAACATTGGTTAAAAAAACATGATAATGTGTTTCCCAAACATCACTGGAAACATTATAGAGCTTTTAGACTTCCAAAAAGTCCAATCCTAGGTTCCTTAATGTGAAATCAAAGGAGGTTCTTTTAAGTGAAGATGATTTTCATAACAATGATCTTTCATTTTTGTTCTTCATTTTCCACATTATATTATACATTTAAATGTGAAATATTATAGAAATGGTATATAAAATATATTCATATATTATTAATTTAATATCCAAAAATTTATCCATCTCCTCCTCAATAAAATGGGATGTGAAATCGTTGATCTTATGTACGGTGGACAACTGACACTCAAACCGATGTTACTAGTTTTCCATTAACACATCTCACAATTGAATATAATTATGAATTAAATATTTATATACCTAATATTTATTATATTATTATTATTTAATTATAATATTATATATACCTTCTTACATTCTATACCATTTTAAATTTGATATTGTTGCTCGTGTGTCTGGAAAACTATCGCCACCCGAAGTGATGTGTTCATTTTTATCTTACTTTACAAGGAATGTAATGATAATAAATTTAATGAATATATGTGATATATATGAAATGATATTTACTATTTTCAATTATTATACCTAACAGTTACTTAACCTTTCACTCATTAATGGAATGATATCATCTTCCGTGCATTCAACTATCTTACTATCACCACGATGCAATGTAGTTCATTTTCCATGTCATGTATTCAAAACAGGCATGCGAAAAGCCGGAAAAAAATTCACAAAACTATGATCCAAATGAAATAATAATAAGAAACATGTGGTAAAATATAATTAGATGATCATAAATGATACTATAATATGTATACGATTATTTTAGAAATTTGTTACATTATTTAAATAATTATACAAGATTTGAAATTATGATACATGAAAATGAAGCGTATTGTAAGGGGATTCGTCTCAATTTCACTTCAATTAGGCATATTGTATTAACATGCATCTAATTTAATTTATAGAGGGTATTTATGTAAGACATTAGATCATCGTTTCATGTATGTTTTTCCTCTTCTGGTCGTTTTTGTGAAAAAGATGAAATTCTGGAAATTCACGAAGTACATGTCGTGTACTTTATGTGTACACAGCGTGCACTGTGATGCCGCTGGAGGTCGTGTGTTGGCCGTGTCATGGCCGCACATTAATTCATGTAGGAGTGACAAAGAGGTCGCTTAATGAAGAGTATAGAAAAGCTGAGTACACATTGTGTACTTCAAAATTTCACACTGTGTAATTTATTTTTTTCATTAAATGCACTAGGGTCACGTCTGACGGAAACAACACACATCGTCTAGGTCTTCTTCGTCCGAGAGAACCCGTACGACCACAGATCTTCAACGAGCCCCCAAGCCTCTGTCTTTCCTTCATTTCAAATAACAATGATTGCATTGGAATCACAACAATGATTTCTTCCTTCTCCCAGAGCATCGTTTCCAATTATTTATATTTTTCAAGTTATTGTGGGTTGAATGTTTTATATGTTTTCTTATATATACAATGTTATAAGGCGATTCAAGAATTGAGGTTCATGTATATTGATCTCCTAACACCATGGTAGGTGTTTCGTGCTTTCTATTGAAATTCATTGAATATTTTGTGCAAATTCCTCAAATACCCTTGAACTGGGTATTGCGTGTTTACCATTTTAGCCCTTTTGTTTTCTGGGATTTTTGGTATGCTAGAGTAGAGGATAATGAATATTAATAAGGATAATTGTTATTCTATAGAATTGTTTTACATGTGTGTTTTTCTTTTCTAGACCATTGGGTTTAGTTTTCTTTCTTGGCTACTGTTTACCTTCCATACCTAGTCTTGTAGGATGTTATGACTGTAGTGATAATGTGCAAATATGTTATAGAATTCTAGCCAAGTAGTTCTTGAGGTTTTATTTTGTCATTATACGCTCTATACTAATTTTAAATACACAGGTCCATGAAAACTTATTTTAGTAGACCACATGGAGAATGTACATAAGGGATTTTTCAGAGTGTCTTTATAATATTTACGATGTGATACCATAGGGGGAATTGACATTGAGTGCCTCCTCAGAGTATTTGTAGTTCCTCGACGCGGGCCATAGGGGAAATGAGATATTTAGTGCGTCCCCATTGTTCCTTTAGTATGATACTAGACTATAGGGGGAATTGATGGTGATTGCTTCCCTAGAGAGTCTATACTTTAGCTGAAACAGAGGGGTGCGACTTTGAGTGCCACCCAGAGGCCTGCTAGTACATGTTGGTTGATCCATAGGGGCTAGACTGTGAGAACTACAGATAGGGTAACCTGTTTGTTTCTACTTTCTTGAGTAGCTAATTACATGTTTTTGAAGTACATGCTTGAAACAATGGATTGTTTACTATTGAGTACTTTCATGTTTAATGATTTTAATACATTTACCGCCATATATGTGTTGAATGTTAGGCACATATATCGTGGTGTTTTTCTACTCTGATTCAGTCTCACACCCTGTTTTGGCCATGCTTTTGGGCCCAAACAGATTACTTTTCTGCAGGTATAGATAAGGGAAAAGACGCTACTTTTTCAGGTACTTGACTTGCTGTGGATCTGGAAAGCACATGACCAAGAATAGGCATACGATGCTAATGAGTTTTATATTTTCCTTGTATTTTTGGTTTATTACTATTTCATTCACCATTTTGATTTGTTTGGATGCTTTCCTAGACATATGTTTCTCGCATTATTTTATATGCATGCGTTCCAACTATTTATCATTTAGTATTCTACTGTTCACTTGTGAATGGATTTCTTACTTATTCCACTATTGTTTATTTGTTTCTCTTATGTTGTGTACTCTTCCAATGATGGCACATTTTCCCCACTATCACACCCAAGGCCCTCACTATTAGATGGCATATTTTGTCGTTCAGAGAAATGAACATGAGGCCATTTGACCAACGGGTACGGGGTTCCTTTAGGTGGCTTCCGGAATTGGGACGTTACAAAGTGGTATCAGAGGAACTCATGTATCTTGACTTACTGTTTGGAACCTTTAGCCAAGGATCGGATGGAATTGTTTCTTGGTAATAATTTGTGCCAGGGATAATCTAACCTGTGTATAGGGAAAGGCCATAACACCTACTTTATTGCAATTTTACTGGTTTTTAATTTTACAGTTGATTTTATTTCACCATTAGGTGATTCACATGTTTTGTGCTGTTAATATTATTATTATTGTGGTTATACTTTTGTCACAACCCAATGAGATGAGGGTATGCTATCTCATACATCATATAGTCACTTGTTATAAATCAAATTCCATGTATTCATTCCATGCCATCTACGATGCAATAGATATTTCATGTTTTTGTGATAGATGATGTGTAGAATATGCATGCTGTCGTGATTGATTCCTTGATAGGAATGCCTGATGTTTGATAAGGTATTTTTTGTGTAGAGGATTGCCTGAATGAATTCCAAAATTTGGTTCCTGAGGTGTTATGGGCCCTTATGGACCATAAATTGGTAGATCATTGAACTTTTTCTTGTTTATAACAAGTAAAATATTCCACGTTTTGATTCATGGGGAGTATGGGCCCTCACGGATCAGAAATTGGAACTTTTTATGACCGTTTCAGTGTTTTTATGGGTCTCAGAGAAATTTCTAAGGCTTACTATCTGAAAAATCAAAGAATACATGCCATGTAATGTTAAGTACATACCATGTGTTCGTCTGTTCGATAAGAATCAATTTTTCTTATGAACACTCTGTGTACTCAATGTACACGCCGTTTAGTCTCTGACCGTGTCATATTCCATGTGGGAAGAGACATGGGATGGGGAAAGTATAGTGGGAAAATTCCATGTATAGTTAAAACCCATCGTGTAGTGTTGACATAGTGTCTGCCTGTGTAACCAACAACACAGACATATAAGACCTTAAGCCATACACACCATGGACACGTTGAACATGTCATGTAGTCTGACCTTGGTACCCGGCCGTGTCAAGGACAACACTGGTTGGTGTTATGCCTTCATGTACATGTCGTGTCTATTCAGAACATGCCATGCAGTGTCAGGCCGTGTTTTAGGCCATGTCACTAACAACACGGGCCAGGTGAAGCTTATCTAGTACACATAGTGTCTATCTTGAACACTCCGTGTAGTCTTGTCTTAAGAGAGCCATGTGGCTTGACCATGTTGAAGGAATCAGGTAGGGAAAATGATTCATGTACACTCCATGTGATTGGACAACACTCCATGTATTTGGGGTGTTACACGACTAGTTTTTAGCTAAAGTACACGCCCATGTGAATGACATAAGGGAACACACTGTGTAGAAAAAGTACACGCCGTGTATTCATGTTTTTCTGAACATGAACGATTTCCTTATTCTGTTCCATTGTTATCCATCTAGTTTTCAGTCCTTGATGATATTGTATCTAAGGTGTTCATTTGAGATTGCAGAGTCATGCCACCAAGATTTCCTCCAGTTATATGCCAGTTTTCATGCAGTGATTAGACACCTGGCATGGACGATCAGGGACTACCTGCAGATTCTCCAGTCGTTCCAGATGTGGCACCATCCATTATACCTGACGTAGGTGCCGATGAAAAATTTAGGGAGGGCTTATTTGGGATGATGCATAACCTTCATGGAACACCTACCCATGTCCCGTCGGTGGATGGATTGAGGTGGGTCATCTAGTAGCAGCATCTTCCCACTTTCTCAGGGGATGGAGGACCTCAGGGTGCAGAGTCATGGATAGAAGACATGCTGACGATCATTGAGCATTTGGAGATGCCTCGAGATAGGATAGTCAATCTCCCTACCTATATACTATGGGATTCTACCAAGAGATGTTGGAACGTAATCTCACAAGTGGGTCATCAGCAGGTTCTGCCTTGGGAGGAGATTCAACGCGTCTTTTAGGACTACTTCTATCAAGAGTCCCTGAGGGCTGACCGAACCTGGGAGTTTATGAGCCTTGAGCTAGGTACCCAATTGGTTATAGAGTATTTCTATCATTTCACATAGCTTCATAGTTTCACACCCTTAATGGGAGAAGTTGGGTTATTCCTGGAAGTTTTAGGATGGCCTCAAATAGGACATCCACTCTAAGGTGAATATCATTAGGTTTACTTCCATCGCTTCCATCGTCAACCCGGCACTGATCATGGAGTGGAATCTAAGGGAATCCGGGGTTGTGATCCAGGGCGACTCGATATCTAGAGTTAGTGCTTCGCTAGCTGATAGCCGAAAGCGCCAGAGGGAAACTACATGGAGAGATCCGTGTAGAAGTGATACAACTTCAGTTTGCCAGGTGGTATGCTACCAGTGTGGATGGGCTGGGAATACATGGCCGCAGTTCCAGAGATAGCTAGTGGATTGCAAGTCTTTTAGCAAGATGGGTCACCTTTAACGTTTCTGTCAGATTTTCTCACCAGTATCTGGTGACATGGGTTTATCCATGACTCCTCATTCAGGTGTAGCGCCACCAGTTTCTCTCTTGTCTGAGAACTGGTGTTCTTCACACCATTCGGGCCAAGGTGGAGATCGAGGCCGTGGTGGTAAGTCACCGGAAATTCTGTGAAAATAAAATGGTTCTGCTCAGAGTTATCAAGTAGGGTCACGGGACCGCGATACAGGTCAGGCATTTTCATTAGAGCATACCCAGCAGGAGCAGGATCTCAGACCCTCTACAGTTCGAGGTACGATCTTAGTAGCCTCAGTTTTATCATTTTCTCTTTTCGATATAGGGACTTCCCATAGATTTATCTCTGTTGCTAATGTGGAGAGCCTTGTGCTCTGCATCAATTCTTCTACTGATGTAACGCCCCGACCCCAGCTACCCAGAGTCGGTGCATTACTCTGTAACATTGGCATGATCACAAAAGATCAATTCTCGAATGTCTGATTAGTTTAGTAGCCTTGGAAACACTAGATATATTCAGAGGTCTTACATTACATCATAAAGTGAAAAACTAATAACAACGTCTTCATAGTCCAAACTCATGTCCTCTTCTGACTATCCCTGCAGGTCATTCATAAAATACTTCTTCACATCCTGGAAAATATTAAAACATTGAAAGGGGTGAGCTCAGATACTCAGTAAGGATAACAATATAGCGGAAGCTTTCATCAATAAACATAAACATTTAAGTCAATGTCTAACTAAAACAAAAGCCTTTTAAAATTGAACTTCAACATAATATGGCAAGAGTAAAATGAGATAATTCCATTCACTTATTCACATGGATATTCTACTGGTCGAATAATCACATGGAATATCAATAACCACTTTCATAATGAGGGAATTTATAATGCCAGACATTCTGAAACATTTTGTCAAGGCCTCAACCAAGACGTCTAAAATGATTAAGGCCTCGGCCAAAACCATAAATCAAATTGGGAAAGGGCCGCAGCCAATTCCACATCTAGTTGTCTCATGATACCTACAGATGCATCGAGGAGCTATAGTGGGCTCCACCCGTCACTTATTAAGTCCAATACATTACTCATTTGAATAGGTTTAAACATATCATAAACCATAACATAATTGTATCACATAAAACATGCATAAAGGAAACATAACATTTCCACATTTTAATCACAAGATATCAATACAACACATTGATATAATAAAAATGCTTTTAAAACCATTTTCAATACCAAAATAAATGAAAGTTAAAACTTTGAATTTATTTTTCATTAATAAAAATGATGGCTTGTAGAGGAAGCTGAAACTCAAATAATGGTCACGGAGGCGGAGAAGTCATTGTCGCCGCATAAGTACGGAAAGGAAAACATTCCCTTTTGTCGTTTAGAAAAACGCTTCGTATAAAAAATGATTCCTTTTGAATAAACGTAAAAGTCAAAGGGGTTTATACACCGTATAAAAGAAAGTTGTGTATAAAACCAAATATGCCTCAATGAAAGGGGATTGAGACGAAGTCCATAAAAAGATCATTTTTTAAATAAAGTACATATATAATGTGTATTCACTATAAGTACACATAAATAATGTAAAAATACAAGATAGGATATAATAATATCATTACATAATTTTAAAATAGGAGATTAACCCAAAGAATGGAAATTGGGTTAAGAAGTTCCCTTACCTCGTGTCTGACTTGACTCAACCGTTCTTTAACCTCCTGAATAATAAACTAGAGTTAATATATACCTTATTAAGAACCATTTTTACTTTCATTATCCTTTTTATATCACTTATTACAATGTTATGAACATTATGTAATTATTTAAGTTAATAACGGTCGTTTTGTCGATCTTTGGTACTTGAGTCAACAATAAACTTCTTATAATTACAAGTTGTTTATGTGGTAGAATATCCATTATCTCCAGAATTATATTCATGATTTAGATGTCATATATATCATATATATCCAGTATATACATTCATTTATAATATTACGTAACATTTAGAGGTAAGAAATGAAATGCACCATTCATGGAGACGGTAAGCCGTACGTACGCATGAACGCTACTTTCATTTATATTTCGTATTTAAGGGAATGAAATCACAATGATATAAATGTATAATATAATTCTAGTATAATATAGTGTATAATACCATTTACTCCATCCATTATACATCCCACATATGACATTAACGATTCAAATCACTTTGAGGGGGCGGTAGTCCGCACTTCCTAAAATGAAATTATCACGTTTAGCCATAATGGAAATCATAAAGTATGCCATAAATGAGAAATATATAAGCATACGTAAAACATAAACATATTATATATCATATATAAATATAGTGACATCTTAATGGCCACCTTTGAAGGTGTTATATGTGTGTTGAAAAATCATCGTTTCGTGAGACAGAAATTCACCATCCACAGAAACTGTATGTTCTTTAACCATTAGATGTAGGTGTGTGTAAGTGTAGCTCTAATAATTCTTATAAAAACATCCTAGTATCTTTAGGATACTGGTGTTGTTACAAAAGAAATGAATAAAAAGAGTTTAATGGGTTGGAGAATAAAAATAAAACAAAACAACATTAGAGAAGACATTACCTCAAAATCGGGTAACTCTTTTTGATTTGAGCGAAAGGCTTCCTTGGGAAGCGTTCTGCCAAAAGTGAGGCTTCTAGGAGTAAGAGGGGGACGTTTTGAGAGTATTTGGGCAGAGGTTGGCCGAGAGAAATGGCTTTAACGTGTGAATGAGGTGGTAGAGTTGGGGGCCTTTTATAAGAGGAGAGGAGGGGCACTCTTGGAAAGTAAAGAAAATTCACTTTATTATAAAATGAGTTTCGGATTTTAGAGGTCCCAAAATTATATAATTCGAGTCTAAGGTGATAAGGGTTCGAAATATCCTCATCCAATAGGTTTTTGACATGTTTAATCCTTATATTTTACATTATCCTTTTATTTTATTTAAATCGTTAAATAATGAGGTCATCACTGCATCATCATGATGTCATAAATAATTTAATTTATTTAATGTCTAAAAATTATAAAAAAAATACTATGATGTGTTAAATCTTATTATCTTTCCAATGTATATTTATAGTCAAAAATATGACTTGTATAACCCTATGTAAAAATTGTTTTAGTAAAACATTTCATGTTTGTGTCATGTTTTACATTAACATTAAATATAAGGTATTTATGTCATTTTACAACTAAAGTGGCTCCATGGGGTCCCCATGTTGACCCATGGATTGTCTTGGTCGGCCATGGCACATCCAATTAGGGTAGGACATTTGTCAAGCTCATCTCATATTATAAAAACATTATTTTTACCTTAAACTACACTAATTACCTTTAATCGCGATTAAGAACTTAAAAGTTACTATTCACCAAAAAATTAATTTAATCTCATTGAACCACATTTTAATTCTTATTGACAACCATGTATTTCAGATTTTTAAAAATCAAATCACATAGGTGGTAATATTTCATTTAAATGAAAAATCAGTTATTTAACTACCACTTAGTGGTTGCACTATTCATCAAAAATTGATGTTTTTCAGAACAATGCCAAAATTTCACCCTAAGCTATAATTGATATTCCGATTTCAAAAATGATGTCTATTTTAAAAAATACCCAAAATATAAGTTTAATTAATTAATTTTATAATTAATTCCCGTTGTCACAACAAATAGCGTGTTTTTAATAAACAATTTATATCAAAATATTGGCAATTGTTTATGTCCAATTTCAATGTTAAATTAATTCTAATGACCACCATTGAATAAAATGGTAAAAATATATTATAATTATAATTTAAAACCACTAAATAGTATAATTTATCACTATAAATTATTTTTATTAAAAAAGTTGTTTCTAAGTATTTTTCACTATTCATAAAAAATTAGAAGTTCTCAGAAAAATACCAAAAATTCAACATAGGCTAATTTCGATATTCCGAATCAAAAAATGAAGTCCATTTTGAAATATAAAATTTCTATAATTTTAAATAGTGGTTATTACTATTCATAAAGGCTACAATGATTAGTCTCGGTGTTTTAGAACTCGAAGTTGCGTATAATGCAAGCTATTGCATTATTGAAAGAGAGACGTATCGTGGAAGCTCGGGGTGTTACATTCTCCCCTCCTTCAATAAATTGAATCCTCAAAATTTGATAATTTTCGTGGAAAATAAAAGGTTGAATATAGAAAATACCTTTGTGGAAAACCCACATCGGAAATAAGATTAATAAATATATAACATTAAAATAAAGCAAGATAAGTACAAAGGTCACCCGAGATAGCCCATACCAGGATTCTATGAAAATATGTATATGGAAGAAAAACAAACCATCAAGGACAGATGTAGAGTTTTAGAAAACTAGATTAGAAGAATGTCTAACTACAAGAAAATCACAATCTTGTGATTGGTTAAACGATCATTGATTCCCCAGAAGGAAAAGTTAACAGACAACGTTTTTGTTTTAAGTTACATTTTATAAAGTTGAGGAATTTATTTAGGAGATTTACTATGAACATAAGGGAATATACATACTTGTTATGTATACTTTCATTCTTTAATAAATTTTTACCACAAACCCATCTTTTACTCCAAAAGGTAATAGAACTCAAAAATATTCTATTTATTCTAATTGTATATGGTTCCAAATATTTACACATACCATTTATATTAGTAAAACTATTTGGTAATAACCAGGGACTTTCTGTAGGCTAGTGGTAGGTAATAAAGGCATGTCGCACTATGGTTGTGGGTTCGATTCCTGCACCTTTGTCCGACGCGACGGCTTATGCCCCACCCTGCATGTTGTCCTTTTCCTAAAACTATAGTATCATAATATTCAAAAATAATCTTCATAAATGTTTTAACCTTAAACAATACTATCCAAGGTTCAACTTAATCCATTCCAACCTTTATAGTTATCCAAATAACTCCATCCAGACTTTCTCTAAAGGGTCCTTAAATTCCAAAATCAATTGTAACATTAAATTCCCTAAACAAAGTAATGTTTCCCTTATTGTCACTTACTAAAAATATTATTACCTTCATTATATTAAAACCCTAATGAAACAACAAGTACTACAGTACAATCCTTATATATATATATATCACATTATTCTAATAACTAGAATATAATCCATGAGTCCAAAAGCACCAATACATTAATTATTCCACTTCAACTATAGTAACAGCATAAGATTGTCCTTAATCCCTTGGCCTTTTCTTAGATATGTTTCCCTGACACTTAGGACATTCATTTGCATAATTCCCCATTTCCCTACAATTGTAGCATTCAACATTGATAGCCACTTTCATTCCCTTGCAATAACGCGCCTGGTGACCTTTTTCTCCACATTTATAACAAACTCCCATTCCTTTTAGGCAAGTACCAGGGTGATTCTTCCCACAATTATCACATAATAGAAAATCCTTCTTTCCCTTTTTCCCTTTATCTGTCTCTTGTTCCACCGTTCTCTTCTTCTCTTTCTTTACATTGTTGTCATAAGACTTAGAGAATTCTTTTCTGTCTTGATAGCACATGAGACAATATCTTCGTATGACGAGAAGGTTTGTAAGACTACTTCTCGACGGAGAAATGGTTTTAACCCATCAATGAAACGATCAATCTTACATCTAGGGTTACATATATAATCTGCAGCATGCCTCGCTAACCTTGTAAAGTTGGCCTCATACATTGCAACATTCTCATCCTCCTTTTGTCTCAGAATAAAAAATTGTCTTTCCATATCTGCTCGATGGTCACGAGGATAGTATTTTTCTAGGAAAAGCTCATTGAACTCCCTCCATTCCATATTCGATACATCATCATCTTCCTTTGTGTTTTGAATCAGCGACCACCACTGATTGGCATCTCCAGTGAGGCGGTAAACTGCCATGACAACTTTCTCCCTTTCACTACACCACAAGGCATGGAATATTTTCTCTAAGGAATTTATCCATTGCTCAGCTACTATAGGATTTGTACACCCATTGAAGGTTGGTGGTTTTTGCCTCATGAAACGGTCTAGCATTGATCCTCCACGTTGCAGATCAGGGTGCTCCATACGAGTAAGGTTATTATTCATAACCTGCGTGAGTTGTCCCAGTACGGTGAGAAGCTGATCAGCACCAGGATACTTGTGGGTATGATGTAATGATAACATTATTGAGTTTTCAAGAGTTGAAACATTTTTATTACTTTCTTATCTGTTGGGCTCGGCCCGGTTACTTGTGTAGCCTGAGGGTAGTGTTTTTCTTAGCCTGAGTGTTGTGTTCTAATTCCCCTGAGGGAGGGGTATTGATTTTCCTAAGTAAAAGGTTCTGATTAGCCTGAGGGTGAGGTACTAATTCACCTGAGGGAAAGGTTCTGATTAGCCTAAGGGCAAGGTACTGTTTAGCCTGAGGGAAATGTTCACTGGAATATTCATTGCGGTGTTTTATTATGTTATACCTGCCATGATAAAGCAAAGGCTTTGTATTGTTATTACCTGCTATTTTTTAGATAACCAATTTTAGTATTTTTTGTGGCACTATACAGGAGATTTTCGGTTGAGGATGGGTCTCAGGAAATTATATTTCAATTATATTGAATTGTTAAATAATAATTAAATGGTAATAGAACTGGTAGGATTAGATGATTTTGAGTACATCCAAGCTTTCTTCATTTTTTTACTGCACACCGTTGTTGCACATTTTCACTGTTAGTTGGGCACTTTCCTTTGGTGGTTGCCTACTAGGATTTATTTCTCACACCTTATTTGAGTCATGTATTGGGCCAAAAAAATTTATATTGCTGCTGTAGTTGATAAGGGAAAGACTCCCTATACAGGTACTTGATTGTTGTAGAGGAGTAGGAGAGCATGAGACTGATATTAGGCTTGCGATGTTTCTGAGTTCATGTTGCACTATTTTAGTTTGTTTTGCGGTACTTGGTACATTTTACTATATTTTATTTGATTGCAGTGTATCCTGTTTTGACTGCTTTTTTAGAAATATATCATTTTTCAGCATCATATATATGACTTTTGGTTATCCCTTTTCTTTAGTACCATTTCCTTTTAGCTTTTTATTCATTATTTCTTATGCATTTGGGTATGTCTATATTTTTCGGTTGAACTACACTTTGACAAATGAGGGAATAGTTTCCCTACTCTCAGACCTAGGCCCTCACTGCTAGTCAGCTGCCTCTGGTGTTTGGGAAAATATGCTTGAGGTCATGTGACCGACCTGGTTCAGGCACCCATTGTGTGGCACCTGGATCCGGGACATTACAAAGTGGTATAAAAGGAATTTATTTTCTTTTACCATTGGGTGACACAATTGGTTTGTGTTGTTCATATTTTTATATAGGGTTTTATTTAGTTTCAACCTGATGGGATCAGGGTATTCCATTTCATGCATCATTTAGTCACATGTTAGAATAGCATGACATGCATAGTTTCCATGCCATGTAGGTGCATTGGAAATTTCATGTTATTATGATAGATGATGTTCTAGAAAATTCATGTTGTAGTGATATATACCTTTTTAGATGTGCCTATTATTGGTAGGGTATTGTACATGTTACGGTTGGGTTTATATATGCTAATCATTGGTTCCTAAGAAGTATGGGCTCTCTTGGACCAGAATTTAGTGGATCATTATCCAATATTTTTGTTGTTTTATGTACTATAAATTGGAAGGTTGAGTGTTAAACTTTTATTCGTGGAGAGTATGGGCCCCCACAGATCGGAATATAGCATAATGACGCTTGAAATTAAAGGAAAAAGGGGCTCCAGTTTAGTTTCTGAAGTGTAATGTCTGGAATCCCAGACAACACGATGTGTGTTTCTATGAACACATGCCATGTACTGTTCTGTTTGGGAAGAAATGAAAAAAATTTAAGTACACGCCGTGTAGTTCCTAACCATGGCATAGGGCGTGTATACAAAAACATGGGATTGGAAACCTATAGACGGAACAGGCCGTGTACCGGTTGTACACGCCATGTCAGTTTGAACATGTGTCCACCCGTGTGACTAAAAAACACGGATAGAGAAAATAGCGATTAAACAAGTCGTGCATTGTCCGAACACGCAATGAAGTTTAATCTATGAATCCATCCAGGTAACTAACAACACGGGTCGGTGTTATAATTTCATGTACATTTTGTCTCCATATAGAAAACGTCGTGTAGTGTGTGCCATGTATCCAGCCATGTCTCGAACTACACGGGTCGGCGAATCTCGTTTGACACACAAAATGTACCGGTGGGACTTTCTCTCTAGTATAGACTAATGAAGAGACCGTGTAGACTTGGCCGTGTGGCTGGGGAGACGGAGTGGTGTCCACTCTAGGTGCGGGTGTCACACACCGTGTACCGAGGGTTGATACACGCCCAGGACAACATCAGAACACGACCATGTAATGGATTTTGGGTACATGCCGTGTAGACCTTATACAGGTTGTGTAGTCTCTTTTTTCCAGTTTTTGTGGGTTTGTTTTCCTTTCCGTTTGCACTCTTAAACGGAAAAGAGGACCACGCCAAAAAATTAAACTAAGGCATTTGATCGACCTTGTAGAGACATGACACCGAGACGACCACTGGGTGTTCTCCAAGAGAACGGAAATGATTGTACTCCAGAGATGGTATGACGTGGGATACTAGTGGATCCTCCAGCAATGCTAGATGAGACTCCAGCCGTTATACCTAACATAGGCGTGGATGCGAAGTTCCATGAAGGTTTCATGCGGTTCATGTAGACCTTCCAGGGAGCACCGCCGCTTTCCATATCTATGGCAGAGGTGACTCGTATATTCCAACAGCAGCATCCATATATGTTTTTAGGTGATGGAAAACCACAGGCTGTGGAGTCATGGATGGATTCAATATAGACTATCTTTGAACATCTTGATATGCCACCAAGGAGGAGGGTCAAACACGCTACTTATATATTGCGTTATTGCACCATGAGATGGTGGGATGTTACTTCCCAGACAAAGATTCACCAAGATATGGAATGGTAAGATTTTCAGGCAGTCTTATATGAATCTTTATTTACAAAGATGCTAAGGATAGATCAAGCTCAAGTGTTCAAGAATCTGCAGCAGGTCTCCATGTCAGTGATGGATTATTCTGCCTGATTCACCGAGCTACAACGTTGTTCACCTATTTAGGTGGGTGATGAGACATTGAGGGAATGTCACTTTAAGAATGGTTGTCAATATGACATCTGGGCATTGGTGAATGATTTCAGGATGCCTAATGTCACAACCCATCCTCGGGGCCCATGCCGTGAGTACCCCAAGCCCGCCTTCCATAGGCCAAGGGCGGGCGACTAGCACCAAAGGCGTAAAATCCCGATAACTGGGAAGACATTGCCTTTATAAAAGAATACAAGCACCACAGAGTACAAGCGGAAGCAAAAAACTAAGTACAAAAGAAATGTTGAAAAGTAAATGGGCCAGAATACAAACCCAAAAGAAAGTACGACTACAACTGAACAAGGTACAACAGGAAAAAGACAAACAGCTGGAAGAAGGAAGCAGCTCCTGGGTCGTCCTCCTCGAATCATACCTGAAGGGTAGGTACAGATAGCGCAGCTCCTGGTCGTCGACAATAGATCCTACATGAAGGGTAGGTAAACATAGCCTCTTCCACGCTCTCGTCCGTCAACCTCCTCTGCAAGTCGTCACGTCGTGTAGTCCACCTCCGGGTATTGACTCATCGTGTAGTCCACCTCCGGGTACAGACCAGTCCTCGAACACTCGGCCTCCGTAAGCACTGACCGTCGTTTACAACCAACACAACGAGGTGCAGGCATAGCCCGTGCAGGGGTGAGTATAACGATACTCAGTAGGGACCCCGAGACCCTCAAGGTCTCACAAAACCAACAAGGATAACCACAAGAAGATCTCAATTGATAACCTCTACTCAGATATATGCCCATACATATACCTAAGATATCAAGTAACCAATCTCAATAATGAGGAAACACAAGGATTGTGAAATCAACGGATAACCACTACCCAGGTATATGCCCGTACATATACCTAAGTTATCAAGTGACCAATCTCAATCATGAGGAAACACAAAGGTCAAAAGTCTCAGCTCAAACCAGGATTTTCATTATCGAAACCGTAACTGCGGAAAAGCTCCGTCTTCGGAGTGTACAGTGGTCCTGTCACGACTCCGAGGTACTGCTCACTAACCTAAGACTGCTGAAGTACTCCTCCATTCGAGTACCGCGGGCCGGCCACCTCACACAGTAGTGCTTCCCGCTGGGGTCTGCCACCCAAACACAGTAGTGCTCCCCCCTCATAGCCTAAAGAGGTACTCCTCCTGTCGAGTACCGCAGGTCTACCACCTCACATAGTAGTGCTCCTCCGCTGTGGGTCTTCCACCTCACAAAGTAGTGATCCCCACTGGCATACGTCAGTCACTCCGAATCGAATCGGACAAGCTGTCTTTAGGTCTCTGCCGGCTACACGGTCTCTGTACTCTGTACGCTCGTCTCTGGGAGGGTCCGCTCCAGGAGCTACAAGTCGATACTCCAAATATCTCAAAGTCCCATGAAAAAGTATCTCAAAGGACCGCCTTGTCATAGGGGTCTCAACGCAACAGTCGGTGCGTCAATCGGACGCCCGGTATGTGAGTTATTAGCCTTTTCGTCCCCGGGGCCCGGTTGGTTTTGTCAGAAAACCAGTCCATCCGTAACTCAACTATACCACAAACACTCATAGGGTATACTCATAGGGGTCGTTTCTCAACGTGAACAACAACGCCGCTGACGATTCTTCAAACGGACGTCCGGTCAGAAAGATATCAGCTTTTCCGTTCTAGGGGCCCGGTTGGATTTTGGGTACAATCCAACCCGGCCGTATCTCAACTGTATTCAAAACTCAGGCGAAGTATGCCAAAAGTTCCGTCTCAACATGAGGAAAACAACGAGACAGACGGTGTGTCAATAGGACGCCCGGTCTGTGAGTTATTGGCTTTTTTCGTTCCAGGGGCCCGGTTGGTTTCGTGAGCGAACCAACCCGATCGCACTCTGACGACATCCAAACCTCGAGCAGAGTAAGCCAAAAGATCCGTCTCACTTAGAGGAAATCAACAAAGTCGACAGCATGTCATTCGGACGTCCGGAACTCAAGTTACAAGCGTTTCGGCTCCAAGGGCCCGGTTGTTTTCATGTACGAACCAACCCGGCTGAACACAAAGTTCTTCGAAACCTTGACTGCGATATACAGAAATGACCGTCTCGATCCCAGGATCATGATGCCGCTGACGGCGAGTCGTTTGGAGGCCCATGGCTCATGTTACTGGCATTTGACCGAAAGTGGCCCGAAAATGGGGGTCTGGGCCCGGGGCGACCCGAACCGGGGCGACCCGACCCGGGTCCGACCCGGCTGGGCCCGGCCCGGCCCGGCCCGACCGGCCTGCCGCGGCTTGGCCAGCGTGGCCGAGCCGAATTGCGGGCGGGGTGCACGGATCCCCCGCCCTTCGCCGCTAATTGAGGCCGGAGGTTCGCCGGCCGCCGCCCTTTCCGGCGGCGCGCCGCCGCGCCGGTGTGGCACGCCACCGCCGCCTTTCGCGGAACACCAGACGCGCTCCGGTGGTCCGTTCCTTCTTCCGTCTTCGCCTATGGTCCCCCCGGGACCCCACCTTCACTGCGAAGGGATTTCAACGCCCAAAAGGTCTGCTTTGTCGTCGCTCGTCAATCCGCACGTCAAAAATGGAACGCGCCATCTTCGTGGTTCTTCGGCGCGGTATGATGGCGTCGTGTCCTTGTTCTTTCTTTTCACGGTGCGGTGCGACGGCGTCGCGTAATACTTGCCATGTGATTCTTGTGTGGTGCGACGACACCACGTCATTCCGCTCCATCCCCAAGAATCAAACATGAACATCGGAGGAGGGTCGGTCATGTTTGTGCGGTCCGACCCCCTCGCGTTTTTCGATAACAATAGTTTTTAAAATTTCATGAAGAAAATCAGGAATGTAACATGAACAAAATAATTAATTACAATCCCCTACCTCTGTTCAGGAATGGTGTTCGTCAATGACCCGCGGAAGACAAGCGTCGCGGAGGTCGGGCATCGGGGGAGAACGTCGACGTCGCGAAGCGGGATTCGGAGTCGTTGATGGAGATTCCGTCGCGGAAAACCGTCACGGAGGAGACGACGTGGAAGAAGAACGTCATGTCGAGGAAGAACCATGTTCTTCAGCAGAGAAGTTCTTTGTTGAAGAATGGTGTTCTTCACGTTCTTCACTGATTTTGAAGAAGGTGTTCCTTAGCTTTTTCTCCATAAATCTCTCAAACAACCCAACACCAACCCCTAATAAAATAAGTTCAAAACTTATTTTATAAACACAACAAATCATTTGAAATTCAATTGTTTGAATTTCAAAAACTTACATGTAAATCACCAAATTAAATACCACAAGTTGTCAAATATTAAAGAAGGTGAGTTAATGGGGTGTTAGGAATGTGAGGGGTTAAGAGGGGTTAGGGAGTTAGGGAAAATTTGAAAAGGTGGGGGGTTCGTGTGGGCCCCACACTTTTAATTATCCACACATGGGAAGTTGGGTGGATGTGGGCCCCACCACCAACTTCCCATCGGAGAAACTAACCACCTTGAAAAAGAAATAAACTTGAACTAATAATTTTATTTACTTTTTTAATTAAACCCCATTAATTAACTTCTTCTCCTGCACAAACGCAACTACGATAAAGGTTCCCTTAAGCTATTACCGGCGTTGCGAGTTCATCGGTGCCATCAGATTTCAATTTTGAGCACCGGTTCAAAAGATAGAAAAACCTGCTCGCTCGTTCAGTGAATGTACCCGAGCCAAACTTCGGAAATTAATTCCGGGCACACCGGGCCTCGGAATCAGGCGCTGTCAGAAACTGCGTTCTTGTACAATTTCAAAAAAAATTAATAAAAAAGTTTCCTTGAAATTTCCGGGTCTTTACATTACTCCCACCTCAGGGCTTTACGTCCCCATAAAGCTTCAACACAACTAGGGTCACAAAAGCGGTACAGAGCACGCATCTGAGCCTTCCTCTCCCATGTGCTTACCTGGAGGTTCCCGTACTACCAGAGAAAGCTCGCACGAGGAATCGATCGTCCTCGTAGGATCCACTGCTATCGATCCTCGATCCCCACTAGAACCTCCGTGAAAGACACCCCATCGCCATCGTCCAGCTTCTCATGGTCGATGATATGCGGAGGGTCGAGCACGTATCTGCTCAGTTGAGATACCTGGAAAACGCCATGCACCTAGTGCAACTGAAGTGGATGGGTCAAGCGGTAAACCACCTCGCCTACCCAGCTGAGGACCTAGAAAGGTCCGTTGAACGTCGGAGATATCTTTCCTCCTTAGCCACATCTCCGTAAACTTTGTCGAGGTGAGACTCGTATTAGGACGTGATGGTCATCGTCGAACTCTAGAGGCCTCCAAGTCCTGTCATCATAAGGCTTCTGTCGGCCCTGTGCCGTCCTCATCCGCTCTTGGATAACCTGGACCTTCTCTAGTCTCACAAGATCTGCTATGATTTCTTCCTTGCCGATAAGAGAAATCTGGTCTCATCCCCTGGATGAACCACATTCGTTGCCTAATACAGTCAATCTTGACATGAATGATGCATTCATGCCATGGATGACGTCGTAAGGCCTCGACGTAACTACCAAGAGATCCAACTGTCACTCTCGCCTCCAAGGGTCGAGTAACACTTTCGGCATCTGTGTGTGGTCACTAGGTCTCCTTCAGTAGAAAACTCGAAAGTGAGGGTCAAGTCAACAGTCTTAACCGGGACCACTCAGTATCAACCAAACAAAAGGACATGAATGCAAACAATGATAAGTGTATTTTTATTATTACAGCGCACAGTACAAGACACAAAGCAACTACAGACAAACATCAACAATACCAGAAGCAACAGGATCAATAGCCTCCAGGTCGGAAGCTAGTCTCGCTCCTGTCCATCTGCTTCCGGAGCTCCATGACCATATGCCTCAGCTGCCTGGAGCTGAGCTCTCCCATGTCCTCCTGTCCCCTGTGGTCTGCCCTGATCGAACCTCTACCTCTGCCTCAGAGGTTTTTCTTTTAACTGCTGGTTATCTGCATTGCGGGTCAGACAGTCACGTGCCATGTGACCAATTCCACCACAGGAGTAACACTTCATGGTAGGTATGGCTCTATCACTTCCCTTGGTGCCTTGCACTACCGACCCTGAGTCACGCGGTCGACCACCTGTAGGTATGGTCCTCTTGGTCCCCTACGTCATCTGTCTACTACCCGCTACAGAAGACTCTACCGCATGCCGGCTAGTGGTGGGTCTTGCTATTGGAGACTGCTCAGCAAGGAAACTCTCCACAAACAGGGCTCACTCCAACACTCCTGTCTGCGTCGGAATGTTGTGTGATACATCCGAAGCTCTGATCTCCCGCCTGAGCCCCTGCTCGACGGTTCGGGCCCTGAAGAACGGGTCCAGTACCATATCTGTGGAGTAGCGCGAGAGGTCTGTGAATATCGCTGATTACTGCGCCACGGACATGCTGCCCTACCGCAGCTGATGTAGCTCCTATATACGCACCGCTCGAAGGGTGGCTGGTACAAACTCTTCCCGGAACAGGCTCTCGAAGTCTACCCATTGAAGTGTCACCTCGTCATGCATCTGAAGCATCAGGATCCACTATCTGCCTGCTGCTTCCTAAAGAAGGCTGGTAGCAAGTATCACCATGAAACCTGCTGGCGTCCCCACTAGCCTGAAGGCTCTCTCCACATCCTCCAGCCCATCCTCAGCCGCCTGCGGGTCCGTCCCTCCATGAAACCTGGGTGGCCTCTGGCGCTGTAACTCATGCAGTGCGCTCAAGCGACGTGCATCCTCTGCTGCTGGGGCTGGTTGCATCGGTTGCCCAACGGGTAGTAGTACCGCTGGTGCCTCCATTGGTGCCTCAACTAGGATAGGGCCATGTACTAAGGCCTCGTCACTCGGAGGGTTGTCAGTATGTACCACTCTCGGGGCTCTAGCTGGTCGTCCATGGGGAGGCATCATGAAAGAAACAACGTGACATGGTCAAAAAGATTATCCCTGGTGAGCTGACCTGGTTTGAGCTGACATTAAAATAAAACTTCTCGAAAACACACACACAATCAATGTTTTCATGCACAAAGTCGGAAATCAGTTGTTAGGGTCCTGGTGTTTGGATACGTCGGCCGCCCACACCAACACTGGACTCCCTGGACTGAAAACCACACTCGGTACTCTTAACACTATTGCTTCGCAGAAAGAAACATCAGAGTTATAAGTTCTTCGGTAGAACCGACTCCTCTGATACCAATTTGTCACGACCCGTCCTCGGGGCCCGTGTCGTGACTACCCCAAACCCGCCATCCATAGGCCAGGGCCTGGCGACTAGCACCAAAGGCGTAAAATCCTGATAACTGGGAAGACATTGCCTTTATAAAAGAAAACAAGCACCACAGAGTACAAGCGGAAGAAAAACACTAAGTACAAAAGAAATGATGAAAAGTAAATGGGCTACAATATAAACCCAAAAGAAAGAATGACAAAAACTGAACAAGGTACAACAGGAAAAAGACAAATAGCTGGAAGAAGGAAGCAGCTCCTGGGGTGTCCACCTCAGATCATAACTAAAGGGGAGGTACAGATAGCACAGCTCCTGGTCGTCCACCACGGATCCTACCTGAAGGGTAGGTAAAGATAGCCTCCTCCATGCTCTCATCCGTCAACCTCCTCTGCGAGTCGTCACGTCGTGTAGTCCACCTCCGGGTACTGACTCATCGTGTAGTCCACCTCCGGGTACCGACCAGTCCTCAAACACTCGGCCTTCGTCATCACTGCCTGTCGTCTGCAACCAACACAACGAGGTATAGGCATAAACCCTGCAGGGGTGAGTATAACGATACTCAGTAGGGACCCCGAGACCCTCAAGGTCTCACTAAACCAACAAGGATAACCACAAGAAGATCTCAACAGATAACCTCTACTTAGATATATGCCCATACATATACCTAAGTTATCAAGTAACCCATCTCAATCATGAGGAAACACAAGGATTGTGAAATCAACGGATAACCACTACCCAGGTATATGCCCATACATATACCTAAGTTATCAAGTGACCCATCTCAATCATGAGGAAACACAAAGGTCAAAATTCTCAGCTCAAACCAGGATTTTCATTATCGAAACCGTAACTGCTGAAAAGATACATCTCTGGAGTGTATAGTGGTCCTGTCATGACTCCGAGGTACTGCTCACTAACCTAAGACTGCTAAAGTACTCCTCCTGTCGAGTACCGCTAGCCTGCCACCTCCCACAGTAGTGCTTCCCGCTGGGGTCTACCACCCAAACACAGTAGTGCTCCCTCCTCATAGCCTACAGAGGTACTCCTCCTGTCGAGTATCGCGGGTCTTCCACCACACATAGTAGTGCTCCTCCGCTGTGGGTCTTCCACCTCACAAAGCAGTGCTCCCCACTGGTCTACGTACGTCACTCCGAATCGAATCGGACAAGTAGTCTTCAGGTCTCTGCCGGCTACACGGTCTCCGTACTCCGTATGCTCATCTCTGGGAGGGTCCGCTCCATGAGCTACAAGTACATACTCCATGTATCTCAAAGTCCCACGAAAAGTATCTCAAATTACCGCCTCGTCATAGGGGTCTCAATGCAACAGTCGGTGCGTCATTCAGACGCCCGGTCTGTGAGTTATTAGCCTTTTCGTCCCCGGGGCCCGGTTGGTTTTGTGAGCAAACCAGTCCGGCCGTAACTCAACTCTACCCCGAACACTCATAGGGTATACTCATAGGGGTCGTTACTCAACGTGAACAACAACGCCGCTGACGGTTCGTCAAACGGACGTCCGGTCAGAAAGATATCATCTTTTCCGTTCCACGGGCCCTGTTGGATTTCAGGTACAATCCAACCTGACCGTATCTCAACTGTATCCAAAACTCGGGTGAAGTATGCCAAATGTTCCGTCTCAACAAGAGCAAAACAACGAGACAGACGGTGCGTCAATCGGACGCCCGGTCTGTGAGTTGTTGGCTTTTTTCGTTCCAGGGGCCCGGTTGGTTTCGTGAGCGAACCAACCCGACAGCACTCCGACGGCATCCAAACCTCGAGTGGAGTAATCCAAAAGATCCGTCTCACTTAGAGAAAATCCACAATGTCGACGGCACGTCATTCGGACATCCGGAACTCATGTTACGAGCGTTTCCGCTCCGAGGGCCCGGTTGGTTTCGTGTACGAACCAACCCGGCCGAACACGAAGTTCTCCGAAACCTTGAGAATGAAATACCGAAACGACCGTCTCAATCCAAGGATCGTGTTGCCGTTGACGGAGAGTCATTTGGAGGCCCGTGACTCAAGTTACGGTCATTTGACCGAAAGTGGCCCGAAAACAGGGGTCTGGGCCCGGGGCGACCCGAGCCCGGTCGACCCGAACCGGGTCTGACCCGGCGGGGCCCGGCCCCGCCCGGATCGGTCGGGCGCGGTCCGGCCCGACCGTCCGGCCGCGGCTCGGCCAGCGTGGCCGAGCCGAATCGCGGGCGGGGTGCGCGGATCCCCCGCCCTTTGCCGCTAATTGAGGCCGGCGGTTCGCCGGCCGCCGCCCTTTCCGGCGGCGCGCCGCCCCCGCCGGTCGTCGTCGCAACCGCGCCGGTGTGGCGCACCGCCACCGCCTTCTGCGGACCACCGCACGTGCTCCGATGGTCCGTTCCTTCTGCCGTCTTCGCCTATGGTCCCCTCGGGACACCACCTTCACTGCGAAGGTATTTCAACGCCCAAAAGGCATGCTTCGTCGTCGCCCGTCAAAAATGGAAGGCGCCGTCTTCGTAGTTCTTCGGCGCGGCGTGATGGCGTCGTGTCCTTGTTCTTTCTTTTCATGGCGCGGCGCGATGGTGTCGCGTAATACTTGTCGTGTGATTCTCGTGAGGTGCGACGGCACCACGTCATTCCGCTCCATCCACAAGAATCAAACATGAGCATAGAAGGAGGGTCGGCCTTGTTTGTGCGGTCCGACCCCCTCGCGTAATTCGATAACAATAGTTTTTAAAATTTAACGATGAAATTCAGGAATGTAACATGAACAAAAGATTTAATTACAATCCCCTACCTCGGTTTTGGAACGGTGTTCGTCAACGACCCGCGGAAGACAAGCGTCGCGGAGGTCGGGCGTCGGGGGAGAACGTCGACGTCGCGATGCGGGATTCAGAGTCGTTGACGGAGATTCCGTCGTGGAAAACCGTCGCAGAAGAGACGACGTGGAAGAAGAATGTCGTGTCACAGATTCGTCATCGCGGAAGAACCGTGTTCTTCGGTGGAGAATTTCTTCGTTGAGGAATGGTGTTCTTCGCGTTCTTCGCCGATGTTGAAGAAGGTGTTCCTTAGCTTTTTCTCCAAAAAGATCTCAAACAACCCAACACCAAACCCTAATAAAATATGTTCTAAACTTATTTTATTAACACAACAAAGCATTTGAAATTCAATTGTTTGAATTTCAAAAACATAAATGTAAATCACCAAATTAAATACAACAAGTTGTCAAATATTAAAGAAGGTGAGTTAATGGGGTGTTAGTAATGTGAGGGGTTAATAGGTGTTAGGGAGTTAGGGAAAATTTTAAAAGGTTGGGTGTTCATGTGGGCCCCACACTTTAAATTATGCACACATGGGAAGTTGGGTGGATGTGGGCCCCACCACCAATGTCCCATGGGAGAAACTAACCACCTTGAAAAAGAAATAAAATTGACTTAACAATTTTATTTACTTTTTTAATTAAATCCCATTAATTAACTTCTTCTCCTGCAGAAACGCATCTACGGTAAATGTTCCCTTAAGCGATTAATGGAGTTGTGATTTCATCGGTGCCATCGGATTTCAATTCTGAGCACCAATTCAAATGATAGAAAAACCCGCTCGCTCGTTCAATGAACGTACCCGAGCCAAACTTCGGAAATAAATTCCGGGCACACCGGGCCTCGGAATCAGGCGTCGTTAGAAACTGCATTCTTGTAAAATTCCGAAGAAAATTAAGAAAAAAATTTCCTTGAAATTTCCGGGTCTTTACACCTAATGTGCATGAAATTGTGAACCAGACACTGATTTCTGAGCGGAACCTATGGGATGCTAGTGGTGCAGGCCATGGTGGCTCAAAACAAGTTTCTGGTACTATCTCAAACGGTTAGAGGAACATGCATATGGATTTCTCTCACAGTGGGAGTACTAGCTAGAAGAATTATTCAGGTGGCCCAATAGCATGTTACCAGTGTGTTAATGAGGGGAACAAGATACATCATTGTCCACATGACCTAGTGGAGTGCTGAACATGTGGCAAGGCGGGCCATATCTAGTGTTTTTGCAGGGCATTTCCACTAGTGACTATTGAGAGGGGTTCTGTGCAGACTTTGTGTGCAAGAGCAGGGCCAAAAGCTTCTTACCAGTCAGGGAATTGGAATACGTCAGGATTTTTAGGGTGGGGTGGTGGTCATGGCCATGGTAGCCAGACACCAAGATCTCATAGACAGTAGGGCAGGTCATCTCAGGGTAGCCAGGCTGTGTCGCAGGGCCGCGACACTGGGCAGGCATATACAGTGAAACAGACCCAACATGAGTAGGATCTCGAACCATCCACTATCAAAGGGACCATTATAGTTGCTTCTGTTTTGTCTTATTCACTTTTTGTTACTAGTGCTATACATAGCTTTATATATATACCTATTTTGGAGAACGTTGGGCTCTGTGTTTATTCTTCTTCGGATATCATGACGCTAGACACTCCGTTGGGAATTAGAACGGTAGATGTGCGTCATAGAAAGTAGTGCACCCTAGAGGTTGGTGGGTGTCACTTTCTATGTAACCTCTATATCATATATATGACAGCCTATGATGTCATTCTCGAGATGGACTGGTTTGTACCCTTTCAAGACATTGTTGATTTCTATCGTCGCAGGGTGAGTTTCACATCACGAGAGGGCATAGAGTTTCTATAAAAGGGTGAATGGGATGTCCAGGCGACCTGAGATGGACCCAAGCATCATGGGCTACGTGGAGTGACAACCTAGATTGCGAGATTATATCTGGACGACCAGGGAACATGTCATATGGATTTCCCTCCCTTGGTTAATAATTTTAGGGATGGTTTCCTGGAAGAATTTTTAGGTCTACCTTTAGAGTGAGAGGTGGATTTCTCTATTGATCTTGTTCCAGGAGCGTCACCGGTGTCCATTCCTCTTTACAGGAAGGCTATGCCATAATTTTTTGAGCTCAAGAGGTTGTTAGAGGAGTTACAGGAAAATGGTTTCATCCGACCCAGTTCTTTTCATTGGGATTCGCCTATCCTATTTGCGAAGAAGCCGGATGGTACCGTCAGACTTTGTGTGGATTATCAAAAGCTGAACCAATTGATGATCATGAACCGATATCCCTTACAAAGGATTGATTATCTATTTGATAAACTTTGAGGAGCACGATTATTCTTGAAAAATGACTTGAGATCCATATATCATTAGTTGTGCGTTATACCATCGGACATAATGCCTACAATCTTTTGGAGCAGATATAGTCTACATGAGTACTTGGTCATGTTGTTTGGACTCACAAATGTGCCACTAGTTTTCATGGATCTGAGGAATCGTGTGTTCCTTCCATATCTGGAATTTTTTGGTAGTCTTCGTGGTTGATATCTTGGTGTACTCTCACACTCAACACGACCAAGCCACCCATACTGAGATCATAATGAGTACACTGAGTGTAACACACAAATATTTTAGGAGAATTATTCTTTTTAATTTCTTTGCTGTCTTTTGTTGTATGTTTCACCAAGATTATTTTGCGCTATACCCAACATCATATTAGCTTGTAGTATACACAACACAGTTCCTGGCCTATGTTGCACACAATTTCATGTTCTTTAGAATAAAATTCATTTTAAATAACACCAAGAATGGATTTTGATCAATGTATAACTGAAATATATTATATGCAACACCAAATTAGCCTTTCCCTAGACGCAACCCTGACTTGGCATGCATTATACGCGGAAGTGACCCTCCTCGATAGTGTGTGTTGTACGCAATACTGAGTTCTATTAAACGATATATTATTATAATATTATTATGAACTAGTTTTTATGAATAGTATTAACTATATATTGAATTTTATAACATTATCATTCATATTACACATTTTCCAGATTAGGGTATGAGAAAAAAATAAATTTTTCTGTTAAAATAATTATTTTTTAATAAATGTAGTTCTGCCTCATTTTGATGGCACACCCATTTTAAATCTAATTTTTAACAAGTTTATAAGTTAAATTTTACTAAATGAAATTCTTCTTGTGAATTATGATATTAAAATTTACGTTGGATCATGTTTTGATATTTTTCTGATAACATTCATATTTTGATGAATAGAAAAAAACAGTAAATTTTAATTAAAAAAAAAATTTCATTGAATTAATTTATATGGTTAAATTATAATATTTAATGGTTTTAAAGTATAAATATAATAAATTTTTACCATTTAATATAATGTATTTAATTATAATTAATTTTACATTGAATTCATATGTAAAAACATTTCAATATTTTGCAATGTTTTAAATAAAAACACATTTTTTCCACAACGATATAAATTTTAAATTAATTAATGCATATTCTATGTCTTGAATTTGGAAAAATTAATTCCATATTTGGAACCAGTAGGTACAAATTATGTTAACAGGATAGTTTTAATTTTTGGGCATTATGAATAGTAAATATGATAAATTTTATTTACCACAGTTAAAGGTAAATCAGGAAATTAAGGGTAACAATAATATTTTAAAATTATCCTAACACCTGAAAAAATTCTATTGGATAAATATAAGTCAAAACATATAACCTAAGGGTCGAAATATATTCATTTCATATACTTTTGACCATGAAAATGATTTAATTATTATTAAATTGAAAGAAAGTGACAATATGTCACTCTCTTATATCTTATAAGTGTAACAATTTTAATTGGGTGATAAACTTCATAAAAAATCATACATAAATAGTATCCAGAAATATAATAAAATTATATAAATCATGATAATATATTTATTATTTTTATGGATTAATTAATTATCCTTAATGATGACACAACAGTGTTGTAGAAATTATTTTATTGATTGAAATATCAAATAAATGATTTTAAAAATATTAAAATAAATATTATATTAACTATATAATGTGATCCACGAATTTTATAGACAAATATGACATCTTATTAATCTATTAAATATATTTTTTCAAATATATTATTTGTCTGGATTTTATTTAAAGGCAAATAATTGAATAGTATCAAAATTCACACTAGTGTTATTTTATAAAAAAACATATTATAAAATTGTTTAAAAATCTCAAACATATTTAAAATTTATAAATTGAAATTTATATGGTCTAAAATGTTATAAATTATCCAATTATGGACAATTAACAAAATATAATAAATTATTTATAATAATTTAAAGTTAAGAATATTATTACCACAAATAAATTTAAATAGATTAAATAAGGATAAACCTAGTCGATATGGTTTAAAATAAAATACCAACATGCCCAAATTTTATTGATTATGGATATTAAAAGCCTATATCATATAATATTTTAATTGAGTCATTTTTGAGGTTTTTATGTGAGGTTTGAATTTATTATAAATTAATATTTTTTAGAATTCCAAAAGTACCCCTCTCCTCCCTTATAAAAGGGAACCTCCCCCCTCTCCACATATCAACATTTTGTGCATTAAAGATCAGTCTAACCCTATCCATTTCTATTATACAATTCATTAGAAACCTACTAGATGTACTTGTCTTCTTCAAAGACCAACTTCAGTGCCCTAAGGGGTGGTTAAGAAGAGGCGCGTCGAGGAAGAGGTAATATCCTCTACCGATTATTTCAAATTTATTTCTTATTCTACTTCGTCGTATTTTTTGTTTCTTTATAAAGTGATCACATCAGTATCAATAATATACTGATATGTTATTATAAATATGAAACAACCCTATTTCACCTTCTATCCATCCTATGAAAAATGAAATCACCGCGTCTACGTAAGTACGACTTATCGTCTCCACGCAGTGGTGTAATCTGTTCTTCTATCACCACCTTACATGGATGGGTATAATGGTGGAAATAATAACTATATATATTTTTTATAACCTGATACTAATTCTGAGATATTATATCACCCACCCCAATTCCATTAAATAATTATGAGAACGATATCATCGCTCGTGCGTACTTACAGATTACCATCTCCACGCAGCGATGAGATTCATTCTCCATGTTAACCATTCAAGATTTGTTAAAATGTATATATAATGAATAATAATAATATATTTTCAATAATAATTCTACTATATTTATGTATATATATATGTCATCTCCTTACTTCCATTCAATACGATAAGGAAATGAAAACAACATTCATGCGTACGTATGGCCTACTATCTCTATAAACGATGTTTTTCATTTCATTTATCTATCTATTATATATATATTCCAATTATATATGATATTTAAATCATTATTCACATTTTGTAAGTATGGAAGTCATGATATAAGAAATAATATCAAGAACAAAAAGTCTAAACACGTATAATAAATGAAATGATTTTACCCAAAACGCTGCTTTAATAAGGAATTGACAGAAGTATGAGTAATATAATATTATAATTGAATTATATATGAAATAATAAATATTATTATGGTTATTTTAAATGTTAATAAAATCGTTAAACCCATTGTACTAGATTATCAGACAAATACTGAAAAATTGGACATAAGTTAAGGGATAATTATTCCAATCTCATTCTTATCTGAGATCATTTATTTGTAAGTATTTATTGTGGCTATGTTTATCATGCATTTCCATATGTTCTAAAAATGTATTCATAAAATGATTAATATTCTTCCATGTTTGTATAAATTCATTTTTACCCTTTTTTGACTTTTACCACAAGGTATGGAAGTAATCTTTCTTTTTTTACCATACTATGTACTTTTTGACTTTTCCAAAAAAAGTACGAGGAGAATGTTTTTTAACTTCTACGGTATTAATGGATATTTATGTTTTCATAACTCCTTATTCTCATGATGCTTCCAATACAAGATTTCATGACTATTTTCAAAAAAATCATTTTCTTTTAAAATTTCCTGGCATTTTGTGAAAAGAAAAAGACTTTGAAGGAGAAATGATATTTTCCTAAAGAATTCATTTCAAGTGTTTTATCAAAACTATTTTCCATATAAAATGTCATTGTTTTGAATTTTTATGTTTAAATTATATTGTCTCTATCATTTACATGGTTTTCTTCTTATAATGATTAAATGATATCTATTTGTTTTATATGGATTATGTTATGATGAGATGATGTTTATGAATACCATTTTATTCTTTGCATTATGATGAATGATTTATGTTTATTTTATGGAACCAGTAAGAATGATTTCATTATGAGATGGGTGGGACCTATATCTCCCCCAAATGCAATGGGTAAATATTGATATCTCATGAGATATACATGGTTGGAACAGAAAGTAAATCTGGTTCTGTAATATAGTGATGGAATGGGAAATAATCCCGGTTCAGTAATGGACTTTGTCCACTATAATGGTCTTGACAGTAATTTCTTGGCTACTATGGAAATCATATCATTTTAATAATGGGTTTCCACAATTCCATGTTTTATTCCCATTCAAATTTATCATCATGAATGTTCTTTTTTGATCTATACCTTATGTAATGTCATGATTTATGTCATTCCTCAATATGTTGATGTTTTATGTTTCTGTTTTTAAGATCAAATGTTTATGGATTATTTCTATGTTCTGAATGTTTATCCTTACGGAGAATTTGATCTCACCCTTTTTTATGTTTTTTTTCAAGATATAAAGAAATGTTTTAGGTAAGAAAAAAAAGGGGAATATATTTATCGTAGATTTTTATGACCTTTCACCATTATTAGAAGATTATGTTTCGAGTTTCCAAAGACACTAAACTAACATGGTCTTTGGCTGTCTTCTTGTGTCATATATTATGTTTTCCCCAAAAGTGATGTAATTTCCATGAACATCAATCTTTGGGTCTTTACAGTTGGTATCAGAGAGATGGTTTAGTTAATCATTGGAAACTAGGATGCGAAATATTTAGTGAGATACCTAGAAATATTTCTAAGGTATGTCTAGGTATGTCCCTAAGGCTAAGTGTAAGTATATGTTATAGTACTAGAATTATGCTAACAAATATAGAATTAAACCTGAAATGATTTATATTGAAGGTACTCCCCCTTTATTATGGTGTTTTCCTAGCAAGATTTTTGCCTCTCACACTATTCTATTTGGGTTTTAGATAATGGCTGGAACCCGAACAATCTGTGTTGATCAATGTAATGGACAATTCAATGATTGTCCTCCTGAACAAACCAATGTTATGGGAGATGGAGTTCAAAATCTTATAGCTATATTTACAAAATATATGAATCATTCTGGAATTCCAAATGAGCAGAGAATGGAACAATATTCTATTGATCACTTCATAAGGCAACACCCACCTTCTTTCAATGGGTCTTCTGATCCACTTATTACTGAACAATGGATCAGTACTATTGAAATGATATTTTACATACTTCGCTGTTTAGAACAAGAAAACATAATTTTGGATATTTACCATTTAGAAGGAGAAGAAGACCAGTGGTAGACTCTAAATAAGAATACAAGTCATCAAGATGAAATTGAATCCAGGGAATGAGAGAGTTAAAGAGATTGATTCTCAATAAGTACTTCCCTCATATTCTTCGAAAAAATATGGAAAAGGAGTTCCATTAGCTTAATAAAAACGATGATGAATCTGTGTCTATATACGAGGAGATTTTTACAAGGCTTGCAAGGTATGCATCTGGAATTATCATCCAACCTGAATGTAATGTTGATCGATTTTTTAGTGGCTTAAACCTTGTCTTTGAAGGGAATTAGCTATAAAAGACATTAGTAGCTATGAAAAAATTTTGTGATGTGTAATCAAGGTAGAACTAGAAGTTGGTGTTACATATCAATATCATGGTTTTCAAATGAAACGAAAGATGGAGAACAAGGAAAAATCTCAGAACAATGGTGAAAAGAAGATGAATGTTTTATTCAGCTCAAAGTATTGAAACAAGCATGGTGGAGATTTACTAAAATGTACTAGAGAATGTTTCAAGTGTGGAAAATAAATTCATCGAGCATCTGAGTGCCTAAGTAATGGGAAAAAGGATTCCAATGACGTGAATAGAGAAGAGACTATAGAGAATGTACCACTAACACTTGAATTCTACAAGTGCAATGAAATGGGGAATTATGGTAATCAATGCCCTAATCCAAGGGTTAATGATGATCGATGTGAGAAACCTCTTAAAGAAAAGGACAAAGGGAAGTCACATGCTATCACTATTTGTGATGTTGAGTATTTTAATGAAGTGATGGAATGATTAAGTTTTTATGTAATGAGATTTCAAAATAGTATCATGGAATCTCATTTACAGTATTATGGAATATTTGAATATTTTTTTATTGGTTTATTCTGGTTTTCAACAATTATATGGTATCAGTAACCCTGAAAAATTACTGAAATATTTTTGGAAAGAAGATGATATGCGCATATAGTAGTAATATGGAGAAAATAATATGGTTTATATTATTAATGAGCTCATGACTGATAAAAAGACAAAGTGATATCATGGTTTGAGTAGTGATATCATGGTTTGAGTATATAGAATTTTTGGGATTTTGGTATATGGAATGAGTTAAATTTTAACTACATTAATGTGTTCATTATGGTTATATGGTAATTCATGTTTCATGAAAATACACTATTAAGGTATTTAGGTGTTTGGAATGTAACCAAAAAGTTATATCTTATGATATATGTGTGATAAATGCTTGTATTCACATTCTTGATATATTACCTTTCAAGTAATTTTTTTCTTTATAATATGAGCTTGGACAGAAGTATTTTGGATAAGAATAAAGAGTGAAATAGATTATGTTGGACATAAGATAGTATTTTTTATGTCTAGAACTGATTTCGATATTATTGATAGAATGTTATAATATTATAGTTTTAGAAAAAGGACAACTTGCAGGATGGGTGACAACCCATCACGCCAGACAAGGTTGCGGGAATTAAACCCACAACTGATGTGTGACAAGCCATTGTCTCCTACCACTGGCCGACACGAAATCCTTGTTTATTTGAAATTGGTTTTATTTTATTAAGTAGTATGATAAATTAAGTATAAGTCTATTTTTAGAATCATATACGGTTAATCTCACCATAGATGGAATTATGTATATTTAATAATTTGTGCTACACTTTTTGTGCTAGAGACAGATGGAATGACCTATCATTATATCAAATGATCTACTAATATTTCAATAATGACAAATTCAACTTCATTTCATTAAATTATAGATAAAGTGGAAATTGTTCATGTAATGACCAACGATGATATTACACATAAATCAAGTAAGTATTTATCATTATTTGAAAATTCATCAAATTTAGGTAAATGATCTTGAAATCCAAAAAAAAATTCCTAGTACTCTCATATCAGATGAATCAGATGGTACCTTAGATCATCACAAATTTATGGCTTTGTGAATGTTGGATTTTTCATAGCCATGTTCTCTACCACTCTTCATCAGAACATGATGGTTAAATTTATCATTTATATCCATATTTTCCCCTATTTTATCTTATGTGGAAACCCTTTTCCAAGTTACTTTGGTTGAATATTATGTTTCTAACATTCCTTTTTAAAATTAAATTTTATGTATTCCTTTTTACAATGTTGGTTTCTAGGAATGAAACATTCAAGTATAAATCCATTTATAAACTCGATGAATTTCGAAGGAGAATTTCATTTTAAGGGGGGGTATAATGTAACACCACGATATATTAAGAGAAGTATTCATTTTAATTTATTTGATGTAATTTGTTGTAAGCTTCAACAAGATTAGCATTTGCTATATGTAACACCGTATTAGCTAGTAGTATATACAACACTATTCTTGGCTTGTGTTGCAGACAATTTCAAGTTCTTTCAAAAAATATTCATTTTACACAACACAAATTATAGAGTTTTATCAAAGTATAATAGAACTATATTATACGTAACACCAAAGGAAGCTTTCCCTAAACACAACCTTGACTTGTCTTGCATTACACGAAAGAGTGACCTTCCTCGATAGAGTGTGTTGTACGCAATACAAAGATTCACTAAACAAGATATTATTATAATGTTATTATGAACTAGCCATTATGAATAGTATTAAATACATTTTTAAATTTATAATATTATCATTCATCTTAAAAATTTTCTAGATCATGTTATGAGAACAAAAAAAAATTCGGGTCAAATAAATATTTTTCAAAAAAATGCAGTTTTGCAACCTTTTTATGGACCATCCATTTTAAATCTTATTTTTAACAAGTATTTAAGTTAAATTATAAAAAATAAACTTCTTCTTTTGAATCAAGCTATAAAAAATTAGGTTGGATAAAGTATTGATATTTTTTTGATAATAATATTATTTTGATGAATTGTAAAAATACGCTAAATTTTAATTAAAAATAACATTTTTCATAAAAATAATTTATGTGGTTAAATTATAATATTTATTGGTTTTAAAGTATGAATATAATATATTTTTGAAAATTAATATAATTTATGTCAATTTCATTAATTTTACGTTGAATTCATATATAAAAACATTTCAATCTTGTGCATGGTTTTAAATAAAAACATGTTTTTCCACAACGAGATTACGTTTAAATTAATTATTACATATTTTGTATCTTGAATTTGGAAAAATGGATTCCATATTTGGAATAAGTGGGTATAAATTATCTAAATATGGTAATTTTTTTTTGGGCATTATTAATATTAACTACGTTAATTTTTTTTTACCACAGTTAAAGGTAATTCAGAAAATTAAGGGTCATAATAAAATTCAAAAATTACCTTAACACATTCCAAAATTCTGTTGGATGAATAGAAGTCAACCCATATCACATATGGGTCGGAATAGATTAATTTAATGGTCTTTTTTCCATGAAAATGTTGTAATTATTATTAAAACCAAAGAATGTGACAACATGTCACTCTATTATATCTTAAAAGTGTAACAATTATAATTTGGTTATAAACTGCATAAAACATTGAACATAAATAGTCTCTGAATATATAATTAAATTATCTACATTATGAAAATATATTTATTATTTTTATGGATTATATAATTATCATTAATGATGACACAATAGTGATGTAGAAATTATTTTATTTATTGAAATATTAAATAAATGGTATTAAATGTATTAAATTAAATTTTAAATGAACTATTTAATATTCTACACGAATTTTAGAGAAAAATATAACATGTTTTTAATCTATTAAATTTTTTTTTTGAATATATTCTCAGTGTGGATTTTGTTTAAATGCAAATAATTTAATAGTGTCAAAATTGACACTATTGTTATTTTATAAAAACAACATATTATAAAATTGAATAAAAATCACAAAAATATGTGAAAACTATAAATTGAAATTTATATAGTCTAAAATGTTATAAAGTGTGCTATTATTGAAAATTCACAACACATAAGTAATTATTTTTAACAATTTAAAATTTAGAATATTATTTCCACAAATAAAATTAAATAGATTAAATAAGGATAAATCAAGTTGATAAGGTTGAAAATACATTCCCAACATGTCTAAATTTTATAGGTTGATGATATTCCAAACCTATTTCATCTCATCTTTTAATTGAGTCATTTTTTGTGGTTTTTAATTGGTTTTTTAATTTATTATAAATTAATATTTTTTAGGATTCCAAAACTGCCCCTCTCCTCCCTTATAAAAGGGAACCTCCTACCTCTCCCCTTCACAAAATTTTGAGCTTTCAAGATCATCCAAACCTTGTACATTTATCTTCTACAATTCTATATAAACCTAATAAAGGTACTGGTATTCTTCAAATACCATATTTATTACCCTAAGTGGAGGTTAAGAAGAGGCGCGCCGAGGAAGAGATAATATCCTTTAACGATTCATTCAAATTTATTTCTTCTTCTACTTCCTCTTATTTAATTTTTTTCATTATAAAGTAATAACATCAGTATCAATCATATATTTATATGTTATTATAAATATTAAACAACCATATTTGACCTTCTATCCATCCTACGAAAAATGAAATCATCGCGCGTGCGTACGTATGACTTACCATCTCCACACCATGGTGTAATCTGTTTTTCAAACATCACCTTACATGGAAGGGTATAATGGTGTAAATAATAACAATATATGATTTTTATAACATTATACTAATTTTGAGATATTATATCTTCCACCCCATTTCAAATAAATAATTATGGAAACGATATCATCGCTCGTGCGTATGTACGGAATACCGTCTCCACGACGCGATGAGATTCATTCTCCATTTTAACCATAAAATAATGATTATAAAGTATATATAATGAATAATAATGAAATATATGACATAATAATTCTACTTTTTTATGTATATATATATATATATCATCTACTTACTTCCATTCAAGTCAATAAGGAATGGAAAACAACGTTCATGCGTACGTACGACATACCGTCTCCATGAATGGTGTATTTCATTTAATTTATCTATCTATCACATATATATCTATATATATCTATATATATACGGAATATATATGATATATAAATAATTTTTCACCTTTTGGAAGTAAATAAAATCAGGATATAATTAATAATATATAGAAAAACAAGTTCAAACACAGACGATAAAAGAAAAGATTTTACCGAAAACGCTTCTTTAACAAGGAATTGACAAACAAACGGTTAATATAAGGTCATAAGTGAATAATATATGATATCATAAATATTATTATGGTTATTTTAAAAGTTAATAAAATGTTTAAACCCACTATACAAGATTTTCTGACACATACTGAAGAAATTGGACATAAGTTAAGGGATAATTTTTCCAATCTCATTCTTATCTCAGATTATTTATTCGTAAGTATTTACTAGGGATATATTTATCATCAATATCGATATGTTCTCAAAATTATTTCTTATAAAGTTCACTATTCTTTACTGTATGTTTAATGTAATTTTTACCCTTATTTAACTTTTTCCACAAGGTATGGAAGGAATCGTCTTTTGTTTACCATACGAGGTACTTTATGACATTTCTAGCAAAAGTATGAGGATAATGTTTTTTTAACTTGTACATCGTGAATGGATGTTTACAGTTTCATAACTCCTTATTTTCATAAAGCTTCCTGTACAATATTTCATGATTATTTTAAACAAAATACTTTTCTTTTAAAATTGCATTGCATATTGAGAAAAGAAACTGATTTAGAATAAGAAAGGATATTTTCCTCATGAATTCAATTCAATTGTTTTATCAGTACTATTTTCCATCTAAGATGAAATTATTTAGTATGTTTATGTTTATAGTACAAAGTCAATATAATTTACATGGTTTTATTCTTTCTTATGATCAAATGATATCCATTTGTTTTATATGGATTATATTATGATGGGATGATTTTTATGAAACCCATTTTATTCTTTGGGTTATGATTAATGATATATGTTTATTTTGTTGCACAAATAAGAATTATTTCATTATGAGATGGGTGGGACCTATATCTCCCTCCATTTCATTGGGTAATGATTTATATCTCATTAGATTGACATGGATGGAACAGAAAGTAAATCCAGTTCAGTAATAAAAGGATGTAATGGTAAATAAACCCGGATCAGTAATGGACTTTGTCCACTATGATGGTCTTCACAGTAATGCATTGGATACTATGCAAACTATATCGTATTCTTAATGGTTTTCCACAATTCCATGTTTTATTCCCATTCCATTTTTTCATGATTAATGTTCATTTATGATCTACTCCTTATGTAATGTCCATATTTCTGTCATTGCTCAAGATTTTGATGTTTTATGTTCATTTTTTTACGTTCAAATGTTTATGGATTGTAATTATGTTCTCAATTTTTCCATTGCTAAGAATTTGAGTTCACCGTTTTTATGTTTTCTTTTACCCAGGATATAAAGAAAGGTTTTAGGTAAGAAAACAAAAGGGGGCGATCTTTATGGGAGATGATGAAGATCTTTCACCAAGATGAGAAGATTATGTTCCGAGTTTCCAAAGACACAAAACTAATATGGTCTTTGGGCGTCTTTTTGTGTCTTGTATTAATTTTTCTGTAAAATTGATGTAACGTCCATGTAAGCCAATATTTTAGTCTTTACACTTAGATAGTATCAGTTATATGCTAAACTCTAAAAGTTCCACTTTTGGATGGAGCAGATACACTTCATGGGGCATATTATCTCAGAGATAGGAGTTGAGGTTGACCCAGAGCAAGTGAGAGTAGTATTTTCCTGGGAGAAAACTAAGAACGTGTTTGAAATATATAGTTTCTTGAGGTTGGCTGGTTACTATAGGTGCTTTATACAAGAAATATCTTGCTTATCAGTGCTATTGACAGGTTTGACTATGAAGGGTATGAAGTTTGATTGGTCAAAAGCTAGTGATATAACATTTCAGGAGGCAAAGGGAAGGTTTAATTTACCACAATACATGATACTTCCAGAGAAAGGTAAGAACTATTCAGTATATTGTGATGCATCAGGTATTGGGTTGGGAGCAGTATTTATGCAGGGCGATTGAGTAGTTGGGTACGGGTCTCGGTAGTTGAGGCCACATTAGAAGAATTAACCGACGCATGATCTCGATTTGGATGTTGGTGTTCATGTGTTACACTGTTAGAGGGATTATCACTTAGGAGAACATTTTGTGGTATTTACAAACCAAAAAAGTCTTAAATAAATCTTTACCCACTGTGACCTAAATTTGAGATAGTGAAGGTGGGTGTAATAACTTAAGTCTTTTAACTTTGAGTTTTCATATACACCTAGTAACAGTAATGCAGTAGCTGATGCACTGAGTTGGAGTACTCAGATACAGGCAGTGCAGAAGGCCAGTGGTGAGTGGCAGCTTATGGATTTGTTCTCTTAGATGCATTTAGAGGTGCATGATAGTCAATGGAAAGCCTATATTTCATCTTTAGCTGGGACTTCTACCCTCCTAGATAGAGTGCCGATGAGAAAAATATTAAATTTAGAAGGCCTAGTTCTATGGGAGTCAGTGGAATGTAAGGACCCTCCCTCGGGTTGGACGATAGGTGATGATGAGGTGATACGTATCATTGGGTGGGTGTGGGTTCTAGGAGATATACAGGAGGATTTGATGCATGAATTTCAAGCTTCAACTTTGGCAATGCATCCTGGGGTTACCAAAATGTATCGTGACTTAAGATGTCAGTATTGGTGGCCGGGTATGAAAAGATAGGTATTTGTTTTTGTTGTGAGATGTTCCACCTATCAGTAGGTGAAGGCGGAGCATCGTAGGCCAGCCATACTATTACAACAGTTACCCATTCTGGAGTGGAAATGGGATGATGTCACGATGGACTTCATGACCAGGTTGTCGAGGTCACCTTGAGACAATGATGTCATGTGGGTTGTTGTGGGAATACTTTCTAAGGTACCTAAATTTTTGCCGATCAAGGAGACCTTTAGTGTTGACGAGCTCAAAAAGTTGTATATCTGATATGTAATACATCTTCATGGGGTCCCTCGTTCTATCGTTTCAGATAGGGATGCCTATTTACATCTCGTTTTTTTAGAGATTTCAAAGGGAACTGGGAATACAGGTGCTTCTAAGCATAGAATGCAACCCTCAGACTAATGGCCTGTCAAAGTGTATGATATAGGTGTTTGAGGACATGCTTCATACAAGCATCCTAGACTTTAGGGGCTCTTGGGAGAAGCACATGACCATGGTGAGGTTTTCTACATAAATAGTTTTCCTGAAACTATTGAGGTGGAACCTTACAAGGCTTTATATGGTAGGTCATGCCGATCACCATTGTTCTGGTTGGAGGTAGGTGAGATAAATTTACTGGGACCATGTCTTGTGCAGGAGTCTTTAGAGAAAGTCTAGTTGATTCAGAAGAAGATGGCTACTACACAGTATGGTCAGAAATCTTATGCTAAATGCCACAGACAACCATTGGAGTTCTGGGTCGAGGATCAGGTTTTCTTGTGTGTTTCACCAAGGATGGGACATAGCCGGACCAGGAGACAGGGTAAAATTTCACCAAGGTATGTGGGGCCATTTGAGATTCTAGAGAGGGTCGGGCTAGTTGCCTATCGGTTGTAGTTACCACCAAGGTACTGAGCCATGCACAACGTCTTCCCTGAATCCCAAATATGTCGTTATCACTCAGACCTGTTTGACATTTTTCAGAAAAACGAGGTTTAACATTTGGTGGATGCATCCTTTGAGGAGCATCTGATTCGTATTATTGATAGGAGAACAAAGGTTCTCTAAGACCGGTCAGTTCCCCTTGTATGGGTGCTATGGCAGCATGGTCGGGTGCAGGATGAAACATGGGTGCAGGAGAATAATATATGTTCTTAGTGGTTAGAGATGTTATCATTTTTATCTTCACCACCCTTGAATGGGAAATTCATGGATGAATTGGTTTAAGAGGGGAATTTTGGAAGAACATGGTTCTTATCTTTGAGGTACGAGTTTATTCTTTTCCTTTTTTCCATAAGTATTTTTTGAAAAATTAAGTGAAAATAGGGAAAAATACCAAAACATTGTGGGTACACGCCGTGTACTTTGGACGTGTGGGATGAGTATACAGGGCGTGTAGGCCTGTCGGTGATAAAGCATGTAAAAACTAACTACACACCATGTACATAGTATATACACATCATGTAATCAGTTGGCAGGTGAATTGTAAGTCAGTGGGAGTATCCTCCAGCGGAATTATAGTACACAACATGTACATAGTATTAAAAATCATGTAATCAGTTGGCATATGAATAGTAAGACGGTGGAGAGTTGCCTCCACTGTAAACTTAAAAAGAAATTTCATGCCCTGTAATTGAGAGTATACACCGTGTAGTTATGTTTAAAAAAAATAGGCAGTATCCTCCTCATTTGGAAGAGGAAGCTTAGGACTCAACGAGAGCTATGGGAGAGAATGTCAGAACTTTTAAGATCTTTGGACCACACACCCAGACTCTAATTCACTCACCGTATATCTTGTTTGAACCGCACAAGTGAATTATTCTATCTTCATAGACCTCACCTTCCAATTCTTTCCCTAAGGGGAGTTATTTTCATTTTAGCAAATAAATTATTATCTCAGATCTATGTTATTCTCCGTTGTTTTGGGAGTCACCATTCACATATATCAATCAGAGCAGATCACGGTAGGTGGTCTGGTGTTTATTTCCAACTGTTGAGTTGATTTTGTGTACTGTTGCGCTACAAGCCCATGTTTAGGGTGTCATAGGGCTGAGGCCTTAGTAGTTAATAAATCTATAATTGCATAGATAATCTAATTAACGTGAATAAAATTCTTTTTGGGATCATTTCCTTGATCCAGGGATACCCTGAGGGTGTGTTCCCCTTGTTTAGCCGTTTGTCTAGGATACCTGTGGGTATGCCGTAATGATAACATGTTTTCAGTTTTCGTGAGAGGAAATGAATTTATTACATTCTTATGTGTTAGGCTTGTCCCAGTTACTTTCATAGCCTGAGGGAAGTGTTATTCTTAGCCTGAGGGTAGTGTTCTGATTCACCTAAGGGCAAGGTTCTGATCAGCCTGAGGGCAAGGTACTGATTCTCCTGAGGACAAGGTTCTGGTTAGTATGAGGGAGAGGTACTGATTCGCCTGAGGGAAAGGTTCTGATTAGTCGGAGGGAAAGGTACTTTTTAGCTTGAGGGAAATGATCACATGAATATTCACTGTGATTTTTCATGTGTTATACCTGCCATGCTAAATCACATTCTTCTTATTGTTATTACCTGCTATTTGTTTGATAGCATGTTTTATTTTTTGATGTGGCACTATACAGTTGATTGTTGGCTGAGCCCGAGTCCTGGAAACTTATAGATCAATTATATTGAATTGTTAAATTATAATTAAATGGTACTGGAACCGGTTGGAGTAGTAGCTTTGGTGTACATTTTAGCTTATTAAATTTTCATTATCGCACACCATTGTTCCATATTTTCACTGTCAGTTTGGAATGGACCTTTGGTGGTTTCCAACTATGATTTATTTCTCACACCTTGTTTGGGTCATGTCTTGGTCCCAAAAATATTATATTGATGTAGGTGTTGATAAGGGAATGTGTCCCTAAACAGGTACTTGATTGTTGAAAAGGAGTAAGGGAGAATAGGACAGAGATTAGGATTGCGATGTTGTTAAGTTCATGTTTCCCTGTTTTAGTTTGTTTGGTTTTACTATGTACTTTGTATTGTATTTTATTTGATTGCAGTGTATCATGTTTTGACAGAATTCTTAGAAATATGACATATTACAACATCATATATATTATTGTTGGTTTAACCTTTACTTCAGTACTAGTTTCCTTTCATATTTGTATTGTTTACTACTTCCGCTTTTGGGTTTGTCTATATATTTCTGTTACACTACACATTGAAAAATGAGGGTATAGTTTCCCCACTATCCGACCTAGGCCCTCACTACTATTCGGTAGCCTCTGGCATTTGGAGGAAATGCGCTTGAGGTCATGTGACCAACTATGTTCGGGGCACCCATTGTGTGGAACCCAGATTCGGGATGTTACAATCATGAACAAGGTATCTCTTGAGGAATTTTATTGAAAATATTATTACCAAAAATATCTACGTTAATCCACTAGGGAACTCAATTTCACTCTTATAATGTAAAAGACATATTAATTGTGAGCTCACCTATGGAACTCTATAATGAACCCATGTATTAATCATAATGTGCTATAATAAATTAAAAACTATGCTTATTAATATTATGATCCCATCAAGGATTCCTACTTAGGGACCATTTTATCTACTGCATATTAGTGTAATGGAATGGTCCATGATAATATTAAACTCAAACAATTAGGAAAAAAATTAATCTTTTAAGAAAATAAAATTAATATGTTTAATTAAAATAAAATATGAGGATTGTGGGTCAATAAATAGGATCGAAATTTTCATTCTGTCAGATTTGGTTCATGAAATAATTACAAGGGAAATTAAATACACCTTTTTAAGAGTAGTTCAAAATAATTAAAATTCATGAAACTACATGGCCTTTAAATATGGGACACCCATAGTGTTGATCATATCAAGGTGGTCAACCTATAATGTTCTTCATGGGTTTCATGGAGTATATAATGAATGGAAACATCAATTAATTTAATAAATTAAATGGCTAGGTAAAAATGTCGAATATTTGGGAACCCGACACAATGATAGAATGTATAATGAATCAAAACATTTGGGAATAATTAATAGACCACCTTCCATAGGTGGTTATAACACTCCTAATCTTTTATCATTTATTTAATTTATTTTGAATAGATTAATTTTGAAAAATACTTTAATTACCTAAAATTGCGAGTAAATATTAAAAAAAATATAGTACCAATGATAAGAAGATAAATTTAGAAAATACGCAAGTTGAATGAGGCTCTTACCGATATGCATCCTTTGAAACAAATGAAAAATAATATGGGGATAAGGATCAAGTGTAGGATAATTGCATATTATTAGTCATGGGAGGGTGTTTACACATGAATCCTACTTGATAAAATAGTGGAATGAATTTAATTGAAGTATAATTACTTAACAGAATAGGTCATGAAGTATTCATGATGTGAATAGAATTAATATTTTTAATTCCATTGGATTCAATATCATGCTAGGATAATCTAGTTCTTCTCTTTATTAGAATCCATTGAATTATTTTTATTCACGACTTTTTATAAATACTCAAGGGTTCTAGAAAATGTAATTTGTGATGTGAATTGGTCTAGAAGCATGTCTCCAGCGCCTGGAAAATTACATTCAAAATACAATTAAGTGTACAATAGGGTGTATAATTATACTGAATCTAAAAGAAAAAAATAATGTTTTTAATGAATTTAAAAGAATACTCACCTCTCTCAAAATCTAGTATGTTTCATCTATTATACATAAAAGTCCAAAAAAATTATTCGAATCATGTAAATAAAGTATTTTTAATGTATTAGTCCCATTTTCCATTCTTGATTACTTGAAATGGTCTATTAAATATTTTTTGATATAAGTCATCCTAATGTCCTATTTTTTCAATGAACATTTTCTTCCACATAAATGCACTGAAATAATGTTATATAAAAGTGTTTTCCAATACATTAAAATTCTTATAAATGAAAATTTAATAACCTAACAAATTATTTATAATTTTTTCAATGGAATATTTTTTATGATCCCTTTTTAGATCATCATGTTTTTGACTTTTGAAAAATATTTTAAATGAATTTTTCAATTAATGCATACAACATTAATGGAATTCCCACCATTATTTTAATTATCTTCCTTGAAGTGTCCTTCAAATTATTCTTGGTAATTTTCAATGAAAATTATTTTTCAATATTTTACGAATTATACATTATATTATATGATGTGAAATATTAATTTTACATGTTTTCAAAGAATCAAGTGAATGAAATTTTAACGTAACTTCTAATTAGTGTAAATATAATTCATTATATATAATGAATCACATTGTTTAAAATATTATGATACCATGCACATAAATTCAATGGATGGATTATTGTCGGATTAGACAAGAACATCTTAATTTTAATAGTCCCAACTCATGTTTATCTCGTTATTAATAATCATTTTTAAAAAAAATTCCTAATAATAAATTTTATAAGATTGTTTATTATGGTGATTACCATTCCATCTATATTTTAGAAGGTCAATGTTCTGTATCACCATTCCACACATTATGTTTCACCTTACTGAATACACACAATATACATATATGAGTTAGTTAAAAAATCATACATGACATGAGTTGAACATACATTGAAGAACCATCTTACTATTTGACGAAAATAACCATACCACATTGATAATCAACCTACCATGAAAATCACTTCACATAACTAAATGAAGGAAACTACCACCCGCATGAAGATATCATATTATAGTTCCTAGGTATATGTAATTTTATAGAGTTATATAATGATAGAATTTATCTAATGTAGTGACTTCATGAATAACATTATTAAAATGTAAAGTTGTCAACATACACCTTGTTGATCTGAGCTGACCACATAAAGAGGTGAACTAATTGCATTACCATGTCACATTGGCTAACAACGTCATGTTACTGTGAGATCATCCTACCATATCTTTAATGAATATATAATTGTGTTTCCTACTCAATAGTGGTGTGTTAGAAATCATTAATATGCATTTTTGATGCATCAAATTAAGTATCATTGCATCTAAGAAAAAAATACTATTCATCAATGTATAAAAATGAAATGATCCCATTAAACAATATTATATAATGGTGTATAAGATGGATGATGGGATATCAAAAAAATTGATGACTCTCAGAGAATAACAAAGGATCGTTCCCTGAGTTCCTCTTCTGATACTCTATTTTTTAGAGTAATTAATAAACTCCTTAATGTTCCTTCCCAAAAAAACTCATGGACTTAGAACAATGAAAAAATAAAGGATTGAGAATTATATTATTTTTTTTATAAGGTATATCTCTTTCTATTGATGATTTTATTTAACAATGTATTTTTTTAATATATTTATTGATACACACTATTTAATATTCATAATTAGGAGTGTTATTTTTAAATTCACTAAAATATATTTTATTGAATTCCAAAAAAGAACTATGGAAGAGTTCATATATGGCATGGTACCACTTTAGACTTCCATCGATCAATGGAAGAGGATTTATTTTCATATAAATCCTTGTGTGTTATTGATTATAAAACCTAATATAGGTTCTGGATATTTTTCTTGTCATAATAAACTACTTGGTTTTATGTGATTTCAAATTAAAGGGGATTGAGTATTGTCTTGAGAAAAAAACCCTATTTAATTTTTACATTTCATTCTATCTTATTATTATCATTATAATGAATATCAATTTAATTTTTCTATTCTATAATTTTTTTTTTAATTTTAGTCTCAATTTTTAATATTATTTTTTTATTATGTTAAATTGTTTTAAATGTTAATGTATTTGAATAATAATTTATGTAATCATTCAACATGCATCAGATAAATTATTTGAAATTTGAAATTTATATATTTATTATATTTTGATTAACTAATAATTATTATTAAATTGAGGATTATTTACTAATTGACGTTCTAATAAAAATTTAATGGTTACTCAATTCACCACCCCCTACAGATGTTCTCATTCCAAACAACATTTGGGATCATAGGAATTTTGAACATATTTATATATTGTATTTAGATTTATTTTAAATATCATAAATTTTTTAAGATTTCTAAATTTAATTATTTAATTACAATATAGATAAGAAGGAAAAACACAAAATTATCCGCCATATCTAGATAGAACTAATAAAGATTAATGAAATATTGAGATGATGATTCATTTTTAGAGTATGGGATTCGATCATTGGAAAATAAATGAATCAAAATATGAAAATACACAACTGGTCTAGAAAATTTTATTTTAGATATAGATGTTGTTTATGATAGTAATTGTAATTTTATGAATGATTTATATAGATCTTTAGGTGAAGACTAATGTTAGAGAATATCAGTTTATGATAATGTAACATAAATTTGGTAATCACTAACTATTTAAAATGATTATACATATATTATTAATGAAATTTTCATAAAATCTAAAAATATTAATAACAAAATATTTAATTTGAAAAATGATGAATCAAAATGTGACATGTATCTCAGGTGTAATGAAATAGTCAACATGATTCACACACTGTGAATCCAAACCACCGATATAGATCATATCTTCATACTTATCTGGTGCATACCTAGAATTTAAATGGGAATGTATATATCAATATTATAATAATGTTACATTTTCACTCATCCAATGAGGGAACCTATTGGAATAATAATGATGTAGGAAGATGATATACAAGTAAACAGATATGAAGTGGAAAAACAAAAATAAAAATCTTTATCTTTCAAAGGTATTACTTCATAAAAAAATGAGTTGATAAAATTTGAAATATCATGTGATGGAATGTCGCTAGAAAAAATTTATGATTAAATGGAACATCGAGATCATGTTTCAAAATGTTCTATAAAATTAAAAATAGCTTCAATAATACCAACTACCAAAGTAAGTGTGACATATTTAATTTTAGAAAGTACTGGTATAAGTATGGTATTTCCAATAAATCTATTTGTAATTAATATAAATGAAAATGACATATCAAATAATTTTTACTATGATAAAGATTGAGAAAAAATATGAGGTCAAAGAAAGGGATAAAAAAGTGAAATGAAAGTAATTTGGAGTGATTCAAAATATATCCCATGGGAATCCTTCTAAAGAAAACAATGGAAAACATGATCTTCGAAAAAAAATTACGAAAAAAATATTATAAGAACACTTCATAAATTGTTCTAGTAAACACCATTTGTATATGGACAATTTATTCTCTAGATACATGACTTGGGATTACCCGCATTTACAGAAACTATTCAATTTTGATGACGGACATGTCACATTTAATGAAAATTCCATTAGAATGAAAATAAAACCTTTTCAAGTATTTAAATGTAATACTATTTTAATTTTCAATGTTTTATTTTTTATGAATTGAATCATCATTTTCATAGAATTTCACAGTTATGTGCTGGTAGTTTGATAAATTTGAAATCAATGCTTGTAATATTTTTAATTATAATAAATATTAAATTTTTTACTTCATTAAGAAATAATAATCTTTATGATGGTAATTTAGATTCCTTTTTTATGAAAAAATTTCACGTCAAAGGGGTATTGATAGTGAATCATGTATTTTTCATAAGAGACTACTTTATTTCAATATTCACTCACTTTGAATGCTATCATGGAAAGGGTTAGAATATGATCTTCCTAAACTATATTTCCATTCTGTTAATTTATATATCCCATTTAAATAAGGGACATAAAATAAAATATATTTTAAAATATTTTAGAAGACTCCACTTTTAAACCATTAGAGTTGGTTCACATGGATTTTCATGGACCATATAGATTATTTAGTGTAAATGCTAATCACTATGTTCATTTTCTAGTAATAGATTTTTTATACCCATGTGTATTAGTTATACCTCAAAGAAGGTGAATCATACTCTTATTTTTTATGTATGATATATCTATATAAAATATTAGTGGATATATAATTAAAATATTAATAATTTATTCTAATATTGTGTTTGAAAATCATGATTTTGGTTCATTATTCTCCAAAAATTGTAATAATAAAAATTATTCTGATAATATAGCCACACAATATAATGGTTTAATAAAAATAAGAAATAGAACCATTTATGAGTTATACCAAACCATTCTCATTGAGTATGATTTAACTAATTATATTTTGGTAGAAGGTATGAATATATAATGTTAAATAATCAATAAAGTTTTATGTATACCTATCTTAAACAGAACACTTATTAAAATGTTATTGATGAAAACCAAGGAAAATTTTATTATAGTTTTTTGTTTCAAAATATTAATTCTCAATAAAAATAATAATTTATAAAAATTCCCATTGAAAAGTATTGAAGAAATTTTCATTCAATATTTAATCACAATTAAATCATATAGTGTATCTTCTAAGATCCCTAATATTTTTGAATAAGCGATAAATGTGAATTATGATGAGACAGATCCAAATTAGCTAAAAAAATTCAAAAATTATTGATTATTTCTATAATAGAATAGATTATAATAAAAATACCAGTTAAAATTTAATCAAATCCCTCATAAAGAATACATTCAGTTATGATTAACAACCTTAACCGAAACATGTATATGACAATGATAATTCAAACACTTAATGTTTTACAGCTATTAAGACTCATATATATCATTTTATAGATATATTATTTGGAGACCACGATATAGGAAGACAAACTATATCTTTTCATAGAATTAATGTTGAACATTAATATTTCATATCCCAACCTAAACCTAATAATAGCAATGATGAAATTAATGATATATTTTTTTATAATGTTTATACAATATAAACTCAATAAATTTGAAATAATTAAAGTGTGGGAACTAGTGGATAAGCCTAAATACTACACAACTATTTAAAGTAAATGGGTTTTTAAAAAATTTTAATAAATAATGAATTATATATTTAAATAAATCTATATTGGTTACACAAGGATATATTCTTGAAGAAAGAATTGACTTTGTGGAATCATTTTCTCCAGTAAATATAGTGTAACTAATAAAATGATTCTTTCCTACAACACACATTTTAATTTCAAAATTTATTATATGGTTGTTAAAAGTTAATTAACAAATGGTTATATTAGTGAGGATTATTATGTTAAACAACCCCATATTTTTTAAAATCTTAATGTTCAAAATCATGATTTTAAATAATGAAAATATTTTTATGGGTTAATTCTTTCTCTTAGATCTTGGTATGATAGGATCATATATTTTATAGTCTCCAATGGTTTTAATAATGGTATACATATCTTTATATTATTTATTAAAAATATTTTAATTGTTTTTTTGGTAGAATAAAATTATATTGATGATATTATTTTGGAATCATCAAATCATTATCTTTGTAATAAATTTTAATAAATGGTGAAAAGTGGAACTAAATTGAGATTAATCAGTTTACCAAAATTCATTATTAATATTTATATATATCAATTTAAGAAAAAATTATTTTAAATCAAATAATGTGCACAATCATAAAAAATATTTTGGCATAAGAAGTAATGAAGGTAGTGATAATCCCATGAACACTACCTGTAATTTTTATATTAATGAAGCTCATAAATTAGTTGATCAAAACTACCAACATCAGTATGATTGGAATCATATTATACCAAAATTTTATAAATATATATATTATCATTATGATTTTTTGTGCTCATTTTCAATAAAACACCAAATAAAAGATCTATTAGATTTAAAAAAAAATATAATTCCTCAGAAATACTACCAACATAAGAAAATTTTACTTTGTAAAACAATGATTTGATTTAGTTAGTTATTCATAAGATTGTTTTTTCAGTTGTACATGATCCTGGAAAACTGTTCTTATAACATGTATCCTTTTGGGTTAGTCTCTAGTATCATGGAATAGTAATGAAATGAAATCTATTGTATTGTCCACTATTGAAATTGAATACATGGTTGCAGGTAGTTGGTGTGCACAAATTATATTGATGAAACACACATTGATATACTATGGATATGAATTTAGCCATGTCATTATATATTTTGAAGAAAAATAGAGATAACTGTTTCTATAAATATTATACCACATTTTAGAATGAATCATATTTCTATAAGAAATAATTTTTTGAGAGATAATTACAAAAAAACTCTGGAAGTCATTAGTACAAAATATCAAAACATTGATAAATATAAAATGGCTTTGAAATATAATTGATTAAGCTATATCTTATATGAATTGGGCTTAATAAAAAATGTCTAATTTTATTAAATAATTTTTAGTAATTTATTCATGTCATAGAATTTTTTATCTAGTTCATCATAATCTTTTGTAGATGTGATTCTGATGTATAATTAACATGGTTAGTTCTATAATCATGAGCTTTTTTATATGGTCATCATGCAAACCGGGAAGACATACTATTACATTAACATATATACTCATAGGGTCACTATACTTACCATGAATATATGTCCATATTGTTATTATTTATTTGTCATGAACTTCATGGTGGTACAGTTAGCACAGTTACCCTAAACCTATTGTTAGAATTCCTATCATGGTTGTTTTATTTTAAAATCCATGGAAATCATATATACCATGTCTATTTACTTTTAATTTCTCATGAAAATATTTTTGGGGGATTTATTTTTAGATTCTTCTAATTTTAATATCTGAATTATTTCATTTAAAATCAAAATATGAAATAGAATGGTTACCTACATTTTTTAGATCTTGTCTATATTTTTAAGACCATTAAAGTGGATTTCTTTTGTGATATCAAATCACTCATCTAAAAACACTCTAATTTAGCTCCCATTTTTTATAATTCGTAGATCTATAATGTATATTGAATGTTGAGGATGAAGCATATGTTGGAATATTATTTTTCTATCTAGTCACATATTTCTATGAATTCTAAGAAGATGATATATTGTTTGTGCGCATCAAATTACCCAAATATTACATATCTAATTAATCTTATATTTTAGTTGATAAATATGTCGATGCTCATTGGTTGAAGTCAAGTTGATCTCTAATTTGAAGATTGATTATGTAACAAGGTTGGGATGAATTGTTTAATGAAAATGATAGACCATTCATTTCAAATATAATAAAAGTGTTTGATTTTATCCATGAGTTGTTTATTATAGAAAATAGAGATTAATTAAAATAAATAATAAATGGGGATGTTTATAAATTTTCATTGAAGTGCTATGAATAGTTTTGGGGATTCCCCATAGTTGAGATTATATATATTTTTTGAGCCCGCATCTTGTTAATAATCCACACATTGAATTTCAAAATACTTTATACAATGTCACTAGGAATTGAACTATTATAAGTTTCAGTTATATTGATATTTGTTGTAAATTTATGGTCATAGTTATTTTTTTAGTATTTTATATGAATAAGCAATGATGATTTTATTATCCTTGTCCATCAGGATATATTTTTCTTGTTTTTAATGAATAATGAAGTTAAAATAAATCATTCAATAATTTATATGTGAAACATGGGTGACCTATGTAAAAAAAGATCGAGGTTTAGTACATTAACATATCCTATGTTAATTTATTTTTTATATATATTTTTAAGTACTAGTTCTTTAGGGATAAGATAAAATATTGGATTTTAAATGATTCAGTCATACGCAAAAGATTTTTAAGTAGATGTATGTTAAATGGATTCCATGTAAACAAGAATGGGTGGATAACCCAATGAAATTATTTTAATAGTTCATCAATATAAAATATAGTTTTAGACTATGGGATCTAGTTGATCCCTGAATTGATCCAGATAGTATTGTAGAGTTATATGTTGATGATACTTATATTTTCAAAGAGGAAGTGGAAGAATTTATAGGATATTTATTTTCTAAGGAATGGAAAAATAATAAGAAGACAAATAATAAGAAGAATAAATAGAGGATATTGACCTCAATGACGAAGCTATGGTATATTACAATGAAGAAAAAATTCGGATAAATCAATTGGATCTGATGAGTATATTTATAACATCGAGTGTCTCTTATTATCAAGAATACCCCGCGATTGTATATAGAAATTTACCATCTTAAACGGGATAAATACCATTGATAATTTTTATAGACATAGAATATCATAATTCAGATCATAAAAAATGTAGAAAGTCCACCAATGTAGGTGGACTCCCATTATATATATCCAAAGGCCTTTGGAAGGATATTTCGTTTATAACTATAATATTCTAGAAGAATTTAATATTATAACTTATTTCATGAAGAATTAAATTGAAGATTATGACAGTGATGAATTTTAAGTTTCTACTAGAATTGAGGAGAAGACTATGTGATATAGAATAATATAGAATTTACTTAAGATGTATTGTTGGAATTTAGAAATTTATTAATATTATTTTGGATATACACCCTCTACTTCATCATACTCACAACCCAGAAATATTGAATTGTTTTTTTAATAAGATATGTTAGAATTACTCAAAAACACATTTCATAACATTAAAAAAACTTTAAACAAAGTGATAAAATATGATATTTCTAAACATATAACCTCAGTCAACAATCACCTCCATACTATATTTAATTTCATTTTAGTGATAATGCATATTGAGAATACATATATGAGATCTTAGATTTTCGGTCTTCAAGATGATCAATCAAATATGAGGATTTTGATAGACTAGAAGTTCTATAAGGTGTTTTTTTCCAAATCTGATGTCTTATTCTCCTACAGTTGATGAAGAAAATATCAAATAGTATATTTTCAATGTTATTCATGTTTTTTTGCAGAATTCAACAAGACTCGTGAATACGTGTTTGATGGGTTTCAAAACCATTTTAATAAGAACCGAAATTTAGTACATGAGTATTCCATACATGATATTAATGAATAATAAAAAATAAAAAGGGTGATTCATTTTTTAGTAAAAATATTATATAAAAGAGATATCTAATGGAATATTTTGTACTCTTACATTAGATTTGAATATTCCTCCTATGTATCAGGACTTTATGTATCAATTTTGGAATACCAAATCTATGAATCTTATTTTTGATTATTTAATGGATAATTAAGATGATTTACAATAGTATTTAAAGAATGTTTCTTAGACTGTAGGCATGTTTAACCAACTAATAGAAGCTTACAATTATACCACTCAAACTGGTTCTCTATCCCCCTCAACCATTCCATTCTCTAAACCTACTACCTCCTCTAGAATTAATCCATTTGTCTAAACTCCTACCAAAACCATTCTATAACATAGATGTATTTCCATGTGTGAAGTTATTAGAGGCTATTCCTACACATTTTCTCATGTGGATACTTCTTCTAATGCGTCTTCATCTAATGAAAGGGGTCATATCATCCCTACATAAATAAAATATTCCCCTAAACCAGATCCATACTATGATTTCATGTAAGGATTTTTTATACTCTCTTTTTACTCTGCTATTTGAATATCATTTCCAATAAAAATGTCATTATTTATTTTATTATTTAAATTTTAACTTAATCCACTTCAATTATAACAAATGAGGGAGAAAATATGTAATACTATTACAAATAATTGATTTCAATGGAAACTAATTGACTTATTTTCAGAAAAACAACACATAGTTATTTCAATCCTTTTAAAATATACATTGGATGTATGTAATTCATTTTTATTTAAATTTTAAAAATTGTGATCATCATAAGGCGGTGATTGTCTCCTTAGACTACAACCTCCTTATATTAATGAGGCTTAGTAAATTTTATCTTTTCATTAATAATATTTAGGAATACTATTATAAAATATATTAATAGAAATTTTTTAAATATTTTTAGGTATAAATATTAACATGCCATCATACTATGTGAAGTTCATGTAGTTTTATGACAATACTACATGTTACATTTCACCATACCATATTCACAATGACTTATTACCATGAGACAGATGAAAAAAATCATATATTTTTTGAGTTGACCACACATTGAAGACTCAACATACTTTTTGAAAAGGATGACCATTATTCATGGATAATCAACCTACCATAAAAATTAGTAATCTATAAAGCATGATAAGAACTTACAAACGTATTCCAAAATAATGTTTTCGTGTTAAGGTATGGGTAAATATTTTTATCAATATACTAAAATAATATCTCTAATTTAGTGAACATATAAAAAAAGCAAAACATATAATAAGAACAACTTGTCTTATGTTAAATTGAGCTGAGTACTTGACGTGATAAAAAAACATTGTCACCTTTACACAATAGTGTGATGTCTCCAGTTTCAACGAGATCATCTAATCATACTTCAACTGAAGAGATTGTACCATGTTTAAATTTATAGTGGAGTGTTTAAAATATTATACAGTTGGTTATGGTGCATTAAATGTTGTGATAGATCATTTAATGAAGAATGATTATTCTCAAAGTGATACATACGATGAAGATCTCCTTAAAGAATATTATTCAATATTGTGGATCATAGATGATTGAATATCATAAAAAATTGATGAAAAACAGTAATTTTTCTAGACATACTATGAAACTTGTTCGAGAACCTTATAAAGGAAAACTGGAGGACTCAGAACAACTGAAGCATCAAAGATTGATAATGATTAGACTTATTCTTCTTAAAACACATTTTATTTATATTTATATTATTTTTCATGAGAGTTGTTTTGATGAACTATATTTAATTCAACACAATTTATAATGTGATTAAATTGGAGTTTTATAGACACACTCTCTCAAAACAATTTCTTTGTATTCAAAATAATAAATGTGCAAGAGGTCTTGCATGACCTCGTACATTTTTCCTCCCACATAGAATTGTAGAAGATGTTTTTTTCTGTGAAATAATTATATGTTGTTTATTGTAAAACCATATCAATGATTCATATATTTTTATTATAATAATAAACTACATGATTGAAGGTGATATCCAGGGGAAGGAGATTAATTATCTACATGAGACCATACCCCTTGTTTAATTTCACTTATTTATTTTGTTATATTTTTTTCAATAAATGGAAAATATATTTCTGTTCCCTAAACTATAATAAATTAATTAAATTTATAGTTAGTATACACTTTTTTATATTAAGTGTGATATTATGTAACATAGATTGAAATGTTAATATATTTTAAATAAATTTTACCTTAGATTAGATCCTACTTCTATGAAATTATTTTAAATATCAAATATATATTTATATATATATATAATATTGATTAACTGGAGTCTTTTCAAATTTTTATTCAGTTATTAATTATTTTATAAGAATAAAATTTATTGTTTAGTTACTTCACCCCCACACATATGTTACCCACTCTAACCATCACCTGTGATGATATTTTGTGGATGATTCTAAAAAACTATTTTGTTTCCAAATATTCTGTTATATTCTAATGAAACATTTATTCCATAGAATATTCTAGGATGGAATGTTGAATTTTTTGAAAACTATTCCCATTCCATTGGTTATTTTATTTACACGATTAACATTTTATAACCTTATGGCCAACTTATGTATTGCTTTAAATATATGACATGTGTTACCATAATTATATATCCATAAAATTAATTTGGTATATATGGATAAATCCACAGATAACTATGTTAAATGTGATCATAATTTAAATATTAAACCATTATGAATGGACTATTATCAGGGCCATAAGATTATGTATAGACCTACATTAATGTCCTTATGATTTTTTGAGGAAAAAATTTCATGTCCATAACATAGTGAGTGACCATGATACTATTTATAAATTTTCACAATGGTATATTTCTATATATTTTCCATCATAAATTTTTTGTGATATTTTCTCAATGTTTATTATTTAAATTCCTTGATTTTTTTTGATTATTTTAATTTCATATGACAATTCCTTATACTTGAATAATGAATCATTATCTATAAATTTATTTCGTAACAATTTAATATATTATGATCATGTTATCACACTTTATTATCAGTTATGATCATTTATTGATATCTCTTATGATTACATTAAATAAGAATCAAATATCCCCCTTTTCTTGTGTTTCTATTTTCTATAGATTATAATGAATCCTTTTCTATATGGTATTTCTAAGAACAATAATATAATAGAAAAAATTCATATAGATTTATATGATAATTTATAAAATAATATATATATGAATCCATTATATAATGATTCTAATTCTTTGTATTCCTTAAACATGAATAATTTTATGATGCATTGTATTTTCAAACAAAATAATTTGATTTTTGTATTTATTGTACAATTTTCATCTAAAACCTACTTAATATATCATTGGTTAGAAATTGATAACATCATTCGTAAGAACATACATATTACCACCTCCACATTGATTTGTGATTCGTTTTTCATTTCAAAAATACTAGACTAGATATAAGGATCGGAATAATGTATAAATATGACTTCTATAAAATAGTTTTGGTAGTTTAAATGTAAAACATTATTTACATTATGTTTTTCCATTGATTATAAACAATGAAATTTCATTCATGTATACGTACAAACTACTACCTCATTGAAATTTCATTGTTCTTTTTCCTGAATGCCTTACATGGGTGGTTTTGAAAGTGATCCTAATTTATAAATATATTAAATAGATAAATTTTACGCATTTGGAGGAAATTTATCCTTAAACCCATTGAACATGCTTACCATAATGTTGTTGTTTTAAGGTTACGAACCAAACAAAACAAAAATGTCCATTTTAAGAATAAAAGTTTTAATAACTAAATCTATCCAAGTAATAAATGAATTAAAAGATGATTAGTAAATAAATAAGTATTACTATTTTTATGATTAAATAACTATGTTGATATCACTTTATTTTCTATGATTCTAAGAACATAGAAATGATAAATAAGAATTAAGGTAATAGATTTTTTCATTAAAACATTAATTTAATGTATTTATTGTGAAATAATTAACATATATATCCATGATTCCAAAAATATGACTACAATGTTTTTATTTATATAAAAAAATTAATAAATTTATTTACACATAATTTATTATTTATTTTTTAATATTTTAAAAAATAAAATTTAAACAGTTACCGTAAAGGTTATTTGGATGTCTTTTTTATTATATTCCAAATCAAATGTCATTTAAATATACACTTATTAACTGATTTTTCCTTCCATCATATTTATTGTTTATATTAATCATCCTCTAGACGTTTCTTAAGAGATATTAACTTTTTTCATTAGTCAATTTGTTTTCAGCTATGCTCATAATGAGTCTGTGCAAGTGTGGTTGTCGTTATGTTTTTTCAGAAATACTATGATTGATTGAATTGGCAGTTATTTATGATCAAGAAGATTGTTTTTGACATCAATTTCATGTATATATTAAAAACATTCTATATATAAGTGAATTTGGGGTTATTTATGATCCCATATTCTATGTTTGGATGTATTTCATACTATATATGTCCACATATTCTGTGGATGAGTGTACATTGAGATAGATATAATAAAAAAAATTGATTGTTATTTTATTTATCTATACATATAGAGACTATTTATGAGTTTATTTGTAGTTTTCTACTCTCACAATGACTATGTGTGTTCATAATTATAAATGGTTATATTCGCAATGTGATACTTTCCTTTTCTCCATCATATCAAACATTTATTATTCATATACCTATATTGTTATCCATGTCCCATGATTATAATATAATGATTACATTCTATTATTCCATGTTATTGTTTAATATTTTGAGATTACATATCCTCATATTATGAATTATAAAAAACATTGTTATTTAATTTTATTTTAAATAACATTTTTTCCATCATTATATTATCTCATATTCTTCCAATGGCCCGAAGGCCATATTTTTTTCTTAATTTTTGATATTCCACCTTACAAGGGGTGAGGTGGAACCCTTATAAGGCCTATAGGTGTATGTATTATATATCCCATATGCCTTAGAGGAATTCATTTCCCATAGGCTTTAAACATTACATACATCCGAGACTAACTACTTCGAATTTCTCCTCCCCAGCATCTTCATCATGAAATCAGATCTCTACATTCGCATGGCTGTTCGGCTAGGCTTTCTCATGCATAGAAATGATAGTCTTGAATGTAGGTTCCATACCCTCTCGTTCTTGCAATCTGTTTAGCTTCTTCTATGGTGAATGCTCATTGGTCCTCCTTCTAATGTTTGTTCCTTATAGGATGTATGGTTTTCAACAGCACATAAGGTGTCTCAAAGGCCATGATGTTACCCAAAGGCCTTACTGACTCGATGTCCTATGTGGCCCAAGGCCTTAAAGGACTCAAGAACCAAATTGGTGGCCCAAAGGCCCAAATGGGGGAATATTCCTGCCTAATACAGCACCAAACAATGCCTTTCTATAGTTCCCACTATAGTACATGCTACAGTTCTGCACCGTTCCTAATACATTTATAATGCAGTACAAGCTAGAGTGCTGCTATAGTACCCCCAGAAATTATTCTCCACCTGGATTTGATCTTGGGCTCCTGGATTTACTTAAAATGTCCCCACTAACTGGGCTGAGGCTTATGTGCTTATCTTATATTCTTATGTTCTAACATTTCCTAACATATTGATAAGTGATTCCTAAAAAATCATTTGAGCTCTTCAAATTCATTTTTTTCATTCTTGAGATTATTAATATAGAGATATATATATATATATATATCCATGTATGTTCTTAGAAGGGTACAGACAATGGTGTGATTTGGAAAAAAAATAACAAAATAATATCGTTGATGTTATTCTTTTAATAAAATAAACTAGTAAATTCTATGGGTTTTTAGATTTTTTACTCAAAGTAATTTTTAAATTTTGAAAACAATGTCATATATATTAAAACTTTTCTTAGATCACCATAGATTGTAAAAAAATAATAGGAATTAAAAATTGTGATTCTAGTGTCAGATCAAGGAGTGAGGATCCATTTCATTTCACTTCTTCATTATCTACCCTACCTGATTGTGTAACCTGCCTTACATGTGGTTGTGTCGTATACTTATATGATCAATTATCCTTCCCATGTATAGAAAGAGAGCCACCTCATATAAGGAATACCTTGAGAATAATTTTTTTATCAGATATAAATGGATATGAAATATAGTTTGAATACTTCAAAAAGGAAAAACAATTATTGATAAAAATGAAATTATATTAAAATCATTTATTTATCCAAAAAATAGTTAGTTGATATTATATTATCAAGTTCAAAAACAATTTTTCATCAAATAATATATGTTAATAATTTATCCGAAAAATTTAATTTTCATTTTGGTTCATCTATTACCTCTTTTATTATGTGATGATGTCAATTTTTTATAATCAATCGTTGTTTAAAAGATTTGGAACTCTCAAATACATAATTGAAATACTTTATACATCATATCAATAAATTATAGGTTTTTTTATTCATTTCAACATGTAATTTCTAGATCTAGAATGTAAAACCATAGAGGATGTTTTCCACAGGTTTTCGGGTTATGTTTTTCCATGATCACATTCCATCAAGAATGAAACAATATGAGACATGCATTTAAGATGAGTCTAGAAGATGCATATACCACTATTTTAGATCCTTCCATAAATATACTTTTAATTAATATAACAACATGGATCATGTGACATATACATGGCTATAACTCTTCACAATAAGAGAGCTATGTTTTTTACATGGGTAGATGGGTACATCTAAATACCCTCATTTAATTAATTTTTTATAAACATGATAATCCAATAAATTCCATTTAAATTACATGAAATCACTTTTAGTGGTATACATTTTATGGAAACCACTTGTGAATTTTCCCCCTCAAAGAGTTCTTATTACATACTACCTCTCTATTTGTATTTATAGATAATTGTTTTCTTTCAATATTTTCAATTAGTCCACCTATAAACACATATTACCTATTTATTATAGGTAATCCTAAATTTCTCTTGTATTACTATGTATATATATTTTCAAACAATGAATCATCACTTAGATACATGAAATCATCAACAATGAACCAACTATATATTAAATTCTTGAAAATCATTCTCCATGAAGAGGAAACCTCAAATAGAATTTTGAATTTTTGTTTGTTGTGGAATAGATTAAACCACATATGAATTATGTTTATTATTGTCTAGGACTATACAACAATCTTATTATTTATTATTTATATTCCAATGTTTCTTCATTTCATTCAAATATGGATTATTTGAAGGAAGAAAACATTAACTACTAATAATCTATTTTTTATATTTAATAATTTTCTTAATGAAAATTCATAAATCTTATATTAAGTGAATCTTATTTCTCATTAATATTCTCTTTCCTCCAAATTCATAAAAGAGGTAAGATCTCTCATCATAAAACCTCAATTAATTTTATTACATATGAAACAATTTGTCTGGCTATAAATAGATAAAATATTACATGTAATAATTTTATATTCATATCTTTCAATAAACATCCCTAATTCAATAGGTGTATTTTTATAATAACATATTCTATCAATGTAAACTCTAATATCAGAAAACACTACATAATTTGCTTTGAAAACAAGATAATGCGATGCAGAATGTCGAGAAACTAAGATGTTTTTATTGAATTAGTGTTAATCCATTTACAATTACATTTTCTTATAAATATACATCTCTATGAAATAAGATTTTATGTCCTCCCATATTTTTATTATATACACAGCTATATGAAATTAATTGAATGGTAAAATATATGGAACAATATTTTTACATGGATCTATCCAAATATGGATACCTACTAATTTCAATGATCATAATTAGTGAAGACCCATATTTTCCATTTATCTCCATTATTGTTAAAAATTCATTAATGGAAGAATCACCCTTAAACCATGTAATACTAGTATAGAATCATCGATGACCCAATAATTCTTTTATATAGAATCTTGATTTTTTCAAAAAGATCACATATAATCGTTAACATAAGAAATATCATTTGATTCTTGGAAATATTCTTCTAGAATTAATATCTTCCTCAGATACATTATATAATTTTGATGTTATCTTATATTCCAAAGTCAACCATTTAAAAAAATGTGGTTTCAAAACTTCTTTATATAATATTCTTCATTGAATCACTATATTCTCAATATTTTCAAAATGAAATGGATCAGGTCAAAGTTATGATTATTTGTCCTTGCTATGATAAACCATTAAAAAATATAAGTCTTCAATTGTTTAGATCCCATTTTACACAATCATATTTTAAAACCATTAAATAATATGATTTATTCAAAATATTAATTCTTCATATAACATTACTCATGTATCAGTTCAAATGAAAATTTAAAACCATTCTCAGATTTTAGTAAGAATAAAAAAAAACATGCATGTATGTTGAGTCACTTAACATCCTTCTCAACATCATAAAAATGATTTTAGTTTTTATATATGAATGAAAATCCATATAGTGATCTTCAATTTCCCCACATAGTGTTCTTTTTATAAACACCTCCATCCAGTAACTCTCTTCATATTTATTTATTTTTTGGATCCCCTCAATTTGGAAGTCATTGAAAAACTATTTATTGAATATTTAAAAAAAATTAAAGCATCAATATGAAGGAATTGAATTTATTTTTCCATTAAACAATAATTTTTTCGTCCATATTATATGGTCAAGAATGTTTATTAGGTGGATTCAAAAATACTTATCGAGTAAAAATTATATTTTTTTGGAACATAAATATAAAAATATCCATCTAGTATAACATTTAACTTTTATCTCACAAATGTAGTTTAGTCGGTTATAATAATATTTATCTGTATGGGGTGTGTCATATATGTTTGTCCAACATATGTTCTTTCCTCTATTATTTGATAATTTGAGAGTGTATCAGTTATAAAATCAATTGATGATCATTATCACCATCTATCTAATAAAAAATATTCTTGTTCACTATTCAATATTAAATTATTGATTTCTCCATTTTTTATAACATCATTTATTTCTCTACATGGTATACTGGTGATATAATATTTTTATGAAGATAATATGTCTTTATCTAATAATTCTATGTCTAATAACAACAAAATTGATCAATCCATGTACAACCATAATACAATGACATCATAACATCAATATCTATATTTCCTTCTACATCATTATTTTATAAATTCAACATTTCAAAAACATCATATATTTAGAATAATAATGAGTGAAATCAGTATAATCTAGGATAACATTTTGTAATAATTATTTGAGAAAAAATAAGGATCATTAAAATATCATCACAAATAATATCTATACCATATAAAAATATTGATATAAAACTATTTTATGTTGAAAAAAAATAATCCTATATAAAATATTGTGGATTCATTGACCTCCGCCATTAGATATTGTGTTAATATAAAAATTCATCCTTATAAATCTCTCCATCAAAACATTTCCTTCCCCAATGAAAAAATTTCATAATACATTACTATAAGATAAGTAATTTTTTTGATATATTTTCATCCCTCAGATAAAACATGTTTTTTCTATGATATTGATATACATTATATAATTGATACAATGATTAGGTTTCAATCTTCTAGATAATTTAACCCCCCATGCATGATAACACAATATTGAAATTATCAATAGGAAAAGAAAATTTGTTGTTCATTTTATCCCACTTTTCTGTAGATTCAAATAATATATGGGGGTTACTCATGAACTATTATTTTGTCTGAAGTAGATGATTAACAAATATATTAGACGTCAATTACTCATAGATTTACATAGGAGAATATTTATTGAATAAATCAAAAAAATTTATTTTTTGGATATATACTCTATATATTCATATCAAATTAAAGAAATCATTCTTTAAAAATTTGAAAAAGAACATTATTCATGAAGAATAAATATTGAGGATGATATTTAGTGATTCCAATGGATCTATAATTTTTATGGATAACATTTAATTTTTTTCAATATTCTCTCTCATATCAGCATGTTTTACTTTCTTCCCCATCATTCATGTATATATAATAGTAGTTTCAATATATTAGAAATTTTTTGTCTCATTGATATTTAGTTTTTTTCTTAATATATATGCTAACATAAATTTCTCAAATGAAAAATTTTGTCCTTGTTGCTAATTTATTGTCATCAGAGTCACCACCTAAATCATCATCCATGAACCTAAGTATGTTAAAATAATTACATTTCATGTATAAGTCATTATAATTATATGCTCATTTTAAATACCAAAAAATTATCTTTTATTCCTTAATTGTGATATTCTTTATGATCAATTTTATACCTAGAATATATTATTGATGATTAAAGAATATATCTAGTTGATACCCTATAAGGTAGGTTAATAACCAAATCACATTTTAATCTTGTTATGATTCACTCTTTGGTCAGCTATCTTGACACATCATCTGAAAATACATTAATATATTGAAATTTTATTCGATTTATACATGCCCAATGTAATTAATAATACTATTGAATAATTTCATAATGAGTTAATGATATATATTTTAGTATTTTTGTTCTATATCCTGAGAAGGAAATTCATTTTCCTATGAAATCATATCTCTATTCTCCACTTTACTTATTCTGTTAATTACTTCCACATAATATATTTGTCTCTCACAAGGAATATTTAATCAATATAAAATATAATATTAATGTTCTGGTACTATTTTACCTTACAAAAACAGTTTTCATCTTTACCACTACAATGATTTATTATTTGATAAAAATTATCATGTCTTGGAATCTAAGATTATGGTTCCAACTACCTCATATAAAAGTATTTAACTAGTTTAAATATCATAATCTACAATAATAAATAATTAACACATCTATATGTTCAACATAAACATATAACTTTACATCAAATTTTATTAACGATGGAATATCATCCATCTGATATACATTGTATTATAGATGACCTATAATTTCCTTGAAAATTTTCATAGTCTTTAGTCATTAATTATAGGAGTTTTTGTAAATAAATCAAAACCATATTCATATGTATTAAATTTTTTAATGATCCAATTTTTTTTAATCAAACCTAGCACATTTTATTTTAATTATTCTTGAAAACTAATTTTCATACCCTGATTTTCTGAAAATCCAATATTATAACTTCTGACATAGTATAACAATTCATAAAATTTTGAAAATATGCCTTCATAACTAACGACCATTATTAATGTACATCACCTTTTAATAGATATTATGGTCTTATTTTATATATGAGTATTGAATGATTTTTTATTATCATTTTTCTTCTTGTATGAACATGAGATTCATCTATTCAGATAATGTAGGTTGGTTAAACCTATTTCTATATCATCTATAATTTGGAGTTTTATGTTTTCTTATTTTCTCCCCGATCACTAAATACTTTAGAGTGTGATTGTTGAAACACCTATGTTTTTTTAATTTTTTATTATACTCTTTGGGAATATTCTATGACCCCTATTTTACCATTTTAGAATAACCATATCCATAATCCAATTATAAAACATACATTCAATAATATTAACATCATGTTATTCCATAATATTGTCTGATCATTTACTCTATAACATTTGAATTATTCTTTTGGATTTATATCGTAATAAAATTACATCATGATCTGTTCAATCTGATTTCCTAAAAAGTATTTTTAATTAACATCATATAGGGACTTCAAAATACCTTGACGAATTAAATTACTAGCCTTATATTTTATATCACATCATGTAGTTATTCATCATATGATATTCTTTTATAACATATATTTGGATAATTAAAATATTACAAACTATATCTCTCTAGAAGCATTATGAAATATTATACTAAAATGTCATACCTCATCCCATTTCAACTAGAATTTATAGATGAAATTATTTATGTATAATTATATGTCTTATAATGATTCAATTTAAATACTTGTAAACTATTTAGGAATATCATTTCAAAATTTCTAAATATTGACACATTTTTTCTCCTCAATATTCAATAAATATATATTTGATCATTTCCATAATATCATATTACTTTTTCATAAACATTACCAAAGAAATATATTTAATTTCATAAATAAATGTTATGAATTATATATGTCCTTTGGGAAACTGAGGTAACATTTTTTCACAATGATCAGAGTGGCTATGTTCAAGATTTTGAATAGACGAAATCACTGTCTTCTAATGAATTTTGTTGAACATTGTTCCTTTTTCACATGTCTAACAAATTATCACTCTTAAGAAATTAAATTAAAGAAGATATCATAGAAACTATTTATTATATATTTTTCTCATATTCACTTGAACAATTTATTAATGTCTCATAATCCATAATTTATTCCCATCATTATCACTCAAAAATATTACTTGGTTCACCTATTTTGAAAAAATTTCAACATTTTCTTTGTCTCCAGTAAATAATTATTTTATCTGTTCAAAAATTAGTAATGAATGGATATTTTTCTTGTGATAAAATCATTCCCACAATCAAAATATTGGTTGAAACATAGTAATTTTTTTTAAGTCATTAAATAAATAGATCATTTATGGACATCATCTTTCATGATTAAATTACAATTGTTACAATGCATTTGATTTTGGTTAAACAATCATTTTAAAATTTAAACACTTATCCAACATTTTGATTGATGTATTTTTGGTTTTTTTATCCCTTATCATATGGGATGGACTTCTAATATCAATAATTTTAGAATCACTTTTTTACAAGATTTCATTGAAAAATATTTTAAAAATGATTTTATGTCAATCATCATTTTACCAAGTTCTATTAATTTACATATGAGTGTATATTTTTCATGTAAAATATACATAAATTCTTATATTTGAAGATAAGATTTGATCAGTCCTTTCGGTACCTCCCCAAGACATGAAAATGAGTTCTTTTTTCAAATTTATCATGTTTAAGAATTTTAATCTATTTATTTTTTTCATCTATAAGATGTTGTTTCTATGATTTTGGAAAATTCTCATCCTTATATTATTGGACCCAAATTAATCTTATTTTTTTTAGAAATTTATTTTTATACACATTTTTATCATCTTTATTCCCAAATTATATATATCATAAATAATAATACTTTATTTTTTTCACCTGCAATAATATGAAAATGGGGGAAATATTTTCACTGATGTTCTTTAAAATTTACAACATCCTTTTTCCTTTATTTTGAAATTCTATCATTCAAGGAGTGGAAATAAAATTGTTATGTTTTGGGAAAAGAAGTTAAAATTTTATCATATTTAATCTCTGAACTAACTTTTAGTCTCATTAATGACACCTTATTAGTAGAAACATTCATTAAAACACATCAATGATCATGTTAACTCCAAACCTATTTTAAATAGTTGGATTCTCAAAAAATATAGTATTGTTGATTTTAAACAAAAATTACAATACAATAATATCCATTCATCAATTTCAATGATTTATCTCCTTCAGGGTATCTTTATCAAGTTAAACCCAATTCAACATCCTTCATCATAAGTTTCACATCATTTTCCTTCATCATCTATTATATTTTAAAGACATTTTCATTGTGAGATTTATTTTTCTTCAGATACCATTAATGTTATTGATGGAAAAACTATATTCCATAATTATTATATATTTTTTGGTACCTTATTGTGTATTGTGTTTTTATTGGGACACACCTTATGTTCTAATCTCATAACATAATAAATTTTAGATTCCTTTACATTACACTAACTAACAGTTTGAGGATTCCGTTTGTTTCTAAAAATGAGGCATAATGTTAGTTATTTTTTCTCAAACACATTTATTTGGTGGAAAACATTTTACTTGTGAAATTATTATCTTCATTAGTATCATGATCATCCCTCGTTTTCTAGTGTAAATTATTTTTAGCTCGTGAGATTGTTTTAGCACAATAGAATATTTACCCCACATCCTTTTTAGTGGAGTATTAATAAGACTATATTCATTAAAAATTACTCTTGTGTGCCTTGAGTAGTTTGACCAATGTGTATTATTAACCAAAATTTAAAAATAATTATATTGTTTTATATCGCAATGGTCTTTACCATTCCCATGATTGTCTATGATAAAATACATTACATAGAAATATTCATCATCATTTGGAGATTCATATTCTAATATTACAAATCCCTCCACAATTTTTGAAATCATTATCTTGGTCATCACATAAAAGTAAATTTCATATTTTAAATTCTTATTATTAATTAGGAAATTACTTATTTCATAATAAATTAGACTGTTGTAAATCTCATCAAGTTAAATATTTTCCCTATCCTCTATAATAGAGATTTTTGGATCAAATTTATCAAGAAAATTCCACATGAATTTTTTTAAAATAGGTAAATCTATCAATGATTCTACAATATATCATTATTAAATATCATATTGATTTACCCTTTTAAATAATTCAGTAATTTTATATTCTCATACCAGTTATATAGAATTTAATTTACTTCCCTATGTTTGATGTTATGATTGATTCACATTAACATCTCCTATAAAATATTTTCATGTTTATTATAAACTTCCATATCCATTCTAAGTCCATCACATATGTGAAATAAATAAGTACATTGAAATAATAACTGTATTAGACACATTCCAATCATCTTGAATATTCATATTCTTATAAAATAACATTTGTGAGTTTATTTTGAGGGAGTAAATTAAATATTTGTTTCATCCACCACTTCTATACTATGTGAATAAATATTGTGTATCGTCCAATTCACCCTACCATAATATTTCATTCCATTGGAATTTTTTATACATATACATTTAACTAAATTTATATTATCTATAAATTATTAAATGGTTTGATAGAAGAATAGTTTTCTCTAATACCAATTGATGTGACTATAAATGTTTCACCACTTATAAGGGGGTGAATCCATGGTATAATTTTTAAATATATTTCTCATATAAATGAACCACTACATATATTTATAGTTTCAATATGATCAAATTTATAGATCATTCTATAATATGAAAATTATTTTTTGAATTATTATTATATAATTAAATTAATATTTTTTATATTATTCATTTCTATAAGAATGAAAATTTTGATATTATATTAAATCAAAATGTTTGGGTTACATTATTTGTGACACCAAGTTAATTGTAAACTACAGACAACATTAATATTATCATTATCAATACAGAAAAATGATATTATCTTATATTACAGTCAATAATGACTTCCCTCATGTTTTTACCAAAATCAGATAACTGCGGTGTTCCGAACAAAAATATAATATTTTGTTAATTTTTATTTTATGTAAAAAGATATGAAAGAGATATTAAATTAGAAGTTATGTATAATATTATCTAATTTAGGAAAATATTTCAGTTACATAAATATAATATTAATTCATAGGTGACCAATTAATTGGATTTGAATAAGAAACCAGATTGAATATAAATGTAAACATTGTTATTTTTAATGTCAAAAAGGTCTTTTACCCTAATAAAGTTAATTATTTATGATTATTGAGTGATATTAATGTAATATATTTGTTTGGTATTCAATAAAATATTGTTCATATTCATCCAATATATTTCTTAGGTGTATGATTATAACAAACCAAATTTTAATCTTAAAACGTATATTTTTATAATAGTAGTTTTACATCCATTTAATGGAGAACCCATTTTGAATAAAAAATTAGGAAATTTTATAGATTTAATATGTATAATTAAACATCATATTTTAAATCTAATCCTAATAATTGTGTCAAGATAATTTTTTGTATTTTTTTAATTGGTTTCATATTTTGAAGGAATGGTTCAAAATATAGAATTTAAATTCAATACACTGTTTTCATATAATTTATTCATAAGTGTAAATTATATTTTAAATTGGATTAAAATTATAAATATTTTTTTATCATATAATCCAATATAGTTTATTGCACCCAATTTCATATTGAAATTTTATATAAAAACTGAACATACTTTGAATAATTTACATTAAAAACCCCCAATATCATCGCTTTAGTGGGATTAAATATTAATTTATTTCTGCCACTTATATGGATGGAATTTGGAATAATGTAATATTAATTTGGAATAAAAATAATCAATAATATAAATCATGGTAATCAAAAAAATTTGCAAAATATATTTGTTCGAGTAATTAAAATTATTTACATTGATTGTGGTAAAATTAAGCATAACTATCGACTAATCAATAATGTTATGACCCAAAACGATATATATAGTTTTCAAAATACCCATTTTATAGCCATATTCTGACTCTATACTTACATTTCGGTACTTTTGATCATTATGGGAGCAATGTTACATGGGAAAAACATGGGTGGAATTCGTTTTCTATATATTTTCACGAGTGCAACTCCTACTCCACTATAAAAATGTCTCCTCTCATCCACTACTTCACAACTTTAAAACCTATTATAATTGTACAATCTATCCTAAAATATCTTCCAAAAATCCTCCCTTACTTCTTGAATCATCTATTTTGTTATAAATTCTTTTCATTAATCCATTTGATGTAAACCAAAAGTAGTTTCCCAATTAAGAGGTAGCACGATCCCTCAAACTCTATTCTATTATTTTCTTTCTCCCCTCCGTTAATTCATCTTATTTAATTATTATACAAAAAAGAATTATAATAAATATACTAATGTTTTTTAATGATATTTTTTATACCTATATGTATACACACATCAATAAAATGGATAATTAACATATTGTTTATGTGTACGGTGAACTACTGCTTCACGAGAAGATGATTGTTCATTTTTCGTTTACTAGATATCATGGTGGACATTAAGATGGAATATATATTTTTATATGTTATATTTTATATTTATTATTACTCTAATCATATTTAATTAATTAACAACACATTTCATTAGACATTACATTTGGTGTAAATCTGATAATTTCGTTTGAGGAAGTGCAGAATACCGTGCGCTCAGAGAAATGTGATTAATTTAAAAAATACATAGTGTGTATTAATGATGATATTAGTGAATTATTATAATATATAAAATTATAATTCTATATTATTTATAATATATACTTATATATACATATATTTCATTTTCTTTCATTCATTCAATGTGATAATAATATTGGAATCAACATTCAAGCGTATGTATAGCTTAACGTCTCCATGAATGGTGTATTCCATTTAATAATTCTATATTGGATAGATTATTATAAAAAATAGAATATATATGATATTCATATTATTTTTTAAATTATTGAAGTCATGTTTTAGGTATAAGGTCCAAATATATAACAAATTATGACACATGCGAAGAACAAAGTGAGTATTAACTGGACTGAAACATTACTAAATGATTGTTAACAAGTGGAAAATATAATGGCATAATAAAACCATATATAGAATTATATATAATAATATTATTATATAAATGTTTTATAATAATATTAAATTTATTATACACGAATATTTTATGAGTATGATGAGATTCAAGGCATTAGTTACGGGAATTTCATCACACCATTTATTTACAAGAGATATATTCTTTATTCACCACTCACTTATTTTTTTGGTGTATACACATCCCATGAATGTAATATATGATTATTATAAATTAATTAATTTGTATTTATATATCTATTTTATGAAAAAAATTTCATGGGGGTTATGTTTTAAAATTTACCAAATTCGTATGATAGTTTTGTCTCAATTTTCCTTCTTTGAGTATCAAAATTTTTTATGCACCTAAAATGTTTCAAGGTATATGTACATACATTATAAATGTTACATAATTAATATATTAAATTTCTTGATATTTTATGTTTCATTTAATTAAATTTTATTATATAGAGGGTTTTCTCCCGAGTAACTAATTGGTAAGAGTTTATTGAAACAATCTCATCACTTATCGAGATTATTACTGATTATACTTATTTGATGATATAATATTATATATTTCTAAAGAAAAATCATGAGTTTAATTGTTATATTTTTTTCATGATATATCCATGTATCATTATGATTTTTCCACTCATTGGTACATAATATTATTAATAAAATGTTTTTAATAAAACTGATCCATATTTATCTCTTTGATAAGAAATATTCTTTTTTCAAAAACAATGTTTTCAAAAAAGTTTTCAAATAACCCTTGAAGTTAGTGTTCATGGAAAAAGAACATTAATAATATTTTATTTTTTAAAAATATTTCATTATATATTTAAAAATATATAATCAATGAACAAGGTTTTCAAATGATGTAAAATTTATAAAAGTGATTTTTTAAAGAAAGAATTATATTTCCCTCAACAAGTGTTTTTGAATGATATTTCCAAAATATTTCCTATATATAATGAATTTTTTTTGTGTTAGTTTTTTCTTTATTTGGAAATTATTCAATTATTCCATTTATATTCATTATATGAATGGTGAATATATTTATGTCATGATGTTTATGAATCTAGTTTCTCTTTCACAGGTTATATGCTTCTAAACCCCATTTCTTCTCATAGGTGGTGATTATCAGACCAACCTCACTTCCATAAGTAATGATATAATTAAATATTTATGATTAATATATATTCTCAAGGTATATAATATGGTTGTTTTTTCTAATCTTTCATCACTCGTTTATATGATTTTGTTATTTCATGGGTTGGATCTATATCCCCCTCTAATACATTAGGTAATGTTGGATGAATCATGAGTATATATGTTATGAATTAACAAGATTTCATGGTCATAATGTTATGTGTGACCCACATTAGATGTTCATAGTTTTATGAATGTACATGATTGCTTGTTAATAAATTTATGTGAAAAACTAATTACATGTTTACAATGTTATGAGTGAACCTTACTACACGTTCAAAATATTAACCATGGACCTAGATTCATGTCCATAAGTTTATGTGTGAACCTAATTAAATTATTAAAATATTATTAATGAACATTTTTACATGTTAAAAATATTATTCAGGGACATGGTCTCATGTCTATAATTTTTTGGGTGATCCTGATTACATATTCACAATATTATTCATGGACACGGTCATGTATCCCGAAATTGATGTGGGGGATGATTTAATTTCATTAAATTATTGAGTGTACATATTTCTAATTATATATGTTCAAAAGGTTATAAACTAATTTGGATTACATAAATTCAATGTCTTATTCCTATGTAATTATATAATGAATTATAATATTAATTTTCATATGATCCTTGTCTTATGAACCACTAGTTTTTGTTATTATCTATAACATGGAGGGAATGTTTTCAAATGTTATTCTCATGTTTTATACCCTCTTGTTCATTTTACGATTATGAATTTCAAAATTTTACACTTAATGATAATCTAAGCACTTTTGTTCTTATGTTTACCTTAACAAGGTTATGAACAAATTTTTTTGGTTGAAGTACAAAAGATGAAGAACTCTATGGGAGGTGTCGAAGATATTTCACCAGGATAGAAGATTTAGTTTCCATGTTTCCAATGGAACTAAACTCTTACGGTCCTCGGACATGTTCTTTTCTAATGTAATAAATATTCATTTAAAATGATGAAATATCTATGTATATTAGGCCTTGTTTAACGTATTTGGTATGAAAGGAATTATTTATTCAACATTTAGAAAAAGGATTATAAATCCTTAGGGATATTCCTAGGTGAAATTATAGGAATTGTTATACCAGTAGTGGAAATAAGCGATTTAACGTCAACGTAATAACCTCTATTTTTTATAAACTGACACCAATAGTATGTGTGGGAAATTATTGGCATCAGTTTTTAGTAAAATCGACGCCAAAAACCATTATTCAATGAATTTTCATGTCGGTTTTGTAAAAACAGATGCAGAAAATAAAAAACATTTATCCTCCTCAGTTTTTCGGAAAACCGATGCTGAAAATAAAAATAATAACCAGTGTCTTTTTTCAGGACAACTGATGCCTTAAATCTAATTTTTTATGTCAATTTTCTCCAAAACCAACTCTAAAATTAAGAGTATTGATATTTTGGAGGTCGGTTTTTGTAAAAACCAATGCCGAAAAATTAAAATAAATGATTATCAACATCGGTTTTTTGAAAAAACAACACCGAAAGATTTTTTTTACATTCAGCTTCGGTTTTTATAAAAACCGATGGTGAAAATCTTTTAAAATCTATCAAGGTTGCAAAAACTTATTTTGTTGGATCATCTAAATTGAAATCCTACAGCGGCTCCTTTGACTTGGGATGACATTTGAATCCCTATTTGTAATCTTGGACTACCATCTCTGATGGTTTTAATCAATTTTCACGATTTATAGTATGTGTTTTTTATCCCTCTTTATTTATCTTCTATTGTTTATTTCTTCTTCCATAACCCTATATTACGCGACTTTTAATGGTGGTTAGAATTTAGTATTTGTTTATCGTGATTTTTCATTAGTATTATCAGTGTTGGTATATATTTTTTAGTGTTTTTTATCTAAGTCATTATACAGAGCACTGTTTGGATTGAAGATCTTCATTATAGTAAAAATTAAAAAAAATTATGTTCTTTAAAATTTTGTAGATAAATAGTTAATTATTTAATTTTCTTATTGATTTGATTCAATTATTAGTTTAAATTTAATTTTAAATGTGTTTGGATAGAGTTAAATATTCTGTCAACAAACATTCTTAAATATATTGTCAACAAATTGCATCTTTTTACATTGACTCCAATCCAATTTCACCTGATTCACTTAATGCATCCTTTAAATTAATGCAATCATAAATTTTTTTTGACAGATGAAACATCAAAATAATGCCCCCAATATTTAAAATTAACTAATTAATTTTAGAAAAGTGATATTATAATTAAATTATAATAACAATATAACACACATGTATATAATATGAAAATAAAATGTTAACTATTTTTAAATGTGTTCCATATCTGATGTTTTCTATATGATTATAAATAGTTTTTATTAAATGTGTTTTTGTATAAAAATTATCTGATAGATATTTAAATGTTTATCTATTTTAATATATTCACCAAATATATTGTGATATCAGGTATTTAATGGATCATAATTGGATTCATCTATGAAGAACCACTAGTGAATATGAAAGAGGAGTTGATAATTTTTTAGAATTATCTAAACAAAATCTTCAAAACATTGATTTGATTTTCTCTCTATGTGTGAAGTGTGTAAATATGAGAATTTTAAACTCCATAGAAATCAAGTATCATCTCATTTGTTATCTATTTATCCTTAATTATACACGTTGAATCTGGCATGGTGAAAAAAATGAAAAGTCAACATCCAATGATGATAACGATATTCATAATGAGGCAGGGAATCATACTGAAGAAATAATTCTTGATTTAGGTGTTGAAATCATCGAAAAAACTGCAAATTTTGAACAATTGTATGGAGATTTTGGGAAACCATTATTCCCAGGTTGTAGTAAATTTACAGTGTTATCAGCAGTTTTGAGCTTAGTTAACTTGAAAGCAAAAAATGTGTGGAGTGATAAAAGTTTCTCTAGTTTTCATGAGATTTTAAAAGAGCTACTTCCAGAAGGAAACAAGCTTCCAGATTATAATTATGAGGTGAAGAAAATATTATTCCCAATGGGATTTCGGTATAGAAAGATACATTCTTGTCCCATTGATTATGTATTGTATAGGAAAGAAAATAAATATTTATCAAGTTGTCCTACATGTGGGACATCATTATATAAGATAGATGGGAAATTCAACTCAGATTCATTCTCTAGTGATGTCATCTAACGTCATGAAGAATCAATTTTGTAATTTCTAATGATATCATCCAATATTTTTTTCATAAAATTCTGATAATTCAATTCTGATTCATTTTTATGTACCAGAATCAAAACTCCTGCTAAAAAATGTGGTGCCTTCCAAAAATTCTTCATTTGAAGCATATATTTTCAAATTCAATTGATGAAAAAAGGTTATTGTGGAATTCCGATGTGTGCATCTCTGGTGGTATCTTACGTCACCCTATCGATTCACCACAGTTGATGATTTTTGATAAATAATTTCCTGATATTGGAATTGATGTTAGATATCTTCAAATTGTATTGTGTACTAATTGAATGAATCCATATCGGATCCTCAGTAGCCGAAATAGTTCATGGCCTATTTTGCTGGTAACTTACAACTTTTCCTCACATCTATATATGAAGAAAAAATAAGTTATGATGAGCTTAATGATTTTTGGACCAAAAAAATCGGGAAATGATATTGATGTGTATCTTTCACCATTTATTGATGATTTGAAACTTCTATGGGAGGAAGTTGTTAAAGTTTATGATGCATAAAAGAAAGAGTATTTTCTTTTGTGTGCTTTGATAATGTTCACTATAAACGACTTTCCTTCAAATATAAATTTATATGGATATAATGTTAAGGGACATAAAGCATGTCCAATTTGTGAAGAACAAATATCATATTATCAACTAAAGAAGGGAAGAAAGGCATTGTACATGGGAAATCGAAGATTTTTTCAAATTGACCATCCTTATCATAGATTGAAAAAATCATTTAATGGTTTACATTAATATAATCTTCCCCCTAAACCATTTTTAGTTGAATATTACTATGACAGGGTGAAATATATTGATTTGACATTTGGAATGAGAAGAGGATCTAGTTTTCAAAAACATTTCTGGAAGAAGCGCTCTATTTTTTTCAAACTACATTATTGGAGATTTTTAGAGATAAAACATAACATTGATGTTATGCATGTTGAGAAAAACATATGTTCTAGTTTTATTGGAACATTTTCACACATAAAAGTAAAGGAAATAGATAGATTTCATACTAGATTGGACTTGATATTAATGAGAATACATTTGGAGTTATCTCCCACTGTGAAGGGAAATAGAACACATTTACCTCCGGCTTGTCACACATTATGGTAGATTGAAAAGATGAATTTTTGTTAGTGTCTTCATGGTATTAAAGAACCCATTGGTTTTTCTTGAAATGTGAATAATTTGGTGTCATTGAATGATTTCTCATTAATAGGTATAAAATCTCCTGATTTTTTTGTGTTGATGCAACTACTACTACTAGTAGAAGTGCGCGGTATATTGTCGACAATTGTCAGCAATACTATCATCAGGTTATGTAATTTCTTCAAATCCATTTGTAGATGAGTCATTGATACAATTTTTTAGATGTGTGGGAGGATAAAGAAACTCTTGTTCTTTGTCAACTAAAAATGTATTTACCACCCACATTTTTGATATAATGGATAATCTGCTAACTCATTTGGTGCATGAGATAAGAAAATGTGGGCCTGTTTATTTAAGCTGGATGTATCCTTTTGAATGATATATTAAAATTTTGAAAGGATATTTTAAAAATCGTTGTCGACTAGAGGCCACTATTGTTCAAAAATATGTATTTGAATAGGTGATTGAGTTCTGTACAGATTATTTTTATGAGGTGGAGCATTTTGGTCTCCATGTATCTCGACATAAGATAGTTGATAGTGAAGGTAGATGGGTACGATGTTTAAAGGTAATGTTCATTCCACGTGATAAATTGATGCATGCACCTTTATAAATTTTGAACAACACAGATGAGGTTCAATCTAATATATCCTCACATATTGCTGAATTAATGTTACGATAACAGAAAAAAAATGAAAAGTGGTTGATGATTGAGCTTATGAAGACTTATGTTTCATGTTTTAAAGAGAAATTCCCCCCAGATATAACTACAATAGAAACATTAAAGGGGTTAGGTGGGGGACAATCTCTTAATGTGATCACATGTTCTGGTTTTGATATCAATGGATACACATTTTACACAAAAAACAAGGATGACAAGAGTACCATTCAGAATAGCGGTGTTCGCTGATGTAGTGTATTTTTCGAGTGCCAAAGATCGAAACCAAATTACTGAATCGCGTCATATTTTGGAGTTCTTGAAGACATATGGGAAATTTAATATATTAAATTTCAAGTCACCATTTTTAAGTGTAATTGGGTTGATAATAATAGTGGTGTTAATGACGATGAATATGGGTTTAAACTGGTTGATTTGAAAAGATTTCATTACAATGAGGAACCATTTATCATGGAGACATAGGCAAAACAAATATTTTATTTCATTGACCTCTCGAATGACCATTATTCGGTTGTTTTTCAAAGTAAAAAATATACCTTTTGGGTGATGAGGATGATGCTGATAATGTTAGTGATTTACATTAGCCTTCTTCATCTATTACGCAATTTCCAGTTGATTTCAATGAGTATTAGACTTACATAGTGCATGCATTACGTAATGATCATGATGAAGGCATGTGGGGAAACAATAAATTAGTCTCATAATTATTCTGGTAAATATTTATATTTTTTTTCAATTTTTGAAACATACAACTACATGCCTCTTTTTTTACATACTTATTTTTCTCTTCCTTGTTTCTAATTATTCAGTTTTATAATCGTATGTAAGTACAAAGAATTTCATTACACTTTTTAGTATAAATGTCAGATACAGATAGAGAGGATTAGTTATCAAGGTATATCTATTTTGACATATTATTAAATATTCAATAATATACTTATTTAATGAAATAAAATTGTAAATTTTAAGAAAAAAATTACAATACTACTAATGCGTCCTTGACAGAGTATACTTCTCCTGTTACAACTCAAAAATCAAGTTCTCATGTTGGTAAACGTGGTATTACACATTTACCAAAACTATCACTTTCTCATGATGATGAAAAAGTACAAATATTTGTTGATGATAATAATAGGGATGTTGGCCCAAATGTTGTTCATTTTGTCAGTTATATAGTGATGTAGTGTCATTTCAGGTTTAGTATTTTATAACCTGATTAGAAGTCAGTGGACAGGACGGTGAAGCAATAGCTTTGGGAGGCCATGATGGTAAAATATCATAATTTATTTCTTTTATCTCATTTTTTGAATATTATATATTTTAAATGAAATGTTAAATTTATTCAATTACAGATGACATTCAATTTTGAGGAAACCAACGAAATTAAGAAAATACATCTCTCTTTAGCGGTGATTTAATGGAGAGATTTTAAAACAAAACTGAGAAAATTATGTTTTTGGGAAGAGAAGGTTTGAAAGACCATTCCATAAGTATCTGTATATAGATGAAGATACATGGAAGTGATTTTTTGACAGTCACCAGGAAGAGAAATTCCAGGTATGGTAATTATTTTATATTTCTTATTTTTTGACATATTTTTCTTATTACATAGTAGTTTATTTTTATATAACAGGCTTCCAAGATATCTCATTAGGATATCTAGTTGAGAAATGTATACCCTCAAACATTATCATATGGAGGGTATTCGTATTTGGAGAAGAAAATTATTGAATAAAACATTGAAGTATTAATAGATCGATCAAGTAGTGGTTAATAAGATGTCCAGTTTGGTCCATTATCTCCTCCCACTCGCCATGAGAAATTGAAGTGATCAAGAAGAAAGAAAAATTAAAAGTATATTACACAAGAAGATCAGAAATTATTTGATATAATTATAAGTAAATATTATTTATTTGTTAATAATTTTTCTATATTATAAATTATAAACACTAATATAACTTTTTTATTTTTAATTTCAGGATGAACATCAGGAGAAAGAGACACAGGGACCTTCTTCTCCCTGAGGGCAGGATGGACATCCTAGCCACTACATTGGGAAAGGTAGAACACCCCAGCCGTGTTAGAGGATATCAGGCGGGTGTTAGTATTTAGAAGGTTTTTGGTAAGAGTAAGCAATCAAGAGGCCCATAAATATAAATGTCAAAAGAAGAGATGAAATATCGGAAACAGTCTATGGGTGATCTAATTCAAGAAGCAGTGAAAAAAGTCTTTATTAGAACACTTGTCAAGATAGTCATAGTCTATACAACATTCCTAAATATATTATTTAGTTATCATTAGTTTTTTTAAAAATTATAAACACTAATATAGATTTTTCATTTTTCAGCCTTCCCAGCCTACTCACCTAGACTACACTGCCTCATCTGCTTACCATTCCCCACCTGTATAGCCTTCCCAGGTATATTATTTATTTTTCATTAATTTGTCTATTTTATAAATTATAAACACTAATATAACTTTTTAATTTTTTTGTCTTCTGAGCATGCTCACCCGGACTACTCTGTCCAGCTGCTTACCCTGCCCCGTCTACGCAGCCTTTTTATGTTTATAATTTTATTTTCAACAATTTTTCTATTTTATAAATTATAAACACTAATGTAACTTTTAAATTTTTCTATCTTCTCAGCCTGCTCACCCAGACTAATCTGCCCCTCTTGCTTACCATGCCCCTTCTACGCAGCCTTTCAAGGTATATAAATTTCTTTTCATTAATTATTCTATTTAATAATTTATAAACACTAATATACCTTTTTCATTTTTCAACCTTCTCAGACTCCTCACCAGGACTACCATGCCCCAAATACTTATCATACCCCATTTGTACTACCTTTTGGGGTATATTAATTTATTTCCATCAATAATTCTATTTTATAATTTATAAACACTAATATACCATCTTCATTTTTCAGTCTTCTTAGCCTCCTCACACGGACTACCTTGCCCCATATGCTTATCATGCCACATACGCACATCCTTCAGAGGTATATTATTTTATTTTCATCAATATTTATATTTTATAAATTATAAATACTAATATACCTTTATAATTTTTCGACCTTCTCAGCCTGGTCACCCAGACTACCCTGCCCCATCTGCTTACTTTGAGCCTCGACCTCCTCCCTCGGACGAAACCTTATATTTTGAGTTGTTTTCTGGAGATCCTCATGAACATATTTTTGCGTTAGGACAAGTGAATTTTTTGGGGGACTCGGTACATCATCAGCCTATGGAGATGGGTCAGGTTAGAGTATCGGTACTTGATATTATAGATCCTACTATTCTACTACTGTTTCCTACCGAGGAGATCACCTGTGTTGGAGAATGTCTGGGCCATTTTGTATTTGTAAAAATAGTATTATACGTTATATTTCATATTATGTATTCATTTTTTCATAATGAATAACAAATGATTCAAAATTTCATGTAATGTTTTCTGACATTTATCTTCTATAGGAATATATGAAAGCAAAAGTAACTTCCCAAATGAAACAATATGTTCAGGAACAGTTGGCTTTAGAACAATCTAATATTTTTTCTAGGATACAATGATTATCTCAGGCTTCATCATCCTGAAATTATATCTATGAGTTTTAGATGACACCCAATATATGTGAAAGAAATTATCATTTGATAATAATGAACGAAGATATCAAGCATTTAGTTGATTTTGAAGATCTCAAGCTGAGTGTGGTGTAGTTTTTTAAAATATAAGTATATTGACGTTTGAATTGTTATTTCTTTAATAAAAGATGGTTTTAAATTTACTAAATATATATTTTTTTAATTTAGGTATCTATACAAGATTTTTTTACAAAATTAATGAACAAGAATTTATTATTTTATAGATCTAGAGTACATTTCCTTGGAAGTCGTAAATATGAAGAACGATGATAGAGTTCAATATATATCTAAGATATTATCACATACAGAGATTAAATGATAGTTTTTTCCATTTCATGATAAGAATGAATATTAACATAAATATGAACTAATAATAATTATAATGTCAGTAATTATGAACATTTATTATTGTAGGGGACGTTGGATGTTAGGTGTATTTTTTCCATGTGAATGCACCTTATATTGGTTTTTCTCTTTAATATGAACAGTTTTTAAACCATTTGACACCATATTAAACAAGTTAGTTTTTATATTTATTTTTTGTAAGCTCATTATGTTTAATTTTCATTGTTTAGACATGTATTATTAGTTTATATATATGAAAATGCAGTTCATAGAAACAATTTATCCAAGAGTATATGTTAGTAAAGAAACTAAATAAAATAAAATATGTTGAAGTACAGGTAATTAGTTTTTATATTATATTTTTTTCTGAATTTATTGTTATATATAGTATTTATTTTCAATTTACTGTTTTATAACTATAGTGCCATCATCAAAATGGAAATGTTGAATGTTGTTATTATATTTTAGGATTCATGTATGAGATAATCACAATTGGGGAAACTACAGATTTTCATAAGGTTATTTGTACTAATTTTTTTATATTTTATGACATATTATTTTATTTTTTATGCTCATATCATTCAATATTATTGTAGGTCTTCCATTATTCACAGTCTTATTCCCAATCTGAAATGACCCATATTCAATCTACTTTTGCAAACTATTTGTTATTTATGATTATGATTTGAGGTATGTATATTAAAATATTTAAAAATAATAATACATATGGGTTCAAAAAACTAACTCTTTTGATATATTAGGTGTTTGAACTTACCAATAATCAAATGAATTCTTCAACAATAACCAACAAAGATCCTGCCATAAATTTTAGGTACGTCTATTTTAATTTTCTTTTTTAACTTATAATATCGTCTTTTTTTGTTTATGATTAGTATATGTAAGTTATAGGGTTTTATTGAATCATAAATATTGTTTGACTATTGTTGTATATTGTGTTTTTTTACGGGAGTTTTGATATTTTTAGAAGTGTAATTTTTTGATTTTTCTAAAAAAAATTAACTTATGGCGTTGGTTATTTTAAAAACGAACATCGTAATGTTTAAAAAAATAACTTCGTTTCAGTGTCAGTTTTCTATAAAAACCTACACCAATATCCTGTCGAAATTGAAGTTCGGTGTACGATTTTTGTAAAATCGATGTCAGTGGTAAACTTATACCGGGTTTCAGAGATGGTTATATAGAAAACAGACTCCGAAAGGTAAATTTCGACCGGGTTTCGTTGTTGGTTATATAGAAACCAGATGTCAGAAACCATGTTTCAGTGTCAGTTTTAGATAAAACCAACACTAAAACCCGGTCAAAATTGAACTTTTGGCATCGTTTATCTATATAACCGAGGCCTAAGTTCAATTTTGACACATTTTCGACGTCAGTTTTATAAAAAACCGACGCCTTATCCCTTACTGAAATTAATTTTCGGCGTCAGTTTTATAATAACCGACCCCAAAAATCATATTTTTTATGTCGCCATTAGATACATTGGTTAAAAACTGACGTCAAAAATAAATAAAAACCGACGTTAAATTGTGTTTTTTCACTAGTGTATGTATGTACCTATATATAAGTCTAAGTTTAATTAAATGTATAAGGAAATATCTTATAATTTTGGAAAAGGACATGTTGAGTGTTTTTTTATAAATACTTATATGTATGGATTCCAAAAGGTGATGTGGCTATAGAATAGATGTACCTAGGGGTGACAATAATGACATGATTTTTTGGGCCCGAATTAGGGTAATTTGGTACACGGTGATGGGCTTTGTTGTGCACCTAGTTTGACAAGCATGGGTGATATGCATTAAAAATTTAGTAACTCCTCACGAACAATAATTAAGGGTTTGAATAGAAGGTTTCTATGAATAAACTTGTTCAAGCCTAAAGATTTGTTGATTAAAAGGTTGGTGTTAGGATTTTGACATCCTATAAGTACTTTTTCATGATTCTGTGGTTTTATTCTATGATATGTGATTCTCATCCCATGCCATCTAGTTTTCTTAATTGAATTAACTAGAAGGAAATTTTTTGACATTTAATCATTAAGATGTGGACATTATGGGAATTATAAAAATCGATTTCTGACGTTGACATCTCATAAATAGAATAAGGTTGTTGTTGTCATTATTGGTTATACTTCTAAAGATAATGAGACTAAAAATGACATGTGGAAGGTATATGATTATCATGTATTATTTTTTTTATTAATCAAGATAATAATGATTATATTGAGTTAGAGAAACCTTATGACATGATTCATATTTCATATTCTAGGAAATGGGTGTTAAGGAATATATTGATTAAACTTGTGTAATGGTTTAAGAATAAATTTGGCTGAATGTATTACTTATGTTTTGGAATTCAAATATTATGTTATATAAATCATGAAATATATAATAATTTTTAGTTTAATTAATTAAATAATATTTTAAAAAGAAAAAAATATTATACAAAGACAATTTTAAAATTTACTCATAAATTAACAAATAATGTTAATTGATATAAGATTGATCTGTATATAAAAAATATTGAAATATTTATTATGCATCCAAATGATAATATTTATATAATGTTTTCACCTATTACTAATATATTAAATGAATGAAATTCACATGGTCATAAATTTATATAATGGAATATTGTCAATAAAATCCATTAGATTTTCACAGTAAACTGGGAACATAAATTTAAAATAATATAAAAATTGAATGAAATCAAGAACAAGAATTTTGATTAACTAATTTGATTTATCATAAACTATTAAATAATAATAATGTGTCAAGAATGTAAGGATGGAAAATATTTCTTGGAAAACTAAAATTTATTTTCAGAAAATTAATGATTATTCATCGAAAAATGGATAAATTTCTAAACTATCCAATTAAATTATTAAATTATTCATAATAATGAACATATAAAAACATGATAAAAAGGAGGATGACCAATGATAATCAAAAGTGACAATTCTCAATTAAAAACAGATAGAAAAAATAATATTATAATTCCCCATGAACAAAATGAAAAACAATGAGAGTAATAATAAAATAAATAAAACATTTTAGTGTTAAACATATAGCACGATATAAGATTATGTCTCCTTATGTGATCCATCTAAAAAAAGTGTCAACTATCTCATCACTAATATCGAGTTTGGTGAAAATTTATAATCAAACACCTCCTTGTTTTCCCATTGAAATTATTTTATTTCCCCTTCCTTTATAAATCACCAAAAACTATGAAGATCAAGATAATTAACATGATCAATATAAGAATGGTTCTTTAAAAAAAATGTTCAGAATACAATGTGCATAAAAAATATTATCATTTCATTAATGAGAATGGTCAACTACAATTAAAATGGGGGGTTTGTTATAAAAATTGAATAACAGACCAAATGTGAATGTGTTAAAATGAAAATTAATGATTTAAATAATTCTTTTTATAAATTCACCAAACTATAATAAATATTAAATAATTTTTTTTACTCAAAAACTAATAAAATTCATTTTGGTTTTGTTTTTTTGAATAATTATTGTTCATTAAAAAAATATAGATTGAATTTTTCTTATCATGAATTGTAGTTATTATCATAAATTAGAAAGTATAATTCATGAATGTGACTGAAAAATGAGCAATATTGTAAACCAAAAACTATAAATCTTGCAACCCATATCCCATTTTAATGATTTTATTCACAATTATTACAGGTAAAAGAATCTATATTAGTTAACATATATAATCCCAATCTTGGAGTACCAAAAATAATAGTTTAATAATTTTATAGGAATATAGCTTAATGATTATTTCCCAAGAATCAACAAGTTATATGGACACTAGATTCTCTTAACACATGTGTGAGGACCACTCTAAATGTAATCATTTTCAAAAAAAATGGGGTATTCGTTAAATTTTTTGAAAATTCAAAAAGAAAATAATCGGTATAAATAAAACTAGTTTATACAATTTGTTTCTAAAAAGTGCTAACATAGTCCATAATTTTCCAAAACATAATTTTTTAATAATTATTGAATTCTTTGAAAATGTTTTTAAAAAAATGGTGATGCTATATTTTTAAGATGTTTTTAATCTAAAATTTAATTGTCTGTGTTCCAATTTTCATTTTCAAAATGTATATGTTATTTATTTAAATTATCATTCTTCAAAAAACGTTCAATATTTTACTTTTTTATAGTTATTATTAGATGTTGAATATATTCATTATACAATGTTTGAAACACACAACCAACATCATTCGGTATGAGACAAACAAAAATTTAATTTAAAACATAATTTAATTTTTAATCCTTTCTAATTTTTCATGAAACATAAAATATCTCTTAAAACTAAATAAGAATTATTGACCATTAAAATCATGGAGCTTATTCACCGTGATATTTTAAAAAATTCACCATTTGAAGGAATTGGTGGTAAATAAAATAATTTTGATATAGTTTATGAATATATAATATTCACTTGTAAATTTTTAAAGGAATGAAAAAGAGAGGGTTATAAAGTGTTCATAAGATTATCTAAGAAGGTAGATAATGAAGAAGGATATTAAAAAATTTCCATTTTAAGCGATCATGGGGTAGTATTATAACAATTATTTTGATCATATTTGATAATACAATGTTTATAATTAGATTTTTTTTAAACCTATAACCCCTAAAAAAAGGATATAGTAATGATATAATTGAAATATTAAAGAATTATAAAAAATTATATGTAACAATTTCAAACCCTCCCCTTAATTATTGGACAAGGTGGTCAATATCAAAAGTTTTATCAAAATAATATTCACTCATAAGACCCTTCCTTAAAATTTTCACTTATAATAATTGGAAAAATAAATATATTAATGATATCTTATTTAAAGATTTTGTATGGGAATGATATGTTCTCAATAATAAATAAAACTTAAGTAAATATTACCAGAAATATGGTGAAACAACTTTTAATGGGTACACAAAATCATTTTAATATTCATGAGTCTTTAATAAAACACCCACAAATATTGACGAATCATTTCTAATTAAATTAAATGAAAATATTTATAATTCCACATTTGAATTTTATTAGGTTTATTATCTTGAACCATCGACATTGAATGGACCAAATTCCTACAAAAATACTATTTAAGATTAATCTCTTTCATTTTATTTATTAAATTATATTAAAAAATCCAAATATTACCACATGGAAAAAACTATTGGAATTTTTTACGCTAGAACATGAAGGATTTTTTATTCCAAAAATGAAGTCGAACATCATTATTTTGTCTTATTTTGAGAAACAAATACAATTATGTTGTTATAAATAATCAAAATGGGTTTTTTAATTTACAAAAACTAATAAATGAATTCAAAAAGAATAAAGTATAATCTCTTGGTGAGAGATTTAATGATCATCTTATTATCTGTATAAAAATGGTTTTTAGGAATTGATTAAATGATTATTATAAAATCATATGTCAAAAATCTAGATTCATATAAAAATATGATAATAAAGAAGAATTAAATTACTACTATAAAACATACTTCCCATTTATCTGGTAGATTCCATCATAATATGTTTTTTTATTAATTTCCAATACAAATTTTAATAATTTTCAAAAGGATTTATGTAGTTCTTCTATAAATTAATTTATTAATACATGTTTTTATGTAGAAAAACTAACATGTTTTAAAATCCAAAAATTTAAAATTCTATTTTCAGGTTACCCAATTATATATATGGTTTAATAAAATCCCCATAGACATTGTATAAATGGTTAATAAGTAATCTTTTATGGATTTATATTAAAATTCGAAAATAAAATTCAAATATAATTATGAAAAACGTTTTAAATGATATTTTAATTATTCAAATACATTACAATCACATAAATTAAAAAATAAAAAATAATCTATTTATATGTTTTTTTCTAATCATATGATAGATGATGTTCAAATTATTTTTATATATGAGTTAAAATTCATTTTTAGTATTAAAATCACTCAAAATAAGTGTGGTGAATTTGTAACTGAAATAAAATAAACTAAATAAAATATAAAACATGTTTTCATAGACTATTCTAAAAATATTAGTACACATATAAGTATTTAAGTTCATCTAATGTTAAATGGATCTATTAATAATTTCAAAGAAAATATTTATATAATTATTATTTGGAGTATTATTTACCTTACTTATATCCATCCAAACATGATTTTTCTTGACATTAATTTTCCTTATTTTCAAGGGAATCATAAATATTAACATTATAAATATCAAAAAATGATATTACATTCCATGAGTGGTTTTTATATATATAATTTACTATAACATAATGGGAAATCCTTCAATTGTTTAAAATTTTATGGTTATGATGTGAAATTTATTTGAAAATTATAAGTTATTCATTTAAACGTCTCAAAAATTATTTAATCATATTGTGTTGAATAATATAAAGTATAATATCATTTACAATATTTTATATGAAATATATATCTATAGGGTGTCCATCAACTAAAATTATTTGGATGAAAAAAACTATCCATGATTTTTGGGTCACATATCATTTTGTTTCAATAATATTTGATAGTTATACATCCATATGAATCAATATAAATCCTATTTATCAAGTATTCTTATGAACATTGATATTAGATATCAATTCTCGATAGGCCACTTTCTTAAATTATATGTCATGTCAAAATACATTATAATAAAAGTAAAATTAGTCAATATCATCACAAAACCCCTTTCATTATATTTATTTAATTTTATTATGTGGTGGATCATAACTAAATACATGTTTTCCATTTACATATCTCTTCATAACTATTTTTTATTTACCTAAATAATTGTTATTTTTTAAAATATATTTCATGTATTAAATGAATATTATTTTATTTTCAAAATATTGTTTTTTTCACCTTCTATATCTTATGCATAATTCAATCACCTATATATCTAACCATAATTAGTTATAATTATTTTTCTAACCATAGTGGTGGAGTATAATAAATATATTATTATAGGAGACAACTTCTTATAAAGGAGAATGATTTAATGTTAAAGAGTATAAATGTTTTGTTGTTTCAAAATAAGGATGACCTTTATGATAGGGTTGTTATTTCATGGGGGAGACACAACCATTCAGGGAAGAAATGTCATTCAAAATCCAATAAAATTTCACTCTCCTATATTCCTATTTATTAACCACCTCTTTAATACTCCTTAAAATTCATTTCAATCCAAAGTGAGTGTTTTTTATCATAAAAAACTGATTAATTATTTATCTATTAGGGTGACATTATGATCACAATTACATAAGTAGTTTTCTAAAAATTGTTTTTTGTTTGGTTGTGATCAGAAATCATACAAAGGAAAAAAATGGACCAATAAGAAGCATATAATGAAGTATGGAGGGATAAATCTAAAACTATGAATGTGTATAAAAAATTAGTAACTAGTAAATATTCTCTAGATATATTGTACGGGGTATGATGGAACCTAATATGATATCAATGTCATTGTATAGCGTCTTGAGATCATTAGCATGAAAATGGAGTCTAAATAGACATAGAGAGATAGAACATGTGAACTGAATACAAATTAGCATCATATTATCTAACCAGTGGAATTGATCTAGCATATTTAATTTCTATTACAAAATTGATTAAACTGCGTTGAAAACACTCAATAAATGCATTACCCAACATGAAATACCCCCCATATCCAACAAATGATATAATTGGGAAACATAGTATAATTTGACCTCATAAAAAACCATCCATGAAAACAGTATTCCCCTTAATTATTCTTTTTTTGTCAATGATGTTCTTCTTCAAAATACCTCCATGGAACTTATATTTATCATAATGGAAAACATGGCTTCAATTATGACAATTCACTTTATTTATCTTCTTTTTCTTTCATAAATTATTTCCCCATATTTTGATTTCGTATATGGAATTCAACTTCATCATTCTCTTTATATCCCTCTACTACAATTTAATTTTATTATAAATCCTCTATTTATATTTTTTTCATTATAAAAACAGTCAACTACAATATTTATATTATTTTTTTGGGGAACACTTCCATTAAATGCAGGGTTCATGGTTCCTGGTTTGGATTAAAACCATGCATCAACTTATTTTTTATTAGGTTCTATTAAAACAAATTGTTTTTTATTTTACACGTATATTTTGTTATTTATATTACAATAATGAGATAAAAATGACCCCCTAAAGCCTTCACTAAAGGAGGAGACACGTGTGCTAATTATATTTTAAAAATTTTCCATCATAATTTCCATAAATTATTTTACACTCTATATAATGATTAAATTTTCCTTGTGATATCATTACATAGATTTTTTAATTCTTTATTAGATTTTTTGAATATATTTGATTACATATATTTAAAATTTTATTTAAAACTAAATAAAATACCACCTCATTCCATTTTTTTAATCTGACATGAAATCCAATATCAAAATATATTTCAAATTAATTATCATATATGTTTGTATATCATGTTATTAAAGTGAACCTTTATGAAATAAATAATATTCCACAAAACCATCATATAAATTCACAAACTAAATAATAAATATGCAATTTTAATAATTTTATGTGAGTATAATATAATAATAGATACTCATGCTTTACCCTAAAAGAAAACAACATCATGATAACACTTTTAGGATCATAAAACACCCGTAGATGGGGTGAATATAAGTTAAAATGATTTCATCATTTTTCCTCATATTTTACCTTATTATTATGTTCCCTTGTTATACAGAATAGTTATTTCCCCCCAAAAATTGACTTTTTACTCAACCCAATAAATTCCCAATAAAAGATTTGGAAATAAAAATGATAAGATGACATATAATATAATTGATTCAGTTATAAAATGATACTCCAAGGATAATACACTAAAAATTTTAATGGTATAATAGAAACCATAATAATTCACTATTTGGTGGAGAAAAGTATTATGTAATGGAACACCTCCCTAATTATGACATCTCTTACTTTTTTGGGGATACATTACCTACCTAACAAGTCCCACTACCTACTTAATAGTTTCCGGTTATAATATATCAGTACAGGAAACTCCCTATTCTTCTCATTGTTTCCCACTTTAGTAATGGATTAAGATTATATACTTATATGAAACTTATCAATTAAATTCCATGGAGTTGAATTTAGGTATAATATTATAATTATACATACAAGATTCAAGATATTGATTGTTTTTAGAATACCAGGATTTTACACCAATTAAAAGACCTAATATAATCATTATTCTAACATTATTCTTGTCCTCAAGATAAATCAAATAAGGAAAATATGAATATCTTAATTATAAAAATATAGTTATTCATTAATATTTACACTCTCATACATTAAAAACCAAGGTACTACCATGAAATTCCATGAAAATATACTTTTAACAATATGCACACATATTCACTACTCATCAATTAAAGTATAGATCATTGAAAAAGTTAACAAAATTTTTCTCAAAAAACTTATAATCAATACAAATCATTTGAGAAATAATTATTTCCCGAACTTTGATATTAATAAATGAACATATTGAAAGTAAAATTTTTATTTATGATGATCACATAGTTCCTTCTCCTTATATATTATCTATTTTTTATTCAACTACCATATAAATTAAAAAAAATTATATTAGAAATGACCAAACACTCATTTGATTTTTTTAATTCAAATATCACTCAACACCCAACTTTTCCATCATTATTCTCAAAACTTAGGTCATATTTAATTTTATCAATTCCTTAGAGAGTCAAAATGATAGCTATTAAATGTACAAATAAATAGAAAAACTATCATTTGAATTATCCATTCTAATTTATTATTGTGTTTGGCATGACACACATATCATGATACAACACACTAGTATGAGGCATGATGTGAAAATATCTTCTTTACCATTATTCAACTACCATGTTGGTTGTGACATAGAGAACATCTCTATAGTGTAAAATTATGTATACATGATAAATACAAGGAGTAACACACTACCCAAAACATAAACTCAGTGGAAAAATATTATAAAACCCCAAAATTATAAGGCATATCTTTTTATTAATTTCATGTATGACACGCAAAACCTTGCGTAAAACATAATACATTAACCACATACATTAAAAAATATTTACTATCGTAAATAAATGTAATATATTCCATATATTTCATTGCACACAACACTGAGTTATCATGTGTTATATTCCATAGTGACTTTCTTTGATGGATTGAATTACATTCTAGATTGAGTTTTACTGTACAATAATATGTTATTAAAATATTATTACTTAATATAATAATTTTTAAAATAAATTTTATAAATATTATTAACTAAATTATTAAATTTTTTAGTTTATATAAATATAAATTGAACTAATTGGTTTCTAATTTATTAGAAACAAAAAAACCAATTGGATATAAAAAATAATTATTATTAAATTTATTCTTCCAAAGGAGTCTTGACATAATAAACATAATTAATTACAATTACTTATTCCTTTTAATAAAATATAGATGTTATATATTCATTCAAATATTTTTCATATTCATCCATTTGGTTTGATATTCATAAGATAAGAACATACTCGATTTTATACATACTCAAAACATATCATTTTCACATTTTATAAAAGAGGGTTTCACAACTAGACATATCAATCCACTATACAAGCACTATGAGGAAAAAAACATCATTTTTATTTTGTTACAAAACAAGGAGAAAGAACACAAAGGGAAAGTACATGAAGGATCCAAAACATGGGTGTTTAAAATAGTTCAAACCAAAACCATCTGCCCTGACCAAGAAAACAAATTCTAGTGGAAGGCTACCCATATTAGAAAATTGGATTCTAGGTTCACTTAAAATTCCCAAGGAGGATAAGAAAGCCACTTTATTACATTAACACCATATTTTTTGACAACAACACCCCAAGGAATACATCGCAATCAATTTCATATGTCGTAGGCAATTGAAAATGGTAAATTGATCCTGAGTTGAATGGGATTATAAGTCACCAATAAACACATTTCAATTAGATATGGATGATTTTTGATTTCATATAAAATTATCAAACCATTAGGGTGATGTTTTCCCCAAGATCTCATGGAATTTAATAGACCATAAAAGATACTAAAAGACTTGATAGAAGATCCATTATTGTTTATGATCACTTCATTTCCACACATCATTACCAAGAAAACAACCCATAAACATTAACATTGAAACCACTATCTGGTGGATTCCCATGCACCCATCTACCTTATCTCGGTATCACATGAATGTTCGAATGCCTTAGGTTATCCATAAAAACCATCCTAAAAAATATGTTGTTGTCCAAATGTTTGATTAGATAGCCTAGTTCCACCACTAAGATTTTTAACTGAACCTATATAACGAGCTTAGAACTGATGTTTAATTCATGAAGTGCTTTATTTCTTGCCAACCATATAGTCCATAATCTTGATGCATGTAGAATAGAGCATGGTTTGCTTTGATGATCGTTCTTTCCCCCCTCAAATTGATTTTGAATTAATGACGTTAAAACATTCTCCTCATGAAACTTGACACCAAGAATATGGTGCATGTGACTCCACACTGTCGAATCCCATTAATATGAAAGGAATAGATTTTCTGTCGATCCCACTTTGGACTACATGCATTACCAACCGTTTGATAACATGTACCCCCATTACTACCTATTGTTTAATCCATTATGATTCATATTTTATAAATTCTTCGTAGAGAGTTGTTGTACTTGGTGGAAAGATCATTACTTCAATACAAGTCCACAACACTAATCCCTTCACCAAATTAATTTAAAAGCATTATATAATAATTTTTAGAGGAGAACCATACATATACCGTAGTGAAAACTATTCGGACAACAACATCCATTATATCTATGAAATTAAAGATATCATAGTATTATTGGTTGATAATGGATCTGATGAATGATTAGTATTAACTCATTATTGAAAAAAATATAAATGGAGTGGGACATCCAAGAATTTATTGGACAGAACATGTGCTATTGTAGTTACAATAGTTTATTTCACCACATTCACCTATCCATCGAAAATTTAGATTGAGAGTTACAATGTGCACATATTGTCATTTCCAATGAAAAGAAATAATACCTAAAAGAGACTAAAAATTCAACCAATATTTATTTGTAAAAAAATAACAACATAAGGATCAACCACTAAGGACCTCCCAAACCCGTTTTTCATGATGATAGTGCATATAACCCTTCACACTATAAAGATTGATACCCCCATTGCACACTAGTCTAGCAAATTTCTTCCAAGATGACCAATAATTTTGTGCTTCTCCATGAGAGTCCCAAATTAATCTTTCAATGTATTTTCAAAATTCCTCAAAACACCATTATAATCTTTGATAACAGATAATATAGGCATGGGGATCGAAGTATGAACGGTGTTAAAATAAATTTTACTTCCTTTTAATAGAGAATCTATTTTGAATCCCAATTTTTAACCATTTTATAAATTCAATATATCTAAATAAGCTTCGTCAATGTATTATAAATATATAAATTAGTTTAGGATGGATTTATAGTATTTTTTCATGAAGTTTCTTTTTTATTGAATTGCGACAAATGCATAATTTTAATTCAAAAATTCTTTTTCATATGATTTATTAATAATGATAAATTATATTATAAATTTTCATTAATATTTACACAGATAATATTTTTATCCATTAATCCATTTGAGGTCATTGTAATCAATTTAACTTTGAAATTTTCTAAAAAAAAGTACAAACTTTCGAACATTTTTACTTTAAAACTTGCATTATGATCCCATATGTGGGATTAAATTTAAATAAATTTCATCGAATTATATGATGTTAATTTTTAAAAATGGATTACATATTTGGAATAAGAAAAATTTATAATTTCTAATAAGAACACATTTCTGATGAGAAAAATTAGAGTATGTGATTAAAATTAATTACAACTAAAAGGAAAAATTCATCTTAGTAAAGGACTAACCCTTTAAATTAGGGAACCAAATGACCAATCCACTTTTCCAAAACCCATTTTATAAACATAATTCATCTATAAATCTTACATAATTGGGTTTGGTTTGTTTTTTATGACTCTTATTTTGTAAAAACGTGGGTACACGTAACTTATTTTCAAAATACCAAGTTAGTAATTTTCCTCCACTATAAAAGGCCACCACTTCCCCCAATTAATCACAACTCTCAGACCACAGAGGTTTTGAAAATCATAGAAAAATTTAATTCTAAAAATAACTTCTCCATACCATTATTCATCCCATTGTGTTGAAATCCATCCATGAAATCCATTTGGTATAAACAAAAAGGAGTTACCTAATTTTTAAGGTAGCACTTTACAATGATATACTTTAATTCATTTACATTTCAACCACCAAAAATATTCTTCGTATTTGTTTTTATAGTAAGACTAGTATCCTTAGTATACATATTTATTTTTTATATAATGGTTTCAACCTACACATAGACCCACACCAATTTAATAGATAACAAACATACTATTTCTATGTTTGATGAACTACTACCTCACAAAATGATGATTGTTCATTTTTCCTCAACCACCTCTCATAGTGTCCATTATGATGGAAAATAAGTTTTTATATGTTATATATGATACTTAATATGTATACATTCTTATTTATTTATTTTATAACACATATCTATATACTTTTCATTTTATGTAAAAATTATAACTTCATTTGAGGAAGTGTGGACTATCACCCCCTCAAAGTGCTGGATTCATCCACACGATACATGGAATTTATAAAGGATTTTATTAATTAATAATATTTCACAAAAAAACATCTATATGACATTGATGACATAATTATCTTAAATTATATATCTCATTTTCTTTTTTACCCCTTCACACACTGATAAATAGTTATATTGTCACTTGTGGACATGTGGACTAGCACCTTTTCGACATGATGTGATTCCATTAACATCCACATAAAAATATATATAATTATATTTTGTTAAATAATATATTATTTATGATTTTATGATAACTTTATAATGATATAATTTTACATACCATTTTTTAATAATGGTCAATGAAAAATGGGAACATTACTCATACGTATGTATGACCTACCATCTCCATGAGTGCAATGTTTGTCATTTTTCATAACCATATTTCATTATTTAGATTAAAATAATAATATATGTATAAATATATTAATAATTTCATTATTATTATTTTAGAGATGATATAATGACTCGTTTTACAATATTTTACATACCCATGTTATTGTTAATACATAAACTGAATTTAGTCAAAACACTCGACGTAAACATAATTTTCTGTGCAGTTTTATAAAACATAGTAATTATTGAAATAAAATAATTATTAACCTAAAAAATGTTCCCATGAAAGTAGATAATTATTATAAGTTTATTATAGATTATTTTATGGTATGTTCACCTAAAAAGAAATGAAATATAAGGAATTTCATCTCAATTTACCTTCTATTTAGACTTATTTTTTGTTATGCACTTAGTTTCTTTTATATAGTGTATATAAAACAATTTTATATTATTCATAATGAATATCCTTACAATAATAATATTATATCATTCAGATAATATTTTTCCTTTATGAGGTCTATGATTTAAAAAGTTTCAATGTGGTGTGGGACCCATTTGAAAGCTTAAAGATTATTTTCCACAATAATAAATTTAATGGTATTTCAATGGTATTTAAATTAGAGGGAAATATATGGCCATTTTACAATAAAAAAATTAATTTTTCTCATCTGGTTATTCATAACTGTATTCAACTATAAGTATCATTATTTTACTATGAAAAATGTGTTAGAAATTTTTTTTAGAAAACCATACATTGATTCTCTTTTTAGTCAATGTTCCTATTTTCTTCATAAATTAATGTTTTATTAAAGTTCTTTATAATTATTTTTTAAATTATTATGAATTTTTTTTACCTCTTTTCCTTTTCTTATGTTTTCAAAGGAATCTTCTTGTGTTTTTCAGAAGAATGTATTTTATAACCTTTTTACCATGAAAAATGAATGTTCTTTTTAACTTATAGGGTTGGTATGTATTTACAAAACATTATTCCGTTGAAGATTACATTTAATTTTTAAAAGGTTGGGTTTTAAAGAATATATTTTTAAAATTTATTTTCAAAAAAAATCATAGTAAATGGATATTTACCTGGGAATTTTATTTAAAATATCATTATATAATATGTCCATTTATTAATGTCAATAACCATGTATTTTACTCCACTGAGGTTGTTTTGTATTGATACCATCATTATTCTTCGTTTGAATGTTTTTTGATTGACTTGGAAAATTATAGTATTTATATTCACATGCTTGATTTATTTTTGAAATCTCCCTGATAAATTCAATAACATAAGATCATTGAACATCCCCATATTATCCATATCATCTAGGATGTATATTACTATTTCCTAAACAATATAACATTTTACATACAATGCATACTTTGAATAGTATTTTATTTTTTGGGAAATATTGACATTGATTTTTTCTTTATTCAAATCGATTATTTGTTAAGGCATATTATTTATTTATGTTATTCAATATAATGAATTTTTTGGATTGGTATGACATAGGTGGCCCAATTTATAGATATCCCTCGATGAATCTATATTCTCATTGGATGATTCATTTGTCTAAACAATATATATGGATTTTTACCTAATATATTGTTAACCGACTAGTGAAAAGACATAATGGTAAATGTACAATATACCTAGGGAACATGGAATCCAAAAATGATGAATTTCCCTTATCTATATTTATTTATTATTAATCCATGATATATTTGGTTGGCATATCTATGGATACATTTCATTTTAATCACATTGAATAAATAGAATGTTTTTTTTGTTTTTTACCTTTCTATATTGATTTTTTATTATCTATATATTTGAATTGAAAATGATCTCAATTATTACCTTGAAATATTTTTTACGCACATCCATTTAGTTTATTGATTACATGTTATGCGTATTAAGTTATTTACCTTTCTATATTACTATTCGAACTAATTATTAATTTATTCAGCAATATTTTTCCCTTACGAAGTATTTGACCTCACCCATATAATTTTTCATTCCCTAGGAATATATGAAGCATGTTATGAATGTTTTTTGGGGATATAATTGATGGAATAATGTTACTAAAAAAATTATTTATTTAGAAATAAGAAGAAAATTTTTGTCCTAATTAGTGTATTCATTTACAATACATGACCCATATATATATCTAGTTTACTAAAAATACTAAACTCTCTTCCCATCATGATTTGACTCCTTTTAATCCTTCTAATGAAATTGAAAATAGTCATTGGCTTTGGGATTTGTAGGGAAATGTCACTAAAGTATGTATCCAAGAAGTTTTGTAGCATCTTTAAGAACTATATTTATGAAAAAAAATGATTGAGGAAATAACCCTACGGTATAATTTAAGGATAATTATATATGAACATCCAATACATATTTTAAGATAGATAATATGTCTTCCTTCATAGAAACACATCCATCTATTTTTTAGTACAAGTATATGGGGTTCTGGAATAGATTTACCATGCAGTAATAAATGAAAAAAGGTGTTCTGAGTGGTCCACGGGGTAAACCGGTACATGACAACAAGACTTAATATGCACCTGTTTTGACACTCCCATGGGATATGTCAATGAAAATTCGCATTTTCATTATAATCCAAAATGATTGCTTTTGATGAATAATAACCAAGGTCCAACATAAGGTGTTTCATAATGTAGATATGGTGTCCTGATTTATATATCTTATGGATAATTATACACTTATCTCACTATGAAAATTGTATAGAACATTATTTTTTTTTCTGGTTTTAGTCACTTGATGAAGCCAAAAGTATACAACTTAACATTTAACGTGAAGGACAAAGTGGTGAAAATGAGAAACGGAATAATGTGTTTCTTGGAGTTAAGGATATATTATTAATATCAATTATGTCCTCCCAAAATATGATTAACAATATATACAATTACCAACACATGAACAGACTAATGAAATGAAGCGTTGATATTTCTAAGAGTTTGAGTGGGGGAGACTGTAAAAATAGAAGGCTCAATTTCTAACATTTGAGAATTCTGGAAGGAGACACCCATGAAAGTGTCTTAATAGGTCAAGGAAATTATTTATGTTATATAAACAATGATATAATCATAAGTATTTATGATGAAAAATAAAGAGTGTGATGAAAGGAAATTAAGCTCATACAATGAAATAAATTAAATTTTATTGCCTTAAGTTTGTTGAATATGGAAATTACCTGAGCTAATTCGCTCTTCTGAAAGATAAACTCTAGACTAAGGAAGGACCTATGTGATAATAAATGGAATTATTATTTGTTTATCAAGGTTGTATTGAAACCCATAGTTAAGATTATATTGAATGATTACATTACAAGTATTTACATTAGATTTATTTTGGAAATTATAATAATATGGTTTTATGAAAGGAAACCCTCTATGTTGGGAGACAACCTATCAGGTTTGGAAAGGTCGCGGGTTACAATCACATGACCGAGCGATGATAAGGTTATAATGCAACCACTTAACTACGTATTATCCTATTTAATATTACATTTTTATTAGTTAAACAATTTTACTAATAAATAATAATTATGAACTATTAGTGTTTATTTTTAGGTTTAGAGGTTAATTTAGTAACCATATTGGTCTTGTATGATAGTTGAAGATAATGATTTAGAATTGTCCCACTTTCATGGGCCTTATGATCTTTTTGAAATGTATTTTTGTGCTTCAGGTATCAATATTAATTCTTAAATCAATTGGAAAAAATGATCAAAGATCAACCAAATGTTGAAATTATGGTCTTAAAAACATATCATTTAAGTACACATAATAAGTAAATTATTTCCTCAACATTTCTAATAGTATCATCAAAGAAAAACTATGTCCCAATACCTTATTTTTTTGGAGCGATGGTCTTCTAAATCAATATAGATTTGTGCCTTTGATGCCCACAACATTATATTTATCATTAACTTGTTTTTGATTGATGACCTTATTAAATCACTATAAATATTCATGACATTACTCCATGTATATATTTTGGATTTCCATTAATGTTCTCTTACATAAATACCAATTTACATGGTTGTTAATGTCATATTTACACTTCATAGCCTATCTTTTATAGAAAATATTTTTCTAAACCTTCTCATAATGTGGTATTTAAAACATAGGAAATATAAAAAAAATTATTATAAAGATCATTTCAAAATACCTAGGTCACAATTTAATTAAGCTGGGTAGAATTTAACCCCTTGATTTTCAAAAGTAAAGCTTTGTATTCAATAGAGTGTACCCCAACACCATGTGGAAAAAGAGAATATATGAACCCGATAAATTATTATATATTTTCTATGTTAAATAGATGTAATATATTATAATTATTTTAATGCACACAACACCTATTATTCTTGTGTTACTCGTACGAGCGACCTTTTTTGATGGCTTGTGTAAGACATAAGACCGAGTTTTATCAAAAAATTAATATATTATTAAAAAAATATAGTTTAATATAATAATATATAAAATATATTATGTGAATATTTTAAAATAACATATGAATATTTATTTTTTATACAAATATAAAATGAACTAAATTGGTACAAATTAATTAGAAATGAAAATAATAACTAATTGGATATAAAAATATTATTATTCTAATGCTTCCAAAAGTGTTTTTTCATAATTAATGTAAATAATTACATTTATTTAAGTATTTTAATGGAATATATATTTCAATATTTTATGAAATATTTTTAATAGTCATCCATTAGGTCTAATAGGCATAATATAAGAACAAATTCTATTTTATACAAAAAAAATATTTTTATAAAGGAAATTTTATCGCCATTTTATATAGACCCCACATTAAATAAATTTTCTGACACTTTAATAAATTTAATAGGACACAATAAACTTTATATTTTAAATAAAAACAGAAAAATTAATTTATGAGGAATTTTTGGTATTTTCTTGTAATATTTCATTTCATAATGAATAGTAAAAAATACTGAATTTTAATTCAAAACATCACGTTTCACTGATTTATTTAAAATAAAAAATTACAATATAATTTAAATTTAATATTTAATGAGATATAATTTTCATATCATAATCCAATTCGGTTCATTTGAAACAATTTGACTTTTTAATTGTCTATAATAACATAGAAAACGTTCTGATGTTTTCACTTATAAAACAGTATTGTCGAACAATATAATGGATTAAATTTAAATTAAATTATGCGAATTATATCATTTGAATTTATAAAATAATATCCTTTATTTTTAATTATAATAACTTATAATTTCTAATAATATAAAAACTTAATTTGGCCAAAAATATTATTCTAACTTATTAAAAATAATTGCAATTATCAAGGTAAAATTGTGCTTAATAAAGGACTAAACAGTTATGATAGAGACCCAAATGTCATATTCACTTGTCAAAACCCCTTATTATGGACATAACATGCGCAATATTATTTATTTATTATGTTTTTTAGGTTTAAATGTATTTTTTAGGTACAAATTTATGTATAAGAAACTTGTTTTCAAAATACCAAGTGAGTCATTTCCCTCCCCTATAAAAGGCCAACAATTATCGTCAATAGTCACACCCCTAATTCCACATAGGTTCGTCCATTCTCTACACAGTCAAATTCCCAAAATCCATCTTCTTGTATTTGAAGGCTCCCTTTTAGAAAAAATCCTTCCATGGAATCACTTTAGTACAAACCAAAAGGAGTTACCCAATTTTAATGGTAACTATTTCAAATGGGCTTATTTCATTCATTTAATTTTACCCCACCTAAAATATTCTTCATACATATTCATATAATAAAAAAAATTTATATATATGGTGAGGTGTTTTAATTTTATTGTATTTACCTACACTTTTACACAACTCCATCTAATCGATAACGAGCATATTGTTTCTGTGTATAAGAAACCACTTCTTCAAGAAATGATAATTGTCATCATTCATTTATAACCAATCATAGTAAAAATTAGGATGGAAACAATATATTTTTGTATGTTATATATGATATTTACAATTTATTTATACTTCTTTAAATCTTTTAGATTAAATATCTTTATTCTTTCAATTTTTTGTAAAAATAATAATACAGTTTGAGGAAGTGTTGACTAACGCCCCCTCATAGAATTGTGATTCATTCACATGTTACATATAATGTATAAAATATGGTCTCAATTATTCACATGTGTCATAAAAAACATATATATTATATTAATAAAATAATATCTCTTATGTATATATATATCATTTTCTTTACTACCATTCCACACATATAAATAAGTGATAACCTCATTCATGGATGTATGGAGTATCGACTCCTCAACATGATGTGATTATATATAAATAAATAAAATTATATATAAAAGTATAAATGATTAAATAATATTTTACTTCTGACATAGTTATCATTATTTAATGATATTATGCTACATACCTTCTTTTCATAATTATCATTGAAAAATTGGAAGATTACTCATACGTACATACAACCTACCATATCTATGAGTGTAATGTTTCTTCACTTTTCAAGACCATATTTAAATATTCAATTTAAAATTATAATTTTGTGTAAATATAATAATAATTATATGATTATTATTTTTGAGATGTTATATAATGACCCATTGGACCAATGTTTACATACCAATGATTTTTTGATGCATAACCGTATTTGGTCAAAACCGCTAAAGTAAACATACTTGTTTATGTAGTTGTATAAAAAATAGTGATAAGTGAACTAAAAGAAATGATTAACATGAAAAAAGTTCTGAAAAACGTATTTAATTATAATATTAGTTATGTAAATGAATATAAAGGACGTTCACCTGAAATGAAATGCAAGGAAAGTGGTTTAATCTCAATTTACATTATATTAAGACTTATTTGTGGTAATGAAACTAGTTTCTTTTATATAGTATATATACAACCGTTTAACATGATAGATCATAAAAATAATTAAACTCATGATATTATAAATTTCATATAATTTTATTCCTTGATGAGGTTTATGATTAAATTTTTTCAAAACGGTATGGGATACCTTGGAATGTTTAATGATTGTATTCACCATCATTAAACTTAATGAACTTTTAATGGTATTTCAATTTGAGGAAATCATATGACTATTTTTCATTAAATCTTTTAATTTTCTCTCATATATTTATTCTTGAACATTTTCAGGTATTAATATCATTTTCCCACTCTTTGGTACTCAAAATGATTTATAAAATTTTTATTATAAAGCCTGAATTTTTTATATCATTAGTCGGAAAACTGGGTTTCATCTAAAAACCACGTTTTATTAATGCATTTTAAAAAATATTTCTAAAAATATCTGGAAAATAAATTTTTACCCTTTTATCATTTACCAATGTTTTTATTTGAATATTCTAGTCACTTTTTGAACAATTCATTTTTCTTAACGTTTTGGGTGTAAAAGGAATGTTATTTTTTACCTTGTATAGAATGTATGAATTTACCTGCTATTATTCAATTGAAGATTATTCTACATGATTAAAAAGATAATTTCTAAATAAATTTTTTTTATAATGGATTTTCAATGAAATGTGGTTTTAAATAGTTTTCTATGGAAAATGAATATTTTCATAAAATATGTTTTAGAAGATATTTTTATAATATTTTCATTTATCAACATCAAGAACACATAATATTACTCTAATTTGGGCATGTTGTGTTGATACAACTCTTATCCTTCCATTGGATATTTTTATAGATTTCGTAAAGGATAGTTTTTGTATTCACATAATTGTATCATTTTTAAAATCCATTTGGATTATTCAATCTCCTTTGATCCTTGAATTTCCACTAAGTATCTATATCACCTATCATGCATATTACTATTTCCTTAACCATATAGAATTTTATATATAGTGACTAATTTGACCATTATTTGATGATTGTGGGAAATATTGAAAATTCTGCATTCTTTATTAAATACATTTATTTGATGTGGTGTATTATTTATTTCTGTTATTCAATATGAAGAATGTTTTTGAATGTTACAAAAAGGGTGGGGCCAGTTATAGATAGTCTCTCAAGGAAGTGGTAGTCTCATGGGACGTTTCATTTGGATATCTTCCATATATGTGTTTATACCCAATATATTTTAAACCATCATTCTAATGGTCTTGATGATGAAGGTGCCAGGTACATTAGAAACATGGAGTCGAATGATAAAGCACATACCTCATTTAATGTTAGTTATTATTCATCCATTAAATTTTTTAGCGACATATCTATGGATACATTTTATATTCATTTAATTTATTAATTATCATGTGTTTTATTTTCATACCATTATAATTTTATTTTTTTTCTTTATATAGTTATGTGAATGGAATGTGTTTTTAGATATTATCTTTCAATACTGTTTATCCATTTCCATTAATTTTGTAACTTACATGGGATGTGTCTTTAGTTATTTACATTTCCATATTTACAATTATCATTGATTCTTTATTTTTTTCATAATATTTTCCATTATTAACCATTTGAGCTCACACATATTATTTTTCTTTCCCTATTAATCTATGATGTGTAGTATGAATGTTACGCAGTGATTTATACGATGGAATAAATATAATCTTGATGTTATTAATTTTTAAAGAAGTAAATAATTATGTTTTAATTAGTGTATTAATTTTTAATATAAAAATCATATATGTATCTAGTTTACCATGACTACTAAAATCTCATTACTTCATGATTTTATTCCATGTAATCATTCTTATTTAGTTCATAACAGACACTGACTTTGGCCTTTCTGGGATTGGGTCGCAACAAATAACATTTTGTATCATATACTAAATCATGGATATATAGTGGTTAAAAGAACCCAGGATATTGATATATATAGACTCCAAAAACCTAAACAACTCTATTTTCAGAAACAAATCATTCAATTAATATTGATTACATTATGGTGTCGATTTCATCTCCACCCTTTTAAATTGAATATTAACAATCTCTGTTTTTTCACAAGGTTGTAGTGTATCCCACTTTATCATAATTCAAAATTATAAATTAATTTGAGATTAAAATAATTTTCCATGATGGACTATGAGATCAATATACATACAAATATATAAATTCATAACATGTTCTTTGTTTCCCTAAGGTATAAAAATGGTTATTTGTTTTATAGTGGACCCATATATCAAGGTAAAATTTTTCTCCTTACACCGTCCCATTCTAGGTGTTTTTTTGATCCCCCACATTATTGACTAATACCTTAAATATCATGCACAATTAAAGTGTGTATGATTCATGCGTGTCGTTATTGGGGGCTACACATTTTTTCAAACAAAATCCAAACATTCCCATTTTTAATTTTATTATGGCGTAAGTAGGATTAAAAATTAAAAATGGAAGAGAATATGAATCATATATATCTTTTATCCATTTTTTCATATTACTATGTAGTTTACATCATTGTATCTTGGTTTACTTCTAGTTCTACTGAAATACTTATAACAATATTAATCACTGGAATTTTTAATTTTTTTGAAAAAAATATTTAGGAATACCCTGGGTAATGATTCAATTTTTCATAATGAAATACCCATCGTCATCAAAAAAATTCACACAATTTCTATGACCATGATATATATATATATATATTTCTATCTTTTCTTCTACATATCATATCTAGTTAAACAATGTTAAAAAAATATCAAAATATTATATGAAAATTCATCAAATCCAAGACTTTAATATCATTATGCATCGAACATCATCATATATTATCAAGCCAGAAATCATCATAATTTTAGACAAATAATTTCTTTACATATTTAAATAAAATCCAATATAACCTCTTTTGCTACAATAGGTACACCACATATTGGTAATAGTTAATGTTATAGTTAATATGTGTTCTATATTTAATCTTTTGATAATTATCATCTTGAATAATATCTTTCATTATGTAAGGAGTATGCGTTCATTGAATTAGTAAAATACATATACTCTTAAGATAATGCCTACAATAATAATATTCCATTTCATGTATCCAATTAAATATTTCAGTTTAACAATAGATTATAGTACTATAAATGATAAATAAAGGACAAAATAGATGGTTTGGAGAAGTAATTTACGAATATGTTTAAAATGAGAAATAATTTTACTAAAAATATTTAGTAAAATAGAAAATAATGACAATGTTGATATTAAATTTCTATTCCTATTGAATATTCATTATTGAATGATATTGGTGAATGTTATTTGATTGTATAAATAATTTTTGATATGATTAAGAGTGTGATTTTTTGGGTGTTATATATTCTTTTATGATGATTGGAGAAAAATGTATAATGATGAATTATTTTTACTAACAATTAATATTAAAAGTTCAAAAATATCATTTGGTGATGATAAATAGTGATTGAGAATAAAATCTAATTTCATTTATGGATGTGAAAAAAACATTATTAATTATCTTGAAATACAAATCAAAAAAATATATCAACTAAGGATATTAGGAAAATAAGTTATTTAATGCATATTTTTTGTTAAATTATATGTTAAAATAAAACAAAAATTATTATTTGGAACAAATTGAAGTAATATAATTTCCTTCCTACTAAAATATCAAATAAATAGAAAACAATTTTCCTAGAATATATTATATGTACTAATAAATCTTTTATTATATATTCATCCTTGTATAAAATATAATGTAACATATGAATGCATATGAATTCTATGAGATCCACCACTATGACAATTTGGTTGTTGGAATTATTAAGATGATTATAAATGTATGAAGGACTAAATATTATTTTAATTCAACCTAACAATATCTAGATTCAATACAGGTATATGCTATTAAAATGAAAAATATTAAGGTTCATTAATCATTATTGTTGTTTTAGAAACATTGTACATATTTATATTTATTTTTGGAATAATATATCAATTCAATAATATTATAAAAATCATGTTTTAACATGTAGTAGGTTTGAGGTTAAATGAAATCTAATTGCAATGAAAAATGGATCTGAGATGAATGTGATTCTATCTATCAATAATAGAATTGTTTTTTATAGAATATTAAAGAATCATTTTATAGAATTAGTAATTTTATTATGACATCCAATGTGAATAAAGAATGCATTTATAACATATTTCAGATGTAGGATGTCCATAAAAATATATGAATAAAAATCAGAAACATTCCGAGTCATTATTATGGTGTAAACAAAATAGGAATTAGGAAAAAAGTACACCCAATAAGAATATTATTAAGGATGATATTTTGGACATGTTATTAATTTATAATGGTATAAAATCCCACATCATAGGCATTTAAATGTAGGACATTTATATTAATGATAATGATAGAAATTTAAGAAATAAATATTATAAATTTAAGAGATAAATAAAATTATTATTTTAGTAGAGGATATTCAAAAAGACGAATATGATAAGTTACCAATGAAGGGTAACAAAAATATTTAAGAGAACCAATGTATATTGTGAAAATATATTTTGAATACTTATAAAAATTAAATACAATGACTAATAAAATAGATTGTGATGTTGAGAAATTATGATATATTATTATTGTCTCTATTTGAAAATACTTTAGTACTAAAAAAGGATTTAACACATAAGAATTAACACCACCTATTCTTGAGGGATTCATGAGTAAATGGAAAGCACATTTCAAAATGGAATTAATAATAAAAAATTACAAAATAGTAAATGTTTATTACTATAATTGTGAAATTATTAATTTCGAAAAGGAACAATGTTAATTACTATAATAATTCTCTGAATACAAGGGAAATTACAATCTTCAAAGTAACATTAACAGATATCCAGAAGATTTATCCCCAAACCTAGACTCAGAATAATTTTTTTTCTATGTTGAGAAGTTAATCTCGTAACTATTTTTCTAATGAAAAAAATAATTATAGATTCAGCTTAGTTCTATTTACATCAAAATTTATGATTATTTCTTGTGCGAATTGAATTTGTTTTATATATATAGAGACAACATGATGAATGTTTAAACATTTATTATATTAATAAATATCAATTGAAGGGTAATTTATGAATTTTAATGTCCTCTCCCTATAACACATTATTTGGTATTAAATTTATATTCTTGGGGTACATTATAATGAAAAATATTAATGATTCATACTAACATATTTTATCCCTTTATAATGAGAAAATAATGAAATCACACTAATAGATTATATAATATAATGGGAATATAAAATCATTGAGTAAATTTGAAGATGATGTATGACAATCATATATTGTATTCCCTAATTATATTGAATCAAATATTATTTTTACATGGAATTTTGTTATAATTGAAGATAACAAAAATGTGGAGAAACATTATTACACATGAATATATTGATGTGTTTTTAAAGTTATTTATAGGTAATAAATTTCAGAATTTTTTTTTGAATAGCCTTATAGACCTAAGAAGACATTTTCTATCACATTTTAGAAGTTTTTATTAAAACTTTAATTTTCTATGTTTATGAATAATATTTCTACATTTAGTTAGCTAATGTTTACATAGTGTTGATTAAATGATATCCAATTTGTTTTAATGATGAGAATCCACCTATATATTAACATGATAAGGTTTTCATAAAGGAAAATAAGATAATATTTAAATGACGATTGAATATTAATATTGTAATTTCATTTTCTTATTATTAGTTTTTTATTTATTATCAAAAATTGTTATAAAAAGGAAGGATTTTGAAAATTTATTGGAATATAGGGATAAAACTGTATTGAAAAAAATATAATGATTGACATTTAGGATCCCATGTGATTATTTTTTGATATTTGGTCATTGACTGTGTTGCTATTGAGTACATTTTTTCTTTTGATGAGAAACCCATGAATTGAAGAGATTTAAGAACCCAATTATTAGTGAATGATATCAAAGAATGGTTGATATTTCATTAAAAAATATATATTGGAAATAATATTGATCAAATGATTTAAATATTTATATAATTACATTGGTCTATAGATATATATTCATTTATTTTAAATGACGATGAAGAAATTTATACCCAGACAATGGGTAATGATTAAGGCTGATTTGAGTACTTATATATATTGATTCTAGAAATACACATATACATATAATGATTGTATATTAAATATTATATACGAATTTATGATAATTACTATCATATTATTATAGAACTAATTAACACTAGGTAATTTATGTGGTTTTAGAGTTAGATATTTTAATTATATACATGTAGGGGTAAATTAATTAAATTGCATTTCAAGATTATTGAGAATTCATCCTTGGATTGTAGAAAATATTGGTTTCCTTAATTAATGATTGATATAGTTTTGATTATTGATTGATGAATTTTTTGTCTAAAGATAATATATGTATTTTTCTATGTGATCTATAATGAAATTATTATTGTTAAAGTAGTTAATTTTTTTTCAAGTGGAGTTGATATTGATACAGTGATGATAAATTGAATAATTATAGAAGAATAATTATATATTAAAAATTTATTTTGGAATTATGATAATTAAATAATTTATTTTTTTCATAAATTTCAAAATTTCATTTATATTTTTTATACATTTTAATTTAAATATTATAGGTTCCAAAATAATTTTTGAAATGATCATAAATTTTTTTTCAAAATTCCATAAATTTTGATTAGAAGAAAAGTATTATTTACTCTAAAGATGCACTATGATACCTGAATTCATCTTACATAGCATTATATAGTCATATAAAGAGTATGAATAAATATATAAGGTTTCATGTGAATTTTTATATTGATATTAATTATAATTCATATAGTGTTTCCAGAAAAAATGTATAAGGGTTTATCAAAACAATCAATACAATAAATCAGCAATGTCCCAATCCAAAATATGATATTTAAAGGTAATAATATCAGTTTATAATGGTTTTACTAGTTTATAATAGGTCATTATGTAAAGGTTAATATTTATTGGTTCTTTTGTTTGATACACAACAGTTAATTCCAATGATATTTTCAGAAGTAATTTTACAAACTCCAAATTCATCTTATTGATATATAACTGTAAATTCTAAAATCTTATACATATATAATGGTTAAAATAAAGATATGTGTGGTTCAAATTAAGACATAATGTGATATATAAATGATTATTCACTAATATTAATGAGTATTTAGGATGTCTAATGATCAAATTAAGGGTAAGAAGATTATAAATATGAGCATCCAAATTTTGTAAAAACATTATGTGTCATTAGGATGATATGAAGGGAAATTAATTAGAAAATGTGCGATTTTTATTGACATATATTAAATGTATGATGTGACAGGATTAACATATTTAATATCAATATGTTCAAATTGATTTATAATTACTTAGAACTTTTTAAAATCACAATCTGGGAAGTGATTCAATAGATAATTTCACTGTTATTCTAGGATTTTCAAGTACAAGGATTTGAAAGTAATTAGTGGTGATAAATTAATAAGTAAATATGGATACATTTTTAAAATAGTTTCAATTATAAGATATATATTTTATGAATATCTATTGAGGTAATATGTTTAGTATTTTTATCATAGGAATATCAAAATTTCAAATATAAATTGATTTCAATTTTCAAAAAATAAATCAATATTAAATTTACTATTAGTATGTAGTTAAATAATAGTGAGAGGTAAAAAATTGGTTGAGAAGAAACATATATTTTATTATTGATAGTCAGGGTGATTTTTTTATCAAACATAGTAATATCTGATACAAAATAATATTAAACAAAACATGTATCAATTATTATATTGAGGATAAAGAAAATATCGATGAGTTGCAATGGTTTTCAGATAATTAATGCCAATGAAATATGAGGAGATATGATGAAAGGAAGAAGAATACGAGAAGATTCTACAACTGATAACAAATCTTCTTCCTATTTTAGGTTTATTGTGTCCTCGATAGTAAATATATATTTAGAAGATTTAATTTTTTTTCCAAGATATCATTTATATTTTTAACATTTCAAAAGCTTCATTAAATGGTAAAAATGTATGGGGTATTAGAAAAATACATATTAGAAGATAAATTTATATGATGATGATGAATTTCCTACCATTTTATATATTGACAGATAAGAGTATATTTGATATTTCATTTTGAATTTTTGGATGATCATTCAGTATTGGAGGGATCTTATCAGAACATGTGTCTTTAAAAAATAATATTTATGAGCTTATTAGAAAAAATAAAATATTCATGCATTCTAAATTTTTTTAATATATAATTTAAAATAATTAGGAAAATATCTTTCTTATAAAAATCATAGATAAATATTGTGGGAACTTCTAAACAATTTCCATTTTCCCATAAAAACTTGATTTTGAAATGTAGAATCTAGTTTCATTTAAAACATATCATTTTTTAAGATAAATAGTAGTGATAGAATGGTAGATATTATTATATTACCTAGTCACCTATTATCTCTTTTAAAAAACAATAAAACCAATGATGATAATAAATCTCATTAAAGGCTATTAAAATAATGAGACTCATTTGTCTACGTCAAATATCTAGGAACACCATAAAAATTTAGTTTTATATAAATAATATTGAAATCCAAATAATATTCTCTATACTCGTTATGTCAATAATAATTAACATTAGTTAAATAAAACATAAAATGATAAATTATAAATCATAAAAATTAAAAATGATTTTTTTGTAAAACATTTGTAACCATAAAAAATATTATCTTCAAAAAATTACTTTTATATATTAAATTTGGTATATTAATCCATTAATCATAATCTATATTTCAAAAATTGTGAAATAAAAATGATTTTATGAAATCATATTTAAACAAATTACAAATTCTTGTATGATCCTTTGAAAAATATCTTTTGATCACCCAAATTATCACACTTACATGATCCCTTAAAAATTAATTACTTACCCAGTTCATTATAATATATATTCTCCAAAAAATATTCATTACCCAATTCATTAGGGATATGTATATTTCCCAACAATAATCATTAATACATTCAAAGGGATATAATATGTATAATACATATGTAATCATTTATTTCCATCATACAATAAAATAAATTTTACAATTATCACATATGAAGAAGCACATTGAATAATAATATATAAATAAAAAATATATATTTGTTACCTTCATATACACATTTAATGAAATATTACTAAAATTAATCAAAATTTAATAATCTATGAAAACCCCAATAATCATACGAAATAAGATTCATAAATTATGTCTCTAATGATGATACAAAATTATATTATTGATTTATACTCTTTATAAAAAGATTCCACTTACATATACATATATTTTCACCTGGATATTAAACATATATTAATTAAATAGATAATTTGAAAAACATTTTAGGTATAATCCATTACTTTTATCCATTTTTATTATTTTATTATCATGTAAAAAATAGTAATTAACTCAATCATGATAATGTTATTCATTTTGAGGATGTTTGGTTTATAATTGTAAAACAACATTGATCAGATGATCTTGGTCAAAAGGGTAAGTGTTCAATCATGTAAAAAATAATTATTATCAAATAATTATCCTGTTTAAAAATTAACTAATACTGTATTACCTCCTATTAATTGAAGGAATGAATAATAAACCATATCACAGTGTGCTGGTGGTAGTTTAAATGTACTCACAAGCAACATTATCACTTTCTAAAAAATATAAGGGTATGAAGGTAATATGTATATTTTCTATAAATAATAATCTTTATGTCATTAATATATTGCATATTCATTAAATCCCTCAAAATAATAGGCTATGTTATTTGTTGATGAGAAAACACATATCTTCACGGATTTGGTAGTCCACATATATGCATGAGTTGTGTTTTCAAATCCCATATGATTGAAAATGAAATAAAACGTGTTTTTTCAAAATTATAATATAATTTAAAAATCTATGAGACACTAATTCATTTATATAATAATGGTAATGATACTTTTGATGAAGGTATAAAATGATTTATATAATTATGAATTTAGTAATGAGTTATAACTCTTGTTTGGAAAACCTCATTTTTCTGACACCTTATGCCTTCTAGGATGGTATTTTGAAGAGGCCAATGCATATTTGGAACATGTAAGTATGATAAGAAAGAATATTAATTTTTCAATTTCGGGATAATTGGTCAATATTTTGTGAATAAGAGATGATATGGGATTCCCTTTTATAACTGTGGTAACAAAAACCCCTATAATTATTCATTACTACTAAATAATAAAAATGTCTTACTTATTGTTAAATGGAACTAAATCTATCGTATTTATAATAATAGGTAATAAAAATTTAAATCCATTTATCCTATAATAATGAATTTAATATAATGTGACCTTATAACGTGTTTATAAAATTTATCATCATATTTTATCCTTTTCCATTGTGATAATTTTTTAACCAGTGTTACTTTTATTTACGAACAAAAAGGAAATTGAACACATTAATAAATTTAACCATATTGATTCTAGTTATGAGACATGTTTTTAATGATTCAATATTTTTATTTGAGGGAAATTACATTCAACACTTGTTTTTAAAACACAACTAAAAAATTGTCTTTAGAAATATACTAGTTTTAAGGATATATACTTTTTAAAAAAATTATTATTACTATAGAATTAATTGGATAATTACTTTTCAAAGGGTACTAATGTTACATACAAAAAAACGAAATATATAATGTTTCTTTTTATATAATTCAATGGAAATTATTTCTTTTATTAAAAGTTTTATCTTTTTATATTCCACAAAAAAACATTCATTTTAGAAATGTAAAAAAATTCATCCTAAAATAAAATTGATATGATGATATTAAAATTTTATTATATTTTCTCAAATAAAATATAAAAAACATAGAAATGGTACAATTAATCTAAACCATAAAATATAATCAAAACAGTTTTGGTAGCATAAAACTATTATTTTGATTTGAGAAGTCATATAAAATTATGTTAATGCTTGTGAATATAGAAATTCAAATCATGAAAATTTAAAATAAGTGAAATTGTTTTATTATTAGAATAAATAAGTTTTTCACATTCCTCCCTCCTTGATGAAAATATTTCAATGTAAATTTTTTCATTAAATAAAAATTTCTATTTTATTTTATCTCATAGCCTTTTTTGGATCCCTTATTTCTTCTTCAACTATTTTGTCCATAAAAATATAATTACCCATGTGAGTTAAGTTATTTTGAATCATTATGACATTATGATTTAAAATTAAAACTACATGTTTTATTTAATAATGATTAAACTACTAATAAAACACTTATATCTTAATTATATGAGAAGAATTAATTGTATATTTTCCTAAAAATAAACAAAAACACATCATATTGTTGATATATACTTTGAGAAATGGTTACATAAAAAGATATTGATCCAAACATTATAAAATTTTATATGGAATAATAAAAATTTTGCTTAATTATTTTTATTATTGGATTAAAAATATTCCCGAGGGATATTTTATGAAATAGATGATCACCTACCTAAAATGAAATATCATTACCTGTATTATTTTAATAAATATTCATCCTGTTATGTGTATCCCTCAGGTTCGGAAGAATCATCATTACCTTCTAAACTATTTCAACCACCATTTTTGTTCTACAAGGTCACATAACGTAGAATCTGATCTTTTTGTATTCTTGATTTGGATATGTTGATAAATGTATTAGAGTAAGAATAAAGAGGGGATTTACATCTGAAATTTCTACTGTAGGGACGTGATGTGATGTAGATCGTAGAGATGTTCCATATAGACTATCGCTGCATTATGGATATATCAGTTTCACTATAAAGCCATGGGATTGGTCAAATAAATTTTTAATGGTTTTGGAGTCGTCTCCCAACAGTGGAATAAGTGTTTTGAGGTGTGAGTTTTTGGGGTTCTATCAATTATGGCATAACAACGCCATAGAAAAAGTAATATTCTTCAATGAGATTGAGTTCTGTGACACAGATATGGATGTTAAAATTTGGATCCTCATTGTGGTACATTAGATGTTTTTCTAATTTCTTCACTTATATGGCATAAAGGGTAGGAAGTGGATTTTTCACCTTCTTGGAAAATGGGTACTGGTGCATGGTGTGATTCCTAGATTTGTGGTCTCCTCTTTTAAAATAACTTCTACATAATATTCTATGTCTTGTTTCTCATATGCACATTTTACCAGGTTGTCTCTGGTGTAGAACTAGGCAATGAATGATAGTATTCCAATTGTCTATCAAATTTTTGATATACTATATCAGGGTTATGTTGTGGTCTTCTAAATATTAGTGTCCCTATGAATTCATGGAACCCATTAAACTAAATTTGTATCCTTATATGTATATATAATTGAAGTAACACTAGAATGAGTTTTAAATTATATTAAATCCCCATTCAGTTGGTTATAACCATCACCTTATAGAGATCCATTTGTGGTGATACGAGGTGATTTTCTCTTTATTACTTACACCCCATTCTCTATTCGATCTTGTTTACTCTAATTATTTTATTCCATGTTCTGTTTGTTGATATCGTTTTTTCATAAAGAGATTAAATGATTTTATTTGAGGAATTCATTAAATGATATCCTTGGGAGACTGTAGTTTACATGAGGCAGAGGTGATAAGATATTTGAATTGTTCTAATCTGAATTGAAGAACATCGAAATTATTGAGGTAAGGGACTAGTTTGGAAATATTTTCTAATTTAAATTTAATTGTAATGTTATCATGGGTTATGTATTTGTGTGACAGTGGAATTAAGCCTAATTTATATTAATAAAAATTAATATAAATAAATTCTTTTTGGTTATAGAAATCACATGGTGTTGTCTTCCACTGTGATAATGGTTTTCCTCTTATTTTGAATGATAATTTGATATATGGGTTTTACATGTCCTAATGATAGTAATTTTTAGGTTTTCATGTTAAATAGATAAACATGGTTAATGATTCGAAATATGGTATTTTTTTGCTAAACAATTGAAATAGGAATGTAAGATGAATTTATTTATCATAAAATATAGAAATATAATTATATACCAAGAAACATGTTAAAATAATTTACTATATTTCAGTTGTAAATTCCATTGAATAATTATTTTGTAACCACTCTTAATTCAATCAGATTGTTCAATATGGAAAAAACGATGGATTAATAATGTTAAAATATTTATTCCATTGTAACCCATTTGTACATAATATCTTGATCCATTATTTTTAGGGCATATTTTTTTCAATTGAATTTATTTTAATTTTATGGAATTCATTGTTTTTACTGAATATGAACCTTAAATTATTAGTTCTTATGAGGCTGGAATAGTTTTTTGATGATGAAATATTATAACATCCCAGGTAAATAAATAATATGATATTTTATTATTTATTAATATTTATGAATAAAGTATTAATATTATGCTAAAGGAAATTCTATGTTCTATGGCGTACCCAACACACAACAACTAGTTTCTTTGAAATCTTACCTTACACACTAATAATATAATAATATTTTAAATTGTAGTTAACACCTAGCCATTATAATTGTGGGAACGAATAGAACTAACTACAAAGTGATTATATATGTTTGTAAAATATTTTTACTTTTATTTAATAAATGTTAGAGGCTTAAAAATGCAAATGAATCCAATTTTAAGCCTTGAATTTTCTAATATTTTTAAACGAGTGTTTTTCTGCCTTTTGATGACGAACCATTTTTAGATCTATATTTTGACAATTTTATAAGCTCCATTTGTCAAAATAAACTTATTATTTAGTAATGGGACATTTAAATTTACTTTGATATATTTTTGGTATTTTTCTAACAGTGTTCATTTTTTAATGAATAGTGAAAAATATTGCATTTTACATCAAAACTACTTTTTCATCTAATTTAATTATAAAGATATATTATATTTTTAATTGGATTTAAAATGTAAATAGAATATATATTTACCATTTAATCCAATTATGGTAATTTTAATTAATTACACTTTGAAATTGGACATAAACAATTGTCAAACTTTTTATAGATATTGTTTCTAAAAAACCCGTTATTTGTTTTGACAAATGAAATTTTTTTTTAAAATAATTACTAAATTTTATGTGTTTGGAATTTGGTAAAATATATTAAATATTTTTAATCATAAAGTCCATGTTATTTAATTAAGACACTTTTTTTTGACATTATGAATAGTAACGACGATAATTATCATTAATTATCGTTATTAATTTGTAATCGGGTAATTAAGGGTAATAAAATAATATAATAATAATAATAAAAAATGACCCCAATATGTGTCCTAATGCTACTGGTTGTGTCATGTCCGACCCTGTGATGCATTGTTCAATACTTTGGGACCCCATGGAATCACTTTTGGGTGATAGTGACACTTTATCATTTTAATTTTTATTAATGGAATGTATTACCAAAGTATATATCACCTAAGTAAAAAAAATAAGTTTGTCTACTTAAATGATATATTGGACTATAAATAGTCATTGGAAATCTAAAAATATTTCCTACATCATAGTATTTGTTTTATAATTTTTATAAATTAAATAAATTTAATTCATTATGACACTATGATGATGCAGTGATTACCTCATTAATGAATGATTTACATAAAATGAAAAGATATTGTAAAATATAACACATACAATTGTAAAAGTCCTATTGGATGAGTATATTTCTAACCTGTACCACCTTATCCTAGAAATATATCAATTGTGTACCTCTAAAATCCGAAATTCATTTTAATATAAAGTAACATTTCTTGACTTTCCAAGAGTGCCCCTCCTCCCTCATATAAAAGGCCCCCACGTCTACCTCTTTAAACACACATCTAAATCCATTGGCTTGGCCAGTCTCTGATCATTTTATCTCTCCACATCCCTATATTAATCCTAGAACCCATACTTCAGGCAGAAAGCTCTTCAAGAAACCATGTTGGTTCACACCAAAGGGAGTTACCCGATTTAAAGGTAATGTCCTCTCTTATGTTCTTCTGTTTTATTTTGCTTCTCCAACCCCTAAAATATTTTTATTACATTATTTTGTAACAAAAACAGTATCTTAAATATACTATGATGTTTTTATGAGATGGATTCGAGCTTAACATACACACACCTTCGTCTAATGGTTAAAAAACATATTATATCTGTGGATGGAGAATTACTGCCTCACGAAATGACGATTGTTCTATCTTTTCCTACCACCTCTCATGGATGCCATTATGATGTAACTATATTTATTTATGATATATATTATATTTATTTCCTCTATATTCTTCTTTATTTTACATTTAAAACATAACATTATGCTTTTCATGTTGTGAAAATGCGATAATTTCATTTGACGAAGAGTGGACTACCGCCCCCTCAAGTGATGTGACTCGTTCATGCAATACATGGAATGTAGAAAGAATGAAATTAATGAACTTATGTGACCTATATAACATATATATTATAATTTAATTATAATATATATATATATCATTTAGTTTTAATTCCATTAAATATGAAATAGAAATGAAAGTATTGTTCATTCGAACGTACGGCTTACCGTCTCCATAAACGGTGCATTTCATTTCTTACCACTAAATGTTATGTAATATTATAAATTAAAGTATTTAATTGATATATATAATATATATGATATCTAAATCATGAATATAATTCTGGATATAATGTATATTTTACCACATGAACAACTGGTAATTATAAGAAGTTTATTTTTCACTCAAGTACCAATGATCGACAAAATGACCATTATTAACTTAAATAATTACATAATGTTCATAAAATGGTAATAAATGATATAAAAGGAATAATGAACATAAAAATGCTCTTAATAAAGTATAAATTAACTCTACTTTATTATTCATGAGATTAAATAATGATCGAGTCAATTCGGACACGAGGTAAGGGATCTGTCCTCTCTCGTTCTTTTCAAATAATTTATTTTATGTCATTTATTTTATGATCCATGTTACTATGTTGGAGGATGTTATTTTATATTCACCATAAAGTAATTTGTATTTTCATATGATGAGAGACCCCCTCTAACTCTCATCAATTCATTTTAAGAATTTTTAAGTGGCATTGTTAGGCTGTCGAGTCTTCGTAAGGCATTTTTCATCTCACTTGTATTCCCGTAAGATTTATGCTACATTTTCCTCGATTTACATTGAGTAGTATAGTTACTTCCCATTATCCTACTATTTATGTAATAAAATGTATTTTATGGGTATTTACATCTTTATTCTATGACCTTTCTTCCATGGGGTGTACATTTTGAAATTTACCCAAATTTGTTAGGGAACCTTTCACCCTCTTCATTCTAGAATACTTCTTTTTGTTAGGTCTTTTAATCACATTATGATGGTATATATTCTTATATATCCTTATTTCTATAAATTTTATGTCTATGTTATTAGATACCCCTTTTTATCTCTCATCACTTCATTTTATGAATTCCAAAGTGACACAGTTAAGCGGCCAAATTTCTGTAAGGGAACTTCTTAACCCACTTTCAATTCATTGGGTTAAACATCTAATTATTGATTTTATTATGCCATGATTATGTGTGGAATCTCTATGTTGTTTTTTCCACAAAACATTGTATTTATATACTATTTATACACATAATCATCTCATTGATAAATTCTTACCTCATTTATATGAACATGTATGGGAAATCATAACTCAATATCATTTCATTGAGTTAAATATCTATGTCATTGGTTTTGTTTTTCCAAGTGTATGTGTGTATGACCTCTTATTTCTTTAAACATGATATCCACTTATATTGGGTGTTTTTATACTTGTCACACATAATTATGTCATTCCTTTAACCTTGCACTAATGACATGATATTTGATTGGGATTACAACACAATTTCTTCTCATTGAGATATTTCATTATGATATGAACTTTTAGAATTTTATAAATTGTTTATACAGCCCCATTGACATTCTATATCCATATGATGTCTATACTCAAGTCATTTAAATGTTTTTAAAATGGTATACTTTTATGTGTCTTATAATTGAAATGTTGAATATGGAAAAGGACTATTTTATTACAACATTTTTTTAATTTGTTTTAATGAATTATTATTTTATAATTTTATCATCCATGTACACGTTTTAAAAATGGTTTCAAGAATTTATTTATATGGATATGAATGTTTTAAAACCCTTTCAAAAGTTTCTAAGTGGTATGGGACACTTTTATTCTATAATCTCTTTTAAATTACTTATTTTAATATTTTTAAAGTATAAAGGGATATTTATCTCATGGTGTTTTAATGATTTTATTAGATGTTTTTATTTATGTTAATATCATGATGTGATATCTTGTGATTGAAATTTGGAATCTTTATGTTTCTTTTATGCATGTTTTAAGTGTTATGATTATGTTATGGTTCTTGGGAAATGTTTATGAAATCGGGTGGTTCTGTGATAAACTAAGGGCGTGTGAGCCCGATATAGCTCTCCAATTCATTGGGTTACGTGAAGGGGTTAAATGATAAGGTTTCTCCAAAGAGATTTAGGGAATATACTGTGATGGTTATTCCAAACGTAACCATGAGGGTTACTCCCTATGTATGAATGTTATGAATGCCCCCAAGTTAACTTTATGTCTTATGATTTCTATGAGTTATTCATAAATCATATGATTTCATGAGGTATGTTGAAGTGCTAATGTTTTATGAGTAAAGTATGATTTCATTAATTCTTATGTATACATGGAATAATGTTTTCATTCCGTATTTTTATATCCCTTATTGAGGTTTTTATTCTCATCCCATGTTTATGAACTATTTTCCACAGGACTTAAAGGTGAATAGGTTCAAGGATGGGATCAAGGAAAGACATGCTATCTAAAACATGTAACTAGACATGTTTCTTTTTAAGAGTTTTAATTTTGCGAAAAAATGGAAACTGAGTATATGTGTCTTTTGTGTATTCTTTTAGATGTAATAGTTATGTCCTAATTCTCTAAAACTCAAAACCTGAAAAGATCCTCAATGTAAATTATTCATTTAATTCAAGATTATGAAATGTTTTAAGGCTGGGTCTTTATAGTTGGTATCAGAGGTCAGTTTAGATAACTTTAGAGGTTAGGGTATTATTTAAGCATAAGTGACATTAATATAATGGATAGGATTTCAGAAAGAGTCATATTTTTAGATAAAGTGAACAAGTTTATGATAAAATGAATAAATATATAATAGTATTATATGATGATTCTAATGATATACTCACACTAAACGTTTTGGTTTTAGTAAATGGATGGATCTAGCAGGCACCAAAGTGACAATGGGTTCAAAGGAAACTATGGTGGTTCTCTGATTAAGAGACTCGATGAAATGGGGGATTCAATGTGGAATATCATGGTTATTCTAAACCAACTATCAGGATTCATGATTAACCACTTGAAACGTGGTGAGTTCTCTAATGTATCATGTACGATATAACCAACTCGATGTGGATGTTCAGGTAATAATTATAAAGGTAACCCTTAGGGTTGTTTATGTTCATTTTGTGGTAATTATGGGTTACTATATGTTATGATAGAAAATGAAAGGCTTGAGATAAACCTGAGGTTAAATTATATTATAGTTATTTTATCTCTTTTTGGGAAATGTTTTAAGAATTATATAGTTTTGGAAAAAGGGAAACACGCAGACCATGTGACAACCCGTTGCATCGGACGACGTTGTGGGAATCGAACCCACAACCAAAGTGCAACTAGTTTTTATCACCTACTACTGGATTACATGAATTCCCTAGTTAGTTTGAATAATTATTTTTAGTTAGATGATTTTATGAATTAAGAATAAGTTGATTTTGGGTTATCTATGAAAATGATTAACCTATCAGGGAGGATATGTGATTAGGTTAATTGCATTTCAATATGAGACTTTAAGAGAAACTGATGTTATTTTTAGATAAATGTTAAGATTTACCTTTGAAGACTATGTGATTAAATCCTTCAAATATTTCAGTTTCATTCTTAGTGTGGTTTACATTTAATAATTTTATGGACAATTGATTATCGAATGGTATTTTTTGAACTCTGGGTTTTGTTGGATAAATTTTGGATATTAAGAATATATTTTTATTTTTTTATAAAGGATTATCCATTTTGGGGATTATATGATCTTGTACTAACATTTTTTTATTTTGGTTTTGGTTTTGGTCTAATGACATGGGAAATATATAGTTCTCTATTGTGGATTATGTGATTCTCTAGAAGTTGACTATAACGCTCTTAATGTGAACAATTCATCCTAAATACATGCCTTTTGGAGAAAATATGATTTTGTCAAAGAAATCCAGTAAGAGATGAATCTAAACATGACATGTATGTATGTTTCCTTATGTTTTTGTTAAGTTCATAAATAAATTCCTCAATGAAAATTAACTTAAACCAAAAATGTTGTCTGTTAATTTTTCCTACTGGGGAATCAACTACCGTTTAACCCATCACAATTTTGTGATTTTTTGGTGGTTAACATTCTCATAAACATGTATACTATCACTCTCCATCTGAACAAGACCCTTTGTTTTCTCTTCAATGACCATGATTTCTTACATGTAACCCTAGTATGGGTTAACTCGGGTGACCTTTGTACTTCTCTCTCTTTATTTTACCGTGATAGTTTACTTACTCTTGTTATGATATAAGACTTTCAATGAAGTTTCCGAGCCCAATTTTAAAATTGCGAGGACGCAATTCCCAAAAGGGGGGAAGGATATAACATCCGAGGTAAATAAAGAATATAAACTTTTCATATTTATTAATATTTTTGAATAAAATATTAATATTACTCTAATGGAAATTCTATGTTCGATGGCGTACCCAACACGCAACAACTAGTATTTTTGAAATCTTACGTTTCACACTAATAATATAATAATATTTTAAATGGTAGTTTACATCTAGAAATTGTAATGGCGGGAATGAACAGAACTAACTACAATGTGATTATATATGATTACCAAATATTTTTTACTTTTATCCAATAAATGTTAGAGGCTTAAAAATGCAAATGAATCCAATTTTAAGCGTTGAATTTTCTAGTATTTTTAAAAGATTGTTTTACCACCTTTGATGGAGAACCCTTATGAAATCTATATTTTGAAAATATTATAAACTCTATTTTCCAAGACAAACTTATTCTTTAGTATTTGGACATTTAAATTTACATTGGATAAATTTTTGATATTTTTCTGACAATGTTCATTTTTTTAATGTAGAGTGACAAATACTGAATTTTAATTCAAAACATCTTTTCCATCTAATTAATTTATATGGATAGATTATCATTTTAATTGGTTTTAATTTTTAAACAGAATATATTTTTACCATTTTATCCAATGGTGGTCATTTTAATTAATTTCACTTTGAAATTGGACATAAACAATTGTCAAACTTTGGATAGATATTGTGTCTAAAAATCCGCTATCTGTTTTGACAACGAGAATTATTTTTAAATTAATTACTAAACTTTTTTTTTGTTTTTAATGTGGTAAAATAGATTCCATATTTATAATTAATAAGGTCCAAATTATGTAAGAAATACTCTTTTGTTTTTTGACATTATAAATAGTAACGATGGTAATTATCTTTAATTATCATGATTAATTAGTAATCAACTAGTTAAGGGTAATAAAATAATATTATAATAATAAAAAATGACCCTAATATGTGTCCTAATTCTTCTTTTTGTGTCATGGCCGGCCCCAGGATTCCATGTGCCAAACTTTTGGTCCCCCTATAATCACTTCTGGGTGATAGTGACACTTTATCATTTTAATTTTTTTACATTGAATGTATTACCAAAGTATGTATCACCCAAGTAAAACAATTTTAATTTTGTCTAAATAAATGATCTCTTGGACTATAAATTTTAATATTAAATATAAAAAGATATCCAACATCATAGTATTTGTTTTATAATTTTTAGACATTAAATAAATTAAATTCTTTATGACACCATGATGATGCAGTGATTGCCTCATTAATGAACGATTTAAATAAAATGAAAACATAATGTTAAATATAAACCTTACACTTATCAAATACCTATTGTATGAGTATATTTCTAACCCTTATCACCTTATCCTATAAATATATCAATTCGAGACCTTTGAAATCAGAAACTCATTTTAATATAAAGTAACATTTCTTGACTTTCCAAGAGTGCCCATCATCCCTCTTTCAAAAGGCCCCCACCTCTACCTCATTAACCACACATCTCAAGACATTTTCTCAGCCAATCTCTGATCATTTTATCTCTACAAATCTCTCTATTAATCATAGAATCATTACATTAGGCAGAAATCTCTTCAAGAAACCCTTTTGGTTCACACCAAAGGGAGGTACCCGATTTAAAGGTAATGTCCTCTCTTATGTTTTCTGTTTTATTTTGCTTCTACAACACCCTAAACTATTTTTATTACTTCATTTTGTAACAAAAAGCATATAAAATATACAAGAATGTTTTTATGAGAATTATTAGAGCTACACATACACACCCCTCAGTCTAATGGTTAAAGAACATACTGTTTCTGTGGATGGCGAATTACTGCCTCACGAAACGATGATTGTTCTATATTCTCCTACCACATTCATGGTGGCCATTATGATGGAACTATATTTATTTATGATATATATTATATTTATTTACTATCTATTCTTCTGTATTTTACATTTAAAACATAACTTTATTCTTTTCATGTTGTGCAAATGCGATAATTTCATTTGAGGAAGTGTGGACTACCACCCCCTCAAGTGATGTGACTCGTTCATCCCACACATGGAATGTATAAAAAAAGAAATTAATGAACTTATGTGACCAATATAACATATATATTATACATTAATTCTAATATTTATATATCTTATTTATTTTTAATTCAATTAAATATGAAATAGAAATGAAAGTAGTGTTCATGTGTATGTACGACTTACCGTCTCCAAAAACGTTGCATTTCATTTCTTACCTCTAAATGTTATGTAATATTATAAATTCAAGTATTTAATTAATATATATTATATATATGATATCTACATCATGAATATAATTCTGGATATAATGGATAATTTACCACATGAACAACTTTTAATTATAAGAAGATTATTTTTGACTCAAGTACCAATGATCGACAAAACGACCATTATTAACATAAATAATTACATAATGTTCATAAAATGGTAATAAAATATATAAAATGAATAATTAACATAAAATAGGTTCTTAAGAAATTATAAATGAACTCTAGTTTATTATTCAGGAGATTAAAGAACGATCGAGTCTAGTCGGACACGAGGTTAGGGATCCGTCCTCTCTCTTTCTTTTCAAGTAATCTCTTTAAAGTAATTAATTTTATGTTCCATGTTTTTTTGTTGGAGGATGTTATTTTATATTCACCATAATTTAATTTGAATTTTCATATGATGAGAGGCCCCCTCTTACTCTCATCAATTCATTTTAAGAATTTGTAAGTGGCGTCATTAGGCTGCCGAGTCTTCATAAGAGATTTTTCATCTCACTTTCAGTCCCGTGAGATTTATGATACATTTTCCACTATTTATATTTAATTGTATATGTACTGAACATTATCCTACTATTTATGTAATATACATTAATTTATGGGTATTTATATCTTCATTGTATGTCCCTTCTTCAATGGGGTGTACGTTTCGAAAGTTACCCAAATCGGTAAGGGAACCTTTCAGACTCCTCATTCTAAAAGACTTCTTTTTGTTAGGTATTTTAATATTATTATGATGGGATATGTTTCTTATATATCCTTTTTGCTATAAATTGTATGTACAAGCGATTAGATACCCCATTTTATCTCGCATCATCTCATTTTATGAATTCCAAAGTGACGCAGTTAGGCTGCCGAATTTCTATAAGGGAACATCATAACCCACTTTCAATTATTTGGGTTAAACCACTACTTCTTGATTTTATTATTCCAAGATTATGTGTTTAATCTCTATGTTGTAATTTCCACAAACCTTTGTGTGGATATACTATTTCAACACATAATCGTCTTATTGATAAATTCTTACGTCATTTATACGAACTTGTATGGGAAATCATAACTCAATCACATTTCATTGAGTTAAATATCTATGTCATTGGTTTTGTTTATCCATGAGTATGTGTGAATGACCTATGAATTTTTTAAACTTGATATCAACTTATATTGGCTGTATTTATACTTGTCACACATAATTATTTTATTTCTTTATCCTTGATCTAATTGCATTATCATTGATTGGGATTACAACACAATTTCTTCTCATTGAGACATTTTATTATGATATGCACATTTATTCTTTTATAATGTTTATATACAACCCATTTGACTTCCCATATCCATATGATTTCTATACTCTAGTCATTTAAATATTTTGAAAATGGTATACTTTCATTTGTCTTATAATTGAAATGTTGAAAATAGAAAAGGACTCTTTTATTAAAACATTGTTTTAAATCGTTTTAAAGATTTATTATTTTAAACATTTACCATCCATTTCCATGTTTTAAATATGGTTTTAAGGATTTATTTATATGGAAATGTCTGTTTTAAAACCCTTTCAAAAGCTTCTAAGTTGTATGGAACACTTTGATTCTATAATCTATTTTAATTAACTTCTTTTAATATTTCTAAAGTATAAAGGGATATTTCTCTCATGAAGTTTTAATGGTTTTATTAGATGCTTTTATTTATGTTAATATCATTATGTGATCCCTTTTGATTGAAATGTGGAATCTTTATGTTTTTTATGCATGTTTTAAGTGTTATTATTATGTTATGGTTCTTAGGAAATGTTTATGAAATCGGGGGGTTCCGCGATAAACTAAGGCCGGGTGATCCTGATATAGATCTCCAATGCATTGGTTACCACGAAAGGGTCAAACGCTAAGGTTTCTCCAAATAGATTTAGGGAATATACGGTGATGGGTATTCCAAACGTAACAATGAGGGTTACTCTCTACGTAAGAATGTTATGAATGCCCCAAGTTACCATTATGTATTATAATTTCTATGAGTTATTCATAAATCGTATGATTTCATGAGGTATGTTGAAGTGATTATGTTTTATGGGTAAAGTATGATTTCATTGATTCTTATGTATAAATGGACTAATGTTTTCATTATGTATTTTTATATCCCTTACTGAGCTTTTTATGCTCATCCCACGATTTTGAAATGTATTCCATAGGACTAAAAGGTGAATAGGTTCAAGGGTGAGACAAAGGAAGGAAATTCAATCTAAAACATGGAACTAGATGTTTCTTTTTAAGAGTTTTTATTTTGTGAAAAAAATGGAAAACTGAGTAGATGTGACTTCTGTGTATTCTTTGAGATGTAATAGTTACGTCTTAGTTCTCTAAAACTCTAAACCTAAAAAGATCCTCAATGTGATTTATTCATTTAATTCAAGATTATGAAATTTTTAAGGCTGGGACCTTATAAATATAGTCTTGGAGGCCTAATTGTTTTGAATTAGATGACATATTTGAGGGTGATATGTATGGTTATATACATGATTGTTTTGGGGATGGCACAGTTTTTATGGAATGGGTTGATGTTGTGATTTCTAAAAATTACGTAGTGTGTTTTATTATTTATTTGGAAATACTATATTTAAATACTTGATAGATTATTTTTTGTTATATATTATTCATTTTCCAACTATTTAAGGAAGAAATATTTTATTTGTTATGGATCCCATTGTGGAAAAAAGGAATTTCCTAGATTATATGTACTTAAGTAATGGTAATAGTTTATAATACATGATTTGAACCATGTGTTTTGAACAATAGGAATTAAAAAATTATTACTATTATATAGTTGAGGGATATGTTTTTTTATTCTATAAGATCACATATTTATCTTTATAGGTTAATGACATATAATTTTGAATGATGATAATTAATTCCATATAAATTATTTCACATTAGGTTAAATTGTAAAAATATAGAATTAATTTAATGACTCAAATTCATTATTCTATTCTTATAGGATTGATTACATAAAATAGGGGAAGAAGGGTGTTCGAGTTACTATAGTTTCCCTTGATTATAACACTATTCTTTATTTATATTGTTTTTGTCAGGTATTATATCACATATTTGTTTATGATTTAATGCACTACCATACCCATTTTGATAAGTTTACAAACTCCCAATGGAATCTAGGAGGTTATTTTTCCAAACATCACTGTTAATGAGGGATGAATGGTTGATTACCACCTCTAATTCTACTCTATTATCATGTATGAATTATGTGTCATTATGTATGGTGGATGGTTTACCCATATATGGTTGTGGAGTGATAATATGTATTGTGGTTATTTCACAGAAATGTACCTGAGGATATGGAATATAAAGGATTATTGTGGGTATGTGTTTATGCGAAATTATTCCTTTAGGGGACATACGTTGGGTATGAATTGTAATTATTTGAGGTGCAACACCCATTGTAAGTTACAAGACATACATATTGGGGAGGATCTTGAAAACTACCCATTTAATATGTGGTGATGTGATTGGGATTATGTGTTGATGTGATCCATGGGTTTCATGTTATGATACATTATCATAGGTTTCATTAGGATAGTTCACATTTGGTGAGATATAGATTATGACATGGGACATTGGGGTAGAGAGGAAAACTAGGAGGAGTTTTTTTAGTACCATTTTGTTAATATAATAACTAATATTATTTATGACTTACATGGTGAGAATTATTCAGGGAATAATGTGAATTTGAATACTTGTTTATGTGATGAGTTAGTTTCCCTTGCTACTCAATGGGGTTTAGATTGAATTCACTATATTTTATCATGTGTGGATTTGGGTAGGACTACAATGAGTATACCTAGTATTCTCACCCTACTTATATATATTCAATTTTTATAGTTAGTAAGAGGAGGTTGGATATCTAGGTGAGTATTACTATCTCATGGTTGTTCGGTAGTTTTTTAGGATTCTTAGTCATGACATAGGATATTTTTTGAAACTTTTAGTCTCCTCTGGAGTTTTAATTGTATTTTATAAAATTTCATTAATATAAAGGAGATATATATGATAGTTTATAAAAATGTTTTGAGTGGTGTGGAATTACTATCTCTCATTCTACAAAATTGTTTTGAAGGAAATTCCTTTTATTTGATTATATAGAGTTTGGTGATTGAAATATTTTATGTACCATTGATTGTTAGGGAAATAATATAATATGGACATGGAATGTTATGTAAATGAGTAATACGGGAAAAATTATTTTTTGGACCATTGTGATAATATGAGTAAACCACTAAGATTACTGAGTGTACCGAGTGAATAGATTATGGTTGCATCGTAGAGACTTATGAATGTATCTTGCATCTTTCTTCGAAGATCTTATCATTGAAATTGTTAGAACATGGGACTAATTTAATACATACATAAATAAAATATTGTATTAATTAATCTAAAATACTCTATACCGCATGTTTTTAGTCTTTAACTATATATAAATTTTAATATATTGTCCCAGTTTGATGGATGCATATGGTTCAAACCGAGTATGTTCTATATGAAGTGTCATAAAAATACTATTGAGTAAAGTTTAATGAATATGAAAACTATTGTATGAAACTATGGTCGTTAAAAAAATACTTGAGAAGAATAAGGGATATATATCAGGCATAGTGATAAAATATTGGATTGAGGTTGTTGATATTTCTTTCGGTTTGATATGTTCTTATCATGATTAAGGGGCTTCGTTATCCACTATGAAGAAACATGGAAAATTGATTCAGTGGTGGATCTAATCACTCAGGGATTGTGAGTATTCATAATTCACTTGGAATATGTTTTGAGGCCCATTCAATGAAAATAATGTCTCTGTGACCATGAAGCCACCAACCCATGATTGTAAATTTGGACATGATGTGGAGATACATTTACTTCCCCATTCATTTACGATATCAGATCATGTTTTATATAATTCATAAAATATTTATAGAATCTATAAACTACTGTTTTGGTAAAACTATTATTGGGGAGACATCCTATGTTTATATATATATATATATATATATATTCAACATCATTCCAAATTTGGAAATTTTATATTTTTTGTAGGAAATTGTGGATTTATTCAGGGTAATAAAGTGTTCTTTGATGCTAATGTAGGGTCTCCCATGTTCATTGTAAAGTGATACCCTGAGATGGGTCAAATGGATGTTCTATAATTTTATTCCTTGATGGCTAATCAGATGTTGAGTTTTATGGAGGTTCATTTATTAGGGTTTTCATTGGATTTTGAAATAATACCCATCAATTTTGCTTATTTGTCTATGGTGCTACCCCATTCCTTAAATATCATGTTTTGGGTAGATCATTATTCAGTTATTTATCAAATCTATATGTCTTTAGATATAAGACGACCTTCTAAATTGTCATATATGAACATGTAGGTTGATAAATTTTTCCATTGACGCTTCTTTTGGTAAAGGATGTAACCTAAGGGATCATCGATTTTATTCATGATTATGTTTAGTGATTTCATTGGTATCTATATCGATAATAATTTCTTGAAATAGATGATAATGAAGAACTACTATCCTACTATTTTTGGTTTTTGATTTTTTAAATTAGTTTAAATGAGATCGATTTTTATTTATTATTGATCTATGTTCAGAATATCATATAATGCGGATGGAATATGAGGATGTTGTGAAGAGGACCTTCAGACTTTGATATTTGAATTATGTGTTCATTGTTATTCCATGAATTGTGATAAAAATATATACATGCTAATCTGTTGGATAAATGTATTGTTTAAGAATTTTTTGGTCCAATTTGTGATTGTTTCAATCAACGAAATTTTTTATATCACATCTATGGAGGAATATACAGATAATTTTCTAGTCATTTTGGGTGTTTTAAATCATTAGAAGCAATTTGTGAAAATTTTAATGTATGATTTCTATGATAAAAAATTTTGTTTGTTGGCCATGTCTTGTCCCAAGGGTAATTTGTTTTATATTATTTATGTATTTTGGGGATGATTTCATATGAAACCCCAATATAGTTTTAGAGGTATGGAATTTCATTGGTCTAGATAGCTATTAAATTGATGCTCATAGTGGATTTCTCTCATGTTCGAATGCTTATAAAAATCATCACAAGAAAGGGTGAGAAATTATTGTGGATTGATCATTGACAATTAGTTTTTATTTATGATAGAGAAGTGGGTTAAGGATTCTATTTTTTATCTAATGGAATATGGAGTTCAATTCAAGATTTACTATGATGCTTGATGTCTTTGTTTATGTTGTGTTGTAATTTAGGATATACGTTTAATTTCTTATCGGTATTAGAATTTACATCCTCAAGGGGATAATGAATTCCCCCGTGATCTTTAGTTAGAGAATTTCAAATTTTACTTCATTTTTGTGGACATTAAACATCAACTAGAACTATTCTATCTTCATTGATTAAAAGATCATATGGTATGTCATCTTTTAGGATGACATTAATATGTAGTAGTGATGGTTGGGAGAATTTACCATGTTTTATGACAATGAAATTTCATATACTGTAGGTTTTTATAATGCTGTTTCTATTTTTCAGTGAAATAATTCATGAAGTGATACCCTGTGTGAATCAGTGGATTTCAGGAGAGTTATATAATAGCCTTTAGAAAATCATATTGATTTTTATTATTTAGTTACTAATGTCATCATTTTTGGATGACCATATAATCATACTTGGTGAAAGAAGAGCATTCCCAGAATTGGGGGTTTTCAGATAGAGTTCTATAGAGATATATTTATAGTTTGTTATTATCTTGATGGTTAGGTTGAATATTAACAATATTGATTATTATTCTAGGGGAGGATTTTTCATCTCATTGGTGTTGAATGAGGGGGTCCTCTTTCAGTTTCATAACTCACCCTTGGATATGCATCCTCTCATAAAAAATATGTAAAATATCCTAGAGAGATATATGGTTTTCCTATGATGTATTGTGTATCTTAATAATATTTGTCTCAATAAATGTTCTTTCAAAAGGTGAAAGTAGAACACTGCTTTCTGAATGGTTTCCCCCATCCATTAGATGTTCCCCAGTAGAAGTGGTTGGGAACCTCAATGGACTTCATTACTAATATACATTGATCCAAGGGAGGCTATGATATTATATTTGTGATATTGTTCTTCTAAAGGAGTCATCATACATTATAAAGATCATAGATTCATGTATAATAGATGTTTTATTTAGGAATAATAACGAGGATGTGGTGAGACTCTAGAGATTCTTGTTGATGATAATCATTAACCATGATCACTACTTTACCTCATAAGAATGGGGGGGTCTTAAAAATTATTTTTGATCTCAGTTATACATTATGGTGTGTTCTTTTCTGAGATGGACTGTCAGATATAGTATACTATCTAGAATATTATGTTAGGAATAACTATTATGTCTTTTATTATTGAGGATTGTTGATGACACACTTAGTTTTATAAAAGTTTCTAAAATAATTATTTCCACTCCAACATTGAATTTTTTTTATTTTTTATAAGTAAAATTTATATTATCCATTATAATATACTAGGGTATAAGAGTTAAAAAATTACAAATTGAATCTAGTGAACAACATGATATATTTTTTTTTGGAGATTCATGAAGGGATGAATGTGGTGCATGGTCATTATATGTCTGATCATGATCATTGGATAAGACCATTTAAGTTCATCTTTAGAGGTCATGTCATCATTAAGTTGGACCCTCTTCATGGGAAGTAAGGGGTTTTCATTGAAAAAATATCTCCCCCTGTATGTTTATAATTTTAAGATTTTATCTTACTTTCAATTAATGATGTATCACATATAAATTCCCCCATAGATGAGCCAGATACATTATTTTTTCTATGTGTCACAACTCCTTCGTTATTTTTTTGAGAATTAAAAAGTCATTTTTTGTGGTGATATTTATTTTAATGATGATATATTCTTTGTGGAACATCATTTAGAGATCCAATACTGCATATAAATATATTTTAGTATTGTGTTGCTCCCATTATTTGAGACTAGTGGCAAACCTATGTTTTAGTGGATAGTAACATAGAATATGATTCATAGATATTATCCTGGTACCAATATTTTTTTTATGTTTATATGTTATCTTGTATTGATTTAAATTCTAAATAATAACCTTAATCTGGTTTATCAAATTGATTCCGATTTATTTGATTCTTTTATGTGTTTCCACTCTTATCTGAGAGGTATCATCCATAATTATTTTGTATGATATGGTTGGTGTTATTGTGTCATTATTCAATTAGTCAATTGTATGAAATGGATGATCTCTTATGTTATCATTATTATTGTTACGTAACTCCTGGAATCGATTTTTTAATGTCTCATTTAATTTCCTCCTCTATTGGTTAGTTTTAAATTCTCAAGGAAATGAATAGTTTGATATATATCTGATGTAAGGGAATGAATCGTTGTTGTTAATATTTTATGTGTTATGGTTTTGGTGTTATCATGATAATGATATAAGGAATAAAGAGGATATTTTCATTATAAATTTATATTAAAGAGAATAAATACATTGTTCAGATTGGGGACCCACTATAATGATGGTGGAAATGTCTTAGAGTTATTGGATTTATCATATCATCTCATAATCCAGCCCTAGTTAACCCTGAAATAGTCACGTGGGCTGCTCCGCGACAAGTCCTGAATGGTGATGTAGATCCTCCTAGGATAGAATCAAGCACTGAGGGCATCAATAGAGTAAACAAGGGAATGATTTTGGCCAAATATAAGCAATAATTTAAATATCCCAATGAATGGACAACCAAATACCCATTTATATAAAAATTAAAACGACATCATTTATAAGACAAAAATGAAAGTACAATCGAATAGTACAACTAAACTAACCAGACCTGATGACCAACTAACTCCATGTGACCTCTCTTTTCACATTCTAATACAACGATCCCATGTCGCTCAAGGTGAACCAACTAAAACTAAAATATATAAAAGGGCTAAAAACAGTAAAAAACAACAGGTGTGAGTATTAAAACGTAGTCAGTTTTCTCGATATTTTATTCTAAAGGCACACCCCAATAAAATAAAAGAAACATAATTTTCATGTTTGAAATAAAATATATAAATTTATGTTTTCCAGACAAGATTCCATGTTATGGAAGTTATCAGGAAAAGTCTTGTAATATTTATACCCAATAATTCTAGAATAATTTCCAAAGATATAAAACTTCAAAATGAAAATAATCTACAAGAGGAATATATTAAAGGAAGTACACTATTAAATAAAACACACATGCTTCCAATTTTTCCATCTAAATACACCATATGAAAATAAAGAATACAAATATCCAATGAGCACTAGTCACAGGAACACCCTTATGCACTAGTTCATTGTGAGCCCCAGGTACCTATTATCTCGGTGTAAAAGTAACCATAATAAGATTATTCTTGTGCATGAACCACTAGTAGGAAAAATACCCATAACCTTGTGTATCTCAACATCATCATTGTAGTTTATTTATTGTTGTCACCATCAAACATTATATGTGATATTAGGACAAAACAACTCAGTATCACTAGCATACTAGTACATGTATTCCCACCTAGATACCCAGGTCATCCTTTAGTTCTCAATAAACATCCCAATAATATAAATTACACATTTAAAATGAAAATTTCATGACCAAATCATACACACACAAATATCCCACAAACTAGGTGTGACATATCACATTGACATAGAACTAGAAAATTGGCATGGATGTGGCGTTGTCTCTTGGATATGGTGTAGAATATTAGAGGTTCACATAATATTTTTCTTCTATTTTTGGAATATAAAAACCATGGAGAATGGTTTTAGTGTATGTATTAATAGTTTTGAATGATTGATAGGTTCACTATGCAAGGAAACCAGTAGTTGGGATTTTAGATGTTCTAAGAAAATTCACCTCTAAATCAAGGAAGGTATGTTGGGCTTAGACCCCTTTTTGTGAAATTGTCCTTTGGAATAAAATTTTTCTCAAGGACATGGTAATATTACTTTGAAATATATTATTTTGTGTGTTCTGCAGTATGTTCTATAGATTTGACGTTGATCTGGAAGGATATGGTGTGGATCCATTAACTCATATAATAGTATGACCTATGTCAGAATTTCTATGTCGTGGTATTTTGGGTGGTTTTATGGCCTTCTAAACCATTATATAGTAACAAAACCCCAAAACCCTTCTAGACTAGATATTCAACCTTTCTTTATCTCTCAAACTGTATGAATTATATAGATATTTTTCAAGGCCATTGAAGAACCATTCAATTGTCTTTGACCGCAGCCTAATAGTAATCAATTTTGGTTATCCAATTTATGTTCTTATAATCCCTTATTTTTTCGTCTCATTTAAACATTACATGGTTTAATTTTTATTTACATGTTAGGTTGGATGATCTTTATTTTATTTTAGGAGATTAATTGATATTTATAAGTGCAACCATGGAATAAAATTCATCAAAAAAGATATATTACTTACGATAGATGGGATAATAGATCTACTTTTTTCATTAATACTTGAAGAACGTTAATATAAATCATTTAGATAATAAATTATTTTTCCTTATATTTAATGATAAATCATAAATCTATATTATTTTAACTCTTAAGGTGATTTTGGAATTACCCTTAATTATAATTAAATTTGGTTAATGAAAATAAATGGTTATCAATTATAGTGATCACAAGATGTTGCTTTCAATTGTGATACCATTTTGACTATTTTTTATCTATATAGTATGATTTCTAGGTTATTATTTTTATTATGTCTTTTATTCTTAAGTTTTCATGTTAATATTAGGAACATGATTAAAGAATACAAATATTGTAATTGTTGGTAGGCTAACGAATTTAAATATTCTTGTTTTATGATAATTTTGTTCATTAAATGTTAATATTGGAATATATTCCTTGGATTTTGTTAAAATAAGTTACTATTTTTTAATTTTTGACACCTTAGGTTACCTTTTATATAAATTATGTTCAGTGAATCAGTTAATTCTATATGAAAATAAAATCTATTGTTTGTTAAATATAAATGTTTGGGGTTGGGAGATTCTTTTTTCATATCACGGCTTGATAAGTTATTTTTCATACTTTTTTCACATATTTATAGTTATTTTTATATCCTCTATGTAATATTTGATTGTAATCCTTGATATGGGGTGTGATATGAGCATTTGATTTCTATTTTTTAACATGATATATGCTATGAGTCACAGGTCTGTGATGAAAGTTAATGCCTATAATAGGGAGAATGAGGGTGATATGGATGATATTGTTTGGAAAGGAAATGGGTTGATTTAATGGGATGAATATGTACTTTCCTAATATTGTACTAAATGTTTCATTATTTCTTTTGAAAACATATGTTTAATGATCAAATGACTATGTTGCTTCTTTATTTTACTTCATTTTCCAACTTCTCAAGGTAAATGGTTATGTTTGGTTTTGAACCTCATTGAGGAGGGGTGTAATGTTTTTATGGAGTCCCTATTAATATGAAATGGTAATAATGATTAATAAATACTTTTACGTGTGGTTTTTGTGCTTTCTATATTGAACTAATATGATAATGTTTATAAACCATGGACTCATTAGGATTTTTTATGGAGGGAACAGAATTGACATTTCTCATTAATGAAATATAATTCTGAATAATTATAATAAATTCATACTGAATAAATTAACTTAGGGAATATTTTTGAAAATATTTATTCAATTTAATGGAACCCTTTTAAGGCTACTGTGCATGTAATATATATATTCTTTAACGGTGGCAGTATGAAATCTGAGTTTCGAAAAATAATTATTAGCCAAAATACTAGGTAAATGACAATATTTTGGTTGAGTGCTAATATATATTTTATGTTTTAGGATTTTTTATACCAAAAACCAATAATGGTTTGGTTACTAATACCTATTTTACTATGGGAGGTTGTTTTCCCAACTATATAGTTTTGTGAGGGATGTATGGCTAACCACCCCTAGCCCAATTCTTTTCCCTCTGTTTTATAATGTTTTATTATACATGGTCGATAATATTGAAAATATATATGTGGTGAATGATATAATAGTTAATGGTTAATTAAAAAACATGTTTATTTTGATATAGTATCCCAATGATTATTGTAGTCCTAAAATGTATATGTTGGGATGGCTCAATTTACGTTACTCTAATATATGGGATGTGATTGTTTTAGATATCATACCCTATGTATGATACATGACATTAATGAAATTTTGGATCCTGAAAACTACTCTATTAATCTATGTATATGTGGATGTATTTTTGAAATGATGTGATACACATGATGTATGATATGATAATTTAGTTTATTTTTTATAATACATGATTTATTTTTCTAGGAGACAGCTATGTAAATTCAACGTTTGGGAAGATCTATAAACATATGATAAATTAGTAATATAGTACCCTTATATACTATATTATATGATATATTACAGGAGTTATTTGGTTTTAATTATTAATGGTGAGGCTATCAACATAGTATAATTGTTTAGTTGAAGAGTTTGGTTCACTTTTATTAAAATGTACTTCTTTATGAATTCTTTTTATTTTTTATGAGAGGCTTGATGGAAGAATAAATAATATATACCTATTATTCTCACCCTATGTACATATAAAACATTTTTCAGGTCATTAGGAGTAGGTCTGTTATTGGGAAATGTATTAATATAAAATTTATTATTTGGATATGCATGTGATCCATGGTTATGATCAAGTTTATATTTTGGTATATATAGTTTTATTATTTATTTTTATTATGTTTTTATAAAATTTCATGCATGTAATTTTCATTTATATTTTTTGAATTTATTTGAGTATGGTTTTATTGGTATAAATTTGTATCTATCATTCCACATGTCATGTAACTGTGTAATGACTCTAATTTGTATATATAGAATAACCTAAGTGACTGTTTCTTACTCTTTTCCAATTGGAGTCAAGATTCTAGTGGTTACTAACTCCTTTATAACATTATCATCTCATGAGGTGTTCTTTTCAATAATAATAAACGTATCGATCCTGATGTATATCATTCCAATATTGAATATATTACTACGAATTTGAATTAGATTAATTCTCAAAAAAAATATTTAAATTTAATTCAGTACCCAAGGAATTTTGATGTCATTTCCTAATATTAGAGGTGAAAATAAAATCAATAATAGAGAAAATATACTTAGGGATTTCATGTAATGATAATATTTATTTAAGGTAGGGTGTATAATGATGATGTAATAAATACATTGAATAATTGTGATGTTTTTGGAAAACGACATGATTGCACCACCCTAGTCTCGATATGATTAATCTATATTGTGTATTCTTATAAAATATTCAGAATAAATGAAATTAATAGTAACAAAAATTAAAATTGGTTAATTTATAAAAATAACATATTCTCTTTTAATTCCTCATATCAGTAAATAGGTTTTTAATGTTACTCAAAAAAATTTATAATAAACTAGAATTGTGTCAATGAAAAAACCAAAAATTTATATATATAATAATAGAAACCCACATTCAATGGATCCTTTAATACGACTGGTGGATTTGGTAACCAGAAAGGATCAACAGAAATCATACAATGCTAATACGTAGACTGAAACACCATATATGGAATGTATTCCTTGGACACTTTTAGCTAATGATATCATGACCTAAGTTATGTATATCAAAATACCCTAATGATTTATAAATAAACACATGAAACAATGAGTCTCTAAAAAACACCACTTTGTTATTTTCTAGCTAGAATACATAATTTTTCCACTACTATGATATGCATTTTGAAAAACTGACAAACACAGTACTGTCGAGTAAAATATTTTATGTATGATAAGACAAACATAATTTTTGGTTAATAGTAACATGCCATTATGAATATTAATATTAAGTGTAATATGACCCTTATGAATATTAAATCATATTATTATTTTATTTTCTTATGGTTATAAGATAACGCGATCTTCATTAATTGTTCAAAGTTATAAAAACAAATTATTTTTTTAAAATTGGTATTTTTTAAAAAAAAGTATGGATTTGTCTAAAAATTAAATTAATCATATGTATAAAATTATTTCAAAAAAATGTGGTGATTTTTCATTTCACACTTTGTAAATTATTTATGGTGATTTTTAGAGATTTTCCTAAAATACATGAATTTTGTTAATATTAAAATATGGAAGTTTACCATATATATACATTATCAGTTAAATTAAAAATTCATAGAATCATTGTTTATTTAAGTAGACTAGTTTCAAACTCAAAATCAATGATTACTATTATTGGTAAAATTAATTCAAAATATCGGTTGTCTTGAGGGAAATAATAAAATAATGAATATGATATTCACAAATCACCCATCTCCTCCACTATAGCCCCATCCCCACCCCCTCTTCTCTTCACTCCTCTCATGTATTGTACCTTGTATAAGTTATTCTCAAATATCCTCCCATGAACCTCCCCCATTTCCATCATCCCTTGGTCTCATAAAATGACCAAAACCACTCCCCTGAAGAGGCTCTCAAATAAGATTACATCAAGAGGTAAATTCCTTTTTTTATTTCTTTTAATTCCAGTTCCTTTGTTTTATTTTTATTTAGTCACCTTATTTCATCCAAATGATGTATGAATCTAGTACCATACATCTGAGAGAAATTTTTTTCTCATAATTGAATAATTCTTAGTCACATCTCCTTTCCCATTCTATTATATTAGAAATGAAAACCCCATCCTATATGTGTGAAATTATCACATTCAAGGATGTCGTCTTTTCAATTTCTGTTACCGTATTCAATTAAAGTCATTGAACCATTTTTTTGGTTGAATAAGATGATAATATATTTATTATAACCTATTTTAGTTTCTTGAGCCTTTTTTACACATCAAATTAATTTCTAAATTAAAATGACTAATTTGTCATCAAGTATAACCAATTAACGAAAACAATTATCATTATAGTCGTATATAATGATTCATATTCATTCCAAATAACCATATGTAGTTTATAACTATGTAATATTATGAATGTTCACTAATCACATATATCTTCAATTCCGAAAAACAATTCTCATTCTACTTGTGTATCCATACATGAATATAATTAAACCAATCATGAAAACTAAGAAAGAAAACGCTCCCATGTAATGAAGTTGAATCTATTAACCCATCAAGAGGCCATGAATTAACCTAATAATGTTATAATAATTAAATTAAATGTATATTTGGTTATGGAATTATTAATTTATGAACCTAAATTTTATTATTTAAGTCATTAATATGAAGTGTGTAACACCTTTGGACTTAAGGTATGTGTTTTCTACTCGAACCTCTATTTTCATTCATGTTACAATTATTCTCTACCAACTTCAATTAAATTATTATTTAATAATATTTACTCCTCATATATTATGTGATAATTGTATATATATGTTCATAAACTCGACTCCTATTTTTTTATTTTTAGTGTTATATGTTTCAAAGGGATCCTACAAAAATAATTTTTGAAATTCAATCTCGATTAAATGGAATTTTTAAATTTCTTACCTATTTTCCAGGGAACTTTATCATATGTTTTTAGAATCCATTATATTATTATAATATCTCATTTTATTATTTAAATACAAGCTTACTACACTTTTGGTTTCATAAAAAAACTTTTCCAAAAGAACTCTTCTTTTCAAAGTAATAGTGTATTTATCTCAAGAATTACTCGGTGATTTTATATGATTATCTTCATCTATTTCGACACACCTTTTGATTATTATGTTTGATATAATCAACCAAAATTAATTTAATTTTTTATGATTAGTTTTATTATCTATGTACTATCTTAATACCATTAACCAATTTTCTCTAAATGGTTAGTGTTTATGCATGATATTCAGGTAAAGTTATTAAATTTCATATATTAGTTTAAATGTGAATATATATTTTATATATATTTATCCTCATTCATATTTGGAATTCATTGGATTTAATAATTGATGGGTTGGGACGCTATAGCCCATTGGTTCATCAGTGGGTCTCATGAAACAAACTACAGTCTTTGCACAAGGCCTTGAAAAAATGATTATGGATGGTCTTGGCATGATTCCTTGATAGTAAGGTATTGTTATCCGACATTATTAATTTCATCCTTATGAAACTATTATTTAAAAGTTAATTATGTTATTAGACTTTTAGAATACCCATTATTATGTTGTTATGGAATTATTTATTTAGCTCTTATTCATAACATAATGTGTACGGGTTCATTTTTAACGGAATGTGTTTTTAGTAATTCACTATGTAGAATGATTTTGATTATTACATATTCCTCTATATTTTGTACCATTCCTATGAATTAGAGCTCAATAGTTTCTTATGTTTCATTTTTCTAGGACATGAAGAGGTGTATTATGAATGACATGCAGAAATAACCTAGGAGTTATGGATGTTTTCAAATGAGTTTATAAAAACATTTTCCTTTCATGTTGAAATGATGAACTTATGTATGTATCTAGTTTTCAAAAACTACTATACTACTTGGTCCATCAAGATGATTATTACTTTTTTATATGAAAAAGTAATAAAATAAAGAATCGGATCCAAGAAATTTGGGATGGGTCCTTATAGTTGGTAACATTTAATGTTTAGTATAAAACATGTAAACTAGATTTAGAAAATGTATATTAGGGAAGAAACCCCTAAGAGTGTCTTTGAGGATAAACACACAAGAACATTCTAGAATATTGTTAAGGAATAGATTATGTGGATCTTTATAGAAAATACATTTATGTCTGGTACTATTAGTGTATGTGGTTCTATTATAGATGTACCTAGGAGTGAAAACCCTAACAAGGAGTTTCCTGCTTGACCTGGGGTATCCTGGTATAGAGCTCCATGCCTTACTATGCACTTTGTTTGACACTCCTAGTGGATAGTCTTAAGATAATTAATTTTTTCTTTGAAATCCATTATTAATGATTTAAATGTTATTTTTTTCTGAAATAAACCATATTTATGATCATGATAATATCTATGTATAGAATATCAATTTATGCTATGTATTTCTCGACGTTTAGATTATACATCATGATGCATAACCTAATACAATGAATGGGATTATTTAAAAATGTATCCTTGTGGAAGGAATGAAGACCACATGAAAATATATGTCTGATATAAGCATTTCCTTCTAATGCAAGATATTGATGTGGGCTCTGGTACTATGAATGGTGATGAGATACATATAACTATACTGGTACATTTGACTCATGTTAGGAATAATAACCTTACCTGTATTGAGCATCTTGATCCACAACGTGGGGGAGATATGTTAGACCACATTACACGAAAACATCCTCCAACATTTAATAGGAATACAAACCCAGTGTTAGCAGAATAATGGATAAGTTCATTAGAAAATATACTTGTCTCTTTAGGATGTTACGAAAGAGAGAAGTTTGTCATGGTGGATTATCTTCTATCTAGAGATGTGGATCAGTGGTGGGGTTTAATTGAAAACATAATGGAGTCTAAAGAAATAAACCGAAGGGAATGGAGGGATTTGAATGAAATTTTCTTATAAAAATAATTCTCCCATGAAAAGAAGAGAATATATGGAATGAAATTTTCTTAAATAAATGAAAAAGGGGATGAGAATGTTGAAATGTATATAGCTAACTTCACATGTTTATAATGTCATATAAAAAACTACATACGTAGTCCAATTAGAAATATTGATTGATTCATTGGTTGTTTAAAACCATTACTCTAAAGGGACCTCGTCTCCAAATGTTTTTCATTATATGATGATATATTCTCAAGTGCTATAAAGATGGAAAATTAATTATCTATGTAATATAATTTTAGGGGAAAGAATGTGAAGAATAGTGTTTTTGAAATATATGGAAAATGAAATAAGGAAATGGACAAGAAGGAAATATTTGACCTTCCATTTGGTGATAATTGCTGAAAGAGACACTTTAGTACTTTTCTTAAGGGTATGTGTGTTTTTTACATGTGTGGAAAAAGGTCACATATCATGAGATTGTAAGGGGAAGAAATAATTTACCAATTTCTATTGCTACAATTGCAATGAGAGGGGAAATTATGAAAATGATTGTCCTAGTCAACAAGGAAATGTTTCCCAAAGAAGGCCAAGGGAGCAAGGTCAAGATTATATGATCCCAACTACTGACGTTGAAGTTCCTAATGATGTGATGGAAGGTACATTAATCATTTCCTCAAATATAGAAAATTATTTATTTGATTCTATATCACCCCATTCTTCTATATCTTCCGTGTTTTCCAAGAAATTCCGTAAGTTCAATTTCATTTATTAATGGAATTTTATGTAAAAACATCTAGGATATATATCATTGAAACAAATATGTGTTGATCAGTCCCACTTATGAAACATAAACGTGCTTTAGTAGATAAAATTATCAGCATACCATTGATTTCCTTTGATATAATACTTTAAATGAGTTGTCTTTAACGTTTTGATGCAAATATCTATTAAAAGAAGAGTGAAATGATTTTTTAGAGTTCTGATGAATCCATTATCTTTATAGAAAACCCATTCCAGCTTATTTTTATCCAGATCCACCCTCATTAGCTCTACGGAATTTAATTATTGGGTAAGAAGGGAATGAAATATCTATGGGAGAGGAAATAAATGTTCAAATAGAGGATGTAAATATTGTGAGAGAATATGATGACGTGTTTCCAGAGTATTTATCAGTACATTCTCCAGAGTGAGAAGTTGAGGTTTATATTGAATTAATTACTTGATAAAAGTCTATATCAAAGACTCCTTATAAAATAGCGATTGCAGAAGTCATAGAATTGATGAAACAACTAGAATAATTGGGTGATAAGATATTTATTCTCCCTAGTGATTCTTCATTGAGATCCCATATTCTTTTCTTCAAAAAGAAATATGGATCTATGTGGTTCTGCATTGACTATAAAGAGATCAATTATATAATAATAAAGAACAAGTATCCCCTACCTCACATCGATGTTTTATTTGATCAACATCGTGGAGCCCAATATTTTTTGAAGATTATCCTCCAATATGGATATCATCAATTGCAAGTAAGGATGAAATATATTCAAACGATTTCATTTTGAACTAGGTATGGGCATTAAGAGTATACAATATTACCTTAAGGACTAACAAATGAACCCTCTATCTTCATGGATCTAATTAATAGGTATTTCAAGGAATATATTGATGTATTTGTGGTGGTATTTGTTATTGATTATTTCGAATAATCTAAAATCTATAAATATCATGAAAATCACTTGCACCCTATTTTAAAGACTCTTAGAAAAATGATTTATTTCATAAAGTTATCAAGTGTGATTTCTGGATTTATTTTGTATCATTATACAGACACATTGTATATAAGGATAGAATATCTACTGATCCTATTAAGACAATGCATATTCAATAATGTCATACACCAATGAACATAACTGAGGTACACATTTTTCAAGGTTTAGTGGGTTATTATCTATTTTTCTTTCAAAACATTCCCCATTTAGACAACCCAATGACCAAGCCTACTCATAAAGGGGTTATGTTTGTATGGAAAAAAATGTGGTGACTATTTCAAAATATTGTATAGGATATTATTGAATGTTCCTATTATAACTATACCATCAGTGAATTATGAGTTTGTGAACTATAGTGATGCATTAAAGAAAGGCTTGGTTGTGTCCTTATGAAGAATGATATATTTTTTCCTATGTATCAAGGTTGTGAAAAAATTATTGAAAAAACTATCCAACTCATGATATTGAGTTAGATGTTATGTTCTTTTCTCTAACAATATAGATACAATATATATATGGTGAAAGATGTGAGATATATATGGATCAAAAGAGCCGAAATGTTATCTTCTCAAATAATGAACTCTACATGAGGAAAAGGTGATGGATCAAACTAGTCAAGAATTATGATTGTTCCATACAATACCACATAGGAAAGAAAAATATGGTAGTTAATGCATTGAGAAGGATGGTTCATGGAGTTTTAATATAAATGAGGGTCGAAAGGGATCATATATTCATGGATATAATAATGTTGGAAAAGGTAGTTATCATAGAATTTGAAACATCATTTTTTTAAATTGTGTTCCCAACCATATTTATTAGAAATTATTAATATCTCTCAATGTGATGATGAGAACCTTAAAAATAAAATAAATTCTATGAAAGATGGGAAGTTGGTCGATATCATATGTGAATATTGAATTGAAAAATTTGGGAAGAGGATATGTGTTCCCTCTATTCCCGAACTGAATTGGGAGTCATTGGTTGATGTCCATAGCTCAAATGTATCTATACAATATCATATCAATAAAATAAATAGGGATTTAAAGGAACATTTCGTGTGGGACCACATGAAGCGGGAAATTATTGAATATGTATCAAGATGATTAGTTTGTAAACAAGTGAAGGTTGAATGAAAAAATCCTAGAGAAGTCATGCAACATATACCTATTCCTACATGGAAATGGGAAGAAATCACCCTGTACTTGGTCACTAGATTTTCCAAAACATCAAGAAACAATTATCCAATAGGGATAATTATTGATCGACTTACAAAATTTGCACATTTCCTCATTGTACGAAATGATTTCATAAGGGAGAGGCTTGCACAAATCTATATCAATGAAGTTTTAAGACTTCATAGAGAACCTCTCCCAATTTTTTTTATCGTGATCCATGATTTACATTGAAATTATTGAATGGTCTTTAGAATTATTTGGATACTGAGCTTCATTTGAGTACTACATACCGCCCATAAACAGTTCAGAAATCCAAAAGGATGATCCAAACATTAGAGAACATGTCGAGGTCATGTTCATTTAATTTTAAAGTCATGTGGGATAAATATTTACCTTTGGTTGATTTTTACTAAAATAATAGTTTCCATTCCAGTATTAAAATAGCACCATATGAAGCATTGTAAGGAAACATATTTCATATACCAACATGTTTGGTAGAAGTTAGTGAAAGGGATCTAGTGGACCCAAAACTCATGGAGGAAACCCCAATGAAGGTAAAGACTATTCAAGGCCACTTAAAGTATCTCAATGAAGACAAAAAAATCCATGCCGATAATCAAAGGATGGATTTAGAATTTTATGTCAGAGACAATATTTTCTTAAAAGAATCTCAATGGAAGGGGGTTATAATATTTGAAAAGAAAGGGAAACTGAGTAATAGATATGTGGGCCCTTTTCAAATTCTATAGGAAATTAGAGCCATTGAATTCTGTTTTACTATGCCACCTAGTCTTTCTATAGTACAAAATGTGTCCCATTATCATTGCTGAGAAAGTACAGGAAGACTCAACGCATGTCATCACTTCTAAAGGTATAGAATTTGAACTGCACTTATCTTACTATGAAGAGCCTATCCGAATTATGGAAACTAATGAATATGTGTTGAGGTATTGTTTTACTCAATTGTTAGTGATACATTGGAAAAGGAATAAAATAAAATAGGCAACATGGGATCCTAAGGAGCATATGATGAAGAACTACCCAAATCATTTTGTGAGGTAACATTATTGTAATATCGAGGTTGAAATTTTTGTTAGAATGAGAGAATGTAACACCTCATGGATTTATAAATAAATGCATGAAACACTAAGTCTTCACAAGAAAACCACTCGGTCATAACCTTTCTAGTAAACATAAGTTTTTCACCTCTGTGATATGAATTTTGAAAATTTGACATACATAGTTGTATTCAACATAATATTTAGAGTATGTTATTACAAACTTAATATATGATGAATAGTTACATACCCTTATGAATAATAATATGAATAGTTATATGAACATTACAAATATTAAATCATATTATTATTTTATTATCTTAAGGTTATAAGATAATGAGATCGTTATTAACTTTTTTAAAGTTATATAAACAAATTATTGTTTAAAAATTGTTATATTTCGAATAAATGATGGTTTTAAATAAAAATTAAATTAATATTATATAAAAAATTATTTTCAAAAAATAAAGTTAATTTTTTAATTTTTCACATCAAAAAATTGTTAGGGTGTGTTTTTTGGATTTTTCTGTGATACTCGAATTTTTTATGTATAGTAAAATACGGTAATTTTCAATATATATACATTATAAGTTATGTTCACTATTCCTAGCATCATGGATGATGTAAGAACAGTTGGTTAGAACTCACATCCCCTTTATACTGTTATGGGCTACAATAATCTACACTAATGGTTGTCATGAGAGAAATAATAAAATAATGAATAAGATATTCACAAATCACCCCACTCCTCTACTATAACCCCCACCCCCACCCACTCTTCTATTCACTCTTCTAAAGCTTTTTTCTTTCCTAAATTATATTAAAATTTCTTCACATGCTCCTCACCAATAACAAACATCCTTTTTTCTCATATAATGATGAAAACCCTCAACTAAATAGGTTCTCAAAAAAGATTACATCAAGAGGTAAATTCCTATTTTCATTTCTTTTTTTATGATCTTTTATTTTCTTTTTTTATTCATCATATCCATTCATCCAATTTTTTTGATGAATCTAGTAATTTACATTTACATTAATTTCATTATGATAAAGGAAAATTCTTCCTCTTCACTCATTTCCCCTTCTTTTATATTCGAAATGAAAACTCTATCCGAGATATATTAATTTATTACATTCAAGGAAAACGATTGATCAATTTATATTGTCATATTCAATTATGGTCATGAAATAATTTTGATGGTTTAAATAGACTATAATCTATGTATTATAACTTATTTAAAGTTATTGAATCAATTTATACACATGATATTAATTTATAAATCAAAATGAGTTCATTGTGATCAAGAACCACCAATTAACCCAAAAAATTATAATTAACGTTTTTTATAATGATTAATCTTCACTCTAAATAACCATATGAATTTTATAAATATATAATCATCTAAATGTTCACTAATGTAATGAAGCATAAATTTTCGACAACCATTCTCATTATACATGCTTATCTATATAAGAATATAAGTAAACTAATATAGAAAATTTGGGAAGAAAACTCTCCCATGCAATGAAGTTGAATCTCATAACCCATCATAAGGACATGAATTAACCTAATAAGGTTATAATTAATTAATTATATGAATATTAGGTTCTTTAATAATTAATTTATGAACCTAAATTTTATTATTTCATTCATTAAGATTAGGTGAGGAACACCTTCGTACATTAGGTAAGGGTTTTCTACCCGAACTTCCATTTTCATTCTGTTTACTCTTATTCATTACCTAACTCTATTAAAATTTTCTTTATTCATATACACTCATTGTATATTATGTGAGAATGATCTAAATATTTTTACCATACATAATCTGACTTTTGTCTTTTAGGGAATATATGTTTTAGAAGGATCTTTAAATAATTCTTCCCAAAATACAAGCCCGATTCAAGGGAATTTCTTAAATTATTACACATTTTCAAGAGAACACTATAATTTGTTTTCAAAAACCTTTATCTTTATAAAATAAATCACTTTATTATAAAAATAATATCTTACTTCTCTTCTAGTGTTATTCAAATACTTTTCCAAAATAACACTTCATTTCAATGTAAAATAGTATTGATCTGAAAAAGTACTCGATGATTTTATCAGATAATCTTAATATAATTACACACTCATGTTTATTATTATTAATGATATCATATAACATATTTAATTGAATGGTTTAGGATTATTTTGAATATGGATGTAGAGTCATAAAAAAATTCACCAATTTTCATCGATTGGTTAGAGATTACACTTGTCGTTTAGGGAAAGTTATTTACATTTCATATGTTAGTTTCAATTTAAATGTATATTTTTTATCATTATCAATGTTTCAATGAATAATTCATTTGACGTTGAATGTTATGCATGGAACCCACTATATCCCTTGATGCATTAGTAGGTCTCATGAGACAAACTACGGTCTTGGCATTATGACATTACAATATGATTAATTATAGTCTTTGTAAATGGACTTGATGATATGGTTATGATGTCTGGTATTATTAATTCCCTCATTATGAAACATGTAATTGAAATTCTGTGAGGTTATTAAACTATTATAATACCAATGACTATGTTTTTTAATAGAATTATTTATTCAACTCGTATTCCTTCCGTAATGTGTTAAAGGTCATTTTTAAAGGCACGTGTTTTTAGTTATTCACTATTCATAATGTTTATGTTCATTAAATATTCCACTGTATTGGAGACCCTTTATGGGCATTTTATCTCACACATTTCTTATGTTTCATTTTCCCAAGACAAGAAGAGGTAAATTATTAATGACATACTGAAATAACCTAGGAGTTATGGATGTTTTCAATGGTGTTTATCAATTGTTTTTCCTATCAAGATGTCATATTAAACTTATATATGTATCTGGTATTCTGAGAAAACTAAACTACTCGGTCTTTCAGGATGTATATTCCTTGTTTATATTACAAAGTAATAAAATAAGGTACCAGCTTTAGTAAATTGGGGTCAGGTACATAAATCTATATCAAATATTAAGTTCACCAAAGATGATAAAAAGTACTATATTTGAGGGAAAAATTATATGTTTCGCATATAAATGTTATTAAAAACAATAAAATTCACTCATTTATTTAATAAACAATAATTAATTATAGAAAAAATAGATCACCCCCAATTTGAAGTTATTAGAGTTATAAAATTCAATTTATGAATCGTTTATACGATTTATTTTAATTACAATAAAACTAATGGAACTATTAGACATATATGGTTTTATATTGAATTAGATTCTAAAACAACGTAACTAGTGAATTTATCAAACTGATCAAGAATTACACCATTAAAATCATCATGAAATACATGTATATCTTTTTTTACTACAGGGATATAAATATTATAAATAACATCCATTTTTTCAAAAATTTGTGCCAGATAACATTCATTTCAGTATTTAATCATTTTCTCACATTCAATATATGTTATTAATTGTATAAACACATTTTTATATATAAAATAATACTAAAATTGAAAATTTAATATAACATGTTTATCTCTTCGGTCTATTATAGCATGATAAACTGAAATCCAATATATACTTGAAATAATATCAGACTCAACTATAGAAAATACAATAATATTATCCTGAAAACCCATTCCCTAAAAAATCAATAGAATGTCCCTAAAAAACTATTCCCTTAATACATTAACAAGGTATTTTTACTATATTTTCATCCTCTATTTTGTGAGGTAATATTCCAATAATCTAATAAAATTACCATGTAATAAAAGATTTTTTAGATCCCTAATAAATCAATATTGTAGCATAATCAAATTGAACAAGTATCTTATATTCCAATACTTCATTTTTTTGTCATGAACATACTATGGTAGTCAAAATGACATTAAAAAACCCTTCTTCATACATTATTGAATAATATCATCATTAATTCATTTTATTAAATAAGTATCTTCATAATTTCTCATCTCATTGTATTTTAGAAAAATCACTAGCATCATGTAATATTTATCTAAAAAAATACTTTATTTATTTTTATGGAAATTACTAGAAAAATAAACTTGAATACATGATTGATAATAACTTCTTATAGAGACCTAAGTTACCAAGGACCAACTATCAAATATTAAGATGTGTGTGACACCCCAAAGAAACATCTAAAAGGATATCTGTTGGAGACAACTGATGAGAAGGAAAAATTGATATATGAGGGATTATCCTAAATAATTTTATTCCTGAACATCACCATCTACATGAATTAGTGAAGAGGAATAATTAACAGATGAAACATCCAAATAATAACCATTCATGTATTTTTTATTTGGAATATATTAGAGTACAAAAACACATATCCAATGAATTTTTTTGAAAAATAACCACCCATCCAAAAATAAAGTCCGAACAAATTAACAACAAGATTAAAAGTTATTATAGAGATATTGGATACTAATATCCATGTTTTACAACCATTCATGGTCAGTGTATTCAAGTACATATATTCTCCCCATAATCCACCATTGGACATCCATTCATATACATAGGACAATATTTTTTTGGGAAAACCCATGCATAGTAGAGTACATAAAAATAAAATAGGATTCCCCAAAACCCAAAATGAAAAAAATAAAATTAAACAATAGAAGTAATATTTAAATAATAAAAATACACTCTCATAAAAAAAATTGAGAGATAAAGGGTGTATCTATCTCTACAACCCATCAAAGAATAATTAATCTTCCAATAGCTCCACTAGTCCAACTATGATTCCTATCATCACATTAAAACTTAAAAGAATATATCATGGGGACCAACACCATGAAACTAGGCTACATAGTATATGGGTAAAAATATCTAGTGGGGAATGATAACATAACGTAGAAGAGAATTTCACTATATACGTAGAGGACCAACACCCTATTGAATTAAAGGGTGCAACTAAGTTAATAGTATACCCACCCCTTAGATCATTAGTGATGGGGTATGTATATCAATAGATAAGGTAAATTCGCTCTCTATTGACTGAGTGGCGAACCATTTCATATTTTTAAAGAGTTTGGGAACCTCCTCTTATCAATAACTAGGAGGTTTCTAACCATGTATCTCTGTGATGACCATGTTTTAAGAGTTCTATAACTCAACTATCACATAATATATTTTGACAATTAAAACACCAATTTTAATTTATTTGATTCCAAATCAAAGGCTTCCATCATGTTCTATGTGGAAAAAACACACAATGGTATATATATTGGCCAAAATATGATTCGATAAGAATGATATCTATATGTAGAGTTTCCAAGAGATGGTATAGAGTGTGTATGTAGGGACTCACAATGTTTAACCTCACCGAGACACCCGGTCATTTCATCACCACCACATATATTAGATTCCCATATGGGATGATTAAGAATGTTAAAGTGATGCACGACGTGTCTATGTCACCTAAGGCCTACACATTTCCCCCAACTTGTGGTCATGTACCCTAATAGAATATAAATTACCCATGTCATGTTCTATTACACTCATGTGTCCGAGAACATGACTATGTAGGTATACACTATTCATATCTATATGCCTAAAAATGTCCACCCCAGTGTACTTTCCATGTACTTGAGGAGCCACAATCAACAGGTCACATGGTCTATATAGATCAATACATAGAGTTTCATATTTATATCTACCTAAAATTCATGTTACCATAGATATGGGTGTACACTATGTATTTTTTATGGACTATACGCAGTGTGGGTAGAGTTTTTTCAAAAGTTCCAATATCTTCAAATTGATTTTTGATCCGCCATTTCTATAAAAAATCTCCCCATTTGACAAATAAAAATAAAACAAAATCATCTCCATCTATAATTTATTGGATCCATATTGTAAAAAATTGGAAATATGATTACCCTAAATATAAATCAATGAAATTACCCTTCCATTCATGGTTATAAACCAGAAATCCATCACAAGATACTATTAATATATCATGGTAATATAAAAATTATGAAATATTCCACTATGTATGTCACCACTATATATTTGGGGATTTTATAATGCTTGAATCCAACCTATAAATGTTGATCCATACCCTATTTTCCATTGGTGATGAATATAAAGAATAATAGAGTAAAATAACAAATCCAAATGTTAGAAGAATCATTGGTCAATGTGATCTCATCCAATGATTATACTGTAACATCCTAGGTAAATGAAGAATAATACATATTTCATATTTATTAATATTTTTGAATTAAATATTAAGTTTACTTTAAAAGGGTTTCTATTTTTGATATCGTACCCAATACGTAATGTAACCCCCCCAGAATGATGAAGGGTTAAATGACTAAATGATATGACTCATGTCAACAAGGTGCACCTTCCTTTTCAAGAGTCTGTCTGATTAGAACTCCACAGTTAAGCGTACTTATCCTGGAGTAGTTATTAGGATGGGTGACCTTCTAGGAAGTTTCCCAGGGTGTGTGTGAGTGAGGACAAAGCACACTGGAAAGGACAAGTGTTGGCCTATGGGGACAATCATTAGTCAGATGACCCGTTCAGGCTTGTTGGTGGACCTTAGGTTGGGCCCCACGTGTCTGCGGGGGCAACTGGTGGTACCTGGTAGGCCAGGATCTGACGGCCTTGTAAAGGTGGGGTGTCTGTGCTATCACCGGGACCCGATTGTCACATTTGGTATCAGAGGTGGTACCCAACCTTATGTGTGGTGCACTGCCTGGGTTGAGATGTAGGGCTCATAACGTGGGTGTTGTGCTCTAAAGGGGGGTGATCGTAACACCCCAGAATGATAAATGGTTAAATGACTAAATGATATGACTCATGCCAACAAGGAGCACCTTCCTTTTCAGGAGTCTGTCTGATTAGAACACCACAGTTAAACGTGCTTAGACTGGAGTAGTGATCAGGATGGCGGACCTTCTGGGAAGTTTCCCAGGGTGTGTGTGAGTGAGGACAAAGCACACTGGAGAGGACAAGTGTTGGCCTATGGAGAAAATCATTAGTCATATGACACGTTCAGACAGGTTGGTGGACCCTAGGGTGGGCCCCACGTGTCTACGGGGGCAACTACTGGTACCTGGTAGGCCAGGATCCGACGGCCTTGTTAAGGCGGGGTGTCTGTGCTATCACCGGGACCCGGTTGTCACACGTAACAATAGGTTTCTTTGATATCTTACGTTGTACACTAATAATATAATATTATTATTTTAAATGGTAGTCAACTCCTAGCCGTTGTATTGGCATGAATGAACAAAACCAAATACAATATGATTGTATATGTTTGTCAAATGCATTTACATTATCCAATAAAAGCTGGAGGCTTAAATTGCGAATGAATCTAATTTTAAGAATAATTTAGATTAAAAGGATGATTTATCTCATTTTAATGGCGAACCCCTTATAAATTTTGTTTTGATAACTTTAATACATTTTATATGAACAAATAAAATCCTAATTTATAATTGGGACATCAAAATTTACTTTGCGTAAATTTTTAGAATTTTTCCTATAAAGTTATTTTTTTAATGAATAGTGATTTTTTTTATTTTAATTCAAAGGTATATTTTAATATAATTTATTTAAATGGCTAGATTGTCTTCTTAATTGGTTTCAAAATGTAATTTAAATATTTTTTTACCATTTAATCTAATGTTGGTCATTGGAATTAATTCCACTTTGAAATTGGACATAAATAAGTATCAACCTTTTGATAGTTATTGTTTCTTAGAAACACGCAATTAGTTTTGACAACGGGAATTAATTTTAAAATTAATTAATGCCACTTATATGTTTTGAATTTGGAAAAATAGACATAATTTTTGGATTTGGAATATCAAATATAGCTTAGGCTTAATTTTTGGTATTTTTCTGAAAAACATCCATTTTGATTAATAGTAAAACCACTTAGTTCTAGTTAAAAGAACTGAATTTTTCATTTAAATGAAATTTTACCACTTCTGTGAATTGAATTTCAAAAATCCTACATTCATGTCTGTTATCAAGAAGTAAAATGTTTTTCATTAAGATGAAATTATTTTGGTGAATAGTAACTTTTGACTATTTTTACCGCGGTTAAATGTAAATAGGGTAATTCAAGGTTAAAAGAATATTATAATAATTCAATATTACTTTAACACATGTACAAATCTTATTGGTTGAGTCATTTACGACCATGGGCATCTTTGGGTCGATTTTGGGACCCATTTTAGCCACATGGGAGTGATAATTACAATATGTATTAATTAATTTTATGTAAAGACAAGATTGACATTAACAAAAAACGTTTAGTAATTAATTTATATATAGTGTTATATAAGTACTATTTTTGACCATGAGTCATATTATCTTCAACATTAATGATTCTTGGACCATTAGAAACTGAATAAAATTATATAATTAAATAATGATTTCACATATTCCTAAAGAGCCCCTCCTCTCCCTTATAAAAGGAGACCACTTCTAACCCACTCCTCACCCCTCTCAAGCCATTTATCTCATCCAACCTCTGTCCAATTAGTCTCCATACATCCCTCTCCTCCACCTATAAGCCTTACCCTAGTCTGAAGGCACTTCAAGAAGTTATTTTGTTCAAACCAAAGGGACTTATCCAAATTAAAGGTAACAATTTCTCTTAAATTGTTTTCTTTTATTTTACATCTCCAACCCTAAACTCTTTTTATTTCCTTTTTTTTGTTACAACACTAGTATCCTCAATATACAAGTATTTTTTATTAGAAATATTTGAACTACACTTACACACACCTCTATCTAATATATGAAGAACATAATGTTTCTATGGATGGAAAACCAACGCCTCACAAAACGATGATTGTTCGATTATATCCTACCACCTCTAAGGGTGATCATTATGATGGAACTATATTTATATCTGATATATATTATGTTTATGTTTTCTTTATGCTTTTGTATCATCCATTTATATAATTTTTTTATGGTTTCCATAGTGGGTAAATATGATAATCTCATTTGAGGAAGTGCAGTCTACCGCCCCTCAAAGTAATGTGACTCGTTAATTCCTTAGGTGGGATGTATAAAGGATAGGGTTAATTATATTATATTTTATATTGTACTGTAATTATAATATAACAATGTGTCATTATGTTTAAATTCCATTAAAATAAGAAATATAAATGAAAGTAGCGTTTATGCGTACGTACAGCTTACCGTCTCCAAGAACAATGCATTTCATTTCTCACCCCTAAATGTTATGTACTCTTATAAATACATGAATATACTGGATATATATGATATATATTATATCTAAATAATTAATATCATTCTGGATATAATGAAACTTTGACCACATGAGCAACATGTAATTATAAAAAGTCCCTTTTTACTCAAGTACCAAATATCAGCAAAACAAACATTATTAACTTAAATTATTTCACAATGTTTATAACATGGTAATAATTGATAAGAAAGAACCAATAAACATTAAAATGTTTCTTAAGAAAGTATAAATTAACTTTAGTTTTTTATTCAAGCAATTAAAGAACGATCGAGTCAAGGCGGACACGAGGTAAGGGATCCGACTTCTCCCTTTATTTTCAAGTACTCTCTTTTATGTCATTTATTTCATGATCCATGTTCTTATGTTGGAGGATGTTCTTTTATATTCACCATACTGTAATTTGTAATTTCATATTATGAGAGACCCCATCTTACTCTTATCAATTCATTTTATGAATTTTTAAGTGGCGTTGTTAGGCTTCAGAATTTTTGTAAGGGATATCTTATCTCACTTTTATTTCCTTGAGATTTCCATTGTTCACCACTTATTTATTGAATGTGGTGTATTTTGTACAGCCTTTTGATATATATTATCATTATTATAATTATATTCACGGTTTTTTTTGTGATTCATTTGGTGGTTATTAACATTGGATCATACGACTCGATGGATTACAATGTGGTAAGGGGTTTTCATCTCACTTTTTATCCTCGTGAGATTCATGATATATTTTCAACTTCTTCATTTTGTGTGGTGTATGTACTGCCCATGATTGTATTCATTGTGAAAGATACTTTAATTTATGGGTATTTACATCTTCATTGTATGATCCTTCTTTCATGTGGCATATGTTTTGTAAGTTACCAAGTCAGTAAGGGAACCTTTCACCCTCCTCTTTTTAAAAGACTTCTTTTTGTTATGTCTTTTAATTTACATCTTATTATGTTGGGATATGTTATTATATATTATTATTTCTGTAAAATTTATTTCCATGTGATGAGATATCGTTTTTTATCATCAACTCTTTTTCCAAATTTTAAAGTGATGTCGTTAGGCTGCCGAATTTTTACAAGGGAACCTCTTAACCCAATTTCAATTCTTCGGGGTCAACTTGTACCTCTTGAATATGTTATCTTGTGAATATGTGTGAATGAAATCTAATTTTTTACACTTAATATCCACTTATATTAGGTGTATTAATATTTTTCACAAATAATTATGTGATTTATTTATCCGTAATTTAATGATACCATCTTTATAAGGGATTTTATCGCAATTTTAATTTCTAATGAGACTTAATTGTTGTTATGAACCAATTCACTCTTATATGTTTTATATACTGTCCTTTGAAATATTATATCATGAATCCATTTATTCTCGGGATATTATAATTTTCTGATGAAAATTTTTCTTCAATTATTTTTATAAAAGCGTCTCTCTTTTTGTTAAAAATACTTTAACTAAAATATTGTTTTAAATGATTTGTAGATTTCTTCTTCTGAAAATTTCTCATTAATTTCCATGTTTTCAAGATGGGTTTTAGGATTTATTTATATGGACATCAGTGTCTTCAAATGATAATTCATTTAAAATCTTCAAAGTGGTATTGGACAGTTTGATTAAAAAAATCTATTTTTAAATGGTTTTGAAAATGATTTGATAAAACATTGTTTATTTAAAGATATTGATTTGATATATTGGAATGTGGAAATGTTATATTTCATTTATACATGTGTTATGGTTATTGGTCATTGTTTACGTATATGGGTGGTTCCCTAATAAACCTACGGTGGGTGGGCCCGAGATAGCTCTCCAATGAATTGGGTAATGTGACGAAAGTTAAAGTGATATTTCTCCTAAGAGATTTATGGAATATACTGTGATGGGTATTCTAAGTGTAACTCCCTACATAACTATTATAGATACAATGTAATTTTGATAAGGATTCCATATGTAACCTTTAGGATTTATGATTTTTATGTGTTATTCATAAATAGTATGATTTCATAAGGTATGTTACGATTGAAAAGTATGGTATCATGGATTTGTATTTAATGTTGGGATAATGTTTTCCTTCCTTATATTATAACACTTACTAAGCTTTTTATGCTCAACCCATGTTCTTTAAATGTCTCCCACAAGACATAAATATGAATAGGTTCAAGGATGGGATCAAGGAAAAGTCATGTTGTCTAAAACATGTAAATAGACATGTGTCTTTTTAAGAGTTTTTATTTTATAAAAAAATGGTTACTGAAATGTAGTGTCTACTTGTAATATTCATGTTGTTATGTAATATTTATGGCCTAATTATCTAAAACTCTAAACCTGAAAATATCCCCAATGTTAATTATTCATTTAGTTCAAGATTATGTAATGTTTATGGAATGGTATTTATAGTTGGTATTAGAGGTAAGTTTAGATAACTTTAGAGGTTAGGGAATTCATTATGCATAAGTGACAATACAATAATTGTTAGGATATCAGAAAGATTCATAGTTTTTTTAGACAAGTTAATGAGTTTAATATAATATGAATAAGTATATCTTAGTGTTTACCCTCCTCATAAGATATTATATTATTATTTTACTGATATACTCACACTGACCATTTCGGTTTTAGTAAATGGATGGATATAGCAGGAACCAAAGTAATTGTGGATGTGAAGAAAACTGTGATGGTTTTCTAAATGAGGAACTGAATGATATGGGATCTGCAATGAGAAAACTTATGGTTATTCTCAACCAACTATCTGAAGTCATGATTGACCACCTGAACCTTAGTGATCTTAATAAGGCAACATATATCTGAGAAAAAAATCCCTATGAATGTTCAGCTAATAATCATAAACGTAAGTGTGTTCAAAAACCTACGTGTCAATGATTTTGAAAGAAACACCTATGAAAATTTTTCAAAGGGAAAGAAAGATTATATAGATGTGGAAATGAAGGTCATAAAGCAAGAACCTAACATGGAAAAAGGAAACATCTTGTTGACTCCAGGAAAGGAAAAGAGGTCATTTCTGAGGGATCAATTGAATGTTTTAAATGTGGTGTGCATGGTTATTATGAAAAAAATGTGTTCTACGAAGAAGTTTTGGGAATGGGATCACATAGATCATACAAATATATGTTTACCAACACCTAATTCCATTCCGATTGTGGATGAAGAAACTGACAAGGAACAATGAAAGGTATGGATTTATTCTTAACATATGATTTGATATTATTGAATCTTAGGTTGTGAATCATGATTTTGTATGTAGGAAATAATTATTTCAGAATAAGTTGGTAAGGAATGATAATGGATCATGAAGAACACTGAATGATTAAGAGGTCGACATATAAGGGATTCAAGAGTTATGGTAGATTTTTGGATGGTGAAATGATTTAAAAAATTATGGCTCTTCTGATTATGGGATTACATGAGAAGAATTTTTATAGTATGTGTAACCCTGATGTTTGATATATGAATGTTTTTTTCAAGGAATAATTATATTATATTTTGTGGATATATTTATAAAGAACCATTTGGGTTTATATGATCCTGGAATTTGAGGCAATTACCGGTTAATACATTTAGGGATGCAAAAAAGAAAGTTATTAGATAAACTTTGTGGTTAAAATATGTTATGGTTATTTTTTATGACATTATCTCTTTTTTGGTAATTTTATAAAATTATGTCGTTTTTGAAAAGGGACAACATGAAAACTGTGTGACAACCCATCGCGTTGGACAAAGTTGTGGGAATCGAACCCACAAGCAAAGTGCGAATGGTATTTATCACCTACCACTGGACTACGTGAAGACCCTCGATATTATAACTAATTATTTTTAGTTATATGATCTTATAAATCAGGAATAAGTTTCTTTTGGGTTATCTATGGAAATGATTAACCTATCATGGAGGATATGTGATTAGGTAAATTACATTTTAGTATGAGACTTTAAGAGTAACTAATGTTATTTGGAGATAAATGTTAATATTTACCATGGAAGACTATGTGATTAAATCCTTTAGAGATTTTGGTTTGAATATTAGTTTGGATTACATTGAACAATTTTAAGGATAATTGTTTTTTAATGGTATTTCATGAACCTTGGGTTCTTTTTGTTGAATTAAGGATATTAAGAGTAGTATTTCGTTTTATAAAGGATTATCCTTTTGGTGATAATATGATCTTATACTAAACGTTTTGGTTTTAGTTAATATCTAAAGAGATGGGAAATATATAGTTTATCTTTTTTGGATTATTTGATTCTCTCGAAGTTGATTATAGTTTCTTAATATGAAAAAAAGTCATCATGAATACTCATCGTTTGGAGAAAATATTAGTTTGTGTTAGAAATCTAGTAAAAGATGAATGTCTACATGATATGTAAGTATATTTCATTATGTTTTCGGTTAATTTCATAAATAAATTCCTCAAAAAAGTAACATTAAACAAAATCCTTGTCCGTTAACTTTTCCTACTGGGGAATCAAAGACTGTTTAACCCATCACAAGTTTGTGATTTTCTGGTGGTAAACTTTCCCCTAAACATATTTTCTATCACTCTACATCATAACTTGATGGTTTTAATTCTCCTACATATCATTTTTTTCATGGAATACTAGTATTTTTTTGTCTCGGGTAACCTTTTTACTTCTCTTCCTATATTTTAAAGTGTTAGTTTCACAGACTATTTTTTCGATTTGAGGCTTTCAATGATGTTCCTGAGCACAATTTTAAAATTGCAAGGATGCAATTCTTAAAAAGGCGGTAAGGATGCAACATCCACAGTAAATGAAGAATAATACATATTTCATATATATTAATATTTGTGAATTAAATATTAGTTTTACTTGAAAAGGGTTTCTATGTTCGATAGCGTACCTGATACGCAACTATGGGTTTCGTTGAAATCTTACATTGCACACTAAAAATATAATATTATTATTTTAAATGGTAGTCAACTCATAGCCTTTGTATAAATAGGAATGAAAAAAACCAAATAAAATATGATTTTACATGTTTGTTTAATGTATTTACATTATCCAATAAAAAGTTAGGGGCTTAAAATGTGAATGAATCTAATTTTAAGCATATTTATATTAAAAGGCCAATTTATCGCCTTTTAATGGGTAACTCTTTTTAAATCTTGTTTTGATCACTTTAATACATTCTATATGAAAAAATAAAATCCTTTTTTAGAATGGGGACATCAAAATTTACTTTGTGTAACTTTTTTGGAATTTTTCTGACAAAGGTCATTTTTTTAATGAATAATGAAAAATATTGTATTTTAATTCAAAAGTGCCTTTTAATGTAATTTATTAATATGGTTATATTACATTTTTAATTGGTTTTAAAGTGAAATAAAAATATATTTTTACCATTTAATCCCATGTTGGTCATTGGAATTAATTTCACTTTGAAATTGGACATAAACAAGTATCAATCCTTTGATAGTTATTGTTTCTTAAAAACACGCTATTTGTTTTGATAAAGGAAATTATTTTTAAAAATAATTAATGAAACTCAAATTTTTTGAATTTGAAAAAATAGGCATCATTTTTGAATTTGGAATATCAAATATAGCTTAGGATGAATTTTTGGTATTTTTCGGAAAAACTTCAATTTTTGATGAATAGTGAAACCACTTAGTGGTAGTTAAAAAAATGAACGTTTTCATTTAAATGAAATTTTATCATTTATGTGAATTTAATTTCAAAAATCTGACATACATGGTTGTTATCAAGAAGTAAAATGTGGTTCATTAAGATGAAAATTATTTTTGGTGAATAGAAACATTTGTCTTTTTTTTACCGAGGTTAATGGTAAATTGGGTAATTCAAGGTTAAAAGAATATTATAATAATTCACAATTACCTTAACACATGTACGAACCTTCTTTTTTGAATCATTTATGACAATGGGAATCCTTGGGTCGATTTTGGGACCCATTTGAGCCACTTGGGTGTGATAATGACAATATAGATTAATTAATTTAATGTAAAGACAAAATTGACATAAACAAAAATCGTTTAGTAATTAATTTTTATATAGTGTTATATAAGTCCTCTTTTTGACCATGAGTAAACTTATCGATGACATTAATGATTTTTTGACCATTAGAAACCGAATATCGTTATATAATAAAATAATGCTTTCACACTTTCCTAAAGAACCCCTCCTCTCCCTTATAAAATGAGACCACTTCTAACCAACTCCTCACACCTCTCAAGCCATTTGGATCATCAAACCTCTATCCAATTGATCTCCATACATCCCTCTCCTCGACCTATATTCCTTACCTTAGTCAGAAGGAACTTCAATAAGTTCTTTGGATCAAACCAATGGGAGTTACCCAAATTAAAGATAACAGTTTCTCTTAAATTGTTTTTTTTCTTATCCAACCCCTAAACTATTTTTATTTCATTTATTTTGTAAAAACACCAGTATCCTAAATATACTAGGACGTTTTTATGAGAAATATTCTAACTACACTTTCACACACCTCCATCTAATCGATAAAGAACATAATGTTTCTGTGGATGAAAAACTAACGCCTCAGGAAACAATGATTGTTCGATTATCTCCTACCGCTTCTCATGGTGGCCATTATGATGGAAATGTATTTATATATGATACAAATTATGATTATTAATTCTTTATTCTTATTTATCTTCCATTTATAACATGACATTATGGTTTCCATAGTGGGTAAATACGATAATCTAATTTTAGGAAGTTCGGATTACCTCCCCCTCAAAGTGATGTGACTCATTAATGCCTTATGTGGGATGTAAAAAAGATAGTGTTAATGATATTATATATGATATTATAATGTAATTATAATATACCTATGTATCATTATGTTTAAATTACATTAATATAAAAAATAGAAATGAATGTATCGTTCATGCGTATGTACGGCTTACGGTCTCCATGAACGGTGCATTTCATTTCTTACCTCTAAATGTTATGTATTGTTATAGATACATGTATATACTGGATATATATGATATATATGATATCAAAATCATGAATATCATTCTGTATATAACGGAACTTTTACCACATGAACAACATGTAATTATAATAAGACCATTTTTTTTACTCAAGAACCAAATATCGACAAAATAAACATTATTAAATTAAATGATTAAATATGGTTAAAAACATGGTAATAAATGATATAAAAGGAATAATAAACATGAAAAATGTTCTTAAGAAAGTATAAATTAACTTTAGTTTATTATTCAAGAGATTAAAGAATGATCAAGTCAAGCCAGACACGAGGTAAGGGATCTGACTTCTCCCTTTCTTTTCAAGTACTATCTTTTATGTCATTTATTTTATGATCACTGATTTTATGTTGGAGGATGTTCGTTTATATTCACCATACTGTAATTTTTATTTTCATATGATGAGAGACCCCATATTACTCTCATCAAGTCATTTTAATAATGTTTATGTGGCGTTGTTAGGCTGCCGAATTTTTGTAATGGATTTCTTATCTCACTTTTATTTCCGTGAGATTTCTATTGTTCCCCACTTATTTATTAAATGTGGTGTAATTTGTACTGTCTTTTGATATATATTTTCATTATTATAATTATATTAATGGTATTTTGTGATCCATTTGGTGGTTATTAACTTCGGATCATACGACTCGATTGATTTAAACTTGGTAAGGGGTTTTCATCCCACTTTTTATCCCCGTGAGATTCCTGCTATATTTGCCACTAATTACTTTTGTTTGGTGTATGTAATACCCATGATTGTATTCATTGTGTAAGATACTTTAATTTATGGGTATTTACATGTTCATTGTATGATCCTTCTTTCATGTGGCATATGTTTTGTATGTTACCAAATCGATAAAGGAACCTTTCACCCTTCTCTTTTTAAAAGACTTCTTTTTGTTATGTCTTTTAATTAAAATCTTATTATGTTTGGATATGTTCTTCTATATCATTATTTATGTAAAATTTATATCCAAGTGATGAGATACAATTTTTGTCTCATCAACTCATTTTCTTTATTTTAATGTGACGCTGTAAAGATGTCAAATTTTTACAAGGGAACCTCTTAACCCAATTTCAATTCTTTGGGTTCAACTTGTACTTCTTGAATATGTCATCCTATGAATATGTCTGAATGACCTCTTATTGTTTTACACATAATATCCACTTATATTGGGTGTATTTATATTTTCCACCCATAATTATGTGATTGATTTATCCTTCATTTAAGGATACCGTCTTTACAAGGGATTTTATCTCAATTTACATTTCTATTGAGGCTTCATTGTTGTTATGCACAAATTCATTGTTATATGGTTTATATAATGTCCTTTTAAATATTATATCAGGAATCCCTTTATTCTCATGATATTATAATGTTATGATTAAAATTCATTCTTCAATTATTTTTATTCAAGCATCTCTCTTTATGTTTAAAACTCGTTAACTAAAATATAATTTTTAATGTTTTAAAGATTTATTCTTCTAAATATTTCTCAATAATTTCCATGTTTTTAAAATGGGTTTTGGAATTTATTTATATTGACATTAGTGTTTTAAAATGATAATTAATTTAAAAGCATCAAAGTTGTATGGGACACTTTGATTCAAAAATATCATTCAAAATTGTTTCAAAAATGATTTGATAAAACATTGTTTATTTCAATATATTGATTTGATATATTGGAATATTGAAATGCTATCTTTAGTTTATACATGTGTTATGGTTATTGGGTATTGTTTACGTATATGGATGGTTCCGTGATAAACCTAGGGTGGGTGAGCCCGAGATAGCTCTCCAATGGATTGGGTAACGTGACAGAGGTAAACATAATGTTTCTCCTAAGATATTAAAGGAATATATTGTGATAGGTATACCAAGTGTAACTCCCTATGTAGCTATGATAACTACAATGTAAGTTTGATATGGATGCCATAAGTAACGATTATGATTTATGATTTCTGTGTGTTATTCATAAATATGATGATTTCATAAGGTATGTTATTGAAAAATATGGTTTCATGGATTTGTATTTATTGTTGGGATAATGTTTTCCTTCCTTATTTTATAACCCTTACTACGCATTTTATGCTCATACCATGTTGTTGAAATTTTTTCAACAGGACTTAAATATGAATAGGTTCAAGGATGGGATCAAGGAAACATTATGTTATCTAAAACTTGGAACTAGACATGTGTCTTTTTAAGAGTTTGTATTTTATGAAAAAAATGGACACTGAGTTATAGTGTCTACTTGTAATATTCATGTTTTTATGTAATAGTTATGGCCTAATTCTCTAAAACACTAAACTTGAAAAGATCCACAATGTAAATTATTCATTTAATTCATGATTATGTAATGTTTAATGATGGGTCCTTATATATATAGTGTAATGTCTAGCGGTGAAATGAAATCATAATAAGTGTTAATTTGATTCAATAATTTTATTTTATATTATGGAACATGAGAACCATGGAAACCACTAGGGGAACTATAGGTGAAAATTAAATACATACTAATAATTAATAAAACATTAATATCCACAAATAATGAAACATAACTCAATGATGGAACAATCATTGGTGAATGCAGCATTCTTTAGCACTGAAGAAGTGGATCTCATTGTATTTTCCATATACAACCATATGTTGTGGTAATTTATCCTCAGTAAACACTCATGGTTTAAAATTGATATCTCATCATGTCACTCTTTAATCTCATACGGTTATATATCTAACATTTAAGAGTTTCCCAATCACAAATCTTACATAATAAGGGTTATGGTTTGGCCCATAAAATTAAATAATTTATTTATTTACCTATTTTTTAAAATACACTTCCAATGAATGTATTACCTGAATCTTCCTTTTTTGATTCACTATATATATTTCCTGTTGTAATACCAGAATTCTAGAAGCATCAATTTTCTCATTTATTACATTTGAAGTCCCAAATAATGGGGAACTCATTTTAACTCAAATTGTTCATGTATGTTATAGAATATAAAATAAAATTAATAAATTAATTCTGGGGTCACAAAATCCACCAACCCAATATTGATTCTTAGAAAAAATCCTTATAAATACATAAAATATTCATATAACTAATCTAAAAAAGCTGAGTAATTAAATTATCCCCACATTTAAGGATAATTTTCATAAAAAAGAAAAGGGTCAACCAAAATTTGTGGGTACGAGCTCCTCATCAAGCTCTTATTCTCTTAGGATCTCTCATGTGTTATCTTGTATTTTGGATGAATGCAATACAATGGGATGGTCCATCAATACACGATCATCTCTTTTTGATCCACAATCTCTATCGGGTACTCCATGATAGTGGCTCCATCATCAATATCATGCTTCTCCAAATAAATATCTTCTTTAGGGTGATGCATGTGTCCCCTTTGTTGTGACACAAGGATGATTTAATAGGGTCCCAAAACATTTAAACATAATTTAAATAAAAACACTAAAATCAATATTTACAACTCAATGATCAAGATTCCTAGTTTCATTGTAAGACTAGGTTCACAATACATAAAAAATAAACTAAAACAAATTACCATTTTATTTTCAATAGTGATCTAGTTAGACCATTTACGAATGTAAAATTTCAATGGGTAAATAGGATTAGACCACAATGAAAATTGTTAGCTAAAAATCCTAGCAAGTGAAAAAACATTATAAGGAAGCTATCATATACATCAATTTTATAATGTGATATAACATAAGATAAGGGTAATGAGTAATAAAACAGAAGAATAACATGGAAAAAATGGTATCATAATATGATGGTTACATAAGAAATTATGAAGAAACATATAAAATTACATAAGGATGAGTTAACACTAACTGCATAGGCAATATCACATGGTGGACTGTGTACTAAAATGGATTTTGTTTAATTCATAATCTAATACATGAAACCACATGTGAATAAAAAATTAATCAATGAATTTAAGACAAATTAGGGTAAAAAAATATAACATGATCATGATTTATATGTCTCAAATAATGTAAATCATAATTAATGAATACATAAATAATTACCCATTGATATAAAATCAGTTTTATAATGTTTACTGATACTACAATCTATGAAAATTTAATAATAAATGCATTTGGAAAAAGGGTATAAGGAATTTATTACCCTATAAATGGAAGATAGAATAAGATATGTATATATGTTAGAGAAATATATACAGAATTTATAATCATTCCATATCCCCAATAAGGGATACAAAGTGGTTTATTGAGTGAATGGTCATAGCCCAATGAAATGATTGGTGTAGAGATATCCCATACCTAGAGCCTGATTCTTTTTTTATGTTATTATTATTCCTGAATAATAATTATATATCAATTATTTACTTCATTAATATAATTTTTAATTTTTATTATACTATTTCATCTATTTATTAGTATGATATATTCACTCATGTAATTATTATTTTCATGTTAGGAATACTGATTATACTCAGATAACATGTCCAAAATCACACTAGAATTTTAACTATGGTAAACAATATTATTATTTTGTTATATTCATAATGATAATTGTAAAATTATAAAAAAAAATTATAAACCAATTATACATTTTAAATCAGTCATGAATAATGATTATGAAAAATGAACTATGTTGAAATCTTAGAGAATGTTGGTCATGAGTACACATGATTAAATTTTCATTTTATCATATATAATGATTTAAACAAGTTATTTTATATTTCATACTTATAAATTATAATTATTTTATAAATTACTTTATATTTATTCAGATACACTTTTATATAACATTAATGAGATGTGGTAATTAAAAAATAATCGCATCACTTCGTAGAAGTGGAATGCCACATATACGTATGAACCCCAACAACATTTTTATATGAATGGAATTGTATGAAAATATATGAGATAATTCATTTATAGAAATATTAATATATCATATATATATATATAATACATCATTATAAACAAACAAATGTGGAAATGATGGGAAAAATTACGATGAATTGTGAGGAGCTACTTCTCCATACACATAAAGGATGGTTTCGTGTCCCATATTATATAAGTGGAAATGGAAGTATATTATTCCAGTAACATAATAATAACATATTATAAGGTGGTATTGATGTTATCATATCATAATAATTAATTATGTCATTACGGATGGGGAGTAATGAATAAAAATAATACGTACGATTAAGAATGACACCTCTTCTTCAGAACACCTCTTAGGATTTAAACTACTGCCTTAATATATTAGAATTAGGATCAAACCCTCGGTTTGAGGATGTAAGTTGGGAAGTAATTAAGGTAATAGAGTAAGGCATGGCCAAACCACAAGGCATTTTAAGTGTTTAAATGGGAAGATATGAGGTTCCTTTTATAAGTGAGAAGTAGTGTCGTTTTTGTAACTATGAAATCTATTCAATAATTAAGATTTAATCTCTAGAAATTTGCCTCCATCATAGATAAATAATTTATTTGATAGGATATATGCTATTGCCACATGTACACCATTAAAAACAAAACATGTTTTAAATAAGCTACTCCCTTTTATTCATTAGTTTAACCCCTAGTAATCTTTATTGAAAATTAAATGTTTTAAATTTTTTTTACTATTTTTAATATTAATTATTAATAAAAAATAACTATCAAAATTTTATTGAAATATAATCAAATAAAAACATGTATAAAATGGGGTTTCATTATATATAATTTTTATTTATTAAATGAGCATACATTAACTATATGACAAGCATTCACCATTATACAAATCTAAATTCATATAACTAAGTGGATAATCCTAAATGTCAATTTAGTCATTCCATAAAATTGGTTATATTAATTAATTAAAATTGATAGTCATTGGGAACCTAAAAACAGTTTGTAGAAAGCTTTGTTTTTTAAAATAATCGTAATCTCTACCAAACTTGTGAAATTATATGTTTCAAATGGAATTAATTTTATTATTCTAAATATAATGGTTAATATGTCAGATTAATGTAAAATAAAATATATAATGGTAATATTACATTAATTTATTCAAATAAAACACAAGAAATTATCTAAAAAGTGTTTAATTTACACTATTGATTGATAAATCAACCCTTTCATAAAAAATACAACTTTCAGCACAAGTTAATTTTGATATATTCATTTCAATTTTTTCATTATAATATTTAAAAAAAATTATTTATTCCCAATATTAAATAAAATATTTTCCTAGAATAATTAATTAAAATCCTTTTTATTGAATTTTGTAATATTAAAATATATTTATTAAAACTCGATTACTCTAATTTTTTGACAAATTATCACTTCAAATATATTTATTAGGACCATTGAATATATTTACTTATGTATTCAATACCATTAATACAATCTTATTTAATATATTGGTTATAATGGTCATAAGAAGTTGTGGTTCTTTTAGGATTTCTATTGTGTGGTCCACTATCTATCATGAATAGTTTTAATTATTTAAAGACTCTGGGTATTACCTTATACAACCCCCAATAATTTATAAATATCTATTTCATATAACCTAATATTTTTAAAATATGTTGGGGGGAATTTTTTTCTCCATTCAATTCCTATGTTTTCTCTAGGTATTTATGGTTTTACTATTGGAATATAACAATGTTAGATGTCTTATGGCATAGAAAATTATCACTATAGTCAACGATTTACACCACTTTTTCCTAATAAGAGTGATAATTTTGAAATAGTACCTTTTTTAATGAACCACATGTGAGGGATCTTCTTTTTTACAACCTCAAGAGAGATATATGATATTCATCATATATATGAAAAATTGTTTTTGTGACTTCTAGTAGATAAAATACTCCCCATATGAGATCATGAATCTCAAATGGGTTAAATTACATGATTCTTAAATTTCTATTCATCTAAAATATCACTAATCTCTTTCATGGTGATTTGTAGAGAAATAATTTATCTCTGACCACAAAGTCCATCTCTTTTTTATAATTGTTAACATATCATTTTCTTTCTATTATGAGTAGTCTGATTTTGTTTTGGAATGGTATTGAAAATTCTTACCATCTACTATGGAATTTATGGTCTATAGTGATCATGTTCACCAATATCATCCCAATACACATATGGTACATTCATATTCTTGAGTGGAAACTAATATTGTACGAGGATATGTATAAATGAATATGTTGACTAAATCATCCATCAACAATCATTGAATATGATCTTAAGATGAATTTAATGTCACAATAGATTTCTCTTATTATCCCATGGTTGAGGGGGATAAGCTTCACCGAATATAAACTCAATATTTAGAGCATGTTGAATGTACTTCCAAAAATTGAAGTAAATCTCAAATATCTATCAAATAAGATATATTCTAGTGTTCTATACAACCCCATAACCTCTCTAATATATAACCTTATAATCTAACATAATGGGAAGTCCTATAAAATTATAATAAAGTGACTACTACTCATAATATTATCTACCACAAACTATAATGACATTTTTAATCTTGTTGTCTTTCTAAAAAATTCATATGGTTTTATTGTGATGTTTTCCCACATCCATGCAAGTATGGGTTATGGTGGTATCAGACACCTAGAATTTTTTCTATTAAATGTTATATTTCTATCATACCAAACACAATGACAGTTATTATGATATTTACTTATTAATTTTTTCCCACCAATAATAATTTTACTATCTCGATACATCTTCACACTCATTTGTTGAGTGATGAAGGTAGGGATATGTACACCATTAATCAACTCATTATTTATCTCCATATTTTATAGAACATATATTTGAAACTAAATTCATAAAAAATCTTTCATCATCAATTTATAACTTTGAGGATTTAAATTTTATAATACCTTCCACAATTTTATGATTTCTTACATAATAGTTTTGACATCCTTTTTTAAATTGTATAACGCATGATTGAGAAATAATTTTAGAAAGGAATGATGATGTTCCATCCTCAATGATCACCATGTAAATCCTTTACAATTATAATAATAATTAATCCCTCATAATTATCATTAGTTATTTGGTTGTCAAATTATTTCTACTTAGATTAAAAACAACATTATTTTCATTCGCAAAATATTAATATAATGTGAATTCATCGACCTTGATTAGATCATACCATCATCGCTGAAACATATTAATTATCTTATATGTGTATAAAAATTTGTCTCTCTTATGGTCTATATATATTTCTAACTTATCCCTATAGATAAAATGTTGAAAAAAAAATTAACTCAACCAATACCAAAACCATCTCCATATCTTGTAAGGGACAGTTCGGCTCATGAAAAATAAATTTCCTTTACGAGTAATATATCAAATTTTCATTATAAACTACTATATATCATGTAACCTTATTATATTAATCAAAATACTCCATTATAATTTCTCCACTTAAGAGAAAAATATGCAATATTGTGGTGGGAACCCTTATTTTCAAATCTCTAATGATCCCATCACATTCAAATTTTTAGACAAACATTACCCCTTCAGAGTTATCTTGGCCATCCTGTTTGACCATCAAAATAATATTTTCAGAAATCATCGATAATACCCAACTAGTCTAATGAAAATATGGATCTCTATTATTTGTGATGGTAGAGTATCATCATCAATATAAATTATATTATATGGATACACATACATCCATTTTATTTTGATAATGTGACAAGCATCACATTTAATATAGTTTTAAAATATATTCTCTACTCTCAATACCTTTACAATATTATTCAAATATTCTTTATACTCCACTATGATTTTCATGGTAACTGTAATATCACTGATAAATACCAGTATAAACTTTTCTTGGTAATCCGTATTGATATTATTCATCATGTTTATAAATATTTTTGTAGAATTGGTATAGAGACTAATACATAACATGCATGGATATTAAAACATTTTAGATGTATATTTATTACATTACAAAAATAGTTGTATTAGGACTATAATAGATTTGTGCTTTTGAAATATATAACCATAATATTATATCTAGTTTAATGATCTTCAACACCCCATAATATCTTCCCCTTTTATTTTCCTACTTTAAATTTGTATTCATAACCCGTGGAAAGGAAAAATATGAAAGGGGTAAGCTTAGATAGTTAGTAAGGGAAAATAAGGGAAATATTAAAGCATAACATGAGAATAATGGTATGAGAACATAATGGTATATTTATATGATCATACACTATATATAAATGATCATAAACATGAATATTGTAGATAACATTGGAAGATCATAAGACATGAATCATAATCAATTAAAATAAAATGAGTCATGACAGTATAAAATTGGAATGAGATATAGGCTTATAGAATATAAAAAATTTATAACATTGTGAACTGGTGTAAATAAAGGTATATTCGCTAATTTTTTTAATAACATGAAATCATTTCCCCATAAAAAATTATATACAAGTAACCAAGTCCAAACATATCATTTTGATCATGTAATTAGGTTTACACATAATATTTTTATTATGTAATTATGTTCAAAAAATGTTATGGGGATGCACCTAGGTCCATGAAAATATTTGTGGACATGAAATAATTTTCAAAAATTAAATTATGAACATGTATTTATGTTCACTGATAAACTTATGGACATTTAATATGGTCTATGAATAACATTGTGAACATATAATCAGGTTTACACATATCATTGTGAACACATAATAAGGTTCACCCATAATATCTTAATCATTTAATCTTGTTCACACACAAAATATATACTCATGAGTTATCCATCAATACCTAATGAATTAGAGGAATATATAGGTCGCACCAGTCACATAATGAAATCTCAATGTGTGTGCCAAAATATAACAAATTTTCATAATATCATAAACCATTAAATGAAGTGGGAAATTTACACACTTCAACCAATTATTAATTTTTAAAAATAAATTGGTCTCATAATCATTTAATCATAGAACAAACCATGAAAGGAAGTTCGTTTCATAATAATTTTATCATTGTATAACCTGTGCAATAGAAAACATTTTCATAAGTAACTTGTCATCATAAACATAATCCATTAAAATAAATTATATGAATGGTTTCGATAGATAATATTCTTAATAAATCATAATGAATATCCAATAATGTCATCTTACATGAATTAGGATTTTTAATTATCAATTTAGAGAATTTACTAAAGGAAATAACCATTAATTAAAAATCAATTTCTAAAAAATTATATTTTTTAAAAAATTTATTCCTTTGAAAAACACTTTAAAAACATATAATTTATTTTATATATGTCATTTAAAAAATTTCTTAAGGGAAATATCATTTTAAATTAAAAAAACATCTTAATAACATTGAACATTTTGAAAACCATTTTCTTTGAAAAAAACATTGAATGAAACATTGATTACATATAAAAGAATCTTCGAAATAATTGAAATATTTTTCATTGAAAATAACCATTTGAAACACATAAAGGAATATTTGAATATATTTTAAACCACATTAGAAACATATGTTTTTTTAAAACATATTTATTTGAAAATAACCTTGAAATCATAAAAAATTATATTCAAATAATTGACGGACATAATGATCTAAAAGTACTTGCATTCTGAGTATTCCTTATAAAACGTAATTTTTTTAAAAGATCCATAATCAGAAAGAAAATAAGATTCCTATTTAATTTTTTTAAAAGGTAAAATATGGGTAATCGTGTCTTTTAAAGATTTAATTATAATTTTATAACTATTTTGGATATATTGTTTAAAAAATGGTTGCGAAAGAACGCAGATTTATGAAAAAATAAAGAGGTAAAGTTACATTTTATGAAATACACATTTTTAATTATATAATGTACTAGAGATTAGAAAATGGTTCCCATTGTTTAAGATATCATGAATAACTATAGGATAATAAGATTCATTATATTTCTTAAGATATGGATTACAATATTCTATAAATGGAAGAATTATCAATACAATCTGGATAAATGATGAGATTGTAGCAACAATCTATTACAACTTTGATAAGATTAAACCAAAATGTTAATGGAGTAATAAAATTAAATAATGATTAAAATATCATGAAAATAAGTATATTCATGATATATCATGTCAAATAACATTTTAAACACCTTACAAAAGAATTCACGTGCATGGCATGGCATGTGTTTTACTTAAATAAAATTGAGACAAAATTACTTTACATATTTCGTATCTTTTAAACCATATACACCATGAAAGAGAGATCATAAAATGTATAAAAAATTAAATATAAGTTTAATTATAATAAAAACATAATATATTCTTGGAATGTATATACACATCATAAATGAAATAAGATGGGATTGTGGAATAAATTTCATAGAAATAAAAGTGGGAGAAAAAATTATGCATTATGTCTCAAAATTCATTGTGTACATTAGAACCTATTATATAATAAATATAAGATTATAATAAATCTTCCTAAAAAATATTTTTATATGTAATAAAATATATTATGATATTATGATATTATATTAACCATTTATTAATAATTCCATGTTAATGTTATGTTTCAAGTAATAACCTCTTTGTTTTATGTATATTTTTTTACATTTTATTTTTTCATCATCTTACATGGATATATATATAATTATTTCAATAATTTAAAACATGATTTAAATATCATAAATATTTATTATATTAGTATTTATAAAAAACTATAATAAAATTTAAAATACAATACATAGTTCATAGAGATGGTAGGTCGTATGTATATATTAATTTTAAATCCATTTTTTGTCAAATTGTTTGAAATAAAGTAAATTAAATATATTTAAATATATATTATCATTAATGTATAATTTTTATTTCATATATATAATATATCTTTAGAAAACCAATAATTTATACATTCTATGAAAAGATGGAATAAATCACATCACTATGAGGAGGTGGTAGTCCATACATCCACAAACGATGTTATCATATTTACAAAAATCGAATAAATTTTATATTTGATATATAATATATAAATTCGAGTAAATAAATCATAAATGTAATATACTACATAAAAATTAATAATTTAAATATTTATTCCAAACCATTGTAGTCAGAAGTAGAAGAACGGATGACATTTGTTCGTGAGGTGATATTATTCCATACAAATGAATGATGACTGTGTATCACATCTGATGGAACTATGTGAGATTATCAGAATAAAACCTGAAAAAAATCATATTTTATTAATTATAATGAGTTACTTATATAATCATGAAATTTTAATAACTAAATTTCTTGAGAATGAAATTAAAAAATCTTTCCAAACCATGTTACCTCCCTCATTATGTTACTCCTTTTGGTGTGCACCAAAGGGATTCCATGGTAGGATTTATTCCTGAATTAAGGCCTACAGGATTAATCTATGAATTTTGGGAGATTCTTTGACGAGGTTTTGGAAGAGAAAAATTAATTGAGAAGTGTGATTAATTGAGGGGAATTACTATCATTTTATAGTGGAGGGGTGACATCTTTTTAATTATTAAACATTTAACAAAATGGAGAGGTCTCATAGACATCATGGGCATAAATTAATTTCAAATATTCAAGAAAATGATTTCTTGGTCAGAATATATCTATAAAATAATTTTTTTAAATGTTTCTATGTTTTTTTCCCTTTAAAGAAAAACTTTCCTACTAAGTAATCTTCTGTTTACCTTAATCAGAGTAAACAATTATAATTACATTAACAAGTGTTTTTGAAAAAAATTGAAAATATTATAAATTAAAAATTATTTTTAATAAAAATATGGAATTAATTTTAACAAATTATATATAGAAGTTTCAGAAATAAATTGTAAAATAGTCCCACAGACAGGATGAGACAATATGGTTTTAATATAAAAAACCTCAAATCTTTGAATTGTTTTTATATAAAATTTCAATTTGAAATTGATTCTAATAACCTCAGATTTATAAATTATTATTAAATAATTTAAATATAGTCTATAAAAAATGAAATATAATTTCACAATATAAATAAATTTGATGAGAAATCAATTTTGATTTAAAATATTATATTTTCACTATTCATCCAAAAATAAAAAATTTTTGAAAAGTAAAAAAAATTTCCATTGTATAATTTAGAAATTATGGATCAATTTGATTAAAATTTTCATCACTTCTATTTATAAAATTTTTGAATAATTAATTTCATTATTTATCACAGAAGGACATAAAAATATCATCAGATAAAATATTATTTTCAAACATATAAAGACATTACCAACAATTATATGTTTTATTTTAAATTTGTTTTATTTTTATAATACAAATATAAATATTTTTTAATTTTTTATATTAATATTCATATTACTGTGTTCAAGAAATTTTTTAAAACTATCTGATTTAAATAATTATAATAATAAAATGATTTTCCATAGAAACACAATGTTGCATGTAACTCTAAACAATATAGTGTTTCATTTGGAAGAATATTATCATTGTCTAGTGTATAGTGAAAGATTAAATTGTCATAGCATTCAATTCAGGGAATAAAATAAAAATAATTTATTCAAAAATATGTTCATATTTACCCTGGGTTTTATATTCTACACCCCTTAAAATCAATTTCACCCTCAAATTGTTTTTTGGGTTATCAATGATTTTGAACATGAAAATTATTTTCATAGAAACCAACATCATAAAAATAATAATAAAATTTATTTTTTAAAAATTAATATTGGAAACATAATATTTACCCATTTAAAATCAAAGTTGTTTAACACATATGAGAAAAAATGTGAGATGGAAAGATTATACATTTATAAAAATGATAAATAATTATATATCATGATTGAGTTAATTGATTAGAATAATTTTACTGATCAATGGAATGTTAAAGGCCAAAACCCTTAAATATGTTACAATTTTTAAAATCATGAATTCATTATAATTGAAAAAAATTGTTCAACTCTTTTTCAACATCTTTTTTATAGTGTCGATGAATTTTTATATAATATTGGAACATATATAAATTTTAATACTTGAAAACATTCTTTTTCATATGCATAATTTCACCCTTTGGTTGTTCATTGATGAATTCCAACTTCGTCCCTTGATCTATAAAATGAAGTTTAATTTTACATTCTTGAAGCATAGCTAAATCATGAGACCAATAAACAGAATTATTGGAACTTCCATATATCTTTACAACATCAAAAAGGTTTGAACAGGTAACCCAATATGCATGAATTATCATAAGTATAGATAATATATTATTCTCTAAAACCTAATCTAATGTTTAACATAAACCATTTCATGAATGGTTAATCTTGATACCCTTACAATATAAAAATCATCATTTTTCCCTTAAGTAAGATCACATCGTATAAAAAAAAATATTCATTGGAAATTGGTCTCTATCATTAAACCAATGGATTATAAAATATTATTTTAATAATACAAAATTCATATAGAGGAAGATAATCACAATGCATTTCACTAAAGGATGAAAAATAAAATTTTCTTAGTTATTATTCCTATAATATCAATTATTAAATTCCCAACAAATGATTTTAGGATAAGTATTCCCCAATTATTATTAATCACTTCACCCATTTCGATTTTATAAGCTCTCTATTTTTCATTTTTTCCTTAGAGGTTGTCATGTATTTCCATTCATATTATCTCTTTGATTGAGGCATTAATTCGTATAATTTTATTAATCCATGAAGTTGAAACACTTATTTTTGATTTGTTAATTTTGCTGAGATAATTATATCATCAGTTAATTTACTATATTCTGCACATCACTTCTATATTCTTTTTATTGATTGATAGGTTTCCCACACTTGAAACACCTTATTTTAATTTTCAGGATCTCACATAGTTTATCCTTCTGAATTTTTTGCAAGTTGTGCATTGAAACTTTTTTTATCTCCATGTGACATATCATGGGACTTTTCAGGGAACCCTATTTTACTTTTACTACCACTAGAACCATGTGGGTTTACATCTTCTTTTTCAACATTTAGGGAACATAGAATTATTTCTACATAATATTTAAATTACCTAAATAAAAACACCTTTTAAAGATTTAGTTTCAATCCACTAAATAATAATTCAAACATATATTCAGGATGAATTATAGCTCTAGAATAGTACATTGTAATTATTGTAATGTTTTCATCATAGGAACAAATAGATCCACCACCTCTCTACCTACTCGTAAGGAATTCCATATCCATTTTGGAATGAATAATATGAGGAATTTAATTATTGAAAAATATTTTTTAAAACTCATCCCACTTGATGGAATCTGTTTCTTCTTATTTATTTATATTTTTTATAAGGTACCACATTTTATTTACCTCGCCTTAATAATAGTAGGTATACATAGTTAATTTTTCTTTCTATAAACATTGGTAAAGGGAAAAACACCATTTTTTAACGGAATAATTTCCCAGAAACTATTGGGTCTACAAAATCACTAAAAGATGGTGGTATTAGCCTCATTATAGACTCGATATATTGTTATTCCCCCCTTTGGTTGTTTGTATGTTCCCCATGATTTATAAATTGAGAAATATTTCTAAGCATAGTTATATTTTTTTATTCTGTGCCCTATATAATGTTACATCTCAAGAGGATAATAATTTCATTTTCCATTGCATTTATTATGAATATGGTTCCCCCAGGTTCCATCAATTTACTAAAACAAAAAATGCATAGGAAACACTAGGCTTTTTTGGTAACCATATAATCATGAAATAACACTTATATAATGTCTAAATCATGACAACATCTTCTTTAATATCTGATGCCTTATGTTTATTCTAGGTTATTCATACTCATCACCTATTTAAATATTTAGTATTGATTTATAAAGTGTGTCAATTTCTAAATAATATTATTGGCTGTGTCACAATATGTGTGCAGCAATCCCCTTGTTCGTGCACCAGTTCCCGATTAATTGTAGCTCAGTATAATGTTTTCATGGTTGTTAGCCCAATTTACATGTATTTCTAAGGAACATCCACTCATAGTGTCCAAAGTGGGTTTTATTCCTAGGAATCCACTTTCTATATCCCTTATTAAAATTCCAATACATTTTCATGAATGATGATACTTACATAGACTTGATATTGTAAATTTCTCAAGACATATACATAGAAATATACCTAGGGTTATCAGTAATGTATTCTCATCCTAGTTTAATTAGGTTGAAAAAAATTGTCCCTTGATACCAATTAAAGTGACGCATGCATAACATACCTAGATATTACCGAATTTTAGATGGATTTTCATAACATTATAAAATATAAAAGCTAAAACCATAATATTTTTCTCACTTTGTTAACATGGAAGAAATATATTAAATTTCTGTGAAAGATATTCCACATTTCCATTATAGAACAACCCCTCTAGTAATACTACCTAAACCCTTTATTCATAAAATGGCAAGTGGAATCATAAGAAAGGGTTAGCATAGATAATCTGGAAGGTTAAATAAGATACATATATAAGTAATACATGAGTATAAGTGTATGAAAACATGACCATGTAATTACCAGATTATAACCTACATAACAATGATCATAAAAAAGAATCATTAAATAAATATTAAAATTCCATAAGAAATTAATCATAAGGAAATAAAATAACATGTGTCATGAGAGGATAACATTGGAATGAGATATACACTTCTGGAATACCCATTAGCTTATAAAATTTTGAATTTGTGCAAATAAAAATAGGATTATATGAAAATAAAATTAGGCCCAAAATTGTGAACATGTAATCAGGTTCACTCATAAGCATAGGGACATGTAGACAGAACCATGAATTACATTGTGAACTTATAATCATGTTCATACATAACATTATGAACACATAATAGTGTTCACTCATAACATTTTGAAAATATAATCTGGTTCACTCATATGCATATGGACATGTAACCAGGTCCACGCATTAAATTACGGACATGTAATCATGTTCATACATAACATTATGAACACAAAATAAGGTTCACTCATAAAATTGTGAACATGTATTCAGGTTCATGAATAAGATATATACACATGAGTCATCCGTCATTAACAAATGCATTAGAGGTAGATATAGGTCTCACCCATCAAAAAATTAAATCATAAATGGGTGTGCCAAGATATCATAAATGGTCATAATATCAAAACCCTTGAAATGAAATTGGTATTATGAAACTTCATATTTTCATGAATTATAGAAATGAGAAATGTGAAATAATCATCTCAAAAATTAACAAACCATGAAAGGATGTTTGTTTCATAACTATTTTATTATGGTATAACACATGGAAGAGAAATGGTTTTCAAATGAAACATGACATCATAAACATGGAAAATGAAAAGAAATAATTATATTGGTATACTTAAATAATATCCCCAATAATGAAAAAACTATATCAAATTATTTCAATTTATTTGGAGGAGGAATTTGAAAGACCACATTAATAATTTCACAATACAAATAACCTTTCTTTAAAAATCAATTGGTAAAACATAAAATATTTCAAATTTATTTCCTTCGACAATAAATTTTAAGTCATAGAATGTAAGATTTTAAAATACATTAAAATTTTTATTGATTGAAATATCTTGTACCATTTAAAAAATAAACTAAAAAACCAGACATTTTGGAATCCATTTTCTTGCAAAAAAACTTTTAAAACCTATAAAATATTATGTGGAATCATTGAAATACACTTCTTATAAAATAACCTTTTGAGAACATATTAATGAATATTTGAAAATAATTTTATATTTAAATAAACATAAATAAATTTAAAAATCATTTTAATTTGAAAACAAACAATAAAATTTATAAAAGAATCATCAATTATATGATGGACAACATGGAGTATAAATCCAACATTCTAAACATTTCTTCAACTCTCTAAAAAGATTGAAAAGGTTAATCAATCAGAAAAAGACAAGAATTTTACCTTTTAAAATTATATTTGGAATGATAAAACATGGATAAAAATGGATTTTAAATATCATATGATTATGTTATAATATTTTTTAAATTTATTATTTAGAAAACATGGTTTCAACGAACACGTACCTGTGACCAAAGAAAAGGATAAAGAATCATTTTCTTAAAAATAATTTCATAATTATAATAATTAAGAGTGTGAAAATGATATAATTATTTGAATATATAATAAATAAAAATAGGATATGAAAATTCATAGTATATCATGAGAGAATAATGAAAATATTTCTTCATTGGAAGCATGATCTGTAATAATCTTGATACAGGATGAGATTACAACAATCCATTATTACAAACTATGTTAACATTGAAGCATAATACCCAAGAAATATTTTCATTAAATTAAGAATAAATTATAAATATATTACATATATTCAGGATATATCATTTCAAAGTCCCATTTACTCTCTTTGTAGGATAATATAGCTTCATTACATGGCACATTCTCATGGAATTAAAATTGAGACAAAATTAATTTACTAGTTTGGTAGCAATGCAACAATAATCCCCATAAAATAGAGATAATAAAATGGATATGTATATACCCATATATTTAGGGATAAAAGTTATATGTTATATTCATGGTATGTATATACACCACAAAAAAGAAAAGAGTGGCGAATAAGGCCAAAATCTCACAGAAATGAATGTTGGATGAGTATACCCTTACCTTAAATCTTGAAATTATCCAAAAATGTTAAAACATTAATGTTTAGTAAATATATGTTCAATATATATATATATATAACCACATTATCAAATATATTTCTATATATTATTTCATTATGACATTATATTACCCTTTAATTAATAATTCCATAATAATGTTATGGTTTGGGAAATAACCGCTTAGTTTTTCTTATATTTTTTGACTTTCTCTTACTTAGATCATGATTTAATTCATAATTTAATGTAATTAATAAAATAAATATCTTATATTAATTATATATATATTTATAATAATATATAGTATATCTAAATATTAAATGAAATAAACCATTCATGGATACGGTATGTCGCATGTACGCAACAATGCTATTTCTGTATTCTTTCCATATTGAATGAATGAATGTACAAGATATATATGTATATATCATTATATTAATATTATTCTATAATATATATAATATATTTTTTCTAAACCCTTCCTCAATACATTATATGTGGAGTGTGAAATAATGACATCTCTTTGATGAGGTGGAAGTCTACAAATCCAGAAACGAATTTTTCATATTTCAAAAAAAATGGAATGCAAGGTAGTATTTGTCATATAATAATTACATAAGGATTAATAAATATTAAATTTCATATATATCATAATATAAATATATTAAATCATTATTCTGATCCTGTAATTGTGGTAATGGAATAACAAATGAAAATAGTTTATGTGGGGGTAGTCTGCCATACAAACGAATGATGACTACCTATCCCATTTCATGGAAGTGTTTGTTATTTTAGGTATAAACATTAACATAAAATAATATTAATATTTTATTGATAATCTGGTTATTATATAAAGTTTTAGAATCATAACAGAAGGCATGTAGAATGAAATAAAACATTATTTCATGTTGAATGACATTTCTTCTTTTTCAGGTATCTCTTTTTGTTTTTCACCAAAATGCTTCCATGGAAGGATTTATATCTGATGATATTATTCTAGGAATCAAGGAAAAATGTTTTGATCTTATTTAGTAATTTTTTTATGATACGAATGGATTTATAGTTGTGAATGTGTGAGCAGGTTGAGTTACATTTTATAGTGGATAAGAACTATCATTATTATAAATATAATGAGGTGAACAATATTGTGAGGTATCCCATAAATAAAATATCTCAAATAATATTCAATTTTATTATAAAATTGTATTTTGGTGAAAATATTTCCATAAAATGGTATTTGTAAAAATTTCAATGTTGGTGTCAAATAATATTCAACTGGTTTTTAATGTGAAAAAGTTCAAATATTTGAATTGTTTTCCTATCCATTTTCAATGTAAAATTGATTAAAATAACCTAAATTAGATTAATTGATTTAAAATTTGTCTAAATATACTTTAAAAACAAATTAAAAAATAATTTATCAATAAAATAAATTTTATAAAAAATTTGTACTAAATTAAAATTCAGCATTGTTTATTATTCATCAAGTAATGATGTTTTAAAGAAAATTCCTAAAATTCACCAAAAAGTTAAATATGAAATTTTGAATTAAAAAATTAAATAAAATTTTATCATATTTAATGTCTAAAATTTTCTAAAATTAAGTTCATTTTTGACCATATAAGGACACAGAAATTAGTTTATTCGAGAAAATACTATTTTAAAACATATAAATAATTTTCCAAAACATATATTATTTATTATCAATATATTTTATTTATAAAAAATAATTATAAATAAAATATAAAATTTTCTTACTAATAGTCATATTAATATGTTATGTATATATTCAATATCTATCTTGTTTAAATAATTATAATAATGAAATGTTGTTTCGTAGAAACTCAATGTCATTTGTGATGCAAGAAAAGATGGTGTTTCATATAGTGATTGCTTATATTGATGTATCACATATTGAAAGTATAATTTTCTATTGCGTGAAATGATATACATCAATGGAAATTAATTTATTAAAGAATTAAATGTTCATAAAAACTCAGGGTGTTATAATTAGTGATAGAGAAATGATTCACTGTTGACTCATGTTATATACACCTAGTTTGAAGGGTAGTTTTTTTAATATCATACTTAATTCAATTTAACTATTTATATCATGATCAAGTGTTCGACATATATATATAAATGGATCCATGTAGTTAATTAAAAATGTAGTATATCATTTTGAGTAGATGCTTCTTATTTACAGTGATTTTTTCATGATCATGAAAAACAACACAATGACACATTTATTCATTATTCCTATATACGAAGTGTCCTGATGAACCCAAAAATTAATCAAATGTTTGTGTAAAACAATTTTATAGATTCTATGGTAATTCCTTATTCCTCTCATATAAATCAATTTTTCCACTCTAAAAGGATTTTATTATATTGGCTAACATCCATTTATAGTTTGTTAGTGTACTCAACCTCTCTGTCAGCAGAAAGAAAATGAAACACTTTATGTTATAAAATGATATAGTCTTTCATAATGTTAATGTATTCATGAATTATTATCTACATTTATTCAATCATATGTTTTATATTTTCTTGATCCTAAGGAAATCATATCTACACATGATCAAAATATTTCAGCAGAAGTGTGACCATGATTTCGATTTGGAATTTATGAGCCCAATATTGGATTTCTTTTTCAGGTTTTTGGATCGGGTACCCGAAGTGCTCGGAAAATAATAGATTTAATATTATTATTAAATCGTTGACCTGCCATAACTCATGCTTGAAACATCCGATTGGGTTGACGTCAGTGGTGATGTAATCCTGTCTTTAATATGGTCGGTTCAAGTATAATTTTGGATACTAAATTCTGGTTTGTGGCTTGGGCCCACAAAACACTGAATAATAATGTTATTATTATTAATACATAATCTTGTATTAGACATATCTCTCTCATACGGTGTCGGAATGACAAACCGTCTACGACGTTGCGACCCTGGAATTAAGACAGATGTTTCAACTCCAATTTTGGATATTTATATCGAGGTCGAGGCATGGGCCCACGAGGCCCTGTCCGTGCATGTTTCGGTGAAATGAAACTTTTTCACCGGCTATACGTTTTGGACTAATGGGTAGTCAATCTCGTGTGTTTTTTCGTATGGATCACAATGGTGTGACCAGTTTGGTTAACTAGTTTCATTTGAAGTATGGACGGGTTGGTTTGAACCTGAAACCAACCGGGCCCTCGGAGCGAAAACACTTATAACATGAGGATCGAACTTCCGATTGACGTGTCTTCGAATTTGTTTGATTCCTATTAATGAGACGGTTCTTTTGGTAGACCTTAACTGAGGTTTATACGTAGTTGGAATATGGATGGGTTGGATTGTACCCGAAATCCAACCGGGACCCAGGAACGGAAAAGCCGATAGCTTTCAGACCGGACGTCCGTTTGATGAACCGTCATCGGCGTTGGTGATCACGTTGAGAAAAAGTCCCTATTATTATACCCTATGTGAGTTTGGGGTATAGTTGAGATTCGGTTGGGTTGGTTCGTACACGAAACCAAATAGGCCCCTGGGACGAAAAGGCTAATAACTCACAGACCGGGCGTCCGATTGACGCACCGTCTACTGTGTTGAGACCCCTATGATGAGGCGGTCCTTTGAGATACATCTTCGTGGGACATTGTGATACATGGAGTATAAACCTGTAGCTTGTGGAGCAGACCCTCCCGGAGACGAGCGTACGGAGTACGGAGACCGTGTAGCTGTCTAAGACCAGAAGACTGCTTGTTCGATTCGAATCAGAATGAATTGTATAGTCTAGTTGGGAGCACTAATGTGTTTGGATGGAAGACCCACGATGGGGAGCACTACTGTGTTTGGGTGGCAGACCCCTGCAGGAGCACTACTGTGTTTGGGTGGCTGACCCGCGGTACTCGATAGGAGGAGTACCCTAGTAGGCTTAGGTTAGTGAGCAGTGCCTCGGAGTCGTGACAGGATCACTGTACTCGTTATAGACGGAGCTCTTCATCAGTTGCGGTTTCGATAATGAAAATCATGGTTTGAGCTGAGTCAATGACCTTTGTGTTTTCCTCATGGTTGATATGTGTTACATGATAACATAGGTATAAGTATGGGATTATACCTAATTATGGTTTATCTATTGAGAACTTTATTTGTGATTATCCTTGTTGGAATTAATGAGACCTTGAGGGTCTCAGGGTCCCTACTGAGTATCGTATACTCACCCCTACACGGGTTATGCCCGCACCTTGTTGTGTTGGATGCAGACGACAGACAACGCTGACTGAGATCGAGTGTTCAAGGACTGAAGGGTACCCAGAGGTGGACCTCACGATGAGTCAGTACCCGAAGGAGGACTTCCCGACGAGACGGTACTTGGAGGAGGTTGGCAGGGGAGAGCATTGAGGAGGTTATCTGTACCTACCCTTCAGGTAGGATCCGAGGTGGATGCCCCAAGAGCTACTTCTATCTTCCAGCTGTTAGTATTTTCTGTTTTACTGTTGTTCAATTGTAGTTTTACTTTTCAGCTGGGTTTGTATTCTGGCCCATTTAAATTTAAGTACTTTCATTTGTACTTAGTATATTACTTCCTCCTGTACTCTGGTTGGATGTGTTTATGTTTTAAAAAGGAAATGGCTTCCTAGTTAATGGGATTTATGCCTTAGGTTCTAGTCTGCATCCCCTTCCCTATGGAAGGCGGGCTTGGGGTAGTCACAGAACAGTCCCCGAGGACGGGTCATGGCAAATAAACCCCTCTAATTCATTGTATTAATATTAATATATCAAAACTTTTTGTGTAAGGGATTATTGAGTTCAACTAATCCACCCTGGGACTTTGTCATATATGTATTTAGGAATGTGGAGTGAACCAATTCAACCATAGGAATTTATCATATGTGTTTATTAGAATTGAGATTAAGAAAAATCCACCTAAAAACATAGTCAAATATTTTTATGTGAATGGTGTGTCATTCCAGTCATGACTGAGACTTTTGCTTCATTATGATTATTGTATTTGGAGTGAACCTTGACTTATGATGTCATCCATTAATGTATTTATAATTATTATACAATTTGATGATATTATCATTTCATTTAGAGACACTATATTTTCATGATTATGATCATTCTCTTTATTATATCATGTTTTGAATATTAAATTTCAGTTTCTTAATTATTTCAATTTTTATTCCCTTATTAGTATTTCTTGATCATAATTTTTTATTAGGTTTTTCACTACAGTGAACAATAAAGTTTTTATGATCTATGGATTTTTTTATCAATATTTAGAGTTTTACAAAATTATATTTGTTTCCTATTAAGATGACATGTTTTGATATCTAATCTTCCAAATACAATAGGATTATGACAAATTGATTTTTAATATAAGAAAATTATATTATTATTCTAGAATGTTATTTGGTTTTAGGTCAAGTATATATAGTTTTATTCATATAATGAAATAGTTATTTTCATATATTTGGAGGACCTGAACATAGTGACAAAAAAATATTCAAGTATAAGGGATACTTATATGTATAGAATGAAATCATGTAATTATAGTTAATTAAAGAGTTAGTTTTTTTCTAAAAAAACATCCCTCTTTATATAAATTGTGTGAATACAACCTTCGATAAATATGACACTATGGGTAATAACACTATAAAGGGAATGGTGGGTACTAACTCATTCATCGCCTGGTTGAACAAAAAGTGGCCGAAATGAACACCTTTTTTAACAAACCCTTTGTATATAAATTGGTTAATCATATTTCCATTATAATCCACATTGAAGGAATGGATTCATAGTATCATTGAAAGACTATATTGATAATTATAAGTAAACAAAACGTAAGATAAACTAGGATGAATTTAAACTGGTATAGGATAAACTAAGGATGGAATGAGTTTAAATAAGAATGATATTAGTCAAAATATGAATGATACAGTTTAAAAAAGTGTGATATAACATGAACTGAAATACATACAGAAAATATAATGCTATTATAAAGATGAAAATATAAAAGGTAGATTACCCAATAGTAATTCTATTTAATAATTCGATATTGATAAATTATCATCATTCATGTTATCTCATTTTCTAGTGTTGTATTGAACCGAAAGTAAGTCACCCACGATTGTGATGGACAATGAAAAGTTACCATAATGAAAAACCCATAAAGATGGGATATGTAAAGAGAAAAAATATTAAAATACTAATCTAGATATCATTAAATAGTATTAACCATGTGATCATATTCTAAATCCAACAACGACCAAATAATAAACTAATAGAGATTCATCGAAAATCATGAAATAATAGTGATTAAATAAAGAGTACTTAACCACCTATATATAAACAAATGTGGTATGACACACCATGGAAATTGAATTTAAGGGCCATAAAGAATTTTTTAATTATTGTAGAGGTTCCCATCAATATTTATAATGAGAAAATGATAACAAATGAAAAACATAAGTTAAAAAAATCATATAATTCTCTTCTCACTCCTCAATTATACAAATTGAATATGTATGAGAATATTTAAAATTGATACCCTTACCCTAGACTACTAGGGGTAACAGGAATCATTGGAAATATTAATAATTTTAAGAACTCTAATATTAATAATTCGCCATGAAAATAGTGGGTAAATTGTAAAATCACCGTACAATTCATATTTTCGGGCATTAGAATCTACTATTTCTAATCGAATATGAATATTATGTTTTAAAATAATACGTAATAATTACCCCCAAGCTTTTACTATTAAAAAATTTCTTCAGCTAATTTTAATATTGTATTCCAAGGCATGTTTTGGGAAAATGTGCTTCATGAGAATAAACTTATTATTGATTTGAATATGTTTAATGATATTTTTGAAATGGGTTGGTCCTCTCAAACTAATTGATAGATTATTTGGAATTATAATATCACATTTCAAATAATCATATGATAATGTATGTAAGGATAATAATAAACACCCTCTATAACCAAACTATGTAGTCATCATCATGATCCCATTTAAATAATGACTCTTGTCTCAAATGGTTGTAGAAAACATAAATATAACGGATAATACACATTCTAGAAGAAAGATATTTTTTCAAATATTGTAAGGTTGAGATCTCTCTATAAATTATTCATTATGTCAAAGTTTTAACATATATACCGGTAAATATAAATTATATTATTTTATAATTAAAATTGGGTATATGATATTTGTTTTGGGTGGGATAATATAACAAACCAATATTATAATATATGTTTTTATTTATATTAAGACTATGTGTTAGATAAGATAATATACATGAAACACTAAACAAAAATGTAATTGTGATATAATTTGATTGAGTTAGAATACTGTTGTGCGACTATTAAATTAGAGCCATTTATTTATCTAGAATGAATAAAAGTGATATCATTAAGAAATATTCATTGAAAAAATATTTGTTAATTTAAATATGAATCAAATTAAATTTGTTCACCATAAATTCTAGTATTATCATTTCATGTTTAGAAATTTTTTTAAAAAAAAATACACTTTTATGCGATATGAATTTTAATTTAGAAACAATTATAACTAATTAAGATAGATTATGTTTGATAATAAAACAGAGTTCAAAAAAATCAAGTGGTAGTTGTTATGAAATTAAAATAATAAATTTTAGTATTTAAAAATAGTAATTTCAAATAAAAACGCATTTTTATTATATTTTATGATTTTTTTCATTAAAATAAAAAAAATAGGGATTTGAATTTTTTAAAATTAAAATATTATTTTTATTTGAAATATCAATATTTACAACAGGTTAATTTTTTAACTTTTTATTAAATTGATAATTTTTAATTTAAACTGTGAAAAACATTGGATTCATCTACTAAAACCAATTTTATATGACTTGGATGTTTTTTAGATAATATTATAAATAATATATGTTTATAATGTTTAATAATTAATTAAAAATATTATGTCCAATTATATTACACATTAGTATCCTTTTAGAAAATTTATTTATATTTTATGAAACTGTATTTTATCTATTTAATTAATTATTATCACATAAGGGGAAAATTATTCTACATATTTATGTCAGTATATTATAACTCATATTTGAAAATTAATAACGTTTTTATGATCATTAGAATCAAAAAAATTAAATTTATAATATAAATATGATATGACTGTAAAATTAAAATATTTTAAAAAATACGGTTTTAAGTGTTGCAAATTCTAACATAAAGATTAATTTCCAAATAAAATTAAATAAATAATGATATATTTATTTATATAAAGATATAAAATTGTTAATGATATGTAATATGAATAATAGAATCATGAAATCTCTCAACCGTACAACTTTTGGTCTAATAATAAGATAGGGGTGACACCCCAAGCCCATAACAAATATGTTAGGGGATAGTGACTAACAGTAAGTATAAATACCAAAAATATATGAGGCCTTAGCCTTTTTACATATACACACACACAACAAGATCCATGAAATAATTTAGAGATATAATAGGAGTCTAAAATATCTATTGTTTATAGAATTCATGAAGAAACCTCTAAAAATTCATTAATATAGAATGAAAAAACGGTAAAATTCACTCCCAACAAGAAATGGGACCCCATATTAAATAAAACTAGAAAATGGGAAATATAAATAGTTAGTGACCCACAACCACAGAAACTAAGCACTGGTCATGGAGAAATTCAACTTACAACTACGACCCAACAAAAATGGGTCTACCAATATCATTTTCGCTCCCCACATTGGATTACTATGACACGTCATGTTCTAAAATTTATAATACATGGGCGAGTGAACACATACACGGTAGGATTTTCTAAAAATAAATTATGGTGAAATATAAATCGAAATAGATAGTTCATCACATAATGTAACAGGGTAGTGAAAACCCAACTTCAAACATGATGATAATAAAAACCAAGAAAATAGATAAAGGGGATATCCATCTCCATAAATAGTTGAGAATGATGATTATTCTAGTATTTTTGATAATCCCGTATAATATCTAGGTATCATTAGTATTCACTAAAGGATATACTAGCCTCACCTATCCCTGTTATATATCATAGTGAAGATATATATACTCTAATAGAGGTCCCTCTCATAGCCTAGGCTTATATATTTGGAGTCTTCAGCATAGAAACATAACCCCCACCCTCTATAATTTCGGGGGTTCTTCCCCACCTATATATAGGATATAGGTTACTCAACACATAGTAGTGATATGGGAGTATCGTCCTAAGTAAAATTATAATGATTAAATACATTCACTACCCCCAACAAAGCCTTCTGGAATAAAGCGTCTTACAATCATAACATAACATCTTTTTAATGATTCCATGAAAAATTCCAAAGTCATGTTTTATTAATTATGATACTCACAATAAGATGATAAAATTAAAAAATAAATGTTTCTAATGAGAATATATACACATAATTAGCATCATAGAAAATTTCATGGTGTGTAGATAGTTGGACATGGTCTGTTACCACACCTAGAAAGAGGGGTGTTTTCTATTCATTACATGATTTCAATTTCCATGTTTTCCAATATGTAATAGACATAGAGTCTTTGTTCAGTATTTTCCTAAATTATGTGCCTATTTCCTCTGGCATGTGCCATTGTACTATAGCCTATGACAGTGCATTCTGGTTCATCTCGTGCCCATGTAACCCATGGGTATATTCCATGTCACCAAAATCGTATCACACTATAGTGACCCACACATTTCATACATAGATAATAAATCTTACATAATGAATATTCATTACCAATCATAACTATTTATAATATAAATTTTTATGTCTTGTTCTATTAGAAATATGCGAAGCTAAAAAAAGTTCATATATTAACTATATCGTATCCCAATTTTTTTACATAACTACAAATATTCATGGACATATAATACATAATAAATTTCATCATTTCATGGGGGGAAACATGAGAAAGGGTGATCTCAAATACTTAGTTAGGGTAATCAAGTAAGATTCCAAAATAATATAGGAATTAGTGTATGATAACATGAGAATGATATATGAAACTGATATATTAAATATATTTGATTATAATTAATATTAATCACATAGTTCATGGAATTTCATAGGACACTGATTATAAAATAATCAAAAAAATGATCCATTATGACATAACATTGGCATAAGACATCAATTTTTGTCATTCAAATATTCATTCAAATAAATTCATTTATAGTTCAAGGATTATTTCTGAGGCAATCATAGTTGAATTGGTTCAATACCCAAACAATCATAGTAGTAATGAATCACTCACAAGTCTATCATGGTTCATAAAGTACCTTACTAAATAAGGTTCACTCCCCATTCCTATCTTATTTATCTCATGAGATATTAATCATTGGCCAATGAATTGGATATAGATATAGGTCTTATCCATTCCATAATAAAAATAATATTTATTTGTTACAAAATATCATAAAAAAATCTTCCTATCAGTTCTAATGAAAATAAATGGGGTTTATAAACATTTCATCAAAGTATCACTTATGGGAGGTAAATGAGTTTATTAATTGTTTCATCAATGTTTACTAGACTAAACATATGAGAACAAAAATGTTTCATTAAAATATTTTAATAATTATCCAAATCCTTAAAAATAAATTATAATTATGGGTTCATTGGATAATTACCATATTAAATGCATTGTAAAATCACGGGATTCTTTCTTAAATATAAAATGATTTGAATAAATCATTTGAAACGTTTTATGATGAAAATAACACTTCCAATTAGAAAATACTTATTTAAAATATAAAAAATCCCATATATTAAATATCAAATTCATTTTTAAATATCCATGGAAACATTTAAAGGAATGAGTAAATAATTCAGCATTCATGAAGACAGAAACACAAACCATTGAATCATTGATGAAAAAACAAATAATTCATGAACATTTTTCATAAAAAGTCAAATGTTCATTCTTTAGAAAATGAAAATAAATTTACATTTAAAAAAATTTATGATAAAATAAATCATTGTTAAAAATTAATATAAAAAATATTTGAAAAAAATAAATAGAATTCTCTAAAAAAAATTAAGATAACATAGAAAATGAATAAAAAGTGTTTTGATAGAATAGGGACGTACATCAGTTTTTCATAAAAACATATTTCTGATCCTTGAGTAAAAGAAGAGGGGGAAATTAAGGGGAAAATATTAATGTCTCAAAATAATTGAAGCATAATAAAATTCATGAGTTTATTGAGAGATAGGTATTGATATTTCACCAATGGAACCATAATCATAAATAATATCTGTATACAAATATATTATAACAACTAAACAGTTTAACTTTTGTAACAATTGAATCAAAATAAAAATGAAAAAGATAATATCATTTGGATATTTATATCCCCTAATTTATATAATAATAATAATCCTGATATACACTTATGGTAAGTGTATATAAAATAAAATTGAAACATGGGGTTATAAGAAATGATTCCAAAAGAAATAAAATTGAGACACAAATCTCATAACTCATTCCTTTAATTTAATGATGCATGTTATAAAATACTATATAATAAATAAATATTTATTATATATAATATAACTAATCATATTCATAAATACCATACTATATTATATTTACATAAGACCTTTAATTTCTAGTTTCTTAAAAATTCTTTGTTAAAATCATGTTTCACATAATAACAGCTTCATTCTCTATAAATGTTTTGGTTTGGTATTTTCAGTCCATTTATATTCATAATGGTTCCATAATCAACATATTTTAACCAGAATATAAATATAATTTAAATTTATTATATATATATATGATTATACTAATTCATTAAATTTTGAGATAAAAAAATCGATATACACATTTCATATAGATGGTAGACTATACCTACACATGACTGTTGTTTCCATATTCATCTCATAAGGATCAAAATAAAGGTAAATATTAATTAAATAATATAAAATTATTTTTATATTATAGATAGTATATATATTCAAATAAATATACCATCACTCTAATCCATGTCAAAATAAAATGAAATTGTTTCACAACACCTTATAGAGGTCGTATTCCACAAGTACCCATGTCCGACATTATCAGTTTAGAAAATGTAGGAATGTAAGAAGGTAAATTTGAAATTTTAATTATATATAAGCATATATGTAATATATATCATTTAAATATGTTAAATCCATATTTATAACACTTTGTGAGAGTTGGTAATAAAAAATGAAATACATTGGCTCTCGAGGTGGAAGTCCATTGTAAATAAAATTGACTGTTTCATTTTCTCATTTAAAGGATGATGATATGTATATACTCTATTGAATAAATAATTAACATAATAGAATATTGGAGATACTAGTGTAGTCTTATTATCACATATGAAGAATATGTTAAGGAGGTTAAAGAAGAAGTAAAACAAAAATCTTCTGTTAAGAATGAAACCTCTTCATCAGACAATTTTTTTATGTTAAATCAAAATCCATATTATGATAGTTTTAAAATAAAAATAAGCCCTCTAGTGTAAGGATATATGATTTTGGAATTGAATTTTTATTATATTTTATTAGTCAAATGAATTTGGTATGTGTAAAAATGAGGAGACAGGTTTCCATTTCATAAGTGGGAGAGAGGACACACTTGATATTTTTGAAATGAAAAATGTATACCCATGTTTTGAACATTACAAATGGGAAAAAAAATTTCATATATGAATATATAAGAATATTTTTCAAGGAAATTGTTTCATAAAATATAAATTGGAAATGTTTTAGTTCATTTTATCCTTACATTTTTATATTTAACCCCCGGTAAACTGTCATGAATCGTCCCCCAGGGCCTGGCACTGTGACTACCCATGTTCGTCTTCCATAGGCCAGAGGCTGGAGACTAGCACCGAAAAGGAATATCCCTAAAATGGGAAGCCATTTCCTTTTAACCTGTACAGACACACAGACAACGAGAAAAAACCATGAAGTAAACTGCTATAGTGAAAGTGTGCTGAAAGTAAAGCAGCTGAAATACTAGCTCAAATAAAAAGTACAAGTATAAAAAGAAATTTCAAATACAATTGAAAAAGTTAAAACACTTCATGGATCATCCCTCGAGGATCCTACCTTAAGAGTATGTACAGCTCACATGCAGTAGTCCCTATGTCATGCCACACCAAATAGTCCACCTCTAAGTATCGTCTAGTCCTAGCTCCCTCATCCTTGATCAATTATGTTCATTGTTTGCACAGGACACCACATAGTGTAGGAGTAGCACACACAGGGGTAAGTATAATGATACCTAGTATGGAACCTAAGATCCCCATAGGTCTCCAAGAGTTCCACAAAGGAAATACCAAAAAGAAATACCTCAGTCTCAATGCTTGAAGCGATAGACATAAACTCTACTTAGGAATATGACCGTACATATACCTAAGTTATCAAGACATAATCATATAACACATGAGGGAAGAATACCACAATGGTAACACCATGAAGGTAGAAGTATCACACAGGTAACACCACGAAGATAGATGTACCACACAGGTAACACCTCAAAGAAAACAACAAAAGGTAGAAGTACTACAGAGGTAACACTACGAAGACAACACCACGATGGTAGAAGAACCATAAAGGTAACACCATGAATATAGTATTACAACATAGGTAACACTATGAAGATAACCCCATGAAGGTAAAATAATCATCTCATAATCGGGTATAACTTAATTATAGATGTAAATATGATTAGTCGTAAGCTAGATCATCTTATTCTATAAAGAAGCACTGCTACTAGCCCACAGAGGATTGTTAGGTAATAACCACTGTGACCCACAAAAGATCTGACCCACATATGATTGGTATGCACTGACCCAGATAGGATTGTTAAGCACTGAACCACAAAGGATCTAGTAGATGCTGACTGACATAGTATCGATAGATGTTGACCCACGTAGGATCGATGGTATTCTTTCACAATACAGCCTGCCATGGGATTCCTCTCACACGATGAACTTGAGTTCCATAGAATCTTCCCCTCGAGATATCTATTGTACGTTGACCAACACTACGCTCCAAAAAAAGTATCCCAACGGACCTTCATGTTGTAAGGGTTCTAACACGACAGACGTTACGTCAATCAGACACCTGGTCTGCGGGTTATAAAATTTTTTGTTTCAAGGGCCTTCTTGGATTTGGGTTCGATCAAACCATTTCATATTTAAACTATATACAAAAATTATGTGTATTATACTAAAATTACCGTCTAAATCCAAGGATTTATGCGCCACAAACGGTTCATCAAATGGACGTCTGGTTCTCAAGATATGGCCCTTTAACTGTTTCTGGTTCCAGCTGGGCTCGGGTTCAGTCCGACCCATTCCGAACGACCCGAACTGACACAGTTTGGGCCGACCTGACCTAGTTTGGGTCAACCTGACTCGGTTTGGGTCCAACTCGGTTAGGATGGACTGTGGTCTGGCCTGACCCGCAATGGGGGTGGCCCTCTGACCCAGCCCACGGTGGGGTCCACCCGTGCTGTCGTAGGGGGTTGAGACCCCCTGTCTCCCGAATAGACCGGAGGTCGTTCGACATCTGATACGGTGGCTCCACAGGGGCGTCACCCAGTCGATGTGGAACCTACTGGAGGCACACATACCTCCTCTTTTTTGGCTTTGGATCTGGCTCCATACTCACCATCGGCACACAGGTCATGTCATCTTCCTCTTCTACGGTTAGTCGGTGTGTCGGCCGCCTCCTACACCAGTCGCAGCTTCAGCCTCGACCCCTTGATCCCCCCCTGGCGCTGACAATGTGATGCACCTCCTCCATGACCGGTCAGTGTCGACTTCCCCGCTGATCTCTGCTGTTTAGCGTCGTGGCCTCCTCTTACGGCACGCGATGCCGGGCCACCTCCATCGTAGATGATTGGTGTCGCCGCACTGGCTGTCTTCAACGGAGAAAACAAGGGTAGAAAGGTAGCAAAGGGTTCCAGGCTGAGCTCGTTAAACCTACGCTCTCCACATTTTCTTGTAATCATGAGGGAGAATTGATGGATTCAAAAAACACTTGAATTAAACAAAAAAACCCTACCTCAATAATGATAGAGAAATCATGCGATCGAGGAAGTGACAACGTTCTTCTTTCCCGCAACAAGATTCCTACAACGCTGCTCGTACATTATCCATGAGTTTGTGGTTTGTTGTCTATTGCCACCTCATGCTGAAACCAGATCCATCCTAAAATGATTGGCATCATGGTACTTTTCCATCACTTTGTTTCTTGGTGAAGTTGTGCTGATACCTCTCCCCAAGCTCTTTATAAATAGGAGAGGGGGTGGGTGTCTAACGCTCGTGTGATTTATGAGCGTTCATTAATTATGAACCTTGATAATTCCCAATGACTTTGTCACTTAGGATTTGAAAGGTCATGAAATTTAATTGCATGAAAAGTCAAGGGTCTCACGTCGTTTCCTTTCTGTTGGAGGTAAAGAACGAATAAAAATACGATGTTATTTTATTTATTCTTTTATAACAATTATAAAGTATATCATTTACTCCATACCTACTACAGTCGAATTAAAGCCTCCATTAAGTGAATCATGGCCTTGTGAATTCAACGGTGCCCTCAAATTTTTAATCTGATCACCGGTTCATATGATAGAAAATGTCGCTCGCGCATTTACTGAACATATCTTAAAAATGTTTGGAAATTTATTTCGGGAACACTAGGCCTCAGAATCATGCACTGCCAATTTTTGATAACACGTAATAATTCAATATTAGAAAAAATGAATGAAAAAATATGGGTTATTACATTCTCACCACCTTATGTATTTTTGTACCCGAAATCCACAACATAGACTATGAAAACAAATGGTGGTATTGAGCACGAATTTGAGCCTCATGCTCCAAAGTTCTCTCCATGAGGTTCTCGTGCTGCCATCGAACACGCAAAATATGTATCAACCACCCATGAAGGACTCACTCATGTCAACCATAAATCTCTACTAAAACATCTTTAAAAATTCCCCCATCATCAATGTCCATCTCTCTATGATCGATGATGTGAGATGGGTCATGCACATATCTCCTCATCTAGGATACGTAGAAGACGCTGGGAACCCTCTCCAACTACGGTGGAAGTACCAAGTGGTATGACACAATGCCAATCCTCCTAAATATAAAAAATGGTCAGATTAACTTCAATGAATGTTTGTCACCTCATCCAAATCTTTGTAAATCACTTTGAGATGAGACCCATTGGAAGACATGGCCTCCCTCCTCAGACTCAAAAAGGCCTCTGTCTCCTTTCAGTATAAGACTTCTGTCTTCTCTATGCAGTCTTCATCCACTCCTGGATGATCTACACATTTTCTATGGAAGCCTATACCATATCTGGACCCATAAGTGATTACTCCCCTGGGTCTGTCCTACAAAAGGTGATCTTCATAGTCGATCGTACATGGCCCCAAATGGTGACTTACCTATGTTGGAGTGATAATTGATCTTGTATGAGAACTCCACCAAGGGAAAGTGATCCTCTCAAATGTGGCCAAAATCTAGGAAGAATTCATGAATCATGTCCTCCAGCATCTGAATTCTCTACTCTGTCTAGCCATCCATCTGAGGATGAAAGGCTGTGCTCAAACGTAGTTGAGTCCCAAACACCTCCTTCAATACCTTCCACAATCGAAAAGTAAAACATGTGTCATGTTCATAGATGATCATAAATGGAACCCCATTAATTCACACAATATTTTATGTATAAAGACATCCCAAGCCCTTTACTGATACATGCTCTTGGATAGGTAGGACGTGGGGCAACATGGTGAGTTGGTCAACGATCACCCAGATGGAATCATGTCCCCTGGGTGTACGTGGAAGCCCAATCACAAAGTCCATAGAAACACCATCCCAATTCCTCTCAGGCACCTCTTGCGGTTATGCTAAACCTAATGGAACCTGATCCTCAGCCTTCACTTGTTGACAAGTGAGGCATCAATAAATAAACATTATCATTGCTTTCATCATCCCATGCCACTAGTGGTGACGTCAGAAATCCTACTAAATAATTATCACACAAGGATGCACCTATTGAGGGGACGAATGAAACTCCCTCAACTGCTCCTTCTGTAGAGCCACCGGTACCATGGTACATCATCTAAAGTGTATGATGTTCTCCCCTCCTTCATGAAATCTATCAGGTGACTGTCATGTGTATATCTAAATTTTTTGAACCCTGCAGTCAATGTCCCATAGTTGGGCCTCATGAACACACTGATGGAGTGGGGGTGAGTATCATAGACTAGAGGTATGATTCTCCATCTATATCAATGAATGATATCTGCAACGCATTAGCTGTTTTGTATCCTCACTCAGCAGTTGTAGAGCATACATTTAATTAAGTGCATCTGCTACCACGTTCCCCTTCCCATTGGTATAGACTATCTAAATGTCATAGTCCTAGTGGAAATCTATCCATCACTATTGTCTCAGGTTTAGGTCCTTTTGTGAGTAGATATACCTGAGACTCTTGTGATCAGAGTAAACTATAAAATGTTCACCAATCATGTAATGTCTCCACATAATCAAGGTGAAGACCACAACTACTAATTCCATTTCATGGGTTGCATAGTTCTTCTCATGATGTCTCAGCTTTCTCTAACCATAAGAGATCATTGCTCGCTTCTATATCAGGACACTCCCAAGTCCAGTTCCTAATGCGTCACAGTAAGCTACATACCCAAAGCCCTGTTTTGGTAGCCTCAAGATGAGGGAATTCCTCAATCTCTCTAGCAGATCATAAAAACTATGCTGGAATCTCTCTGTCTATATGAAGGGTTTCCTCTTATTCGTCAATGCTAACAATAGTATCGTATCTTTGGAAAAATTAAGCACAAATATCCCGTAGTATCCAACCAACCCCAAGAAACTCTGCACCTATGTTCTAGTGGATAGTTTCCATACTGACATCTGAATTCCATCTTTTTCACATCTGCATCTCATACCATGAGCAGATGATAGACTGATCTGAGTTTTATCTTCAAAAACCAAGGATCTCCCTTCAATTGATCGAAAAGATCCTCAATCCTTAGTAGTGGACACTTGTTCTTCATGGTTAGCTTGATCAGGTGCTGGTACTCCACAAAGAGTCTCAGACTCCCATCTTACGTCTTGGCAAACAAAATCTGGGCTACCCATAGAGAAACACTGGTCCTTATGATCCCTTTCCTCTATAAGTCCTCCAACTATACATGTAACTCACGAAGCTCCGCAGGAGCCATCCGATATACTAGTGTAGATATTAGTGTCATCCTGAGGTACATGTCAGTGTAAAAATTATACCACCTTCAATGAAAGTAGTCCCAAAACATCTTCTTTAAAGACATCAGCATATTGGTCCACCAAAAAAGGATAGCTCAGACTCTCAATATCAACTACCTCGAGGGTAAGACTAGCAAACTAATGTGTGATTGCATGCACCCTCCTCTAGGGTAGTCAATCCTATTCAGAAAAGGTTCTCATCTTGTTAGTGAATGAAAACATGGTCCCATCCTCACAGACACATCGCACTTTACGTATAATACATTCAATATGGGCATGGACTGTGGATAACTTGTCCAAAACCAAGAAAATTTCATAAAGCCTCGACGCAGCTTCTAGAAGATCTCATCCCAAACTCTCACCTCCAAGAGTAAGCTCACACATCCATCACCAGTGTGTAATCTTCAAATCCCCTCTTGTAGAAGCCTCTTTTCTTAATGATCGATCCATCTTCTCCACCAGAATCTCTGAGCTCCGAATGATGGTCTTGTAAATAAAAGAGTGATTGGAACCTGTGTCTATAAGTACTACAGCTAAGGTTTAATAGACATAGATTGTACCTATAATTATCTCCATAGTTTTTTGGACGTAGGCCTCATCTAACTAGAGTAGAGCTTGTCTATGTCCACCTACTCCATGTGGTCGGGGTGGACCACCTCGAGGTGGTGGAGGTAGAACTTCAAATCGCCTCCCACCTCCTCTTGCATGGCCATCTCCTCTTCCATGTTTTCCATCTACCTACAGACATCCCTAATAAAATCATTACCCTTACCTCAGTTGTCCCTCGACCATAGGATGGTCGTCCGTACGGTGGGTCGGGTAGTCGCAAGCCATGCGACCCTGCCCGCCGCACGAGTAGCTCTACATGCTCCTAATCTTCCATCCTTTGTCCCGTGAAACCTGCTCCACTGACCATGTATCCCAATGGAATACACCAGAATGTATTTCCCACATGGGCCACTATGTCATCCAACTACTTCTTGTTGTAGATGACTCAACTACCTTGTGTATGATTGTAGGTCTCACAGTCGGTGCCTGCTCTTCTAGGAAGCTCTCCACCAAAAGTGCTCGCTCTAGCACCCATGCCTGCGTTAGAATGCTGAGTGATATCATCAATTATCTGATATATGTTGGAGACCCTGCTCAATGGTATGGGCCCAGATGAAAGAGTATCGTACCCTGTCGGTGGGTTAGCAGGATAGATCAGTGAACCTCACCGAGTATTGTGCCACTGTCATGTTGCCCTACTGTAAGTGTAGAAGCTCTTTTATACGCACTGAGCATAGACTCTCTAGGATAAACTCTACCCTGAAAAGGCTCTTTAAGTCCTCCCAGATGATGGTCACCTCGTCATGTGTCTATATAATCATGCTCCACTGTCTTATAGCTTCTCTAGGGAAGAGACTGGCAGCTAGGATCACCATCTAATCAGCTGGTGTCCCAACTATTATAAAAACTCTAGCCACAGCCTCCAACCTGTCCTCAGTCTCCAACGAATCGGGCTCGTCTTGGAACCTTGGTGACCTTGACTACTGGAACACAAGAAACATTCATAGTTGATGAGAATCCTCTACTAGTGGGGCTAGTGTCAACATCTACCCTACAGGTAGTGGTGCTACTCGTACACCACCCGAAGGTGCTAACTACGTAAGAGAGCCCTGAACTGAGGACTCATCAATCGGTGGGCCTTCATCGCATACACTCTCAGGAATAATAGATTGCTATCTATGTGGATGCATCTTGAAGGAAAAAATATGTTCCATGGTCAATACATTATTCCTGGCGAGCTGACTCAATGATATCACAAGAAAACATTTAAAAAACACGTGCAATCAGTGTTTCTATGTACTGAGTTGGAAATCAAAATTCATGGCCCTGGTGTATGGATATGTTAGACACCACACCAACACTAGATTCCCAAAACATAAAATCAAACTCAAACCACTTAACACTATTTCCACATAGAAAAAATATTAGAGTCCATGTTCTACAATAGAACCGACTCCTCTAGTACCACTTAGTCATGACCCAACCCCCATTGCCCACACCGTGACTACCCCATGACTGCCTTCAATAAGCCAGGTGCAGGAGAAAATCACTAGAAAGGCATATCCCTAAAACAGGAAGGAATTTTTCTTTTAACCTTTCTAGACACACGGTGTAGGAACACAACAAGATGCAACCACGAAGTAAACTGCTATAGAAAAAGTTTGTTGAATGTAAAGGGGATGGATTACAAGCCCATATAAAAAGTAAAACTATGACTGGAATGTACAAATACAACTGAAAAGTGAAAATAGATTTTGGATCATCCACTACGGATCCTACCTGAAGGGTTGGTACATCTCATGACTAGTTGTCCCTGCATCACGTCATGCCAAATAGTCCGCCTCCCAGTAGCATCCAGTCATGGCTCCCTCAGCCTCAATCAATGATATTTGTCATCTGTATAAGACACAACAAGGAGCGGGTGTATCTTGTGAAGGGTTGAGTATAACAATACTCAGTAGGGACCACGATACCTCCATAGGTCTCCTAGAGTTCCAAAAAATAATACCACAATGAAAGACCTCAATCTCAAAGTAGGAACCAATTGAAATAAACTCTACTAAATTATATGCCCATACATATACAAAAGTTATCAAAACATACTCGTCTAATACACGAAGGAATAATAACACAAAGGTAACACCATGAATTTAGAAGTACCACACAAGTAAAACCACAAGGATTGAAGTACAACATAGGTAACACCCCGAAGACAACACCACAATGTTAGAAGTACAAAACATGTAACACCACGAAGACGACACTACGAAGGTATCAGTACCACATAGTTAACACCATGAAGATAGAAGTACCACATATTCAGACCAAAAAGGTGACACCATGAAGGTAAAAGACTCATCTCACTACCAGGTATTACTTATGTACAGAAGTACAGATGATTAGTCTTAAGCCAGATCATCTTATTCTGATATGAAGCACTACTGCTGACCTACAAAGGATCATTAGGTAATAACACCCGCTGACCCACATAAGATCGATATGTGATAACCAAAATATGATATCTGAGTACTGACCCACATAGGATCTGATTTTTTTTGACCCACATTACATCTATAGATGCTGACCCACATAGGATTTATGTTTTTTATTCACGTTAAAACATGCCACAAGATTCCTTGCACCCGGTGCGCACAAGTTACATAGAATCGACCCCTCGAGATATCATTTGTAGCCTGAATTCCACAAATCTCCAAAAAGTACTAACAAAAAATATCTACATGTCATGAGGGTTCCAACACGATAGACGGTGCGTCAATCGGATGCCCAGTTTGTGAGTTATAAGCGTTTTAGTTCTGAGGGACCAGTTGGATTCGAGTTCAATCCAACCCGACCTTACTCAAAAATTTCAAATACTCAAGTGGATTATACTAAAAGTACTGTCTTGGTCCAAGGATACCAAATCCATAGACAATTCGTCAAACTAACATTTAATTCTCAATATGTGGCCCTTTAAGTGTTTGTGGGTCCGGTTGGGACCGGATCTTGGTTGACCTAATCGTCCAACCCGACCTGGCATGACCGACCCGACCCGACCCGGCTTGGGACAACCCGACCCAACTTGGGTTGACATGACCTAGTTACGGTCCAACCAGGCTCGGCTAGGCTACGGCGGGCTCGGCCCGCTAGGTCGCGGTCCGGCCCTACCCACAATGGGGGCAGCTTGACCCACAATGGGGCGGCCATGCCCGCAATGGGGCGGCCCGATCCGTAATGGGGCACCCCAATCCACAAGGGGGAGCGTCCCTCCGGTCCAGCCCACTATGGGATCCATCCAAGACATCTCATGGAGTGAAACCCCTGGTCTCTTGAATTACATAGAGGTCGTTCGACTTATGAAGCAGCGGCACCACGTGGGTGTTGCCCGGTTGCCGCAGAACCCACCGGAGGTGGGGGTTCCTCCTCTACTGCGGCTTCAACCATGGAACCTTGGTCACTGTAGGTGTGCGAAGACACGACATACCTCCTCTATGGTTGGATGGTGTCGGCCACCCTACTGACCATTGGGAATTAGTGTTTCGGCCTGCTATTGCGGCGCGCAACGGCGCTCCACATCAATCGTAGCTGATATGTCCCATTGTGCCAGTGATCTTTCAGGGAGAACACAAGGGTAGAAAGGTAGGAGAGGGTCCAGGCTGAGTTTGTTTGTATTTCACCCTCCTTGTTAGCTTGTAATCATGAGGGAGGATTAAAGAATTCAATAATCACTCGAATTAAATAGAAAAAAAATCACTGCCTCAAGAACGATGCAGAATGCCTGAGATCGAGGATGTGTCGGCGTTATCCTTTTTCACAATAGGCTTCCAATGATGTCACTCATACATCGTCATTTGGTTTGTGGTTTGGTGTATCCCATCACCTCGCTCTCGAATTGGCTCCATCCTCTAAGGGTTTGGCATCTCGGTACATTTTCAACACTTCATTGTGTGGTGTAGCAATACAGATACCTCTCCCCAAGCTCTATATAAATTGGAGAGGGGGAGGGTCTCTAACTCTCATGATATTTATGAGGGTTCATTAATTTGGAAAATTCTTTGTTCCCAATGATGACATTTCCTAGGATTTTAAATGTCAAGCGATTTAATGTCTTGATACGTTGTTGCCTCCACATTTTTGCTTGTCTGTTGGAGGTAAAGGAAGAATAAAATATCAAAATTTACATTATTTATTCTTTTATAAAAAGTCTAAAATTTAACTTTTTCACCAGAACTACTGTGGTTGACATGAAGCCTCCCTTATGTGAATCTCGGTGTGGGGGATTTCGATATTTCCCTCATATTTTTAATCTGAGCACCCATTCAAAAGTTGGAAAATGCCGCTCGCACGTTTACTAAATGTACCTTCAAAAAAATTCATAAATTTATTCCGAGCACACCAAACCTCAGAATCATGCACCGTCAGTTTTTGTATACTCATAATAATTCCATATAATTCAAAAATTCAACATGGAAAATGATGTGTTTTAACATAAACCTATTTTAACAATAACCTCAACAAAAATAATTACAAATTTTTCGATTCGTTAAAAAAATTATGTTTAAAAAATTATGTAATATTAATATTGATAATAAAAAATATGGAATATATTTATAAAATTTCAATTAGATGAATTGGATTATTATAATTTAACTGTAAACCCACAGTTCTGATGAAATATTTAGTTTCCAAAAAATAGTTTTCATTTGTGTGTAATTATTCTATATAAAAGTTGAATAGGAAATTCATTCCTATAAAAAGTTAGAATAAATTTTTATATTTTAATAACATAACTTTTCATACCATGTGAAAACAGAACGATACATGTAAAATCTGGATATAAATGGTAGTTTTAAATAAAATATACATTTTTAACTATTCATTTAAAAAATTAAATTATTCAGAAATTCCCAATCAAGAACTCTGTGTTAATTTTGAAATTTTAACTCCAAAAATAAAAATAATTTTGTTAAATACTTTTCCAAAAGGGGAAAATAAATTATATTCCAGAAAAAATTCATTTATTGAGAAAAATCTATTTTTGAAGCCTACAAAATCAATAGAATAAATTATATATATATATATATATATATATAATATCTAATGCCTGAATACAAATTTTTTATAATGAGGTTACTCCAATTCATACTATAAAGTTTATAATCTATGTAATAATGGACTTATTTAGAAAATAGTATTTATATTATATCACTAATACTTAAAACAAGATGTTGGGTGTAACATGTCCTATAAAAAATTTAAATTTATTTGAAAAAATTTACATTTCATAAAAAAACCATGTAATATTCTACATCCATTTAAATTAAATTTTCCCTCCAAACAACATCACATTGACACAATATAATTAGGATACATATTCCTTAGAATATCCTATATTTTTTATGTAGCTTAGTTAAATGCATGGGTTTTCATCAAAACTATTACCAGGTTTGAGGGCTTGTTTCATAGACATTTAACACTACCATACATAATCACCATATGTTTTTCTTTAATGTTATGATCTTGATGTAGTAGAACGACTTATTATTTCAATATGTGTATAATATGTGGTTTGAAATTATTTAATAGGGATGTGTGTAACACATCATGGAATTAACAGAAGTTTAGTGGGAGCATTATGTGTAAAGTAACAGTCCCTAGTAGATAATGATTATTGGAGTGACTAGTATACCTAGGGATCAACTATCCAATCCTTCAGAATTTCAGGACCATGTTCTATGAGAAAATTAGTTGTTATATCTAATCAGAAAATATGAACTCCAAATCACACTAACGATTTGCAGCACAAAATTTATATTGTCTCTGATATACATTATTCTTTTAAATGAATCTGACTGTCTCAAAAAAATTAATATCTATATCATGTTACAATAACATTATTTCTCTATATTTTTTCCATAATGTTGGATTAATTAAAATTATTTCATATATTGCTTCAATAGAAGCTGTCTTAATTCATTAGTTAAAGTTATTTTTTCTGATAAAATTAAACATGAGGATGGTGATGATTCTATACAAAATTGGAATCCATAAAAAACTCCTCATCATAACCCCTTTGTTTTTGAATGGTTATCGTAGGATGATTTTATATATGATTATGATACATAGTGATGAATCATTTCTCCATATCTAGAGAATACATATGAGTTCTCATTAACATCTAGGTAAATCAAATATCTTGATCATATACAATAGAATTTTGTACCACATAAAAACATAATACTTCATTAATGATTAATCTATCAAGATTATCAAAATGAAACTATATACAATATAAATGTTATGTGATGAAATCCTAAGAAGATCAACTATTACACATATATCAGTACCCCTTTAGATTTTTTTGGGAGTGTAATGTCAATATACAAGGTTATTGTATTTTATTTCCATTTTGGTATGGGTAATGGTTGTAACATCCCCTTATATTTTTTACACTGAGAATTAAATGGATTATATTCCTTGAATCAAGATGTATACTATGACATCACACCTTTGTATCACATAATCATTCATTACATTATACAAAACTGAGGATCATTAATGTTTAGTGTCTTGGAAACCAAGAACATAATACATAAAAACATAAAACATTCTTCTTAAACACTTTAAAGGCTTCTTCATTAGTTCATCCTAAGTTCATTACAACATCTCATAACCTGGGAGAATACATCAATGGAAAGGGTTAGCATAAGGCGAAGTAAAACAAACAAGGGAATAATTTTACATGTGAACTTGAGATACATCAAAAAGTCATGAAAAATAACATTAAGGCATGATAAAGAGATCATGGGTCATATCATAATAAAAATAACGTGTTTCATAACATGAAGATGAGGCTACAACATTTAACATAGACAATAATTTTCATTTCACCATGGTCCATCCCCAATGTGTCATTAAAAATTACCAAGGTAATTCACCAAGGTCTCGTTAAAAATGGTCATCTCTAGAGATTATGTCTTTACCCAATGCATTGGAGTGATATCAGGGCGCACCCTTAAATATTCCTTTATTATCATGTGAGCCAAATATATCATCATAAATCATTTCATAAACAACCCATATAGTATAAATGAAATGGATTGCATTTCATAGTCATCACATTTTAAAAACTGCTTTAAAGATGTGATCTTTATGTCACTTTAAACCCACAGAAAAAGGAAAGCGGGATTAATGTATGTAAGTTCCAGAATTATAATAGAACATTTTGATATATATATTTGAATACCCAAATAGAAGAAATAGAGTTGAGTATTAACGTAATAAAATAAAATAATTTGAGAAAAAAAGAGAGACATTAAAAGATGAAAATTATGTACCATAACGGCTATGTTATAGGGTTTTAGAAAATATTGGAAAGAAAGGGGACATGGGTCACCCACTCATAAATGATCCTTAAAACATCAAAGGGACATAATATAATGGATATAAGAACATGGTAATGATATTTGGAAGACGTACCATAACAAATGAAAAACATTGAATGAAGACAAAAATAAAAATTTCTTATGAAAATTCGGTATCCTAACAGCGTCACATAAAACATATAAAAAATGAATTGATGAGATCAAATAGGGTATCTCATCATATGAAAATAGATGATCAGTATGAGTGATATAGAGATCATACCCCAACATAAAAAAAAGGAATATGAATGACTTGACATGAAAATAGATCTTGAAAATGAGAAGGGTGAATGTATCTGAGGGCGGCTCGGCCAACATCGCACGAGTAGTAATTTCTATCAGTTTGAACTTTTTGCGAAGGCGATTCCATTCCAGCATTGCACGATGAATTTCGGCTTGGGTTTGGTCCAGAGCAAGGACCAGTGGTGCTACCTTCTTCCAAGTTCTGTTAGATGGGCTTCGATTGGCCCGAGACTATTGGATAAGGCCATCGTATCTTCTTTCTATACTAATTAACCAGGATGACATGTATTTGGGGAAATAATCGCAACATTTAGTTTCCAACGGTCATATTGACCAATGTTTATATAACTGTCGAAACCCAATAGTCTCATTTTAATTATACTCATGTTATCAAATGAAACAGCTTTTTTGAGAATAAAATAAAATAACACACAAAATTATGAAACAATATTTATTCAAAATTTCGAGTCATTACATTCTTCCTCCATTAAGAATTTGTGTCCTCGCAATTTTTAAAATTGGGGTTGGAAATTTCATTGAATGGCTAACATCAGAAAAGGAGTCAGTAGAACTATTACATTAAAAGAATAAAATTGAACTACAAATGTCACCCATGTTAACCCATACTAGGATTCCATGTAAGGAAACATTGATATGGAAGAGAAAAAAGGGTCATGTTATAATGGAGAGCGATAGAAAACATGATTAGGAGAAAGTTAACCACAAGAAAATCACAAACTTATGATATGTGTAAACGGTCTTTTATTAACCAGTAGGAAACGTAAACCAATAACATTTTTGTTTTACGTTCCTTTTAATAATTTTGAGGAATTAATTTACTATATAGAATAAAAACATAAGGAAATATACGTACCTTCAAGTAGAGTTTCATCCTTTAATAAGTTTCTACCAAAACTAATCTTTTATCTTAACGATGAGCATTCAAAAACACTTAGTCTCATCAAAAGCACACGAATCATATTCTAGAGAATCACATAATCCACAAAATATTAACTATCTATTTCTTCTATCTTTAAAGATTATCCCAAAAATAGAAAGGGTAAGATAAAACAACTCTTCAAAAAGAAATAACCCCATTTGAAGGGAAACTACTCTTAAATCTTCAAAATTCCACAGAACTACCCAAAGTTCATCATAGACCATTCCATAAATAATTGTCCTTAAAATTCCTCAAAATAAGCCTAAAAAATATTGAAACCCAAATATAAGAATGATTTCATAACATAGTCTTCCAATATCAACAATATAGTTCATCTCTAAACAACATAAACCATTCTTATCATCTTATAAAAAAAGTAACTAACCTTATCACATTTTCACCAATATAGGTTAATCATTTCCATATGTAACCTAAATTACCATAATTTCACCTTAAATTCATTGATTCTTCAAAATATATGGAAATATTTACTCCTCAAATAAAATACCACAGTAATCTATTTACCTTGACCATATAGGGTTCTCATAATAGTGAACGTCTTCCAAAATAATATTCATCTTTTAATCACCTAATCATTTTTTAATAAGAACAGCTTCACAACATCAACATGTGAAATATAACAATAGATATTTTTCTCAATGATATAATACCATCTTAGGTAGTTACTTGTTGTTCTTAAAAAACATTAAAGATATACTCATAGAAAACGATCTAAAATACAACATGACATAGACAATTATTGGGAAGAAGTTACATGTACTTCAGTCATCATGATCCATCTCACCATAGGACTTGCATTGTTCCCTTATCCATGATGATTTTTTATTCTCATCATTCTTATCATTCCTTCCATGAGAGCATTGCCTTGGATAATGTCCAAATTCTCCAGATTTACGACATTGAAAAGTATAAGGTACATTAGATTAAACCGTATCTCTATTCATCACATTATACATTTTTTTAAAGAAATTGGATACTTTATGCCCTATCACCCCACATAAAAATCTCCTGGTCCCATTGTGACATACCCTTGGTTCCTCATTCCACACCTTTTGCACAATGTAAATTGGGTCTTCTTTCCCTTATCAACATTATCCAATGAACCTCTTGGAGACTTCATCTTCTTCTTACTTGATGATTTTGGGCATTCAACTAGGTAACAATTATTAATTGTTATTTTTGATAGCTGGTTTGGAATAATCACAATTTGTTCAACTTTTTCTCTCGTCATCTCTGTCATATTAATAGGGAAATCGTCACATTTACTATCACATTGGTTTGTGGGACATTTCTTCTATTTCCCGCCATTAACTAAGAATATAATGTATATTTAGGGGGCTTAAATACTTATCCAATAATCCTGAAAAGGAATCTTAAAGCATAGAAGGATATACTTGTAGAATAAAAGTATACCCTAACTTGTGATCCCCTAGGTTCCAATCTAGGTTATACATTATCATATATTCTTATTTAAATCATTATTTTATTTTATCTTTGTCCCTCTTAAAATGGTTCATACAAAGCTTATTAATTTACCAAAGCATATCCCCCGGAAGTGTAAAACCAAGAGTGCAACAAGGCCCGTTGTCAAGCACCAGGTTACCCCGAGTCAAGCCCAAAACAACTTTTCAGATTTTCCCTCCTAGGAACATCTCTGCCAAAGCCACATCTAGTTTATCGTATCTAGATAGGTATTTATTTGTTTGTAACCCACTTACTCAATACTCATCAAAATACAATGAAGATTTCCTATATTTAAAATTTAATATGGGGTTATTTCTAAAGTTTTCATATCCTAATTTCCTAAAATAACAAAACCATCCTTCGATACCAAATATGAAATCCCACCATCTTATCACATAAACGTTCTTTACATTATACAAAACTGAGGATCATTCATGTTTAGTGACTTGGAAACCATGAAATTAATACATAACTACGTAAAACATTCTTCTTCAACAATTTGAGGGCTTATTCATTTTTTAATCCTAAGATCATTACAATATCTCATAACCTGGGAGCATACATCAATGGAAAGGTTGAGCAGAAGGCCCAGTAAGGGAAACAAGGGAAACATTTTACATGTGATCTTGAGATACATCAAAAAGTCATGAAAAATAACTTTAAGGCATGAGAAATATATCGTGTGGAATATCATAATAAAAATAACGTGTTTTATAGCATGAATATGTGGAAACTACATTTAACATTGACAATAATTTCCGTTTCACCACGGTCTATCCCCAATGTGTCAATAAAAATTACCATGGTAATTCAACAAGGTGTCGTTAAAAATGGTCATCTCTAGAGATTAAGTCTTTACCCAATGCATTGGAGCACTTTCAGGGTGCAACCTTAAAATTTCATTTCTTATCATGTGATACACATATATCATGATCAATCATTTATTAAAAAACCCATATAGAATAAAAGAAATGGGTTTCATTTCATAGTCATCACATTTTAAAAACTACTTTAAAGGTGTGATCTTTATGTCACTTTAAACCCACGGAAAATGGAATGCGGGTTTTATGTATGTAAGTACAAGAATTAAAATAGAAAATTTTGATATATATGTGAATACCCATATAGAATAAAGATCTTCGAGTATTCACTTAATAAAATAAATGAATTTGAAAAAAAGAGAGAGACTTTTTGAGACGAAAATTCTGTAGCATAACGTCTATGTTATAGGGTTTTATAAAATATTGAAAAGAAAGGGGACATGGGTCACCCACTAATAAATGATACATAAAAAACTATAGAGAAATAATATATAGGATATAAGAAGATGGTAATTAAATTTTTAAGACATACCATATGAAATGAAAAACATGGAAGGAAGATAAAAATAAGATTTCTCTTATGAAAATTCGGAAGCCTAATGGCATCACATAAAACTTCAAATAAAGGAATTAATGAGGACAACTAGGGCCTCTCATAATATGAACACAAAAGATCAGTATGATAGATATAGAGATCATACCCCAACATAATAAAAAGTAACATGAAAGACTTGACCTAAAAATAGATCTTGAAAACGTGAAGGGTGGAAGAATCCCTTACAAATTCGGCAGCCTAACGGCGCCACTTATACATTATTAAAACGAATTTATTAGGAAATTATGGGGTCTCTCATCATATTAACATGAAGGTAACATTAGGATGAATATAAAATAACATCCCCAACATAAGAACATGGAGCGTAAAAGAAATGACATAAAAGAGATTACTTGGAACGAAAGAGTGAGGTAGGATCCCTTACCTTAAAATGTATCCCTTAAAACTCGATGGTTGGGACCTTGAGGGCTTGGGGGAACCTTGGGAAGACTCCTTGTGAAGTAAGGAGACCAGAACTTCGTTGAGGATGATTTTTGGAATGGAAAGAATGAGATAATGGCTTGGTATTTATAGGGGAAGTGAGGGGACAAGGCATTAATGGCCAAGGGACACCACATTGGTGGTATTGGAAAAACAAGTGGTATTTCCTCATGGTATTGGCCAATTGGGACACCTCATACCATATCATACTATTCATATGTCGAACATCCCTTAAAATATCTCATGACTTCATAATGAAGCAGTTATGATGTCATTAAACATAACGGAACCGTAAAACTGAATTTTTACTATTCACTAAAAATTCAATTTTTTCTGAAAACTCCCAAAAATTTACTTTAAAATAATATCAATGCTCTGAATTAAAAAAATATACTCCATTTTATAAAAATAATTTTCTAAATATTTTTATTTTAATTTTTAAAAAAAAACACTATTCATCGAAAAATCATTTTTTGAGAAAAATCCCTAAAAAATACCTTATCATAATATCGATGCACTGAATTCAAAAATAAACTACATTTTATGAAAATAATTTTCTAAATACGTTTAATTTAATTTTCATTTAAAAACACTATTCATCTGAAAAAAATAATTCGAGAATAATAATTTATGAAACATTTATTTACCCTTTTTATTGAATCGCATTACTTAATCAAGGTGCCTAAATTATATTAATACTTTTTTAGTGAGATTACTAATCCATTTGGTCACATTACTAATCATAAGCGAAAAATAACTATTCATAAATAACTATTCGCCAAAATGAAGTTGATCTTATTAGACTCTAAATTTCTTACTGAACACATTTGCAGAAGACCATTTTTTGAAAATGATTACACATCATGATTTTTTTAAGGTTTATATAAATATTTTAAAATATCCCATTTTTCTGGAATTCATCAATAACACACATCCTATATTTTTATAGACATTTTAAAATTCACAAACTTCACCATAAGAATAAAACACAATTTTATTTATCTCAAAGGATTATACAAAGCAGGTACTGTCTCCTTACATAGCCCCTTATAACCCTAGCATAGGACCCAAGTGTAAGGTGTGCTACGGTCAGATAATATGAGGGCGGCTTGGGCAACATCGCACGAGTAGTAATTTCTATCAGTTTGAACTTCTCGCGAAGGAGATTCAGTTCTAACTTCACACGATGAAGTTCGTCTTCGGTTTGGTCCAGAGCAAAGCCCAGTGGTGCTACCTAATTCCCATGTTCTGTTAGATGGGCTTTGATTGGCCTGATACTACTGGATGAGGACAACTAATCATCTTTCTATATTAATTAACCAAGATCACATGTATTTAGAGACAATAATCGCAACATTTAGTCTCCAAAGGTCATATTGACCAATGTTCATATGACCATCGAAACCAAAATATCTCATTTTAATTATACTCATGTTATCAAGTGAAACATTTTTGTTGAGTATAAAATAAAATAACACACAAAATTAGGAAATAAGATATATTAAAAATTTCTTGTTGTTACATTCTTCCCCCCTTAAGAAATTGCGTCCTCACAATTTTTAATATTGTGCTTGGAAATATCATTTAATGTCCCACATCGGAAAAGAAGTCAGTAAAACTATTATTTTAGAAGAATGAAAGGGAAGTGCAAAGGTCACATGAGTTAACCCATACTAGGATTCCATGTAGGGAAACATGGATATGGAAGAGAAAAAAAGTGTCATGTTCTGATGGATAGTGATAGAAAAGATGATTAGGAGAAAGTTAACGACAATACAATCACAAACTTATGATGTGTGTAAATGGTATTTGATTACCCAGTAGGAAACATAAACCAACAATGTTTTTGTTTTACGTTCCTTTTCATAATATTGAGGAATTCATTTACTATGTAGAATAAAAAAATTAGGAAATATAACTACCTTAAAGTAGAGTTTCATCCTTTAATATGTTTCTACCAAAACTAATCTTTTCTCCTAAGGATGAGCATTCAAAAACACTTAGTCGCATCAAAAGCATAAGAAAAATCTTCAAGAGAATCACATAAACCACAATAGATTAACTATCTATTTCTTCTATCTTTAAAAATTGTCCCAAAAACCTAAAGGGTAAGATAAATCAACTCTTCAAAAAGAAAGAACCCCATAGGAAGGGAAACTACTTTTAAATCATCAAAATTCCACGGTACTGCCCAAAGTTCACCATAGACCATTCCATAACTATCTGTCCGTAAAATTACTCAAAATAAACTAAACAAATATTGAAACCCAAATATAAGAATGATTTCATAACATAGTCTTCCAAGATAAAATTTAACGTTCATTTCTAAACAACAACAACCATTCTTATCGTCTTATAACAAAAGTAACTAACCTAATCAAATTTTCCCCAATATTGGTTAATCAACCCCATAAGTAACCTAAATTACCATAAGTTCACCTTAAATTCATTTATTATTTAAAATATATTTCAACCTTTACTCCTAAAAGAAAATACCATAGTAATATATTTACCTTGATCATGTAGGGTTCTCAAAATAGTGAACGTCTTCCAAAATTATATTTATCTTTTAATCACCTTATCATTTTTTAAGAAGAACAGCTTCACAACATCAACATGTGATACATAACAATAGATATTTTCCTTAATGATATAAAACCATCTTAGGTAGTGACTTGATGTTATTAGAAAACATTAATTATATACTCATCGAGAATGAACTAAAATACAACATGACATAGACAATTATTGTGAAGAAGTTACATGTACTTCAGTCATCATGATCCATCTCAAAATAGGGCTTGCATTTTTCCCTTGTCCATGAAGATTGTTGATGCTCTCCATGCTTCTCATTCCTTCCATGAGAGAATTTCCTTGGATAATGTCCAACTTCTCCACATTTACGTCATTAAAAAGTATAAGGTACATTAGATTGAACATTATCTCTATTCTTCACATTATCCTTTTTTTAACAAAATTGGATACTTTATGCCCTATCCCCACACACTTAAAACATCTCCTGGTTCCACTATGACATACCCTTGGAACCTCTTTCAACACATGTTGCACAAAGGAAATTGGGTCGTCGTTCCCTTATCAACTTTATCCAATGAACATCCTTGAGACTTCATCTTCTTCTTCCTTGCTGATTTTGGGCATTTAACTAGGTACCAATTTTTAAATGTGATTTTTGATTGCTTTCTTGGCATAATCACAATATGTTCAACTTGATCTATCGTCATCTCTGTCATTTTAATAGGGAAAATCATCACATTTCCTATCACATTGGTTGTTGGGACATGTTCTCCTATTTCCCACCATTAACTAAGAAAATAATGTATAATTAGGGTTCATTAATACTTAGACAATAATCATGAAAAGGAAACTTAAATCATAGAAGGATAAACTTGTAGAAGAAAAGTATACCCTAACTTGTGATCCCCTAGGTTCCAATCTAGGATATCCATGATCATATATTCTTATGTGAATCATTATTTTATTATGTCATTGTCCCTTTAATAATTGTTATTTCAAATCTTATTAATTTACTAAAGCATATCCCCCGAGATTTTCAAACCAAGAGTGCTGCAAGGCCTGTTGTCATGCACCAGGTTACCCCGGGTCAAGCTCGAAACAACTTGTCATAGTTTTCACTCCTCGGAACATCGGTTCCAGAGCCACCTCTACATGTTCGTACCCAGACATGGATTTATTTGTTAGGAACCCACTTTCTCAATACTCACCAAAATACCATGAATATTTTCTATATTTAGACTTTTATAAAGGGTTATTCCTAAAGTTCTTATATCCTATTTTATAAAAATAACTAATCCATCCTTTGATTCCAAATATGACATCCCTCGTTTTTATCACATAAAATATCTTTACATTATAAAAAACTGAGGATCATTAAGGTTTAGTGTCTTGGAAACCAGGAAATTAATATATGAATTCATAAAATATTATTTTTAAAGACATTAAAGGATTCTACATTTGATTATCATAATTTCATTACATAATCTCATATCTTGGGAGTATACATCAAAGGAAAGGGTGCGCAGAAGGCCAAGTAAGGGAAACAAGGGAAACATTTTACATGTGAACTTTAGATACATAAAAAAGTCATGAAAAATAAATTTAAGGAATGAGAAAGAGATCACGTGGCATATCATAATAAAAATAACATGTCTAATAACATGAAGATGTGGATAAAATATTTAACATAGACAATCATTTTCGTTTCACCAAGGTCCATCCCCAAGGTGTCAATACAAATTACCATGGTTATTCACCAAGGTGTCGTTAAAAATGGTCATCTCTAGAGATTATGTCTTTACCGAATGCATTGGAGAGATATCAGGGAACACCCTTAAATTTTAATTTATTATCATGTGGTCCACATATATCATTATCAAACATTTCATAAACAACACATATAGAATAAAATAAATGGGTTTCATTTCTTATCCATTAAATTTTAAAAACTGCTTTAATGATGTGGTCTTTATGTCACTTTAAACCCACGAAAAAAGGAATTCTGGTTTCATGTATGTATGTCCAAGAATTAAAATAGAAAATTTAGATATATATGTGAATACCCATATTGAAGAATGATATTTGAGTATTCACTTAATAAAATAAATGAATTTGAGAAAAAGAGAGAGACATTTTGAGATGAAAATTTTGCAGCATAACAACTATGTTATAGGGTTTTATAAAATATTGAAAAGAAATGGGACATGGGTCACCCACCCATAAATTATCCATAAAACATTATAGAGATAGAATATAAAGGATATAAGAACATGGTAATGAAATTTGGAAGACATACCATATGAAATGAAACACATGGAAGGAAGACAAAAATAAGATTTCTCTTATGAAAATTCGGCAGCCTAATGGCGTCACTTAAAACATCAAAGAAATAACGTGAAGAGATAAAATAGGGTCTCTCATAATATGAAAATAAAAGATTAGTATGATAGATATAGAGAACATACCCCAACATAATAAAAAGGAACATGAAAGACTTGACATTTAAATAGATCTTGAAAACGTGAAGGGTGAAAGAATCCCTTAAAAATTCGACAGCCTAACGGCACCACTTAAACATTATTAAAACGAATTGATGAGTAAAATATGGGGTATCTCATAATATGAACATGAAAAGGATATTAGGATTAATATAAAATAACATCCCCAACATAATAACATGGTGCATAAAATAAATGACATAAAGGAGATTACTTGGAAAGAAAGAGAGAGGTAGGATCCCTTACCTAAAAACGCAACTCATAAGACTCGAAGTTTGGGACCTTGAGGGCATGGGGGAACCTTGGGAAGACTCATTAGGAGGTAAGAAGATCAGAAGAACGTTGGAGATGATTTTTGGAATGGAATGGGTGAGAGAATGGCTTGGTATTTATATGGGAAGTGAGGGGACAAGGCATTAATGGCCATGGGACACCTCATTTGTGGTATTGGAAAAACAAGTGGTATTTCCTCATGGTATTGGCCACTTGGGAGACCTCATACATTATCTTAATATTCATAATTCTACCATCCCTTAAAATATTTCATGACATCATCATGATGCAGTTATGATGTCATTAAACATACCGAAACCCTAAAACTGTATTTTTACTATTCATTGAAAAATCAATTTTTTTAGAAAACTCGCAAAAATATACCTTAACATAATATCAATGCTCTGAATTCAATAATAAACTCCATTTAATAAAAATATTTTTCGAAATATTTTTAATATAATTTTTAAATGAAAACACTATTCACTGAAAATTCATTTTTTCAGAAAAATCCCCAAAAATTACCTTCACATAATATCGGTGCTCTGAATTCAAAAATAAACTCCATTTTATAATAATATTTTTCTAAATATTTTTAATTTAATTATTAATTAAAAAACAATATTCTCCAAAAAAACTAATACTTGACTAATAATTTATGAAACAGTTATTTACCAATTTTATTGAATCACATTACTTAATCAAGGTTCCTATATTATATTAATATTTTCTTTTAGTGAGATTACTAATCCATTTGGTCACATTACTAATCATAAGCGTGAAATCAGTATTCATAAAACACTATTTACAAAAAATGAAGTTGATTTTATTAGACTCTAAATTTTTTACTGAACACATTTGCTGAAGACCATTTTTTAAAAATCATTACACATCATGTTTTATTTAAGGTTTACATAAATATTTCAAAATATAACTTTTTCCGAAATTCATCAATAATACACATCCTACATTTATCCAGACATTTGAAAATTTACAAAATTTACCATAAGTAGAAAACATAATTTTATTTATCTCAAAGGATTACACAAAGTAGTTATGGTACCCTTACATAGCACCTTATAACCCCAGCATAGGGCCTAAGTGTATGGTGTGATAAGGTGAGAGAATCTGAGGTCGTCTCGGCCAACATTGTAGAAGTAGTAATTTCTATCAGTTTGAATTTCTCTCTAAGGCGATTCTGTTCTAGCTTCACACGATGAAATTTGTCTTGGGATTGGTTTCGAGCAAGGCCTAGTGGTGCTACCTCCTTCCCATGTTCTGTTAGATGGGCTTCGATTGGCCCGATACTACTGGATGAGGCCATCAAATATTCTTTCTACATTAATTAACCAAGATCACCAGTATTTAGAGACAATAAATGCAACATTTAGTTTCTAACGGTCATATTGAAAAATGGTCATATAACTGTCGAAACACAGTGGTCTCATTTTAATTATACTCATGTAATCAAATTAAACAGTTTTGATGAGTATAAAATAAAATAACGCACAAAATTAGGAAACAAGGTTTATTCAAAATTTCGGGTCGTTACACTCTTCCCCCCTTAAGAAATTGCACCCTCGCAATTTTCAAAATTGGGCATGGAAATTTCATTGAATGTCCCACATCAGAAAAGGAGTCAGTAAAACTATTATTTTTAAAGAATGAAAGGGAAGTATAGAGGTCTCCCAAGTTAACCCATACCAGGATTCCATGTAGGGAAACCTAGATATGGAAGAGAAAAAAAGGGTCATGTTCTGATGGAGAGTGATAGAAAATATGATTAGGAGAATGTTACCCACAATAAAATCACAAACTTATGATGTGTGTAAACAGACATTGATTACCCAATAGGAAATGTAAACCAAGAAATTTTTTGTTTTACGTTCCTTTTCATCATTTTGAGGAATTCATTTACTACATAGAATCAAAACATAAGGAAATTTACCTACCTTCATGTAGAGTTTTATTCTTTAATAAGTATCTACTAAAACTAATCTTTTCTCCTAACGATGAGCATTAAAAAACACTTAGTCACATCAAAAGCACAAAATTCATCTTCTAGAGAATCACATAATCCACAAAATATTAACTATCTATTTCTTCTATCTTTAAACATCATCCCAAAAACATAAAGGGTAAGATTAATCAACTCTTCAAAAAGAAAGAACCACATAGGAAAGGAAACTACTTTTAAATCTTCAAAATTCCACGGTACAACCCAAAGTTCATCATAGACCATTCCATAAATAACTGTCCTTAAAATTCCTCAAAATAAGCTAAACAAAGATTGACACCCAAATATAAGAATGATTTCATTACATAGTCTTCCAAGATAAACTTTATCGTTCACGTCAAAACAATATCAACCATTCTTATTGTCTTATAACAAAAGAAACTAAACTAGTAACATTTTCCCCAAGATAAGTTTATAATTTCCATATGTAACGAAAATTATCATTAGTTCACCTTAAATTCATTAATTCTTTAAAATATAAGTCAAACATTACTCCTCAAATAAAATACCATAGTAATCTATTTACCTTGATCATATAGGATTCTCAAAAACAGTGAACGTCTTCCAAAATAATATTCATCTTTTAATCACCTAATCATTTTTTTAAGAAGAACAGATTCACAACATCAACATGTGATACATAACAATAGATATTTTACTTAATGATATAAACCCATCAGAGGTAGTGACTTCATGTTATTAGAAAACATTAAAGATATACTCATAGAGAATGAACTAAAATACAACATGACATAGACAATTATTGTGATGAAGTTACATGTACTTCAGTCATCATGATCCATCTCACCATAGGACTTGCATTGTTCTCTTCTCCTTGAAGATTGTTTATGCTCATCATGATTCTCATTCCTTCTATGAGATCATTTCCTTGGATAATGTCCAACTTATCCACATTTACGTCATTGAAAAGTATAAGGTACATTAGATTGAAACTTATCTCTATTAATCACATTATCCATTTTTTATAACAATTGTCTACTTTATGCCCTATCACCCCACACTTAAAACATCTCCTGGAACCATTGTGACATACCCTTGGTGCCTCTTTCCACACTTTTTGTACAATGGAAATTGGGTCTTCTTTCCCTTATCAACTTTATCCAATGAACATCCATGAGACTTTTTCTTCTTCTTCCTTGATGATTTTGGGCATTGATCTAGGTACCAATTATTATTTGTGATTTTTGATAGCTGTTTTGGCGTAATCACAATATGTTCAACTTGATCGCTCGTCATCTTTGTCATATTAATAGGGAAATTGTCACATTTCCTATCAAATTGGTTTTTGTGCCATGTTTTTCTATTTCCCGCCATTAACTAAGAAAAGAAAGTATAATTAGGGGGCTTAAATACTTAGCCAATAATCATGAAAAAGAAACTTAATTCATGTATGGATAAACATGTAGATTAAAAGTATACCCTTGCTTGTAATCCCCAAGTTTCTAATCTTGGTTATCCATGATCATATATTCTTATGTGAATCTTTATTTTATTTTATCTTTGTCCCTTTAATAATGGTTCATACAAAGCTTATGAATTTACAAAGCATATCCCCCGGGAGTGTCAAACCAAGAGTGCAGCAAGACCCTTTTCCGTGCACCAGGTTACCCTGGCCCAGCTCGAAACAATTGTCCGAGTTTTCACTCCTAGGAACATCTGTGTCAGAGCCACCTCTACGTTTTCGTATCCAGACATGGATTTATTTGTTTGTAACCCACATACTCAATACTCACCAAAATACGAGGAAGATTTACTATTCTATAGGGTTATTCCTAAATTTATCATATCCTAATTTCCAAAAATAAGTAAACCATCCTTTGATACCAAATATGACATCCCGCCTTTTTATCACATAAAATTTCTTTTCATTATACAAAACTGAGGATCATTAAGGTTTAGTGTCTTGGAAAACCAGGATCTTAATAAATGAGTACATAAAAAATTCTTCTTAAACAAATGAAAGGCTTCGCCATTTGTTCATCCTAAGTTCATTATAACATCTCATAACCTGGGAGCATACATAAAAATATAGGGTGAGTAGAAGGCCCATTAAGGGAAACAAGGGAAACATTTTACATGTGAACTTGAGATACATCAAAAAGTCATGAAAAATAACTTTAACGCATGAGAAAGAGAACATGGGGCATATCATAAGAAAAATAACATGTTTCATAACTTGAAGATGTGGATACAACATTTAACATAGAAAATAATTTATGTTTCACCAAGTTCCATCCCCAATGTGTTAATAAAAATTACCATGGTTATTCACCAAGGTGTCGTTAAAAATAGTCATCTCTAGCGATTAAGTATTTACCCGATGCATTGGAGCGCTATCAGGGAGAACCCTTAAATTTTACTTTATTATAATGTGATACAAATATATAATCATCAATCATTTCATAAACAACCAATATGTTATAAAATAAATGGGTTTCATTTCATATTCATCACATTTTAAATAGTGCATTAAAGACATGATCCTTATGTCACATTAAACCCACAGAAAAAGGAATGATGGTTTAATGTATGTAAGTCCAAGAATTAAAATAGAACATTTTGATATATATTTGAATACCCATATATAATAATGATCTTTGTGTATTCACTTAATAAAATAAATGAATTTGAGAAAAAGATAGATACATTTTGAGACGAAAATTCTGCAGCATAATGGCTATGTTATAGGGTTTTAGAAAATATTGAAAAGAAAGGGGACATGGGTCACCCACTCATAAATAATCCATAAAATATTTGAGGGAAATAATATAAAGTATATAAGAACATGGTAATGAAATTTGGAAGACATTCCATATGAAATGAAAAACAATGAAGGAAGACAAAAATTAGATTTCTCTAATGAAAATTCAGCAGACTATGGTCATCACTTATAACATCGAAGAAATGAATTGGCGAGATCAAATAGGGTCTCTGATCATATGAACATAATAGATCAGTATGATAGATATAGAGATCATACCCCAAAATAATAAAAAGGAAATGAAATACATGACATGAAAATAGATCTTGAAAACGTGAAGGGTGAAAGAATCACTTAAAAATTTGGCAGCCTAATGGCGCCACTTAAACATTATTGAAACGACTGATGGGGGAAAGGGTGGGTATCTCATCATATGAAAATGAATAGGATAGTAGTATGAATATAAAAAAACATCCCCAACATAAGAACATAGAGCATAAAATAAATGACATAAAAGAGATTACTTAGAAAAAAGAGAGAGGTTTGATCCTTTACCTTAAAACGTAACTCTTAAAACTCGAAGGTTGGGACCTTGAGGGATTGGGGGAACCTTGGGAAGACACCTTGGGAGGTATGAAAACCAGAAATTCGTTGAGGATGATTTTTATAAGGGAAAGGTTGAGAGAATGGCTTGATTTTTATTGGGGATGTGAGGGGATAAGGCATACATGGCCAAGGGACACCTCATTGGTCATATTGGCAAAACAACTGGTATTTCCTCATGGTATTGGCCACATGGGAGACCTCATACCTTATATTACTATTCATAAGTCTACCATCTCTTAAAATATCTCATGACATCATCATGACGCAGTTATGATGTCATTGAACATACTGAAACCCTAAAACATTATTTGTTACTATTTTCTGAAAATTCAATTTTATCAGAAAACTCCCAAAAATTTACTTTAAAATAATATCAATTCTCTAAATACAAAAATAAACTCTTTTTTATAAAAATAAATTTCTAAATATTTTTAATTTAATTTTTATATAAAAACACGATTCGCCAAAAATTCATTTTTCAGAAAAATCCACAAAAATTACCTTAACATTATATCGATGCTCTGAATTCAAAAATAGACTCCATTTTATAAAAATAATTTTCTAAGTATTTTTACTTTAATTTTAAAATAAAAAACACAATTCACCCAAAAAAACTAATACTTGACTAATAATTTATGAAAGATTTATTTACCCATTTTATTGAACGACATTTCTTAATCAAGGTGCCAAAATTATATTAATACTTTCTTTTAGTGAGATTACTAATCCATTTGGTCACATTACTAATCATAAGCGTAAAATCACTATTCAAAATTCACTATTCACCAAAAATTAAGTTGATCTTATTAGACTCTAAATTTCTTACTGAATACAGTTGCATAAGAACATTTTTTGAAAATCATTACACATCATGAGTTATTTAAGGTTTACATAAATATTTTAAAATATACCTTTTTTCCGAAATTCATCAGTAATACACATCCTACATTAGTACAGACATTTGAATATTGAAAAACTTCACCAAAAGAAGAAAACCCAATTTTATTTATCTCAATGGATTACACTAAGTAGTTACGGTCTCCTTACATATCTCCTTATAACCCGAGCATAGGACCTAAGTGTAAGGTGTGTTAAGGTGAGAGAATATGAGGGCGGAATGTCCAACATTGCATGAGTAGTAATTTCTATCAGTTTGAACTTCTCACAAAGGGGATTCCGTTCTAGCTTCACATGATTATGTTTGGAATGGGTTTCGTCCATAGTAAAGCACAGTGATGCTACCTCCTTCTCAAGTTCTATTAGATGGGATTCGATTGGCCCTAGACTACTGGATGAGGCCATCAAATCTTCTTTCTATATTAATTAACCAATATCACATGTATTTAGAGATAATAATTGCAACATTTAGTTTCCAACGGTCATATAACTGTTGAAACCCAACGGTCTCATTTGAATTAAACTCATGTTATCAAATGAAAAAGTTTTGTTGAGTATAAAATAAAATAACACACAAAATTAGGAAACAATATTTATTCAAAATTTCGGGTTGTTACATTCTTCCCCCATAAAAAATTACGTCCTCACAATTTTTAAAATTTGGCATGAAAATTTCATTGAATGTCCCGAATCAGAAAAGGAGTCATTAAAACTATTACTTTAAAAGAAATAAATGGAAGTACAAAGGTCACCCTAGTTAACCCATACAATGATTCCATGTTGGGAAACATGGATATGGAAGAGAAAAAAAAGGTCATGTTCTGATGAAGAGTGATAGAAAACATGATTAGGAGAAAGTTAACAAAAAGAAAATCACAAAATTATTATGTGTGTAAATATTCTTTGATTACCCAGTAGGAAACGAAAACCAACAATGTTTTTGTTTTACGTTCCTTTTCATAATTTTGAGGGGTTAATTTACTACATAGAATAAATAATAAGGAAATATACCTACCTTCAAGTAGAGTTTCATCCTTTAATAAGTTTCTACAAAAACTAATCTTTTCTCTTCACGATGAGCATTCAAAAACACTTAGTCTCATTAAAAGCACAAGAATCGTCTTCTAGAGAATCATGTAATCCACTAAAGATTAACTATCTATTTATTCTATTTGTAATCATTATCCCAAAAACAAAAAGGGTAATATAAAACAACTCTTCAAAAAGAAATAACCCTATAGGAAGGGAAACTACTTTTAAATCTTCAAAATTCCACAGTACTACCCAAAGTTCATCATAGACCATTCCATAAATAACTGTCCATAAAATTCCTCAAAATAAACCTAACAAATATTGAAACCCAAATATAAGAATGATTTCATAACTTAATCTTCCAATATAAACTTTATCATTCATCTCTAAACAACATCAACTAGTCTTATCATCTTATAACAAAGTAACTAACCCAATCACATTTTCCCCAAGATAGGTTAATCATTTCCAAAAGTAACCTAAATTACCATAAATTCGCCTTAAATTCATTTATTCTTCAAAATATAAGTCTACCTTTACTCCTCATAGAAAATACCATAGTTATCAATTTACCTTGATCATATAGGGTTCTCAAAATATTGAACGTCTTCCAAAATAATATTTATCTTCTAATCACATAATCATTTTTTAATATGAACATATTCACAACATCAACATGTGATACATAACAATATATATTTTCCTTAATGATATAAAACCATCTTAGGTAGTGACTTGATGTTCTTAGAAAACATTAAAGATATACTCATAGAGCATGAACTAAAATACAACATGACATAGACAATTATTGAAAAGAAGTTACATGTACTTCAGTCATTATGATCCATCTTACCATAGGAATTTCATTGTTCCCTTATCCTTTAAGATTGTTGATTCTCATCATGCTTCTTATTCCTTCCATGAGAGCATTGCCTTGGATAATTTCCAACATCTCCAAATTTACGACATTGAAAATTATAAGGTAAATTAGATTGAACCTTATCTCTATTCATCACATTATCTTTTTTTAAAGAAATTGGCTGCTTTATGCCCTATAACCACACACTTAAAACATCTCCTGGTTCCTTTGTGACAGACCCTTGGTGCCTCTTTCCACACTTTTTTCACAATAGAAATTGGGTCTTCTTTACCTTATCAAATTTATCCAATGAACATCCTTCAGACTTCGTCTTCTTCTTCCTTGATGATTTTGGGAATTCAAATAGGTACCAATTATTAATTGTGATTTTTGATATCTGGTTTCGCATAATAAAAATATTTTCAACTTGATCTCTCATCATCTCTGTCATATTAATAGGAAAATCATCAAATTTCCTATCACATTGGTTGTTGGGACATGTTATTCTATATCACACCATTTACTAAGAAAAGAAAGTATAATTAGGGGGATTAAATAATTAGCCAATAATCATGAAAATAAAACTTAAAGCAAAGAAGTATAATCTTGTAGAAGAAAAGTATACCCTAACTTGTGATCCCTAGGTCCCAATCTAGGTTATCCATGTTCATATATTCTTATGTGAATCATTATTTTATTTTATGTTTTTCCCTTTAATAATTGTTCATAAAAAGCTTAAGAATTTACCAAAGCATATCCCCCGAGAGTGTCAAACCAAGAGTGCAGCAAGGTCTGTTGTCATGCACCAGGTTACCCCGAGTCAAGCTTGAAACAACTTGTCAGAGTTTACACTCTATAAAGTTCATTATGTCATTTTCAATATAAAATATATTTTCTTCATATTATCAATTTTAATTGAAAATTTAATTTTAATAATATATAAAAATTTAATTGTATTTACTAAAGGATATTTTTGTTTCCATAGTACCCATATTTGGATATGTGGGTCATTTTATGGTTTTAATTAAATATAAATTCACCTAGGTAAAATCTAGTTACATTTATAAAATTTAAATGACTAAACTATAAAAACATAATTGTAAATATTCTATAATATGTTTCAAGAAACTTTAAAATTAATTATACGAGACATTACAGACACAAAGACCATCTAAACTCCATTATATAAAATATATGGTGTTATTTACCAAGGAATATGGTAATGTTATCATGTCACTATGTGTGTTATTCACAAATTATTTTTATTCACTCGTATAGAAGGGGATCATTTTTCTGTTATATGGCCACACAACACATTCATCATTTCCCTTAAAATATAAAAAAATATCATCTCCAAGATATACTAGAACATTTATTATTCTCCTCATAAAACTATGTTAGCCAAAGATGTTCAATTTCATAGTGATTTCTAAGGAAATATCATGTCTTATATATATTTATAATCTCCTTTGTTTATTTTTCCATAATATTCCAATTCAAAATCTATTATATACATGAAAACATATTTAAATTATTATAACTAATATAATATTTTTTTATTTTAGTAATATAAAAACCATTTTCTATTTTTCCCCATACACAAAAAAATCTTTTTTAATTAGTTTCATGAACTATCACATCCACAACGTGATGGATTCTCATTATCATCACATTTAATAATGGATGACCTAAATGATGTAATTTATGATGACATATTATATATAAAACAAAAATATGATTCCTAAGTATCAATTTATCAATTATATTATTCCCCCTCATTCATTGGAAAATTTAATCCTTAATCATTTGTATGTGAGAACTATATCCTCCATAAGAAATGAGGATCAATTTTTATAACCGTCAATCATGATTTCAATTACAAATATATATTTAATATATAAAATTTATTTCAAATTCACTATTAATATTATATATATAATGAAATTAGTTTTAAATTTTTTTTATCATGTTCATCAAATAGATGTAGTTATAGAACAATTTTTCAAATAACCTCAAGCAACCAACTAAGGAAAGAAAACAATGATATACATATTTTATTGATGATAGATAAATGTTAATTGAATTTAAATATGCATGAAAATGGATATTAAGATTACATTTAGTTTAATAAATTTTATTATTCCACATCTTTACTTAATTTGAAAAAAAACTTCCATGAGTTTAAGGCATTATCTCAAAACATCATACACTAAGACACATGTTTATTTATGCACAAAATTTTATTTGAATTTTATGTATTAATAGAATTAGATATAAAAATCACGGGTTATCTTTATTTGTGTGATTTTAACATCAAATTTAATATTTAGCTCTTTCAATGGATTTTAATATACATTGTATTAAGTCATAATGTTTTTTAACTCAATTTAACTTCATTGTGGCTTGTTTTAATGTTATGCACAAACTTTTGTGTGTGTGTGTTATATATAGGAAAAATGTATTCTGGAATATACAATGATTTAATAAAGGTTGTATATAGAATATATATTTTACAGTATTTATATTAGTTTTAACATAAAATTACTAATATCATAAGGGACTATCATAACATATTCTGATTTCAAGAGTTAGAGTGTTTCATAGAAATTTTGTATTTTCTTTTATATGGTATGACCAATAAATACCTTAGGGCCCACTTTTTGATTCATTTAGTATATAAGGGTGAGTTATAATTCATTTTTAAAATAAAATTATCTTCAAATTATTTTCAATCCATTAAAAAACGGTTTCCCCAATTATTCCATAATTTCTCATCATTAATATTCAAAAAATATTAATAAAAACATCGTTACTGTTTATTTAATTTGAATTTTGAAATTAGAAAAAATATTTTCAAAATATTTTTATATTGACATGTATTATTATGTTTTATTTCTATGTTTGTTTTATAAGACATTAAAAGTAATCTCTTTCACATCATTCCATACTACTCAAGTATATGTTCACTTTATATTCCCCCATTTTATGAAACATTATTATCATGTAACTCTAATATTTATATATATGTTAGTGTGTGTTTTATAAAAGAATATTTTAGATTTTAAATTCTAATTTTATGTTTTAGATGATTTTAATTCACCTTTAAATTCTAACATTTTTTTAACTGATTATGTTGGAGAATTACTATTTGTTATCTCATGTCTAGAATCACCACCATAAAATGTTTGTCAACAATAAATATTTTATATAAGTCAGATTTATTTTATTGTGAAACCTATATTTTAAATTAAATTTTTATGGAGAATCATAAATTATTTCTTTCATTAAAATGATCATTTCATTATTCCAAAAGAAACCACCCATTTGGTTCCCCTTTATTAATTATTTTCCATAAAAATTATATTGACCAATATACATCGTAACTCTCTATACAAGTCCTATATCACATGACAAATTATGTTTACTATAAATGATTATATTAATTTATCTCTTAATATTTCATTTTATTAATCCTTCAGTTATGAATTGAATGAGGATTACAAAAACCACTTTTTTTCATAGATTTGATAATTATTATGTTTGTTATATTGTTTATTTTATATCTATGAAAATTGTATGTAAGATTTTAAATTATATTATGTATTGGAAATAAATTATATTTCTCTATATTACATGTCATAAATATTTATTTTTATTTTTATGTAATGTTAGGGATTGTGGACTTAACCAAATCTATGATAGGAATATTTTGTCTATGATTATGGGAATAGAGAGAGAACATAGTCCTTTATGGGACTTCTTCTACTATGTTTATGCGAATGGGAAGTAAAACCAATACATTGTGGGAATTTTCCATCTAGTTTTTTGGATTCAAGAGTGAACCCAATCCACCATAGACTTTTTAAAACATATAATGTTTTCCATTAGATTTAGACATATCATATGACGTTATTTATTATGTTATTTCAAAACAATATATGTTATCATGATCTTATTATTATATTTCATTATTATATATTTTTCAATATTATGATCATTCTCATTACGATACCATGTTATTCCTCTTAAAAATTATATTATTTATTATTTCAATTTTGATTCAATTAATGTGAATTTGATATCACTTGTTTTCTTATGAAATACTCTCATAACATCATGAATCATTATATTATATTTCAAATTATTTGGGGGCCAAATATAATGAAAAATATATTTCCAATCCTGAGTAAAACCTAAAAATTTTACTATCATAATCCAAAATAATTCATAGTGAATTCCTATGATATTAATTAATGATAAATATATATGTGGAAACATTTTCCTTTGTATTTTTGTTCCACTAAGAAAATTATTTACCTTAATGGTGGATCCTTCTTATAAATGAATAATGAAGGAAAATATCATTAAATAACTTCCACTCTAGAATCAATCTCAAAAAAATTATTGGAATTCAAAACTAAGGATCACCCTGGATTGGATTTAACTTCAAAATGTTAAATGAAATAAATTACCAATTTATATTTAGGGGAACATAAAATATATAATATAAATTCTAGATTAATGATTCATACCTTAGGTGTATGTTGATATACGGTTTCACCAACTTTCAGACAGTTTTTTCCCAAAATTCCCTACTATTGACATATTCCTCCACAAAGAGTTAAATACTCTATAGAATCAAAACCAAAACGAAAATCTTGTTTCAATAAATCTAACATAGATACATTGTACATTGATACAATTCCAACCATTGTATGTTTTTATATGGAAAAATATTTTCTTCTTGATTCCTTTCCTCTATATTCAACTTATTTCTTCTATAATAAACACTATAAAATAGACATATATTAGATGAAAAACAAAGAAACCCTTAATTTTTTCTCATAATAATATAATTTATTGAAGTAAAATACATACTATTTTTTTATAATATTATATCTATTAGTGTTTTTTCAACATTTATCTTATATTATATATAATAACATGTTCCTTTAAGAACACATATTTAAGAGTTCAATAAGAAGGATTTAATTTTCACACATCCTAATGGTCATATTGGTTTATATTTTTAGGGGGTCAAGAAAATCCCTTAATTAAAAATCTATTACCAAAAAATTGGATTCTTTATCTCAATATGAATTTATCCAATAAAACTATGATTCATATATTTAGTCCCATATTTTAGTTCGAGAAATTTTACTTCCCTTAAAAAAAATCTATATAATATAATAATAGAAATATATATAGTTCCTACCATTCCCTATGTTGTACGATTTTCTTTCGAAAAACATGGGATGATCCTATAATCCTTAATAAGGGATAAAAAATTAATTAAACCCATCAATCCAATTTTAAAATCAAAAAAAGCTATATAAATTTTTTATATTTTTATTTACCATTAAATTTCATACTCAACATCAACATCATATCCAATTATTTTAATAAAAAATATTATAATTATACTTACATGATTAATACCAATCATGATTATTTAATTTAAAATATGATTACTCATGAAAACAGATTTTTTAAACATTATTTTGACCCTTAAAAGATGCATAAAAATTCCATTAAACGTACCATAATTACTATATCAAGAGAAATTAAAATAAATACATTAATAAATATTTTTAATTAAAAAAATATCTTATAGTTATGTTTTAAAATAATCATAATATCACTTTCATATTCAGTCATATAAAAACTTCTTTAAATAGATTAACGAACTTGTTTTATTTAAAAAATAAATCCCCCAAAAAACAAAATCATAACCCAATGCATATGAGATCTAAATCAGGATCACTAGTAATCAAAAATAATTTATATATCCCATAATATACATAATGAATATAAAATATTTCATTCCCATAAATATTTCTGAAATTTTATTTTGTTTTAAAAATATATTGAAACACATTAATGATTCACGTAAAAATGAAAAAAAAATTATTTTCCTTTGAAAGATCATAAATAAAAAAACATAAAAATACTAGAAAATTGATATTACTTGTAAAAATATGAAAGAATTTAGTTTATAGTACATAATTAATAATTTTAAATATTATTATTAATTTAGGTCATGTATTATATGTAAAGAAATTTTACCATTCACACTTTCATAAAAATAAAATTATAACTTGATTCTAAAAACTTATAAAGTCATATATTAAAATTTTTATAAATAAATGAAAAAAATGGTTGAGAAGAATTTGAACTTATATTATGATATATTAAAAACATACCTAAATCATTTCAAATGACTTTCATACAAATTAAAGAGTGGTAAAACCATTTTCACTTTTTAAATGAGGTTTCAACAAAAACTTGAGTTCATCGAGCCCGACTGACCACATATGTAGTTTAACTCCTTTATAATATAATCAAATTTTATTTTTAATTTTTTGAGCACATATTTATTATTTATTAAATTATTACAATCAATTTTTTAATAAAAATTATCAGGTATTCCATATTTACTCAATCTATAGAGTTTTGTCAGATCTTTTAAAAATATTCAGTTCAAATTTTTTAAATAAAATTGTAGGTATTAATGGTCAAAGGTTTAATTATCCTATTATTTAAACATAAAATAATACTAATATAAATAATATTTTTATTTATTAAATAACATTTTATAACCATCTATGGTTGGAGGAAATAAAAAAGGGACCACATCACTTTATTATGGTTGTTGTCAACATGTAACATTGACTGGCATTATCATTTTTTGATGATTGGATGTGAAATATGGTTAGTAACATATTTAAATAAAAGAATAAAAATTAAATCATTAATATATTATATATTAATTGAATCAATCATAATAACATTCAATTTTATCCAGTCATGAAATATCAAACACTTGACTTTGTTGTGGGGGTTGTCAACACCAACATAATAGTGATGTTTTGAATTACCATTGGATGGAAAAAAGAGATAAAATTGGTTAAAACAAAATTAGAAAAACATCATACTATATTAATGATAGTTTTATTAATATATATAAATTATGATATGATTTATAGTGGTAATAGAAGAAATAATCTTTGAAAATTCTATTTGGAGTCAACCATATTCATTGAAAATACTCTATTGTCTTATACCTTAAGCTATACTGGTTGGTAATTTAGTGAGACTATGAATAATTATACACGTGGTGGGAGGTTTGTAAGGTATTTGGTAAGTTATTCTAGGAGATATATGGTTCATTTTCTATAAATTAGTGTTGATAGTTAGGTTCCCATTTATAATTGAGAGGAGTGGAAGTCCTGTAATTATACTTAACTAGTATGTATTAAAATTGTATTAATGAAGGTATTGTGGACCTAAATATATAAATTTTTGTGTATATAGTGAAATGTTTTAAAATATCATCATCCAATGAAATTTAAAATAACCTTCGGTGGCAATATCACATATTTTGAAACATAATTATCCTAATTTAGCATTTACATGTGTGAAAAATATTTCTCCAAGGATACTATTTGTTAAGACAAATATTTTAATTCACCTCATTAATAAATCTAAACCACATGAATCATAATATAATATTCAATTTTTATGATTCAATTTCCTGATGTTTCATAAATGTCATCAAATATATGTTCTAAAAATGAAATGAAAACAATTTTATTAAAAATACACTTTCAAATATAAAAATGATATAATAAAAAAATAATGTATAAAAAAATTATAGATTTAATATGATTATTTTAAGAGAATATGGAAAAAATTGAAAATAAAAAATTACAAATAAAATGAGATTTATAAATGTCATGAATTTAAATGGAAGGATTGGTAAAAATTCCTATTTTCCAATATTCACAAAAAATATCAATATTTTCATAAATATTCCATATATTCACCCAAATATAAAGTTTATTTTTTATATAAAAAATGATGTCAATTTAAGAAAAAAATTATAACTTTTAAATTTATAAATTTCATAAGACCACATAATACATGAATAACACTTTTGATTGAGTAAAAATTATTTTTTAATTTTAAAATGTTATAAAATTTTTAGAATGAATGTGAATCCTAACAATATAGTCCTAAATATTATAAGGAAAGAAGTTTAGTTTTTACTTACTTTCCTATGGTTGACTCATATATGTTATAATGCATGGAAATTAATTTTATAGATGTTAGAGAAATATATTGATAGTTTCTATCTTGAAATATCAATTTCTTGAGAAAGATACCTTACTGATTATTTTATGTTTTATGTTTTTAATGATACCTTATAACAAATTTTAAATCACTATATATAATTGGTTCTAAATAAATATCTCATAATTAATTATATAACTAAATGACTTATAATATCATAACATATTTTACCCATATAGAAATAATTGGTCATGACATTTTTTATTTACTTTCAGATTTTAATGTTGAAGGTTGTTCTTAGAATGAATTAAAAAAACAATAAACATTATCCTTGAATGATATTAGAGAACCATGATTATATAATCAAATGATAATATAATCCTATAAAAATGTTACCTTATTCACCGAAATCATATGAGTGTTGGAAAAAAGTATGGTAAACTATTATAAATAATATAGATGTACGACTGGTTTATTGATGATATGGGATGCGTTACGTGTTAGTTTTAGTATTTATTTTTTGATAATTTTGTATGATTCTGATGTATTGTCATGTGAATTCATGGGAGGTAACATACTAATTATTTTTACATGATAATCTCTACATATGTAATAATAGTCATATTTTGAGTTTAGTCATATATAATAATATGGATGATGTAAAAGTATAACATTAATGTTATAATATTTTGGATGAGTTATTGAGTTCCTTCATAGTTGATTGACTTACTGGTGTTGACCTTGGGAGAATATTTTCTCCTTTATTATCATGTGACATTAAATATATTTTTGTATTATTTTGATCAATATGACTTGTTCACAAAAAAAATTTGGATATTGAATGGTGTTTTCTATTCATGTATTTTATTAAATAGGATAATATCTTTTATATTGAATTTATACACCATTGGTGGCAGTTCTTAACATATGGTTTATAATATGTTGTTTTTGAGGGCTATGAAAAATATAAACACTATCTTAAGAGGGGTCCTATTGGAGAAGTGTCATAACATAAAAATTTTCTTCAATTCTATATTAATTAAACAAAGGATAAAAATTGAGAACACAATATTGGATTGTAACAAAAATTAGGGAAATTTTTATTTATTAATTTTTTATATGTATAAACAACTAGACTCTCATTTTTTATATATTATTTTAATGGTGTTATCCAAATATAATCTTCATATTCATATTTATTATTTCGTAAAAAATGAAATTTTTTGGATCCAATTCAGTCAACTAATTAAATGAGCTCCATTTATCATTAAATTGTTTTCGAACACTTGTTTATTAGTATTTGACATATTAGATTACATAACACATAAGTTATATTTTTTATTTAATAATAATAAATCAGTGAACATTATTAAATATATAATATTTAATTATAAATACGTTATGTTACTTTATGATATTTTTTAATTGTTATTGTTTTTTAACATGTATATTAATGGATTATTATAGTCAAATTGGAACATTATTTAGATGTTGCAAGTCCCAATGTTTAAATTTTCATGAAAATTTATAATGCATTATTATGAAAACAAAATTTTTTTATATGAGTTATATCATTCTTATCGATGGAATCTTCATGGATTTTTATTCCATGACAAGTGTTATTTTTTGTGTATATCGCTCATTTTTTCCTCATACATAGGAAAAATAATGACAAATATGATAAAACATCAAATACAATGTTTATATACAACTAAAACTTTGTGGCCTTCATTTGAAAACAATGATTTTACACCCATATATATGAAATGTTATTTCTCAATGGTATTATTCAACTAATATTTTAAAAAAAACATATACTATATAAAATTATATTATTATCCATGACATGTTTTTTTACATATTATTATTTTTTAAGAAACCAAAAAATATATATATATATTATTAGTAGTAATAAATTTATATTGAGTTGTTATGGATTACTAAAGAGAATAATATTAGTATATAATTATTTTAGATGTGGGAAGTTGATTATTAGTGTTTCATATCGTCCCCCATAAGTTTAAATTGTTATGAATCAATAAAATTTCAAAATATAGTTAAATAACAATTATTTTTAGTTAATTTTTTAATTTTCACTATTAATAATAAAATCCAAATAATTTCTAATAATTATTTAATATTTTTTTATTAAAATGAATAATAATATTTTTAATGAAAAATGACAATAATGGTTGATCAGTTGACAATATTATAAGCTTAATGTGTCGTGGAATTTTTTTAAATATATTTTTTATTTATATATGTTTGAATTCATATTATTATAAGTTATATATTTTATTTTTTTAATATTTATAATTATAATTGATAATATTTATTTTTTTTAAATATTAAAATTTAGTGAAATATCATTATTATTTGAAAATATATTTATAATTCACAAAATGGGGTTTGTTATGTTTCCTTACCACAATAGTACAAATCTATGTAGTTATATATTGTTGTGTATTTTCATTGTGTTGATGTTTTTTAATTATAAATGTACCCAATTTTCAATAATTGTATATGGTTGATAATAGGGATGACCCTTTTTAATGAACAGAACGTTTTTTCTTTGTAGAGTTTAGGAATAACTATTTTTATCCCTAAAATGTCCATCATATAGTATTTCATATTTTTATAAAATTTAATAACAATATACATTGCATTTTAATCCTTATTATTATTTTTGTTGTTGATAATATATATAATGTTAGTGATATTATTTTAATTTTCATGATTACTTATCAATAGAACATAATTCTTATAATATTCTAAATTAAGTAATTCATAAAGAAACTATCTAGGTTAAATTAATAATATTGGGGACTTGAAAACCTTATACTTTAATATCTGAAATAATTTTATAAAAGACAAGAAGCCTGTAATATTTTTTCAGAGAGGTCGAATCGCTCCTCGAATTGAAAAATTAAATCAAACATCATATTCTCAAATTCTAAAATATCATTTTTTCAATCTGTATCTGATTTTAAATAGATGATATATTATGGATTAGATCATAATAACTTTTCAGTTGTTGATAATACGATTGTCACATATTTTCATACCTAGAGTAGTTATGTAAATATTTTTTATCACTTAATCCCTTTATCTCACTTGGGATTGATGACTTCAACAACAGATTCATCAATGATTTATTGGATGTGATCCAAAAAAACATCATGCGTATGATTGTAATTTTATTATATAATGTATCATGACCCATTAAATGAAATTCAAATTATTGATACTAATCCCTAAAGTTTTGGTTTCTAATTGAATTCATAAATTTGATCGAGTATTATTGGAGAAACAAATTACAAGAAACTGGAAAATATATTTTCTATTATGCACTATCATATAACTGGGAATGTGATGTCTACAACCAATTTGATTTTAATTTTAATCATAATATTTAGGTGTGTATATTCAATGACTCTGAATGAATTTATATATTGGAAAATTATGGATAAAGGGAACATATTTTTCAAATTTTCGGTATTTGGAATAGAGTTTCCATGAATTATTGGGACCCACTCCATGAAGTTTTTTAGGGATTAGGTTTCAATGAATTGATATTTTGACATTTCAAAGCCTGTATTAAAATATCAATGATCTAATACAAAAAATTGATTGTACAAACACAAATTTCAATGACATATAACATTTATGTCCATAAAACTGAATAATTCAAAAAATTATTATTTTAAATTAAATTTAAATATTTTTTTTACAAAAATAAATCATTTTTTATCAATTTATTACTACCTATAATCACTTTACAAATAATTTTTTTAATATATTAATGATAATTTTCTACTAATAAATAAATTTTTTATAATCATTTTTATAAGAAATTTTATTAAAGATATATTTTTGGCTATTATTTATGTAATATTATTAAATATTCTAATGAAACATTTATCCAACTTTTATTTAAAATTTTATTGAAATTCTTTATTGTTGTTAAAAAGTAAAAATATTACCTCTCCATATCATAAATAATTTCAAATAACCATATCGTTATTAATAAATCATTTCCAATATTTGGAAAAAAATGAAAAGTAAATCTAATATATGTTATATTTATTATATAATTAAATTAATATTTTAAATTTATTTTATTTGGGATTAAATATATTATCTGATTTTAATTATTAAAATAATAAAAAAATATAAAATTTAAATTGATAAATAAAAAATTAAATAAGTCATCCCTTGCCATATGGTTTCTTCTAAACCTGCTCTATCCCCATGCCTTCATCTTCATCTTTTCATTTGACAAGAAATCTATATCTACATTTACTAACTCAGATGATCACTATTATCCTCTACCACCACCAGAGTAGCTCAATGGATATATGGAATAACCAGATACTTTCTCAATATTTAGATCAAACAAGGTTCATTTATTACTCAATTATTCCTTATACATTTTCCAATAATTAATATATCCTTAAAGGATATATCCTAATTCAAGGAATTCCAATATACTTCTCTTTATGAATCTTTGTTTAAATAGGATTCATCCTTCCACATTCATACCCTTAAAGATATTGTGAGTTCAGATTAAGGTTAAGTATATTTTTTTTTGGTTTTTTCGACTCCACAATGGTTTAATATCATTTATTTCTTTGGGGATCTAGATCAAAAGAATAATAGAATGGGGTTCTTTTCAAATAAATATTTGATATTTTCAAATTTTACTGAGTCACAATAGTGTGACACTTGAAGAATTATTATCATCTGTAAAATGATTAATTTTTCGAAATAACATTCATGAAATTGTGTAGTAGTTTGGATTTTTTTTCCTAGACTAATAATTTTTGATATAAAATTCATCCTCTAAGGTTTTGAGATAAGTTTTTTTTCGATTCCATGGAATTAAAATCACACTCACATACTGTAGTAGATCAAATTAATTTGTTTCGGGTTTTTTTCTTTTTTTAGAGATTTTATTCTTTGTAATGTTATGGGATTTTAGAATTAGAAATGTTTTATATTAAGGCCTCTAATGTTGTACCCATAAATTATTTTTTTATACATTTATATTTAATTATACTTCTATATAAATATAGAGTTGAATAAGAGGTTTCAATCATAGACATCCCTAAATCATCTAGAACATAGAATTATCTAATTATATATAGTGATGTGATACATTCCTTGTCCATTATCTTTAACATATTATTTTTACAATAAAAATGGTGATAAAATTATTTCTATATAAATATATAACATAATTGATGACCTACGAAATTACTTTATTACATCACTTTCATTACTATTTCTATATCAACAGTATGGATTGCTTCATGGGATCAATGTGATTTTATAATTAAAAAATTACAGAATGGATGATCTTGTAAGTGATTTAGTTATGATTTTTGATGTTTTATTCAGGGATATTAATCTTATTATAACATTTATAAATAATCAACCATTTCACCAAAAAAGTATAGTTTTTTTATTTATTATTTTACTTCTTTTGGAAAAATCTATTTTAATTAACATATGTTGTGACATAATTTTTTTCCTATTGATATGTTTTTATTCTCAATTCTAGATGTACATGCACTTTTTTTAAAACAAGGGGTCACTATCAATAAAAACATGCATTCTATCAATAATTTTCAAGAATTTATATTTTTTAATTTAAAAGTTTCACAATTATTATGCATACCTCAGCCCATTACATAGTAATGGACAAATGGAAATTGTATCCAATGCATCTATGAACAAAAAAATCATATTTCATTTTTAAGCGACAATTTCGACAGAACTCATCTATAAATTATCAAATCTTATATCCATATGATATTATATAAACTTTTACATCACATGAACTCTCTAGTATGAAATTTGAACAATATAATTACTGGTTATTTTTTGGTCTTTAAACCATGAAAATATATTCTATAATGGATTTTTAACTAAAAAACTATTATTAAGTATAACAATTGTATTTTTTTTATTTAATTTAATTAACCACAATATATTTTGAATGAATTTAAATATCCTTTACAACATGGGTGTCAATATTCCTCGCCAATAGGTGATAAAATGAAATGTATACGTGAAATTGTTATATTATATTTTATGGTATATAAAACATTTATCAAAGAACATATTATAAATTTTTACTAATAAATAATTTTGATTATTTTGGGATCCTTATAATTTTCCAATGGTCTACTAAATGGACTTATTTTCATTTAAATATAATGTGTCTTGTTGATAATAAATCAAACTATATAAATTCCAATGTATGTTATGATTCATGTATACCACAATTTGATTCAAACAATAGTATAGAATAGTTTTTATTATTTTCAACTTATTATTTATCTTCTAAAAATCAATTTTTATATTGTATAAATATTAAATCATGTTATGTAACATTTATTGAATCTATTCATCTATATCATTGTAATTATATCATTTAGAGATGATATTGGAACAAAACTTCCCCGTAATGTTTTTTTTCTTCTGCGATATTCTTTATAAGAAATAAAATCATCTAAAAGTTTATGATGATTATCCTTAAAAATAGATTCTAAATTATATTCACAAAATATTAAAATTTCAATTAATATATGACTCTAAATTCCCACCATAATTCATATGGACATCATTATAAAAAAGATTTCCAACTTCTAAATTTGGCTCCCATATAAATCCAATGTTTTTGTACTAGAGAGAAACTTTTTCTAACTAACAAATATCTATTTATTTTACTCGTATTAACATGAATAAAACATTTCACCCAACTTTTTTAAACCACTTAATATACCATCAGAGCCTATAATCAAATGCATATATCTCATAAATCCTGGATAAATAGTGACCAATCACTTCTTTTATTTTTTTATTCAAATATCTATATGTTATAATGTATATATATAAGTCTATTTATCAAGGAAAATGAAATATTATTTCATAATATCAATTTCATTATTGATAGGAGTTTGGTTTCTATTAAATGTATTATTTTACAAGACATCTTATGGTTTTTTACATGACATTTCTCTAATAAAATCATATATACATGTTTATATTTTTTCACAAGGGTGATTATCATATATATAAGTATTCCAAATATGGATCACATATCACTACCAAAGGGTATTCTAAAAAATTAGGGATCTTAGTTATATTTATATTAAAATATTTTAAATTCCAAAACAAATAACAAAATTATATTCTATAGTTTCACTTATTCAATCAAAAATATTTTTCCAATTGGAAATAATGGATATTTTGAAATAGTATGTAATGTGAGAAATGTATGAGAAATATTTAAATTTCTATGGTACTTGAATTAGACAACAAGAATGATAATAAAATTGAAAACATCATGATATTTAATTCAATATAAGTCACATGGATAATGGATAAATTTAGAAAAACAAATCTAATGGACATATGTGTATTGAATAATGGGAAAATAGAAAATCTTGAATCGATAACTAAGTATTATATTTTCAATTATTTATGGGAAGACCCCCTATGTTATTAAAAATTTATTCATGAAGTTGAGTAGTAAATAAAAAAATGAAAATGGTTCCCCAGAAGAAATTGATGATTTAATTATTTAATGAATTTTATTTCTATATAATATCTTCCCACTGTTATTTATTATTAAACTAACTATTAATAAACAAAAATAGTTCTAATAATAATGATTCATACTTTTTTATTCTTCTATTCTAATCCTATGTCAATTAGATTTTTATTTTTTATATAATGTGGTACACTGTGGAGGTGTTTTATTCATCATTTAATGAAATTATGTATTATTTAATATTTTGTATTTGTAATAAATATGAAAACACCATTTCATATGATATTATTGAATGTTATATGATCTATAATATGGTTCCAAGATCTTTCATTAGATGGATCCTTATTTATAAACACCTATTATAGGTGAGAAGTGTTTTCAAAATGTTTCATTATATTCTTTCAAATATATTTTTACTCATAAAAAAATAGTCTATGTGATAATTATTATAATTATTTTACAATATTTTAATAGAGTAAAAACTAGATTATGATATCTTATTATTCAGTTACTTTTTTATAATAGTTCACTTGTATATATGTTTTTATGTAATTTTATAAGAAACCAAAAATCATAAATTTACATTGTGTAAGACATTGGAAACTTTTGTAAATATTGGGAAATTTAAAAAAATAGATCATATTTTGGCCACTTAATGGGTAATTAAATTATATTTTGATAGAATATGTTATTATTTATAAATATTATATGGTTTGAAAAGAAAATTTATTTTATAGTAATATCCTCTAAATCTATTCAATTCATTGTGTAGATAAACTTCTAAAACATGGATGATTTGATCTTGATTGATGATTTTATAGATAGATCATTAAATATTTTATTACATTCCATGTATAGGATTTGTATCATGTTCTATGCCATAAAATTCTTTATTATACCACACTTCGAATTAAACTCTAAATTTACCATGAAAATTAAAATTTTCATTCTCGATTAATGGAAAAAATTATGATTATATAAATACACTTTTAGTTTTTTATTGAAATAATTTTATAGTAAATATGGTGTTTTTAGAGGTAATTTTAGGTAATATATTGTTTTTAGTTAGTCATACAGTGTTTGGAATTGTTGGGCCCCACATGATATCAATACCTCCCAAACATGGAAATATTGATTTCAAAAATATATAATTTCATTTTCTATATAGTTTTTCCTCAATATTATTTCATAAATTAAAATCAGTTCCTTAAATAATTTTTTATGTATTATATTTGGTATTATAAATTAATTTTTAAGAAGAAATTTTTTTTTATGTACGCCAATTTATTTCATTATTTTTCCATGATCAAATTTTATCATTTGGATATTTTTTGGATATTTTTTACACACAATAGAATATTGAAATACACAACCTATCATAATATTACAAAGAAAATTAAAAAATTTCAATATATTTATTGATATTTTCTTCAAACCCATAAATCGTTATCCATGAGAGAAGATGAAACAATTGGTTCTAATTTAATACAACCACAAGAAAATATGAGTACCATATTCTTTTTAATATTAATTAATGTATAGATTAATATTATTTAAATTAATATATTACATTAGAGATATTTAGTTTCACTCCTGGATGAGAATTTCTGTCTAATACAACATCAATGATTTATTTTTATCTATTATATATCATTTCTATGATCAAATTCATTGCTAATGGATATCTCTCTCTTAATGAAAAGTATTATTTTACTATAACACAGTATAATATATTCATTGATTAAGATTCTTCACATGGACCTTTTCTATGTAGTTGTACCTTCTATGTATATAAAATTTATTAAATTGTCATCTTACATGAAAATTCACCAATTTTATATTCATGGTCATTTTTCCATGATTGATGAATTTAGATTTTTGGTTCAATAAAAAGAAGATGTTATTTTTGTAAAATATGTTAAATTTATGAATATAATTAAAAAATATTAAAATTAGAGTATCATTTTTAACAATTACATGAAATATTTTTTACTATTGCATGTTTTTATAATATTATATAATATATTATATTTGTAATTTTCTTTAGAGAAAATATTTTATAATACAATGAAATTAGAAGCATTTATCATTATAATATGACAAGAGATTTGGGTTTTCCACCCTCTTTCATCTTCTTAGAGATCTGATTTAATCATTTAATAATTACCTAATTATCAGATCTCAAGAAGAAATAAAAGGCATGTTACAATAGATATGTTTGAATTCATTGGTAATTTCTTTATAATCACTCAAATGGGTTATTCATGTACTATTTGTGTGTATAAAACTTCCAATATGTGATAAATATTTTCAAGAAATGGGGATCTTTTTTAGAACAATTAAAAGATATCTATGTGAGTGGTATGTTCTGAATTTTCTTATTTGGTACCATAAAATACATGGTTTATCATTTATTTTATTAATTTTTACTTATTGGAATTATTGTAATGTGTTGTAATGGATTGAAATTAATAATATTTTTAATATTTTTTCAAAATTAAAAAACATTATTATTCAAAGAATTTTATTCTTCTTTCATACAATAATTTATAAAACAATATAAAATAAATATTCTTATTTAAATTTTTATTCTTTTCTTTTCACTATATTAATATCACGGTGGTCATTAAAATGTTGATGAAAAATTTAATCAAATTATTATTATTCAAGCTATTATATGACAAAAATGTTAGTTTTCTTATTAATTTATAATTTATTTGATAGAAAAAATATTGGACATTGAAATTTTTAAATTAAATACTTCATGAATCCTTGTGTTAAATGTGATTTAGGGTTCAATAACACTCATTAATTAATCTAATCCTTTTCCACCTTGGAAATAACTACAGTTATATGTAGCGTCAATCATATATGACACAGATGGGAATTCCATGTCAGTTTCTCCTTTCATTGGATAGGGTTGTGAAATTTAGTTTCAGAAGACTTCTTGAGACATATATCTTGATCTATTGGTACATAATGATGTTTGGGATATTATACATGAAAAATGTGATGGATTCATATTTTTATTATTTAATGACAACTATTATTTTGAAATTATTGAGCACATAGATATTGTTTTTGAAAAATTATTAAATATTTTTTAATAATTCTTGTATGAATAATGTTATTTTAATATATACATATTCATAATTACTAGCTTTGATGTACCTAATTTTTTGATTGACAAGAATTACCAATATACTCCATTTACTTATTTTTTATAATTTTAATTTGAGACCTCATTAGGTTTATATTAATGTTATGGATTTCATAAATAATATAATGGTGTTTCCTTTCTAACAATATTATTTGAAAAGTTATTTTTTATTTCTCAGGATTTCATAAAGAATAGTTGGTGAAACCACTTCATTAAAATTAATTTTTGAATATACATTTATTTTAGAATTATAAATTCCTATATATATCAAGTATTAGTGTATTATATGATGTTAAATCTATAACATATTGACAGATGTGTATATTAAATTTATTTGAATTAATTAAGTCTTCAAATGTACACCTTGATATTTTTTGTAGTTAAATATAATTTTATAAGGATCTAAATAATATAATAATTACTTTTCACACTATATATTTTTATTTCCCATCTATTTCTCAATGGGTTGATCCCAAATCATCAAAAATTGTTTTTTCATCCAACCATTCATTATTTTATTTATTCAATCCAATTTTTTATAATATGAATGTGTTGTGAACATTTGACGAGTCATACATTGTTTTATGTATAGTGAATCATTTCATCACATGTTTGATCAAATGATCATTTCGACTCTTCTAAATTGTGTATTTTGTATTATCATTCCTTTTACTAGTGAGAAAAAAATTGATAATATTTTAATATCCAATATTTTTTTTTCATTCAAGTAAGAAAAAGGATAAATAAAACTAATGAACTATGTTTGTTTCCTTTGACTTATTTCTCATTAATAGGGTATAATTATATCACAATGTCCTGAACTGTGTTTATTGGACATAGAAAATATGTATCTTAATTTTTTATTTGGTAATGGGACTATATATTTTTCAATAACATTATTTCTATTCATTAATTTCCATTCATTTGTTTCTTCTACTAATGTGTTGTGTTTTTTCAATATATTTAGTTATCATTAATAATTTTAATGAATATGAATTTTTTTTATATTTAAATATTGGTTTTGAAGATACCATTGTAGTAATTAAATATATATTAAAATAATAATAATTACAATTTCTTTGAAAAATTGTTTTTTTACAGGTAAATATGTTCATGTTTTCATTGTTTATGCCACCTTACCAATTTAAACTATGATATTGGGGAATAAATCCTATTATTACTTGATTTAGATGACTATTTCAGAAGTGAATACAAATCCAATTGACATGATGTGGTCTATGAGTACAAAACTTCTTCAAACAAATGTACCAAATATTATTTTTCCATCATATCCTCTTCAATTATTTTTGATTCAATATTATACCCTACTATGTGATGTATCTGGAGCACTAAATATGTCATTTTTATACTTAATACTGAAATTTATTTTGTGTGTGTGATGTCAAACTAGTTGGTTTTGGGGGATATTTATGTTTTTAAATTATTCTACATTTTTTTGATATTTTTCTAAATAAAAATAATTTATACATTTCTGGAGAAAATTAATGAAAGAGATGGTCATATTTATTTGGATTAAATTATTATATTTTTTTATTAATTTATATTATATAATTTTTTTCTAAAAATATATTAATAAAAATAACTATTTTTATATAATATGATACATTAAAAGTATTTATAATTGTTTTCATTATTTAAAATAACAAATAATTTTTTTTGTTAATTATATTAACAATAAAAATTATAGGTTGATAGTAATAGTATTAATTGATAAATATCTTGGTAAATATTTTGACCATCCCATATATTATCGATTGGTAATATTATAATTTCAATATAATCACATTATACGTTGTAATAACAGATACCAACAAAGTATTTTCAATCAATTTAGGGAAACATAATTGTTGTTTCGGAAAAAATATTTAACAACAAAAAATGTAGTTATCCCAATACATATACTCATTTTAGAAAAATTTATATTTTATTGATCATCGATTGGGGAATGGAACACCTTAGGGCTCTATTAGATTCTCATGTGGTGTTAACAAAGGGGACCATCATTCCCTAATTATTGATAGTATAGAAAATTGCTACCCAAAAGGGGGTGTTTCTAAATCTATAGTGGATATGAAAATATTCCTATTATAGGATAAAAGGGTCCTTAAGGATTCATCATGCCTATTTTTTTAATATTTAATTACACTCTAAAAGGGAGAACTATTGACCATGAGGATCTTGGATACATCTTGATGAACTATTTTAAAATATCAAGTAAAATACTCATCCAAGCCATGTACCTGATTTTCTTTTCTAAGAAATTATATTATAATAGAATGTGGCATAGTAAATGGGAAATTGGTATAATTAATTAATTAATTACTTCACTTATATTTTAAATCTTTTATTTTTTGGTAGACTTAAGGTACCATAATTTACTGATATTGATAGTAGAATTGAAAACCATCTTCAAAATTTTAAAGAGATTTTTTTATCCATTATGGGTATATTCTATAGAGGTAAAAAACTATAATTATATAGTTTTTCTATAATTTCATGGCGTTAAAATATCCAATGGATCCTTTTAATCTATTTTACTAGTATATAAGGAACTTAATTTTGAGTTTGTCTATCTTGTAAAGGGTGTTCATCACCAATCAATGTTAATTAATTTTCTAAACCATTATTGAAATTAAAATGGGTATTATGAACTTGAAACCTATAAACTTTTCACTTCAAGACAAAATTTATTGGAGGCTTCTCTAGGCCTAATGGGAATATAATCAATTTATTAGGGAATGGTTTTTTTAAAAGAACATAATTATTAAATATAATTATATGATCTCATTTCATTTCCTAGTATCAATAAATTATATTTCTCCATATGAAGTAAGTGTCAATTGGTAGCATGTTCCACACTTGAAATTATATTCTAGAAGGATATTTATCATAGATAAAACAGTTGACCAATTTTAATGGAATATTCGTAAGAACTCATATTTTATTCAATGTAAGAAAACTTTAGTTTTAACTTTAATTACATAGTTTTATCCTTATTTTAGTTCATAGTGCTTATATGGTAGATACAAGGGTGACTATGGATTATTGATGGCAACGAGTCCTTAATTTTAGAGGAAATAATCAAGGACACACAGATATTGTAAACCATGATTCCTAGTATGCACAATTTGAAAAACCATGTGGTGTACTCTCGACCTCGAAAGAGGACAGTGAACAGGCGATGCATGGATTTTCAAACCATCTATATCCAGTCATGAGGGGTGTCTACCATGGGAATAGGGGGATTTATAGGTAGAGCTTGGTTTTAAAAACTGTTCTCTCCAACTGTGTGTGGCACTATCATTAGTCAAAACTTGCACAAGGTTTGGCACATAGTTTTCCCAACTATGTGGCCAAACCTTGTACCTTTTTATTTTTTTTGGGAGAAAAGGCAATTTTAACTTAGATATTTGAAAAAATACCCAATTTTTTTTATCCTTTATCCACAGTAGTAACACCTCAATTATACTATTAAGGGGGAATCCACCCTCTGAAAGAGGTTTATCGATATATCCTTAATTAAGAATCTGATTGAGCCACCGTCTATCACATCAGACTCCTCTTTGCATGATATTTCATCATCAATTTTTTATTAGTTTATTTCACTATAAATTGGTTGATCCTCATTTTGGATCATAGTCTCTATTATCAATATGTTTTCCAATTCATTAGATTTCTTCGGATCTAGGAAAAAACAAGGGTCAATACTGGATGAGGAATCTAATACATTCATAAGGTAGGTGTTCAATCAAATTTCCCTTAAATTCTCACCGTCTATAAATATTCTTCATTGTGTTCATTCCGATTTCACAATTAATTACCTAGAAAAATGGAATTTTTTTATAAGGCCATACTTATATTTCATCATTTCTGAAAATGGTGGCCATAAGGAGCCTATAGCTATAGATTCTATAAACAGTGGCTATATGCTAGTATATTTCCACGATTATGTTAAAAAATTAGGGTGGGTTTCATAAGACCAACCAATAAATTTTGGAAATTGGTGGGAAATAGACACTGCTATGGTTTAATAAACTACAACCACGTCCACAAAAGGCCAAGGTTTAAACCATTTCCATATCCACCTAATTCATAGGATTAAATTTTGGACATATCTTCATATTACTACTGTTTAAACCCTGGAAATTTCCACATAATTACACAATTTAAGATTTTTCTATAACCACCAATTTTCATTATTTAAACCATGTCTCTAACCACTTAAATCCATAGTTTAGACAATGGAAATATGTTCTTAATACTATGGTATAAAACATGGAAATAGATTTTTAAATTTTCAAATGAATAATAATAATTAAATATAATCATATATATATTTATATATATTTACAAGTGTTCATAAAAAAGGTAACGTGGTTGGATGATTATAGAATAGTTTGTAGGATCAAACCGTGCTGATAACTATTTTTAAGGCTACTTCCATTGTTTCAAACAATTGTAATATCCACCTAAGGCCAGGGTTTAAAACTATGGACATAGATTCATAGGGCCACTGTATGAAACCATGAACATAGACACATAAGACCACGGTTTAAACTATGTTTATAGACACCTAATTTCATAATTCAAATGGTGGCCATCACCACCTACTTCCATTGTCTAAACCATGGCCATGGGCCCCTAAATCAGTAGTTTAAATCATATCTACTGAATCCTAATAAAATAGTTTAAAATATTTATATATTATAGACCCTATTGAAACGAATATAGTGTCTAGGAATCATGTATATCATGGACTTAAGCTATATCTAGTTTTCTTGTTTCCATTTCAATGGTTTTAAATAATGTAAATTGAACAATTTTTTTTTAGTTTTGTGCATTAATTCATTAGTTTTTTTTAAGATGACTTGGTTGTATCATAGATTGTAATTAATCATATTAAGACCATTGTACATTTAAAACTCAATTAGAACAAACACATGTATGGTACATTGATTGGTATACCATTAATGACCCATTTTGAATTACCTAAAACAATATTCTGTTGTGTTTTAGATAATCTTCGATATGTTAGGAGTTCATCATAATAAATAAAATATTAATATTTAAAATTTAAAGTATTTATATATAACATGTCCTTGGATGAAAAATTTAAATAGATAATTGTTTTTATTTCATTAATTCATATTGTAATGTATGATGTAATGTATTGCAATAAACCTAACGAATTGAAATTCATTAATGTAGTACAAGGATTATTCTCGACCCTTAATGTAAATGATACCTTGGTTTCCCCTTGGATATACATTTTAATACTTTAATTTATATTAATATATGATTACATATACATCATTATTCTTAACCCCTATAAAATAATTAAATAAATCCATGTTCAGGTACCATATATAGTTGAAGTATGTATGGTTTAATTATTTTTACTCCATTATTTTATATACCATCAAGTTTTTACAGTTTATATTCATATAATAAATTTTTATAGTATCTGTTGGTGGTGTCCTACTAATTTTATCTCACACCCCATCACATTTGAGAATGGTACCTGGGATGAATATATGATCGTAGGAGTGTAAAAAGAGATGAAACCCGCTTTATACACATGACTTCTTTATTTAAGATGGGATCTTGGATAAATAAGATTCAAAAAGCTCTCTGGATTCTTAGACAATTTTTTCCAATTTAGAACCTTTTGTATATCATGTATTTTATTGTCTTTCTACTTCCTTGTATTTTTCTTTCCTTTTTTATTAGACATTACATCAACTTTTGTATATGATAATATTTACATATTTTAAATACTTTTTCTTTCATGTATGGTATTCCATGATAATTCTTCTATATATGTTATTATTTTTCATTCATTGACTATTTAAAATTTCAAATGTTGTATTCTACTTAGAACAACGTCCATAGCCTTCCCACAAACACAACCTAGTACCTTGCAACTCGTTTACATCCTCTAGTGTATGGGGAGGTGTGATTGAGGCCTAATGAATAACTAATTTGGTTACATAAGAGTGAACATGATGTGATACAACATGACATTGTCTCTATGGGTGTATTGTCTTAAATATTAAGGAATATAGATATTATATTATGAATTTCATGGAACATGTTTATAAACCATTTTTGGGAGTCTCTAACCCACATTCATGGTAAACTGTATGTTTTATAAGAATGGGAAATTGTTGTTTATTATTTTCCCTATTATAGTATATATATCTTCACCATTGGTTGATTCTCATGAATTGTGGTATTTGTTATTCATTAGGAAGACTTTGTCATGGCATGGTGTGGTAAGGATAAATGTTATATTAATAATTATGGGATCCATGAATTCACATTCCATATTGGTTCATTTGTATACATTGATTTTCTATGATTCCTATGATTTCATAGTGTCCCTTCATTTTGATATATGCCTTTCCTATAAATTTCTTCTTCATGGAATTGAAATTTTGTTGTTTAAATTTCCAATATGATTTAAATTTAATTTTACCACTTAGATTGATGATGGAATATTATGTGGCCAAATAAAATCAATGAAATATATATACTCATGGTTACCAGAGTTGATCATTGGCTTCCATTTTGTGACTATAAATTTAAATTTATAATTTATAGGGCCCTTTACAAATTTTAATGGGTAATACAATAAATAGAGTAATATTATTTTACCCAATACATTCTGACACTAAATGTAAGGGGACATATTAAAAATAAGTGGTTTTAAATTACACATTGTTAAGTGTTGGTTCTATTAAATATTGGAAATTACAATCCTTTCAGCCTTGTATTATGTAAAAACTCATTTATAGATTAACATATAAATTATAAATAATTAATCAGATGGTTTCTAGTAAATGAATAGGAAATTTGGTCCTTAAATATAGTTTCCATCATTAACATTTAATTGAAATTCCATATAATAGAAACCCTATAAATAAAATCATGAACACTTACTAATACCCTGACCTTTGATGTGTGTATTTTTGGTAGTCTGTTGGGTAGTGAACCCATTCCATTTTTGATTTTCAACTTGTGATGAAATCTATATTATGATAATAACCTAACTAATGTTATTTAAATTTGTATCTCTATTTTTCTATGATATTCCCATATCATTCTCTAAGATATTAGTGATGATATTGATATAAAGGTGGTGTTCCCGTATCCAGTAGTGTTACCTCCTGTAGTTCCACCTATGTATGTAAATTATTTTCCCATACAAGAAACTGACCCTCAACATAGATTGATATTCCTATTGTTGATGATGTTTTTATAGGGTTCACCATGGTGTTGACCTCTAATTCTTGGACATATTTTTTACTTACAATAGTAGAGTCATCCCATATTCTTATGGTATTGTGATCCTTAGGTGACTATGTCAGAGATAACATCAAATTTATCTATATTCATTCATCTGGAGGGTCCACCAAATAGGTGGTTCAATAACTCCTCCTACATTATTTTTTATTCCTCTATGCGATAATGGGATGTGATTACCCGGGCTGGTCCTTATCAGGGATTGGTTTTGGAATACATTCAGACTGCCTTATATGATTTCATTTACCATAAGATTATCGGTGATGACTAAGCTAGATAGTACATGCACCAGTATGAGGGTGATATAACAATATTGAACTATCCATAATTCTTAACCAAACATCAATGCATTCCATCACATTTTACTAGAAATGAGCTATTACGAGCAAGAAGATTCGAGGATGGGTTCAGTTATTCTGTATGAACTGAGGTGAATGAATTTCTATTATTTAGCATTTTATGATGTCATGATGAAATATACTATCATATGGTAAAACATGGGTGAATCATGAAGTATAGGTAATATAGGATCGATGTCAATATAATGTTGTACTTATTCTAGTAGTAGGAAGTGTAACCTTGAAATTTATTTTCAGAGGAGTGGTTGAAATAGTTTATGCATTGGGAACTTTGTTGTATGCCATCGATTTGGATTACATGGGCATGTGAAGCCACAATTCGATAGAGTCTGTTAAGAGTTTATTTCTTATCGATAGATGGGTCATGTTCCAAATTTTTTTATACAAATAATTTAATATCTGTGATATTTTGTCTATTATTTTTAAATGTTATATGGAATTATTTTGAGACCATAATATTTTACGTCAAGCGATTTTGATGGCCGAGAGTGCCTGGAAAAAATGATTGAAATATATTAATCATTTAAACATCACACATGAGCGGTTTCCACGAAAAAGTGTAATTTCACATAAAAGGGTTCCCAGATCCAAAATATGAGGGAATAGTTGTGTTCAGAGCAGCATCATTCCCCTACGCAGGGTGTAACATCGACCAGCGTGAGTCGGCGGCAAAAATTAGTATTTTTGAATTTTTATAGGAAATAAAATAAATTTACTATTATTTTATTTTTAATGATTCCTTTTTACACAATGACTTAATACCTACTTTTTGAAATACCTTCTTATGTTAATTTTTTAGGGTGAGATGCATAACCCTACGAGTTGAGGATTTTCATTTTACCATTGGAGGAGAACCTGTTGGCGGAAGATGACAACGCAATTGATCAACACATATCGGATTCGACAAACCTCATTGACAAACATGATGAGGTGATTGTGCTTTAACTGAATCCAGGTAGGGGTTTGGATTATTTGTTATGATTCCTTGATCTTTGATTTAACAAAGAATGTGGGTCATCCCACAAATAGGTTGATTCGCGGATTGTGCACTCTTACGAGAGGGTTATTATTTTCGGTTTCTTTCCGAGTTTGATTCAGGAAATTGATTTGTGATAATGTTTGTGTTATTGTTTGATTCACCCAGTTTAATCCTTCACACAGGAGTAGATCAAAGTTGTGACGAATGCTGATGGATCATCGTTCCTCAATTTGGGTTTTTATATATTTTCCACTTTTCTTGGTATTATTCGTATTCTTTACGGCGCGGAGAACAATAGATAGTTACAAGTCTATTTCTCAACGAAGTGATCCCAAATAAAATATCAAACATTGAGATGACCTATTGGAGGTGCAATGACAATGGTGGACGTCAAATCGATATTAAACAAAGATGATCGTTCTTCAAGTGTTCTTTGTGTAGGTGGATCGAACCATTTTTTCAAGGTCGATGGGAAACCCGAAAACAATGGAAATAGATTTGAGGCATCGGTGTGACCTATAATCTGGAGTTTCACTATGATCGGACTATTGGATCAAAGACTGGAGGAGTACCAAATGCATGGAGAAGTAGGTTTGTGATTCTGGAAATTTCTAGAACACACATCGCGTGTTCTAATGAACATGGCAGGTGGACTGGGGGTGATGTCAATGGTTTGTGAGCTGCATGCGATGAATAAAATGGTGTGCCTCTGAGGAGACACAGTGTGTAGACCCCACCTAGTGGTGGATAGAGTCTTTGGTGATAAGATGCATTGACATGGCATGTGACCACTGTCACACGGCATGTGGCTCCTTACATGGGGCTCGTATTTTATCTCGAACAATACATGGACACGGGGTGGAGTACACAACATGTACTTTACCACACGTCAATATGAGGCCAGTAAGGTGGGTCACCCCGTGTACCAATGACATGGGATGTCATACATGGGTTGAGTCAGCGTACGGGCACATGGCCAGCATACACGGAGCAGACCCCGTATACCATGACATGACCTATGATCCTTCCAACATTCCATGTATTTCCATTTTACATGACAAGCCTTAAGACACCATCCATTGTACATGGGAAGTACATGGGGTCATAATACACGATGTTCCACACTTCTACACACTGTGTACTTCTTTGTACATGCATTGATCTACTTAGACAATGTTCCTTGGACATGTTCGGTTTGGGTTAGTGCCCCTTTTTCTCATTCCTCTGGTTGTTAGGTATCATATCCATTGACAAGAGTATGAATCGTTCAGTAGATCATCTGGATATATAGTCAAGTATCCCTCTGAGACACCAAGAGTGAGATCCTCTATCCATTATTGACCCTAGGTACAGTCTGGTATCGACATGACTAATCCTACAAGGTGTTGATCCCCTACATAGCATGTGAAATCAGATGATTCTTGGTATCCACCAAGGCCCTGACAGTGATCCTCATCTATGTATTTCGATCTTTCTCCACTCTAGAGTGTGTTCTCTTTGATTGAGTGTATCTATCTCTCATGTCTTTTCCCGATTAAAATTATTTCTTGGATGGAAGACATCAGAGCTATCAGACTCATAGAGTGAGGTTTTACAGATGAGTGCATCATGGAACATTACAACCAAATCCCTATCATGGATATGCGGTTGTGTGACTTATCTGTAGACCATGAGTCTGGGTTTTGATTATATTTGGTTTGTGTTTCTCCTAATTTATGTTCAGTAGACATATACAATGTAGAGCTGGCTATAATTTCTCTTTTTGTATTGCTTTATGGTTCTTGGGTCCCCTACTGAGAATTGTAATACTCACCCATGCAAGGTTATTTCCCGAACATGTTGTGTTTTGTGCAGACAATCGGCCTTTTGATGGAGTCCAGGGTGGACCAGGATCGAACTGAGCTTTCAAAGATCCCTATAGGCCGAGGTGTTCCAATGTCAAAGAGTAGTAGTCCTAACACCTATATGTTCATATAGGTTTTACATTGTAGTTTGTAGACTCATGTTGTTGTTGGGCTTGTATTTAGTCCTAGTTTACTTTCCTTGATTTTTTTGTTGTACTATGTTGGTTCGGTTAGTTATATTTATACATTTTTATCCTTAGTGAATTTTACATGCCAGCATATTGTGGGGTTGGATATGTGTGTGTGTGTACTGGTACTTAGGAAATGCATACCATGTTAGTGATATTCCTACTCAGTGCTAGTCACCAGCCCCGGGCCTATTGGAGGTGGGCTTGGGGAGCCGCAGTGTGGTCCCCACTGGGATGGGTCGTGATAGAGTGGTATTAGAGGGGTTGGTTGTACATTAGGTCCAAGAGTCTATGAGATTGGTTTAGGGAAACAATGTTAAGTGTTTGGAGCTCAGATTTTAAGCCAGAGACTCTATTGTTGGTGCGGGAGGCTGATGTATCCATACACCAAGACTCTGATAACCTGTTTTTTGACTCGATACATGAAAAAACTAGTTGCGAGGAAGTAAAATAATTGCACATGCATCATATAGAACTGGATTATTTTTTCTTTGTCCTTTTTTCCAACTATCTGGATATACTCATTAACCATGGTACATCATGATTACTTATAGGATGCCTCCACGTTGCATACCCGCTAGGATTCAGCTGCTCAATCACGAGGATGACACCTCAGTGAAGAGTCTTCAATACAGGGACCAATTCCCATGATGTTACCTCTAGGTGGTGAACCTTCTATCCCACCACCGGTGGAGCAGCTTGTGGTATTTTTCGTACTGATAGACGAGGTTCATAATCTGAGCACGCTCTATGTGTGGCAGAGATAGTGTCCCCTTAGGTTCCGAGGCGAGCCCAACCCTTGAGTGGTTGAGGACTGGCTTGAGGTGGTGAACAAAGTTTTCTGTCTAGTATAGACAAAAGCAGACTAGATAATGATCCTAGGAGAGATCCTTCATTGGGATTTAGGGGGACGATGGAAGAGTTTGACCACACAGACTCATGATGAGGATACTCTTATGTGGATGGTGTTTGATGAACCTTATATGGAACAATTATCTCTGGTTAGGCTACGAATAGTGCATATCCAGGAGCTTATTTCTCTAGTAAGGTAGTTTGATGGTGGATGACTATTCATCAAGGATCACCAACCTCTCCAGGTACTCAATCGATATGGTTAGGGATCAGTACATTAGATATCAGACCTTCGAGCTAGGTCTACGACATGAAATCATATCTACTGTTGTTCCTCGTTGCATTTTGAATTGTGCTGGAGTACTCGAGTGGGAATTGCTGATCAAGAGATTCTTAGCAGAGTAGATATATCCAACGATGGTCAGCATCATGCAGATATGTATAGAGACCTCGGAAGTACGGAGATGACATTATTCATAGGGATCAGGATGTGGGAGATGTCATAGGAGGACCCAGGACAAGGGATCGACAATCCAGTCCTCTCAGGCTACATTCAGTCATCCTAGGGAGAGGGGATGTTACTCATGCGACGCTAGGGGATATCTTTCTAGAGAATGTCCAACCCATCGAGTACTGATAGATATGTGGTAGAGAGAACACCGAGGATGATATAGAGATTGGATAAGACAGACCCTCTAGGAAGCAGACATGGTAGAGGAGAAAGGAGAGTTGTAGGTGGGGGCAGACGCTTCGACCAACTTGCACCACCGCCCCTTGGAGGTCCACACTGGACTCAGGGAGCTCGGGGATAGGGGTGAGGACAGCTGCATACAGTCGAGGCATATGACCCAGGGACTCCTAGGATGACCTGAGGTACGATTTGTTTATTCTCTACAATAGATACCATACTTATAGACACATGTCCCAATCACTCCTTTCTATTCACATGTGTTGTGCAAAACCATGAGATTGCAACAGATCCATTGACCTGGCCCTAACACTTGGAGACACCTACACGAAGAGATATGATGATCACACAACATTGTAGACAGTGTGATCTTACCCTTGGAGATGATAGTTTTAGTTGGAACCTCTTGGTGGTAGCGTTGAGGCCTTATGACATCATTTTCTGTATGGTTTTTCTATTCTTCTTCTATGCCCAGATTGTCTATTTTAGTTGAATAGTGTGGCGTGTCTAAAGCGATGGAAGATGGTATTCCTTTTTCAATTAAAAGGAGACCTAAGCGGCATAGAATGGGCTCATTTATATGTGGGTGTAGCTGATCACACATGAGTTGGCTAGCCTTACACTCTGAGAAGTAGATTTTTTGAGCTTCTATTCCCTGGAAGTAGTGGTAGAGTACGAGGACATTTTTCATGAAGATGTTACAGGACTACCTCCCCACCAGTAGAATGACTTTTATAGTGACATACGTCATGGGACATCACTGATTTTATCACCCTAATATTGAATGGGACCCATAGAGCTTCACTAGTTGAGGGTGCAGTTGATGGTTTTTTAGAGAAATGGATTCGTAAGACCCAGTGTTTTGCATTGGGTGGCCACAATTTTGTTTTCCATGAAGGAAGATGGTAGTTTGAAAATTTGTGTGGATTTTCAGCATCTGAACCAGCTGACAGAGAAGAACAAGTATCCATTATCAAAAATCAAAGACCTATTCGATTAGATAAGAGGTGAATAGTTGTTCTCAAAGAATGGTCTTCGATCAGCTTACCACAAGTTATGAGTACGGGATGTGGATATACTAAAGACGACATTCAGATGTCGCTACGATCACTATGAGTACTTGGTGATTCCTTTCAGCGTAACAAACACCCCCACAGTGTTCGTGGGACTTATGAACTGGATCATCCAGCCATATTTAGACCGGTTCTTTGTGGTCTTCATCGATGAAATCCTTGTTTACTCAATGTTAGAGGAGGATCACGTGAAACACATACAGCTGGTTCTAGACATACTCTGAGAGCACCAGCTTAATTGGACACTTTTGAATTTCCATTTCTAGATTCAGGAGGTCCACTTTTTGGGACTTGTAATCTCAGTATATGGAGTAGATGTGGACCCAATCAAGGTAGAGGTGGTGTTAGCATGGGAACCACATCAGATCATGATGGAGGTACGATTCTTCCTTGGGTTTGTATGATATTACCAAATATTAATTCTTGATTTCTCCTAGATATCAACACTGATGACATCCTTGACCAGGAAGGGGGAAAGCTTTTATGAGGAAGGAGAAGTGTCTGTAGCATTTCGCATACTTGAGACAGATTTTGAAGAGTGCCCCAAATTTGAAATGTCCAAATGAGGGTGTCAAGTATGTAGTTTTCTACGATGCATCAGGGGCCGGTCTTGGATCTGTCTTGATGTAGAGATAGGCAATGATTTAATTTGGTTCATGCTAGCTTAGGCCACATGATAATAACTATGCGACTAATGATCTTGAGTTGACACCGGTAGTCTTCGTATTGAAGTTTTGGTGACACTACCTTATTGGAGAGTGACTTATCCTCTACTCTGACCACTAGATCCTCAAATACATGTTCATGTAGAATGATCTGAATCTGAGATAGAAGCATTGGCTAGAGTTCCTCCAAGACTACGAATTCGAGATTATCTATAATCCTGGGAAGGTGAACAAGGTGGTAGATGGTCTTTGTAGGATATCGAGATTGTATATGTTGAGTGAGGTGACAGAACAGTTGGTATCATTGCCATTATCCTTTATGGATAGAGAAGATGCATCTTACCTTTAGTCGATGGTAGTCACCCCTCCACTATTACTGAGATTTAGGGAGGCATATCTAGGGGATGTCGACAGTGAGGCTTTACATGTTCAGTTATCTATAGGACATGCTCCTAATGGAAATTTTCAAGCTGTAATGCAATTTTTTCTCTTCATAGGACACAATTTTGTACTAGTATCATTTCAGGGGGAGGTCCTGAGAGAGTTTCAAACATCCTCTATGGACGTACATCCTGGAGTTGAAAAATGTACTACGACCTCTATCATTAGTTCTGGTGGTCATGTATGAAGAAGTCAGTAGAAAAGTTCGTTTCTCAATGCCTTACGTGCCAACAGGTGAAGGCTGAGCACCATGTTCCAGCAGGGTTAGTTCACCCTTGGATGTTCAAGATTGGAAGTGGGATGGAATATTGATGGACTTCGTGATGGTCTTTCCACAGACCTCCAAGGGAGATTACTCCATCTAGGTGATCATTGACTGATTCACAATGTCGGTCCACTTCCTATCCATCTGGGAGTAGTGTTCTATAGAGGACATGGGATTCCTCTATGTGCAGGAGATAGTTCAGCTCCATGGAATCTTTTCCACAATAGTATCTGATCAAGATTCCCGATTCACATCCCGATTGTGGAAGGGATTTCAGGAGGTTTTTGGGACTTAGTTACTCTTGAACAAAGAGTTCCATCCCAAGAATGATGGTCAGATGGAGAGAACCATTCTGGTTCTGGAGGATATGTTTTGGGCATGTATCTTGAACTTTGGTCACAATTGGGAGGACCACCTACCACTTGTGGAGTTTGCATACAATAATAGCTACCACTCTGCCATTGGTATGGTACTATTCAAGTCGTGATATCGGAGACCCTACTGGTCACTGCTTTGCTAGACAGACCGCAGAGAGTTAGCAATCATCGGTCTAGAGTTGGTACAAGCTACAACATAGAATGTGCAGATCATACAGGAGTAGATAAAGACTGCATAGAGCCACCAAAACTATTATGCAGACAGACGATGGAGACCTCTGGAGTTTGAGGAGAGATATCTTGCCTTCCATAGGGTCTCACCTTGATGGGTTTTTCAATAGTTTGGTTAGGGCTGCAAGTAATCTACAAGGTTAATCAGACCCTTCATGGTACTTTACATAGTTTGTGAGATAGTTTACGTCTTAGATCTACCACCACATATGCACAGAGTACGTGATGTCTTCCGTGTGTCACAATTGAGGAGAAATGTGCATTAACAATCACAATTCTTCGATTGAGGTGAGCTGAACAATCAAGGATGGAGCTACCTTTGCTGAGAACCTAGTAGATATCAAGGTTCAGTATAAGAGGATCCTTTTTGGGTGATTGATTCCCTTGGTGCACAAGTGGTTTTAGCAAGAGAACCTTCAAGAGGGAAAGATGGAACTTGAGGCTCATATATGTACCCAATACCCACATCTGTTTGAGTAGCCTCTTGTTTTATCTTTTCGAGGATGAAAATCCATATGGTGGGGATAATGTAATGTCCTGGATTTTCCTTGTATTATTTTTAACAATTATATAGAATTATTTTGAGACTAGTAATTTCAATGCCATGTGATTATGAGGTTCTGGAGTGCCCAGATTAAATGTTTGAAATAAATTAATCTTTTTAATAGTGTGTAGGAGCAGTTTTCCTAAAAATGTTGATTTACATTTAGTCATATGCCCCTAACAGAAATTTGAGGGAACCGTTGTGTTCAAATCAGCAACATTACCCTAGAAAGGGCCTAACATTTACCGGTGTGGGTTAGAAACAAAATATGTTTATGGGACTTTGTAAAGGAAATAAAATATGTTAATAATTAATTTATTTTAAATGATTCTTTTTTACGCAAATATCTAATTCCTAATTTTTTTAAGCTGTGCTTATGGAAAGTTCGAAGGTTAAGCTACATAACCCTATGAATTGAGGATTTCCATAAGAGATTTGGAGGAGAACCCATTCTTAGATGACGAAAATGCAATCGATCGACACATCTCGGATTCGACGAACCTCTCTATCAAATGCGACATGGTAATCGTTATTCAACTGAATCGGGGTCAGGGTTATGATTATTTGTTTTGTTTCCCCTTTCATTGATTTAACAAAAAACATAGATCAACCCATGAATAGGTTCATCTGTTCATCACATTTTCTTGTGGGAGGGTTATAATTTTTTAATTCTTTTGGGTTTTGATTCTGGAAGTTGATTTGTGATAATGATTGGATTATTGTTTGATTCACCCAGTTTAATCCTTCTAGTGGGAGCAGATCAATGTCATGATGAATGATTATGGAGGTTCATTCCTCAATTTGGATTATTGTATTTCATCCCATTTTCTCCACGTTCTTTGTGTTCATCAAGGGGTGATGAACAACGGATCATTGCGAGTCTGTTTCACAACTCAATGATCACAAATTTGATATTGAACATCATGATGACCCATTGGAGGTACAACGAAAATGGAAGACGACTAATCGAATCAATATAATGAGGATAATTATTAAAAAATTCTTCATGTGGGTGGATCAAAACTTGTTTTGGGGGCCAATCATATGCCTAAAAACAATGAAAATAGATTTTCGTCATCGGGGTGACCAAGAATCTAGAGTTTCGTTGCGATCCAATGGCTAGATCGAAGACTGAAGGAGTACCCAAGGCACGGAGGATCATGTTCACAATTCTAGGAAGTTCTAGAACACACGGTGTGTATCTCTATTAACACGCCATGTGGACCAGCAACGATGGATAGGGTTTTCACGCTACACGCGATGAAGAACACGGCGTACCTCCGGGGAGACACGGCTTGTGGACCCCCCATGTTGTGGCTAGGGAATCGGGATACAAAAAGCACAGACACAGCATGCGACCACTGTCACAATGAGTGTGGGTCCTTACATGGGGATCGACATGTATCTCGGATGAGACACAGACACATGGTGGAGTGCACGCTGTGTAATCCACCACATGGACATATAAGGCCAGTAACGCAGGTCACCCCGCTTACCGATTACATAGGTGGGTATATATGGGTTAAGGTTTTGTACGAGAACATGGCCTATATACATAGAGTGGACCCTAGATACCTTGACATAGTGTGCGATCGTTCTTATATGTCGTGTTGTTGATTTTTACACAACAAACCTTATGACATGGGCCATTATACGGGGGTAGTACCTTGGGTCAGATGACAAGACGTGTGACACTTCAACATGTTCTGTACTTCTTAGTACATGGTTTGATTGTCTTTTCCATCGTTCCTTGGAAAGATTCTATTTGGGTTAGTGTCCATTTTTCTTGTTCCTCTGAAGGTTAGGTATCATTTTCATTCACCAATGTATAATCCCCTCAGTTGGACTTTTCGAGATAGAGGCAGGTATCCCTCCAAGAGGCCCAGAGTGAGATCCTCTATCCATTTTTTACCATAGTTAGTGTCAGGTATCGACGTTTATAATCCTACAGGGTTCCGATCCTCTACATTGAAGGTGAATTCGGTTGATTCTTGGTATTCGGCAAGGCCCTAGTAGTGATCCTCATTAGTGTATCATGATCTTTCCCCACTCAAGAGTGTGTTCTCTCAGATTGAGGGTATCTATCTCTAATGGATTTTCTAGATGAATAGTATTTCTCGAACTAATGACATCAGAGCTATAAAACAAAGGGAGTGAGTTCTCTCAGATAAGTGCTTCGTGGAACCTTCAAAATGAATCCCATGTGGGGTATCTATCCCATGTGACTTTTCTCTAGACCACGGGACTAGGTTTCGAGTATATATGGATTGTTTTTCTTCTATTATATGTTTAGTAGACATATATTGTGTAGAGTTGTCTATAATTTTCCTCTATGTATTGTTTTGTGGTTTTCAGGGTGCCCTATTGAGTACTATTATACACACCCATGCATAGGATTGTTCCTAAATGGGACGTGTTTTGTGAAGATGAGTGACCTTTTGATGGAGTCTAGGGTGGAACAAGACCAGACCGAGCTTTATGAGTTCCCAATAGGCCTATGTGTTCCAACGGCCACAAGTAGAAGTCACAGTACCTCTTTGTGTTTACAAGATGGACATTGTAGTTTGTAGACCCTTTTTGTTGGTGGGATTGTATTCTGTCCCCACATACTTTCTGTACTTTTCTTTCTGTTGTACTCTATTGGTTGGGTTAGTTGTATGCATGCATTTTTATCCTTAGTGGTTATTACATTTCAGCATATTATGGTCATGGAGATGTGTTTGTGTGTATAGGTACTTTGTAAATTCCTCCCATGTTACAGATATTCTTACCTGGTGCTAGTCCCCCACCCCTAGCCTATTGGAGGTGGGATTGGGGAGTCACGGCGCAGGCCCCACTGGGACGAGTCATGACTTGTAAACTTATTTCTAGAAGGAGAGGATCATCACCAACTCCACCATTAAAACATGATCTGTGAATATTCATCAAGAAATAATATTGAATATAAATGAATAAATATACTGAGGAGGAGGTCATGGAATAGGTTTCTAGTCTTCTAATTTTCACAATAAGTAGGGAATACCTATTCAGGGTGGCCCAACTATAGCTCAGGGCCATATATCATCTAGTTTCATGAATTACAAAAAATACCTAAAAAGTAGAGTGAATGAATGTATATGGTTCAACGTACTATTATTGTGGAATCTAGTATCATATAACATTTATTATATATAGGTGTTCCATACTCTGTTGACTGTATATTTATCATGGAGTGTCTTGGGATTGATATTTACTTATTTTTAACAGTGATGACCATGGTCACACTATTGGGTGTATGACCATAGGGTATGCTCTCATGCAAGGATTGTCCTCTTGAGATTGGTTGTTATCACCTCTTATGAAATTTCATTATCAATGAGGTGATATGGATTTATGTTATACATAGGATGGATTATAACATGACTTATCATGCCCACATTGACTATTATTGGAGAAGGGTGAAATTTAAATAAACAATGTGTATGATACATATACATATTGGAAAATGGGATTCCCAATCTCGTTGATCATAACCAAAGCATTATTGGCTGGGATGGGTGATATCCATGATTACCTACCATTTCGAGGCTAAAAAAATGGTGTTGATGATATATTTTCCTGTTATGGTGGATCATTTTAGGTATGTTTTCTACGAAACATTGCATATACTTCCTCCCAATATATAGGTATATTTTATAATTATGATCATTCTATGAGAATCTAAATTATCTATTCTTCAATACAAGATGGGTTATACTAAGCTCTATTATCTCAATAGATAGTTATAGGATTCATAATCTAAGGGATTTAACCATCCTAATATATCTCCTAGGGATTCACCATACCATTTCCCCAATATGTCTAACAGAACCCTCTGATATTATAGGGATTACCAGTTGTTGAACTAGATTATGGTGATGAACCAATGTCATTTTCCTCGAATAGATGATATGTTATATAATCTTCGAGGAGATAGAGTATTCTTGAATATCGACCTGTGATCAAGCTATCATAATTTTCTAGTAAAAATTTTATATATTCAACTTATGGTATTCTAATGTAGGTACGATTTATATGAGAATCATGGTTTGACGTTTGGTATTACAAATTCAACAACTATTTTCATAGAAATGATGAATACTATTTATCAAACCATTATTGATTCTTTCTTCATGGTTTTTTTGGATAACATCTTAGTGTATTATAATATATAAAAGAATCCATTCCAAAAATCTAGAAATCATATTCAATAGAGTGAGGGGTCGTTATTTATTTTTTATTCTCATAAACTACCAGAAATGGAAAACAAGGCTCACTTATTACATCATGTTATCTCATAACTATATGTATTGGTTGACCCAAAGAAGGTGAGTGTTGTTTCTTACTGGGATAACCCCATGAATATGCTTGATATGTGGAGTTTCTTAGTAATATCTTGATATAGAAATTTTTTACATGGGAATAATCCCACATTGAGGAATCACTTACCAATATTTCTATGATGGGTTTGATGTTTCTTAGGGACAATGAATGAGAGAAGTAATTTCAAGAGATGAAAGTTGTAAGAACTCAGATCTTAATTTCAGGTATGTTTTCCTATTTCTGGAGATTTTGAGAAAAATAAATTTTCTGGAAATTTTTGAAGTACACGCCATGTACATTCTGAGTAGACGTCATGTACTCTTTTCCCGCTCGAAGGCGTGTGTTGACCATACATGGTCCACACACACGGTGTGTAGGGGTGATGTGGAGGCTTTTTTGGAGGATTACGGAAAGACCTAGTTCAAATCGTGTACTCTAAAATTAAACGCCGTGTATTTTCTTTTATTCATTAAAAGGCATGGGGTCGCGCCTAATCGACGAAAAGCACTTCTTCTCCAGATTCTTCGCTCGAGACGGCGGAGAACCCACAGATCTTCGACAATCCACCACTCCTCTGTCCGTTCTCTAATTCGACCACGATCGATTGTGTTGAAATCGCAGTGGTGAGTTCTTCCTTCTTCTTGATCCTTGTTTTCCAATTCCTCATCCCTCTCAAGTTATCGTGGTTTGAACGTTTTGGATGTTATCCCAGATCTACGACATTCGGGGGAGAATAAATCATCATGATTCAAGTATATCGATCTCTTAGGATCGAGGTAGGTGGTTTGTGCCTTACTCTTCCATGTCTTTGAGTTTTATGTAAAAAATCCACCAATACCCGTGAACGGGGTGTTGTGTGTTTACCTTTTTTCCCTTATTGTTTGCCTACCTTTCTTGTATGCTTGTGTAGAGGTAAATTTATCATGTTAGATGGTATTTTTGTTTTACTTGGATGTTTTTCCCATGCTTTTCTCTGTTTATGACATTTGGGTCTTGTTAGACTTTGGCCATTATGACTGTTTCCATGCCTTGTGTCTATAGGATGGAGTGTTTTGCATTACACACTTGTTGGCTTGTCAACTATTCTCCAAGAACCTCAATGGGTATACTTTGGTTATCCAAGTAGCTATGTAGGTGTACTTTGTCCCTATAGTAATATTATGCACTCACTGGCACATGGCTGAGGGAACCTGGTGCTATAGACTATAAGGGATAGACCAAGTGTACTTCCCAGAGAGTATTTGACGTTATAGACTGCAGGAGGGTAGACTGAGTGAGCTTCCTCACTGAGTCATAGACATTATAGGCCATGGGGGATGGACCATGTGATAATCCCAGAGTTCCTTCAGATATTTTAGACTAGAGGAGGGTAGACCGAGTGAGATTCCTCAGAGAGTCTTACCCTGTTTGTTTTCTTTTAAGAACCTTCCCAGGTGAGAGGATGAATTGACCGAGTAAGCTTCCTTAGAGAGTCTGTCGTATACCTGAGGCTATAGGAGTAATTGACTGAGATAGATTCCTCAGAGTGTCTGTAGAACATGGGGTTAAGAGGGTTAGACCGCGTGATCTTCATCAGAGAGTCCCAGACTACCCTAGACTATGAGGGGAATTGACCGATTGAGCTTCCCCAGGGAGTATCATAAATTCGTATGACCAAGCCATATGGGTTAGGCTGAGTTCACTTCCAAGTGGGTTGTGGTAATTCATGGATAGGACCAGAGGGAATGGCTTCGAGTACCTCCCAGAGGGTTTTCTTGCTTGTTAGTTGTTTGATTCACTACTATTGTTTGTTATGGATTGATTACTATTGTGTATCATTCTGATTTACTGCTTACTATTTACTACCTACTTTTTTGTTGTTGATGTTTACTGCTCAGTGTACTATTACCTTCCATATACTCACTAACTGTTAGGTACAGATCTTCGGGTGGTTGTCTACTAGGATTTTATCTCACACCCTATTTGGGACATGTTTTTGGGCCCAAGAATGCTATGTTGTTGCTTGTTTAGACAAGGGAAGGCGCCCTTGGACCTCTGTTACTTGATTGCATGGAGCAGGAGAGCAGGGGACCAAGATATGGCTTGCGATGCTGAGGAGATATTTACATTTATTTGGTACTTGTTTTGGTACTTTGGTGTTTCTTTAGCATTGTGACTTGTTTGGCTGCATTCCATGATATGTATCATGCATCATTTCATATATACATATAATCTATAGTTTATTGATTTAGTCTTCCACTGTTTATATTATTGTTTCTTACTGCTTCCGCTATTTCATGTATATTTTTCTTCTATTGTGTACTCTACCAATGAGGGCATTGTTTCCCCACTATCACACCCAAGGCCCTAGCTGCTTGTCGGAAGCCTCTTGCATTTGGGGAATTGGGCTTGAGGCCATGTGACCAACCGGGTATCGGGTGCCTCTGGGTGGCTTCCGGAACCGGGGCATTACAAAGTGGTATTAGGAAAGTTCTATTCTCTAGATTTATTGTTTGGAGGCTTTAGCCTTTGATAGGATGGATTCAGTACTTGGTATTAAGCTGTGCTCGGGAGTAGCTAACCCATATACAGGGAAAAGCCATACTACCTTATTTATTGTAGTTTCTGGTTTTGAGATTTTACCGTTAATATGATTTCACCTATAGTGATTCACATGCTTCGTGTTGTTATTGTTTTGACTATTTTGGTTCTATTTCTGTTGTAACCCGTTGATATGAAGGTATTCCATCTCATAAATCACATAGGCACTTGTAGAATGCATTCTTGTTATGCTATCTAGGGTGAATTGGCAATTACATGTTGTTGTCATAGACCTCGGGTAGATTATGGATGTTGTTATGATAGATTCTTGATAGAATCTTTACTACGTTGTAAGAGGATTTTTTGTATTGAAGTTTGCTTAAATGAATGACAAATTTTGATTCATGAGGTGTTATTATCCCACTTGAATCGGAAATTGGTGGATTATGATTTTGTTTTCTCTTGTACATGACTATAGGAGATGCTAACATTTGATTCGCGGGTAGTATGGGCCCTCACGGATCAAGAATTTGGAACCTATTTTCCTTGTTTTCAGTGTTTCTGGGCTTCTACGCAGTTTCTGAGCTACTACCCAGAAAAACCCAGAATACACGGCGTGATCCTTATAGATACGCAGCATGTAGTTTTCAGGTCGTGTTACTGACCGTGTGAGCATGGACACGCTGTTGTGGAAAAAACTTCAGGAACATGCCGTGTAAAGTAGATACATGAAGTGCAGATCGGTGCCGTGTACCCGTCCGTGTCAATAACAACATGGGTCGGCGAAGATCAAGTAGAACACGCCGTGTTGTAAAGGAACATGTCGTGTAGTCATGTCTAGGAACCCGGCCGTGTCATGAACAACACGGGTCGGCGTTACCTTCTATTAGACATGTCGTGTTGTTTTCAGAACATGTCGTGTAGCTTTGTTCAAGTACTTGGCCATGTCACGAACAACACAGGTTGGTGTCACCTTTTTATATACACGCCGTGTTTGTTCGGAACACGCCATGTAAGTGCCAACCGTGTAGACATCCATGTAAATAACAACATGGGCCACCGAGACCATATCTGGTACATGTTGTGTCCATATAGAACACGTCGTGTAGTCTGGGGTTAGTTGGACCATGTGGGATAGCCATGTAAGGAGACTCAGGCAAGGGTACACACCCATGTTAATGACTAAATAAGACACACCGTGTAATTTTTATACATGTCGTGTTGTCATGTTTTGTAAAACATTATAGTTTCTTCCCCATGTTTCTATATGGTACTCATGTGCTTTCAGTCTTTGTTAATCCGGATCTAAGGTGTGCTTTTGATCTTTCAGTGCTATGACTCCGAGACGTCCTCTGGTTGTACGTCTATTTCCAAATGGTGATCAGACACCAAATATGGCCGATCAGTGACCTCCTGTTGATCCTCCTTCAGATCCTCCTTTTGTGCCAGCCTTGGCACCAATAGTTACACCTTTCATAGGCACCGATACATAGTTCAGGGAGGACTTCCTAAGGATGATGCAGACATTTTAGGGAGCGTCGCCTCCTGCCCTGTCGATGGTTGAGTTGACCTAGGGTTTTCAGCAGCAGCATCCTCCTACTTTCTCAAGGGATGGATGACCCCAGGCTGCAGAGTCGTGGTTCGAGGCCACCCTGACTATCTTTGAGAATATGGAGATACCCCCAGAGAAGAGGGTAATGCTGGCCACTTATATTCTCTGGGACACCGCCAAGAGGTGGTTGGAGGTGATCTCACAGTCAGGGCATCAGCAGGGTATGTCTTGGGATGGGTTTTGATGCACCTTCTATGACTAATTATATACGGATACCTTGAGGGCCGACCGAGCCCAGGAGTTTATGAGTCTGTAGTAGGGTACTGTTTCTATTATGGAGTACTCATCTCGCTTCACTGAGCTGCGGTGTTTCACATCGATCCTAGCAGGTGATGAGATGTTTCTTTCTAGGAAGTTTAAGGATGGTCTTAGGTAGGAGATCCATTCCTTGGTGAATATCTTCCAGTTGACTTCTACATCCTCAATCACAAACCAGGCACTGATCACTCAGTGCAATATAAGGGATTCTGGAGCAGTGAGCCAGGGCAGTTCGACATCCAGAGTGGGTGTTCCTCCTATGGACAATAGGTAGCATCGCAGAGAGTCTTCTTGAGGTAATCAGGTTTCACGAGATGTATCTTCTAGAAGCCAGGAAGTATTCTACCAAGGCGGTAGGAGCGGGCATACTAGGCCTCAGTGCTAGAGAGAACCGATGGAGGGCCGATCTTTCAGCAAGATGGGCCATCTTTAGCGTTTTTTCAGATCTTCTCACCTTCAGCCGGTGGTTGGGGTTCCTCTATGACCCCACGTTCTAGAGATGCTTCACCAGTTTCCCACCAGTTTAGGAACTAGAGTTCTTATAGCTACTCAGGCCATGGTGGAGGTCGAGGATGTGGTGGTCAGTCATCATGTCATTAGCGATAGCAGAGTAAATCAGCTCAGAGCGGTCAGCCCGGGGTGCAGGGCCGTGGTGCAGGCCAGTCATTCACCGTGGAGCAGACCCACTAGGAGCAGGATCCCAACCCTTCTACATTTCGAGGTACGATCATAGTAGCATCAGTTTTATCTTCTGCTCTTTTCTATTCTTCTACTTCCCATAGCTTTGTCACTGTGGCAATTGTGGAGAGCATTGGGCTATGTATCATTTCTTCTACCGACATTTTGACTCTTGACACACCATTGGGATTGAGGACATCTATCATTAGTCAGTGCATAGAGTTCCCACTTGAGGTTTATGGGTGTCATTTCTAATGAGACCACTATGTCCTAGTGATTTCAGGCTAGGACATCATTCTCATTATGGACTGGTTGGTTCCCTTCTAGGCAGTCGTCGATTTCTATCACCATAGGGTGAGTTTCATATCAAAAGAGGGTGGATCTTTCCTTTATAGAGGCGAGTGGTATATCCAGATGGGTAGAGTTGGACCAGAGGATCATAGTATAGGATAAGTTACAACCCATATTTCCAGTGTTTATCTGGATGACCAGGGGACTTCACAGTTAGACTTTCCTCCAGTGGTGGATCGTTTCAGGGATGTCTTTCCTGAGGAATATTCTGGTTTTCCACTGGAGTGTGAGGTAGACTTCTCAATTGAGCTCGTGCCAGGAGTGGCACCAGTGTCCATTAATCCTTATAAGATGGCTACACCTGATTTGCAGGAGCTGAAGAAGTAGTTGGAGGAGTTGCAGGCAAAGGGTTTCATCCAAACCAGTAGTTCTCTATGTGGTTCGCCTTTCCTGCTCGTGAAAAAGGCAGAAGGCACCCTTCTCTTTTGTGTGGATTATCAAAAGCTAAACAAGTTGACAGTCAAGAACTGATATCACTTGTCGAGTATAGATGAGCTCATTGATCAGCTTCGGGGAGATCGAGTGTTCTGGAAGATCGATTTGAGGTCCAGTTATCATCAGTTGTGAGTTATACAATTAGATATACCTCTTACAGCCTTCAAGAGTAGGTATGGTCTATACGAGTATACAGTCATGTCGTTCGGTCTCACGAACGCGCCCACAACATTCAAGGAACTGATGAACCAAGTGATCCATCCGTACTTAGACTCCTTTCTAGTAGTTTTCGTGGATGACATATTGGTGTACTCTCACACTCGACACGGCCATGCTACACATCATGAGATTGTTCTTAGTACACTAAGAGAGCATCAGTTGTATGCTAAACACTAGAAGTGCCAATTTTGAATGGATCAGATTCACTTCATGGGTCACATCATCTCAGAGACATGAGTTTCAGTGGACCCAGAGAAAGTGAGAGATGTAGTTTCATGGGAGCAGCCGAAGAACATATTTGAGGTGAGGAGTTTTCTAGGGATATCTGGATACTACAGGCACTTCATTCAGTACATCTCTCACCAAGTAGCACCATTGACAGGTCTGACCAAGAAGGGGTGAAGTTTTTATGGTCAGATTCTTTTGAGTTAGCCATTCAGAAGTTAAAGGGGAGGTTGACTTCAGCACCGATACTAGTCTTCCTCGAGCCAGGAAAGGGGTACATTGTTTACTGTGATGCTTTGGGTATCGGGCTAGGAGTTGTGCTTATATAGGGAGATGGAGTCGTTGCATATGGGTCTCGACAGTTGAGGAAAGACAAGAGGAACTGCCCGACACACGATCTGGAGTTGGTATCTGTTGTTCATGCCTTACACTGTTGGAGACACTACCATCTGGGAGATCACTTTGTGGTTTTCACCGAACACAATAGTCTAATGTATATATTCAATCAGAGTGATATGAATCTGATAGAGCATAGGTGGGTTGAGTATCTTCAGTCCATTGACTTCAAGTTTTTTATACGCTGGGAAAGGGAAATGTAGTGGAAGATGCGTTGAGCAGAAGAACTCAGATTCAGGTAGTTCAGGAGGCCATCAGTGAGTGATAGATTATGGCTATGTTCTCTAAGATTCACTTAGAAGTGAACTACATGCAGGGAGAGAATACCTTATCTTCTGTAGTTATTACCTCTACACTATTTGATCGGGTACGGATGAGGCAGATATCAGAATCAGAAGGCTTAGTCCTGCGATAGAGTGTGTCCGGAGAGGACCCTAATCCTAGATGGACAGTGGGAGAGGATGAGACCTTGCGTTTCCAGGGATGCGTATGGGTTCCAGAAGACATACGCAAGGAGATGTTATGTGATTTTTGTTCCTCAGTTTTGGAAGTTCATCCTGGCGTCACCAAGATTTATCGTGATCTAAACTGCCAGTACTGCTGGCCAGGTATGAAGAAGGATGTTGCTGGTTTTGTCATTTGATATTCTACTTGTTAGCAGGTGAAAGTAGGGCATCAGCGACCAATAGGGATTTTATAGTAGTTACCCATTCCCGAGTGGAAGTAGAACGATTTCGCGATAGACTTCGTGACCAGGTTTCCGAGGTCACCTCGGGGGAGTGATGATGTTTGGGTTGCCATCGACATGCCTAGGAAGATTGAACACGTCTTTACTATCAAGGATACATTCAGTGTTTATGATCTGGGATGACCGTACATCCAAGAGATTTTATGTCTACATAGAGTTCAAAAATCCATTGTTTCAGACAGGGATTTTTGCTTTACCTCTCGGTACTAGCAGGGACTTTAGAAGGCTTTGGGTACACATGTACTTTTGAGTACAGCATACCATCCCCAGCCTGATGGCCAGTCAGAGCACAAGATCCAAGTACTTGAGGATATGATTTGAGCCTTAATTCTTTTCTTTAACGGTTCTTGGGAGAAGCAAATTCATCTATTGGAGTTCTCCTACAACAACAGTTTCCAGAAGACCATTTAGATGGAACCATACAAGGCTTTGTACGGTAGGCCATGCCGATCACCCTTATGTTGGCTGGAGGTAGGAGAGGCAGCTCTGCTAGGACCTCGTCCTGTTCAGGAGACCTCAGAGTAGATATAGTGGATTCAGAAGTGGATGGATACAACACAGTCTCGCCAGAATTCTTATACCGATCAGTGGAGATGACCTTTGGAGTTTGAGGTCGGGGATCAGGTCTTCCTGTGTGTCTTACCGAGGTTAGTATACAATAGGATTTGGAGACAGGGTAAGCTTTCACCACAGTACATCAGTCCATTTGAGGTATTGGAGAGAGTTGTTCTAGTTTCCTATTGGTTACATGTGCCTCAGAGGTACCGGGATATGCACGGCGTCTTCCATGTCTCTCAGCTCCGACGTTACTTTTCAGACTTGTATCATGTCTTCCAACCTGAGGATGTTGAGCTTGATGCGGATGCGTCATTTGAGGAGCATCCTATCCGGATTGTGGATCACAATACTAAGGTTCTCTGTGATAGGTCTGTTCCTCTAGTATGGGTGCTATGGCAGCATGGGCGAGTATAGGACATGACATAGGAGAGGGAGGCCGATGTACGATCGTAGTGTCCATAGCTATTCAGGGTTTCTTCTTCTACTCCTCTCTAGGGATATTCGGGGATGAATTTCTTTAAGTTGGGAAGTTTGTAGGAACCCAGATCATCGTTTTAGGTATGTTTTCTTCTTTCTGGAGTTCTTGAGAAAAAAAAGTTTCTTAAAATTTTTGAAGGACACACCATGAACTTTCTGAGTATACATAGTGTACTCTTCTCCCGCTCGAAGCCATGTGCTCCCCATGCACGGGCCACACACACGGTGTGTAGGGGTGACGTGGAGACCGTTTTTGGTGGAGTATGGAAAGACCAAGTACATTCCATTTACATTAAAAGTACAGGCCGTGTACTTTCTTTTTTTCATTAAACAGCCCGGGGTCACGCCTAATCAAAAAAAAGCACTTCCTCTCCAACTTCTTCATCCGAGAGCACCGGGAACCCAGGGATCTTAAACGAGCCACCGCTCCTTCGTCCATTCTCCGATTAGATCACAGTTTATTGCGTTGGAATCACAACAGTGAGTTCTTCCTTCTGCTTGAGCCTTGTTTTCCAATTACTCTTCCTTCTCATGTTATCGTGGATTGAACGTTTAGGAAGTTTTCTCAGATCTACGACGTTAAGGGGGGAATCAATCGTCGTGATTCAATTATTTCAATCTCCTATGATCAATGTATTTGGTTTGTGCCTTACTGTTCAAATATTTGAGTTTTATGTGCAAATTCCACCAATACTCATGAACGGGGTGTTGTGTGTTTACCTTTTTTCCCTTGTTGTTTTCCTGCCTTGCTTGTATGATTGTGTAGAGGTAAATTTATCATGTTATATGATATTTTTGTTGTTCTTGGATGTTTTTTCCATTATTTTCTCTATTTATGACCTTTGGGTCTTGTTACCCTTTGGCCGTTATGACTGTATCCATGCCATGTGTCTATAGGATGGAGTGTTTTGCATTACATGATTGTTTCCTTGTAGACTATTAGCCAAGTAGCTCTATAGATATACTTTGGTTAGCCAAGTAGCTCTGTAGGAGGACATTAGCCCTATAGAAATATTATGCACTAATAGGCATAGGGTTGAGGCAACCTGGTGCTATAGACTATAAGGGATAGATCGAGTGTACTTCCTAGAGAGTCTTTGCTGTTATAGACTGCAGGTGGGTAGACCGAGTGAGCTTCCTCGGTGAGTATTAGACATTATAGGCCATGGGGGATGGACTGAGTGAGCTTCCCAGAGTGCCTTCAGATATTATAGACTACAGGAGGGTTGACCGGGTGAGCTTCCTCAGAGAGTCTTACCTTGTTTTTTTTCTTTTAAGAACCTTCCCAGGCTAGAAGAGGAATTGACCGAGTGAGCTTCCTTAGAGAGTCTGTGCTATACCTGAGGCTATATGATGATTTGACAAAGATAGCTTCCTCAAAGAGTCTCTAGACCTTGGGGCTATGAGGGTTAGACTGCGTGATCTTCCTCAAAGAGTCCCTAACTACCCTAGACTATGAGAGGAATTGACCGAGTGATCTTCCCCATAGAGTCTCATAAATTTGTATGACCAAGCCAGAGGGGTTAGGCTGATTGCACTACTCAGAGGGTTGTGGTACTTCTTGGATAGGACCAGAGGGAATGGCTGCGTGTACTTCCCATAGGGTTTTCCTATTTGTTTTGTATTTGTTTCACTACTGTTGTTGGTTGTGGATTGATTACTGTTGTGTATCATTATGCGTTACTACTTACTGTTTAGTGCCTACTACTTTGCTGTTGTGGTTTACTGATCAGTGTACTATTACCTGCCATATACTCACTGACTATTAGGAACATATATTTGGGTGGTTGCCTACTGGGATTTTATCTCACATCCTATTTGGGTTATGTTTTTGGGCCCAAGAAGACTATGTTGTTGTAGGTATAGACAAGGAAAAGCACCCTTCGACCTCTGGCACTTGATTTCTTGGAGAAGGAGAGCAAGGGACCAAGCTCTGGATTGCAATGTTTAGGAGTTGTTTACGTTTCTTTTTTACTTTGTTTGGTACTGTGGTGTTTTTTTAGCGTTGTGACATGTTTGGCTACTTTCCTAGATATGTATCATGCACAATTTCATATATACATATGTGCTCCAGTTTTTTGATTTAGTATTCTGTTGTTTATATTATTGGTTATTACTGCTTCTGCTATTGCATGTTTATTTTTCTTCCTTTGTGTACTCTACCAATGAGGGGATAGTTTCCCCCCTATCCCACCCATGGCCCTCTCTTCATGACAGTATCCTCTGGTGTTTGGGGAAATGCGCTTGATTCATCTGACCAACCGGGTATGGGGCGCCTCTGGGTGGCTTTCGAAACCGGGACGTTACAAATATAAGTCTTACATCATCACCTATCTTGATTCTTCTATTGTTTGGTAGAGGATATATAGTGTTCATAATTCTTCCATAATTAGGATTTGTGGAGTGTTGTGTATGAGGGGAGATTCATTGCATATGGGTCTACTAGTTGAGACCTCTTGAGTATAATTACCAAACCCCTGACCATGAGCATGTAATAGTCATCCATGCGTTGCATTCATGGAGTAATTATCTAATGTGGGAGTGAATTGTTGTATTTACAAACCAGATGATACTAAAATATATCTTTATGAATAATTATTTGAAAATTAGATATTGATATTGGGTTTAATATCTCATATCCATTGACATTGATCTTGACTATATTAATGGAAAAGGAAATATGGTAGCAGCTGTATTGAGCTGAAAACATAGGCACATTCTATTCAAAATAGCCATACATTAGAATATATTGATGGACATATTTTTTATATTAATATTGTGTTCAAATATATCCACCATAATTAATTACATGAATCATTATAGGTTACCTATTTAGTCAAGGATTGGGTGATGATAAGGTAGTTTCTTGATTGTGATGGGTTTTTCCTATGGGAAAGTGTTTCAGGTGATAGAATAATTCTAGATGGGTATATCTATAGAGGAAACATCATGTGTATTCCTCGGATTAACTATATTTCTAAATGAATGTGAGGGGAACTAATTCATGAATCCCATGAATCATAGTTGGTGGTGAACCCAAGTATCTCCAAATATGTATCATGGTATGGGATACTGGTATTTATGACATGGAATGAGGACTCGTATTTTGGATTTTATCGCATGGTGTTCCACCTATCAATAGGCGATGGTTGAGAATAGGTTTCTTGCATTCTTGTTTCAACCATTACCTATCATGGAATGGAAATGGGATGAAGTCACGATGGAATTTTTTAATGGTTTACTGAGGTATGCTTGAGGTAGCAATGTGGTTTTGGTTTTTGTGGACCGACTAATAATGTTATCCCTCTTCCATCTTATTTGAGATAGTTTCTCTATTAGTGAGAATGAGAGAATTTATTTCGATGATATTATACCCTTTTATAGGGTCCCTTGTACAATAATTTTAGAATGGGATTCTCAGTTAATATCTATGTACTATAGAGGGTCAAATAATCTTTTGGTTACACATGTTCTTATAAGATTAGCATTTCTCACTCAGAACAATATCCTGTCAAAACAGACTATAATGGTGTTGGATGTGAAGCTCCAAGTAAGTTTCTCAAATTCTAAGGGTTCTTGGGAGAAACATTTCTCCCTCACCATGTTTTTCTATAATACTATATTTTAGGAAAACATTTAAATGTATTCATATGATGACTTATCTGGTAGGATATTCCACTCACCACTGTGATGGTTCGAGGTAGTAGAAGAAGTGCTGCTAGGTCCCCACTTCATTTCAGAGACCTTGGAGAAGGAACAGTTGATCAGAAAGTGGATGGGTACTAATAATTCTAGAAATAAATTGTATATTGATCACTGTAAATGCTATATGGAGTTCATACTTTAGGATCATGTTTTATTGAAAGTATCATCAATGATTTTTCATAGGAGGATGAAGAGGCATGGGAAGTAGTATCTTCACTGTTATAGATATTTTGAGATTTTTATAGAGTGTGACTAGTAGAAAATAAGTTATAATTATTTATATGGTACAATTACATTCATTATATCTTTCATATTTCCCAAATTCATTTTTAAAATGATGACCCATATCATACTTTTGATCCAATGGTTTATTAATTGCTTGTCGATGATTCTTTTGTGGAGTATCACATTTTCCTCATCAACCTGATAATTAGTGCTTTGTTGGGTAGGTTTTTCCGAATAGTGTATGTGTTATGGTAGAATAGTCTTGTTAAAGAAAAGAATTATACGTGGGATTCTGATGTACATACTCAAGGGCAAGAGTTATAATTAGATAATTCTCCAACAACGTTGAATGGGGAATTTAGGGATGAGTAACTTTAATGGGGATGACTGCAAGAACCCAAAATTCAATGAGGTACAATACATTTAAATTTTAATTTTTTTATATTTTTAAATTATATAAAATCCTTGTAATTATATGGATAAAAACTTGTGTATGGGTTTTTTTATTAACCAGAGACCCAACATTTAGACGAAATAGTAGGGTAACACGGTTAGAATAAATCCTTCCACATAATGCCCATCGTTAAAAAAACCATGTTGGTGATGTTGGGATCTACAAATGCGACCACATGTGTTAAACATGGTTTTTATAACCATTCACTATAATCTATATAAACTGTACACCATTGGATATGGGGGTTCACATTCTAATCTAGATTAGGAAAGCTGTTCTCTAAAACAGTGGGGCATATTGTCCTTGGACAGTAGCTATCACACGGTTAGTTCATAGTTTGGAAAACCGTGTGGCCAAACCATTAACCCCTTTATTTTTTGAGGGAAATGAAAATTTTTCTATTACATTATGAAAACCATAACCCATATCTATCTTCTCTCACATGAACAAAAAAATACCTATATTCTACATTGAGAACACCTCCTACCTTCCAAAATAGTTTCCTTGTTATCTCTTATGTCCCGAATTTTATTGACCCACCATATGTCCCATTGGACTTATCTAAGTATGAGATTTGATTCAGAAATTTTGTACCATATTTATTATCACCATTTTTTTGATTAACCTACTAGATCATATTCTCTATCTCCATGGAACTCTTTAATTATTTTATTACGTTCTATCCAAGAAAAAATATGATTTGATGTGGGAGAGGCATCTACTAAGGTTATAATTAAAGTGTTTTTAGAATTTTAAATCAATGTCACACAGTTTATAAATTGTTTCTGTAGCATGGATATCAGTTTCACTAGGTTTTTATCTTTCAAATTCATTTAATTTATTTTTATGTTGTCAAGGATATATTCTAGACCCTTATAAAACAACAAAAAACTGCTGAAGGTTAATACCTCAGTGTTAACAGCTGCACATTGAGTTTGTTCTTTACTATGACATTACTAACCCATGTGTGGATTTCCTGAAACACTATTTAGGTGTTTTCAAAATGGCATTTTATTAGGTATGTTTTATTATTATTAAAATAAAAATTATGTTTTCGATGGAAAGTATAAATATAACATGTCCTTGGAAAATACTTTTAAATTAATAGTTGATTCAATTCCAATTATTCATCATCTCATGTATGAGGAATGGAACTAGAATGAACTTAATAAAATGAAATTTTCATGAGTATTAAATGGAAAATGATGAAATATCTTTATACATCAAATGACTGATATGTCCCTATTTCATTTAGACATTTTAAATATTTAATGTAATGGCCAGACTTGATCGTATCTTAGATTTTATAATGAATTCCTTGATCACTCGAAGGATGACATTATAATTAAATGATTTGATTACCATGGGATATACCCACCAAAGAATATAGTATTAATATTATAATTTGAGTATCTTTACATTATATCTAGGATTCTATTGAATATTTTCCACATATTCATATTCCTTGGATACTCTCTATTGATTTATCATGACTTATATGGACTAGAAGTTCCACTAATTCACCATAGCAGGACTAGTAATTATTATCCCATGATTAGTATGGATGATATTCATGGACTCATATAGACTCTTTTAAAGTGTAATTAATTAGTTTTAACCCTTTGAATGCACATATACACTTATATCTAGACTGCAAGAGTAACTATTATGACTTGGGTCGACCATTGAGGTCGAGGATTCCTTAGTCACTCAATAGATATTCATTTTATTATTATCATAGCTGTTACTCAACAAATGAAAATATATTATAATTGTTAACCCCACTAAAATAATTTAATGAATCCATGATTAGAGTTAAGATAATGCTAATGTAGGTGTGGTTTATTTATTTTTTTCACTAATTTAATTTTATATATCTACTAACTATTATAGTTTATATTCAGATACTGTAACTCAAAAGAAAATATTTCTTCTGGTCTACATAGATTTTATGACACCCTATATGGGAAGAGTTTGGTACCTAATATGATTATATGATCACTAGTGTAGAAAAAGTTAGTATCTCCCATTGTAAACCTCATTTCTTACCTTATAAATGGATCTTGGTATAAGATAATTGATCAATTTATAGGAATCATGGATATTTTTTTACCTTTTAATTATTTTATATTAAATGTATTGTACATTCTTCCTGTGGTAATGTCAGCATGATTTCCCATTGTAATGTCCCAACCAAGATACCAATAGTATTGGGTTGTGAGATAGCTGGTTACGAGTCCTCAACCTCCCCCCCCCATACTCAAGAGTGTACCCACTAGTAGTGAGGGACTAGGGTGTGATAGTGAGGAGAATAATTCATAATATCAAAGTGAGAAACTAGTAGAAATAGATTATTATCATCAAAATTAGTAAATATATAGATTTTGTTAGTAGTAAATAAACTAAAATAGGACACCTTGTAGTAAAAAATGGTATTTCTGTAAAATATGGAACAATCATGTCACCCATACAACACTGGTCACCCATAGGGCTGACCATACAGGTACAAGAGTACAAAATAATGTTAAATAACTGAACATGGCTCTACTAATAACCCTATGGTAGACCACATAACTGGTCACTATAAACTATTGATCTACACCTTCCCAACAAGAAGAACCCACATGAGCGACTCTTTGTAATCATGCATCTCTAAGACCTATCCCTATCCACCATGTAACTTTTATAAACTACAAATGTATACATATGGTCTACACACACCTTATGGTGAAAATTAAGGGGGTAGAAATAATCTCAATAGAACATTTCAATGATTAAAATGTAAATGGAATTATATAAGTTCATAAATATTAAATATGATCAACCTAGTAGAGACACAATTGAAAAGATAACTAAATCCAAAAGGTGAAACCAATGTCAAACCCGGAGTCCATTATCCTGGTCAAGTGGGAAGGTGACACCATAGATGTCCATATCTATATGTGTATACATGTATATCCCCATATATATAAGTATATACACAAATTATAATATTCATTAGAAAAGTGAAGTAAATAACATAACAACAAATCATTAGGCAATCCATGGGGTTTTAATCCTAATCACATTGATATACTATCTAATGGAATTGAGCTGGAGGTTATTCCACTCATACCATGTATCATTTATATGATCTACGGGTCCTTAATCCCTATCAGCATATACCATATTTGTCCAACACCAAAAATAACTTTGAGTAGTCTGTCTTACCACAAGGGATACTCATCCTACAATTTGGTTCACCCTTACAAACATATAATCACAATATTGAAGGATTTTAGGTATGTACATCCAGAAATCATGTAAATGTTCACTAAGCTAGACACCATGATACTCATGCCATTTAAATCATGTTCAATGCATGATCCCTAGGTCATACTCTATAAGGGGTCCTGAAATTTTTAACATATATATTCCTAAAGTGTCTTACCCATAGGCTATCTATAAGCATTACTCACTTGTGATATGATGTTACCACCATTGGAGTCTCTAGTAAGAGATAGAAAAATCATCCCTATCATTCATAAGATCAAAATCATTTTAGATATCCAATGATATGAGACACAATGTCAAACAGTGTGGTCAAGTAATCATTTTGGTAGATCATAAACATCCATATCCCTTTGCATATTATAATGAACCAAAAGTATAATTATGTAGAGTAGAGAGTAAGAATCCTCAAACCATTTCAATTATAGGATATAAGAATCATCCTTGTAATAAGGGAGAGAGGAATCGTCCATAACAATAATTACTAGGAATTTTATGCTCGTATATTATATCCATAGGCTCAAAAGATAGACTCAAACAATCACCTTTGGAAATAATAATAATATATAAATAAAAATATACATGTCTAATAACTAGATCTATGGTAGTACCTATACGTATTCAAGTATAAGAAATAACATGGATCTCAATCCCGATCCCATGAATTCACATACGGGAACTTCAAGGAACTTGAAAAATCCTAGGTTAAATGTCTGGGCATCCCAATGATAATGAAAGATGCTTCATGTCAAACCGAATAGCCACACACCTTTAATCACCTATGGTAAAAATTGTTGCATCTTTAATAAACTATTGAATGTATAAACAAAAGAGTGAGGGTAGAAGAATGCTTAATCCCAATATTACTTATTTATACCCATGGGTTTGAAGGTTCGTCATGTGGTCTATTGTGATATTTTTTACCATCGCTACTCAATCCTAGTGTGATAGCGTAGGGTATTTCCACCAACGGAGCACCCTCTGGGTCCCTCAAGTAAAAACACTGATGAGAATTCCTAATTAGGATCTTTATCTAAAAAGGTAAGATAAGGAATCCTATAAGGGATCCTATAACTATTTGAAAAAGTTGGAATCCTATAGGAGATACCCTGGAAAGTACATAGAAAATGTCATTTAATGCACGAGATCATCACAACATGGTAACATTAAAAAGGAATCCTACATGGTATCCCGAGAACATAGTAGAGGTATAGGGTTCATATAAGGGATTCCCTAGGTTAGCATGTAAGAAACTCCATCCCTCACGGGATCCTTGGTATAGAATGAAGATAGATTAATCCTACACTATATATTATAAATAAAAACATAATAAAAATAATTCTATAGGGGATCCTCAATAATGACTAATCTCATGACCACCTAGGCCCAAAGTGCACATGTCATAAGAAAGCTGTATTCAAGGAAACCTATGAAGGAATCGTCCAATAGGCATATATTATATCCTATATCAAATTAGTATCTTGAAAAAGTTGGTCTAATAACCCAACCTACAATTCTCATTTATGTTTCTCTAATGTGACGACTGAATTTCGGTAACTAGATGTAGAAACTCTCAATTTTGATAGAAGCTTCCAAATCCTCATAGGGGTTCTCAAAACACCCCATAGGTCTTACTATCATTAAATATGGGAAATGATATTTAAAATAGATTATTATTGGGTCCAACACTGGATCCTAGGTACGATGATACAAAAACGCCCCAAGAGGGTTGAAAAGGGGAAGTACACTACGTGTCTCCTGGATCACATGATGTGTACTCCCAAAGTCACACCTTGAAGTGTACTCTGGACATACATGAAATGTAAACATAGAATCACATGGAGTGTTAATATGAAATACAGTTTTTAACCTTCATGAGTATCCTTCCCATGTACCTCATGTCATGATCCACATGGGGTTTAGTCATGTACTCTAACTGGCATGTATCAGTTTATGCAGGAATCCTGGACAGGTACTTAACTACATGACTGATTTGTTCTACATTGAATGTTTGAACTATAGAGGGAATGTAATTCATAAATATTTTAATTCATAAATACTAAATAACACACAACATGTGTTTCCTGATCCACACACAATGTATAAGGGTTTTCCTTAATGTAAAACCCTCTGAAATGACAGACACACGTGTTTTCTGCTCAAAAAAATTATATCAGATACTGGGGATCATTAGAAAACATATAAGATTACGGAATATTAAAAATGGTATATATATATATATATATATTTGGTATTGTTGTAAAACATTAAAATATAAATCTATTTGTATGAATCCACTGAATATTAACTATTTTTTACAGTCCACGATTGTTACACGACGAGCTGCTTCGGCCCGAGCTCTGTTGTGGTAAATCCTTCTCACCCACTTCCTTTTTCTCACACCCTATCCCTTTTCCAATCTCAATCACATGAAAAATGATATCTATAGGTGTAGTTAATGATAATATAGATGAAATTAGATAAATTAAGTGGAAAAGAGAAGAAATAAAAAGAAATAAAAAATATATGGGGGATCGGGCAGACCCCACCACCCATCTTAATTTTTTTCCCCGCCTAGAGAAACTCCCCGTTCATGAATCAACAAAAAATAAAAAATCTCAATCCAATGATCAATTAAAAATATATTACCAAATAAACCTATGTGAATAAATACTAATTTATCTAATTATATTTTAATTATTAATAATTTTGTTAAAATTCAAACATCTAATAATTTGGCAAAAAATATTGACCTATAGTAAACAACATATTATAGGACAAATGGAGTGGTTAGTTTAAATATCCAAGTTCAATTTCTTATTTAAAAATAAAATTTTACCCCTACCGTAGCAATACCATTCTCATGTTCTGAAAAACAATATCTATCACCAAAAATCAAGGAAAGAAATGATTTAAAATAGAAAAGGATATCTTACACCCTCCAACAGATAATGGTGAACTCCCCACCAAAAGAATTACCTTATATCTCTTCTTGAGCATAACCTCTATAAGTTTCCTTCCTCAATGAGGGAAGAAAATTTAAAAGAAAAGAAGCTCGAAATAGTGTCAATTCCCTCTCATCACACAAAGGTTGAATTCACGATAGAAAAAGGATGTCTCTAAAATATATTACACAATTATTCCACAAAGGAATGAAATTATCTTTTAATACTTTCTTGTAATAATCATACTATCCCTTTATTAAGTAACAATTGATACCAAGGTCCTGAAAAAATAAACTAAGATCTAGTTAGAGTTCAACTATATTTTGATACCTGATCATTCTCGATGTCACCACTACTCTGGAGGGTCATTTTTTTACTTACTCAAAACATCAAGGAACCAATTCATGTGACATGTATTTGAAACTATCAGTCCTAAAATAAAACATGGTAACTCACCAATTTTTTATTAAATGTGACTATACACAACCTGAAAATAAATTTAACACCCCACTCATCCTTCAATGAGTAATACAATACAAGGATGACATGATCACTATACATGAATCATTATTCTAATTAATCTAAATTCACCCTTGTAAATCATCTTGAAAATGTGGAACCCCACCCATTCTATAGTTCTCTACTAACCACATGTCCGATAGAATAATCATATTCACGAGGCTTTTCCCCAACTCTATATGCATTAGCAACAGTAAAAACAATGGTTAACATTGCAACAAAATTGACCAGTCCTTAACATTGAAGATAGTCTTGACAAAAAATCACCCTTGGTTCTTATCAAAAGATAAATGCATCAATATTTGTATAATGAAAAAATCAAGAAAATACATGCATCAATCTCCTAAAGTTCATAAAAGCAGGCTCACTACCTAAAAATGCATATGAAAAAACATCCCAACGACTCTCATACTACTTTCCCATGAACAAAATTGATGTCGACCTTTACTCATTTGATACAAAACTATAGTCTCTATGTCTCCCACATAGATTTATAGATCAACTCTCACAAATAGGTCACAAGGTCTTACCACCATTCCGAAAATATTAAATCTATATAAAGATGCTAACTATCAACCAAAACTATTAGGTTCAAAACTAAAAACTTGACATTCAGGGGAGTAGTCCTAACCGACCATACTAATAAAGAATGGCTTCTAGGAGGTGATAATACCAAAATAATAGAGACTAAACTGACACTCACCAGGAATACATATACAATAATATTCCATGGAAGCATATCTTAGAGTAAAATTATGGGTACCATCAAGTATCATACATAGTGAGCTGTCTTGATAATAACTATGTGATTAAAAATATTCTATAAGTTGTATAGTAGAAGAGAATCAGATTTTGTATGAACCGAAAAGGGTTATTGAACCACATATGCATGAGGACTGAGTCATCATCCTCAACATGAATTCGTTAATATAGAACCAGATAACTTACCAGTGTAATGAAATATATACAAATATAGACCCAATTATATATAATCTATCCTTTAATAAAATTTCACATTACCATGCCTATATTATGTCAATAATATTTGCCAAATATGATGCAGGAGACACCTATTTTCTTTTCTACTCAAGAGTCATAATCCATATCTGGCCTCTTAACAGTGGGTCAGGATCCCAAAATCCATAATAATTCAAAACATCAATATAATATGTGAATTTATCAAGGAAAAAATCATATAAACTTATAACATCATGGATTAGAAGACCAATCCCATGCCCATAGAAAAAAAAGGACTTCTTACATGAACAAGTTTTATTGGCACACCATTCTAATACCCATCCTAGGATTCAATAAATTCCTAATAAACATATATACCTTATCAAAAAATAGAATTATAATGAAAAATGCTTTATCTGATAACACTTTTTAATGTCATAATCCAGATACCACAAAAATGGTGCATCGAGTTAATTGGTTATGGGGCCTCAAGCCCAACCCCAAATGCAATATAGGTGGATGACATTTAGCGAGACCCAATATTTTTAGAGTGGAGAGTACATTCCCTCAAATTACAATGATGAAATAGTAGAAATTGATAAGAATTATATATGTAATTAAATAAATAGAGTGTGGAAGAGGATTATAAACTTAATTGTGGCATGTTGTAGTAATTAATGAAAATTCAATAAAATCATAAAATATTATGTCATCCATAAAATATTGATAACCCAATAGGTCTAGAATATATATATAAGAATATAAATGAAACTGAATTAAATATACTAGGGTCTACTACCAACTTTGAGCCAGACCACTTACCTAAACTCCAAAAAATGTCGAACTGCACCAGCTTGATAAGAAGAACCCACGGGAGTGGCTCCACCTGATCATGAATTCCTATGCCTTATTCAAATCCACCCAGAAACTATTCTCAATCTAAATAGAATACATAAGGTCTATTCATTCACTCAGGTGCATGTGAGTGGATGGAAAATAAAATCATTTTTCCAATCCAACTATGAACCTGTAAGTACACTTCTATAATTTCATGAAAAAAGTAACATACTCATCCTAGTAGAGACAAAACTGAAAATATAAGTAAATAACAAATTTGAATCCATAGTCGAACCTCGGGTCTATGATCCCAGAGAATGGTAAAGTTCCACTAAGGATGTTTCCATATATATGTTTATATATTTATAATCCCACACAAATACATATATATGGAAATATGAATATTCATTCATAGAGTAAAAGAAATGACATAAAATACAATAAGTATTCGATTGTTGGTTATATATTCCCAATTTCATATACATCCTATGGAAGGGAATTTTTATAGACTTTGTTCAAGTCAAGTTATGTATCTTTATGTTTATCTCTTGGTCCATAATCATGATCAACATATAGTGACATTGTTTAACACTAGAAATATTTTCATGATAGCTACGTCACTACATGTGGATACTCATCCTACACCTAGGTTCACCCATATTCATCTACAATCACTATAAAGAAAGTTTGTTGGGAATTAAATCAATATTTTCAATACAATTTCAATGATATATATCAAATTCTAATCATTAAGTGTCAATCCAAGGAAATTATTGAGCCCTAGGTCCATTCTGTAGGTGGTCATGACATTTGGAACTCAGATAATCCAAATGGGTCTATTCCTTAGGCAATTTGTAAGGATAAATCACTATTGAGATAATATACTGGCCATTGGTGTCCTTATTAAGGGAGGTAAAAATAATCCCTATCATCTATAATAGAATAAAAAATTTGGGTATCCAAAAATGTGAGGTGCCATGTCTAGCACTACAGTCAAGTAATCAGTCATGGAGAGAATAGTCATCCATATCCCTTAGCAGTTCATATTAATCCATGAGTATCATCAGATCAATGAGATTATAATAATCCTCATCACATATCAAAAAGAATAGATCATAACCGTCCTCATCACTCAGGAAAGGGGAATCATCCATGAGTATCTTACTATGGGTGTGAGAACTATATATCATAGGAATGTGCTCAAGAATTGTATTCGAGGAAGAAACACTAGAAATATAAATAATATAATAATAAAAATATTTTGGATCAACATCAAAATCCTAGGTTTTAAATCAGAATATATAGGTTTGAAAAAGAAATAAAATTGTAGAGAAGCCAGATCATAGGAAATCACATCAGGTCATCCAAAAGAACAATATGGATTTTAGGAAGAAAGTTCAGGAATCCCAAAGAGAATGAAAGAAACCTCATGCTAGGCTCGAAATCCAACAAACATGAATCTCCTATTTTAATCATCACTTCATGAGTAATAAACAGTTGAGTGTATAAAAAATGAGTGTGTGTGGCTGAATGAATAAACCCAACACTTCTACCATATACCTTTAGGATTACAAGTACATCATGGTTTCTATGGTGACTCCAGCTACAATATCTATCCAAACCTGACATAAAAGATCATGTTTGATCAGATAATGATGCGTCAACAGGGTACCTCAAGTCATAACACTGACGATTCATCTTACATTTTATCCTTAGATAAAAAAGAAATAGGAGGAATTAAATAAGGGATACTATAGTGGTATGAAAAATGAGGAATCCTACATGGGATCCTCGAAATATCACATAGAAATATGGGCATTTTATAAGGGACTAGCGCACCATGATACAAATGAAAAAAGGCATCAAACATGGGATCCTCAAAACATCATACAAACATAGGGTTCCTACATGGAATTACCTAGGCATGATTGTAATAAAAGGAATACCTTAAGGTATCCTTGGCATAGAAAGAAGATATAGGCATCCTTCATAGGGTTCTATTGGTCTAAATGTATTATGAAAAATACTAAATGGGATCGTTGGACACAACTGGTCCCCTTTCCTCCTATTACCAAAGGGAACAACTCAAAATGGAGATTTCCTCAAGAAAAATGATGAAGGGGTCATCAAAGATAGATTGATTATAGAAAACATCAGATCTGGATCGTGACTAGGTTGGTCTGAATATCCAACCTATCATTTTCATTAATGAATATATAAGTAGATGAATAAATTTTATTACAGGAGGAGGAACCTATATATTTTGATTTAATCATTTAATTCATCACACGAGTAATGAATACAACCCACAAGTTATACCATCATGATCTATGTGAAAAGATACTCTTAATGGAATAAAACAGGGTCCAAATAATACTCTTGGGAATGAAGACATGAAAAAACCCCAATATGGTTGAAAAGGGGTAGTACACTGGTTTTTTCTATAACCACAGAATGTGTACTCCCAAATCCCTACCTCGACAAACCCTCTTGTTGGACATGGCAATTAAACTCCCAATAACATGGCGTGTCAGTAGAGTACATGGTGTGTAACCTACATGAGGAACCTACTCATGTTCCTCACATGTCCTGGCCATATACATGGAATGTTCATGTATTTCTTTAAAGAGTGGGACCAACATCGGTTCTTGTTGTGTACTCCATATGGCATGTCCCCCTTTACACATAATGTCGGGTTAGGTACTCAGAAAAATGACCAAGTACCTGTACATGGAGTGTATAACCCATATACGGTGTGAACTTCGAAAATTTCATCTTCCCATAATTTGATGAACATACGGTATATATTCCCTGTACCACATGTCTTGTAGATGGGTTTTCAAAGAAAAATCTCTGAAACTTCTAAAACCCCCATTTTCTCCATAAAAACATATGACCGGACCGTGTGGGGTTAGAAGAAATAATATAAGGGGACCAAAACTAAAGAATGAAAATATATAGGGTCCTATAAAAAATACATAAAAATTTACTTCTTTTGGGAGGATTTCATTAATGAGTCACTCATTTCTACGGTCTGTGGTTGCCGCACAATGATCAATCATGTCATGAGCATTATGACGTTACAACCTTCTCTCAATATATCTTTCTCTATCTACATTTACATTTTACTCTCATGGTATTGTGATCTAGTATATCCATAGGGGGAATACATATCAATCCATAGTTTAAGGAAGAAAATAAAAGAAAATAATAATGGATAAAGAAAAGGGGTCATAGTTGGCCCCGAAACCTAACTCAATTTTATGCCTCTCCTAGATAGTGCTCCCTAATATAGACTCAACTAATGGGATAGTTTCTCAACCTAGATATGAATTCAATAGAAATATCCAAAAAACAACTATGAATTGTATAATATATGTTTTTTAAATTTTTAAATATTATTTTTGTACAAAAATTCGAATGGATCATAATTTCACCAAACACTTTTCCAAGCATAAACCCCTTGTCCCATGACCAACTAAGTTGTCATAAATTTTATCTACTGTCATATATTTTGGTATAATTACATTTAACCCCTTATAAGAATTTAAGAGAAAAAAGATCAAATTTATACTCAAAATTATTTTCTAAAAAAACACATGTTTTTTCACCAATTTTGTAGAGAAATTCCATTATAATTTGAATATGGCAACATTTAAAAAGATTGGTTATTATTTATTGCATGGATGGTTATGAATGATTATCCTTCTATATTATTTATTATTATACTTCAATTGTATATTTAACTTCTTTTGAAAAAAATATACATTCTAGATAGATGATGTATTGTTCCCAAATACACACCCAGGGACATTGCTACTAGTCGATAGATTTTGGCATATGATAGGAATTCTTGAGGACCCCTGGCCAACCATGTTTGGTTGCTTGGGAGGGAAAGGGACCCAAAAAATCACAATGTTATAGAACCCAATGTCTAAATCAAGGATAAATATACACTAAGATACACTCCCTACCATGTAATAACAATGATAAAAAAATATATCATAGGTTTATTCCCAAAAATGAAATCTTATGATTGAATCTTATGGGGCTTGAAAATATCATTTCTAATATATAGTATCAATTTTTCATTTTAAGTAAATTGTTAAACAAATATTTATAGTATTATGAGAGGATGTTTGTTTCCACTTCTAGGCTGGTTATCATTTGGAGAATGACACATAATAGGTTCCTCACTAATGAAACCAAATAATGGTCATAATAACTCTTTTCATGAGGTGAAATATATACAAATTGTGTCCAAATTTCACCACACATATCTTTTTCATTGAGTCTATACTAGGGAGATTTGGCCAGCCATCATATATTTTCATAACGAATATCCTATATCAAAGATTAGATTTATCATCTTCCCATATCCTAACTCAGCTATGATGTTTTTATATAGTTTAATAATATATTCATCACTACCGTTGATAAATCCTACAATAAAATTTGAGTGAACATGGACATCAACATGATTGATGATTTGTATATTAACAAAAAAATTGATTTTTTAGGAATTATGTATTGTATTAAGTGAAATAAATTCCTACAAAATTGATTGGATGGGATCATGAAAGAAGTCTTTGGTATTTGATAGAAAAGATGCTAGGGAAATTTTAAAAATTTATTTCGGTTATAATGTTGTGGTATAGAAACACCCATGTGAAAAATAGAGTAATGTAAACATAAATGGTGTCAAAAAGGAATATTGGGACTAAATGGTTGTTGAGTGAATATATGATACAATATTTGAAATAATTAGGTATGCACCATCGTGGACCACACCTCATTTCTTCCTATAATCATAAAATGGAGGGAACCATTTGGGTGATTCAAATGTATAAATTAAAAAACTAGATCTTGGTTTTCTCCATCATTGATTCAACTTTCCATGTGAGATATATCAAACACATTGTTTATTTATTCATGATTGTATCTATGTGAACATTTGAGTTTTTATAGACTTCTACATATAGTTTGACATCTGCTTCTCAAACACCCTTTTGGAAATAAACACAATGGCTTACAAATTTTCCACCATTGGCTTAAGCTCTATAGATGTCTATTTTTCTTATGTGTTACCATAATTTATTGAGAAATTTCACTTTTTGACTTTTTTAATCATCCAACCATTTATTTTTTTATAATTTTAATTCCTAGATGATTTAACAATATAAGTTCTTATTTCTATTATTACTATTATTATTTTGATTACAATTCTTTAACCTCATTTTGAAAATTGTATCATCACATTTTCAGACAAATATGTTTTAATAACAAATGATTGATTACATTTAAGGAACACATAATGAAATTATTATATTGAATCATGAAATTTATAACATGTTTCAAAACGTTAGAGTTGAATTCTAACTAACAATACATCATTAAGTGTATCAAATTTTTTATGAAGGAGTAAACTATAATACAAAACAACAATCTATTTCAAAATTGAATTATTTTTTGTCTTATTACATCTCTGTGTATGATTCCTCAACCGAATATATAATATCTATCTTGTGAATAAATATTAATAAACATTTATTTTTATATTCATGGGGAATAAAAGATTTTCGGAAATATTTTATTGTCATTGGTCTAGGTTCATGTTTCATTGTCTATTTAGTGTAACCATCTAATATGAAAATAGATCACATAATGGATTAGTAGTTTTACTGAATAGATTAATAGAAAAACATATTAATGCACAAAATTTTATGTACAAATTATTTTAATATGAAGTCCCAATACCCATCCTAATAAGGTTGGGGTGAATTTGTGTTTTTTGAAATATTATAAAATATAAAATTTCAGGATATTTTCCCCATGTTTATAGAAAAAAATGAATTTTTCAAAATATTTTCATACCCAATGAACCAGAATTTAATAAAATATATGATTATAAACATTTTGATTTTATGTGGTTCACTTGAAATGGGATAAAAATAAAGATAAAATATAAATATTTTATTAATATGCCTAACAATCACAACATGAATCAGTTCTTGTTACAAGATGATCTCACTACTCGTCTACAGTTATTGACCTCTTCATATCTTTTTCTCAGTATATTATAGTGGGATTAATGAATGAATTGATTTGATATACATGTTAAAGTTACAATAATACATGTAATTTTAATAACACTATTCGACTTAGATTTTATCTATTTTACATTCATCTTCATCTAAAAATAATTACATGTCTATAGAATGTAACTTTTCATCAAGGTTTATCTTTAATGATAAGAAATTTACTAACAACATAATATTTAATCCATAATTTTCTCTAATATCTATATTATTTATTTTTATTCACATATTTGATGTATTTTAAGTGTTCTGAAAACTTATTTCTCAACAAAATTATATTTTTTAAACCAAAAAATTAAATTGGAAATCATATAAGTGCCATAATAAATATCCAACACATTAAATAAAACAATTCGATCAGATTTTGGAAAATGAATAGTAGTTAACTCTAATTATAATAATGTAGATCATTACATAACCCCAATATTCTCATAAATGGTATCATCATTAATTATCATTGAATTAATCATTTCTTCAATAATAATGTTCTGATAAACCTGATTATACTAGGATAGTTTCAGTTATCCTATGATTAAATATATCATACAGTCAAATTATATCATTAATATATAATTCATGATGTGATAAAAATTTTATTTCCAACATTATCTGGCACTAATTATCAGGTCCTTATTGTTGGGGTGTGATATCATCCCATGACCCTCTATTATATTTAGATTATATATTCTTTGATAACCAATGATATATACCCTGTAGTGATTTATTTTTCAATATAAAATATTAAATAATAAAATTCTCATAGGTTTGTTAATAAACTTTGATTAGTACTTTCATTTAATTTCTTATGACATGACATCATGGACTATGGTGTGATTTTTTTTATTTCTAACTATATTAACATTCAAATTCTATGAATTTAATAACCATAGTTCATTCAATTTAATTTCTTTTATTCATTATAAAACACCATTGGAACATAAAAAAAATATTCATAACTCCACTACATAATAAAACAACTCTAAATTACTCAAATTGTTAATGAATAAAATATTAAAATCTGTATTTGAAATATTATATCCATTTGTGTTTTATTATCAACACATCTATAAAACCAATAGTATATTTAAATTATCACCATTGAAACAATATCTATTTACCCATAAAAATAATATCCATTGATAGATTAATAGTTGTATAAATATTCTTCCCCAATAATATTAAAATTATAAGGAACTTAATCTTAATAGTTGATAATGTAAGAACATCAATTGAACTACCCCCATAAATAATTTTTGATCATTCAAAACTAATTTTAGAATTTCTTTTTATATATAATTTTGTATTTACATTTTAAAAAAAAAGAATTATTAAATTATCAAAGCATAAATTATTCAAAAAATTGTATAGGATACTGTAGAATGTTTTAATTTCTACAATTTGATCCAAATTCAATGATGATAATTTTCATGGCTCTACATTAGATAATGGGACATATCGTGTTTATATCGACATACTGAAACTAAATATTCATTATTATCCTCATATGTATCCAATTTTATTATTTCTATACATGTATTATAATAAAATTATCATGATTATCACTAGTAAAACACATTATATCCCCACAATAAAATATAATAAACTTTAATTGTGTTATTTTAGAACTATTTTATATTGAGAAATTATTTTAAGACCCATTTTCTACAAATGATTCTAAAAAACATATTAAAATTGTGGTTTTGTAATGAAATCTACCACCAAATGTTTATTACAATAATGATACAATTTCATGATTTTATACTCAACATTCAGCATTATTAAATTTTAAAAATTGAATAGGTTTTGTGTGAAAATATTTGAACTGGTTCTTGGATATCTCAATATCACTCTTGTTGTCAAATTAAATTTTTATTAGCTATCACACAACTTATCTATGATATTTAAATTTAAATTTAATCAATTTTATTTTAGTATAGTTCTTCATAGCAGAAATTTACTTTACCTATATATTTTTCAAGGGTTATATATCTTAATTTTAACTTATTATTCCAACATAATTTCATTCTATTAATAACCCTAAACCACTAGTATATTTTTTTCAGTGATATAAAAATCCCCAAGTGTGTATGGGTATTCCATAAAATATAAATAATTAATTTATTTTGTGGAAAATGGTTAATTTAAATCTTTCAAAATGTACCTCATTATCCATTATATATTTAAGTGATAATCCTATATTATACAGTTCTATAATAATCCTTCCAAACATATTATAGAAAATATATCTTTATTTTTTATTGTGATATAAAATATGATCCATAAAAATATTATACATATAATTTAGTCTATATCCATTCTATCCCCACCCATTAAATGTTACATTTCATATTCTACATTAGTTTAAACATATTTATTCTTTTTTATTCCAATCGTCTTTAATCATTCTCATAAAAATATCATCAATGAGAAGGATGTGTTACCTATATATTGATGTAACTATAGTAAAAGTAAGTTTTTTTTCTCCATTTATTGAAATAAAAAACCCTTACCTTATTATATTTTCAACCCAGTCAATTGATTAATTATTTTTTTCTTTTAAAAATAATGTTATCCTAAAACAAAATCACTAAAAGATACTCTACATATATGATTTCCCAAAAAAAAATTGATCTACCCCTAATATTTTAAAAATTCATATTAGATTATTTTTATATTGTACGTACTAGTAACAGGGTTATTGATTCATGATATATAATGTCATACTAAAACATTAAAAAAATTCATAAAAAACTCAAATAATATAGTGTATTTTAATTTCAATTTACAGAGTTTATTTATTACTCCATTTTTAATATATTCTTGAAATCTATTTCACATACCTTGAATCATATATGAACAACATTCCCAATGAAAAATATATGGGAATGTTTTACTTTTATAGATGTGCATTTTCCCATGATTTCAAATCAACTGGTCTTAGTATATTTATTATAAAATCCTAACCATGTTACATACTACTCATCCAGGTTTATCAAATATATTTCTGAAGTCCCAATTTTTTAAAATCACATTACTATGTTTAGTTATATCTATTATATCCCATGTATGGTTATTCCAAATTTAATATTTATATTCATTATTGGAATTCAACTATAACTTATCTATATTACATTATTTGAATATTTTTTGGTTTATTCAATTATAATATAGTAGTGTGAACCATATTTCTCATTATTTTTGTAGGTGTTAGAGTAGTAATTTCCTAATAATTTGTTTTTGGTTATCTTTAATTCATCACCTTATTGTTTGATATAGATATTGGGTCTTTAAATGAAATATTCAACATAAAATTAGCCTTTATAATTTTAATCATTTGAGATATTTTTCACTTATCACAAATTCTCTTAAAAAATTAATCTTCTTCAAAAATTTAATCAGATACAAATAAAATCATAATATTTACAAGATTAATCTTTAAGAGAAATTATCAAATACTATTTTTTAAAAAATTATATGTCACTTGTTAAATATCCTATTAACATTACATTTATAATATTATACTATAAATATCTTATAACCCTTTAATCAACATTTTTCAATGATATATTTCTTTGTACGAGTTCAAACACATGCTTTTCAGAACTCATAACTACTTCATGGAAGGTTTATTACCATGGGAATTTCTTAAGTATTCATCTTTTATCAATTTTTATGAAACTCCTTGTTTTGAGTGTAAAATATTCAATGTAAAAATTTATTATATTTATTAAAAGATATGAAATATCTAATTAATAATTTTCTTTCAATATTATTATCAATTCAATGAATCCAATGAAAAATATTGTTCAATTGAGAGATCCTTACTGGATACATGACAGACATTATTACATATTTCTAAAAAATCCACATCAATGGAAGTATATTTAATTACTATATATTATTATAAAACCATAATTGGTAGTCTTATTTCATTATCCACTATTCAATAGATTCATTTTATTTATTACATAAAATTAATGTTAAACTATATTATCCAAGCATAACTCATCCAAATGTAATTATTATAAAACTGAAGAATAATTTCCCCCACATGTATTGAATTAACTAATTATACCATATTCATTTTTGTTAAAAAATCCAATATATTTGATAAAGACTTGTTATTTTTGTGATATATATTTTTCACAATCTTTCACCTCAAATAAACATTAAGTAATCTATCTCATTTTTTCATCAATTTATGTATATCAACTATTACTCTTAGATCTGATCAGTTTTTTATAAATTATTTAATAACATGGCCAAACATATTATGACACAAATTGTTTTCATTTTCATCAATTAGTAGAATATTGTTCTAATTGTTGTCACATAATAAAATTTCTAATTTTTATCCACCCCTATATTAGAAAATATTTGATTTATCTACTGATATATAATTTTTCTTCGTGGAATTTAACATACAATAAAAATTAAAATATATGAAAATAACTTAATAAGTTATTCCAATTGAAATATATTTATATATATATAACATCTATATTTTTTATTCTTTCTCCACTAGTATTGGTTTTACAATTTCTATTGATCGTTAAAGGTTCATCATTTTCATACCAAAACCAATATATTAATTATAACCTCAATTTTTTAAATAATAATGTTTCTCATCAAAAATGAAAAATGAAAACAAAAAAGAAATTTATTAATATATTTCTAGTTATATTTTATTATTAAATAATAATTTATCTACCACACTTTTATCTTCAACTTATTTTTATTCCAATATATCCAATGTTGTGTTGAGTTAAGAGATTTTTCCACATCATTATATTTATTACTTGAAATCGATTCGTACAGTTATTCATCATATAGGTATAATATGTGACTAAAATAAATGGTGGTGTATTTAAAAAAATATATCTTTCTATAAATTTAATTGTGATGTTTCTAATGTATTCATTTTGATAAATTAATGTATTTTTTATAATGTTAGTGTAACTATAATAATATATTTATATAATGAATTTTCATCCAAATATGGATGATATTTTTTGATAAATTTTTATTATATTTAAATGGATTAAACATTATGATAGATTTATGCTTCAATATAATATGAAATCATGTGAAAAAAATCTCTATAAATTGAAATTTATTAAGGGAATTGTATTGTTTCTACCATATCTCTACATATTATATTAAATTGAATAATTCCTTGACTATTTACAATTCTGTGATGATTGAGAAATTCATTATATATTTTAATTAATATTTCAATTTATAATTTCTTTCATAGTATTTTTTATTTACTCTTCAATCATTGTTCTAAATTATCGATGAAATTGTATATTATAACAAAAAGCTTCTTGTCCATATTCCTTACACAAACATATACACATTCCATTAGTTTTTTATCTAATAATATTTTGAACTAATTATATTTAATCTATGATATAAATAATAATAGTATTAATGATATTATTTTTCTCTATTAAACATGAATATTTTTTCATAAACATTAATATTTTTAGTCAATCATTTGAAAAATAACTAGTAACATTATCTTAAAATAAAATTTATTATTCAATATTATTATCATAACATTAATATTCAATCACCAAACCTCAAATGATATTATTTATATGTCTATGAATGTTTATTTCCAGAATAATTCCTTTCAATTATTCCATGAGATCAATAACTCTAACTCATTTATCATTCTATTCTAAAATATTTTTTGTCTTCTATATGATGTCAATAATTATATTTTCATCTCAAATGTAAAGGAATTTTAAAAACCACTAAATTGATCTTTATCCACACTATATTACTCATAAAATACCAACACTTTTCTATGAAATTTTTGGAAACAAATTTATATAATTTTTATTCCATATAGATGAACCATATTCCCTTATTTTTATGGTTTGGTTTAATCTCATCATAAAATGAATTGAATATTTTTGGACACTTGTGAATGGTATAAAAATAATTTCCATGATTAATGAAATCCAAATAAAACTTCACAAAAAATAACATGATAAATCTTGTAAAAAATATCTATATAAGTGAAAATAACACATTACACACATCTTACTCTTTATTTCTAGCCTCATTAAAATAATTTTTATCCAGATATTTAATCTTCATTTAATTTAATGAATTTTCTATATAAATTTGAAACGTTGTCAATATTTTATTATGAAATCACTGCAACATAGATCATAATAATGTAATTGCCCTTAATTTAATTCTTTATTGTCCATCAGTTTTAGAATAAATTTGTTTCATCAATTTTATAATATTTTCAATAATATTTACAAAAGTCAGTTCATTTTCATTTCCCTGAAAATTTCAATAATAGTCCACATAGTTGTGAATAGGCCATTAATTTTTGAGGTTACCCATATTTAGGTAATTAAATCTATTATAGAGAACATATATGTTTACATATTTCACTTAATTACTAAATTAATATATAATAGTGAGTTTATCCTAAATATATTTGCAGATGTAAAAAATATAACCTCCATATAGAATTGATGTATTTACTTGATTATTGAATAATTTTATTATTTATCATCATTATTATACATTATCTTGTTAACACCTACAATAGAAACTTTTTTATAAACTTAAAAATGGATACCATAAACATTTAAAAAGAAGATATCAAGATGAAGAGAATAAAAATGTGATAACATTATATTATTCAAAAAATAATATTTACATAAATGAAATAATTTAATTTTCTATTCAATTTGGTATTATTCATGAAAAAACCCTCACATGATATAATCACAAATTATTAACCTACTATTAACATAAATATTTAAATAACATTAAATATTTATAAACACCTTAGTAATGTAGGGTATATTATGATGATTAATTTTATTATCTTTAATCAAAATGTTTTGGACCATGTAACAGTGTTTGTAGAAACAAATTGAAATATCCAAATATTTTCATAACGAAAATAATAAATAGATAAAAATAATTCTATAAAAGCACTGAGATATTTCTTGGTTCATCAGTACCGGGATACATCAGATCAAAACATGTAAAAAATCTATAAATATGAATAATAATCACAATAACCATGTTTTTTTATTAAAATAATTCATATTAATTCACTAGTCATTCTAGGTTTATGACCCATTCCTCCCTTCCAATCATTACTTTAGAGGCATGCTAAAGAAAAGATTGTATCACCACAATGGTCAAAATTAAAATAATACAAGTTAATAATTTACACAATATGCTATGGGTGTTCTCTAAGATACTATGAAACTCATAGACATATATTAATGTGATTTTACATTTATTTTTTTCTATTGGAAAAATATTGAATGAAATTAAATGCAAAAACAAATTTCGATTTGATAATGTATTTATAATATAATTTTATGTACTCATTTTTTGTTCTCATCCTTTAGATATCTTGTGTCTCATCACCAATTCATAAATATCAACAACATATCCTCCTTATAGGAAAAATAATTAGTTCAAATTAAAATTAAATTAGGAACCACCATGAAGATCATCTACATCCCATCCATACCTTGGATCTACACTACATAAATCTACCCCATTAAAGTTCTTTTACAACATTTCTAATCACATACAAATACTTTTGAAATCATAAAAAGGGAACATCAATAATTCTAATCGAATTCAATATTTCAATACTAATCTTGGAATGCAATCCCCTTTATGGTGAAAAAGGTTAGCTTTTCATTCGGTATCTTACAAATGAATATGTCATTATGACTTCAAATTATTCTCCATGGTGTGATTTACATTACGTGAAAAAATGAACTAATCTTAATTCGCATAGCCATGTTATTTTTAAAATATAACATCCTATTACTCACCCTTTTCTATAATTATATATTATTTTATGGAATGATTATTTATTCTAAAATGGGAGTGATTTTATGAAAAATGGAAGATGGAAACTACCAGAATGTTCTCACTATATTTTTATGAACCCTTGAAACCACATTCATGAGGTACAATGTTTAGGGATATATCATGATAGACGTCCCAATTACTTCTTTCATCATCTATTTTATTCATTATCATCGTGACTCTCACTATTGAGCCATAATTAGATATTCTTCATTACAAAACACTCTTAAATATTCACAGTGATTAATATATTTATAAAAATTAGATAATTAACTCTAATAGACTCTAAGTTTCCTCACATCCAACACTAAAATCACATATACTAATAACCAAAGACATCATTTTTTCTCCCAACAATCATAATTCCTTATGAATTAAATTGATATAGATATATAAATAAATTTAAGGATTTCTAAAGAGATTTATAACCAATGGTAATATGTTATAAATTAATATAGTTTTTATTTTATTAATAAAATTTTACAATTTTATTTTCATTATAATAATAATAATTATTATTATTTTTATTCATTTATATATATCTTTTTAGCAGTATTATATGTGTGATTCTTGATAAATGAAATTTTTATCATTGTTTTTTGATTTATATATTAATAAATATTATTATTGTTGTTTTTTCCTATAATGGTTTTAATATTATTTTAATAATTTTTAATCTTTATATTCTATTTTATTAATTAGAAATGGGAATTTAGAAGTGAAATAGTCTACCCACAAAATATAATATGAATCTTAAAGAGGATTCAAGGGGAATATTCTTCTCCATTCCATCATCATTAATGGATGTCCTAGGAAATGAAAAAAAATTATTTTTACCTTTATTTTATTTTATCTAGACATGTACCGTAACTATATATCCTCTAAATCTAGTAAACTTTAAATTGATATACACTAGGATTTATGTTCATTACAATGTAATTGTAAAATGCTAATTTATATAGAGTTATCTTCCCAATTAATCAAAAGAGTTCACTCTATAATTTCGAATCACAATAATATTGTTTTCACCAATATTATATAATCCACCGATGAGTATTCCTAAACTCCAAGATTGAAAAATTATTTATAATAGATGTTTAAATATTCATTATAAATTTTTTATGGAAACATATGTATAGAAAAGTGGAATTATATTGGTGATACTCATAATTTTTCCTAAGACAACGTCAAGTGAAACTAAGGAAGGGGGATCTACCAATTTTCTATTTTAAATGAGATATACACCTCTAATTATGTTTCATTGATTAAAATTTCACATAATTTTGAATTATTTCATATTTTTTGGAATAATTTGAAGTGTTTTATTTTGATAATTAGTGAATAAATAAGTAATTTAAAGGATATTTATGTGTTAAATAAAAAAAAATTCATTAATATGATTTTATTATTTGTTATGTTAAATTAATTTATTTTATAGATAATTTTAAAAAAAATTGTCATTTAAATAATTAATTTGTTTTATTAATGTTGTTTACGATGCTCATATAAAATGCTTTTAGTAATTTAAATATTTTTTCGTGAAGGTAGAATGTGTTATTTTTATAGCTATAATTTCATAATTCATTACCATAAAAAAATTCAAAATTTAACCATTATTTGATGTTCATATTCCAAAAATTTTCAGGGCTATCTTTTATGAGTACAGTTTTTTCTCTATTATATTAAAGAGGTCAAATAAATTATAAGTATTATTTGAATCACCAATTATTTAATGTGATAAATAGAAATATTATTTACGATTCTTGAATATGTGTGATTTATAATTGCATTTATTCTTATTCTATTTCACTAATGGAGAATATTTTTAATTACCTGATAATCATCAAAACATATTATTTTATTATTATTATTTAATTGATATGGTGGAACATGGATGAATTTTCAGGGCACAAAAATTGGAAATATTTATTACATAAAGGTAAAAAATCAATATATAAATGGGGGTCTAGATGAAGGAATTAGACTATATAGTGTAAAAGATTTATAGATAGTGGTTATTCTATTATTATTCAAGATAAACAATTGATATACTTTGTTAGTGTAACATCATCAATGAGTATATGGTCATCATTGTATTTCTTGGTTACTCATTAAACCCTCTGTTTCTTATTTCAAGACTATATTTTATATACTCTATTTTTATGTGTGTTCGTTGTATAATGAAATACTTATGTGTATATTTAAATAAACATTTGATATTAAAATCATTGATTTTATTCAATTATTATCACCTCCATGCATTAAAATTATTATTATTTTTATATTTTTTCATATTTATTTATGTAAATTATTTACATTTAGATATAATGTAACATATATTATTTTTATTTTGAAAACATCATGTTCTTTTCCAATTGCAATGGAAATGATATAAAATTGGTTTTGAGGAAAGCATAAAATGTATTATTTTATATTAAATCCCTATATGTTTCCATTTTTGTACATTAAACTATTTAATATTATATTAATTCTTGATTATAGTAATAATTTACTTGGTCGATTGATGGATTTTACCATTATGATTAAAAATTATTTATTTCCATCTATGATTGAAAGAAGCTTGATATTTCCTTATAGAGACATTATTTTTTGATACAACATTTTATAAATGTTCATCTACTAGGATGAAGTCATATATGTTCTTGATATCACAAGATTCCATTATAAATGTTTGAGATATAGTAAAACAAATATGATACATTTGATTTCATTATGGTTAAAATGTATTCTTCTATAATGGTGTGACATGTCCAACATATTTATGCATCATTCATTATCACAAAATAAATCTATATTTCTATCAAGAATCATAATTTTTCTACTGTTCTATTTTTTTAGGAAAAATCTATATTTTAATATTATTTTAATCTGAATAATAAATATGTGGTAGTTTTATTAATTGTCATCATTGGATGTAGGATTATTAAAAACAATAAATCACATAATATGTTATTGATTTATGTGAGTAGTTTTAAAAAATTTGGTTCTTTTTATATAAATGGTTTTATAAATATTTTCATATATGTTTTCAATATTATAATTTAAAATAATATTTTTTTATGTTATTTGGATATTTGAAAGCTTTTTAAAATATTATCGGTTGTTTCCTAATGTTTTATTACAAATTGAGAAGGATATGTGGTGTATTTTTTCTTATAAAACTTTATTTTCAAACTTGAATATTTTAATTGATTAGATTTTTTTATATATATTTAAAAAAAAATTAATTGAAAAATATATTTAATTTGATTATTTGGATCTTGATGTCACATGGATTGAATTTTAAGGTGATCATAAATAGAGGATAACACAGTTTTATAAGGAAAACATCCCCAGTTGTTGATGTTTTAAATTTATTATCACTGTAAATTTTATTTTTAACTTAAATTGGAATTAAAATTTAGTGGAAATTAATATAAATAATTTTTTTATATTAGTTTAAATTGACAATAAATATAATTATGTTGTTTTATTTAAAATATTTTTTTAAAATAAGTATGATTTCGTTATTTTAAAAAGTGTTGTTTGGTAATATTTGAATTGTTTTAGTTTTTAATTCCATTCATATATTTTTTTATATTTTTAAAAAAATTATTATTATGTAATTTATATATACATATATATATTATAAAAAAATAGTGTTCTTGTGACATGGTTTATATTTAACAAAATAGTTCTTATTATAAAAATAATCATTATGATGCTTATTTTTATTTAGTGAATCACTTTTACAAATACTATAAAAATAACTAAAATATACTCAACTAAAATTAGGTTCAATAATTCATTTTAATTGAATGTAATTAAAATGTATAAATTTTAATTATATTTTTTATAAATAAAATTCTATAAATATCATCAAAATAATATTTCTGAAGATCCCTCAGAAGTTATCAAAAGATTCGACCCTATAAATTTTTCCACGGGTAGTGTGAGTCACTTAATACAAAGGTTTTATTATCCATTCCACATGAAATTATAAAAATATAAATTAAAAATAATTATAAAACCAGATCAATGAATTTGAGATTATCAAAGATTATCATAATGTTTTTTCAAAAAAAAATTCACAATTTTGTGAAAAATTTATAAATGGTTCAGGGGAAATCATTAGAATCCAAATCATCCTCAAATAATTGAAAATAATTAAATTATTTTCTAAATTTAATGGAAAAATTCAATTCCCTGTAACATATTCATTTTTCACATGGTTTATTGATTACAATTTAAAAAATTCATATAGAATTTTAAATATCCATATCCATAATCATGTCATTTTTCCAGTATTCATGACATGTTAAAGTGGAAAAATGTGTAATATTCATGAATTATTATATAATAAATAAAATTTCATTAATATAATGATTATTTATAACACCATATCTATATCCAATTTAATAATAAGTGAACCAGAGGACCCAAAGACCATAAATGAACCTCACCATACACAAGAGGTTGTAAACAAGTATGGATGACAACTAGAATGTCATCTTATACAGATGGGTGGAATTGGAAATCGATTCCTCACAAACCATGTTATTAACCATATGGTGAAATGTCTCATAATAAACCCATGCTAATTGGAAACTATAAGAAAATAAACATTTAACATAAATTCATCATAAATGTTATAATTATTTCCAATAGTATTTTCCAATTAATACTAGGTTGATACTAAAATTTATTAATTTTTGATGATACATTAAATCTAGTGTATGAACATCCATGAATCATAGAAACATACTATGGACATCTCACACATCTCTAAGACTTCAATATAGATGAACATTGTATAGTTTTACTCAATGATTGACTTCAAATAATGTATCATGATAACCCTACACATTAACATATATCTCCATATTAGATATGGCTAATTGGAGCCTTTTATCATTAATAATTTCACAACGTATAAAGATAAAACACTCATAGTTTTACTATCTAATTTTTAAATTCACCTACATTTAGGTGAATCAATATAAATTAACATGGAATTAGATTATATCACACAAAGGACCAATAATGTTACTAATAAAACTAATCAAACATTAATGGGACAAAAGATTATATTTAGACTCTTTTGGGTTAAAAGAAAATCAATTTCTCAAACAATATATCCTGAGTCAGTTGAGGACTAGGATAAAATGAAAAACCATATGGTTAAAAAAGAATCATCTCAGAAAATCCCTAATCAGTAATGATGAAAATTAGTTATGATGTCAATATGATGTGTAACACCCCGAGCATCCACAATACGCTTCTCATTCAATAAATGCAATAGCTTGCTTTGTACGCAACTTTGAGTTCTAAAACACCACGAGTAATCATAGTAGCCGTTATGAATAGTAATAACCACTTTTTAAAATTATAGAAATTTTATATTTCAAAATGGACTTCATTTCTGGATTCGCAATCTCGAAATTAGCCTATGTTGAATTTTTGGTATTTTTCTGAGAACTTCTAATTTTTTATGAATAGTGAAAAATACGTAAAAACAACTTTTTTAATCAAAATAATTTATAGTGTTAAATTATACTATTTAGTGGTTTTAAAGTATAATTATAATATAATTTTACCATTTTATCCAATGGTGTTCATTACAATTAATTTAACATTGAAATTGGACATAAACAATTGCCAATCTTTTGATATAAATTATTTCTTAAAAACACGCTATTTGTTGTGACAGTGGAAATTAATTATAAAATAAATTAATGTAACTTATATTTTTGGAATTTTTTAAAACATACATCATTTTTGAAATCGGAGTATCAATTATAGCTTAGGGTGAAATTTTGGCATTGTTCTGAAAAACTTCAATTTTTGATGAATAGTGAAACCACTAAGTGGTATTTAAATAACTGATTTTTCGTTTAAATGAAATATTACCACCTCTGTGATTTGATTTTCAAAAATCTGACATACATGGTTGTCATTATGAAGTAAAATGTGGTTCAATGAGATTAAAATAATTTTTGGTGAATAGTTACTTTTAAGTTTTTAATCGCGATTAGAGGTAATTAGTGTAGTTTAAGGAAAAGATAATGTTTTAATAATATGAGATGAGCTTGACACATGTCCTACCCTCATTAGATGTGCCATAGCCAACCAAAAAAATCCATGGGTCAACTTGGGGACCCCATGTAGCCACTTTAGTTGGAAAATGACATAAATACCTTTTATTTAATGTTAAAGTAAAAAATGACACAAACATGAAATGTTTTACTAAAAAAAATTTACATGGGGTTATACAAGTCATATTTTTACTATAAATAGTAATTGGAAAGCTAAAAAGATTTCCTACATCATAGTATTTTTTTTATATAATTTGTAGATCTTAAATAAATTAAATTATTTATGACATCATTATGATGCAGTGATGACCTCATTATTTAACGATTTTAATAAAATGAAAAGATAATGTACAATTCAAAGAATAAACTTGTCCAAAGACTATTTGATGGGTATATTTCGAACCCTTATCACCTTATCCACGAATTATATAAGTGTGGGACATTTATAATCCGAAAAGCATTGTATAATAATTTAAAATTTCCTTATTTTCCAAGAGTGCCCCTCCTCTCCTCTTATAAAAGGACCCACCTCTACCACCTCATTCACACTTTCAAGCCATCTGGCTCGGCCAAACTCTGCCCAAATACTCTCCCAACTTCCCCATCTTACTCCTAGAAGCCTCACTTTGGGGAGAAGTCTTCCCAAGGAAGCCTTTGGCTCAAGTCAAAAAGAGTTACCCGATTTTGAGGTAATGTCTTCTCTAATGTTGTTTTGTTTTATTTTTCTTCTCCAACCCCCTAAACTCTTTTTATTCATTTATTTTGTAACAACACCAGTATCCTAAATATACTAGGATGTTGTTATAAGAAGTAATCGAGCTACACTTACACACACCTACATCTAATGGTTAAAGAACATACGGTTTCTGTGGATGGCGAATTTCTGCCTCACGAAACGATGATTGTTCAACACTCATATAACACATTCCAAGGTGGCCATTAAGATGTAACTATATTTATATATGATATATAATATGTTTATGTTTTACTTATGCTAATGTATTTCTCATTTATGACATACTTTATGATTTCCATTTTGGGTAAACGCGATAATTTCATTTTAGGAAGTGCGGACTACCGCCCTCTCAATGTGATTTGAATCGTTAATGCCATATGTGGGATGTATAAAGGATGGAGTAAATGTTATTATACACTATGTTATACTGGAATTATATTTTACATTTATATCATTATGATTTAATTCCATTAAATACGAAATGGAAATGAAAGTAGCGTTCATGCGTACGTACGGCTTACCGTCTCCATGAACGTTGCATTTCATTTCTTACCTCTAAATGTTACGTAATATTATAAATGAATGTATATACTGGATGTATATGATATATATGACATCTAAATCATGAATATAATTCTGGAGATAATGGATGTTCTACCACATAAACAACTTGTAATTATAATAAGTTTATTGTTTACTCAAGTACCAAAGATCGACAAAACGACCGTTATTAACTTAAATAATTACATAATGTTCATATCATTGTAATAAGTGATATAAAAAGGATAATGAAATTGAAAATGGTTCTTAATAAGGTATATATTAACTCTAGTTTATTATTCAGGAGGTTAAAGAACGGTTGAGTCAAGTCAGACACGAGGTAAGGGAACTTCTTAACCCAACTTCCATTCTTTGGGTTAATCTTCTACTTTCAAATTATGTCATGATATTATTATGTCCTATTTTGTATTTTTACATTCTTTATTTGTACCTATAGTGAATAAACATAATAGATCTTTTTTTTTAAAATGTTATTTTTAAGGACTTCGTCTCAATCTCCTTTTATTGAGACATATTTGGTTTTATACGCAAGTTTATTTTATATGGTGTATAAACCCCTTTGACTTTTACGTTTATTGAAAAGAAATATTTTTTATATGAAGCATTTTACTAAACGACAAAAAGGTAATGTTTTTCTTTCCATACATATGCGGAGACAATGACTTCTCCTCCGCTGTGACCATTATTTGAGTATTGGCTTCCTCTACAAGCCATCATTTTTTTTAATGAAAAATAAATACAAAGTTTTAACTTTCTTTTATTTTGGTATTGAAAATGGTTTTGAAAGAGTTTTTATTATATCAATGTGTTGTATTGATATCTTGTGATTGAAATGTTGAAATGTTACGTTTCCATTATTCATGTTTTATGTGATACGATTGTGTTATGGTTTATGATATGTTTAAACCTATTCATTTGAGGAATGTATTGGACTTAATAAGTGACGGGTGGAGCCCTCTATAGCTCCTCGATGCATCGGTAGGTATCATGAGACAACTAGGCGTGGAATTGGCCAAGTCCCTTTCCCAATTTGATTTATGGTTTTGGCCGAGGCCTTAATCATTTTAGACGTCTTGGCCGAGGCCTTGACAAAATGTTTCGGAATGTCTGGCATTATATATTCCCTCATTATGAAAGTGGTTAATGATATTTCATGTGATTATTCGACCAGTAGAATATCCATTTGAAGAAGTAAATGGAATTATCTCATTTTACTTTTTCCACATTATGTTTATGTTCATGTTTAAAAGGATTTTGTTTTAGTTATACATTGCCTTAAATGTTTATGTTTATTTATGAAAGCTTTCGCAATATTGTTATCCTTACTGAGCATCTGTGCTCACCCCTTTCAATGTTTTAATATTTTCCAGGATGTGAAGAAGTATTTTAGGAATAACCTGCAGGGATAGTCAAAAGAGGATATGAGTGTGGACTATGATGACTTTGTAATTGTAGTTTTTCACCTTATGTTGTAATGTAACATTTATGAATGTATCTAGTGTTTCCAAGGCTACTAAACTAATCGGTCTTTCGATACTTGATCTTTTGTGATCATGCCAATGTTACGAAGTAATGCACCAACTCTAGGTAGCTTGGGTTGGGGCGTTATAGTTAGTATCAGAGGCAGTTTAGTACTATCCTTGGAAGCTAGATTTAGATAAACACTGATTAGAGCACATAGCCCAAAGATAGACTTTGAGGATTAGTATAGAAGAACTTCCTGGAATTTTGTTATTGTAGATATTTTGTGAGTTTTCCGACCAATACATCCCTGTCTGGATACGAGCAGGTAGAGGCGCCTCTGGCACAGATGTACCTAGGGGTAAAACCCGAAAACACCGCTTTCAGCTAGACTCGAACAGGAACTGGTGCACGACAGCGGGCCTTGCAGCACTCTTGGTTACGACACTCCCGGGGGATATGCTTTGGATAATTCTCATTTTCTTTATAAACCACTATGAAGGGTTATGAGTATATACTTCCTCAAAGAAAAAATTTTTATGGATTATATCAATAAATAGTTCAATTTATGTTAAGTATCTTACAAGTATGGAATTATGTATTTTGATTCATAGACTAATATAGTTTATGCCATTGTTTAGAAATGGCACCTAGTGGAAGGAATGGAAACCGTATCAATGCATGCACTCCGTGTAGTGATTTCCCTCCTGCTCAAGATAATTATTGTGGATCTGGAGATTCAACCGGTGTTGATCAACTTATTACCATACTGGGACAACTCACTCATGTTATCAATAATAACCTTACTCGTATGGATCATCCTGATCCACAATGTGGAGGATCAATGTTAGACCGCTTCATGAGGCAACAACCGCCAACATTTAATGGGAGTAAAAATCCATTAGTATCTGAGCAATGGATAAACTCCTTAGGGAAAATATTCCATGCCTTGGGGAGTAGCGAAATGGAGAAGGTTGTCATGGCAGTTTACCGCCTCACTGGAGATGTCGATCAGTGGTGGTCACTGATTCAAAACAAAAAGGAAGATGATGACGTATCTAATATGGAATGGAGTGGGTTCGAAGAGATTTTCCTAGAAAAATACTATCCTCGTGACCATCGAGCAGATATGGAAAGACAATTTTTTAGTCTAAGACAAAAGGAGGATGAGAATGTCCCAAAGTATGTGGCCAACTTTACAAGGTTAGCGAGGCATGCTGCAGATTATATATGTAACCCAAGAAGTAATATTGATCGTTTCTTTGATGGGTTAAAACCATTTCTCCGTCGAGCATTAGTCTCACAAACCTTCTCGTCATACGAATATATTGTCTCGTGTTCTATCAAGACCGGAAAGGAATTCTCTAAGTCTTATGACAACAAAGTAAAGCAAGAGAAGAATAGAACGGTGGAACCAGAGACAGATAAATGGAAAAAGGGAAAGAAGGATTTTCCATTATGTGATAATTGTGGAAAAAATCACCCTGGTACTTGTCTAAAAGGAATGGGAGTTTGTTATAAATGTGGGGAAAAGGTCACCAGGCGCGTGATTGCAAGGGAAAGAAAGAGGCTATCAATGTTGAATGCTACAATTGTAGGGAAATGGTGAATTATTCAAATGAATGTCCTAAGCGTCAGGGAAACTTACCTCAGAAAAGGCCAAGGGATCATGGAAAATCTTATGCTGTTACTACAGTTGAAGCAGAATAACTAATGTATTGGTGCTTTTGGACTCACGGATTATATTCTGGATATTAGAATAATGTGATATATATATAAGGATTGTACTACAGTACTTGTTGATTTCAGTAAGGTTTTAATATGATAAAGGTAATTATATTTTTAGTATGTGACAATAAGAGAAACTTTACTTTGTTTGGGAAATCTGATAAATTGATTTTGGAATTAAGAGAACTTTTAGAGAAAGTCTGGACATAGGTATTTTGGATAAATATAAAGGTTGGGGTGGATTAAGTTGATCTTTGGATAGTATTGTTTATGGTTAAAAAATTTTTGAATATTATTTTTCAATATTATAATACTATAGTTTTAGGAAAAGGATAACCTGCAGGGTGGGGAATAACTAGTCGCGTCGGACAAAGCTGTAGGAATCGAACCCACAATCATAGTGCGAAAGGACTTTATTTCCTACCACTAGCCTACAAGAAGTCCCTGGTTATTAAAAAATAATTTTACTAATCTAAATGGTATGTGTTAACATTTGGAACCTTATACAATTAGGATAAGTATAATATTTTTGAGTTCTTTTGTCTTTTTGAGTGAAAGATGAGTTGAAGGATGAAACTCTAATTGTCAAGCATAAATATATATATACCTATCTCTTATTCAATGAATAAATTAATTCTTAAACTTTAGTAAAGGGATATTAAAACAAAAAAATGTGTTATCCCAATACCTTATGTCTTGTTGAACTGATGATATTTAAAATCAACATAGATTGAAGGCTTTGAGGCCCTCAATTTGACAGTTGATTGTGATTGATGACCTCAATCACTCCCTACAAATATTTACATTTTTCCTCCAATTATATGTCTCTAATTGCCACCAATGTTCTCCTAATCGAGATCATAATTGGGTGGTGACTTTTTCATTTCCCCTTCCCTCTTTTTAAGGCTAAAATTTATTAATCTTATTTCTGATGTGGGTTTTCCACAAAGGTATTTTCTATTTTCAACCTTTTAATTTCCAAGAAAAATTTCAAATTTCGAGGATGAAATTTATTGAAGGAGGGTAGAATGTAACACCCCGAGCTTCCACAATACGCTTCTCATTCAATAAATGCAATAGCTTGCATTTTACGCAACTTCGAGTTCTAAAACACCGCGACTATTCATAGTAGTCGTTATGAATAGTAATAACCACCTTTTAAAATTATAGAAATTTTAGATTTCAAAATGGACTTCATTTTTGGATTCCGAATATCGAAATTATCCTATGTTGAATTTTTGGTATTTTTCTGAGAACTTCTAATTTTTTATGAATAGTGAAAAATACTTAAAAACAACCTTTTTAATCAAAATAATTTAAAGTGATAAATTATACTATTTAGTGGTTTTAAAGTATAATTAGAATATATTTTTACCATTTTATCCAATGGTGGTCATTAGAATTAAATTAACATTGAAATTGGACATAAACATTTTCCAATCTTTTGATATAAATTATTTCTTAAAAACAAGCTATTTGTTGTGACAGCGGAAATTAATTATAAAATAAATTAATGTAACTTATATTTTTGGAACATTGTAAAATAGACATCATTTTTGAAATCGGAATATCAATTATAGCTTAAGTTGAAATTTTGGAATTGTTCTGAAAATCTTCAATTTTTGATGAATAGTGAAACCACTAAGTGGTAGTTAAATAACTGATTTTTCGTTTAAATGAAATATTACCACCTCTGTGATTTGATTTTCAAAAATCCGACATACATTATTGTCATTAAGAATTAAAATGTGGTTCAATGAGATTAAAATAATTTTTGGTGAATAGTTACTTTTAAGTTCTTAATCGCGATTAGAGGTAATTAGTGTAGTTTAAGGTAAAAATAATGTTTTAATAATATGAGATGAGCTTGAAACATGTCCTACCCTCATTGGATGTGCCATGGCCAACAAATAGAATACATGGGTCAACTTTGTGACCCCATGGAGCCACTTTAGTTGGAAAATGACTTAAATACCTTCTATTTAATGTTAAAGTAAAAAATGATACAAACATGAAATGTTTTATTAAAACAATTTTTACATGGGGTTATACAAGTCATATATTTGACTATAAATAGTCATTGGAAAGCTAAAAATATTTCCTACATCATAGTAATTGTTTTATAATTTTTAGACATTAAACAAATTGAATTATTTATGACATCATTATGATGCAGCGATGACCTCATTATTTAACGATTTTAATAAAATGAAAAGATAATGTACAATCCAAGGCTTAAACTTGTCCAAATACTATTGGATGGGTATTTTTCGAACCCTTATCACATTATCCACGAATTATATAAGTGTGGGACCTTTATAATCCGAAAAGCATTGTATAATAATGTAACATTTCCTTACTTTCCAAGAGTGCCCCTCCTCTCCTCTTATAAAAGGCCCCCACCTCTAACACCTCATTCACACTTTCAAGCCATTTGGCTCAGCCAACCTATGCCCAAATACTCTCCCAACATCCCCCTATTACTCCTAGAATCCATAATTTGGGAATAACTCTTCCCAAGGAAGCCTTTGGCTCAAATCAAAAAGAGTTACCCGATTTTGAGGTAATGTCTTCTCTAATGTTGTTTTGTTTTATTTTTCATCTCCAACCCCCTAAACTCTTTTTATTAATTTATTTTGTAACAACACAAGTATCCTCAATATACTAGGATGTTTTTATAAGAATTATTAGAGCTACAGTTACACACACCTACATCTAATGGTTAAAGAACATACGGTTTCTGTGGATGGCGAATTTCTGCCTCACGAAACGATGATTGTTCAACAATCATATAACACCTTCAAAGGTGGACATTAAGATGTCACTATATTTATATATTATATATAATATGATTATGTTTTACTTATCCTTCTGTATTTCTCATTTATTTCATACTTTATGATTTCCATTATGGGTAAACGCGATAATTTCATTTTAGGAAGTGCGGACTACCGCCCCCTCAAAGTGATTTGAATCGTTAATGCCATATGTGGGATGTATAAAAGATGTAGTAAATTGTATTATACACTATATTATACTAGAATTATATTATAAATTTATATCATTATGATTTCATTCCATTAAATATGAAATGGAAATGAAAGTAGCGTTCATGCGTACGTACGGCTTACCATCTCCATGAATGGTGCATTTCATTTCTTACCTCTAAATGTTACGTAATATTATAAATGAATGTATATACTGGATATATATGATATATATTACATCTAAATCTTGAATATAATTCTGGAGATAATAGATATTCTACCACATAAACAACTTGTAATTATAAGAAGTTTATTGTTGACTCATGTACCAAAGATCGACAAACCGACCGTTATTAACTTAAATAATTACATAATGATAATATCATTGTAATAAGTGATATAAAAGGGATAATGAAATTGAAAATGTTTCTTAATAAGGTATATATTAACTGTAGTTTATTATTCAGGAGGTTAAAGAACGGTTGAGTCAAGTCAGACACGAGGTAAGGGAACTTCTTAACCCAACTTCCATTCTTTGGGTTAATCTCCTACATTCAAATTATGTCATGATATTATTATGTCCTATTTTGTATTTTTACTTTCATTATGTGTACCTATAGTGAATACACATAATAGATCTATTTTGTTTTAAAAATGATCTTTTTAAGGACTTCGTCTCAATCTCCTTTCATTGAGGCATATTTGGTTTTATACGCAACTTTCTTTTATACGGTGTATAAACCCCTTTGACTTTTACGTTTATTCAAAAGGAATGTTTTTTATACAAAGCGATTTATTAAACGACAAAAACGGAATTTTTTTCGTTCCGTACATATGCGGTGACAACGACTTCTCCACCACCGGGACCATTATTTGAGTTTCGGCTTCCTCTACAAGCCATCAATTTTTTTAATGAATAATAAATAAAAAGTTTTACCTTTCTTTTATTTTGGTATTGAAAATGGTTTTGAAAGCATTTTTATTATATCAATGTGTTGTATTGATATGTTATGATAGAAATGTGGAAATGTTATGTTTCCTTTATGCATGTTTTATGTGATACGATTGTGTTATGATTTATGATATGTTTAAACCTATTCATATGAGGAATGTATTGGACTTAATAAGTGACGGGTGGAGCCCGCTATAGCTCCTCGATGCATCGGTAGGTCTCATGAGACAACTAGACGTGAAATTGCTTGAGGACCTTTCCCAATTTGATTTATGGTTTTGGCCGAGGCCTTAATCATTTTAGACGTCTAGGTCGAGGCCTTGACAAAATGTTTCAGAATGTCTGGCATTATACATTCCCTCATTATGAAAGTGGTTAATGATATTTCATGTGATTATTCGACCAGTAGAATATCCATCTGAAGAAGTAAATGGCATTATCTCATTTTACATTTTCCATATTATGTTGATGCTCATGTTTAAAAGTCTTTTGTTTTAGTTATACATTGCCTTAAATGTTTATGTTTATTTATGAAAGCTTCCGCAATATTGTTATCCTTACTGAGCATCTGAGATCACCCCTTTCAATGTTTTAATATTTTCCAGGATGTGAAGAAGTATTTTAGGAATGACCTGCAGGGATAGTCATAAGAGGATATGAGTGTGGACTATGAAGACTTTGTTATTGTAGTATTTCACCTTATGTTGTAATGTAACATTTATGAATGTATCTAGTGTTTCCAAGGCTACTAAACTAATCAGTCTTTCGAGACTTGATCTTTTGTGATCATGCCAATGTTACGAAGTAATGCACCGACTCTGGGTAGCTGGGGTCGGGGTGTTACATGATTAAATCATAAAATCATGTGTAGGAAGACTTTTTTTGAAATTTGAGTGAAAAGTCCCAAACTAATTGGAGAAATAAAAATTAGACAGTTGAATATAATAAAAAATTCCCATAAAAATACACTAATATTAAAGACTTATGAAACTTTTCACAAAATAATAAATCCACGTATGATGGGATACATAAATGAGATAAATGTGAGGGGATTCATGCAACATGTAGTCATAAAATATGTATAATTTTCTTACTTTATGACATTTATTATTTTATTATTATTAGGTCAATATTGAAAAAAAACCCTTACACAATCCCCTTACTGATCATCTATAATCAGGGTCCCCTCAGTACCTACACCCGAGAAAATAGGTGGAAAGTGTCTCTCTCTTTGATTTCACTCTCTACATATAGATACAATGTACATATTCCCCATAATAGGGTACCCGATGCAATTTTTTCTCAAGAAGAAATTTCTTGAACTAGGTCCAATACAATGAAATCAACCCCTTAAAAATTAAAACTCTTATAATAGACCTAGGTCATCAAGATAAATTAATTTTCAATGAATTAATTTATTCTAATAATATGGAATACTATAACTTTCATACCTACTCTACTATATAGAAGTTAGTGATGAATATGTTGTAGAAACCAAAAAGGGTTGATGTATGTAGACATTTTTATTATATAATTTCCTCACATAAGAATTTATCCTCTTAGTTACACTATTGTTTTTAAATAATAAATATCATGTGTCCATTAATCCCATAAACTATCTTCTCACTACAATAGACTATAATATCAATTCATTACTTGAATGGTGCCTCAACCTCTAGGAAGAAATTGGTAATTTTCATCACATGAGAATGATCAATGACTAATTTCATTATGTATGATACAATCATGATCTGGATCAGATTCCCGGGTACTCAGATACCTGAGCTAGAACATACAAAACTCAATGTGAATTCCCCACACCCATGTGTAGGGTACAAGATCCCGAAATCAAACAATATAAAATTGGGAATAGATTTTCTACAAGAATATAGGAAGAACAAGAAAAAATTCTATTTTTCCAAAAGAAAACTTTATATCGAGAAGTGTACTAGAAGTAAAACAGTTTTATGAACACCTGTATAATACATTATTATAGTGCCAAAATGGCAATACAACATTCCCAGTACCAACAAGACACGACACTCAAAGATTTAAAGATCAATAACAATTTGCACTTTTAAGTGTCTTCATCCCCTTCCTCGAACCTGGTAGGAGGAAATATATAGTCTCCAAAATGAAAATGAAGTGTTTTATCTAAAATCCCAATAAGGTCACACTATGGTTTCCATTTCAGAATTGAAATATTAATATACCAAATCATGATATAAATTCCAATAAAAATCAGAATGGTAGTTTAAATATTACATTTAAAAGGAAACATGATTTTCATTTCAATTGATGGAGATATTTCAAACAATGTCTAAATAAATATTGTATATAAAATAGCTTACATAAATTGATAGGGGGAATAAATTATGATATTAAAAACCAAGGTAATATATATATGTATATACATCATAACAACCAACATAGTCATCTATTAATAGGTATGCTAGTTTTTAGATAGGATTCCATCACACATTTATATATATGATTAGGGTAATGTTCATACATTTCACACATGATCTAGTAAAATATGACATTTCAACATCATAATAGAGATAAAATTCTCAAAACTATGATTTTTTGGAGTTGTAAATCGCTAATACATAGCTATTGAATTTCAATCCATGTTTGTTTGTCCCAAATAACTTACTAACTACCAAGGCCCTCATGTTCTCAATAAATCAATAAAAAATGGAAAAACTCTTTTAAGACCATTTGAAATATATGTTCCCCATTTCTAGTGTCGATGTTACAATTTACATTTACAAACCAAAAAATAGTTTTTTAATCAATTCATTCTTTTTTAAGGATAAAACCAATCATTTGTCCTAATAAAAATAGTTGAATCCATTTTTCTTGAAATCATTCCCAAAATCAATTAACTTCCATAAAATCCAAAACACACACCAATGTCCAATTCCATTAGAATTGTATTTATTTCACCAAAATTCAATAGAATTTGAAATAAACCACCAACTTTCATTAAAATAGGTTTTCATAATTTATTCGAATGAAATCTAAACAATCAAGGAATTCATGGTTCATATAAATGTCATTATTAAATAGAACAATAAAAATATTTCCATGAAACACAACACTCATAAAGGGAATATCAAATAATAAGGAATGTAGAGAAGATATTATAAAAAATACAAAATGCAATATTTTACAATTCTAATATTAGACCCATAATTCTTAATATGATCTATCAATCCCCATGGGGGGAGAGATAAAAAATAGATAGAGAGGTAGGGATACTGTATACCTATAGAGATCCACTACAACCACCAAAATGGTTAAAAACTGATTAAAGTGATCCATGAGGTTTCTATGAATCCAAAACAACTAGGGAATAGATCTACGTCGATATAAAGAAATGCTTGTGTAAATGGAGTAATTCTTTTCTATTGATCCACCTGTTTAAAACTGACTTTACATTATATATAAAAAATTTTAATTCATGCAATTCTCAAGTCCCTAATATGAAAAATCTCATCACAATTAACAAAAACCCCAATTTTTTATTTGTACTAGATTTGCAGACTTTACAGAATTTGTATCCTTTCACACTATGTAATAATTTGATAGAAAATGTCTAGAAATTATTACTAGTCGTGTAATAACTTTAGTTGGTGTGTAATATCCTAACTAACTTCAAGGATCAATGTTTTTATTTTGAAAACACCAACAAATAACTAACATCACCATTACATGTATCCTCCCAATTATTTATTGGCCTTACCAAATACATGAAAAATGAAAACCATGAAAAAGAATATATAATACCTATTAGAAAGGTGCCATATATTACAACCTCCCCACCATAAAATCTTTCAATCCCTAAAAATCTTATCAAGAAACCTCTATAATAAAACAGAGAGGACACTACTCTCTCATGATTTATTTATGCTCCCCCATCTCAAGATAATCAGAATTAGGCTGATATAGCCCTAAAAAAATGGTATCTTTATCCCAAAAATTACCATAGTCTTATAATAAAAATTATTAACCATAGTTGTGATATGGGGAACATGTTTTCTATCAAAATAAACTATAAAGGAATTTCTAAAGGATAATAAACTTTCCACATTTGATTAATATCCTCTAAAGTTACCATAAAAAGTAATAATCTGTAACATCCCAGTTTCAAAAGCCACCCAGAGGTGCCCCGTACCCGGTAGGTCACATTGACTTAAGCGCATTTCCCCAAATGCCCGAGGCTGCCAACTAGTAGCGAGGGCCTTAGGTGTGAAAGTGGGGAAACTATGCCATCATTGGGAGAGTAACACAGTAGAAGAAAACAAGTGGAAACAGCGAAAACAGTAATGATAACATACAACATTAAACAGCGGAAGAATGATAATGAAACAACTCAAGAACATATATAAAATGAGTCATGATACATATGTCTACTATAATAGCCAAACAGGTCACAATGTTGAATACAATACTAATCCAATGTGAAAAAGAAAATCAAGTAAATAACTCCTCAGCATTGCAAGCCATATCATGGTCCCTTCCTCTCCAGCTCCACAGAAATCAAGTACCCGAAGTAGAAGGGTGCATGCCCTTATCTATACCTACAGTAATATAATCTGTTTGGGTCAAAAAAGATAACCCAAATACAGTGTGAGACTAAATCTCAATAGGCAACTAGAAAAATATATGTTCCTAACAGTTAGTGAGTATATATATCAGGTAATAAGTAAAAGGAAGTAGCAAACAAGGAAGTACTCAACATTAACAATTCCCCATTTTTAATGCATTCAATTCCACATATCAAGGACGTTTCTAATCAAACAAGGTGACCCTCGGGGAGTACTCACAGCCTAACCCCTCTAGTTCAACCAAACAAGACAAGCTAGAAGGTAAACACAACAGTAACCCCTTGGGAAGTACTCACAACCTAACCCCTATGGTAAGTACACACAGTCTAACCCCTCTGGATCAGCTTAAGCATAAACTGTTTAGGGAATCACTCAATGTTATTTCATTATATAGTCACTTATCGGTATCTGAAGGAACTCTAGGGAATCACTTATTTCACATTCCCCCTGTGGCCCGCGTCGAGGAAATACAGACACTCTATGGAAAAACTTACGTTAACTCCCCCTATGGTCTCAAATCGCAATAGTAAAACATACACTCTGGAGAATCCCTTATTTCCATTCTCCCTATGGTCTACTACACTAGGTTCTCATGAAACTGTGATAGTTAACATGTACAACAAAGCATATCGGCCAAAGTAAAACTCAAGATCTCAATTCTAAAAAAATGGGAAAGGGATGCTCTACACTTTTATTAGTGCTAAAAAATCATTGATAAATTGGGCCTTTATCAGCACTAAAAAAGCACTGATAAAGTCCCCCCCTATATCAAATATTTTTTTAGTGATGATAAAGGGAACCCCTTTGTCAGTGCTTTTATTAGTAGCGCTGATAAAGGGAGGATTTATCAGTGATTTTCCCGAGCGCTGCTAAATGTTATGTTTTAAAAAAATCATGAAAAATAATATTTTGTTATATAAGTATATTTATATTGATATAAATACAATATATATTTTTTAAATATGTTATAGATATGTATAAATAGACTATTATATTTAATATATAAGAAATTTGGTGAAAATGGATTAAAAATATTTAAAAAATATATTATTAATTAATAATATTCTAATTATTGTCGATTAAAAGTCATTTAATTAAAATTTGAGGACACAAAAAAAAACAATTATTAAAAGATCTAAAATATGTAGAAAATGTAACTCAACCAGCAAACGACCATAACTTTTGATTTGGGTGTCCGTTTGATATCTAATGCATATAAAATCGAAGCCTGTGACGAGCTCTATGAACTTGTGACCTAGGAAAAGCCTCTATCACATTTTTCATGCCCAAAAAGGCCTATAAGGCCTCCAAAACTAAGTTTTTAGTCTAGATACCCCGATTTGTTAATATTCAAACAAGTATAAATTCTGATCCGAATGTCCGCTAGTCCTGTACCACATATCATATCAAGGATTATTTCATTTTCTTTGAAATTTACTGGTTGTGGCATTTAAAAAAGTTTCTAGATTATATGTTATGGTCGTTTTAACATTCTATGACTTTTCAAATACACATATATGTGTATTTATTCGTATATATATATTTGTTTGTTTTTTTGTGTGTCTTTGTGTTTTATATATGTATATATGTATTTATTTTTTTATTTACGTATAAACACGCATAAAAAAACATATTTTTTCATAAATTTATTTAAAACTAATCTTATAAGTACATTTTATGGATTTTCAAATACACATATATATGTATTTATTCGTAAATATATATTTTTTAGTGTGTGTCTCTGTCTATGTGTGTGTATGTGTGTTGTATATATGTATATATGTATGTATTTATTTATTTACTTATAAACACACATCAAAAACATATTTTTTCATAATTGTATTTAAAACTAATCTTATAAGTATATATTAATATAAAAATAAATATACCTATAAAAAATTATAACTAAATATACATATATATTTATTTATTTATTTATATATGAATTAATATATATACTGATATATGAATAAATATATTTATATTAATATGAATATATATCAATATATGAATAAATATAACTATATATATATAGATATATCATTAAATAGAGAACAAAATGAAATGGCTTAGTGGTAAAGGTGCATTCATGAAAGGGGGGAGGTCGCGGGTTCATGTTCGGGTGGAAGCCAAGGGGGTGCGCGTGTATGAGGATGCGCAGGAAGTGAAGCGTGCGGGAGGATTCCTAGCGGTGATAAAGGGGGGGCAAGCGCTGATAAAAGCACTCCCATAATTATTTAATTTTTTTAATTTTTTTTACCTTTATCATCACTCCGAAAAGCGCTGATAAAGGCTTCTTTTATCAGCGCTAAAAAAGCGATGATAAAGGGGTCTTTTATTATTTCTTTTTTAGTGCTCATAAATGTGTCCTTTATCAGTGCTTTCGAGAGTGCTGATAAAAGGGACCCCCATGTACGAGCGCTGAGCTTTACAGCACTTTTTTAGGGAAGTTAAAGCCCGTTTTTAGCACTGATATACGAAACTTTTTAGTAGTGTCTACAAGGCTAACAGTCTACAGTATAAAAGCATGTCATAAAATACAAACACTCCATCCTAAAACACTAGGCATGGGGAATAGGCACGGAAGCCTAACAAGATAAGCAAGACCAAATGGTCGTAAATAGAACATGCCTAGGAAACACTTCCACATCATAATAATTAACCCTATTTAGAATCAATTAACCTCTACTCAAGCATACAATCATAGCATGAAAAAACAAACTGGGCTAAAATAGTAAACACACAAATATCCCTTTCAAGGGTATTGGACAAATTTTTACATATCACTCAAATAATTTCAATGGAAAGGCACAAACCACCTACCTCGGTGTTGGGAGATCCATATACGTGAACCTCAAGGCTTGAATGGCCTAAGAACACTGTAGATCTACAAAAACATCAAAAATGTTCAATGGAATATAACTCTTTAAAGAGGAAGAATTATAAAATGAATCACTAGAAGAAGTAATATCTTACTAAGGTGATCCCAACACAATTGAAAATATTCCATTCAGAGATCAGATGCTTGATTGGGGGCTTGGAGAAGGATCACGGTCGTACAAACTCTCTTGGATGATCTAGACCTAGAAGAAGACAGTTATGTCTGTCATATGTGACCCTAGTATGTTTAATAGAAAAAAAAAGTTACATGGAATGTATTTTGGATGTACATGGCGTATACTTTCCTTTATCGACCCCCGCATGAGGCAGTCTCCAGGTCACCACAGACGGTCGTGTGCACGGCTGCTACACGACCAACACATATCTACCCATGGTAACTGAGTACACAGCCTGTACATATAAAGTACACAGCGTGCACATCCAAAATTTCTAGAAAATTCCTTTATTACTCAAAAACACAAGATTAAAAAAACATACCTGAAAAGAAGATCTGGGTTCTTACAAACAACCCCCCTAAAAAAAATATTCCCCCAAATTTCCCTAGTAAGGCAGTGTAGAAGAAGAAACTTTGAACAGCTCTGGTCACTCAAACTGTACATTGGCCTCCCTCTCCCAAGTCTCATCATGTAATCACTCGTGCTACCATAGAACTCATACCAGAGGAATAAACTGGCCACATAGTACCTTCATACATCAATCAACAACCCAAGTAAGATTCTCCTCGAATGATGCATCCACCTCCAACTCGAATTCCTCACGTTGTAAGGAATGAGATGGGTAAGAGAAATAACATCAAATATAAGAAAGGTGGAAGACATCATGCATATCCTACTACCTATGAGGTAACTGCAACTGATAGGCAACTGGCCCAACATTCTCGAACAGTTCATGTGGCCCGATGTATCTCAGCGAAAGCATACCCTGTCTCCTAATCCTCTTGTGTCCCATCGTCGGTGTGACACGCAGGTAAACCTGATCCCTGACATCGAACTCTAGAGTTCCTCTCTGTTGAACAGCATAATAATTCTGTCAACACTGTGCAATATTCTTCCTCTTCCAAATCAACTCTATCTGCTTTATGGTATCGTGGACAAGACAAGGTCCCATCATAGTTTCCTCTCATTCCTCCAGCCAGCATAAGGGTGATCGGAATGATCAATCATAAAGAACATCATAAGGTACCATCTAAATAGTTTCTTGAAAACTATTATTATAGGAAAACTCCACAAGAGAAATATGATTCTCCCAATAACCTCCATAATCCATGATGTAGGCTTGGAGAATATCTTCAAGCACCTGAATTGTATGCATGGACTGGACATCTATCTTGGGATGATAAGCTGTACTCAAAAGAACATGTGTACCCAAAGCCTTCTGTAGCCATTTCCAGACCTCAGAAGTAAAAAAGGAGTCCATGTCTGAAACAATGTATTATGAAACTCCATGAAGACTTAAAACCTATCAGATGTACAACCGTCCCAGCTCATCCACACTGATGGCCTCCTAAATCGACATGAAGTGAGAAACCTTTGTGAGTATTTTAATGACAACCCAAACTGCATCATTCCCTCGAGGTGACTTCTGTAAACTGGTCACAAAATCTATCGTAACGATATTCCACTACCACTCAGGAATTGGTAACTACTGCAAAATCCATGCAGGTCACTGATTCTCTGCCTTCACCTGTAGATAGGTGGAACATCTCATGAACAACCTCAAAACATATCTCTTCATACCTGGCCACCAATACTGTCAATGTGGATCACGATACATCTTGGTGACAGCAGGATGAACTACCCAAACTGAGGAATGATAGTCCCACAATAGCTCCCCGCGTATGTCTACTGGCACCCAAACGCACCCATGAAAATGAAAGATCCCATCCTCACCTATGGTCCATTCATGAATGGGGTTCTCTCCTGATACACTCTCCTACATGACTAATCCTTTTAAATATGATAGATTCCTCATTCTAACTCAATCAAGAATAGTAGAGGTAACATATATAAAAGATATAAAAGTATTCCCATGTCTATCATGCACCTCTCAAAGAATCTTCGAGAACAGATCCATAAGATACCACTCACTACTGGTCTTCTGAACTGCCTGTATCTATGTCATCATAATCAATGCATCAGCCACTGCGTTTCCTTTCGTAGGTGCATAGGAAAACTCAAAGTCAAAGGACTGAAGGTACTCAACCCAACTTCATTGTCTCAAATTCAGGTCAAGCTGAGTAAATATGTACTTGAGACTCTTGTGGTCGGTGAAAACCAATAAATTCTCTCCCAACAAATAATGTCTCCAAAAGCGTAAATAATGAACAATAGCTACCAACTCAAGATCGTGCTATGGGTAATTCCTATCATGTGGTCTCAGCTTTCAATACTCATATGCAACGAATCCTTCTCCATGTATAAGCACTGCTCCCAGCCGGATACCTGAAACATCACAATAAACGGTGTATCTCTTTCCTGGCTCTGAAAATACTAGTATCGATGGAGAATTCAACCTCCCTTTCTGGTACTGAAAGTCTTACTCGCAAGAATCTGTCCCCAAGTACTTCTCACCATTATTATTTGGGATTGTCAGTGGCACTTCTAAGCATGAATAGTCTTGTATGAAACGCCTCTAGTAGCCATCCATCCCTAGAAAACTTCATTCCTCAAAAACGTTCTTCGACTGTGCCCCTGAAACTATAGCCCTCACATTCTATGGGTCCACTGATACTCATATCTCTGACATAAAATTTCCCAAGAAGTGAATTTGTTCCATTGAAAATGGAACTTTGAGAGCATATCATATAACTGTTTCTCTATCAGTGTATTCAAAATGATATCAAGATTGGTGGCATGGTCGTGTCGAGTGTGAGAGTACACCAATACATCGTCCACAAAAACCACAATAATAGAATCAAAGTATGGATGGAACACTCGATTCATCAGTTCCATGAAAATAGTAGGCCTGTTCGTGAGACCTAATGGCATAACCACATACTCATATAGATACTAACTGCTCTGAAAGGCTGTAAGTGGTATATGAGATGGTCTAATGCGCAACTGATGAAAAAAGGATCTCAAGTCAATCTTCAAGAACACCCGGGATCATCAATGATGATCAATGAGATCATCAATCCTCATTAAGTGATATTGGTTCTTGACCATTTACTAGTTCAACTTCCGATAATCCATATAATGTCATAGAGTATTGTCTTCCTTCTTCTCAAATAGGAGAGGCGAACCCCATGGATAATTATTGGTTCAGATGAAAATATCTTCCTACAACCCCTCTAAATATTTATTGATCTCCTATAACTCTGTTGTAGACATCCTATAAGGAGTAATAGACATTGGTTCCACTCCTGGAACGATTTTAATAGAAAATTATACCTCTTTCTCTGGAGGCAAACCTAAAAATTTCTCTGGAAAGACGTCTCTGAAACGATCCACCACTAGAGGAAATTCCATTTGTGAAGTCCCCTGGTCATCCAGATATAGACTAGAAATTTGGGTTGTAACTCCTTCGAACCCAAGATGCTTGGGTCCCGCTCTGCTCGCCTGGGCATCCAATTCGCCCTTGTGAAGAAACGATCTGCCCTCCAGTGAGGTGAAACTCACCCTACGACGATAGCATTCGACAACATCATAGAAAAGAACTAACCAATCAATTCCACGAATGATGTCATAGCTTATCATATCTCTGATATAATGGTCCCAAAGTAAGTTACACCCACCAACCTCAAGAGGGAACTCCTTTCACTGTCGTACACTATCCTTTATAGTCCAAAACCAAAGTCTCTAGCATCAAGATATCAGCAGAAGAATGGATACAGAGCTCAAGGCTCTACAAAAAATCAACAGATATAAAGTTATGGTAAGAACCTATATAGAAAATAGTAGAAGCTAAAACTGAGGCAACAAGAATGTTTCATTGAACTATAGAGGGTTTAGGATCCTGCTACTACTGGGTCTTCTCCACTACAAAAGTCTGACCTACACCGCGGCCTTGTGATCCTACCTGACCACTCTGAGCTGATCCACCCTGCTATCGCTGAAAGCCTGAGGACTAGCTACCACGTCCATGATTTCCACCTTGGCCTTAACTGCTGGAAGAACTCATGTTCCCTGACTGGTGAGAAACATGTGGAGCTGCTCCTGAATGAGGAGTCACAGAAGAACCCCTTTCACCAGCTATTGGTGAAAATATCTGACAGAAGTGCTGAAGATGACCCATCATTGCCACAATATCAGTACTCCATGGTATCTCTCGGGAAATTTGGCCTTATATTCCCACTCTTCATGCACCGATAGCACACTACCCGGCTACGAGATTATATGTATCTCCTCCATGGATATCCGCGTGTATACTCTCTATGGCACTTCCTATTGTCAGTAGAAGAAATACTAACTCTAGATATTGAGCCACCTTGGATCACAACTCCTGAATTCCTCATATTGAACTCTATAATAAGTTCCTCGTTGACGATAGTAGTGATAGAGGTCATCCTGAAGATATTCACCAGAGATCAGATGTCAGGCCTCAGACCATCCTCAAAATTCCTTTCCTAGAATAACTCATCACCTCTTGGAGAAGGCGTGAAGCACTACAACTCATTGAAATAAGAAGAATATTCTATAACTGAAAGAGTACCCCACTCCAGACTCATGAACTCTTAGGCACGATCAGCCCTCAAAGTCTCTGGATAGATGTAGTCATAGAAGGCACTATGAAAATTATCCCAAGCCATAACCTGCTGGAATCCCTCCTATGAGATCACATCCAACCATCTCTTGGTAGAATCCCGATGCAGTTACATAAGGAGCTTCACCCTCCTCTCAGGAGGCATCTCCAGATGATCAAATGTAGAACACATGGCCTCCAACCATGAATCTGCAGCCCGAGGTCCTCCTTCCCCAGTGAATGTGGGAGTATGCTACTACTAAATAACCAACATCAGCTCCTCCATCAATGTGGTAGGAAGAGGTACTCTGTGGAAGGTCTAAATGAACCTCATGAATCCCTCTAATAATTTTGAATCATCACTTTCATCTGTAATGATGGCTACTTCTATGAATGGAACTATTGGAAGATCATAAGGTAATCCCCGATTAGCCATGTCTGGTGTCTGTTCACCACTATGCAACTGGCGTACAACGAGAGTATGTATTGGTTGAATGACTCTGAAAGGTCAATAGAACACCTTCGATCAAGATTAACAGAGACTAAAACATAGATTTATAATAAGGGAATATTAGAAGGAAAGAATTCAAGTTTTTCAAAACATGGATACACGATGTGTTTAATACCTACATGGCATGTTCCCTGAAGACATTCACATGGTCTGTACTCCTACCACAACAGGTCGTGTAACACCCCAAACACATTGCGTGTTGTCCAAACACATGGAGTGTACTTGAATTTTCTTCCCTTTCCCAAGTTCTTATACATGGGTAAGTCACACGGTTCTCCTAGAAGAAGACTACATGGCGTTTTCGTTCCAGAAATTCCGGGTACTAGATGAGCTTCACCCACCCGTGTTGTTAGTGACACGGGCGGATACATGGCTCAAACTACACATTGTGATTCAGATGGACACAGTGTGTACTAATTTGGTTTCATCTACCATTGTTTTTAATTACACGGGTAGTCACATGGTTACAACTACACGATGTGTTATTTCAGGCACGGCGTGTACAAGAATATTTAACCGACCCGTGGTGCTTGTATCATGATCGGATACACGGTTATAAAACCGGACGTGTACATCCGGCACATGGCGTGTTCTAGCAAGATGTCCCAAAGCCGTGTTTCTTGCCACATAACCATTCACATTGTTAGAGACTACAAGGAGTGCACATACAGTACACGACTTGTAATTAAATAAAATTCTTCTCGAACAGAAGAACACATGGAGTGTATTCAACATTACACACTATATATTCTGGGTTTTCCTGGACAGTAAGCATCATAAACTACTCCAGAACACATTTAAACACTAAAAATTACCATGAAAGTTCCAAATTCTGATCCATGAGGGCCCATACACCCCGCGAATCAATTCTTTGAATCTTATACATGTCATATATAAGGGAAAAAGTCAACGATCCACCAAATTCTGATTCATGAGGGCCTATAACACCTCAATAAGCAACGTTTAGCATTTATTAAAACAAACTATACACAAATAAATACCCTATAAAAAGTAGGTATTCTATTAAGGCATCTATCACAACAACATGCATATCTAGCACAACATCTATCATAGAAATATGCAATCGCTAATGCACCATAAATGGAATGGCAAGAATGCATGACATGTGATTTCTAGCTGGTTCCTATATGATGCCTAAGATGGAATTCCCTCATATCATCATGTTTCAATAGAAATATAACCTTAATAAAATCAATAATAACCGCACAAAACATGTGAATCACTCACAGTGAAATAGAATAAACTACAACATTTGATAAACTAGAAAATTTGAAATAACGAGGTAGATTGGCTTTTCCATGTACACATGTTAGAAACTCATGAGCATAACTTATTACCAAGTAAATATTCCTTCCAATACCTGGATATAGGATCCAAACAAAAAGTCACGAAGAAAATAATTCCTCTGATACAACTTTGTAACTTCCTGGTTCCAGAAGCTGCCTAGAGGTGCCCCGTACCCGGTTTGTCACATGGCCCCAAACACATTTCTCTAAACTCCAGAAGATGATGACTACTACTAAGGGCCTTGGGTGTGATAGTGGGAAAACAATTACCTAATTGGAAGAGTAACATAGCTGATGTAAACAAATGGAAATAGCGGAAACAATAATGATAACATAAAAGAGTAAACAGTGGAAGACTGATAAAGAAACAACTAGAGTACATATATAAAATGATTCCTGAAACATTGGTATAGGAAAACATCCAAATAGGTCACAATGATGAATATAGTAATAATCTAAAGTGAAAAAGTAAAGAACATAAAAAACTCCACATCATCACAAGACATAGGTTGGTCCCTTTCTCTCCAGCTCCACAGCAATCAAGTACCTGAAGTAGAAGGGTGCTTTCCCTTATCTATACCTATAGTAATATAATACGTTTGGTCCCAAGAACATGACCCAAACAAGGTGTGAGACTAAATCCCAGTGGAAAAACACCAAAAGATTTGTGCCTAATAGTCAGTGAGTATATAGCGGGTAATAAGTAAAAGGAAGCAGTAAACAAGGAAGTACTCAACAGTAACAATTCCACAATTTGAAAGAATTCAATTCCACATATCAAGAAGCTAATCAAATCAGATAACCCTCTGGGAATACTCAAAGCCTAACCACACTATTTAAACCAAAAAACACAAGAAATCAACTAAACACAATAGCATCCCTTTAGGAAGTACTCACAGCCTAACCCCTCTTTTACAACCAAACAAGGACAAGTAACCCTCTAGGAAGTGCACACAGTCTAACCCCTTTGGTTCAGCTTATGTATAGACTATTAGAGGAATAAGTCGCGGTCATTTCCTCATATAGTCTCGTATCGGTAACTAAATACACCCTGTAGAAGCACTTACATACCATTCCCCCTGTAGCCCACGTCGAGGAACTACAGACACTCTGAGGAAGAACTTATGCAATTTCCCTATATGGTCTCACATCATAACAATAAAACAGACACTTTGGAAAAGCCCTTACATCTATTTTCACTATGGTCTACTACATAAGGTTCTCAGGACCCTGTGTACTTCTAAAAGTACAGAAAATAATATCATCCAATGTAAACCTCAAGAACTACATGGATAATATTTTACAGCATAACAACATTTCAGATAATACAAACACTCCATCCTTCAACAGTAGGCATGGAGAACAGGGAAGGCAGCCTAACAGGCTAAGGACCAAATGATCGTAAACAGTACATGCCTGGTAAACACTTTCACATCATAGAAATTAACCCTAATCACATTCAATTAACCACTACTCAAGCATAAAAGCATAGAATTTAAAAAAACAGTGCTAAAACAGTAAACACGCAATACCCCGTTCAAGGGTATTAGACAAATTTCCACATATCACTTTATGAATTTCAACGGAAAGGCACAAACCACCTACCTCGGTGATGGGAGATCAATATTCATGATCCTCAAGCCTTGAATCGCCCATGAACACTGTAGATCTCAAAAAATATCTAAAACATTCAACGAATGATAACTCTTGGAAAAGGAAGAATCAGGTAACGAAGCTCTAGAAGGATGAAGATATTACTTAGGCGATCTCAACACAATCTATGGTGGTCGAATAAAATATCATATGCTTGATTGGGGGCTCCGGGAAAGATCGCAGTCGTACAATCTCTCTTAGATGAACCAGCCCTAGAAGAAGATGATTACATCTTTCAAATTCAACCCCGGTACGTTTAATGAAATAAAAGTACGGGGCGTGTACTTTGTAAGTAAACAGTGTGTACTTGTCCTTACTGGCCCCCGCATTTGGTGGTCTCCTGGTCAACACACGGCCATTTGCACAGCTTCTACCTAGCCAGAACACTACTAAACATGGTAACCAAGTACACTACATGTACTTATTATGTACACAATGTGTACTTCAAAAATTTCCAGAAAATTCCTTTTTTTCAAAAACAGTTGAAAAGAAAAACATACCTGAAAAGAAGATCCATGTTATTACATAATCATTTAGTGTATAACATGTCATTGATGTCCTAGATGATTTCAAATTTTTATGAATAACTGATCATACACTAAAAATTCCAATGTCCTATAGCGACGATTAACATAAGATTTTTACCAGCTCTGTGCTAATAAAATCCCCTAACAAATAAATTGAATCATTTTTTTCATCTCATGAACCAACATTGGTCCAATAAAAGAAAGTTTCATTGATCTACGACCAACACAATGTATATTTACAAGGCATAAAAAAGCATAATTCTGATCACCGACTAGTAAATATTGTTATAAACATACTCAACTAGACCGAAATGGTCACCCCCAACTATATAAAATTTCCGAACGCATGCACAATGAATATCCTAACGATTCTTTATAACCCTATCAATCAAACCATCCATCCGTGGATAGTATTTCATACAGAAATTATCATTAAATACCAATTCTTCTTGATGGACTATAAAAACTAGGTATGTTAAATAGGAATCCCTATTAGAGACATTAGTAGATGGAAATCCATGAAAACGAACAATCTCATTCTCTTAGAGATTTACCATCTCCTCAACATTGGTTATGTCACTGATGGTAATTAAGTGATATTATTGATTAATTCTTTTTTTCATGATCCATATAACATTATTCATTGTCTAGGTACATTGAAAACCAACTAAAAAACTATATAGATATCATCCGACATCCAAGTTTCTAGAAGTGGTTGAAGAAAACCCATAGGTCTGTAGTGCTTGAATATCACCTATTGTCCCATATTCCCATGAGAGACATATTCAAAAATTATTTTTCACATACATAGGCATCATAATCATTTTCACATGTGATATAGCATCATTCTGGTTCCTGGGTGCACTACCTAGAGGAAATTATTAAAATCCCACATCATATCTTTCCTCATAGAACACATCACTATAAACCATTTTCAAAAACAGTGAATAACAACTGTCAATAAAGACCACACAATAATGATATCCCTATCATATTTATAGTCTCAAATCCCACTAAAATTATAACTATTCTACTATTCCTAAAGAATCATCTCGAGAAGATACAAGGTCAACTAAAAATTGCCAAAACGACCTCATACCATATTTCTTGAACTCTGAAATTGAACTATGAAAAAAGTTCTATCATTTTCAACTATTTCAGTGATTTGTTCATGTCCAAGGTAGGATTTTTCATTCACAATAAATATTCAATTAAATTCCCTTTCCTAATTGTATAGGTTATTTCAAAATAAAAGGATTTTTGGTACTCCAACCAACACATATAGAGGAGAATAAAATATTTTTGAGATAATATAATTCATAAGATCTTATAGTCTGAATTCATGGATAACCATTAAATAAAAGGTAATGTCACAAACTTGTAAGTTTATGAATAACACCTGAAATATCAAAGTGATGGGTTAGATAATTATTCACATCTGTCTTAAGCAGATGAGTGCCAAAGGTAATCATAGGATAACCCTACATCAATGAAAACTTGAACATGAACCTAATGTATCATCAAATTCCACATATCCCTCCCTAGACTCTAGATGATTCAAATTCCATTCATTATTCAGAAGATGTTTCAACTCAAAAAAATAACTCAGAATATTTTCATCATAAGAAATCATTACTCTCTTCTAAGTGAGAGTGGTCATTGGAGAATCCAAATTCGAGAATTCCCTAACAAACTATTGATAATTTCTAGATTGTCTCATGAAGCTCCAAATATTAAGAAAATATCATGCTTATTCCCATGTAATAATAGATTTTACCTTCTCAAGATCATCTAGGATCTAATTTTCCAATCCATGTGTCCCAAGAACATTACTTCCTCAATCTAGAAATTACATTTTGATAACATGGAATAAATTTGGTGATTTCTCGTCAATTCCAGAACTGCTCTTAAATAATGCACATGATCTCCCTCTGATTTAGTTTAAATGAGGATCTCATCCACATAGACCACCATGAATGTATCTAGATACTCATGTAAAATCATGTTAATAAACCACATGAAGATTGATGTAGTATTTGTTAAAGAAAATGGAAGAACATTGTACTCATAATAGACATAATTTCTCTGAAATGTTGCTTTCTTGGTGTGATATTTTTTATTATTAACTAGTGATAACTTGATCGAAGATTAATCCTTGAAAAACAAATCACCCTTTCATTTATTCAATCATACCAGAAATATGTGGAATCATATTCTTGATCTTTAAAAAGACTCTATTGATTTTTTGGTAGTCAATAAAATGGAAAAATATCCCATCAACATTCTTAGCAATGAAAATGGGGGTTGCCCATGGTGACACACATATGTGTAAAAATACTTTCTCTACAATATTATCCTATCGATTCTTCAACTATTTAATTTCAGTTTTGTTTAATTGATAATGGGTGCGTATATAGAACTAAATTAGTATAAAGATCTCACTACCTTACTAGTGGAAAATCAATGATCTTTGAAGGAAAAATGTCAAGAAATACGATACAAATTATAGGGATATCACTACTCAAATATTATCATACCATTTCAAAATAAGTCACTATTATTGCATTCACAAACACTCGATATTAATGTTCATCTCTACTTGACCTTCGCTATAATTCTCTTTCAATCACACGAAACACCCCATCTCGTGTAGTAAAGGAGTCCCACTATGATAATAGTTGATTTACACTTTATTAGAAATGATCTAATCCATCACAAACATAATTTCATTAGGATTAAGGTTATGAAATGTATCATTCCAAAAAATAACAATATATAATAATGATAAAACACTACAAGGACAACGATGGCCATACTATATCTTTTCTCTAATGTGTTTTTTAATATCCAGCACATAAGTTCAAATATGTATAATAAGATTTAAAAGATTCACAATAAATGATTATATAAACAAATGATATGAACCCTTACAAAACATGTAATCACTGTTGATGAATTTTTACTAATTGTACCTCTATCAGTCTCTAGACCCATATCTACATCCCCTAGAAACTCTTCTACTATGAGAGGAATTTTAATTTTGGATGTCTATGACTAGAACCCCATAGACCAAGATGATTCTGATTGCACTATAGTTTTATTTGGAACTGGTGACCATGTTCCACTACATGGAGCAGTATAGACATTATAGAACTTATCATGTTACTATGTGACCGAAAAAACCCATACGTCTTCGGTGACTCAGTGCATAACTATTTCGAATTCATTCTATTCCAACTATGGTAGAAAGAAAAATGTCATATTCTAAACAATAATAGAGGTAGATAAGAAGAATAATATCAATAACCAACATGAGGTTCATCATAATATTTCGTTCCATTGAAGGGACTCACATAACTGTTATTGGGAGAACAAATAAATCCCAAGAAAACAAACATGTTATCTAGATGTAGTTCAGCAATCAATGCTCTATCCATCACATTAGCATAATATGGGATATTTGTGAAAAAATAGGGAGAGAATATATCATCTAATTTTCCTAGAAAACCAAAATGAAATAATCATCTCATTCAATATAATCTCATTAATAAAAGATCAAGATCCGAAAAGCGATTTATATATCTATAACAGTCCTATCAGACTTCTCATGTTTGAAAAACTAATTATCCTTATCCAACACCATAGAATAGAGATAGCAAAATTTAGTTAATATAAATTTAAATTACATACACTCCATGTCAATTTTATACCTCATCACCACCATCATATCTTAAAATCTCATGATAGGTCCTTCCAGCATGAAGGTAAAACATTTCTCCTAGATTGAATCTAGTGTTTCCAATAATTAAAATAAAAGATCCATCCACCTAACCAATCCTCATCCTTTTTAGGATTTTTATAGTCTCATAATGTAGGTTACTTGTAGAAAATGAACCTTAAATCATGATTTCAAGACATGTCCCTATGACATTCCATAACTTGAGATTGAAAGGGAACATGTGGATGCTCCTTTCTAATGCTCGACGAGTCCACATGATAACCTTGAATAGATTTTATTATATGAGAGGATTTTTTATAGTGTTTCATTAATAGATTCATGATGAATTCGTTAAACACATTATCACATATTCATGATTCTAGAAAACATTAGCAAGGATGTCATAAGAAGATTACTAAAAACAACACTAAAAACTGAGTAACAAGAGAACAATCCTATTAGATGATAACAAATAGTAATATTTCAACCTATCTAAACAAAATGTAAGGAATATACTAGAAATAATCCTGAGACTTATTTACAGAAACACCCAAACTGATATAAGGATCAAAATGGTTAAATATTCATAAAAAGTAACTCAAAACTACATCCTATTTTCCAAGAATATCTCAATATACTACTAACATCATGGAAAGATTATTAACCTAAACCTCTGATACTAATTTTCAAAAACTATTTGGGATACAATTTTACTCTTCTACCTGATTCAACAATATCATAGACAGATGGGAGTTCATGATCTCTATAGGTTGGAGATATGCACTTGAAATAATACAAGATAAATCCAGGAATGATCTCTCTATAGTATCAGTGGGAAAAAATCCATATGATCAAAATAAAACTCTATAAGGATACAATACCATAAGTAAAATAGGAATATAATACCCAAGAATTTACATTATCATAGTACTAGAAAAACATGATATTAGAACAAGGCTCAAAATTACAAGACACACCATGATCATATGAACAACATCAACTACCACCTCTATGTCACAAATTCCCCTGGCTCTATCATAGAAAGAGGAAATCTGAAATTCCACAAAAGAAACTGTAGGTTTTTTCCTAAAATCACTACAGGGTCCAACCATGTTTTCCAGAATAATATAAATAAATACACCATAATATTTTCTTAATTTCAATTAAATCAAGAATGGTAGTAATGTTTTATATTTTACACCAAACAGTATTTTATTTTCAATTTACGGAAACATTTCAAATAATGGACTGTGTACACATTTTAAATAAAGTATCTTTTATTAATTAACATCATTCGTGAATAATTTAGTTCATAATAAATGTAATGTATATATATATATATCTAAAAATCAAAATAAGAAACATGGAAGTATTACAAGTGTTATGAATGTTTTTAGTTATGACATCTTCAGACACTTATATTTGTGATAGAGAAATGTGCACACACATCCCTCATTTCTAGGTTGAATGGGATCCATCAATATCACATTTCCAAAACGATTCTTCATTCTCGATTCTTGTTATATTTTTACATAATCAATCCAATGTTAATACATTACCATCCTATAATGTATATCTGAAAAAACATAATAACTACCTAGGAATGTATGTTCTTAATAAATCAAGAAAAAATAAAAAAAAATATTAAAATTTATAAAAACACATTTTCACCATTTAATGTCTCAATATGAAAATTTCCTTTTAAAAATCAAAACATGGGTTTTAAATCAATTGATTTCTTTATCAATATTAAACAAATAATAGGTCCTAATAAAAAATGATTAGTATATTTTTCTAAAAATAAAGTCACTAACACATTTTAAAAAATTCCATCAAATCTAATACACACCCCAACATCCAATTCCATTAGATTTGGTGGTTTTAGACTAATTACCATACCAAGTAATGTAATATTCTAGTTTTACTAAAATTGTGTTTTTTGAATTTTTTTTGAATGAAATAACAACATTAATGTAATAAAATGGTTATATAATTGGACACTTTAAACTGAACCACTTACCTTTTTAATGATACACAACACCTAAAAAAGGACTCTCTAATAACTGGGAATGTGCAAAGGATCTGTGATCTCAATATATAAATAGGGTTCTACAAAACAATTGTAGACCTATCAATCATAATATTAACTATCAATCTCCAAGGAGGGTGAGAGAAGAATAGATTGAGAGACAGGGATACATCATATAATGAGACAGTAACTACAACTACATTTATGACCAATCACTAAATGAAATTATCTAGATGAGTTGGATGTCTCCAAAGCCTTGTGAGGATTGCTCACAGTCGAGAGAAAGAAAACCTTGAGGAAAGGGAATATGATTTTCTTTGCTGAACCATCTGTTTAAAATCGATAGTTGAGGATTTACAATAAAAATAACACAAATTTCAATCATGTAATTATAAAGTCCCCAAAAATATAAGAAAAACAATAAATTTTTTTGAAAAACATTATTTTTAACATATACAGAATGTGAAAACATTAGATGACATGTTTCAGTTCACAGTGTATACCAGTTTCACGGAATATGCTTTTTGACAATCACACATCATGTAATGACATTACACAAAATTTTAATCCCAACCTTACTACAAAACCACAAGGATTTTTTTACACTCCAATAAACCCATAACATAAAAATTATAGGTATCCTCCCAATTCATTATTGTTCTTACCCATAAAATGAAAATAGAAAACAATAATAATGATTTAAACATACCGATTATAAAGGTAACTTGATATTAAAAATACATATAAAAATTATGAATTACCTGAAACCCTTAAGGATGTTATAATAAATATTAAACTATATATACTCTCTCACTAACCAGAATAAACCCCATAAAATATGGTACTATCATTAAATATTATTGAATCTATTGGTCTCCCAATCGAGGAAATAATCTTAGGAAAAACATGTCACCCACCCCAATCAACATATGATGGTGGATTTGGTTTATATAAGTTCACTTCTTAAACTGGGTAGTCACATTACACTTCTAAATAATCTTAATATTTCTTGATGTCACATTAATGGAATTTATTCTAATAATATAATTCTACCCTACTTTTATGGAACTCAAATTTGGAAGCCACAACCTACTATATAAGGCCTAAAAAGTTTCCATCTGAATCAATGTGTGAAAAATATAATTATATATTAAAATGATACACATGAGGTGACAATCCCAAGCATCCAAGAAAATTGGAACATCTCAATAACTTATTATATAAAATGGAAATACTATTCTTAGGATCACAATAAATTTTAAGAATTTATATTGTTTATATATTACCCTACAAATACATATCATTTAGTAATTCATACCAAAGTGCAATGTCACTCAATTTTCCCAATTAAATATTATGCTAATATGAATAATACATAACAATAATAATTTTAAAAGATAGAATTGGTCTATATTATTATTATAGTGGTTATTTTAAATCATTAATAAATAATGGTTCTTCTATAACCTATCAAGACCCATATTACATATCAATAATGTGAAGTCCCTGGAATCCCAGTCATAGAATCCTTCATCTGATAAACGTTTTTATAAGAAATCTGTAGAGGATAAAGAATGACAAAAGCTATCGGGTTCTTGGACTTTACCTATTGATATGGTTGGAATCGTGAAATGTGTCATGTAATTTCCTTCATAATCTCGACCATAGATATTGAAAGTGGATATCATGATATGTCTTGATTAGCCCTAGGTAAACATCTGTTATAGAGACACGGGCTTATCATACATGGATATTACAACATTTTAGATGAATATTTGGTACATTACAAATATACATTCTTGAGGACATTAATTGTTTATTATATTCGGTAACTTGAAAAAAAATATTCTATCATAGATAAAGATCGTAAACATCTCCCATGAAAATATCCACCTTTATTACTTCTACCTAAAACATTTCTTTCATAAAATGGAGAAAAAACCATAACAAATAGAATAGATTAGGTGCTTAGTTATGGTAAATTGTGGAAATTCATAAGTATTACACGAACAAAAGGGTATGTAACAAAATCATAAAATTTCAATATCATAGTATAATTGTTAGAGATCATAATAAAGATTGGAAGTTCATAATACATTGATCGTAAGAGAAATATGATCATATGTACTGAAATAATAACATAGTAATATGACATAGAATTTGTGGCTTTCACATTGGTTTGTAAAATTGTGAACATGTATATATATAAAAATGTTCCCACATTAAGTTATTGACATTAAATTAGGCCCCCGATTCAACTTTTGTACATGCAACTATGTCCATGAAAATCAGTGTAAATGTGAAATCATGTTCACGCATAACCATGTGGACATTATATAGGTCTATCCATAACATTCTTAATATTTGATTTGGTTCACCCATAACATTGTGAACATGTAATCATGTTCACTAATTAAATTTTTGACATGCACCATGTCCATGAATAATTATATGAACATGTGATAAGGTTCTCTTATAACATTGTGAACACGTAATCAGGATCATGCATCAACTTTTGGACATACATCATGGTCCATGTATGACATTATGAACATGTAATCAAGTTCATATATGAAATTTTGAAAATTTAATAAGGTTCACGAAGGACATTGTGAGAATGAAATCAGGTTAACATATAACATATATACTAATGATTCTACCATAATTACCCAATGCATTGAATGGAGATATTTGTCCCACCCATCACATAATAACAATATTCATACACGTGCCTCAAAATAAAACATTCTAAAGGTCATGTCCCAAAACAATACACAATTTTTGTAAAAATAAAATAATTTCCCACAAAATTAAATGGGTATCATTAATATTTCATCAAATCATAAATTAAGAAAAATTGATTGGCTTCATAATCATTTCATCAAATCATAACTCATGAAAAGAAGAGGGTTTCAAAATCATATAACTAATGGAATAGAAATAAGTTTCATAAGTTTCATTCCATAAAAACATAAACCATTCAAGAAAATAAATTAATGGATCCTTTGGATAATTACCTAAAAAAATTATTAACATTAATGGATTTCATCTTTGATGGGAAATATTTTTTAAAAATCCTTTAAAAACATTTATATGTTAAAATGTCCTTTATTCATGAAAATTGAGTTTTAAAAATAAAACCTTATGAAAAATATTTACATGAAAATAAATATAAAACATATAAATAAATATTTTAAATCATATTGTAATCCATTTTCTTTGAAAAAAATAATTAATTCTTCAAAACAAATTAAACATTTCTCAAACATTAAACTTTCTATAAAACCTTTTTCTTTAATAATATCCTAGAAATGTTTTTAATGAATTTTTTAACACAATTTGACCTTTTTAAATACATTTTATTCAAAAAAAATTCTTCATCTGTCATTTGAAATAATTTTTTAAAACAATTTTTATTACATGGTTTTTGAAATTAAAAGTATTTCCAACCCAATAGAGAAATACTATAAAATTTTCATAAAAACATTTTATTAATTATCATAAGTACAAATGAGTGGAAATGGTAGTAATACATGAATATATATTTAAGAAATAAAAGATAAATAATTTCACAAGTTATATTGGGATATGGACACTAATGTTTCATCAATTAAGAATAATTATTTATAATCTTGAAAAGTAATGAGATTGTTTTAATAAAATATTATCACTAGGAAACTTGTAATCATAATATCTATGTAAGAAAATTAAATTAAATGAATCTGAAAATATCATGAAAATAATTATATTCATGATAAAACATGTATAATTTTATTAAATACACCTCAAAAATGAATTGAGGTGCATAACCAAACATGAGTCTTAAAGAAAGAATATTGTGGAAAAACTATTTTACTGATTTGGTAACATTTTAAACATAAACTCTATGTAATAAATTGAATAGAATTGATATGTAAATACCAATAATTTAAAATATAATAATAATATATTACATTCAATGGTAGTATAGAAACCACACCAAAGGAATGGGTGGTGAATAAAGCATGTATCTCAGGGAAATAAAAAGTGAGAAGAAATCCACTTACCTTGTGTCTTGACTCGCATTGTACGTTTTCAAAACTTCTGTATAATAAATATAAATTGATTATAAATATTTCAAATATCCATTTTATTATGTATAACACCACTTATTTTTTGATTATGACCTCATATTATCCTCATATTAAAAAACATATTTTAAATCTTTATTTCATGTAATGTCTGCTTTATTCATCCCATGTATCTTAATTTGTTATATCTTCTGTACATATACATATATCATGATTTAATAATATAATAAATGATATAAATATTATTTGTTTCATTATATTTTTATTATAATAATATTTATAATGTTGATTTATGAAATGGAAGACACCATTCATGGATATAGTAAGCTATATGTATATAAGAACGATATTTCTGTTTTTATTGTTGTATTGAATGAAAGAAAGAAAATTAAATATATGTATATATGAATATAATATCATTAAATTATCATTATAATGTTATATTTATCATTTAATTTCACTAAACCCATTCATAATACATTCTGTGTAGTATGTGAATGAATCACATTGCTTTCAAGTGGTGGTAGTCAAATCTTCCTCAAATGAAATTATCATTTTTACACCAAATGGAAAGTAAAAATATATGATTGTTAAAAGTAAAAAATAATAATAAATAAATAATAAATATAATATATAACATATAGAAACATATTTTCTATCATTATTTCTAACATGAGAGGCTGTAGAGGAAAACTGAACAATCATCGTTTAGTGAGGTAGTATTTTTTCATATACCTAAAAAATATGTTCGTTACCCAATAGATTAAAGTATTTAAAAGTTTATATTGAATAAATATCATAAAAATCCATATATATTAAGGATTCTGGTATTTTTATACAATCCTAGAATAAAAGGAGTATAGGGTTGGAGAAAAATAATAATAGAAAGGATCTTGAGAGAGGATATTACTTCTTATTTGGGTAACTCCTTGTTTCTACCAAAAGGATTCCTTGGATTTAACTATTTATAATGGGATTATAATAAGAGGTAGGTGGATTTCATGAAATTATTTTAGTATAGTTTGTGTAATACAAGGGTATTAAAATTTGTGGGGATGTGGGAGGATATGATGCCTTTTTATAGTGGAGGCGAAGTGGCACTCTTGTAAATATCTGATGAGATAATTTCACCCATGTTTTTCGTGTCGCATGTGGATCTTCAAATGAACCCATATATATCAAATCGAGCATAGGTATAAAATATTTCCATAAAATGGATCTTCTACAATTTTATAGGTAATTTTGAGTATTAAATTTAAGGATTTGTCATTATTTTTACTTAATTTTACCAAAATCATTGTATTAAATTTTAATTACATTCACTAATATTTTTGGTATTAAAAAAATTTAACCATACTATAAATTATATATTATACTGATTCCAATAATTTAATATAATTTTTAAAATACCAATAATATAATTACATGAGAATAAGTTAAATTTATTCTTGGTGATGGGACAACACTACGGGTCATTAATGTAAAAATGATCAAATGTTTTCTTTGTTTTTATATAAAATATCAATTTGAAACATTATACAATGAACTAAATTTAGTTAAATTATCAAATTATTATCAAATTATTCTTTAAATATAATTTACAATATAATTTAAGGTTATAAATTTACTAAATGAAAAATAATATTTCAATTAAAATCTAGTATTAATATCTATTCATTAACAAAATTAAACCTTACAGAAAAAAACCAAAGAATTATCTTAAATTATTTTTTATGTTTTTATTGAAAACATTAAATTTATTTTGACATATTAGGTAAATAAAGGTTCTAAAAATTTTATTTAATAGATGTTCTCTGTTAATAGGTGGTAAAACTACCCATATAAAAAAAGTTTTTTATACATGAAATTGGGATTATTTCTATATTTTGTCAAAAGAATATATTGGATAAATATATAAAATATTAAATTAAATATATAAAATATATATTACATTAATATCACTTACCAATTATAATTACTTTAATTTATTAGGTTAAAAAAACTTTGTGACTATGAAAATTATAATAATTTTCATTATATTCAATGGGGTTTCATATTAATTTCTAATTAACTAGTATCCTATGAACTTATATTATATTTTTTAAACCATATATTTTAATAATTTATTATGTAATATTCATAAACACTAACATAAAGGTTATTTTATATCTTATTATTTTAGTTGATAACATTTTAATAATATAATATATTTCAGCTAAAAACAGTCACGAATGTTACACAATCCATTGAGTAAAATCATTTATTAATGTAAAACAAGATAATATCAATGTTATTTGTATTGAATTCTAAAACATATGTTACATCTAGTTCAAAATTATCTTTTTTTTGTGTATAAAATAAAAAAATCATAGTTATTTAATATAAAATAAACTATTATCTCTGTTGCAATAAATGGAAAATATAAAAAATGATAAATTAGTTTGAAAAAAATAATTCAAAAATTTTTAGGATGTTACATTATTCCACTCGTAAAATTAATTTCAACCTAAAAATTCATCTAAATTATTAAAGGTTTAAAACTTGAAATTTTCATTCATATAAACAAATATAAAAAAAAGTAAAAGTAAAACATCTTTTTAAAAAAGATTTTTTTAAACATAAATTTTACCCAAATTAACATATAACTAGGTTCCCATATGGGAAATAATATGTACGAAGTGAAAAAAATGGACATGGAAGAGAAATATATCCATAATTTTCTTCCAGAGAGTGATAGAGAACAAGGTCAGGCAAAAGTTAACAATTAAAAAGACATAAATTTGTGATGAACTAAAGGACCATCTGATTCATTTGAAATGAAGGTACTGGGATAAAATTTTGGATCGAAATGTCCTTTTTCCAAATATTAATATATTTTCATGTAAATATATACTTTCATGATTGAAGGAAAACCTCACAAATTGTTGTTCCATGATCCACATCAACTCTTTATCCAAAAATAAAGGAGATTTTTTCATTAGTAAAGCACTTACAGATCATGAGATCTATGATATACCATCCCATATTTCATCATTTATCATCCGCCCCACATTTATATAACAATTTACCCACGTTTCTTAAATCCTCAAGTGGTATGATAAAACTTTATTCTCTAAAAGTCCAGACAAATTTTAACTTAATCATTTTATAAGTAGTTATCCTTATATCCATTCGGAAGGATGAAAATACACAACATTATAAATAAGTCACTATATTAGATTAACAATGATCACCCATATATTAAAATATATATCTTGGTTTTCACATTCCAAACATGTGAATACCCCCAACATATATTCACTTAAAACATGGTAATGACCCGAATTACCATAAATACTTTCATAAAACATACATGCTTCCTTATTCCAAAGGATACTATATATATTTCGTAGATCCAAGAAGCTTTAAAAATCATCAATTATGAAAAATACTATAATTTATACCAATAAATACTCATATCCAAGGTAATCAATGCAATCAAATTTACTTTATCAAGATTAATAATCTCTTTAACTAGGTCCAAAATATATTTCTAATCATATGGATCTTAATAAGGGTTTCCTTACCTTAATCAAAATACCAGTTCTCTATGTATTATTTATTAATAATATCCTTTCCAATCCTTAATTAATAATCATAATTAAAATACTAATATATTTCATTATTTAAATAATATAATCATTGAATTTCAAAACATAAGTATTTCATTCATCCAACATTATTCATAAACCATTACTCCAGTTCAGTCAACATATTACTAAATACCACATTCCTAGAATATGAAATATCTATCACATCATAAGTTTCCTCAACCTCAATCAAATAATACATCATATATACAAAGTAAAACATAATATATGAACATCACATATATTTTAAATGTTATTTGAAGTCTCTTTATCTTCATAAGTATGACCAATTCTCATAAAACCTTCTTGATTATCATTATGATATTTACCCATGGGAAATAAATTTGTATAATTCCCATTGTTTCAATATATAAAACATTTGGTGTCAGCCATGTCCCCTCTAATTCATAAAATTACCTGAAATAAGAAATCACAGTGCGTGAAACATTTATCATAATGGAATACCATGTTGTCATGAAATGGTACTTATAGGATGCCTAAATGACGGCTCATACTTTTTAATATTTTAAACATTAGGTTTATACTAGGTTATTCATAGTCAAAATCTATTTAAATCATTCATGATGGTTCATGATGATTTTATGAATTCATAAAGCATGTCCCTTTGGAGTGTGAAAATAGGTCTGCAGCAGGTCCTGTTGTTTAGCATCAGATTACCCCGAGTCAGGCCCGAGACATATTTTCAGGGTTGTTACCCTAAGGTAAATATGATCCAAAGTCACATTCACTTTTAGTATCTAGATAGGGATGTAGTTTTGGGAAACCACTCACTCTTTAATTTAACAATATTTTTGGAAATTGACCTAAATATTCACTCATAATTATACTTATCCTTAATAACATCCCTAGACATATCCTTAGAAATATAGATAGGGATGTCACTAAAAGTTTCTCATCTGAGTTTCCAATGGTTGATTAATATTTTCATGTAATACCAAATATAGTGCCCTAGGATTAATATACATATTTATTACATTATTCTTTATTAATATTCTATATATTAGAAAAATACATGACTGGGGACTGTAATAGTTTAGTGCCTTTGAAAAAATGGTAACAAAATCTTCTATCTTAGTGAATGATCTTTAAAATCCCCCATTAATATATCCACCTTTATTAATTATAACTAAAACCATTCTTTATAACCTGTGGAATGAAAGCATAAGAATGGGGTGATATCAAATGCACATTAAGGTAAAATAAAGGTAATGCATATGCATAACATAATCAAAAGGGTGCGGAAACTGAACATTACATTTAAAGATCATACCATGTATTTAAAGATCATAAAATTGTTGGTAGTTTGTAAGGAATTGATAATATGATAATAATGAGCATAAAGTATGACAACATAACAAAGTAATAGTACATGGAATTGTGGCTTTAACATTGGTTTATAATTTTGTGAACATGTATAAGTTGAAACATGTCAATTTAATAAATTAAAAACATGAATAATCCCACATGTAAAATTATGGTCATGCAACCAAGTCCATGCATAAAATTGTGAATGTTTACTCAGGTTCATGCATGAACATGTTGAAATGAAACCAATTATAGACATAACATTGTGAATATGTAATATAGTTCACGTATAACACTGTGAACATATAATCAGATTCACATATAAAATTATTGACATGCATCCTAGACTATGCGTAATATTGTGAAAATGTAATAAGGTTCAATCATAAGTTGTGAGCTCATAATCAGATTCATAGATAACATTATGAACATGAAATCAGGTTGACAGATAACATGTATAATAATGATTCCTCCATCATTACCAAAGGTATTGTAGATAGATATAGGTCCCACCAATCTCAAAATAACAACATCCATAACTGTGCCAAAAAATGGAACATTCATCAAATAATGACACCTAAAAAGTAAAATTATCTATAAAAGTAAAATCATAACCCATGAAATTAAATGGGTATAACTAACATTTCATCAAATAATAATATATGAAAAATGGATAGGTTTCCTAATAATTTTATCAACACATAACCCATGAAAAGAATAGGGTTTCAAATCCATATTACCCGTGGAATAAAAATGGGTTTCATAAGCTTCATTACATCAAAACAAAAACCATTCAATAATTTATATTAATGGATTCTTTAGATGATTTTATATAAAGTAATTTTTGACATCAATAAATGTGATCATTTATTGAAAATATTTTTGGGAGATCATTTAAAAACATTTATTAGGTAAAATATCCTTTCTTCATGAAAAATTAATTTTTAAAATAAAACCGTTTTAAAACCATTTAAATGAAAATGCAATTGAAAACTTATTAATAGTGATTTGAAATCATTTTTGAAACCATTATCTTTCAAAACATATAATGAATTCTTGAAAATTATTAAATCTTTTATTAAAAAGTAATCATTTTTTAAAACCACTTTCCATGAAAATTTCGTTGAAATATTTTAATATAATATTTGAAAAAATTAATAAATTTTTAAAATATTATTTTCTTGAAAATTTTTGGAAGTATTATTTTAAAACGTTTTTGAAAATATTTATTTTCATATAAAATAGATTTCTGACTAAAGACATAAATATAGTCAAATTGTATTAATTTATTTTATTAATTATATTCTGTATAAAATAGTGGAAATGGTACTAATACGTGAATGTATTATGAATAAATGTTTGATAAAAAATAATGAGTTTCATTGAGAGATGTATCACAAGATTTCATCATGGAAGATAAATAATTAATAATCTCAAAAAATTTAGAGATAGAATGAATAAATTCTTATCACTTAATAACTTGGGAAAAACTCTCCATAAAGGAAAATGAAATTAAATGAAGCTTAAAATATCATGGAAATAATTATTTTTAATATATAACCGTTAAAATGGATGTATATACACCTTGAAAAAGAATTTAGGTACATAACCAATCAGGAGTCTCAAAGAAGTAAAATTTATTCAAAACTATTATACCGATTTAATAACATTTGAAACAAACAATACACTTAAAAATAGAATATAATGGATACGTAATTAATATTAAATTTACATATAATTTCCATTTAAAATATCCATGGTTAGTACAGACACCACATAATGGGAATGGGTGGTGAATAAATCATTTATCTCATGGTAATAAAAAGTGAGACAAAGTCCCCTTAACTTGTGTACTGAATCTAGTTATACTTATTAAAAAAACGTTATAATTAATATAAATAATTATAAATCTATTAAAGAGGCAAATTATTATATCTAAAACCATATATTGTTTGATTATGACCTTATATTACTCTCTTGATAACAATCCTTTGTTAATGCTTCACTTCGTGTACTATCTACTTTGTTCAGCACATGTGTATTAATTTTTTATTTCTTTAGTCCTTATACATATATAATTATTATATAATGTATAAAATTATATAAATATCATATATATTATTTATATTTTTATTAGAATAATTTATATAATCAATATCTAAGAAATGGAATACACATTTCATGGAGACGGTAAGTCGTATGTACGCAAGAATGATGTTTTCATTTTTATTGTCGTATTGAAAGAAAGAATGAATATAAAATATATTTTTATATTTATATAATATAATTATATTATTATTATAATTTTATATATAATACAAGTTTACTAAAGGATCTTGAGAGAAGTTGTTGCCACTTAGTCAGGTAACTCCTTTTGGTTTGTGCCCAATGGATTCCATAGGTTAATCTATATCCATGGGAGTGTTATAAGAGGAAGTTAGGGATTTGTGTATTTTATTTTATCATATATTTTGAGAAACAAGGGTCTTTAGAGGTGTGATAAAGTGGGAGGATAGAAGGCCTTTATTGTGGAAGAGGAGTGGCACTCTTGTAAATATTTTAAGAGAGAATTGCACTGAATTTTTTCATTATTGTAGTGGATCTAATAATAAACCAATTTCAACCCAAAGTTGTATATGGTATATATATGGCATTAAAATTGATCTTATATAAGTTTATATGTTGTTTTGAGTCATAAATTTAATATTTAGTCCTTAGTTAATCATAATTTTACCTTAATTGATGAAATAAATTTTATTTACATTTACTAATATATTTGGTGAAAAACTAAGTTCAAGTTAATAGAAATTATAAATTATTATGCTTCTAAATATGGAATCCATTTTTTCAAATTCAAATAACATATTTCTCATTAAATAATATAAAATTTATCTGATAATGGGATAAAACTACGGGTTTTTACCCTAAAATTGATCAAACATTTTCTAGGTTTTATTTAAAATTTCTATGTGGATTAGTTACAATGAAATAAATTGTACTAATTGATAAAATTATTATATAATTAAACATTTTAACCTACATAAAATATAATTTAACATTAACAATAATTTTAATGAAAAATTTGTTTTTAATTAAAATCCATTATTACTAACTATTCAATTAAAAAATTAAACCTTACAAAAAAATTATCAGAAAATAATTTTTAGCATTATCTTCCTATTATGATGTTTATTTTGAAAAATAAAATTTATAAAATTTATAAAATTCCCAAAAATTGGATTCAATATGGAATCTCTACTAAGAAGCTTTAAAACTAACCTTATAAAGAAGTTTTTTATGCCAAATTTTTGGTGTTTTCTTATCATTTAGATTTTGGATCTACTAGATGAATATAAAAATTATTTTATTAAATATACAACATATATATTAAGTTAATATCACTAAAATATTATAATAAATTTAATTTATTATGTTAAAAAATCTTTGGTTACTATAATAATACTAATAATAATTTACTTTATATTCAATCAATTTTCAAAATAATTTTTAATTAATTGGTAACCAATGAATTTGTCATATATTTGTGCCAAACTAATATTTTTATAAATTATTTAATAATATTAATATATTGTGGTTTAATTTATATGTGATCTCTTGTGATTTTAAATAATAAAATTTTAATGATATACTATTGATCAGTAAAAATAGGACATCTATGTTATCCAAGCCACTGAGGAAAGTCATTATTACATGTAACACAAGATGAACTCAGTGTTCCAAATAGAGAAATATAAAATTTATGTTGTGTGTAGTACATGATTAACACTTGGATTCATATAACTCATGTAAAATATAGTTCTTTAATAAAAAATAAACTATTTTTCATGTTTTGTGACATGAATAATACCCAAATGGTTTATCTATTTTAGAAAAAGATAACTCCCAAAATATTGTGGTCTTACATACCATATCATTTCATGTGGGTTATAAATTAGTTTCTATTTCATTGTTATTGGCACCACAAATCAACATTAGATTAAAGTCTCACACTATCATCCAATATCTTATTTGATGGTGGCACCCCATAATATAAATATTCCCTCAAAATTAAATAATCTAAGTCACAAAATTTATTTTTTTCACCCTATTAATGTGTAATGAGATAATAATTAGATACACAATAGTATCCCTACCTTGAATCTCTTAAATATCGATATTTAAAACTACATAGTGAGTAATAATCATCCATCACAATAATACATTTGATGCACCGTAGCCTAAGTCTTCCAATTTTACACATCATACAATATATTAGCCCTCACATTTATATATGTTTTCTAGAAGATAAACTACTAGTGATAATCCACACACTATCTGTGTTGATATTATATTTCATGCCCCCAAAATACATATCATTGGCTCTTTTGGTATTTACCCACCATAAATCTCTCACCAAATACATATTGATTCTAAAATCATAGTGCATGATTCACTTTCAATAGCTCAGGATCCATCATTAGATAAATATTCCCTTGCAACAATAGAAACCTAAATCTATAAAATATAAGTCTTTCGTACTATATAAAAATAACTCTATGACTAACGCTTGATACATCATGAAAAATGTATCATATAATCAACACTTGTGAGGTCAATATTTTAATAAAAAACATCCCCTATTTCAATATCTAAATGATTTCCATAAAATAATAATAAAACATTAATTTCATACCATTAATGTATAAGGACACCACTAAAACAAAAAATAAAAAAAAAGCCTTGGGTGAATTTGATATAATAACCATAAAACCCAATGAAATTATATATCTAATGATATTTCCTGGTTCACTCTTAAAAATATATATATATAAAACTATCATTTGATATATTAATATGATTGATCGTGATATATTATCAAAAAAAATCAACCCTTAATGTTATATAACATACACTTCAAGATTTTGACATATAGATGAGGTTTTCTCAGTTGACACAAAACAAAAAAATTGGATTTTGTGTTTTCCCATGTTGTAGATTACAGTAATATATCATCAAAAAAATAAATGTAATCAAATTCATGTATATATGAATGATCCTATTAATTTTTTGAATAAAATTATTGTTTCATTCACTATAATAGACAACATGAAAAGATACTCATACATGATATACCTTATTTTGAATGTAATATGTGGAATATTATATATCCTTACTTAGAGATATTGTTAACATGATCTAATATAAATATTATAGAACAAAATCGGTCCCCGAATCTAATCCAATGAGTTTTTACTATAATGAAGAAGTTATAATATGATTATTAGAGCATTGTTTAGTCTCTATCAATACATATATTTCTTTTATAAAACACCATTTTCAGTGAAAATAAAAAAGTGAAACCAAAGGGGGTCTAATGTGTAGATGTATCCCATCTCTACAGGATTCTCAAAATGAATCTTATAGTATCTTAAATTATAATTTTTTTAATATATTTCCAAATGGTTATGTCATCCAAAAATAAAATTAGTTTGATTATTAACTTTACATCACATTTTGAGTTATGTAGAAATAAAATGAAAATTAATTATTCATTAAATAGGTCAACTATATAGGGTAGACTGATTAGATTTTACATATATTTTATAAAATAAACATTATAGACCTAAAAGAAATATCCATTAATTTTTAGATTCCGTGTATCCAATGAATGACTTGAAAATACCAATTTCTAACATTTTTATAAAAAAATCCATTAAATGGATTTAATGTTTCCAATTAGTTAGATCCGTCAATGTTTTATTAATATTGATTTAGCTAAACCATCCTAATGATCATATCATCACTATGAATCTCCATATGAATGAAATACCTGATAATAATATATCAATAGATCACAATTTTATACTACACTCTTAATATCCTATATATAGATATTACCTCATATGAAAAATTAAAACAAGCCATCAATCCTAAACTGAATGAGATAATATAAAAAAATAAATCTATATCAAGAAAAATAAATTAAAGGGTATATGTAAACAAATTCATTAAATAAAGATTCAATAGACACTCAATATGATAAGTATGATTCAACATCACACTATGTATTTGGACTAAGCCGTCACCTCTACCAAGACATGATGTTAGCTACCAACCATATAGAGAACTACTATACTTATTTTTTTGCTAGCACTTTATCTTCATTTGTTCCATGGTGGATTGAAAATAATATTTTCAACTCATTTTATTGTTTTCTCTAATATAATAGTAGTTATTGATACCACCATCATCCTAGACACTAGAAATTATTGAATAACATTGAATGAAAAACTATAGATTACCAAAATTCCCACATGAATAACTCTCTATTAATTATTAGTGCTACATCACTATATTATTTTCTGATACATACAAGTAATAACATATTGTGGAATTCATACTTGATTGGGAAAATGGAAATTTATATTACTGATTTGAATTAATATAACCAATTCATTGAGATTCACTAGGACCCCACTTTGAGCTTGCAGGATATCCAACCTAGATCAAACAAATGAACTATACTTCACAAAAGTTCCATCCATATGCAATCTACACTCATTTATTATGGGTTAAATCATATCCTTTGATAGGATATAATGAAAAAATATTAATATGTGATTTTTTTATCCCAAACTCAATCTATATAACAATATTCATTTGATTTCTTGTAGATTTTTCGGAAAATTAGAGTCAATTTGATAAGTAGTCTGTATAATACATCCCATACACACTTCCCTAGAAAAGGGGTATAAACACTTTGTTCCTATCATGAATTAATTTCTCAAGGAATAATTTCATTAAGAATAAATCCTAAAATCTATCAATGATAACCCCCACTTATTAATCATCCTATACTATTACTTCACACTAATGCTTCACTTTTCCTCATAAAATATACACATTCTGTTTCACCCACCTATTCAGTGGAATATAAATAGAATAAAAAATATCCTTTGTGGATTCTATCAATTAAACTCGAGGCTACATTCCAAACTCACATATTAAAATAAGAGGATAATATATCTGAAACTCGTATTCCAAATCTATTATAGAAGACCCATTCCATAGACACTAACATTTCATAATCTATAATTCAAAAAAATAACCCATCTATGATATTGATTAATAGAATGTAACACTAATAAAATATGATCCAAATAAATTGGTGCTAGTGTACACATATTACAATACACCTAGTACTCAACAAGTGAATATTATGGTAGAATATACCTACAATTTCAAACAATTAACTAGAAACCTGATTTTTTCATAGTTTTTACAATCTAATTTATATAAAAGAAGTATTAAGATATCAATATTGCTACAATCCTATAAAATAAATAAAGATTATATAATAATCTCTTGACGCATGTAATAACAAAATAATATATTAAAATCAATGTAATCAGTTATAAGAAATCACATAAATGTCATATGAATCCAACATCACAGGTATAATACATGAATGGAGAACATTTCACACTATTTTAAAAGAGTAACCTAATTAGTTATAGAAATCCCATCATATTTATTAAAATATCAAAATTATAACAATAAAAATAGTGAAACCAAAATCTTTCCCTTGTTAATAGGGAAATCCACTATATATCCATCCTAATTATCGATAATATCATATAGGAAACTACTATTCCAAATTAGTAAAAAAATAACAAGTCTGTTAAATAAATTTTCTGTATCCATGCATCCCCACCAAAATGGTTCAAGAACAATAGGGTCTATATATATCAATTACATCACATCATACACTAGTGGTTTCAAACTACATGTAATGTTATATTTTAATCTTTTTAATATTGTAACCTCTATATTTGATAATCATATATAAGAAATGATATAATAATAAATCAGTAACATGTTATAAAAACATAATATATATCTATATATATATATTATAACTATGATGCAACATTAAATAAATAACGTATCAAAATTTACATTGGACTAACCGTTTTAATATATTATGAGATTTAAATTATTAAATAGTATCACATGTGGGTTTATTATATATTGATTTGGTCGAAAATAAGAAAAATTATGGAGATAAAAATGAAAATTAACCAATGTCCTCATCCAATCACATCATCCAACTTTGACCATGTAGCAATAGTTTAATCATCCCTAATAGGTGTATTTCTCTTACCCTCATTGAAAAAATGGAAAAACACATTCAAAATGATATTCTTATATAGTGTGTGAGTAAAAAAATGTGCTTCCATAAATAATTTTACCATACAATTCCAAAAAATAATTGTTTGTTTATATTGTGAAATGCTAATGGTAAATAATAGACAACAAAAAATATTATAATCAAAATATCACTTGGTGAAACATTATAAATCGGGTAAATGGAAAAAAAAATTTAAGTTCCAAGGGTGTCATAAAATATCAAATGTAATATTCTATGGTATGAATTGAAAATACAAAATCAGTATATTAGATATTTATTAGGAATCATGTCCCATTTCCAAAATAATCTTCAATGGTCATAATGTCTAATCAAAACACCATCTCATGTATACATGAAATAAATCTTACAGAAAACATCATATCAATTAGAATGACATATATTATATGAAAATATAAATTAATATTAATATATCCTAATAAAGGAATAATATTAGTTGGTAGACTATCCCAATAAAAATATATAACTATTAGAATAACATCATTGTGATAAAATAACAATAGGGCATTACATCACTAACAAATTCTGATATAAAAAGGGTTAGGATTTATCTATACATGTACCTCGAACCAAGATAAATAAAATCTTCCAATTACATAAGAAATGAGACATATATGGGCATTTAATCCCATTCCATAGAAGTATCAAATAGGTAGCTAATATTACCTCTTACATGACTAATATACATATGATTCATTTATCCAAAATGATATCAATATAGAAAATATAGAAATAAAACCTACTAATAATAATATCTAATCTCAAATAAAAATATCAGGCCACACAAAAACCACCATTAAAATAATATTTATATAGTTAGTAGGTGTCATAAAACAAAAATAATTTCAAACTATGAATATAAATCTAGTACGTATTTCATATTAATAAAATGAAAATTACATCCCATACTAATGTATAAATTGTAATCTAATATCTTAGTATACATGTTATCAAAAATAAAGCACATAGTCCCTTTTCAAAAACATTTTAAGGGAAAAATATAAAAAAAACCATATCACACTCTATCGTCATCATAACCAAAATTACTTCAAACCATAATTCATAATTAATGACTATGGGAAATTTTAATTACTAACACATTTCTAATATAGTAAATCTACGTTATGAATACCCCACAAAAACCCATTATCAAGTATTATATCTCACTCCTCACCCATATATTATAAGTATCATGATGGATATCATTTGAGTCAATATTTTTTTAAAATGAATTTATCAAATTGGAAAACCACAATACAATATATCCCTTTATAAATTGCATATAATATGAAACTATTAATTACCATAATGTATGGAAATATATATAAACTTTTCATGGGTTACAACTTCATTTCCCCATCTCACATTAGTTTTAGAACCTAGGAATCATCAAAAATTGCATCAAATTTTAACACACAATGGAATACTCAAGGCCTTAAAAACAAATTTTATACCTAAAATATACAAGAAATAAATTTAGATTAATTTATAATCAACCACTCTAAATAATTTTTACCTATGTAAAAAATATCACATGGAAATTAACATAAACCGATATGAAAAAATAGTTAAAACTAAAATTATCTCATTAGATCATTTCTTATAAAAGTTCGGCATATGGTATAACCTCAATCAAATGAAATTTTAGAAGTAATTATATTTTCTAAATAATGTATTTTGTTATGAATAACACTAAAAATCTGAGAAAAACTAATAATTTAATAAAGTGGACCGGGACACATACCTTTTTCAATAAACCAGTATAAATGACATTTGAATTATAGAATAAAGAAAGTAGATTCACCTAGGAATGGAAGAGGGAATAAGGTGATGAGGAGAGGGTTTTAGTGACCTCTATAGGATAATGAGGTGATCGTTTTATTGTAATAGAATTTAGTGTTTTAAAAAAATGAATATATTTTTAATAGAAATAATCTTTGAAGTCATTGGGTACCCTGATCATCATGACCAGTACACAGTTATCCATCACCTGGTACCCAGTATAAAACCAAGTACTTACCAAGGGATGTCGGGAGGATAGTGGCCCATCATGTCCTTCACCGCTCTAAAAATATCCCCTCCAAAAGATGATACCTAAAAATAAGTACATAGTGATATTTTTGTTAAATGGTATAGAGCCTACAACAAGTCAAAAACCTCAAAACTAATAACTCATTTTTCAAGTAATCACCAAGTAGCCCAAGAACCCCAAAATAATATTTTTTTAAAAATGAAAAATTCCAAAACAATATATTTTTAAATTGTTAAAGAATTAGTGAACATCAATAAAATTTGGTTTATATTAGCACATACACTAATATACTCAATACCATAATTCTACATTTTCAATTTATTGTTAATTTAATTCCAATTTTAGTTAAGTAATAATTCTATTTTTTCTATGGATATCAATTTTATTTTTTTTATTTATTTTTTATGTACATTGAAAAATAAAATGTGTGGGGATATAACAATCAAGATAATTATAATATTTGATAGTGTGATTTTGTTTGTAACATCATGGTTCTAAGTGCCGCCCAAAGGTGCCCTTAACCCAATTAGTCAGATGACCTCAAGCACATTTCCCTAATGGTCAGAGGCTACCAACTAGCATTGAGTTCCAAGGTATGATAATGAGGAAACTATTCCATCATTGGAAGATTATAAATAGTATAATAACAAATAATAACCAATAGCATAAGAATTAATACCTTACAAACAAAAGTAAAGAGTTGGAGACTGAAATTATAAACAACTGTAGTATATATATATAAAATTATGCATGTAACTAGTATTTGGGAAAGTATCCAAACAATTCACAATGATGTAGATACAATTTTGAAACCAAAGTATATAATATAGTAAACTCCAACAACATCACATTCCTTAACATTATCACATGCTATCCAACTCCAACAACAATCATGTACCTGATGAAGAAGGGAGCTTTCCATTAATAATTCCATCAACCATATAATCTATTTAGGCCCAAAATCATTACCTAAATAGTGTCGGAGATGAATCCCAGTAGGAAACCCCCAAAACATCTATGCCTAACTATTCTTGGATAAAAATATAGTAGAAAATATGAAAAATGAATCAGTAATCTACTAAGTACACAAAAGTATACAATCCGATAATTTCCAATTACATTCATTTACGTTTATTAATCATTCAATCCATTTTATAATGTAACATCATGATCTAGCCAAAGCATTGTATCCCCTTGTATAATAATAACAATTGGACGTCTAAAAAGACCATCAAAATAATCATGTAAGATAGAGTCCAAGATTGTTCTTTGGCTTGGAAAACTGATCAAAATTATTCATTTATTCACAATCGACCCTCTGGTAAATCTATCACGGTTTAACCCTTTTTTCCCACGTAGCATGGATTTAAGATAATGACCTTATGGGTAGATCGTGCGGTCAATAACCCTGATCTATATAGCATTTACAATTTAAAAATGACCTCCGGGTAGCTCTCATGGTCAATACCCCCTGGTTCAACATAGTATAAATATTCCTAAATGGCCTTCAGGATGCTCTCACGGTCAATAACACCTATGTAAAAATCTACACCAAGGATCTCAGAGTCATGTGTAAATTAAGATGGAAACCCCTTCTATTTTCCTGGTCTATGCCTCTCACGGTTTGTTGAGAGGTCAGTATGCATAAAATGTTCATTAAAGGCTCTACATGCAATTCAAACTATTACATGGATCAACATTAATCAATGAATAAAAACTGGCATCACATATAACCTATCAACTGCATCCTAAAAAACTGAAGGCATGTAAACATTTTATGCCTCATAAGCAACCTAGGCCAAATAGCCAATAACTATCAAACAATGGAATACACCGATGGGGTGTCCCATAAACAAGGGTATTCAACCTTATGCATAGGAAAAAACCCTTAATCAATTCACCAAACCATTGAAGGTATTAAACATGGTGAAAATCCAAAATACACATTACACTAACATGGGTATTCAGAACATTATGCATATATAATCCAAATACAATCAAAGAAAGGCACAAACCACATATCTTTATGTTGTATGAAGTAAACTCATGATCTTCGGCCCTTGAATAGATCTAGAATGACATAGATCTATAAAAACGTTAAAATCAATCAACCGTGGATAACTCAAGTGGGATGAGAAAATAGGAAGAGATGATCTAAGTGAAGAGAGAACTTGCTGATGGGAATCAAACACTCCCAGTGGTATCTCAATCGGAGCTTGAATGGATGAATGATATGAGATCAAAATTTATCAGCTATTCGTCACTCTCCTCTATGAGACAGGGGAATAAGAAGAGTGTTTGGGATATTTGATGGAACCCTACTCTGATTAATCAATTAAAAAGATAAGTACATAGAGTGTTCATTTAATATATGTTTCGTGTAATAGCCTCAACTGGGTCCCTCTTTAGGTAGTCTGTCAGGTCACCTATAGGGCTATGTAACTAGTCGTTACATGGCCAGTACATAGCTACAAGAAGATACCAGTTACATGGCGTATACTCATGAGAAAATAGTTTTTACTTAGAAAATATACATCTCATTATTTTCTTAAAAAATAACTGAAAATAATGATCTATTCCCGAAGTGATGATCTGGGCTCTTAAAAACATCCCCCCTTTACGAAACTTGTCCATGAATTTCCCATCCAAGGAATATGAAGAACAAAATTCAAACAACTCTGGTCCTTGTGATTTTACAACTTCCTCTCCCTCTTAAATCTAGTTATGTACTTTCCCATGATTCCATAGCACCCCTAGCAGAGGAACAGATTGGCCACGGAGAACCTTAGTTCCCTATTCAAAAATCTAAATTGGGTGCTCCTCAAAGTATGTATCCACCTCTAACTCAACATCCTCATGTTGAAAAATGTGAGACGGGTCTAAAATGTAACATTATAGCTATGAAACATAAAAGGGGTCATGCATAGATGAGTATCATTTAGTAAACTGCAACTAATAAGCAACCAGCGCAACTCTCCCCAAAACATCAAATGGCCCGATATATCTTGGTGTAATCCTGCGCTATCTTCTAATCTTCCTATTTCTCAAACTCTGTGTGACACAGAAGAAAACCTGATCTCTGATCTCAAACTCGAGAGTTCTTCTTCATAGATCAGCATAAGTTTTTTGGTGAGACTGTACAGTATCTATCCTATTCCAAATCAACTCCACCTACTCTGTGGTATCCTGGAAAAGACGAGGTCCTATCATAGCTTCCTCTCATACCACCTTCCAACATATGGGTTATCTGCATGGCCTACCGTACAAATCCTCATAAGGGTCCATCTGAATCGTCACTGAAATACTATTTTTTAGAAAATCTCAACTAGGGTTATGTGACTCTCCCAAGAACCCCCGAAATCCGAGATGCATGCTCAAAGGATGTCCTCCAACACCAAAATCTTTCACTCATACATGCCATCTGTCTAGGGATGGTATGATGTACTCATAAGTACCTGTGTAACCAACCCCTCTATTGTCCCAGCCCGACAAGAGAAGTAAATTGGGCATCCCTATATCAAGCAATATAGTGCAGAACACCATGCAAACATACAATCTATTACATGTAAACCCTTTCAAGTTCATCAACAATGAAGGTTTCCTTGATCATCATGAAATGTGCAACCATCATGAGTCAGTCATCAACAACCCAAACTACGTCATTTCATTGAGGCGAACACGATAAACCCATCATGAAATACATCATGACATCATTCCACATCCACTTGGGAATGGGTAACTTTTGTAAATTCCCTACCGATCACTGATGTTCCACCTTCACCCGCTGATAGGTCGTACATCTCAGAAAAAAACCGTCAACATCTCTTTTCATACCTGGCCACCAATCCTGATGGTGTAAATCTCAATAAATATTGGTGATGCCATGATAAACATCCCAAACCGAGGAATGAAAATATTTCATCAACTCCTCACATATGTCTGTGGAAACCCATACACATCCATGAAAACAGAAGATCTCATTTTCTTCTATATTCCACCCAAGAGTTGGGTATCTTCTAAAGCACTCTCTCGTAGGATTGTCCCATCAAAATAAAATAGATTCCTCATTCGCACACTATCTTGTAGAGTATAGGTAACAGATATAGAAGAAATAAACGTCTTCCCCTATCAGTCGTGCACCTCCAAATGCATCTTAGAGAGCATATCCATAAGTTTCCACCCATTTTTTCCTCCTAAACTACCTGTATTTGATTTCTCATGCTCAATGCATCAGCCACTATGTTTCCTTTTTTCGGAATCCTTGAATGATCAATGTAAAATGACTGGAGGTACTCAACCCACCATCATTCTATCAAATTCAGATCACGTTGAGTAAATATATACTTGATACTTTTTTTCATTATACACGACAAAATTCCCATCCAAAATATAATGTATCCAACAACAGAAATTATACACAACTGAAGCTAAACTGAGATAGTGCGTTGGGTAATTCCTCTCATGTGGCCTCATCTTCTGAGACCTATACAGAACGAATCCTTCCCCTTTCATAAGCACTGCTCCCATCCCGATACCTGATGCATCACCGTAAATGGTGTATCTCGTTCTTGGCTCCCACAAAATTAGTATCAGTGTGGAATTCGATATCCCTTTAACCACTTGAAAGGATGAATCACAAGACTCTATCCAAAAATACTTCTCACCCTTCTTAGTCTGGTTCGTCAATGACACTACTAAGCATGAGAAGACCTAAATAAAATTTCAATAGTAACCTCATAGCCCCAGAAACCCCCATACCTCAAAGATGTTGTTCGGCTACTTCTATAAAACTACTGCTCTCACATTCTCTAGGTCTACTGATACTCTGTTCTCTGAGATAACATGACCCAAGAAGTGAATCGGTTCCATCTAAATTTGATGTTTTGAGATCCTAGCAAACAACTAATTTCGTCCACGAATACTAGCATAAAAGAATCCAAGTATGGAACACTCACTTCATAAGTTCCATGAAAACTATTGGTGCATTCATGATACCAAACGACATAACCAAATACTCGTATAGACTATACCTGCTAGGAAATTCTATAAGAGGTATATCTGATGGTCTAAGACGCAACTGATGATAACTAGATCTAAAATAAATCTTAGAGAACACTTGGGAATCTTGAAGCTGATCAAAGATATCATCAATCCTTAGTATGGGATATCAGTTCTTGACCTTCAACTAGTTCATATTTCAATAATACCATTAATGTATGAGGGTACCATCCACCTTCTTTACAAAAAGGATGGGTGAACCCCAAGTAGAAGTACTAGGTCGGATTAAACACTTTTCTTGTATCTCCTCTAACTGCTTCTTGAGCTCTTGGAAATCTAGTGATTTCATACTATACTGAGGAATGAACACTAGTGCCACTACTAGAACAATCTCAACAGAGAAATATACCTCTTCATATAGAGGTAAAGATAATGTTTTTTCTATAAAGACATATCTGAGATGATTCACCATTAGAGGAAATTCCATATTTGTAGTCCCCTAGTTGTCTAGATATAAACTATAAAAATGGGATTTAATTCCTCCCAACCGAAGATGCTCAGGTAAAACTCTACTCACTTGGACATCCCATTCGCTCTTGTGTAGAAAAGACTCACCTTATGGTGATGTGAAACTCACCCTACTGTGATAGCAGCACAAAAAGTCATGAAAGAAGATTGACTAGTCTATTCTGAGAATGACATCTAAACAAATCCTCTCTATGACATAGAGGTCCTATAAGAAGTGACTACAATCAACCTCAAGAGGGATATCCTTGCACTGACATACACTAGCTATCCTAATTCCCAAAAGTGTGTCTAGCATCATAACATCCTCAGAAGAGAAGATACAGAACCCAAGGCAATCTACCATAGAAACAGATATAAAACTATTGGAATCCCCGGTATCAACAAATAGATGAAGCTAAAACTGAGACAACTAGAATTATACCTCTAACCGTAGATTTTCTGGGATCGTACTCATGTTGGGTCAGCTCCACTACAAAAGTATGACCTCTATCACGACCCTGCAACCATTCCTGACTTCCTTGAGCTGATCCACCATACTGTCACTGAAATTGTTCCATATGAATACCATAGCCATGACTACCTCTTTGGCTTATACAATCTGAGGATCTCATGTTCCCTAATTGAGGACAAACTGGAATTCCTCATTTTGAGCGTCGAGCCCTAACTAATCTCCACTTAATAGATGATGGTGATAAAAATCACAAAAAGTACTAAAGATGACCCATATTTCCACATGCTTCGCACTAAACTGGGTCCCTCAGGTATGATGTCTTGTTTGGGCACTCTTCCCGCACTGGTAGCACCTCACTTGACTACATGTAGATACATCCCTCTTACACGAATCACCCCCTAAATTCTCCCTACAATGATTCCTTCAATCAAATGAAGGAGTACTAGCACTGGATGCTAAAATTCCTTGGCATGTATCACCCAACTCCCTCCGATTGGGCTCAGCAATCAACACCTAGTTCACTATAGATGTTACCGAATTTAGCATGAATACAATCACCTAAAATATGATGTCATACATGATACCATCCTCAAACCACCAAAAAAATATAACTCAACACCTCCCATATTTGGTGTGAAACATTGAAGCTCCATGAAATGAGAAGAATAATCCATCCCTGAAAGAGCGCCCTACTATAAATTCATGAAATCATGGGCTCGATATGCCCTCAACGTCTCATGATATAAGTAGTAATTAAAGGACCTCTAAAACTATTCCCTATACATATCACAATTACGTTATGAATGTGAGATAACATACCACTATATCTTGGTGGTACCAGGTAGCATGTACATAGAAGATTCACCCTCTTTTCTGGACTTTTCTCCATATGCTCAATGATAGAAAGCATTGTATCCAACTATAACTCTACAGCCCGTGGTCCGCCATCCCCTAAAAAAGTGGGGGGAGCTGCTGCTGGACCACCCGTGTTAACTCTTACATAGATAGGGAAGGATGTGGTGCTCCCATAAATGTTTATAACATTTTAAATAAGCCTTCACGGAAATCTGAATCAGCACCTATGTCTGGTATAACAGATGATACCAAGATGGGAACAGTGGGAGGATCTGTAGGTAGTCGATGATCTACCTTTTCTGGAGTATTATTATCACCTTGAACTTGGATAACAACAAGAGTGTGTCTTGGTGACATGACACTACAAGGTCAGACATGCGCCTCAGTTCAATATTATCAAGGAAAACTAAATAGAAGTGTATGAAAGGAACACGATAAGAAACATTCATGTTTTACAAAACAGGGTTACACGGCATGTATAACCCTAACATGACATGTTCCCTTATGGTTTTAACATGGATTGTACCTATGTCATACCTAGTCATGTAACACCAATAAAAATGGTGTGTTCCTCCTTTGACAAGTCGTGTACTTGAATTTTTCGTCCTATCAATGTTACCCTAAACAGCTAGAACTACATGGATCTCTCACAGGAAACAATACACTACGTGTTCACAATAGACACGGTGTGTAATACTTACATTCTAACCACCCATGTAATAAGTAAACGGTCAAATCTACACAGTGATCATAAATGGGACACATCATGTACAACCTATGTTTCGTCCACTCATATCATTGGTCACACGTCCGGATACATAGTTCTCTTCAACACAGTGTGTACAATCCAAACACGGCCTGTTTTACCCAAAAGTTTCCCAACCCCATGTCTCTGATCACACATTCAATCACATGGTCATGCACTACACGGTGTGTACACCCATTACATAGTGTGAACACTAGAAAATTTTTCCCTTCCAACATATAAGAACACATGGAGTGTGTTCAGGACACCAAACGACGTGTCGTTTGGGTTTTCAGATAGTAAACCTCTAAAACTTCTTCGGAATGCTTGAAAACATAAAATTTTGTTCATGTCATGAAAAATTCCAACCCATGAAAACCCATACTCCCATGAATTAATGTTGGGAATCCTTATTTACCTCAAGAATTATCAAAATTTAATTAAAATTAAAACATGATCCACCAAATTCTGATCTAAGAGAGCCCATAACACCTTAGGGGTCAAAGTTTGGCGTCCATTCAAATAAAAAATTACATATTACAATACCCAGTAAAAATAGAAAGTATTCTATCATGGAATATATCATAATAGAATGCATATCTAACACAACATATATCACAACATCTTGAAATTAGTAATTCACCCTAAATAGCATAACAAGATTTCATGACATGTGATCTCTTGCAAGTTCCTATATGACGCATGAGATGGAATACCCTCATCTTATCTGGTTGAAATAGGATTAGAACCTCAATAATATCATTGGAAAAGGGGTGCTTCATGCTCCTCCTCCTCTGATGTGGGATAATGATAATACACCCCAGAAGGTCCTAGAATCCTCACTAGCACATCAAATGTACAGTAGCTCTAATACCACATTGTAACGTCCGGGTTCCATGTGCCTCCCAAAGGTTCCCCCAACCTAGTTGGTCACGTTACCTCAAGTGAATTTCCCCAAACACCAGAGGATGTCATCTAGAAGCAATGTCCAAGGTCTGATAATGGGGAAAATATTCCATCATTAGTAGTATACATAGCGGAATAACAAATAATAACCAATAACATAAATAGTAATACCATACCATAAAACTAAACCGCAAGAGACTCTTATTATAAAAAATTGAATCATATATATAAAAAATGATGCATGTCACAAGTATATAGGAAATCATCCCAATAGGTCACAATGTTGGAGATACAATACTGATACCAAATTATAGAAATCTGTAAACTCCAACAGCATCCCATTCCTCATCTTGGTCCCACGCTCTCATGATCCGACAGTAATCAACTACCTAATGAGGAAGGTCTCTTTCCATTATCTATATCTGCAACCATATAATCTATTTCGGCTAAAACTCATGACCCAAATAGGGGGTGATATAAATCTCAATAGGCACCCACAAAAAGATATGTGCCTAACTGTCATTGAATATATATAATAGGTAATATGAAAAATGATGAAATGAACTTGGAAGTACTCAAAAGTAATCAATCCTACACATTCCAATTACATTCATTTGCATTTATTAATCATTAAATATATTGAAGAATGTAACCACGAGATCTAGACTACGATCTGTATTTCCTTTTATAGTAATAAAAATCATACGTTTGAAAAGACCATCTCAACAATCAAGTAAGACCGAGATTAATCTTGGGATTTGGCTTATAAGACTTTTCAAAATTATTCATTTTTATACAATCGACCCTCTACGAAATCTATCACTGTCTAACCCCTACCGTACCACATAGCATGGAGTAAATTTATCAACCTTCTGGGAAGAATTCATGGTCAATACCCTTAGTTTACATAGTATTAATAATATATATATGACCTCCGGGTAGCTCTCATGATCAATAACCCATGGGTCAACATAGTATAAATATTCATAAATGTCCTCCGGGTATCTCTCACCGTCAATACGCCCTGGTTCAAAATCTATTCCAAGTCTCTCATGGTCCTGTGTAAATAAACATAGAAATACTCACACATTTCTTGGTCCAAGTCTCTCATAGTCTGTTGGAAGATCAGTGCGCATAAATCATTCATTAAAGGCACCAGACGAAATTCAAACTATAGATGGCTCAACATTAATCAAAGAATAAAAATAGGCATCACATATAACCAATAAACTCCATCATTAACAACTCAAGGCATGTAAACATGGTATGCCTCATAGGAAACCTTGGTTAAATTTCCAATAATAGTCAAACAAGGGAACACACCCATGGGGTGTCCTATAAAAGATTGTATACAATATTATGAATAAGAAACATCCATTAATGAATCATCCAAACCATAAAATTTATTAAATAGGATTAAAATCCAAAATATGAAATACCCCATCATGGGTATTCCACACATTAATCATATATAATCCAAATACAATAAAAGAAATTCACAAAACACATACCTCAATTTTGTACGTAGAACACTCTTGAATGTATGCCCTTAAATCATCCTAGAATGACATAGATCTATAAAAAGGTTAAAATGGTTAGACCTTGTATAACTCAAGAGAGAGGTAAAAATAGAATGATATTTTCTATGGGAAGTTATAAATCACTGGTGGGGATTCAATGAAACCTACCGAGTCTTTATCATATCTTGGACAGAGGAATGATAGGAGCTCAAATTTTCATAGACTTTCATCGCTCTCACGTATGAGATGAGGGAAGAAGAAGATATTTAATTAGATTAGATGCATCCCAACTCCAATTAATAAAATAAAAATGAAATTACAAGCTTTATTCATTAATGTACATGCTGTGTACTTGCCTCAACCGGCTCTCATTGTAGGTGGTTTGTGATGTCACCTACACGACCATGTACTCTTCCGATACAAGGCTAGTACATGGCTACATGAAGTAACCAGGTACACAGTGTGTACTTCGGAGTACACGACGGGTAGTTATAAAATTTTCATTTTTTCTTTTCCTAAAAAATAATCCAAAATAAAGATCCATACATAAAATGAAGATCTGGATTCATACACTCTTTGATAAAATTATGAATGTTTCTGAAATCATTAAGAACAATAATATTGGATATCTAGTAGGGAACACGATTGTTTCAAAGTAATGTATTCAAATTTATTCTTCAAAATAGAATATTATAATCTAATATTCCATCATAATAATTTATTAAACTATAGTTTATTTCTAGAGATAATGAATCGTTATAATTTTATTTCATTCTACAAGAAATTATTTTTTTTATTAGTGGTGGAATATTTTTTGGTGGAAGGATTGAATAATGAAAGTGTATTCCAATATATAACAATAAAAGTAATGAAAACCCATATAGTATAATGAAAAATAAAAAGTCATGTCATATATTTTAGGATCATGTTATAAAAAATTGTATGGAATTTATATTAAGGATATCATGATCATTGGGGTTCATTTTAATGTTATTCAATTAAGATCACTATTTTACTATATAAAACAGTACATCCATGACCATATTTTCTTATAATATTTAGTAACATGAAAAGTAAAATTGGTGGATAAATACATAATATTCTTTTGTGAAAGGTATATTAAAAAGTAATCAATTTTAGTTTTCATTAGTATATAATTAATGTGAATCTATAGGAAAGTATACTTGGGATAATAATAATTTTTAGTTTTTCTATTAGGTCCAATAGATGTGGGTACTAATGGTCAGAAATTTTTTTGGATTCTTGATTTCTGATTCGAGAAGAATTGGTTGTTATGAGAGGATGTAATGAAATGATATATAACTCAACATTTCTTATGTTGAGGGACCCTTATTGTCAATTTTTTTTAATAATTTAATTTGTAGAATTTCCTTATTTAGGATAGCATCCAAAAGTGATATCTTCAACCATATAAAAGTTCACTATTTCAAAAATAATAATTGATTCTATGGGTCTTGTGAGTGGGGAATGTGATTCAGTAATCTAGGTAAGACCATGGTGGAAAAAATTTATGTTAAATTAATTTTTTGGGGGTGGAACTAAGGTAACAATATATATATATATATATATATATATATATATATATATATATATATAATGTCATAGTGTAACACAATGATAATTTATAATATATTTATCTATTGCTGAATTTTATTTCTTTGGTAGATATTGTTACATTCAATAATGATTTTACACAAACTATGATATAATATTAAAATATTATTATTTAAAAGTGACTAATATAACATATTAGTCAAATTAGAGGCCATGAATAATAAAACCTAATTTATGATATATATATATATATATAAAGGTCTAACTCAATATAAATATACTTAAAAATTATTAATAAACATAAAATCAACTTTTATAATGATATTCTATTATTAAATAAATTATTTTTATAATTTTTTATGAAAAATAATATGATTTATTTTTCATAATTTTAAAATGATAATTTCTAAAATGAAAATAATTTTGGAATTCGTGATATTGAGATTAAATTAGGGTCATACATTTTCATTTTTTTAAATTTTGTGTTTTCCAAGGAATACTGAATAAATAATGTTTTTTATAAAATTGTAATTTATATTTAATAAATTAACTAATTCTGATTAAAAATATTCATTTTAATTTATTCTTAATAAATGTATATATTAATTGATAATATATAACCCAATTATTATGTCTATAAATCAATATACATGATTTTAAGTTTATTTTTATGCTTTAAAACAAGTTTTCTTTAAAAACCCATTTAAATGTTCATAATGTATCTCAATTTTAAGTTAAAAAATTAACTCATAATGAGTACTGATTTATATGGAAAATATAAATTCTAAAATATGAAATTTTAATTTTAATTAAATTAATTATTATTACTTTTCATACAGTAAATATTAGATAATATTTTCTGTAAATATATAATTCTTGAAAATGTATTTTTCTGACAGGTCTGTATGTTTAATTATAATTTAAATTATTCCACTTATGTGATCATACAATTTAAAAATTTATTCTATTTTTGGAATAATAATAATTTTTAATTTATATAATAATCCCAAATTCATTTTTTCTATAATGAATAGTGAAAAATGTAAAAAAATCTACCATAGTTAAGGTAAAAATTGGGTTACCGAGATGTTAAGATAAAAATATATTTATTAACAATGACCTTAAAACATGTTTAATTCATGTTTTAAGGAAATATTTCTATAGTGTCTCTTATAATTTTATGAAATTTATATTTTTTATACTTTTGGGTTTTGAATTTGTTTTGAAATTCTTTGTTTTTGAAAATTCTAAATGTGTCCTCTCCACCACTTATGAAACGAAAGTCCCTATCAACTCATTTTCACACTTCCAAAACACATTTTTTTTCCAATAACATCCCAAATAACATCCTTTATTTCATTTAATTAAATTATAATTTGGGGTTTTATTATAAATCCATCATTGAAATGATTTTTGTGAAAAAGAAAAATAATTTTTCCGAATAAGATATAATGTCCTCAATTTGGTGTTTCATTTTTTTTCTTATTCAAATTACTTAAAAAATAATTAAACCATTCAGAAAAAATAAACTAATTATCCTTCATAAAAATATATGTTTTTATTTTATTTACATTACCTAAAACCATCTCCACCTCTCACAAATATAAAATAAGTCCATTGATCAGGTGTTTGGAGGACTACTGCCTCCCAAAAAAAATGTAATTCATTTTCCATCACAACATGTATAAAATTGATATAATTTTGTATCGAATTTTTATATATAATATCTATTATATAATTATACTTATGATACTATAATATCACATAATCATTATTACTTTCCATTTGTTATGAAATAAGATAATGTCAATCGTTTGTACGGCAGACTACCGCCTCACAAAGCGATGTGGTTTGTTTTTTTCTTCTTCGTTACATGAATGGTAATGAATATTAATTTCTTGTTGATTTATGATATTATGGAAAATTAATAATTCAGTAAATTAAATATTTCATATATTTTCTTACCTTACCATCCGTTGAATAAATGATAACATCATTTCTATGTGTGGAAGACTACTCCCCCACGAGGTGATGTGGTTCATTTTTCAGTAATGCATTACATGGATGGTAACAACTAGATATTTTAATTAAAATAGTTGTTATTTAGGACATGATATTGACTCTGTAAATTTAATATACCATCCAATTACTTAACCTTTAACATGTTAAGTAAATGATAACATCATTCAAACATAAGTATGATATACCATCTCCATGAAGTATTGTGATTCTGTCTCTATGTAACAAAATCAATAATGATTATAAATATATAAAAAATGAAAAATTTGATATTTATTTAATTAATTTCAATAAAGATTTTATTTAACTATATCCTATTTTTCAAATCAAGAACATTCATTATAAAACTTGTATGAGAAAATAAATCAACCAAAACCTGATACAATAGTGATAATGAATGATTGTTACTAAGAAAGTGATTTGATGTTATAAAAGGGATCATATATGATATAATATATATTAATATGAATATATTATAATTTATTAACATGTTTAAAATTACTATAGTGGATATTAATGATTTATCAATAAAAGGGGTGTATGAGGTAAAGTTTTTCTTAGCACAGTTTCCATTCATTGGGTTAAAATTATTCATTATTTTCAATGATTTGATAATATTATATGGGTAATGACAATTTATTATTTTATTTTTTAATTATAAATATTATAAATGGATTTAAATTTGATAAATATAATCGATTCATTTATTCATCCTCACATCAAATATATGATCTTTGTAGGTTTTTTTCTCAAATTCCCATTTGAGACGCATGTTATTTTGTTCAGCAAATTCATTTTATATGGTACATAAAATTCCCATTTAAAAATTATATCAATAATCCTTAATAAATCATTTTATTTAATTTAAGGATTAATTTAAATATCTCATAGGGGTTATGATTCAATTGCTACAAAAGTAGTAATGGTTTATGCTTTATCCCATTATAATTGGGATTTTCTTGGCTTTAATTTCCTTAGAAATAAATTATCTCATAATTTTAGAATAAACCCCTCTAATAACCTCATATAATATTTATTCATTAAATTATCTTCTAAATGTAAAACTTCATACTATTTGAAAAATTAATCTATTGAAAAAATGGTTTTAAGAATGGTGAATTTTATTTCTCATTTACATGAAATGATTTTTTCCTCCATATCCATGTTTTGAAAAATTGTCTTCCAAAATGTTTTTAACCTTGGCCAAATAAATTTTAAAACTAATTTAACCATGTTTTAAAATAAATAATTCCATTTTATTAACAAGGATTATTTTTATTACATTCTTTATAAAACACAAAAGAGATATTCTATTATAATTTATGCATCCTCAACAGCTTCCCCACTACCACAACCGTTATTTCATATATAGATACATTTATAAGATTTTATGTTTTATTAAAGGAAAAAAATAAAAAATAATAATTAAATTTATGTTCATAATTATTTTAAAAGGAATATATATTTTAATCTCTATAAATTTATTTATTATTCCTGTTAGTGATTTCTCTAACAGTAGTGACCCGTATTTTTCTTACATTGTTATAAAAACATTTAAAATATAATCAAAATAAAATTGATGAAAAAATTGGATCCAAAGGATTAGTGAATTGGTAAAGTTATGAAAATACATAACATTTACAGAATAAAAAATAAATATTAATTTAATACATTCTTCTCTAGTTTCATAGTGGTCATTGTATACTCCTTAGCACAATTAATCACCAGATATATACATCAAATAAAGGGGTGAGAAAAAATCCTAGTAATAGGATAAATAAGAATGTTAATCAAAAAATGTGGTGATAATAATAATAATAATAATAATTACATGATCATGGGATCATTATCATAATTATGAGAGTAGGTATTAGATAACGTAACTGAATGTGGTGATGCATAAAAATAAAATAACATCTTTTAGTGGTCAACTTCCACACAGTGTTTTGAACAAGGAAAATATCATTATTCATGCATATTAATGTTTACATATAGAGATTAATCACATTAAACAATGAATTTGGGTGATATATAACTGTGGTCGAACATGTCACAAAATAAAATTTACATGTTCTATATAATATATGGCACATCTGTCACATCATAACATTTGCTTTATCATACATAGCATATCGAAAGAATAGAAATATTGGAAATAAAATAGCACATGGATTGGAATGTGTTTGATTTTATAGAGAATATAGAAATGAATAAGGTTTTGGTTTCACTGATGAAATATGTTATATCATACTTGGTATAATAATAATAAATCTCAAGTGATAGAGAAATAATAGCATTGTTATTTAAAGATGTATTTTTGGAAAGAAGAGTTATTTTGGAAAAATATTTTCAATTGTCAAAAAAAATATTTTAAACATATATATCTTAAAATAGTAAATGGAAGTAAAAAAATAAATAATATTTAAGGATCATTAAAAGAAAAAATACATTGAAAATGGACTGAAAGAGGGAAAACACATATAAAGAGGGTTGGGTTTGAGAATTCCCTTACCTTTTTTGTGTGTGCCATCATTACATTAATAAACAAGATAATAAAAATACATTAATTAATTAAAAAAATAAATAACCTATTATACATTTATTTTATTTATTATTTATTTATTATGATCATTTGTTGAGTTTTATATGAGTTAGAGAGTTCAATTCCGCCATCCAGGGTGTTTATTTTCATAGTTTCTCATGATCGGTTCCCTTGAATATGTGAATAAAGGATTATATTGAATGGGTATTATTCCCTAGAATTATAATTTTATTTTAATAATGGACATATATAGTTTTAAATTTGTATATTTAAGATTTTTTAAATGATATTAGTCTTAATAATTAGATAAAAGTTTAGTGATAGTCCTTTAATTTTTTTAGCGGGTTTTCAAACATCAAAAACTACTTTTGTTCTGTTATTTATGATTTTGTATATAAGTTAGTTATATAAAATAACATGGTTATTACATAAATATTAATTTCTGTACCAACCATTGTATTGGTTTTATTAAATATATTGAATGTGTTAATGGAAAATGAAAATGCATCGTCCACGATGTTAGTAAACTGACAAATCACGGTCGATTATTTCAATTTTTGAATAGGATAGAGGGAGAGAGAGAGAGAGATAGAGAGAAAGGATTTTCAGGATTGATCTTCCTTTAAAATGATTGAATTCATGTAAATATATGATATTGGAGTTATGGGTCAAATTTGGACATAGAATGTAAGGACATAATAATAAAATAAAAATAAATTAATAGAAATTAATTGGAAAAGAAAGAGAATTTTACCTCTTGAATTTATCTTAATTAAGAACCTCCATAGGGAAATGGTTTCTGTCTTTTTATGAGACCATGGTCTCCTGGAAATTGGTTGGGGTCATGGAGACATTTTTTTGGAAGAATTTGGAAATAGATCAATTATTTTATAGTGTAAGGAGAATATGTGGTGATGGGTTGTCTTTATAGGGGAGGATAGGGGTGTTTTCAAATTAATTTATTCCTTAGTTTATTATTTTATTTGAACACTATGAATAGTTTTATAATTATCAATAAATATATTAATAAGTTATGGAAAATACAATATTATGTTATTACACTAGTCATACATCATATATGACTCAATAAATCATGTATATATCTAATCTCATAATTTATCAGCATTCACTACTCACCAAAAATTTATGTATTTAATAAAAATCGAAAAAATTCAGCCTAATAATTTATCAATGTGAAAAATTATAAAAAAAAATCCATTTTAGGAAATTAATTATCTAACTATGATAATTTTTTTAAATAAAATCATCTATTATTCAAGAAATGACAAATTTAAAATTATAAATGATTCTATGACACATTAAATTTTTATTTAGTGTCAAATAAAATTCTTTTATAATCATAATAAAAATGTTAATAAATTTATGTATTTTATGAAAATTAATTTTCTTTTAAATAATTATATAAATTATAAATTTATAAAAAATCATACATGTTTTATTAAAATTACAAAACTTAATTAATAGTGTTTAAAATATTTTTTTAATTATACCATGATATACTAATATCAAATTATAATTTATAAGATTCATAAATTTTGTTTATACATTCATAGATTAGGTTACTATTATGTTGGATTAATTAAAAATCTGGATGTTCATGATAATATTCCAAGGGTTAGGCTACTATTACATCAGGATAGGTTCCTTATCTTATAGAAATACCATTAATTTGATTCATTATTAATTTATAAAGTTTATAGTGTGTTATCTAAGTGATTTTTTGTCATTTATATTTTATGATATTATTATAATAAAATAATTTCCATTACTAAATGTTTGGGTTGATACATTCTTCCCCAATTTTTTAATTTCTCCCTCTGAATTTAGTTTTACAAACTAAGGGGAATACAGGTCAGGGTATATCTCTTTAATAACCTCCCCCAAATCCCAATTCGATTCTTTTAACTTACGGTTCCTCTAAAACACATTGGAATTGTCTGTATTCTTTCTCCATAGAACCTTATCCCTCTGATATATAATCACTATATTCTTATACACAAAAGAGTTATCATCTTCTTATTGTTCAACCTCGCAAACTCGCCCCTAACACGTCCAATGGGTACAATGAACTTGAGGTAATGATTACTCCATCAGTAAATCATCCACTTACCACATCAAGGGAAAACCTTCAAGAACAATTGTTCTGCATTCTCAATCTCCAAGGGCATCCATCTATGATTGGTATACGATATCTTCTTGCCTTAAACTTATTTCACCCTCTCATGAATGAGAAGAACCTTCTCTTTCATGATCTACACTAACTCAGGTCTGAGAACATCTCTCTCCCCAACCTCTGATGAACATAAGGGTCAATGAAATGGTTTTCCAAAAAAAATCCTCAAATGGATCCATTCCAATGTAAGAGTAATATCTATTATTATTTTAAAACTCTACCAATGGTACGTGTCACACCCAACATCCCCCAATGTCGAAGACACCTGCTCGTAGCATATCTTCAAACATTTGGATAGTCCATTATGTATTCTGATCTAATTATGGTTCAAGGCTATAATTAGGAAAAAATGGGTGCAAAATCAATCATCAATCCCATCCATATTTGCAACAGAAAACAATTGTCTCGGTCAAAAAAATGGTCCCAAGATTTCCCTACAACTACTCCAACTCATCCACATACCTCTTAGACATAGCATCAACAACACCAAACTCTTTAATCACTAAGATGTGGGATGATTTCCTCATTCGATCCACTGGTATCGAGATAGCAGAATTGCCTCCATGTGCTCTATGTAAACCTATGATGAAATATATTGATTTTTCACCCCACTTCCCCTTGGAGTTATCCAAGGGCTAAAACAAACAACCAAGAATAGTTGTTCATCCTTCAGCAGCATTAAAAGTAAGCACCTTTCCAGAAACTACACCCTCTATTCTATCATCTGGTGCCACCAAAAGTGAGTCCTCAAGCCATGGTACATCTTAGAAACTCTTTGGTGTACCGATAATGAAAATCTATTAAACTCATGATGTACCAGATCAGGCACTGCTACCAGAACAGCCAACATAATGTGGAATAACATCAGGTTCTTCCCATCAATTAAACATCCCTCCGAAGCATCACTATTGCCAACATGACCATGAAACACCTCTTCCCCTACGTCTCCCCACTATGAATCATCCACCTACTACTTCATATGACACTATAATTTCATCTTAAACAAATATCCCCTACCACATTTCACTCATGAAACTATGTTTAATGATTCCAACTCTTCTATTTCCTTCCAATATTATGAAGAATCCCAAAAACCTCCTTATATTACTTCCTTCTCAAATCATCTACCATGAAATCCCCCTTTCTTGAGGGGTAATCAATCTCAAAATGGTATTTCTAAAGAAACTCTATCAACATTATCTATGAAAAATTTAGATCATGCTAGGAAAAGATAAACCTCAATCTCTTGTGAACTGTCAAGACCACAAATCTCTTCTCCATGATGTAATTCCTCCACAAATTCATCACAAACACAATGGAAAACGACTCAATATTGTGGGTGGAATAGTTATATTCATGGTTATGTAACATCCTACACCCATATGATATTACTACAAATTGATTCATCATGATTCATCCCAAACCCAAATGTGAATCATCACAAAATACCTCAAACATCACCACATCCTCTCAATATCAGAGCACTAGATCACTAACCAAATTCCCCTTTAGTGGGTTAAATACTACCTAACACTACTCACTCCACACAAAAATTGATTTTTCTGGGTATTATGTGTAATGGGGATGAATCTTAAGATAAATCGGGTGCTAAATTCGTATAATAGCCCTTCAAACTATGAAAACTATTTATCACTTCCACATTCTGGGGTTGCACCCAAGAAACAACTACTTCAATAATTGATGAGTCAATTAACACATCCCATTGTCACACCACATGCTCGAGAAAATGAACTTATCATGCAAAGAACATAAAATTAGGAAACATTCCATAGATTTGGTAGTGTCGAGGAACCTGTAAGGCAGTCTTGAGATGCTTGGAATGTTTCTCCTGCCACTTCTAGTATATTTATATGTCATCGATGAACACGATGATGAACTAGTCGAGGAACTCACATAAAATGCAGTTCATAATCCCCATGAACACATCTGGTGAGTTCTTAAAATCGAACAACATGACTACGAACTCAAAGTTCCCATACATGCATCTGATAGATGTCTTTGGGATATCACCCTCCTTCACACATTACCGGTGATATCTGGATTGAATATCGATCATAGAGAACAAAAATTCCCCTCCAAGGTAGTATAAAATAATTACTATCCTTAGATGTGGGTGATTTTTCTTGAGAATCACCAGATTCAACCTCTATTAATCAATGGACAAACTCATACCACTATTTGAATTCTTTACAAACAACACTAGAGAATCCCAAGACAAAACAAAATGCTGGATAAAACCCTTCTTCATCAGATCCTCTATTTGAATCCACTACTCCCGCAACTCAGATGGTGACATACAATAAGGATCCATTTAATTTAGTGAAGAACTATAATGTGGGTATATCCCAAACACAATATCACGTCAGTGGGGTAACATCACAACCTCCTTGTAAAAAACATCCAGGAACTCCCCAATAACTCTTGGAATCTCCACCATTCCAAAAAATAACGATTCCACTAAAAGCTCATCCAATATGGAATGATGAGGCTCTATATGAAAACAACCTGCCCGAAAACCCCTCTTACCAACAAAAAACAACACACTGAACTTCCATATCTGAAAGAATGACTCACCTCTAGAGGCATCAAATAACGAGCATAGGATACAACCAGTAGATGTTGATAATGACATCTTATGGGTGCATCTGTAGAGATAAATGATCCTCAAAGTACTGATATGGTCCAATCATTAGTCTACATCCTTGAAACACTTCAAACATGAATATCTGACCTCATAATTTTATACTCAACACTAGGGGGACATGAATCCCCTCTATGTCTAGAGATGGATAATGTTATTGTCAGTTCGTTAAAGGATTTAAAATATCTGAAATCCATCAAATCACAGGAAATGATACTAAATAAACTAATTGCACCTCTAATGTATTATGGCCTAACTATAATTGTTTCCTCTATGGTATGAAACTAACCATTCCCAGCTCTACTACACCTCTTCTAATTATATCCTCCACGTACACCAAAGATGAGTTCCCTGAGGGATATCCTAAAGTCAGCCCCTACTTTCTTCATCTCCACATTGTGGAACATGAGTTTACTATCCCTCCTACTTTAATGGCCTAGTTGAAAACTACTACTATGGTTTGCGCTAAACCTATCCACCTCAACCATACTATTCTCAAACATATTCTTTAAACTGATTCTATAGTTGGTTGTAGAGTTCATAGAAGAGACACCATGGCTCCTAGACCACACAAAAAGCTTGATGACCAGATGGTCGAAAATGAAGATGACAGGGTCGACTCCCTTCGGGTCAAAACCTCAAAGGTCCTAGAACCTAAGACCTTCTAATGATAATCCAACCTCTAAGAGAACTCTAATCACTCCCCTGTCACGATAAAACTCCTCCTGAGTGCATCTTCTTGATCACATATTTTTATGGACTTCCAGATATATTGAAAATGTAATGGTAGTAACAACATACTAGATCTAAGGATAAAATGACACCTCTATAATTCTCTCACAATACTCCACATCTGGAAAGTGATCCGGAAAAAATGGAGGATATCCTTGAACATGATCCCCAAATCTCATACTGAAATACTCCCCTACTAATGAGAGAGTAAATCCTACCTCTTCTCAGCTTTTAGGGTCGTTAAATAAAATTATTCTCGAAACTCCTTCTCTAAATAAACCCACATATCATCAGCCTCCTCTCTCTCCCTGAGGTACAATTCCCATCATTGACACACATATACTAAAAACTACCAAAGGAACCTAGTACTTCATCAACCCCCGGATCAGGTTGAAGATGATATCATTCTCTTTGAGCCATCACTCTGTCTCTATGTTCAAAACACTACCCTTGTAATTTTCGAAATAATATGGATGGAAAGCACATAATAGTCTCTTGCACCGGTCATCCTCCTCTACTAGATCAACCATCCACCAATCAACCAGATATTCTTATGCATCGTCAACCACCGGAGCCACACGAAGAAAACAACTAGGTTTTATAAATTAAATATAAATTAATAATTCTTAAGCCTGAATAAAATAGAATTTTATTTAAAATTCTGTTTAACTTATTTTAACTCATTTATATTAATAGATAACTAATTACCCAAAATACCTAACTAAAATAATAAAAAAATAATGACGCATGTAAATTTCCTTGAGTCTCTATCCTATAGTTGGTGTAGCCTCACCTGGTTTTTCAGTAAGCTTAGAGTCCTTGCATAGGATCACAGGGGACCTAAAAATTCATGCCTGAACTAGTTTTCCCAAGAATATTTCATGAACCGTGATATCCTGGAATTTATTCCCAACCAAACAATGAAATCACCATTGTTCCTAAATCCATACTCTATCATATATCTCATCCATCACATCTATTATCATTCTATCATGACCCCCTTCTTCCAAAAATACCCCTTATGGGTTGTACATGATGAAAGAGAGATATTGAACCCCGATTCCCACATCCAATAGGCATGTGGGTAGAGACAAGCACTAAGGGTATACAATCATACAAAAATGAGAGGCATTTTTCTTTTTAGGAAAACAAGATTAGGTGATAATACGGTTCATACCAAAACAACTCCAATACCTATATATAAGAGAGAATCAAAATCTATCCCACATATAGGGTTCAAATTAAACTTTTACAAGGGAAATAAAACTCTTTATTAATTATCAAAATAATTATAAATCAATGACTAATAATATTTCACGATTTGATCTAGTAAGGTCTGGAATGGTCTTTGAAGTCCTCCTTGAAACGTGAATGTAGTTTAATATAAGAAGGGTGTGTATAAAGACATACTCAGTGGGAAAACCATTTCTATTATAATCATGTGAAAGGAAACATACTAATTCCCCTATAAGAAAAAAAATACAAATAGATCCCAACAAGGTATACTAACCATCCCATTAACACTAAGTCACACTCACCGTGTAACGCAAGACAAGTAAAGTAATATAGTAAGAACATCGATGATTTGGATACCCCACAAAACATCCCACTGGTTTATCCAATCTTACCTTTTAGAAGGCACCCTTCCTCTCCAACCTCTTCTAGAAAAACAATTACGCAACCAAACCACACACAACTAGGACATGTATATGCACCTCATCATGTCATATGGGTCACAAGACACATTACATCCAACCCGAAGAAACCTCGTCCATAACCCTAATTGCTTCCCACGCATAGACACTTGGGCCAAAACCACATCACATCTCATCTGAAAACACTGGGTCCAAAAACCATATCACATCCCACCCTAAGACACTAGGAATTCATGCCACACATAATCCCTAAGACACCTGGGAAAGAACAACACATATCATCTCAAAGAAGCGTGGGAAATCAGAACTCACCTGCACACACCTGGGCCTCATAAACCACAACCTATCTGAAGAATATTATGATATCACCATCTAAAAGAGGGATCAAAAAAGGGAGGTTGTCCAGCCATCCATCCTCATATCAGGATTTTTGGAAAATACACCCTCCCCTATAATAATTGTGGTGTTTGGAACGTAGTGATCAAATAGGGTGGGAACATATATAAATAAAAAATAAAAAAATCATATACATATATGATACCAAACACTAAATCCAAACCATGGTTCCTCAACAAACAATCATCTCACAACACTACCAACATTGTTGTTACCTCTAGTACACGACCTAACGCTTCAATCCACAACCTCCATTCAATTTACAAGAAGCATAATTAAACATTACCTTTAATTATCCACAATTCGTTTATTCATTAAATTAACCAAACCAACCCAAGACAATCCCAAACATTTTTAATCAATTATTTATTAGTTTATTCCACTACAACCCTTGAAAATATGAATCACATCGCACATTGAAGAACATAGAAACACATCACCACATATCCCAATCATAGCCCCAATTTTCAACTCATTTCATCCATTCCATAATCAATCAATATCCCAACTTTATATTTCATTACATGGTCAGGTTTTTGTATCATCTACATGTTAATCCACCGCATATTCCAAACCAGCCCACAACCCCCACTTTTTCTTCATAAGTGTACCAAATCACAAACTAGAGTGCATCCACACATCAAAACAAACCTACTTCATATTCCATATGTCCCACACACACAACAACAATATCACACACAACACATCACCCCAAATTCCCAAAAATAACACAAATATTGATTTAATGAAACATCCCTTATTTAATTAAACTTGTTAATTTTATGGATTTTACATAAATTGAGTAATCTCAGGGTATTGATTTATTATCCAAGTGTGTGTGATTTAAATATTTCAATATATCAATGTTTAATAATAATCAACAAACATGAATCATGTTTAGTGTGAAGCCAAGGACCTATAACTACCGTGATTATTAGTGGGTATTTTAGCTTGTATAGTTCTCCACATAAAAATAATATCAAATACAGAAAACATGCACATCAGATCCCTCTACCCCTTTTTATTAATACCCAATTCTTATCATGGATTATTGTGCAAAAAATATGATCCTAAAGGAATAAAAATTTGATCAGTCACACAGGACTCACAATTAAATATAAATGAAGGAAACCTTATATTGAAGAAGCTTTTCAACTTTTCCATGCACCGTAGTGTGAAGATGAGTGGACCCAAGTGAAATATGCACATCAAGAAATGTTAATCGTTCTATTTAAAACAAAAAGTTAATCAAAACACTTCAAAATTATCGAAATCCAGGCAACCAATACCATAGATGAAAATTTTGAGTAATGACCAAGAGGAAACAAATGAGAAATAGGAGAAAACTCAACATAGATTGATAATAAATTACCAAAGAACATCCACTATGTCTGATAGACCAATGATAGAGGAGTGGGGCTTCAAGGACTCCTGAAGTTTCCTAGGGTTCATGTAGAATGAGAATAAATTAAAACGATGGCAGAATGAATAATGGTTCAACCAAAAAAGTTATTAAAAATATATATGACTTGGGTGTTACATGACGTGTAATGCCCATTGTTTGGTTTCTCCAAAACAATGTGTTTCCATTCAGTATTATTTCATTTTTCAAAACCTTAAATATTACACATTGTGAAACAATTCTTCATCTCATTTAAAATATCATCATTTCAGGAAAATCAAAATACACGCTATGAAGTATAATTTCACATCGTGTAAAATAGTTACACTGCATGAAATCCATCCTTTTTATAGTCTTTAGCAACCAAACATCTCAAAACCCATTCTATGCCTCCTCCAAACACATGCAATGACCAAAATCAAAATGTAATGGACCAGGAAGGCACATACCATTAAAATTATATAGACTAGGTTCACTCCAAAGTCTAATATTGTTGATTGGGTTTTCTCCCCATTCGTTAGTCAAGGGTCACTCCTAACTCTATCATATTGGATAGAGTCCCTTACTAATCTATGTTCACTACTCATTATATTCTTCATTTTCACATGAGATATCAATCATTACCCAATGCATTTGAGGGATATATATTTTTCCCTGACATCACATAATTAAATTAATATATTTGTTTTCCAAAATGTCATAAAACTTTAATCATAGAAAAACCCATATAATTGAAACAACTTTCATAAACATTACTTCATCTCATTGTATAATAACTAATGGAAAACATAATGGATTACCAATGGTATAATCATCATTTAGTTAACATGTATGGATGAAATTTGTTTAATATAGATATCATTAAATTTTAATTACTATAGTCTATAAAAAGAATGAAAGTGGATTTTATCATTTCATCATATCCAAATTAAATCATAAATTACACAAAATTATTATATCATATATAAAAATTAATTTAAATTCTTACAAAGAATATTTCCTTCGGAAAACACAATTTTCATTTTGAAAATACTTCATTAAAATATATAAATTTTAACTATTTTATGGAAAAAAAATTCATTGAAATGAACCACGGTAAAATTATAAATGGTGATTCATATTTAAGTGTGTTAATGATAATGGTAAACAAATTCATATCATGTACGTAAAAAGAATGATCTCATTCACATTTTCAATCAAAATTCAAAAGTACCTCAATTTAAAAATGACATGGAAGTTCTTTTTAATCTATTTCCTAAAATTTTATAGCGGGAATATATGACTCTAATAAATCACATATGAATATAAAAAACCTTATTGGAAGTATTTTTAAAAATTATGGACATAGAATAGAAATAATTTTCTACCAAAGTTATAAATAATGTTTGTATTTTATTAAAAAATATTTTATATTCTTGAGTTAGTAAAGATGGTATAATTAAAGGAAACATGTAATATCTATAAATACCTAGAGTAGAATAAATTTAATGATTTTTATGATAGTTATATCCTTAAATTTCATCATCGAATACTCAATCATAAACAATCCGGATAAACAATGAGATTGTAACATAAATCCCCCATCTCATGTTAAAATTTCTTCAACGAAACTCTAAACCCATTAAAATATATTTAAATTTTTATAATTCTATACTACGGTTAAGAATATATGTATACTATCATATATGATCCCATTATAACATATTAATACCCATTTATTAATAATTCTTTATTAAAATAATTATCTCTAGGTGATAAATGTTTTGTTTTTTATGGAATTTCATATCAGTAGTTCTAGTCCTTATTCATTGATTGATGTTCCATAATTTCTATAATATTAATCCTCATATAAATATCCAATATATTTATTACATAAATTTTTATAATCATCCATATATGGAAGTTATAGAAAAATGAATTATACTATTCATGTAGATGATAGTCCATATATACGGATGAATGATGTTTTCAATTTTCAATGAATGGAATGGAAGAATGGTAATTAATAATTCACCTTTAAATTATAATTATTTTATCATATATATTAATTAAATATATCTTTTCTACTATCGTAGTAAAATAGAACCACAAAATGATCACATTGCTTTATTTAGTTGACAGTCCAAACAGACACATGAAGGACGTTATCGTATTACAAAATATTGGATGAAAAGAATAAATATATGATGTTACAATCCAAAAATAACATTTCTATCATTAGTAAAATATAAAAAAAACTAATTACATAATATTATAAGTCCATGAAATACACTAATGGAGATAAGCATGAGTGACACTTTCACGTCCCATTTAATAAAAAATGGGGAAGTTAATGGTAGTTACATATTAATAATAAAATATAATTATATTAAATATAATGAATTTTATATTTTATTATGAATACCATAAATTTTTTAAAGGTATAAGAATAAAAAAATGGAATGATATCGGTTAATATGTTTACCTCACCTTTAGTTGGCCTCCTTTAGATACATTTTTAGGATATTTGAAAACATCCATTAAAAATAAAACATGCTAAGCATCAGAGGTAGAATAATTAATAAGATAAATACTAAGGATTATAGGTTATAAAAGTCTCAATATTGTGTAATTTATAGTGATTACTGGTTTCCTTCTATAAGTGGTGTTGAAGAAGTAATTGGAATTTCATAAATGGTTTAAATATAATAAGGTCATTCTTAATTAAAAAATATATCAAATGTTTAGATATTTGGTATTGGGGTAATATTACATCAATATATTTTAATAAAATTTGATTTATACTAATATAATTGGTAATATTATCCTTATTTGATCTTCTATCCTTTCCACTTGGTAAATCCATTTTAACAGAAACTATGTTGATATTTTTTAGTTTTTTATAATTCATTATTAAAAAAAATAAAAAAATCATCATTATAAAATCATTAAATGAAGATAAAAAATATAGATTACATTTTATCAAATTCAATTAACATAGTTTAATGATTTTATTTTCAAATTATACCAATAAAAAGATTCAAAAAGTTTTTTTACTAAAAAAATCCTTTCATAAGTGAAATTTATTTTGTCAGAATTTAAAATAATAGTTATTAAAATGACCTTCATTGTATTATTATTAACATAAATAAATTAATCATATATTTAAATTTATTTGATAGTAATTTTAAATTTCTTATTTCATTAAATGAATTCTAGTTTTCAATAAAAATAAATATTTTCACTATTCATTGAAAATTCAATCTTTTATGAAAATTCTCCAAAAATAAATATAAGATAATGTAAACCTTATTTTTTAAATGATTACAACTATTTTAAAAAAATATAAATTATTAAAATAGTAATCATTTTATATTCTTACATAAATCAATGAAAACATTTTCATGGAAAATATATTTTTAAAGAATATGAAGACTTTACAAAAAAATAATTAACTATTTATCAAGATATTTTCATTATTTTTAGAAAAATCATCATCATCAAAATAAACTTATTCTTATTCGGCCTTTCAATTTAATATATAGATTATATTAATATACTATATTAAGATTCATTTAGACTCAAGGTTGTGTGTATCACATGATATCACAGAAAATAAAATTATTTGAAACAAAATATATAATATAACCATATGGGGTTACACCTAGTATTTCAATTCCAATAATAGAGAGTATGATTATATAAATTTTAAGAATTTTATATTTTCATAAAAATATAAACATGGAAATTTTTGGGGTTCACTTAGAATTATATTAAATATATTCACAATGAGTATTTTGAAAATAGTGATGTTGACAATAATAATGGTGACCTTGTTAAGGAATAACTAGGTATTGTTGATTCCCTAGGGATTTGTAAAGATTTTCCTGATATTACAATGATTAGATATTTAGTTAATGAATATTGAATATTATTGTATTTTATATGTTATCCAAATAGAGGAATGAAGGGACTCAATACTCAATTAGGAAGAGAGTATATTGAAGAGAGGTGAATGAGAGTGCAACATGGACAACCATAAGAGGTCATATGTTTTTGGACACGATGCGTATTTATAAGAATATTTATAAGAAAACTATACATCTTCATTGCCTATGGTGGAGTTGGAGTTTCCAAAACTAATAATGAAAACCCTTGTCCATGGGTGTAGTGAAAATTAAATATATTTTCAGTGTATCCCCACCCATATCATATGGTGTGTTAGGAAAGAACTGTCAAACATGGGTAGATAAAAAAGGGAACATTAAATATTAGTCCTGATGTAAAAATTCTAAATCCCATATCAATGTCTTTAATACTAATATAGTCTTATTGATGATCATAATTTAATGTATTAATTGCATTAAATTCATATGGTTCCAAAGTAAGAACATGTTATTGAATACAGCATGGATAAATGCATGAATGCCTATGATGATCTATATAAAATATATGAATGTGATTATTGGGAATGGTGGTATTTAGTTTTGGTTGTGGTTGAAAACCATATGTACATGAAAAAAAGTAATGAAAATGTGACCACACTATAGTGCCCAATGATTTAGATTCATATCTATAAATAGTTTTTTACAACCCATTGTGAATGGAATGAGCACATGTAACCCACATATTTCAAGATCAATGATAATGAAAATTATTATAATGATCTTAAATGGTTTTGTAAACATGGTAATCCGTTTTATAACATTATTATAGCCTCATTTGAAATAATATTTATCATTTATTTGGTTAATTTATAGGGAATTAAGTCACAATAAAAAATTGTCTATATATTTTAGGACAAAGAATTTATACTAACTGTGATTATTGAGGAATTTATATATTTTTTTTTTTTGAATAATGATAATTTTGAAAATAAAATAATGGTTCTTACATGTGTGAATTGTTGGATATAGGATCTCCTATTTTATAAGAGGATCGACAAGAGGTATAAACAGTTAAAGGGAGATAAAAGAACATATTTCATATATATTCCTTCAAGAAGAAGAGTGTTCTATGAGAGGGTTTAGAAGAAAGTATAAGATATGGTATCCTTTTAAATAATATTACACGATATATAATGGATATTCTTGTGTAAGTAACAATTATAAAATGAGTTACATTTTCATTAGGGAAGAAGGATGAGCTTTTATAAGAGTATGTCACTATTTGTGAAGGCATAACCTTATAGGATGTCAAAAGATAAATCATTAAAATATAAGGATGAGATAAAAGAAAGTAAAGTTGGTTAGGGGAACTTCATGTTCATAAACTATGTAGAGTTATACATTCCACCAGCAGTAATAGTGTTAAAGAATGTTCAAGTGAGTTACCCCTGGGAAGAAGTGATCTTTACCTAAACTATTTAAAGTGGAGTGACCATATAATGAACAATGGTATTTATTGTTATATGGTTCTTGGAACATCACATATACATGATCCTTGTACATATACCAATTACATAAAACGATTTGAATTGTCATTTCCACCTTTAACTTATGCATTAAAAATAATTATCAACAAACCTAAGGAATAAATGATTAAAATTCAATAAAACTAACCTTTAACTTTTAGATGTATAAATCCATATATTGAAAGTTAGATATTAAATAAAAAATTCATTTAATTTTGAAACACAATGAATTCTCTTATTCACCCCCACCACCACTCTTCAGATAATCTCTCCCTAATTGGCTATTTTTGGGTAAAACTATGGCATGGAGAAAAGGAAACTATTTATGAAAAAAAAAGTTGATGTTGGGGATTTATTTTAACAATTTTTTATTTATCCATGATTCCAAGGACAATAAACCTTTATGGTTCTAGCATAGATCATAAGAATGTATAATTAATATCCATCTACCTAGATGAAATATTTATTTTTTTAAGGTTTGGGATTATATAATTTATATTATAATAAGGTTTCGTTTACATTGGAAACAATGATGTGAAAAAACTAGTAAAAATACCTATCATAACACTAAGTATATGTGGATATCCTATGTTATAGTAAATAATGAAGTATGGTTTTTATAGAATGTATATCGCTATGTGGATAACATCAAATTGATGTGACTTCTTCATAGATGTACCTAGGGGTAATAACATTGAATATTGTAGAATAGGTATTAAATTCATCATCCATGATGCACAATGATTGGGCCAAAGACTTCACAAAATGAAAAACACTAATTTGGGATATTCATGGGTTAATTAAAAATTCAATTATGATCCATTTTGTTGTATTTGAATAGATAATGACTATATATGGCCTAGGATAAACCAATGTTTTTATAGAATGAAAATAATGTTTTATTAATTAGATAGAATATAAATTATTTTCAACTTTATAAGATTTATTACTATAATTATAATTTATTTTATAATTAATTTTTTCTATAAAAGGAGAGAATTTTATGTAAATGTTTTGCCACAAATTATAATTGAAAATGAAATAATTTCCCTCCAGAGATACTACATGTTAAATGAGATGGAACGCATAATCTTATTGTTATGATCGTGAAAATTTTCAAGCTATAAATCATGTACATCTTCTAAATGAGAATAAAAAAATTGAATAATGTAATTTTGAGTTCTTTGTGAGATGACATAAATATTCTTTTAGAGGATTAAATATCTATTAGTTTCTAAGAAATGAATCGGAAAAAATGAAATTTTTTTTTCTATTATCAAGTGATAGTACCATAAAATGTTTATTGTTTTCTACTTATAACTTAAGATGAAAATAATATAAATTTTGGACTCTTATTAAGAATGAGATACCACAGGAAGACATTCTCTCCATGGATTGGAAATATTTTTGGATGGATTTTCTCATTATTTACTTTCCCAGTATTGATTATATTAAAATTTAGAATAAATTCATTGATATAAATTATAATGATGATGAATCTATTATTACATAAGAGGATAATTTTTAAAGACATTAAAGGAATAATTTTGGAAATATAATTAATCTGGAATGAAAAATTGATTGATTCTTGAGTCTCTAAAAACAATGTCTCAAAATTGAAATAGTCATAAAAGACATTTTAATCTATAAATAAATAATTCAATGTTCTGTCAAGGTAGTAATAGATATTTTAGTAACTCAACAAATATCATGATTTTCAATAGAAAGTATAGATATAATTTAATGTAGTTTTTTATAAAAAGTCTATAAAGGATAGAAGATGATTCTTTGTTTATGCATGATGTATAGAACTAAAACAATACTAAATTTTATTAATTGAACTAGTAAATTATATATGTTTAGTGTGAAATTTCTTCGAGTAATAAAATAATGATGTAATGGAAATAAATTATCTAATGGTGAAAATAGTGTCTATGTTCAATAGAATAACCTACCCACACTCTAATGCTTAAATGGAATGAGTATGTACATTATGGTAACTAGTCATATAATCAAAGGGTTAATGATAATGACCTATTTTATCAACCTCTATAGACAAGAAGCAATGGGATATCTCGTGTGATCACTATTGTCTATGTAGAGTATGATAATGTTCTGGTGAATGTTACACATTCCTTAAACATTAAAACAACTATTGTTTTATTTGATTCTAGTTCTAAAAACTATTTTATATTTGAATAATATACTAAGTATATCACATTACCTCACACAATGATACAATTATTTCTAGTAAAAATAATTAATTTTATGATGATTATATATGAAGCCTATAATATATCACCAATTATAGTTTCTCATAATTTTCTACATGTAAATATTTTTATTCTCTGTATAGTTTAACTAGATATTATTTAGGGATTGGATCCACGTTTTTTATATAGAGACCCCATTAACTATCGATGAGGAGATGTCATATTTGATATTATAACAAAACCACTGATTATAACTCAGCATGAAGATAAATATGAACATCCAATAAAAATTATTTCCATTTCATGGGATATAATTCTTATTCCAAGGGGGAGTTTATCTTAAATGGATTTTGAGAAACTCATCATCCATGATAATCCTACATTATGTTAGTTTGTTCTTGTATTTATAGATGACTTTCTAATCATTTTTCTTAATCATGAACTTGATTTTCAAAGAGAAATCATTAGTTGTGTGACACCTATTTCAAAGACACCATATATAAGTGACTTAATTGACGTAAAACAATTGAATAAGAAAATCTAGGATAATTTGGATAAGGGATTCATTCAAATCTATTATTCTCTATGGTGTGAACCTATTCATTATGTTAAGAATAAAAAATTAATTTATGACACACTTCATTTATAATCAAGTGCATAAAAATATCGAGATCAAGAAAAAGGAACATATAATCCATATTAATGTTATTTTTATCAATTATGATGAGATAATTATTTTCTGTGTGAAAGAAATATGATATTCATACAATATGTTGAGGGTTAAATTGATAAAATTCCAAAAATAGCCTCTTATTCATGGTATTGATGCTATAAATTTATAGTGATTCCATTCGGTATTATTAATTCTTATATTATGTTAATTTATTTAATTAATAGAGAATTTATAGATTACAATAATTAATTTATGTTTGGATTTAAATATAATATTCATATAAATTCTATGACAAATAAGAGAATAAATATCACCTGATGATTTTAATAAAATCCTTAACGATGGAAAATTTTCTTTAGAAATTTATGAACTATAAATTTTGATAAGAGGTTATTTAAATTTTGGGTCATATAAACTAAATAGAGTGTATATCAAGGGATCTATAAAATATGTATATTACTAAAAATTATCCCAGATTAATCATTGTTAATGAGACATAAATATTTTTTGGATTGGTTAGATATCATTAATTCCTTGTAAAAATAATTCCATGTTTATAAAATCCACTCACCAAGTTAACTAGCATTGGAATAATGCTTCTTTGGAAAAATGAGTGTGAAAAATATTTCAAGGATATGAATTGAAGTCTAGTCAATAAACCATTTCAAAAAAAACCCTATAGTGGATAAGGGTTTATAATTTATAGTGATGTATCATAAAATAGTTTAGTATGTTCTCTTATATAGAACTATATATTGATATATTATTAATCTCTCCATTTTAGGGTTTGGTAGGAAAATTAATCGATTCATGATTTGGAGTTAGCTAAAGTAATTTTTAAATTAAATATATGGAGAAATTATGTTTACAAATAATGGTGTTTTATATATATAGATCATTAATAATTATTGTATATATTAATCACTAATGATTTGAATATTCTCTATGGAATATAGTTGTAATTTATTAAATATTATGGATACTTAATACATTACATCCATGGGAAATAGTACATGGTGGTTGTTAATTTGAGTTGAAGGGGTTATGATTATTTATATATGGATAGGATAAAAAATTATATCATTTATTTAAAATTGATAGCTATTGAAATCTTGATGGAATTGGATTAGCCATATATTTTTAAATTGATTATTCAAGTATCTATTTGTGTGAATAATAACGAGGTAAAGAAGGGGGTGTGAAGCGGTAAAATATTGTGAGAAATGTTTTTTATTTTAAACATTGATTATGAGGGAATTATAAACATTAAAAAACATGTGTGATTCACTTTAATATCATAATTGAATAATGATTTTTTGAATATTCTAAATGATCATCATTGTATACTCATACAAGAAGTATAGATATGAATATAGATCTAAAATAATATTTCTAGTGTGATAAAATGAAGAGAGATAATACATAGGATGATCCATGGATATGTTTCTGTCATAAAGTTATAGATAATAGATTGATGTCTAAGGGGAAGATATAATTATTTCCCCTACTAAAAATAAAATGGAAAAAACACCACTTATATCTTCATCATACTCACCAAAATATATGATGGAATGAACTTTTTTTTGGATGAGGTTGATCATATTATGAATTTTAAAAAATAATTTCTATTTTATAATATATATATATATATTGTTTATATTTCAAATATATACGTTATATATGTTGTAATGTACCATAGTGTTCCACAGTATATTATATCTAATAGATATTGGAGGTTTACATCATTATTCTAGAGGAGTATTCAGCATGATCTTGATACATTATTATATATCAATAAGGCATATATTCCTCAAATAGATAGTTACTCTGATAAGAAAATACAAGACCTAAAGTATATATATGGATATTTTTCTCTCTATTTCAAAGGTTGTTCAGGTCAACACCATCATCTAGTCAAATTCACTTATAAAAATAGATATCACTCGATCATTTTGATGTCTCCTTATAAATCAATCTATTGAATGAAATGTAGTACATTAACCTATTTGTATAGATTTAGAGAGGGGACTATGTTAGGGCATGATATAGATGATTAAATAGTAGATAAGTTATGATCTATTTTGTAACACATCAACTTATCTTAGAGTCAACAGAACGGTTATGATGTCAACCATTATTAAGATCTAGAACTCAATATTGTTGAGAATCTATTCTTGTGAATTTATCTATGGAAGAAGGTTATGGGGTTCATAATGAAGGGAAACATGATCCCTATGTGTATTGTTCCCATTTATATTCTTGAATGATTAGGGACTATAGTTTATCATTTATTGTTTCCATGTATCCTCTCTCATGTTCAATATATAGTTATTATATTTCATTTGATAAAGTACATAACATGATATTTACATAAAACCAACGTAGAGGTTTTACTAATGGATTTTTATTTTTACTATAAATAAAACCAAAAATAAATCTCAAAACTACTAGATAATATTCTATAGAATAATACTTCTTAACATGATTTAGTTTTATAGAGGAATCCAAAATTTGATGATGCTACTTGAGAACCCCTATATGTGAAAATGAAAATATATCATCACATCCTTCTAATAGGGTTATGAAATTTTGAGCTATAAATTCTTTTTTAGTGGTGTGGAGTGTAACAACTCAATATTTATTTATTACCTATAAAATAATGACTAGGTGATCAATATCATTCGTTACAGGGAACCCCGAGTCAAAATGAACCATGATATTGTATACCATTACAACATGGGTTCCAAATTAGGCAGTATGAATATTATTTACCACATTATAAAAATTATTTGTATTGTTTATAAATAATTCATATTTATTTATTAATTAAAAATAAATAAGTACCCAGTTTTCAATAATGTTTTTTATGCTTCAAAAATATATTTCATTAGAAAATGTTTTTATTGAAATTTATCATGTTAATTATAAAATTTTATACTATTTTAGAAAATTTAATTTTAGTGGACAAATATCAAATTTAAATAAATAGTTCCATATTATATAGGATTAATTTGATGTAGTTTCCTAAAAATGAATAATTATCCAGTGAAAAGTCAAAAATACTGATTTTTTAATATCATCATTATTTTTGATTAATTGAAGAAAGAAAAAAAGTAAAACATTTTATTAAATTTATCATAATGTAATATATTTTTTATTATAATTAATATAATTAACTACTAGAGAATTATTATTATATCTTATTTTTATAATAATTTCATTTTTGGGCTTCAAAACCATTTTACTAAAAACATTTATATGAATAGAATGTGTTTATATATTAATAAATAAAATAAGAATTTATTAATAGAATTAAATATTTATATATATTATATAATTTATAAAGTATTTTAACATTCATTTTATTATATTAACATTTCAGTGCATGATTATATATTATATTTTATTCTTAAATGTTCATTTTTTTCAATAAGAGTTTTCATTATTCCTTAAGGATTATTTTATATTTAATTATACATCTTATATAAATTGATATTAGTAAAATGGATTAAGTGTTTGGAATAAAAATATTTAATATAATTTAATATGTTAAACTGAATTTTTTTAAATTATTAATATTAAACAAATTAAATGATTTTATCATTGTTAAAGTTAAAACAATTTTATAGAGGGTGAAATAAAGAGATAAGGTTTGAAATTAAATATCTACTTTTATAAGTCATATTTTTGGAATTCATTTAAAAATAGCAATACAATATATTTTATTAATAGAAAAATTTATCAACTTAAAATGAAATTTACTTATTTTATTGAAATATTTTTTGTAATTCCATGTGTGGCCCTCCCCTCACATATAAAGGGAAACATATTATTCTCCATTATTTTCTTAATTTGAGTCATCTTGATTAGGAAATACCTTCACAAAAAACTTCTTAGATTAATTCCCTTAATACTAAATCCCTATTTCTTCACCAAATACATATATTTAATAGAATTATGAGAAATCCAGATGAGGTCACTCAATGAATATGTATAAAACATAATAATGCTATTTTAATTTTATTTATTCTGTCACCTTATCAAAACCAAGTATACCCCTTGAAATTTATTATTACAATAGCATAAATATAATGATTTTTTATATGAACATGTCACTATACTTTAAATCTAGTTTTCTATCAAATGTAAAATTAATGTATCTGTCCAATGTAAATGTGGACTACCACCTCCATATAAAGATATCATTCATTTTTCATCACCGTCATTAATATATGATTATTTTGATATATTTAATTTGCATATATGATATTTATTAATGAATAATTATAATAAAAATATTAATAATCATTTTACATAATTTTATTCAATCCATCTAAATGTGTAAAACATCACTCATGCATACATATAGACTATCATATCCACAATGTGGACAAATTCATTTTTCAACAAAAATATTTATGAATGGTTATAAAATTTTATATAATTATTAAATATTATAATAATGGAATGATTAATATTATGTAAATTATGTTACCATGATCAAATGTCACGGACCATAATTAATAAACTCAATAACACATGAAAAATTAAATAGTCAAAAACCAAGAATGATGATTTTGAATAAGATTTATTAATAAACAAGAGATAAAATGTAATAAGTGTATAATATATGACATTATAAATTATGCACGTTTCTTTTATATAATTTCAGTAAATATAAATTTATTATAAATTATTTTATAGGGATTTTGATGCATGTCGAACATGATTTAAGGGTTTATCATCCCAATATAGTTTCCATGAGATATGTTTGATTTCATTCACAAATCAGCTCTTATGAGGTGTATCTATAACCCAATTTATAAGATATTTCATGAATATAATTATTTTAATTTTATTTATTGTTTCATTATTTATTTATTTATTTAATGGGACTTGAGAAAAGACAAAATAAATTGTTAATGGTTTAACATTATAACATTACATTTTACAGAGATTATTTATGCTTAAATTTATTATTATGAAATTATCTAGTGTGTCTATAAATATTAATATGTATTTTTATATCATTAGTAAATTTATATATATTAACATTATCCATTAATTTACCTCTATTTATGTACTCAAGATAGTAAAATAATGTTTTAAGAAAAAGAAGCATTATTTATCTCTTTGGATATGAATCATTTCCTCCAATATCAATATTTTTTACAATGTTTTTTATAATGTTTTTAAAATTACTAATGAATATATGAAGTTATATTTTACCATGATTTACTGTAGATAAAAAATTATAAGTATCCTACATGATATTTTATAAATGAGAAACTTCTGGATTTTTATCAAAAATGTGAATGAAATATTTTTTTTAAAGTACACTACACAAACAACTTTTACCACCATCATAAATAATATTTTCATTGAATAATACTTTTAAATTTTCCTTTTTTATTTACAAATAAAAAATTTTTCCTTTACATTTTACTAGGTTTTAGATTTAAAATAAGTCCTTTCAAAATGATAAGTGTATTTTAAAAAATAATTATTCAAATGATCTTCAATGGTTATTTTCTTCTATAGAGACACATATGGTTGTTTATTTTGCTTTTCTAGATGTATGATCTATTCCAAACATATATAATAATTATATAGATAGCTTACTAATATGAAGGTGAAATATTGTGTAATCAAATTAACTATTATATGGGTTATTATATAATGAAAAGAAAAATACTTTCCTCATTTTGAGGAAAACAAAAGAATGGATATAGATTATGTGATGGGTTTTTTAATTAAACCCCTTTAATTTATTGGGTTAAAAATAGTTTTTTATTATATTAGATGATATATGGTTTTTTATTCTAATACCAAAATAGGGCATACTTTTGGTTAGTCAAAGTCCAAAAAGGCTATAAAAGAGGTTATCTCAAGCGTAGAGCAGGTACACATTAAAAATCATAACATGTGATGAATAATTTGGTGGGAATAAATGACATATGATTTTTATGACTATTAAAATACTACCATTTTATTACATGATATTATGATATTTTCATACTCTCAGGGATCTTGTTATTTGATTCCATTAGGATTCGCGTCTTATGAAATTTCATAATTTATACCATGATTCATGGTTATAATAAATGAATTGTTGTGTAGTTATTTAAAATGTTTCTCTCATCTTATCATACCCTTATTCTCTTGACATACCTACATCTGTTCATAGATTGACATCTACATTTTTTACAAAAAATGATCATGTAATTTCAAAACTTCCTCTGATTCCTTTTCCCTATGATATGATGCAATTTTTTTACTTATAATTTTTCAATGTAGTGAACTACTTGGGAAAACCACAACTAGTTTTTTATGTATCCATGTTTCTTATGAATCAAATCAATTACAATTGTTGTGTGTATCGTAATGAAATGTAATGTATATTAAAAAAATAATATATAATATTTACATATATAATTTTTTATTCACTATATGTTCTAATTATACCATCCATGTTCCGTATCTATGTGTATAATGATTATGTGATGTTAAAATATTCTTCAAATGAATTTTTTCCATGGGTTATTCTAGGATGAAATGATGAATAATCATATGACCTTTTGTAAAACATATAAATGATTTTCATTATGTGATTTTTTGTTCTATAAAATTACTCTAATGAATCGGATAATGATTGATATATCATGATATAATATACAAAATATAGGGATGTAACCCACTCAAAGGATAAAATAGATTTTTGAGTGATTCTAATACTCCATAGAACTTTTTACAATACCTTTGATGGTATTAGAAGAGATACATGGATAATTAAATATTTTTATATTATTATTAAAATTACATAATTGTTATAACATTTTTTATTGTAATAAAATATTATCATGGGTCATGATTGATTAGTTATCATCACCTTGTCTTACATCTCGTGTGTTTTGAAATGTTATGGCTTAATGTCATGACGAAGTATTTTTTATTTATGGATGATTTTGTAAGAAACATTTATTTTTTTATCATGATATTATAACACTATTATTATTTTATTATTTCATATGATTATTTAAACATATCCCCTATATTAATGCATGATGAATATATGTGATCACTGTTTCTTATGTTTCTATTTTCCCTATGTTATGAAGAATGGATTCAGTAAGGGTATAAAAAAAGAGTAATATGAGTGAATAACAATATGTGAGATGTTAGATATATATTATGAAATATATTGACTCTGTATGATGTCATTAATGACACTAATCATTTGTAGTGTTTTGGTGTGAACGGTTATTTAATAATTTAGGTTCTCACATAAAATTATGTAATATTTGTTTATTATATACTTGGGTTACGTAGTTCTAATTAGGGATGAGTTTTTTAATTCATAGATATTAATTTATGATGAATGTATGTAAATAAATTAAGATATCCAATTCGTAAATAATTGTGTTATATGGTTAACAAAAAAGTTTCATAGATGGATTAGAAGCTTCCATAATTTATGACATCTCATGAATGATTTTCATGGTTATAATATATCTCATACAGATTAACATAGTATGATTCTTAAACTATAATATATTTATTATAAAATGGGTAGAACTAGGAGGAGTATTATTAAAAATTAATTCGGCATACAATGAAATTATTTTCCTTTTAAAAAGCTGAATGGATTGGGAGCTAGAATAGAGAATATTATTATTGGCATCACACAATTATCTGATGATATGAATAATGGTTGGATTAAAATGAAAAAAATATGGACCATGCATTGTTTTATATTTCATGATGTAACCTCACACGTTTTTCACTAGTTCCTCTGATCCACTATTGGTTGAAAAATAGATCGGTATAACTAAAAATAAATGTTTTGTTCTCTAGTACTTGAAGAATGCAATACTCGTCCTTGTGGTGAATCACATGAAAGTAAAATATGAACAAAAGTGATTATTATTCCTAATTATATGTAATGATGAATAAATTGATGCCATAAACTAGGAATATTTTCAATGTCTATTTCTCGATACCTAAAGTCATCGATATATACACATGAAATTGGAAATTTGATTTCATGGAATTATGTAGAATGATAATGGATCTATTGATATAAACTTGGAAACCATTACAAAACATCTAATGTTTTCTAATTCATTTACTATCAAAGATTACAAAAAGTTGACTTTCTTTTTAGTTTTTTATATCCATGCCTTAAAAGGGATTTTTCTATAAGTGAGTATAGTATTTATGAATAAATCATTCAATGTTATCTCATGGTAGAATTGAAGAGTAGTTATTTCAATCATTATTATTATTCTAATAGTGATATAAAGATGGATTACTTAGGTAAACATAATTAAAAAATACATGTAGGAATTAAAATAAATTTTCCTTCATTCCAGATAAAGATTCCTTATGCAATATATATTTAGTAAATTTATAAATTTATTTAGTGTAGAAATGAATAACACTTAAAAAGTTAATTTGTAAGAGAAACAATGATTAAATCTAATGAAATGAATGTATATTTAGCTCAATTAAATGTTTACCCAACTATATAATTATATAAATATATGTGGTATAGTAATTATGAAGTCTAGTGCATGAATATAAGGTATAATGATGATAATAATCTTGAAAAAACTATTAAATATAGTTATAATGTAAAATCTCATGCGATCAAAACTATTAAAGTGGGTCCCATGAATGAAGTGGTGATATGTACCCTTATCATGAACTCTAGAACTATATATGTATTTTTTATATTTTTTATACACAATATTTTATATATGAAGAATTTTTTAGGGTTATAAAAACCCAAAATAAATTATTATATATTCAAATATTATTGAAAATAAATAATTGCTTGATGATTACATCTACAGTCCACAATTCCTCTCTAAAAAAATGTTTGTATGAATATGATTCTTGTAAATATTTTTTTATTAATATATTTGAATTTGATGTGACTTTTTGAATGGAACGGATTTCAATACATAGATCTCATTAAAATTTCTAGGTAACATAGACAAGATTTTAAATTATGAATGTACAAATTATTTTATACCAATGGAAGAATGAATATAAACTACATGTTAAAATTTCATCTATTATATGTGTCATATTACCTATTCGTGAAAGGTATGTATATCAATTTTTTTTAGAGAAACTAATTGTTAATGATTTAGCTATTTTTTATTATGAAAATTTATTTATAGATAAGTTTCCTAGTCTTCCACCAAATAATTAAGTTTAGTTTTCAATATAACATACACAAAGTTCTACATTTATCTCAAATACTCCTAAAAAAGTGTCCATAACTTAGTTTCAATATTTGATAAAAGAGCTCTGGGAGAATAATTATTAGGGTTTCATCTGGCCATTCATGTTTCCTGGGAGTGTACCAGTTATTTTGATTGGGTATAATGATTGGTTAATCCAACTTTTAATTAATTATTGAGAACAAAACCTGATCACTATCAACATAAAGTATCATCTACATCATATTGATGAATTTTTAGATCAACTTTTCATTCATCAATATAGTTCCATGATTGATCTTAATTCCATGTTTCATCCATCGAGCATCAATAATACAGATATTCCAAGGATAGAAATCCATATGAAGTATATATATTATGAGTTTATAGTTATTACATTTTGACTTATCAATGGTCCTACTATAATCACTGATCTAATTAACAGTTTCATTTTCAGATTACAACAATCAGTTTTATTATAGTCTTTATAGGTTATATTCTTATATATTCCAAGGTAAAAGAATGGAAATAATATCATTTGATGAATGTATTGAAGCTGTTGATATAGTAGAATAAGTTTTAAAATACTTGAAATTTCTAATTCTAACTACTAAATGTATCATTCATGGATCATGTGATCATAATAGAGGTGATATTAGAAAATCCTTCAAAGAAATAAATTATTGAACAATTTTTGAGACAAAATAAGGTGAAAAAAATTAAATTTTTCCTTTGGTTGCACTAATAATACCAACCATTTGGGAGAAATTTGTCATGATTATCGAACTTACATACCATAATGACATATAAGGGAGCCATGTTCTTATTAAGAGAAAAAATTAATGAACTTTTCAACGAATTGAAATGAACAATGGTCAGTTCACCTTTACTCAGACTACCATATACTGGAGATGAGTTTTTGTTATATAGTAATTAATTTTAGAATCAAATAGGATGAATCCTCGTTCATAATTATATGGTGATTAATTTAACCTCATGAATATTAAAAATTCATTTCAAAAAAATACTTAGCACCTAATTTGGAGTTGAAATTATTATTTATTCATTGAAAATGTTTAGGAATTATTATTATGGTAGACAATGTGATATATATATTGATCATAAATTCAATATATTCGCCCAATGTGGTTTGAATAAGCTCAAAAGGAGATGGTTTTATGTGAATAATCATTAAGAATATAGAATAAATTACCAAAATGGTAAAGAATACATGGTGGTTGATTCTCTCAATCAGAAAGAACGTTCTACTTTCTCCATGATGTGAATTGAAATAGACAAAAACATATGGATTTAAAAATGATATAATAATAAATCAAAAGTTATCATGAAAGATTCTACATTTTCTAGATTAATATCCAGCCATATATTCATGTGATAATTAATTAGGAATAGAAGAAAGATGTGAAGCTATGATAGAATGTATGGAATGTTTGGTAGTTTCTCCATGATAGTGGTGGGATGATCATCTTCGTGAATCAATATGTGTCTCGTCAATTCTATAATTGAAAAATAATATATTGGATTGTATATAAGTTCATCATTCTCTATTAATCCATGATTTTTGAAGATTTATAGAGATGTAAAATAAAATTTATAGTGATCCAACATGGTGATATATATATTGTACTATGTATCTTAGTTTATGGTATTCCAACAGTTTTTAGCTTAGATAAATAATTATAAATTGATGTTTGGATCATTTCTCAAAACAAAGTTGAAATGTGGAATCATAACCACTTATTAAACATAGAACTCCCGAGTATATATAAATGGAATAATTATATGTTGTTTTTAGTAGATATCCTTACAAAATCATCACTTTAATTACTATCATTGAAAAGTAATCTCCTGATTTTCATTCCAACTTATACATTAAGGAAGTGGTGAGGTAAAATGAATAACCTATCTCAATCATATATAATGGATATATGTGGATTTCCTCAAATAAATAGAGAATTGTTTTTCAGGATTTGATTGTAGAGTTGATATTTAGCACTTTATATTGTCATCATACAAATAACTAGTTAGAAATTACCATTAAAATCCTATAAGATATTAATAGATATTTCTATGTGTATTTCGATGGAGGATGAGATAAACACCATCAACTAATAGAAATTTCATTAAATAATAACTTTAATAAAGGTAATAATATTTTTAGTTTTGAAACACTCAATAGAAATAAGTTAATTACCCCAATATTCTAGGATAATGCTAAAGAATAAAAAATATTGGGACATTATGTGGGTGATGAAAAGGTAGTGAATGTTAGAACCATTTAGAAAATAGTAGGGAATGTCATAATCAAAAAAAAATTATTGAGAAAATAAATAGAGATATTTGGAGTTCAAATTTAATGATTAAATTTTCTAATGGATATCTTCTAATAATAATTTTATATGATTTAGAATGATGGTAAAGATAATCCCATTCTATATATCTCCCATTGAGATTGATGATTATACAAGGATGGTATCTTAGTGATGATAAAATCATTAGAATATCTCATATGTTCATTATGTGTTCTATGTATCTATTTTGTGAAAGTACAAACTACAACCCCCAAATGTACTTAAATTAATTTTCATACTATTAGAGAACGAACATTCTTATTAGAACCAATTGGTAGAAATCATGAATTATATAGATAATATGATAGAGAAAAAAAGAATTGTCACCATGTTAGGATTCATTGAATGTATAAAAATTCAAGTAATCAATCAATGAACCTGATTTTGTGATGAGGGAGAGGCCTCATCAAATTATTTTACCTGGTTCATAGAATTTCTAGGGAGAAATTTCGGGTAAAACATAACATAATTAGATTTTACAATATATTTCTCTTTAATAAACAAATGTTTTTGTTATATAATGAAGAATGAAACCCTAAAATAATGTGCAAAATGGTTATAATTTTTTAAATTAATCCCATTATATTTTATTTAAAATAAAAATAATATTTTGAAAGAATTACTATTTCACTAAAGAAATATTATTGATCATTAATAAATGTTTTGAAATATTTCATTTATGAGAATTTTTTTCTTCAATAGTTATTTATTTTATAAAAAATTAGAGTATTAAAATTATGAAATATTAATGCTTAAACGTGCATAAAATTAATTTTGTTGTTTTTAATTAGATAGAAATGAAAAAAATTCATCCAATGGTAAAAAGAGATGATTTTATTAAAAAATATTTTTATTTGAGAAATGTATTTCTATATTAATAATTTAAATTTAACAAAATTAAATATTTTTTTACATAAACCTGTACATAATATAATCGATAAATTATTTTAATGAAAATATTTAAAAATAAAAAATTGAAAATAAATTTAGTTATATCCTTAAAAAATATATTTATAAAAACGTAATTTATTGTTTTTTATATATGTATTCTAAAAATAATTTATTCCACTAATAGAAAGAAAATATAGAAAAATTAATTCCTTATAAGGATCCATCATGAAAAATTTTAATAAAAATTTCTATTTAATTTTTTCATTAAGAAAAAAAATATGTTAATACATTATCGCAATGTTAAGGGATAAAAGGATTAACAAGTGGTGAAACTTAGAGATAAGTCATAAAATGACTCTAAAACATGGATAAATGTGATTAGATTAAGGGATTTTAATCCACCATATTATTTTTTATAACATTTTTCTTCCATGGTTCCACATTCACATGAATATGACTTTATAATAATTTTATGTATAAATTATTTACACGAGTTTCACCCACTTCACTTATAAAAGTTCACATCCTCGATTCACCTATTATCCCCCATTTAACACAATATTTTTTCCAACGCAGAAAATATTAGGTTTTTTCCATCCCTCTTGACATTTTAAATATTTTTTGTACCCAAAAACATTCTTTGATGGTTTATAGTTTATGAAAAACAATGTATTCCAAAATATATGTAATTCCCTTTATTTAACAAGGCCTATATCTCATATATCTGAAACTTTGGTACATATGACTTTTGGGCCACCATAAAACATCATGAAATAGGTCCCTCGTGCCACCTTACTCCTTTATTCCACATGGAAATTCATACATGATGTCGTCATGGTTAGACCACATAGGAGAAGGTTGTATAAGAGGAATCATATTAATTAGTAGCCACATGAGAAGAACTAATTGAATTGTGAGAGAAGAGAGGGTATGTAAACATCCAGAAATATGAGGCAATATATATCTCATCAGATGGAAAATATTTTTGCTAATACATGAAGGTGGGTAGTAATGTTATATCAATGAAGTGGATTTTGGGGAGGGCGGTTATAGTGTAATTAGGTTTTTTGGAATTTGGGTCATGTATTATGACTTGATCCTCTATACCTTCTAGTCACATCTGGGTTACAAATCAACAAATTAAATAGGTTTTTAATATTATAAATTAATTTAAAAAAAGTTGATGGGATTAAAACCAAGTTGACCACCACATATCCATTGAAAAATAATAGCGATGTAGGTGCGTATGTGTGGATTGCCACCACCATGAACTGATGTGATTCATTATCCCTTTATTCTATATATTGATGTCCATAATGATATATTTAATTAATATATATGATATTTATGAAAATTTTATTATTATTTTAGGTAAAATTATTATTTACCTTTATTTTTTATGTTTTTTTTCAAAATGAAAGCATGACTCGTGTGTATGTTTGAGCTACTATCTCTATGAAGTGATATAATTAAATTATCCCCGCCAAATAATATTAATAGTTATAATATTATATATAATGACTTAATATGATAATTATATATATTATTATGATTATGTATTTGATGAAATAATGACAAAACCCTAAGATCTGGAACCGTCAAAGCTAATCAAGCATAGTAAATAGAACAGTTAACACACAAATGTTGATTTCAATGAAAATTTATTAATAAATTGATAATAAGATTATATAAAACTATATTATATTTTAATATAACTATGAAAATGGAAATTTTATTTATTTATGAAAGACATTATTTTATTTTACAATAACTGAAGAGAACTAATGATGAGATTCAAAACCTGAGATAATATTTTATGTTGAAATTTATTTTCTTCGTGATTGATTACGCATAAATCCCAATTAGTGGAGGAATATTTTAAATATCTTAAAACACATAAATTTTATTTTATATAATTATTTATTAATTCTTTCTGTTTTCTTTTCATTATCCTCTCTTTGGTACACAAATAGATCAATTTGTTTAAGAAATGTCTATCTTTTTTCATTGTTTGTTGGTGAAATTTCTCTTCCGTATCCATATTAATTTATATTAATTCAGGAATTTTTTTTTCTATTATCTAATGATTATTTAAAAAAATATATAATATTTCAGTTTCTTTTCAATGTTTTCAAATTTATTTTTTATAATTTTTTATGAACACGTTATTTAAAACATTTTAAAAAAAGAGTTAAAAGAATATTTACTTTATTATTTCCAACATGAATGGGAATAGACACTATCTTGAAGGTTCCTTTTATTCGATATTTATTAATAGGATTCAATTTTTATATTCTAATAAAATATCCCTCTTAATAATCTATGAATTATTAATTAATATTTTCTCAAATGAAAATTATATTTTTCTTATGTTTTCAATGAACTGTATCAATAATATTTTAAATATATTTCCCAACTTTTTCGACATTAACTAGTGTTTCGTTTACTTCACATATGATATATTTTAATGATATCAATGACGTAATTAATCTGGGTATCTTTTGATTAAGGGATGTATAATTCTTTATGAATTACATTTCATTTATGTGGGTAATTATATGTTGAATTGATGAATGTTCATATGATATCATGATTCAAAGATGTATGTCTTTCAAAATTTTAAAGGATTTTATATTAAATCCCTCTAATGCATTGGGTAATGATTAATATATCAGGATATAATCTTATGATGTTGGTAAGTGACCCAATTCCTGGGATGAAATTATATTTTGGTGTAAACCTAATACTTAATGTGACATTATAGACTATGTGATTTATGTATTGTTAGTAATCCTTTAATAATGAAATAATTTTATATTATTATAGTTTTGTTTTAATTCAATGGAAAAGTTCTTCTGCACATGACATTTTCCCATTTCGCATTATTGAGTAATTATTATTCATTTCTCATAGGAATCACATATTTTGAAATGATAAGAATATATGAAATGACACCGGATTTTTGATCTATGAATTATTTATTATAAGAATCACCATTATTTATCAGACTATCAAAAATATATTCTTGTCTGAAGCATTCATATAGCCATTTATTGATATCTCCCTTTATTTTGAATATTCTACATCGAAGATCGCCTTCATTTTGTACATAATTTTACAAGGTTATGAAAAATGTTTCTTTTATTTTTATAAGAAACATGCTATGAGATAAGAAATTTGTGGGATATGTTGAAGATCATTTGTAAACTAATTTGATTGAGTTTTTAGACTCAAAAGTCACTAAAGTGTTATGGTATGAGGTAAAAATATATTTTTAACAATCTAATTTTTATAAAAATATAATGTAATATTTATTTATTTTATTCTTGGGTAACAAACACATAGGTAGTGAAATAGTAGGCATTGGTTGGGTTTTCCTACGAACAAGTAAAATTTAATATTTGAAAAATGTTATCACTCCATTGAAAAGTGAGGTATTATTCGTATTTATTACCATTATTTACCCATAAAGTAGATAATATGTGAAGAGTATATATATGATTTTAGATATCTAAAAAAATTATTCATATCTCTTTTGTGTATGATTTTTTATTATTTTTTAACACTATTAAACATTATCTATAGTTTCACAGAATAATTATAAACAATATATTTTTTTAATTTTATAAATAAGTTTTTCAAAAAATTAAAATGTACAAAACCCCTATAAACCATTCTTTTTATCTTCTCTAGGAAACAAAATTTTTATCAAATCTATTTAATTTGGATATAGAATTTTTAATATTTCATTAATTCTAAATTGAATATCTTACACTGATTAGTCTGAGGAAAATAATTCTTATGAGATGGCAATGATAAATTATAATGAGATGTTTTTACATCGAAATAAAACATTCTGAAGAAAATATTTGTATATATTTATAAGATAAAAATAACTCATACTTGAATTAATTAACTTTTGATCAATATATGATAATGGTGAGATCGTACAAGATACCTATATTTGAAACATATGCAATTACTAGTAATGATTTGGTTATATATGTTTTAAAATATAAAGTTATGAATGTATTTTACTATAATATATTTGGATGTGTGTATATAGATATCTCACCTAATAAGGATACACATTAATCAAGGAGGATTCTAAAAGTCAATAATTATATATATAACAATAATAAATGAAAAAATATGAGAATTATATAAGAACAAAACATAGATTTCATGATAATAGAAGATAAATTTTTAAACCAGTTGTTGTGTGATTTTTTAACCATTATCAATAGGTTTAATGGACTTGGTGATGGTTTAGAAAAAAATATATATATGCTTACTGATAATGTAAGATCACTACCCATTAATTATCAGGTGAATAGAGTTATCACAAATGAGAGTTGTAATTTTAGTTGATATTATTTTCATCGACCAATGGAAAATTTGACAATGTATTAACTCAATGAAAAAACGTATTTAATGAATAAGTTATAAAAAATAAATAAAAATATATAATATTAAATATATATTATTTATATAATACATATAAATTTAAGTAAAAGTAAAGTGATATGGATTATCAGTTTTGGGAAAATATTTTCACAACTGTTTGAATAAGGGAGGATGCAATGGGTTTTTAAAAAATAAATAAATAAAATGTAATTATTCTAAATATAATAATGTTCCTACACTAACCTGTTATTTGTATATAAAAATATGACACAATAGTTCATACTATCCCAAAATCAAAATTTCTAATAGTTATTTGGAGAAAATGGGAAAATATCCATAACCATTGATTTGAGGTTAATCACACCCTAGTGTTATTACTCAATAAGTGAGGAATCTAGAAGTGAATAATATATTGAAAAGGTTACTCTAATTAATATGTTTAAAAAGATAAACAAATAAACTTTTACTCAATATTCGAGGCCTATTGATGATAGTTATTATAATATTTAGAATGATAAATCTTATTCATGTTCATGAAGTATTTTACATACTAAAATTTTTTATATAAAACAATTGTATGAAGTATATAAAAAACATAGAGATTATTTTTAAAATTTTGAAACTCTAAATAATTACGATTTAAGAATAGTAAATTGTTTAAATAAAACATGAATCCTAACGAATAGAATATACATCTGAAATTTTCAATCTCTAGTAGTGAGGAAGATACAAAAGTTCATTATTCTAATATATTATAAATGATTTAGGATAATGATTAAATTAATAATTTATTAAATAAAAATAACAATGTTGAAAAATATATATTTAAACATTTATCAAATACTGATTTATGCTCAAATGTAAATTCTTTTTGTGGTTGTTAATTAAAAAAAAATAAAATTGGAAGCATAAAATTGAAGTTCAATTATTTATAAAAGATTAATATATATTTACCCTATGAATTTATAGCCTAAATAAATTTATAACATTTCAAAAAATTTATAAAAATAGAAATTGATTTGGATATGATAGTCATAAATCATGAAAGAACAAATATTTCGTTATTAACTGGTAAAAATAAAATGTTTCTACTATATCATGTATTTAGTATATAATTCATTGGAATTATTCAAATAAAGGTGCCATCATATTCTTTTTTTATTTGAACATACAAAAACAATTATCCCAAAAAAATTATTTTTTAAACGTCACATAAATTGATGTAATGTGTTTTTTATTACTAATTTATTAGTTATTAATCCAATTAGATATAATTTTTACTTTTTGTCAATATTAACTTTTAAAATATTTATTATAAGAAATTTTCATCTAATTATAAATTATCAATGGTACATGTACAATGGGTAATCTATATTAATAAGAGATAAAATTTATAACTTTTTAATCAATTAAATCACACGATAGAGGATTGTTCACTTTTAAAGAAAATTCTATAAGAGATATTAAAGGTTACAGTGAAATTTATTTAAAAACTATTATAATATCAAAATTAAAGTATGTATATTTAATAAAAATTTTAATTAAAATTTGTATAATTTTTTTGATTTAATGAATGTAGTGTTCGAAAATGAAAAATATTTAATTTCAAATAATGAATAAACATTATTAAATTAAAATATAAATGATATCATATACTCTATTATTTTATGAAAATATACTCAGGAAAAGTTTCAATGTTTAAATATTATAGAATCATATGAAATTTTATAGAATAGAATTATAGAATATGTTAATATTGAATCATTACATTAATTTTCAAAATATAGATATGTACAAGATTTTCAAAAATTGAATTTAATTAAATAAAAAAGTTGATTCTTTTTAAATTGTGGGAAACATAATGAATTTACTAAATCTTTTAATAATTTCAGAATTTTAAGGCACCTTTAATTATTGTACATCGTCCTATATGATTCTAAAAAATATACTAGTTTAAGATTAAAATTTTATGTGTTTGTAATTGTTCAAGTATAAAATATATTTTATAGGTTGGTTACATAATTCATAAAAGTGAAACATTTAATTTCCTTTATACCTTTTTGGAATAAATTTTTTAATAATAAATTTTATATGATAATCACTATAAAAAGTGATATAGGTGGTGTATTTTATATTCATGATTTTAAACAATTCTATTACTATATTGGTTACCAATTTTTCTTCTTATCCCATTGGAAAAATATAAAAAATTTCTATTAGAAAGGAATAATATATCCATTCATGAATTCATTACACCGTGCTTAAGGAAATTATTGTGCATAAATATTTTTGGGTTGAAACAGAAAATATTTACTATCATATTTTATATTTTTTTAACTTGACCAATCATGAAAAAAATCCCCATTAAAATTTAATAGAGTAATGAAACCAATATTTGCATATCATATGCTTTTAGTTGTATATGATTCCTCTAAAATACAAAAGTTAATATATATATAGGTAGGATTTTAAATTTTATTCAAATATCTTTTCTTGATATCCTTATTATAATATGGTTTGTAGATATTTTAATAAAACAATTAGTGGTTATAGAATCTATTTATATAATGTTTTATAAAAAAACTGATAACAAATTAGGATAACTATAATGATAAATTTAGAGAAATTATAATTGATTAAAATTAACATCAAGATAATTAATATAGTGAATCATTTGTGGGGGGAGCCAAACCATTCTAATGATCCTTTAAACATAATGTGTTTAAGAAACAATCCTCTAAGAAAATTATTGGAAATGTTAATATGGAGCATGATCTAGAAATATTGTTGTTATTTTTTTTTTAAATTTGGATTTTTCAATATTCTTTGTACCTATTTATTTGGTTGAATGACTAAAATCTTTAAATAGTGAAAATTTTATACATGATTATAATAATACAATTAAAATTAATAACGTTTCAAATCTAGTGTAGTTTAATAAATTCAAACATATTATAAAGACTAGGACATTATGAAATAAAATTGATCATTCTAGTAATATGATTATACATATGTCTTTTATGTTTTCAAAAGATATTTAAAAAAAGGATTTTTCACGACCTATCACACATAGTCCCATCTAGATTTTGATTATATGAGTTTGGAATAGCAAGACTGCCGATAATAGTTCAGGGGTTAGAGACAGGAAAAGAATAACCATATTATACACAATTAAGGCCTTATATTGTGGAACTTTTATTCATGAACACATTTAAAAATACCCACACAATGTTAAAAGGTAAATTCAACTAATACCACATCATGTATACATGAAAAGTTCCATACATGGATTCTAATAATAATACAATAATTCCAAAATGGCCAAACACAATCCCACCAGAACAATAATGGAAGTCCAAACCTATATGAAAATGGGACTATAGTCAGATGAAACACCCATTATAAACGATTCTCATTATAGAATATCTATTCTTTTTATTCTCTTATTCTACCAAGTACCCCATCGAATAGATTATTTTCTATATAAGACATCACATGTGTGGGATGATCCCACGCATGTTTGATTATAACAATACCCTGTATGAAAAAATGAACTCAAAAAACATAGAGCATCAATACAATTGTGGGATCATCAGAATTTCATGTCAATAAAAATATTAGAAATTTGATAATAATAAATCAATATACTCGTGAAGGACTCTATGTATTTGGTTATGTTCATAACATTAAATGTAACTTAGTATTCTTATTAAGAATACAGTATAATGATAATATAAAATAACATAACCCAACATAATGGAAAAACTATTGGTTCTCATTTGAGTGGTTGATATCATCATGTATCATCCAGAAAATTATGTGTTGGAATTTAGAAATGAGCGATTAAAAAATATGGGATCACACCCAAGTAAATGGTGGACATCAAAAAACCCTAACTATATTAAACTCATATGTTGGGGATAAATTCCCATGTATTTTGGTCATAAAAATCATACAACCCCTCTTAGGGTAGAATATACAATTGGGGATCCCACTTTAGTCCTTACGAGGGGTTCCTAAAACACTTTCTAAAACAAATCCCAATGATAAGATCACATGATATTATTAATAAACAAAACCACATTCTACCCAAATGGGAGAAAAATTTTGGTAATTCCACATAAGAAACCTACCCATTATTGATGAGAAAAATTGCCTCAGGATTCTTTGAGAAATGTTCATGTAGTGTACTAGGAGTTCACATCATTTGTTTACTTCTTTGGGGCCACCCTTGTTCACAACCATTATTCTGTAATTCGAGTCATTCCTTCAAACATTGTAATGTCTATATCCATTTAATGTATCACACTAAAGAAATGTTCCATGACCATGTACACTTATCATAGCTATATACCTATCCATGTATGTCCCCATATACCCCTAGTGTACTCACTAACTCACCAAATATTGGGTTTACACCATGTGCCATGTGTCACATGCCAAGTAGTATTTTATTTGATGAGTAAACCCAATCACGACTAGATGGGACCACACATTTTATGTTTTTTTAAATATATACCATATAGTTAGGGATTTCCAATAAATTCGGTATGGTTCCACAAGTAAATCCCATGTCTATTTGGTTTTCTACTCTGCCACCTAATCCACCAATAACAAATGATATATGGTTTTTTTAGACATACCGTCAAGTTTTTAAATATTGAAGCCACCCAATATTCATATAAAACATCCATCATCACACCATTCCACCATCACTCTCCAAACACGGTAATGGAAAATGCCGATCTAATCCCAATTCACCTTTGATAATCCATTGTTTTGATTAGAAACATAATAAATTCCATCAATCTTTAACCCTGAACTATGGTATCAATCCATTTTTCTCTACAATAGTTTCACAGTGTTTGATTACAAGGTATATGACTTGCCCCTAGATTAATTTTATACCAGTGATGAACACGTGAAGAATGTGGGAATAAATTCACAATACAAAAATGTAATGAATGAACCCATTCCATTGTTTTTATTTTCATCATTAATTTCTTATTAGAATTATGAATGAATTATATGGATGTGAATGACATAATTTATCTCTCCTAGGGTGACCCTCATGAAAACAACTTAGCACCAACTAAGATTGTATTTAAACTAGGGTAAAACCAAAATTCTAGTTTTATTGGTGGTTTCAATTTTCAAATTTGATACTCTATTAGGGTTTTATTACAGTATTTATGAAAAAATTTGGTGTTCAATATATAATTTATTTAATTATTTTTATATCAAAATTTAGGCTGACAAGTCAAAAGATTCTCTTATTATATCGTTTCCTGGAACTAGAGATATTTAATAATATATTTCACATTCATATAATTTATAAAATATCCTAAATTCTCCACAACACCTTAGTTATATTAATTTCAAAATAAAAAAATCCAACTGAAAATGGTTAGGCTTCTCAGCTCACATATGGTTCTCCCACTCCCAGGTGATCTCCTATAGATTCGCATGGTCCTGATAGACTTGCACCAAGGGAATCACACTTCTATAGATGAAATTATTCTAATAATCATTTATATCTGTAATGTACTCTAAAAAGGTATCCCTATCCTCAATGTACATCCCACAAATATCGATAACGTGTGATTGGCCATGAACATACCTCCTAATATGGGACACATATAAGACATTGTGTACATGGTATATGTATGGTTGTATAACCAAGTGGTATGACAAATATATAACCTGAAATAGTATCTATAAAGGTCTAGTGAATTATGTTGATAACATGCCTCCCCAACAAAAAATTCATATTCCATGTTGTGATGAATCATTCAAGAATACATGGTCTCCCTAATTTAAACCAAAATCCCTCCTTTATTGGTCTATAAAATAATTTTGATCGATCTATCCCATCTTCATCCATTCCCAAATGATCGCCACATTCCTTATAATTATTATCATAAATTTTTGACTGATGAGTTTTGGCTGACATGAATCAGTGTAAAATACTGGTGACCTATAGAGTCTCATAAAAAAAGTGTCAAATGTTTCCATGCCAATGGTGGATGGTATCTGTTTTTTTTTAAAATATACCAAGGGAAGTTGATCTTCCTATCGTTGGATAAAGTCCAAAATGATATCTTGGATCATTTCCTCTATAACATGGATAGTTTTATCATTCTGAACATCAGTGTAGGGGTGTAATGTCAAGTTCAAACATAACATCCCCACAAATTTATTATAAAATACTTTCCATAATCATGATTTTAAGTTATCTTCATAGAATGAAATGATATTTGATGAAATACCATGATATCAGATATTCTTATTAACATAAACGAATATCAATATATCCTTTAAACTCTGATATCAGACTATAGTGAACTGTGATGACTTTTAGAGTTGATCTATACTCACATAGATGGAATTAGGTCCTATAAAAGACCATCTTCACCTTATCATGATTTAAATATATATAACATCTCACTTACACTATGAAACATTTAGGGGATGATATAAACCATCTAGAATCTAGTGCTCAACCATCACTTTCTGAAATGTGAGGTTTCATGATAGAATAACTATAACAAACTTATTCATCACTTCCCATTAGAACTGACAATAATGTTAAAAATATATATTTTCCATGCTATGATACTACCAAATGGGATGTGTAAAACTCCTTAATAAACTCCTCAAAAACATCACTAGTACCATCATCTATCTGTATAAGAATATGTTTTTCTCCCTACCTTCATAGAATAAATTAGGATGACATATAGTGTAATGAGGATAACATCTCTTGTGACTCACTGAGTAATTAAGAACAATATCTACTTTTAATATAATATTCTACCAAGTCCCCCTTCCTAGGAGTATAAACTATATATCATGGTCATAATTATGGAGAAATTCATGCCGTATAATTTTCTTGAAGTTAATATATTTCTATAAGAAGATATAATTGAGACTCATCTAGTATGAATTGATGATGAACCACTCACCCATAAAGTAGTGTCTCTCTAAATTTATGTTGAAGAACTCAACTTTTAATAAAATATATTGGGACACATAGTTACTCACATTTGTTCTCAACTATCGATACCCATAGGAAATCAACACCTATATCAACATCAGTACAAAACAAAGTCTCCTTGTGGTGGGATCGCAAAAAAAAACATGACACCCTCCCTAGGTAGTCTTATGATGGGAGATCTCATTATCCTATGCCTTAACTCTTAAAAATCATACAAGAACATTTCCACCTTCATGAAAGTATCATCCTTCCTATTTCAAGAAATAAATATTTTCAATATCTTAGAGAAATTTTGAAAAAATATCCAATGGTATCTATCCAACCAATGGAAGAATCACAACTATATCACACTCAAGGTGAAATCTAATATGAAACTTCCTCAACCTTCTCTGGGTCCACTACTACACCCTCTAATGAGATAAATTATTCTAGAATGTGGACCTCTCAAATTCAAAAATTAAATTCCAAAATGCTTCTATAATTGTGGTGCTCTTGAAGTATGTCCTCAACCATCCTAATGTATCTCGCATTACTCTCATCTAATGTTAAGAACACAAGAATGTCACAAATAATTACCACCCATAGCTGATCCAATAAATAATGAAAGATCTATTCCATGTGACCTATGAAGATTGATAGATCACTATCAACTTTAAAAAAATCTCTATGTAATAATAGGGATAATAAAAATGTCATTCTTTTTTCTTCAATATAACCAAATCTCAAACTCAGGGTAAGAGATAAACTGATCTCAGTTCAATATTTGAGAACCATATTTCCCCTTTAAACCAATTAAATAAGTATTAATCCTTGATATTTTTTTTATTATTCCTTTTTTTCACATAATTAATTTTCAATAATCTATTCACAACCTCATGTTCTCATTTAATTTATTGTCGAACAACATGAGGCTGGGTAGGGTGACACATTGGGTCTGATGAGCCAGTCCTTTATAATTCCTCTAATTACACCTTATACTCATGATGATCTATAAGAGATATATGATATGTTATAATAGATATTAGGGTACTACATAGGGACAGTTATATATATAATTATATCTCTTTGTGGTTACATAATCCTGAAACATTCTAGATAAACTCATTATCATACTTTTCCACTATTTTAAGAAGATGAAATCTCATAGAATTAATTTATAAAAAGATTGTATTTGACAACTAGTGATTATTCATATATAACCTCCTATGAATGAGCACATCTAACTCTTCCTAGGTTCCATTCTATCATGTGAATGAAAAAGTAATCCCATCTACATGGACACACATCAATCTCCACATGAGATAGTAAATCTATTGATGAACTTTGTATAGACTAACCAGACCTCGTATGAAGGAATAAGGCGATATAGCATCAAAAAGTGATCCCAATGAATGATCTATTCACAATGAGTAATGAAATACTACTAGAAAAAATGTGTGATCAATTCCTCCCCTCCCTTTGGAGTCTCCAAATGTAAGGATTGATACAAAAGGATCAATTGTAAGTTATAGGTATCAAACTAGGGATGTAGCAAGAAAATAGCTGATCATCTATGTGTTTATTAGTAATAAAAATATTGTATAAAATATAAAAAAACGTTCCACTAATTATACCTATAGCATATAGGACTTTTGACACTCTCTTATAGATGTCTTGACCCTTGACCACTAGCTACATCTGACTAGTGGGGAGAAAATCGATTGGTGGTGGTAATAGGTCAAATGGTCTTACACATACATATACACTCCCTACTCATATTCCATATCTTTCACCCTCTAGACCTCCATATTCTAGATTTTTTCACTACCGGGGTTGTCCATCCACTATCTTTACGGAATCTAAACGGAGGTTCATACAATCCCCTGAGTGATGTCCCAAGCTGTCATAGGAGTAGAATTGTGTATCCCTAGGCTATATAGATCCATATTAATAGTGTTTAACCATTGAACCGTTATCTTGAGATTTCATCTAGAAACATCTCACACATCCTGATAAATTTTCCTCCCATTTTAAACCCACTTCAAATTTTTCAGCATATGTTTTCCCTCAACTGGAACCTAATATTATTGTTTTCTCATACAGAAAGCTATATACTACTAAAGATTTCTATGGTTCCACATAATATGATTGAAATTAATGAGGTATCATATTGACTGAATATATCTATATAGGAATCACTCATAGTTTTGTTCCTATAATAATATATCTCAATTCATATCAATATAGTATAACAAGAGGATAATATTCCTTGATGAATACTTAGTTAAAGTCATTCTACTTATATAAATCTATTGAATCACATTGATGTGCACTATGAAAAACATATATGGAAAAAACAACTAAAAAACATCCCAAAAAACCCATCTATGAAATATTAATCTCATCATACAACAAATTCAATAATCACCACCTTCATCCTATTGATCCATGCATAATTATCATTTCATTCGAAACTGTCTTGTCTGTAGGTGTCTCAACAAGGAGAAAGAATCATAATACTACCTAAAACTAGTTCTCTTAATCCTAGGGGTCTAGTTCACCCCTATACATAAGGGATAACAATCACTAAAAACATGGAAGTGATCTCGCCCAGAGTTCCTCATCCCCCAATACTATTAACACAATCATCTGATTTATGTGTATGTATATAGATAGGAAGTAAATAGATTTATGGCTTCATATCATAGAAGGTTTTGAGTGTAGTTTTTGAAGCAGTTGAGGGGAGATATATTAAAACATATTTTAATATTTATAGATTGTGAATTCCCTCATAGAATATCTTACATGTTTAATTTATGAAAAATTTATTTAGATTTGAAAAAAATGATTACGTCATTTAAGGATCCTTTATTCATTGATGATAATGATCCACTATAAAATCCTTTTTAGATTTTCTATATTTCTCTCTAAGAATCAAAGGATATAATCCCTCTAGTCATGTTCCACACATAATCCCCTGAAATTCTAGCAATGTTAATTGTTTTCTTGGTGCTAATGCATTGATTTGGATGTCTTGAATTATTCATGACTTTCCATCCTTTGATATTGTAGGATTATCTGCTATGTTTCTTATTCATGATAGGAATAGAGAAGTAGGAGGTGAGAGAGAATTTAATTGTATTCAATGATTCTAATGTTTTGATTTTTATATTCCTTACACAGGTGACATAACTGCATATTTATTGAACTAGGGTTTAGGTTATAATTGTAGTTACATTCATGTTATTCCTAAAATAATATTATAATATTAAATAAACCCCATTCCAAATAATAATAATAATGTTTCTATTTTTTGGTGTGTACCAACTTGTGTAATGTAAAATATTATTCATCCTTCTTGTTAATGGATATTTATCATCAAACATGGTATCTATCCCTTTGAAATCCTCTAGTGATTATTGAACTCTTAAATAAATATGTAATTTAAATTTTTCATTCATTAATAATTCTTTTTTATCGATAAAACTAAAAATGAAATTATACCATTGTCTTGAGAATAATATTATTTAAATTAATTATATTTAAATAAATTTTAATAAATACCATCAGAGACACATATTGTGTGACCCATTGGGATTATTTCAAGTAGGAAATTGGATGGGTTTTAAAATATCCAAGGATACAATCTAGAAATAGTCCATGGAATCGAAGAAAATGAAAATAATGAGACAATGATTGAAAAACCATTAAATACTGAATATGTAATATATTCAATTTACTACAATATCTCCATATGTAGTTTGTAGATTTGTGTCCACAATTTATATACTAGATAAATCATCCAATGAAAATATTAAAAAACACTGATAAACCAAAACCATGGAAATTAATGTGATGGTTTTATTCTTATAAAAGGGATCAAATATAAACTTCTATAAATATTGAAGGGATAAATACTTCCTCAATTAATCTATTAATGAAATTTAAATCCTGACAGACCCAACATAGCATAAATCTCTTTGAATATATGGCATCATGATTTTCATCATACAAACTAACTGAGAAATCCATGACATGAATTAATGATAATAATTATGTCCGGACCATTATACCTTCTTATTGATAGAAATATCTATTGATACCAATAAATAATAAATTCCTACAGGAAAATCTATTATCATAATATCCCATAATGAAAATTACTTAGTTTTACCTTCTTAAGAAGAAGCCACATCTTTCTATGAGTACTCTCATGTGAAATTCTATATAATATGTAGCCCATAAATTACAAATATCCAACCATAAAATTATTTTCAGAAATATCATCGTAATACTATAATGTTATCATAATTGTGGGGAACTACTACAACCATATCAATGTGGCATATACTCTGGGACATTATTACTAAGAGTCATGAACAATAAACAGAAATATATAGTAAGATGATTTATTAAAATTAATTACATTCAATATACATGTAATCATAGTTGAAATTGTTAATCCTAGTACACCAACTTTGAAAAACTCCCACTTAAACTAAAGAGAACTACATATGACATTCAGTCCACTAATTCTCAATTGACAATCTTATTTCTAACAAGTGAAGGTTTTATTCAAGGGGTCCCCCATGTTTTATATATAACCCACATTTTTAGGCTTTTATGGTGACTTCCTTTCATATATGAGCATGAATTAGAAATTTCAAAGCTATTGGTGATTTATATTCACCTAGAATAAGATCTAAGATAAGATTGAGCATATCTAAAATGGGTTGATGATGCCGTTGTATTATTCTTAGATTTATCAATTGTTTATGAGGGAGGTGGCTTCTCCTAAGAATAATATTTTTATGAACATGATAATTTGTATTCAAAATGATTAAATTTATTGAATTTTTTTTAAATCATGGTTTTATTTAATTGATATTATCATTTGATTATGGATTTATAAATCATGGGGGCTATATGATTTTATGTAAAAATAATAATTTTTATAGTTTTATATTGGTGATTTTAAAATTATGGTTGATTTTATTCAATTAAAGAATATGTTTAAATTATTCAAAAGAAAAAAATGAATTTTATTGAAATATATTGACGTGGTTTGGGAATAATGATTGGTAATGTGTTCAATGGGATGGATAGTGGTCGTAAAGAACCACGACTAATGGGATGATGTATGGACATGAATATCCACATTAAATGGTAGAAAAAAAAGATATTTGTGTGTTTTTGTGTATTGTATATGTGTATGGACATGGAATGTTATATGAAAAATAAAAAATTTAAAATGTTTGAAAATAATTTTTGTTGTATTCCTTGATAAGTTGGTATGATATCTTGTTTATATTTACTAGGGACAAAATTATTTTTGGATTTTATATACATTTTTTATTGAGTTTATATTTTTATAAAATTTTTTGACATGTTTTATCCTAGTATAATTAGTTTTTATGCAATTAGGGAAACCCTACCTATTTTAATACTCATCCACTTATTTTTTGACAATGGTGCATTTTCAGATTTCATATATCATGACATAGGTAATGAAAAGGTATCCCATTTATTTTCTAGTTCTTATTGATGAAATGGTCTCGACATGTGGATTTGGAGATTATAGTTGATTCGGAGTTGTTCATTGTAGTTTTTGTGTCTCTAAGATTCTCATCCTTTTGTTCCATAGGTTATGTTATGTTGATTCCCCTTGGAATCTGATATTATCTTTTGTATAGAGTTTTTATTCTCATGAAATTTTATATTCATGCATCTTATATAATATTTTTTATGGTTATCTCAGAAATTTTTATTTTATCAATAAAGGTCAAATAATCCCATATATTCTTAATCACTTTACATTTAATGATATCCATTAGTGTCTTTAAGATTCCACATAAGACCATTAAAACAGACCCATCACATATCAAGATAATGAGGAGGGGTGGTATGTTACAACTAGTATCATTTTTTTGATCCTTGGGTATGATTTATGTTTAATCCTAGAGTTGGAAATTATATCGGTCGGCCCCAAAGGATTGTTTTAAATAGTAGGATATTCAGAACATGATATTTTGTGAATAAAAAGTTGTATCTAACCTATTAATTATTAATGTCAAATTACCATGTGTTTCTTGTACATGAGTGTTTTGAGACACTTCTTCGAGTTGTTTCTTAATCATCATGGGTTTAATATATTAGTGTTTTATGTTATGCATTAATTGTAATGAATTAAAAATATACTTTTTAAATTAATTTATTTTTCAATGATATATGATGTGGTTGGAAAATTATTTATTTATAATATACTTAAAATTGGTTTTCCTTTCAAAATCATGAATGTGATATTTGAAAAAATGATTTGAAAATTGTAATGAAGGAATTTTGAAAATGAATTGATGGAAGAATTTTGAAAATGGTTTCACTTGTTTATATGGATAAAGATTTTATGGAACATTTTGAAATGGAAGATTTTGTAATGGTTAAGTATGATGTTTCTAGTAAGTGGAATTAAGTGGAGTTTTTTGTTATAGAAAATAGAATCTGTTAAGTGGTGTAAAAACCAATAGGAATAGGATAATAATAATCTATTTCCAGCTAAGTCACATGTGAACAAATAATTGGTCCATAGTGTCTTCTTGGATATTATATTTCATGGATATTGAGAACAAAAATGATGAACTATGGAAAGTATATCATTTTGTCCAGTTCAAAAATAAAAATTAAAGATAATTCTTGAGCAAATTTTATCTATAAAAATAAAAATTTTGGTTAAATAAGATGAATTAAATAATTAATTTCATTTGGAAGAAAGGTAGATTTAAAAAAAATCGTAATGTAAATGATATAAGAAATTTCAAACCAATGGTGGTATTCAATAATTCATGGTAAATAATACCAAGGCATGACATGGGAGGACTTTGAATAACATTTCAATAAATGATTCTATACACAAAATTTTTGGTTTGTAAGAAATATATACTTCATTGGATTAATGAACGAGAACCTCATAATAATATATTGTATGCATAAATTTATGTATTTTTTCAACTTTACACAAGATGTTTCTATAAGTGATCCCTTGAAGGTACACATTTTTTTAATAGAGGTAATGCCCAGAGATTCATTTAATTATTATCCTGTTTTTTATATTAGATTATTGAGATATTTTCAATTGGGAAATGGGTGAAGAAAATGATAATCTAGAAATACAGATGGTGGTGGCATGTGAATACCTATAGAATCTTGTTGGCACTGTAATTATTTGAATTGGAGGGAGAGGTAAAATTATTTCCAAGGTGGTAGTACCACTCAGAATCAGACGGTGGGATTAGTGAATGATTCTCCAAAATCAAAGGAAAAACTGAATTATTTTCAATTTTGTTATCACAACAAAATAATGATATATTGTAAAACACCACCTTTATAAAATAATAAGTATGAGAATATGGGACATGTATATTGCTTTCAATGAATACCTTCAAGATCAGGTGCTAGGGACAGATATCATGCATCTCATGAAGCTCATGCATCAAATTATTTGATGGGAAGAGTGAAATAGAATCATTCTCATCACAAAATATATAATGGTATAGTTATTATAATAATATCATGACACCTCAACTAGTGAAATATCAATAGGGTAATAAATAGAAAAGGTCAGTGAGAAAGAAATTGTATGGATCTATGAAAGTGATCATTAGTATCAATCAGGACCTTCGATGATGATAGGTTTTGTTATTTTAAATTCATCATTGATTCTTGATCTGTTTGATATGGGTGTATCATATACATTTATTGCTTCTTGTGTTATTGTTTCTATGGGTTTACATGTTGAAATGATTCCTTCTATTATAAAACATCAAAATACCATTATCCATAGAGAATGTTGAGCCTTTATGTAATATCATGTTCTCTAACTACTGATGGCGTTGAATTGGTATGGGATTTCTTTGTGCTTGAGAATGATTTCTATTAAATAAAACTAGATCTGGATTTTATGACAGTTTTAAAAGATAATGTGGAATTTTATACCCAAATGGGTAGTTTCACAACTATTAATGGTGTCGAAAATCTGTTTAGGGTATATAACAATATGAAGGAAAGTAGAGAATTATTTTTGGAACTATAAGTCTGTAATATCTTTTATAAAAGAAAAATTTACCTATAAATCATTTCATGAAATTGTTAATCTTGGTTTTCCATCAATTTTGGATTGGTTTCCTATTATTTTTCATGATTATTTATTAGGGTTTTCACCTAGAATATGATTTTATTTTATGATTTATCTCTTCCTCAGGACCACTCATATCACATTCTCATATTATCATATAGAACGATTAGAATTAATGTAATTAATGGTTCTATTAAAAGATTTAAAAATTAAAGGGTTCATTTGGCATAGCACATCTCCATGGGAAGCACCATTTTTGTTTGTGAAATTGGCGGTTGGAACTCTTAGCCATTATATATTTTTTCATAAGCTTATCCATGTAATGATATAGAATCAATATCCTCTTCCAAGCATTGATGACCTTTTTGATCAATTTAGGAGAGGCTAATGGTTCTTTAAATTTATATTTTGTTCAGTTTATCATAAAATACGGCATCAGATGTATGATATTATGAAGTTTCCTTTCATAATAAAATATGGCCATTATGAAATCATTGTTATATGTTTTTTCTTACAAATTCATTGATTAAATTTATTACAGTGATGAATTATATATTTAAAAGAAATATAGATTCCTTTATTGTTGTGTTTTTTGAAGATATGGTAGTGTATTTGATGAAATATGTGGATCATGAGAAACACGTGGATTTAATATCAGGTATCTTGTAGAATCATTGGTTGTAATCCATGTTATCAAATTATGATATATTATTACATGTGGTACACCCCATTCACCATTTTATTAATGAAAAATGAGTTTTTGTAGAACTAGAAATGATATAATCTATTATCTCATTGAAAATACTAATGAAATTATTTGAGTTTCATTGTTTCCTTTTCAAAAAAAAGATTCTACTGATGTTTTCCATTGCAAATTTCTTGTTTGGAATCACTGATGACTTCGTTGAATAAGAAAGATGTTGCTTTTTAGTAGATTGGTTAGTGAATGAAATATTTTCAATAGTTGTTGTTTATAATTACATTATCGACTATCCTGATGTTTCCGAAATCTATATAGGTCCATGTAGTCTATTATGAGACATCCGAAATGGGGTTAGTATGTGTTCTCATGAAATGGAACCATGTTATTGCTTATAGTGCATGAAAAGTTTGGTTTTATGACAAGAACTACACAACACCTGATTTATAGTTAGTTTTTCCATTCCATTCAATGAATACTTACAATCAATGTCCTTTTTATCATAAAGTCACAGTTTTTATTGGCCATAAGATCATGAAAAAATATTTCTATCAAATCTATTTTAATATAAAGAATTTAAGATGGATGAATTATTTTTAAAAGTTTCACATTAACTTAATGTATACATAGGGTAAAGGTAACTGTATGGTGGATTATATTAGAATAAATAAAAATATCAACTAGACAATGAATATTTAGTTCCATGAAAGAAAATTTCAGTGATATCAATAATGCAACTTCATTATGAAGGATGAGGTAGGGTTTTAGCTTTTTTCATTTTATTTTTTTGTAGATTTTGTTGAGATTTTTAAATTGGCACAGACATTTGATTCTAAATTTGTTTATGTGTTTTCTAAACACAATGGTGTGAAGAATATTGGCAGATAGAATCATGAAAGAAGACAATTGTTCTAGTTTTTAGATCCAATGGTAGTACTTTTAGATTACTATAAAACACCCATAATTCATACCACCATTCAAAATAGGTTATTCATTCAGGTATTTAAAATATGTATAAATAGTGAAAAAATCATTTTTGGTGGGTTGGTAAAAATGGGAAGTGGAATATTATATTTTGAGATACCACACCAAGCAGTAGGTCAAGGAGGAACTGCAGTTATGAATGCTTATATGGCATTGTTTAAAAATTCTCATGTGTAAGTGGTAGAAAATAAACAGATATTTTATTAATATTTTTCCAATGATTTTTAGTAAACACAATTCAATATGTCTAATTTTGGATTGGATACCAATTTTGGATCACATTGGCCTTATTTCCGAAGCTCATATGGTAAAGGAATTGTACAAAATCCGTATTCAAGAATTTGTAAAGAGGCATAGGGTTCAATTCTCAAATGAATTTGATAGAATTTTTAGGCCAAATAATTTTAAATACATACAGCTATCCCTTGGGATGAAGTTTCATTATGAGCATTCATTATTACCATAAAATTTATGGAAAATTAGAGAGGATGATATAAAATTTGAATTATATTCTTAGTGGTTTTTTTATTATTTTTGTCAGATCTTAATACGATAAAATAACATTAGTGGATTATTATATAGAAAAAGTATCTATCCTTGGTATATATGACTCCTTTTTTAGAATTGATTGGTTATCCCTGTCATTAGGAAAAACATTTAGTGGAAAGGGGTGATACTTCACTTGTTGGACCAAGTCCTACACAATACATAGTAGAAAAGATTCAAATGATTATAAAAAGGATAGATACAGGGTATAGATATCAGAAATCATATGATGATCATCAATAATGGTCATTTTTGTTCAAGGAGAGTGATCAAGTGTTCTTGATAATTTATCTGAGGCTTTGGAATCCTTATTTTTGGAATCACGGAATGTTATATCCTCGATAAATTGTCCCTTTTGAGATTATTGATTGGGTTGGGGAGGTGGATTATAATATGGATTATCCACTAAGGATCAGTTTAGTGAAAAATGTTTTCATGTGTATAAATTGAAGAAGTGGAACCTTAACTTGACTATTGGATTCAATGGGATAACATTAATCTATGGACATATGGTACATTATTTCATTTGCTGGTATGGATTTTAATTATGACGGATAATTTATTATGTGGTAAAATCATTAGTCTACTGTGAATTTTATGGAAACATGGTCAGGTTCAAGATAAAATGTGGGTGTGTAAAAAATGAAATATTGTATAAATGTCCGGAATTATCACAACAATGTGAGAGTCTTCCACTATCCATGGATAAAATGTCCAATGGTGGGTATAATGAAGCACCAACAATTTTAGGATTGATATGTGATTCCCTTTGATGAATGAGAAATATTGAGGAGTTTCAATGCCATTGGAGATATATATATTCACTATGAACAAGATCTAATGTCAAATCTATAAGATCAAGGATATGATTTTGAGGGTTTTTCTGTTCTTTTTTTTCAGAAATATTTTTGTGGAAGGTGGCTTCATTCATGAAGACACTTGTATATAATATTATGTCTTAGTTTCAAATTTATCAAATTTATTTACATTTTTGTGAAAATCATAGTGTGAATTAATGGGAAATATTGTTTGAAATATTGGTTTGGATATCCTTGGAGTAGGTTTATTTTTTGAAAATTCCATTTTTTATAATATTAGAATGATGATTATAAAATTATGTTTGGTTCCATGGATGTAATGTATTTGTTTAAATGATTTGAAATGGAAGAAAATATTATTTTATTAAAATGGATTGACATGTTTTTGGAATAATTTTTTTGAATTTGTTGAATAGAATACATAATGGTTGGGAAGTGAAATAATAAATGGGATATAGAATGGACATGATTTTACAAGATCAATAATAACATCAAGCATCTATGTGGGGGGTGGTGTACTGTGGAATTCTATGGAAATAAAATTTTATATTCCAAATCACAAACAATGAAATTTTTAAAAATAATTATTGATGTATTATATGAATCAATTTTATGATAACACGTTAATGTATACCTTATAAAAACTAATTCATGGAAATGTAGAAAATCGTTTTCATTGATTCAAATATTTTATAAAATTTTATGATATGTTTTATATTAGTTGTGTGATTTTCCATTTCATTAGGGAAATACTATTGTTCTTTACATCCAACCGCTTCATGGGATCTATGGTTCATTTATAGATGTTATATAACAATACATAGGAAAAGGAAATGTATCATAGATTTATTGTTTTTATTCCTAATACCTTGGTCCGTGCATGTTGATTTGAGTCTTGGAGATTATTCAGAGTTTTTGGTAGGTTTTTTAATGTGATTGGGTCTGTAATCCTTTGGTTCCATAGGTTATGATATATTGATTCCTCTTGTAACCTAATATTGTATTTTGGTTTGGTTTTATATTAGCGTGTATTCTATTCCCATGAATCATATAAGGGTTTTGTTCCTTGTGGTTATCATAACTAGGTTGTTATATCTTCAAAGGTAAAATCATCATCCAATGGTTTATTATGCCCTCGAAATTTATTTAAAACGTTTTCTCTCATTGGTATATAACTTGAGGCTAGTAACACATACCCATCATTTCTCAAGCTAATGAGAAGTGGAAGGATGTTATATTGTCCTATATTCATATACTCTTCACTAAAACCTCACCTCTCTGAAAAAACCCTTCAAGATATGCTTCTTTTATTGTATGGTCTCCTTTTGCAGATGTTACCTTATATCTTTTGAGAGATCCAAAATTCTAGTATTATCATAATAGATTGTGATATGATCTTTACTACTAGGCACCATGTCAAACTCTTGAACAATGTGTCACATCCATAATTCTTCTTGGGGTATCATAGAAGATTTAATATAATTAAACACTACTATATAATCTAGTAACATAAAATTATTTAAAGTCTTATATATCACAACATTTCCATTCAATATAATGATATATCACATTTGTTTTTTCATGTATTATTGATCTAATTAGAAAGTATCATTTGCATATCATCTTATGAATATTTACTCATCTCCTCTATAAACATGGAACATATTTAGAGTACTCTGTAGATATAAAATGTTAGTCTTGACATCCATCCAATTACTGTCACCTAGGTCAGCTTGATATCTTCCTAGCACAAATGTAGAGGAAACATCTAGCCTTGTACTCAGCTTACCATGAATGACTTACCCAATTTCTATTGTTTATAGAATCATTTCCATAATAATTATCTCCACATGTTTCTAAGGAAACATTTTACTACAAATATATGTCATTAACATATACTATAAATAAAAGCCCTGAATCCCACAAAACTGCTTATAAACACAAGTCTCACATTCATTATTTACAAAACCTAATTCCATTATGTATTCATTAAATATAATGTTCAATGACATATAATATTTATTTAGTCCATTGATATATTTTTGAAATTTTCTTATCTATTTGAAATACTTTGGAGTCAGAAGCCCTTAGATTATTTTATATTGACATATTCCGGATGGTTCCCATTAAAAATTTTTGTTTTGACACCGATGATCAAATATCATAATCTTGAATGGACATAATGGATTGTAGAATTCTGATGGATTCCAGCATTGCAATTAGAGAAAATGGTTAACTATATTAATTCCCTAACACCATTTAAACCCTTTTTCATCAATTCATGACTTATAGCTACTAAATTGTTCTTCCATGTAAATTTCCTTCTTTGAAACCCCTTTTCAACAAACAAGATTCACATCCACTAGAGGATCTACCAAAATCTAGAAATGGTATTCATTCATGGTATATATTTTAAAATTCATTGGATCTTTCCACATCTCAATGTATCTACAACTTAATTATTCTATGTAGGATAGAGGACCGTTATTATCAACTAATAACGAGTCACCATCCTACGTGACTAAAAAACGAAATCATTATGGTTATCTAACCACTATAGTAATCCGAAATAGTTCATGTTTCTCTGGATTAGTTTCTTCATCATTGGGGCTTTCTAGAATCTATTCATGTTCCATATTTTTTGTGTGTTGATCCTAAAAATCGTCGATGTCTATATCTATCCCAATATATATTTTATATATTTTATCCCTCTCATGGAATGTAACATTTATTTCCACTATAACATTTTATCAAGACTATATATGTTATATCCCACTGTTTCCTTGGGGTATCCAATAATGGTAAACATTGTACAGCTAGATGAATGTTTGTGACATAATTAAGCATTAACAAAGGGTTTCAAAACCCACACAAGTAAGTATGAAAACATGTGTTTCCTTCCATTCAAGTATTGATTTGTTATACCATCTTATACTTTATTGGGAACATTGTTTAGTATTTTTATATTGTTTTTTACACATTTCCTAAAATTTATAATGGAATGATATTCTAATTTGTCATTGATATGACCATTTCCATTGATGGTAAGTTCCCCATTTATGTTATACCATTCCACTATGGTGTAAAAGGATTAGTGATTTGAGATAGAATACATAAATACCATAATTATTCAATGATGTGTTTAGTAAGATATTCCCTACTATGGTTTGAGATGGGTTTCTTGCTCGTCTTACTAAACTGGTTCTTATCTTCATTCATATATTCTATGAATTTTTTAAAAAATGATTTATACTTCATTAACTCCATATATCTACATATAATTAAATCAATAGTAAAAATTAGTATGTATGTGCACCCACCCCTAGGTTTAGTAAGATATTGTATACAAACATCTACATGAAAAAATTCAAGAAACTTGTTGGCACATTCACTTTTTCTCACTGAATTGGGATTTGGAAACTTTTTCCAATCAATGTGCATGAAATAATCAATTTTTTTACCTCATATGAGTATAAATATAAATATATGTTTGATTTAGCTAAAAAAAGTTCATCTACATAACCTTTTTGATGATTCCATAGTTGGATGTGGCATGATTCTTGTAAAATAGTTTTCTAATATATTTAAATTACTTATTTCATGTAATCCTACATATAAAGACTATTATTAAAATATTTATCCCAAAAAAGTTTTATACTTATATAGGATGAAATATTTATTTCACATAAGGAATATAAAACCATATATATTGATTATAGGTATAGATATAATGTTTTTGTTAACTGATGACACATAATAGATCTTCTTGAAAACCAATATCGTTATGGAAATAATTGTGAAAAGGTAGTCCCCAATAGCTAAAACAACATGTTTAGAAGCATTGATTGCACATTCATCTAACTAAACCTGGTAAATATTTTTTAATAAACATGGTTCCTATAGTTGAATACATATGTGAGAACCAAAATCTGAATATAACATCAAATTTATAGAAATAGAGAAATTTCAAATGAAAAAGAATGAAAATAAATCTTCCCCATTCTTCTTTGGATGGGTGAAATTTTTTTATAGTGGACCTTCTTGCACATATGAAATAGAAAACATCATGTTTCATATATTTCCTTATGAACATCCTCTAATTGGAAGGGCATGATGATTCATTGAGGAAAATTTAATTCATTTCCATTCCATTTTTCACTATATTTGAGAAAGGATTTTTATAATTCATCTACATATATAATCTGAAATGAAAAGTAAAAAGATATATGATAAACTTCTTAATGTTTTTCCTATTAAAATTAATTAAAAATTTAGGGAATCAATGATGTAATGATGATATAATGATATCATAATAATTTTTTTCAAAGTTACTAAACCCAAGAACATCTAGGAGCACAATGTTCTCATTGTTCTTTACTATATATTCCCTAGATAGCATTCACTCCACAAGAATACTTTTAATGATATATTTGGAAATCTAAAATTGTTCTTATCATTCTCTCTCATTTAAAAGAACATTTAGGTGGTGAAGAGTTATATATGAATCCATGTTTTCATGACACTTCCTGATATCACTAAAAATAGAATAAAAATCAAACGTTGGACATCTACAGCATCCCTCAAATCTTTTTCGTAGACAAGGAACTCATCATCACTCACCTCTTTACTAAGATAATCATGAATTGAGGGTTTTGGCACATAAGATTTCCATTCATGGTTGAAAATATCCCAATAAAATATGAACCACTACTTGATATTTCTACCCTATAGGATATGATATTTCTCCAAAATAGATCAATGTGATAGTGTTTATGATGGGTTTTTTATTTATTATAAAATTAAATTATTAGATTATTTGTACTTAAAGTTATTTCATTTTTTGAAAAATAATAAATTAATTATTATTTTTTTAATCTACCACTATTTTATTAGGTCTCGGTAGCCTTTACCATTGAACAAAAAATGTCACATTTTAAGGTAATTGTAGATTAAATGATACATATTCCCATTTAAATAAACCCAATGATAGTGGTTTAATATAATAGAATGTATTTAGGTGTGTAGTTCCTTGAAAATCACGGGCTTGTAACTCCATGATCTTTTGAGTGGACTCACCAATCAAGAAATATTTACATTTATTTCCTCAATACTTTCCTCCAATTTACATTAAGACTAGTGAGTAATTTTTTACTTGATGTATGATGGTAAAGTCAACATATGAATTTTATAATAACTCCATCTTAAATTTAAGTGCACCAATGAGGTTTGGAAAAACACTTAGTTCTATGTCATTATCTACTGATCATGTAATGGAAGGACAAGTATGGATTAATATTTAATTATACGATTCTAATTTATTAGATATAAATTTTTTCTTGTTTTTTCATTTATATGTCCTATTAATATTAAGTTTCTCTTACTAACTTAATTCACCATCTTTGATAAAACATTAACACACTATCCCTTTATTTTAATTCATTCTCTAAATAATAATTAATTAATTTATATGATCATGGGAATGTATCCAAAAAACCTATATGTATATAAATAAAAAAAATAGTTAAATGTCTGAACATGAGGTTATCTAGGGTTAGTTTTAATTAGAAGAAATTAAATCAACTACTCTCCAACGGGAATTAACTCATTCTTCTAGAATTTTCAATAGTTGAAACATTCCAAATATACACCTATGTATCATATGTATTGAAATAATTATGGTTTCATTTTTAATTTTCTCTATGTTACACGAGATACACCATTGATTATAAGTACATATAACTCCCAATTAGGTTAGGGGAACTGAAGAATAGGACAAAAGAGGATTACAGAAATAACTATGTATATACAGGTCCCATATAATACTGTATTGAGAGATAACACAAAGATCATAGAATATAAATATTTATTATATAATTCATACCCATTAAATAAATTAAATTAAAATATTTAATACATACAATGGTATTGGTCTTTCTCATTAATTACAATACATAAAACACATATGAAAAAGAAAATGGGTTTACATTAATTTATTATTCCTTATTTATTATTATGGTAAATTTACATGCATTAATAAATTAATCCAAATTCAAATTAATTCTCATATGAATCTTTTTAGAGATAATCATCATTACTGAATTAATGGAAAATAAACATTAGAACTAATTATTAAATATTTGTGCAAAAATTTAATTGAGTATTTAGAAATCATTAAAAAATTATTAAATTGTCAAATACACGGTATGTCAATAAATAAAATAATTTTCCCATGATTCAATTGTAAAATTAGTGTAATTTTTTTATTTATGGTGAGACTACATGGAATGTACTATCTAGCCACACACTATTTACCTCAGTTTCGTGTATCTGTGCCACACACATTTTTCTTTGGTTTTTCTATAATCCAAAAAACACAACATGTAAATTATTTCTTCAAATTTTTTACATACATTCAATATTACTAAGATAAATTTCTATTATTAGACATGCATCATAGTCGAAAGACATCATTTTTACAAGTTAGACACATGAAGTGTCTTCCAAATTCCATTTACTCGAGTAACCCACTAAAAACTCATCATGTTCAAGGGATATGTAAAACACACCAATTATAATATAGAAACACATTGTGTATCAATAATATGATATGTATAGTTAATTTTGGATGAATCTAGGTGTATCAAGTATGTGAGTATCGATGAATTATTCACGTTGTGTACATTGGATTCACTAAATATATATCATTAATTCATGGGCTATCAATCTCATTCATTTTGAAAATGTATAATGACCACATGTATTGTAAAATATATTACTCTAACTTGTGTTGAGTACATGGTGTGTACGCTAACATGTGTTGAGTCGATGGTGGGTACTCTAGCAACATGTCATGTAATACAACATCCCATGTGCCAGGTTTCCCCTTTCCACACACAGTCTGTTACAAATGCACGATGAATAATTAACTTCTCAAAGTGTCATGTATCCCATGACACATCAAGTTCTAGTGATCCAGCTAGATGACATATAATATAGGTTTACAGAAAAAAATCATGCACTTCCCAATAGAATCATTGATCGTTCATCAATTTTTCATATATATTTACAAAAATTATACACTAAATGAACATTATTTATATTTTCATAACATTTTAAATGAAATAATATTAAAATAACTAATAGTATGAAATGGATATTCAATAACTGGCGGGCATATATGTACAATCAAATAAATGATTTAAAAACTAAAATTTTCCCCCTTTAACACCACATGAAGGTTTTGGTAAAAATGTAATTGTCGTTTGTGATAGATATATTAAAATTTCTTTTAATATTTTGATATTCCTAAAACCCTAATAAAGATCATGGACATTAAATCGATAGTAAATTTATGTAGATCTAGATGAAATTATTACCTTGGCTTACGATTCCTTCATCATTAATGATATTGATCATATAAAAGACCCTTATTAGATTTCTTATATTACGTTTTGAGGATCCAAGGATATAATCCCTCTAATGGTGATCCACATGTGCTCCACTGATATCCAAAAAGGTTTAATCAATAACTGTATGCTTTCACAATGGGTTGATTGTCTTTCATTCTTTGGGTAGATCACTCATCTTTTGAATGTGAAGAAATCCCTCTTGAATTTATCATTATTAATAAGAATATAGGAGGTGTTGACAGACATTTTTTAAATGTTAGACAATTCTCAGGTTTCTATTTTAGGATTTTATACAGAATAGAAACAATTATATATTCATAGAGCCAGCGTTTATGTTAAAATATTATTTCATTACATTTCATCACATAAAAAAGGTTATAATCATTAATAAATTTCAGTCCACATAAAATTATTTTTATTTTATTGAACTGTACAACAACTTGTGAAGAAAAATATTATTTAATAGGCTTGTTATCTATTATTTTCCCACAGATCGGTTTGAGATCATTTGATCAAATTTGGAATTTTTTAAAAAATTGAACAAATTTTTAATTACAATATTTCATTAATAAATTATTATTTATGATCAATAAGAAGTGGATAAAATTATTCCACAGTCTTGAAAATAATATTTCTCCAATTAATTAGAATTAAAATTTAATTTAATTAAGAACAATAGAAACACTTATTTTTTGACCCTCTAGGATTATTTCTGATACACATTGGGAATTATTTTATAAGGTCTATGATTAATATCTAGAAATAGACATTTAACCCCTTTAGAAAGAGATAAAATATGGAATGATGAAAACATCAAATGAATGATCACTATATAAAATAATATATTTATCACAATATCTCATCATGTATTTTCCATATATGTGATGCCAATAAATATAAGGTATAAAACTTTCTCGGAATATCCGATATAAACTTGTTGATACCCCATGTGCATTAAATTTATTATAGTAGTTTTATTCAAATAAAAATCCATGATATCAATTTACATAAACAAAGAAAGGACAAATCATTCCTCTACATATGAATTAATGAAATCATGATGCACCAAACAAAACCTACATCACCAAGATCATATGTAATTATGTTTTTTAATCAAAAAAAATATATGTATGCAAGTCATGAAATACATTAATGATACTCTTAATAGATAATAATAATTAAAAATGCTCAAAAATATTAATATATGATGATTTAAAAACATTAAGAATTCATATTAAAGGGTATGTTATCATAATCACCTATTATGATGGTTACCATGTGAAATCATTGGGAAAATATGTTTTGTATTCTTATGAGTGACTCCACCTGTCAGACAATATATATGTGTCCCGTCATAGGAGTTTATTCAATCATATAACTATGTTTAAAAATGTCATCATAGTAATTTTAGATTCTGATAATAGAGAGGATCTTATATGACCTTATCAATGCGACATATACTCTATAAAATTATTAGATTACAAACATATTGAATAATTAACAATGTGTAATAATTAGATTTATTAATATTCAATGCATTGTATATGCATGTATATAGAGTACGAATATTTGGTCATATTACACTATCTCCAAAAAACAAGTCCTTATATCGAAGTTATATCACTATGTGGATCATCCTTCTAATCCTAATATTGAATCTTAGCTATAAATCATGGTTGTTGACTCCCTAAATAGACAAGATATACCTTGATCAAGTGTATATATAGAGATATTACTCAATAATGACATATAAACCAAAACTCATTCCTATATGAATCATGTACTGATATTTTCTAAAAAATGGAGGACTACGTATACCAAATCAATATGCATGTTATAAGATTCCAATTTAATGGATTTGTCGGCTCCTGCACATGCATTGGATTCTCTATCTGGAAAGATGAACATGAACCACTCTAACATTGTTTCTATAAATCATAATCCAAAATTCACTTCTATAAATTCATAAAGCTAAAGTCCTAATATTAATATACTTTGATACCACTCCCATGAGACACGACCCACCTAGTCACACCTATTCATAAATAAGCTAAATTTGACACCCCAATCTACCATCTGTCTAGGGGATGGCAACAAGCGTTAGGTATGCATATAAGAAAACATGGGTAGTCTTAGCCTAAAGAACATATACACATGAAGAAATCTTGAAATACCTATACAATTATGAATAGTAAATACTACTGATACCAATGAATTCATATATATAAATCCAAAAAATAGAGCATTAATATAGTAAAAGATAGCATAAAGGGAAAAATATAGTCCAATGAAAAAAATTAAAGGAAGATCAACTCTCTAGACGGAGGGGACTACATTTAATTGAAAAAAGTTTGAACCATGGTATGTCCAGCCTTTCTATTCCCCATCTACTATTTTTTCACCAAGGTCACCATTTAATGGTCATTCATATACATAAGTAATGGAATGTGCTTCCAGATCCCAAACAAGGGTGATTATAAGAATATCAAGCAGTTCACCTAAAATCACTAAGAATAAATAAAACAGGGGGTATTGATATAAACATAAGGGTATTCTAATATAAACATTATACTTACAATAATAGAATCCAATTATACTCATTATAGAAACAATATCTCATAGTAATGTCACATTTGAAAATATATCCTTGGATTATGCTGAAGAATACCCGATAATGATCAACCAGGAAAACCCACTCCATTATCCAAGTTTGACATATATTTCTCATCTCAAAGTCAGTTATTTTCTGATATTTCAATGAATAAGTTCACACCATAAGTTAAAATATATTGGTAAACATATAGGGGATCACACTCAAGGCCATGGGAGACATGACAACCCATATGTCGAATGAACCAATATGTAGTGGATTAGATCCCATGTATGTTGGTCATTCTAATTCCAAGAATGAAACTGATGTTAGAAGACACAATAGGGTATACCACTCTGGGCCTCATAGGTTTATGATTTTAAATTTATCTAAAGCTAATCCTATTTAGGGGATCAGATACAATGCTCAAGATATGATGCATAACTCTACCCTCAACGTGGATAAACTGAGGTAATTCAACATAATAAAAATGGTCCATATTAACGTGAAAAGGGTACGTATGTTTCCATAGGAAATGTACACTTCATTTCATTGCTACCATGGATCTACCTATTTTCTCCAACCTGATCCATTATAGTTCAGATCATGCTTTTCTACTTTAGTTGTGCCAATGGAGTTGGAAATGTCTATTATTATAAACTCTTCAGGTAAATTATAATACACAAAAAAATGGATATAAATGGGTTAAATGTGTCACACATGCTGTGATATTTAATTTTAAATAAAAACCCATGTACCGTTGGAGGGGAACACATAATGTGTGTTTTTCATACATCATTCTATGTTGTGTGGGACATTCTTAAATTTGAAGACTCTTCCACGCAGCACACCTTCTCTAATTATACTATATGACATTCCACCTCATCTATAGATAAAAACATATTTAAGATCATATTATTTATTTTGTTTGAAATGGATAGATTTTGATCACCAAATCTACTTGAGAAACATATGTCTTTGCCTCAAGCCATTTCCGTACACCAAATTGAGAAATAGGAAAATCTTATCCAATACATATTCCCCTCCAATCATCTCATAACACCAAATATTTCTATTTGATCATGATCCTAGATCCATGGTATCAATCTATTATTCCAAATAACAATTGAGAAACAACTAATTAACTCATATTTATCTAACCACCAACCAAATAAAATTTTTGATGATAAACACATGACGAAAGGTGGAAGAAATGCATAAAAACAAAAATAAAGGATAAAACATGACCATTATTTGAATTTCCTACCTCATTTTTCCTTAAAATTATAAAAAAATAATTTATCAAAGGTATTAATTTCCCAATCCTATAAAGGTAATACGTCAACCAACAATCTTCCTTTGAACCTCAAATCTAGAAGATACTACAATTGATTTGCATTCAACATTGGAAAATTGAAAAAGGGATAAAATCTAAAAACCAAAATCCTACCAATGGTTTTGTTAAAGCATTGAAAGATAATGAATCTATTTTCCATCATGGACAACATCCTTGAATTCTATTGGAAATAATGATCCACTAGAAATGGATCACGATCCTTGATCCTTTCTTATTTTCCAATATATCATCAAATGGATCATCTCTCACCAAAAAAAATTATATGGGTAACCTTAGGGACTTTTCATAAACATTTATATATAGAGTAATTATGGTCAAAAAAATTTATTTATATAATTAAATAAATTAAATAAATTATTTAATTATTTCACCCTTGGTCAAAATGATGAAAAATACTTGATTTTGAAAATAATTTAATGATACCTTTAGAAAATACAAAGTATTAGATTTTACAAAATTATTTTATTTCAATATATGATGATCCATTAAGAAGTAATTCCATTATTTCTAGAAAAATATTTTATCATAATTCAATATATTTAATTTTTTTTATTATCACAACATTAGGGCACATCATACTTTAAAATATCCAATCGTTTTAGTGCCTTGTTTTGAAAATATTTAATAATATATTCCATTTTCATACTATGAAAAAACATGTACATTAATTTTTTTATGATTATTTTGCACCAGTTTCTATAATAGAATCCATTCGTATTCTCTCATCCCTTTCATGTTTTTAAATGTTTTAATTAATTCTAATTTATTTTGAAAAGGGATTTTAAATTATATAATTAAAAAATTTGGGTCTATTAAACATAAACAGTGAATTAAAAACTAAATGTGTATAAAACATTTTAAAAACAATTAAAAATTAGTGTGTCGTATGAATAATTATCCTTGATATTGGAATGATAGATTAACTACTTTTTCAAATGTTTTTTAATATTAGATAATTTGAAGAAGAAAAATTTATTAAATGGGATTTAAATGATTTTTTATTCGTAAATATATATAATGATTGTATTCTATTTTTTTATAAATTATTTTCTATTTAATGACTTTTATAATTTATTTTAAAATGAATTTGATATTATTTCAATGTTTGAATTTATATTATTCATTTTTCAAAATATCTAAAAAATATATTTTTTATTTTTAAATCTGTAGAGACCTGTATCTTGACGTACATGGACATTACATTACATTTGCGGAATACTTAGTACATAACAAAAACACACACACAAGGATCATAATAGTTTAGTGTCTTTGGAAACTCGGAATATAATCTTCTAATCGTGGTGAAAAATCTTCAACATCTTCCATAAAGATCTTCTTTTTTTTTATACCTAAAACCTTTCTTTATATCCTGGGGAAAAGAAAACATAAAAGGGTGAGCTCAAATGCTCAGTAAGGGTAAACAAAAGAAATATCAATCACATCATATACATAAGCACATAACTTTTGGAAATCTTAACCTGCAAAAGAGATCATAATTTCATAACATGGGGTAAATCATGGCAGTGAAATGTAATCACAATAATCATAACATAAAACATGAAACTTTGTGGCATTCACACATAATCATAGAGAATCATTTCTTGTTAGTCAAGACTCATTGCCAAGACTATCTTAGTGGACAAAGTCCCTTTCTGAATCGAGTAACCCTCGTTTCAGTCCTGTTTCACTGAACCGGTATAACCTACCATTCCAGCCATGTCTATCTCATGAGATATAAAATCTTTACCCAATGCATTGGAGGGAGATATAGGTCCCACCCATCTTATAATGAATCCTTTCTTATGTGTGCCACATAATCATAAAACATACATCATCGCATAACACATGTAACAAAAATGGGATTCTTGAAACATCATGACATCATAAATCAATTCATATAAGATAAAGGAATTCATAAACATAATTCCATCACAACATAGTCAAATCAATGTAAAAATATGGATAGAAACAGAACCCTTTATTATCTTAGATGGAAAATAATTTTGATAAAACACTTGAATTGAATTCTTGAGGAAAATATCCTTTCTTCTTCAAAAACATTTTTCCTTTCATAACATGTCATACAACATTAAAATAAAAGAAGTTGATTAAAAATAAACTTGAAAACTTATAAAGGAAGCTTCTTTGAAGTAATGTTTTAAAAATCCATTCATGCCGTATAAGTTAAAAAAAACATTCTTCGTACTTTTGTCGGAAAAGTCAAAAAGTACATCGTACGTAAAAACGACAAAAGATTCCTTTCATATTCTTTACTAAAAACTCACCTAAGGGTAAAATTGGATTTAAACTATTGCAAGTGGATGGAAAAAATATTACATATTGAGGTAACATGGATGTGGATAATAAAATACACCCCAGTAAATACTTACGAATAAACAATCTCGGATAAAAATGAGATTGTGATATTTCCCTTACCTTAGGTCCGACTTGCTTTGTAAGTGTCCGAACCTCCTGTATAATGATTTAAATCGTGTTATTGACTTATTACAGAATCATATTCATTGTTATGATATCATATATGGTTCACTTATGACATTATATTACCCGTTCTTTTGTAAATTCCATGTTAAAGAAGCGTTTTGGGTAAAATCGTTTCATTTATCGTAGGTGTTTTGACTTGTTGTTCTTGACATCATTATTACTTATATCATGATTTACTTACTTCCAGAATATAAAATATGATTTATATATCATATATATTCAGTATATATATATATAATAGGTAGATAAATAAAATGAAAAACACCGTTCATGGAGACGGTAGTCCGTACGTACGCATGAACGCTGTTTTCCTTTCCTTATTGTCTTGAAATGGAAGTAAGTAGATGACATACATAGGTATATATATACATAAATCCAGTAGATTTATAATGTCATATATTTCATTATTATTTCTTATATATACATTATAATCATTCTTAAATGGTTAACATGGAGAATGAATCTCATCGCGTCGTGGAGACGGTATTCCGTACGTACGCACGAGCGATGATATCATTTCTATAAATATTGAATTGAATTGGAGTGGATTATACAATATATCAGAATCAATATGATGTTGTAATAACTATTTATAGTTATTCTTTACACCATTATACCCATCCATGTAAGGTGGTGGTGGAAAATAGATTACACCACGGTGTGGAGACGGTATTCCGTACGTACGCACGCGCGGTGATTTCTTTTTCCGTAGGATGGATAGATGGTGAAATAGGGTTGTTTCATACTTATAATAACATATCAGTATTTGAGTGATACTGATGTTATTACTTCATAATGAAACAACCTAAGAAGAAGAAGTGGAAGAAGAAATAAAGATGAAAGAATTGGTAACGGTAATTACCTCTTCTTTGAAGTGCCTCTTTGAGACCTCCTCTTAGGGCACTAAAATTGGTCTTTGAGGAAGACCAGAACCTCTAGGATGTTTCTAGGGAAGTGGAGAGGAGAAATTGTCAGGGGTTGGCCGAGCTTGAGTGCTCAAATTGGTGTGAGGAGGAGGGGGAGGAGGTGTCCTTTTATAGGGGAGGAGAGGGGCACCTTAGGAATATCTCAAAATATTATTTTATATTAAAGTCAAAATCGGTTTATAATGGTTCCAAAGGGTCTTATTTCGAAGCTAAAGTGGGGATGGGTCGAAATCCTATCAACCAATAGGATTTAGACAAGTTTAGGTTATTATTTTAACCTTATCAATTAGATTTAACTCTAAATTAAATAATTTAACTTTTACCGTGTCTTTTTGTTTTCTTTCACTATATGGTTACTAAACATACTATAACATGCCAAACGAACCCCAAATTGTATATTATTAATACATATATCCTTATCTAAGTCATTTGGCCGAACCTTAGATTTTTAGGAATAAAATAACAATTAATAATATAATATTTGATTTAAAAACTATTTTGTGTCAATTTTGACACTATTTGATATATGATTTTTGTGAAAGTCATAACAGAATTATATTTTCGAACCAAGTTGATTATATCAACACTAATATATCATAGTAACCTAGAAAATTAGTGGAATTCATAAAAAGTCTTAAATTACATTTATTTTGGTATTTGTATTATCAATTATGTCAATATTTCATTAATAAGATAATTACTGCATCATCATTGTGTCATAAATAAATTATATTATTTGATGTCTAAAAATTACAAATAAAATACCATAATGTAGGAAATCTTTTTATCTTTCTAATGAATATTTATAGTCGAATTTATCTTATGTATAACCCCATATTAAAAATGATTTACTTATTAAACTTTGATTTTAACTATTTTAACCCTTCTTTAAATAAATTAATAATAAATGTCCTAATCTAATCCAAGTGGGCATAAATGGTCATATTTTATTCCTAAGTTTGTTTTTGGTCGAATTACACTTGTCCAATAGAATTAGGACATGTGTTAGGGTAATATTAATATCATATTTACCCTTAGTTACCCTATTTACTATTAACCGTGGTAAAAAGGTAAAAAGTTACTATTCACCAAAAAATTATTTTCATCTCATTGAACCACATTTTAGTCCTTGATATTAACCGTGTCTCTCGGATTTTCGAAATTCCATTCACAGAAGCGGTAAAATTAAGTTTTATGCAAAAATTCAGTTTTTAACCTACCACTTAGTAGTTTCACTATTCATCAAAAATTGATGTTTTTCAGAACAATGCCAAAATTTTATCCCAAGCTATATTTCATCTTCCGAATTCAAAAATGAAGTCTATTTTACCAAATTCATAACATAAAAGTTGCATTAATTAATTTTATAATTAAATCCCGCTGTTAAAACAAATAGCGTGTTTTTAAGAAACAATATCTATCAAAAGATTGACACTTGTTTATGTCTAGTTTAAATGTGAAATTACATCCAATGACCAACATTGTATTAAATTGTAAAAATATATTCTAAATATACTTTAAAACCACTCAAATTAATGATTTATCACTATTAATTATTTCGATTAAAAAAGTTGTTTTTAATTATAATTTAGTAATTTTCATTATTCATCAGAATATGAAAGTTATCCGAAAAGTACCAAAATTTCACCTTAGGCTAAATTCGATACTCCGAATCCAAAAATAAAGTTCATTTTGAAAAAATAAGATTTACTGGATTTCAAAAAGTGGTTATTACTATTCATAACGGCTAGTTTTAATAATATTTTTATAGCATATCGTTGTTTAGTGAAACTCGGTATTGCGTACTACACATGCTATCGAGGAAGGTCACGATTGCGTGTAATGCAAGACAAGTCAAGGATGTGTGTTGTGCAAGCTCCTTTTGGTGTAGCGTACAACACAAGACATTAATAAAATTAAAAAGAATATATTTTTTTTTATAAAATCTTGGGCTGTTACATTCTACCCCCCTTAAAATGAATTTCGCCCTCGAAATTCGTCGGGGTTATAAATGGTTTACTATTTGAAAGTTTCTTTAATAGAAACCCACATAGTAAAAGGGAATACCAAAACTTGGCTTTAAAAACTAAAGTATGAAATGTAACGATTACCCAAATAAACTAATCACTGGGTTTCCACATAGGTGAAAATATGGATATGGAAGAGAAATCTAAGCATCATGTTCTGATTGAGAGTGGTAGAGAACATGGCTATGGAAAAGCCAGTAATCACAAATCCATAGATTTGTGATGATATAAGGTACCATCTGATTCATCAGGTATAAGAGAACTAGGACAACATTTCTGGTTTTCAAGATCATTTCCCTAATGTTAAAGAATTTGAATTAGAATAAATACTTAGTTTATTTTGGTACAATCTCACTGTTGTTCGTGCCTTTAACAATTTCCACTTCATCTCTTAAATAAATGAAGTTGAATTTGTTATTCGTGAAGTGTTAGCAGATCATGTGACAGAATGACGGTTCATTCCATCTGTTTCAAACAAAAGGTTAGCAAAATTATATACATAAGTCGATCTATAGTGAGATTAATCACATATGGACTTATACTTCATATATCATACTGCTTAATATAATAAAACTAGTTTCTACTAAACAGGGACTTCCTGTAGGCTAGTGGTAGGCGATAAAGGCCAGTCACACTTTGGTTGTGGGTTCGATTCCTACATCCTTGTCCGAAGCGATGGGTTGTCGCCCGTCCTGTAGGTTGTCCCTTTTTCTAAAACTACGTTACTATAACATCCCATCAATAATATCGAAAATCTTCTATCCTTAAACAATACTAACTTATGTCCAACATAATCCAGTCTAATCTTTAGGCTTATACATAATACTGCAGTCCACTCTCATAATATAGTGACATCGATTACCAGAGATTTAATACTGTCGTTGATCCCCACATATCATAAGATATGTCTTGTTGGTCACATTCCAAACAATCAAAGTCCTTAATCGTGTATTCTCTTGAATACCTTAGTGAAAACATGAGTGCAGTTAAAAGTTACCAAAATCCTCAAAATTCTATATACTCAAACCATGATATCACTTAGTCCTTATATCAATCATGAGCTCATGAATACTATTAAACATTTCATTTTCTCGTCTTCATTATGCGCATATCATCTTATTTCCAAAAAATATCTCAATCACTTTGAATACCACATCAATAAATATTGCAATACTCAATGATACAACATTATTTTGGAATCCCATTACATAAACACTTAATCATTCCACCACATCGTTGTCATATTCAACATTGCCAATAGTGATCGCATGTGATTTCCCTTTGTCCTTTGCCTTCAGTGGTTGCTCATGTTGATCATCACTAACCCTTGGATTAGGGCAATTATTAGCATAATGCCCCATTTCCTTGCACTTGAAGCATTGAAGTGTTGGCGGTGCGTTCTCTGCAGTGTTTGCTTTATTCACATCATTAGAAACCCTTTTTCCATTACTTCGACACTCAGCTGCTCGATGACCTTCTTTTCCACACTTAAAACATTTTCTAGTCCCTTTTAGACAATCTCCACCATGCTTCTTTCCACACTTTGTGCATAAGGAAACATTCATCTTCTTTTCATCATTATTCCGAGATTTCTCCTTGAACTCCATCTTTCGTTTCTTGTCAAAACCATGAGATGGATATGTAACACCAACTTCCATTTCTACCTTGATAGCACAACGCACAATTTCTTCATAGCTACTGAAGTCTCTTATAGCTAATGCCCTTCGAAGACTTGGTTTTAAGCCACTGAAAAATCGATCAACTTTACTTTCAGGTTGGATGATAATTCCAGAAGCATACCTTGCAAGTCTTGTAAAATTTGCTTCATAGGTACCAACAGATTCATCATCCCTTTGCTTCAGTTCAAGAAACTCTTTCTCCATCTTTGTTCGAAGAATACGAGGGAAGTACTTACTGAAAAACAAGTTCTTGAACTCGTCCCATTCCATGGACTCAATTTCATCTCTTGGCCTCGTATTCTTGATAAGATTCCACCATTGATCAGCTTCACCTTCCAAACGATATACTGCTAAGATGACTTTATCATGTTCAGAACATTGAAGAACTGAAAATATCTTTTCAGTAGTACTAATCCATTGTTCAGCAACTAATGGATCAGTAGACCCACTGAAAGAAGGTGGACGTTGCCTCATGAAGGACTCAATAGAATATTGTTCCCTTCTCTGCTCATTTGGAAGTCCAGAATGATTCATAGCTTGTGTAAGTATAGCAATAAGATTTTTCACTCCATCTCCCATAACATTTGTTTGTTCAGGAGGGCAATCATTGCATTGTCCATTGCATTGATCAACACGGTTCCTTCGGGTTCCAGCCATCGTCTAAAATCCATAAAGAATAGTGTGAGAGGCAAAAATCATGCTAGGGAAAAAAACATAATAAAGGGGGAGTACCTTCAATATCCAACATCTTAGGTTTAATTCTATGATCGTTAGCGTAATTCTATTACTATAACCTATACGTATACTTAACCTTAGAGACATCCCTAGACATACCTTAGAAATATCTCTAGGGATCTCACTAACGTTTTCGCATCCTAGTTTCCAAAGGTTGACTAAACCTGGCTCTGATACCAACTGTAGAGACCTGTATCTTGACGTACATGGACATTACATTACATTTGCGGAATACTTAGTACATAACAAAAACACACACACAAGGATCGTAATAGTTTAGTGTCTTTGGAAACTCGGAATATAATCTTCTAATCGTGGTGAAAGATCTTCAACATCTTCCATAAAGATCTTCTTTTTTTTTTATACCTAAAACCTTTCTTTATATCCTGGGGAAAATAAAACATAAAAGGGTGAGCTCAAATGCTCAGTAAGGGTAAACAAAAGAAATATCAATCACATCATATACATAAGCACATAACTTTTGGAAATCTTAACCTGCAAAAGAGATCATAATTTCATAACATGGGGTAAATCATGGCAGTGAAATGTAATCACAATAATCATAACATAAAACATGAAACTTTGTGGCATTCACACATAATCATAGAGAATCATTTCTTGTTAGTCAAGACTCATTGCCAAGACTATCTTAGTGGACAAAGTCCCTTTCTGAATCGAGTAACCCTCGTTTCAGTCCTGTTTCACTGAACCGGTATAACCTACCATTCCAGCCATGTCTATCTCATGAGATATAAAATCTTTACCCAATGCATTGGAGGGAGATATAGGTCCCACCCATCTTATAATGAATCCTTTCTTATGTGTGCCACATAATCATAAAACATACATCATCGCATAACACATGTAACAAAAATGGGATTCTTGAAACATCATGACATCATAAATCAATTCATATAAGATAAAGGAATTCATAAACATAATTCCATCACAACATAGTCAAATCAATGTAAAAATATGGATAGAAACAGAACCCTTTATTATCTTAGATGGAAAATAATTTTGATAAAACACTTGAATTGAATTCTTGAGGAAAATATCCTTTCTTCTTCAAAAACATTTTTCCTTTCATAACATGTCATACAACATTAAAATAAAAGAAGTTGATTAAAAATAAACTTGAAAACTTATAAAGGAAGCTTCTTTGAAGTAATGTTTTAAAAATCCATTCATGCCGTATAAGTTAAAAAAAACATTCTTCGTACTTTTGTCGGAAAAGTCAAAAAGTACCTCGTACGGAAAAACGACAAAAGATTCCTTTCATATTCTTTATTAAAAACTCACCTAAGGGTAAAATTGGATTTAAACTATTGCAAGTGGATGGAAACAATATTACATATTGAGGTAACATGGATGTGGATAATAAAATACACCCCAGTAAATACTTACGAATAAACAATCTCGGATAAAAATGAGATTGTGATATTTCCCTTACCTTAGGTCCGACTTGCTTTGTAAGTGTCCGAACCTCCTGTATAATGATTTAAATCATGTTATTGACTTATTACAGAATCATATTCATTGTTATGATATCATATATGGTTCACTTATGACATTATATTACCCGTTCTTTTGTAAATTCCATGTTAAAGAAGCGTTTTGGGTAAAATCATTTCATTTATCGTAGGTGTTTTGACTTGTTGTTCTTGACATCATTATTACTTATATCATGATTTACTTACTTCCAGAATATAAAATATGATTTATATATCATATATATTCAGTATATATATATATAATAGGTAGATAAATAAAATGAAAAACACCGTTCATGGAGACGGTAGTCCGTACGTACGCATGAACGCTGTTTTCCTTTCCTTATTGTCTTGAAATGGAAGTAAGTAGATGACATACATAGGTATATATATACATAAATCCAGTAGCTTTATAATGTCATATATTTCATTATTATTTCTTATATATACATTATAATCATTCTTAAATGGTTAACATGGAGAATGAATCTCATCGCGTCGTGGAGACGGTATTCCGTACGTACGCACGAGCGATGATATCATTTCTATAAATATTGAATTGAATTGGAGTGGATTATACAATATATCAGAATCAATATGATGTTGTAATAACTATTTATAGTTATTATTTACACCATTATACCCATCCATGTAAGGTGGTGGTGGAAAATAGATTACACCACGGTGTGGAGACGGTATTCCGTACATACGCACGCGCGGTGATTTCTTTTTCCGTAGGATGGATAGATGGTGAAATAGGGTTGTTTCATACTTATAATAACATATCAGTATTTGAGTGATGCTGATGTTATTACTTCATAATGAAACAACCTAAGAAGAAGAAGTGGAAGAAGAAATAAAGATGAAAGAATTGGTAACGGTAATTACCTCTTCTTTGAAGTGCCTCTTTGAGACCTCCTCTTAGGGCACTAAAATTGGTCTTTGAGGAAGACCAGAACCTCTAGGATGTTGCTAGGGAAGTGGAGAGGAGAAATTGTCAGGGGTTGGCCGAGCTTGAGTGCTCAAATTGGTGTGAGGAGGAGGGGGAGGAGGTGTCCTTTTATAGGGGAGGAGAGGGGCACCTTAGGAATATCTCAAAATATTATTTTATATTAAAGTCAAAATCGGTTTATAATGGTTCCAAAGGGTCTTATTTCGAAGCTAAAGTGGGGATGGGTCGAAATACTATCAACCAATAGGATTTAGACAAGTTTAGGGTATTATTTTAACCTTATCAATTAGATTTAACTCTAAGTTAAATAATTTAACTTTTACCGTGTCTTTTTGTTTTCTTTCACTATATGGTTACTAAACTTACTATAACATGCCAAACGAACCCCAAATTGTATATTATTAATACATATATCCTTATCTAAGTCATTTGGCCGAACCTTAGATTTTTAGGAATAAAATAACAATTAATAATATAATATTTTATTTAAAAACTATTTTGTGTCAATTTTGACACTATTTGATATATGATTTTTGTGAAAGTCATAACAGAATTATATTTTCGAACCAAGTTGATTATATCAACACTAATATATCATAGTAACCTAGAAAATTAGTGGAATTCATAAAAAGTCTTAAATTACATTTATTTTGGTATTTATATTATCAATTATGTCAATATTTCATTAATAAGATAATTACTGCATCATCATTGTGTCATAAATAAATTATATTATTTGATGTTTAAAAATTACAAATAAAATACCATAATGTAGGAAATCTTTTTATCTTTCTAATGAATATTTATAGTCGAATTTATCTTATGTATAACCCCATATTAAAAATGATTTACTTATTAAACTTTGATTTTAACTATTTTAACCCTTCTTTAAATAAATTAATAATAAATGTCCTAATCTAATCCAAGTGGGCCTAAATGGTCATATTTTATTCCTAAGTTTGTTTTTGGTCGAATTACACTTGTCCAATAGAATTAGGACATGTGTTAGGGTAATATTAATATCATATTTACCCTTAGTTACCCTATTTACTATTAACCGTGGTAAAAAGGTAAAAAGTTATTATTCACCAAAAAATTATTTTCATCTCATTGAACCACATTTTAGTCCTTGATATTAACCGTGTCTCTCGGATTTTCGAAATTCCATTCACAGAAGCTGTAAAATTATGTTTTATGCAAAAATTCAGTTTTTAACCTACCACTTAGTAGTTTCACTATTCATCAAAAATTGATGTTTTTCAGAACAATGCCAAAATTTCATCCCAAGCTATATTTCATCTTCCGAATTCAAAAATGAAGTCTATTTTACCAAATTCATAACATAAAAGTTGCATTAATTAATTTTATAATTAAATCCCGCTGTTAAAACAAATAGCGTGTTTTTAAGAAACAATATCTATCAAAACATTGACACTTGTTTATGTCTAGTTTAAATGTGAAATTACATCCAATGACCAACATTGTATTAAATTGTAAAAATATATTCTAAATATACTTTAAAACCACTCAAATTAATGATTTATCACTATTAATTATTTCGATTAAAAAAGTTGTTTTTAATTATAATTTAGTAATTTTCACTATTCATCAGAATATGAAAGTTATCCGAAAAGTACCAAAATTTCACCTTAGGCTAAATTCGATACTCCGAATCCAAAAATAAAGTTCATTTTGAAAAAATAAGATTTACTGGATTTCAAAAAGTGGTTATTACTATTCATAACGGCTAGTTTTAATAATATTTTTATAGCATATCGTTGTTTAGTGAAACTCGGTATTGCGTACTACACATGCTATCGAGGAAGGTCATGATTGCGTGTAATGCAAGACAAGTCAAGGATGTGTGTTGTGCAAGCTCCTTTTGGTGTAGCGTACAACACAAGACATTAATAAAATTAAAAAGAATATATATTTTTTTATAAAATCTTGGGCTGTTACAAAATCAATATACATATTTAGATTTATTTTAATTTATATAAGTCTATGTAACAACCTATGATAATTAATTAAACATTACATTTCTATGATTCTGGAAAACCAATAAATAAAAACCTATTTTGATGAAATATTAGAATCCATCATTATATTACTTCGTAATGGCCTTATATTATCAATTCAATTTTTAAGAGAGAAATATTTAAATCTAATCCTAAATTAACTCATTTTATGTTATTTTAAAGAGTTATTATATATGTAAAAATGAAGTGATAATAATGGATTGTATAACTCCAATTTGAATTATCTTGATTTATAATCATACATAGACTATGATTGTAGATATTAACAGATTCAAAAAATGGATCATCGGGAATGTTTCACTTACTTGATTAATGATTTTTTTCTTGATGTTTTAAATAAATTATTAGTTTCATTATCAACATCTGTGGAAAATTACCATATTTTTTCAAGTTTTTGTTCGTAATGTTTGTGGATAAAAAACATTATATGATTTCAATTACTATTTTGAAAAAATTCCCAAATATTTTAAAAAAAAATTAAATTTAAATTTCTAAAAACCCATTACTATATTTGAGAACTAAATATATTAATGTAAGATTTCATTATTTATGAGATTATGTTAATAAAAGCGGAGACTATTCTAGTATTTCCATCAATAAAAACCCCACTTCTCAATATATTTAATGAAACATTATCTTATTTTATATATTAGAAAATAAAGTATTAAAATAGTATTTTAATGACATACTAATCTTTTATGTTTACTCTATTTGTTATATGTTACATTTTTACATATTATTCATATTATATATTAAAATTTATTCTCATATGTGTACTATTAATATTTAAACTTTTATATTTACAATTTAAAATTCTATAAATTTTATTAATGATAGATTTATTCATTTGATAATTTGTTCATAAAAAGTTTTAAAAGATATTTTAATATATTATTTTTTAAATTTGAAATTAAAATTGGGTGTCTGTAACATTTTAAAACAATTATTTTCATGGGAGTTCATACTATATTTATTAAAAAATAAATAAATTTAAAAATGGGTGGTATTTTTTGATATAATATAAAATAAATTTTTAGTTTTACGATTTAAACAATAGGGAAAATTTTTATTATATGAACAAGGATGGTAATGTTTTTTTAATTTTTATTATTTTGTTAAAGAAAAGTCCACGTATGAATTCAAATTAATTTTTTTAATATTAATTATTCATATGAAAATATTTTTTACCTACACCTAGTTGGATAAATAAATTTTTGTGTTCATTATTCTTAATTACATAAGCATTTAAGTGTTTAATTTATTAGTTATATAATTATTTTTAAAATATATTGTTTCAAAAAACATTATGTTTTATGGCTAATTATGAAATCATAACATAGTATTGAATGTACTTAATGAAATTTTCTAAGAAATAATATGATATTTGGATTGATTGTATATTATCAAAGGAATTATTTGTCCTACCAAGGTTATTTCATGAACCACTCAATAACTCTAGTGACCGTTTGGGTCATTTAATTGTGGATGAAAAATATTTATATTTGATATTCTTCAATTTTTCAGGTAAAATTGATGATTTCATGCATCATACCTACATATTCTATATGAATTATTATAGATGATTTTTATCATGATGATGGAAGCTACATTTATTCAAGTGAAAACGTAAATTAATCATGTTTAAACTCACAAAATATTAATTTAATATTGACTTCAAAATATTCATGTCATGGGAATGTTGGAGGAAGTCTAAGTCAGTTCTAAGTCAATTCTCGCTAAAACGGCCCATAATTATTCTATTTGTTTTTTTTTCACAAATATCACCTCCATCACAATGTATCGAAGGTCATAAAGATCTTAGGATGGCGAGATTCTTTGTGAGTGCGCAAAGGCATAATAGTATCCTCAACAAAACATCAATCAAAATCCACAGAGACCTTCACGACCACATTATGGGTTTACGGAAATCTCTATTCCATGAAATTTGGACTCATAAAGACCCATCACTCGTGATACTAATAAAGATTCATGAAATAATTTGATCATAAATAAACCCTAATCTCTACAATTACTGTAGCAGTACTGTAGAAGTTACTATATTAGTTACTATTAGGTGCTGTAGCAGCCGGAACTATTCACCCGATTTGGGCCTTCGAGCCACCAGTCTGGGCCTATGGGTCTCAAGGGCCTTTGGGTCATCAAAGGCCTTCAGGACACAAGGCCTTTGGGTCACGTAGACCATGGACTAGCCCAGTTCACATAGAACATGCCCCAGAAGAGGATCAGAGCAACAAGAGTAGCAGCCACCAGATGCAGAGTTAACCGGATTGGAAGAATGAGAGGGTATGACATCCACCATCAGGACCAGGAACCATGCATCTTTGTACGAGGAAATGATAGCCGATCAGAAATTCAAGGTGGGGAGATAGGTGATCAATAATGAAAAATGATAGGGAGGGGAATTTCAAGTGGGCGGGGCCTACGAGTCATGTATTAGGCATGGTATGCCTATAGTCCTTCAGGTCATGTATTCCGGGTTTGTCGGGTCTTGTGCCTTGGGCCTACGGGTCATGTACGGGTTCCCCTTAAACCCTTAAAAGGTGGATTATCCATAATAAAATAAAAAATATGTACTTCGGGCCAATCGGAGGGGAGATGAATCATGAAAATTTGACTTCTAAAGATTGATCCCTATTCACAAACCACTTGTGCTTCATGAGTGAAACAAAAAATAGACTCTCCAAGGAATCCATGCTTCAAAAAACCACATACCTTGAATTCTTTAGATTATCCACCCAAAGTGGATATCCCTTTAATGAAGGATAATTCCCTTCATAGAAAAATATTTCATTATATTTCTCTTAAGCCTTCAAAATTCACTTATATTTCACAAGGAACCCATCCTTAATTAATCCCAACCAATGAGAACTAAAAATTTACCTTGAGACATATTCACACTATTTCATGAGGACTACCCCTTTGTTAACCCCCTGACCTCTTTTAAGACATTGATCATCATGATACTCCACTCTTCATGGATACAATCTTTTTGAAACACCTCTTATGGGACTCTCCATGGAACTACCATTCTATTAACACCTATTCATGATGGTCATGTACCTAGAGACCCCATATCAAACCATAAAATGATCATATGCACCACGTGACTCCATGCGACTAGTGCCACCAATTCCTATGTAAATCCACTTCACATCAAGCATTAATCAGGCCTCTAGTATACCTTTTACTTCTATGAATTGGTATACTAATGCTCGTTACTTCAAAATATATGGACCCTAAAATCAGCCTCCTAGTTTACCACTTCTCCATGACATTTACAATGTCATTCTCCTCTTATACACACATGATATGTGGTCACATAAGGCCAAGGGGTGAGCAATGAGTCCCTCCACATTTGAGTTGCATGACATAAAACTACCAATTTCTACATCATAGTCACAAATTATTAAACTAAATTATCAAGTCCTAAAAACAATATTTACAACTGTTGTCCTACCCTTTTTAAAAAATGATGGATTTCTTATGGAAGATCATTATGGGATTCAATACTATCCCACAAAAGTGTACATTCCACCCCTAGAGGGTATCATCCACATGTTATCCACAAACCATCAATCACCGATACATCTTTCATGACATGATAATATTTATCGTATGATATTAAACTGCATGGAGAGGTCTTATAACCTAAAATTAAACTACCGAATTCATCTACATGAGTTATGTTACTTGAATTCTCAATAGGGTACATTGGACTCATCCTTGAGATACATTAACAATATTTGTTTATTATCATAGAGTTGAATATTCCTTCCCTAGGATACACCTCTAGATCCACCTCCATGGAGTATTCTGATCAAAAACTCTATATCATCCTCAATAGGGAATTCAAATCAAATTATGAACTATCTAGAAATGACATATTCTGTCATAGGGTCACAACTCCCAAATCTAGTACCATAATGTATTTTGATCCACCCATTCCAGATTTTCTAGCACAGGGAATTCTTGTCCATTAGTAAACACATGTCTTCCATCATATGTAAAAACCTAATTGAAGAGCCTCCATGAGGTGTTTTATCAACCATTATATCCATTTAATAAATTAACCATGTGCATATCCACCCAATATGTTAAACTCTAATCTCAATTTGTCTCATTCATACATTTTCATCCATCTATATAGAACATAAAACTCATTACCTAACCCAAAATACCATATCCATGCTACAATAATAGGATTCATTAGGTAAGGATCCATAGATGAATTATTCCTAGAGACTCAATTACCTCATGATCATTATGGGATTTTTTGGGTTCCGCACTTAAGATTCCTTGTACGAGATTACCTTTGAAGAGGAAAAGTAATAGTTGAATAATGTACCCAATTTCTAGAAATGCTTATAGATATGCAATGTGACTACACTCATGATAAAATGTGACTTTTGTATCAAGAAATAATTAGTATAGTTAACTGATTTCCATATAGACATGAGACCAAAAAGTACATCCATGAACAACATTTAATTAACAAGGGAGACCCTAATAAGGTAATGAGAAATAAAGAGGATTCCATAGAAGAGGAATCGACATAAAATTTTCACATTTCAACCAAGGATCTGACATCACTAATTAATGTGATGAAATCATGCCTCATATAGAATGTTGGAAAGTGGGATAACAAAAATTGGTATGCATCAATGAGTATATGGGCCCCGATGAAGGTGTTAGTATGTGAAACAATGAACCCGACATGAAACAATTATCTTGAACCATGGTGACTACTAGTGCCTTGTGAATAATCATATTTTGAGGATCTTGGTTTAAAAAATTATGCACTAGGTTCCTCCAAGAAAATGGTGGGCACATCATGGAACTCGCCTGAGGGATGGGGTAGTTTAATTTCGGAATCCTTAGACTACAACATTATATGGATGGATACCTTTCTACTTCATAAGATTGGATGATTTTGGGGAACTCAAAATTTCTTTTCTTGTACCATTAATGATGGAAGAATCAACTTACCTTACATTACTCATGTAATAGAAAATAATAAACATGGAACTCATAGGTTATGGTGAAAGAGAAACACTGACTTGGAAATCTCTCAAAAATGCTCCTATGCCACAACATCTACCAAGACTATGGCTATCAAGAACCTAAGCTTCGTCACACCATATGAGATCATCTAGAATAGGTTAATGGACACCCATGCACACCTGTATTAATAAGAGGGGTCAATCCCACCAAGTATATAGTCCTCCTAATTATGGAGGCATCATCTCCTCATTGAAATTGCTTCCCCTACTTGGAGAACTTGGGGAAACGACATCCTTTATAATGACGAACACCTTTGAGGGCCTATCCCTAGAGAAATCTTGTGTATCTTCTCCTACATTAAGGATGTGATAGAAGTTCGAGTAACACATGGACTGAAAACTACCACAAAGTCACAAAGGAGGGATCCCACTAGGCTTTTTCATTGTCAGTGTCATTCAAACATACTAGTTGATAAATGGGTGGACTTCACCAATTTTCAGTCAGCCCCAGTTTGAAGAACCTGACACAAACATAAATGGAAGGCTTGGAATTCTGTTTTACAATGAGAATACTCTATGGTGACAATGGACCTTTCCACTATCGGTGTACCCCTCTAGATCCATACAACTAAACAACATAGATCTATAACTTCTCAAATGGTACTAGGACCATAGATACATCATAGGTAGTTTGGGTTGACTCTGTAAATCACTAACACCAAGAACAACTATTATGGTCTAACTCATGATGAGGATAAGAAATTTAGAGGCCCTCCAAGAATCATCATCTGACATAGTGGAGATCCAACCCATACTTATACTATCCAAATAAGTTTCCATCACATATCTTTTAAAAATTAGCACAAAGGACAATACTATTCATATACTATCTAGATTTTATGTCCTCCACGCTCTTTCTATAATTAGTACTATAGCGCTCATCATACCGTTAATATCTGGAGTTGATTTTCTCCAAGCTACATCAACAAATTGTACAGAGGTCCACCCTATGATACTACTAGGAAAAGTGGAGGTCTTATTTGCTCATTAAATAACCATCATTGATGTCCTCTTCATTTCCCTAATAGTCAAAGAAAATTTCTTCCGCAAATATTCAACATTTATCATAGATATAATCTTGATGGTCATACCAACCATTGTGGAGTTCCTCTATGATTTTTTTTCTAGTAAAATCGAAGTTCCTCCCCTCTCTAATACAGTTAGTACATAGGTCTCATCCATGTCCCAACATATTATATTTTAGGTCCATCTCATTTTTAATCAAACCAACATAGAGTTCCTCCCCATAATGAAGCCATAATCTAACTTGAAGGACCATCCTATGGAATAGTATTGAAAACTCACCTGTAATGGTGAACTCCTTTAATTTTCCAAGCCTCTATATACCATGATGATCTCTAAGGAGAAAGATTACTCAGTAATGACTCCCACCCAAAATTCCATATTTCGGTAAAGGGTAGAAATAGCACAGATTCAAAATCCGAGAAGCAAAGTTCCCCATGATTCGTATATTCCTACATAGAAACAAGAATGTTTATGATGTTTTATCTCCCTTAATATGGTGAGAACATAGATGGATGCTTCCTCCCACTCACATTAGGATGTGATGAATACCTCATCATACATAGATGTGAAGACATGGTTTGTATCTACATAGAGAAATTTACCTCTATTAGGGAACATTTGAATTAGGTAGTGACTAATGTCATTGTTACCCTATAACAGATATGGTCTAAAATAGTTCAAAACCCATAACATGGACATCACCTATCAGATCTCAGGCTGACCAAGTGTCGGACAATTCCCTTGAGCAAGAGGTCTTGTGGGAGGTTATATCCATAGACCAACTGTATATCTTTTTATGGACACTTGTAGCTTTGAACATTGAAATTTTTGAGTCCCTCGCTATGGTTTAGGTCATTTATTTCCTCTAGTTCATTTGGGTGAAATTTCACAACATCTGAGATCAACAGTTGACCTATCCAAGAAGCCAGTACAAGCTAGATTCCATTGACCTGCAACACCTAGGTTTGAGATTATGTAGTTCTAAATGGGTTGACATCCCACTTCATATAGTTATTTCCAGACCCTTCAAAAAACCTATGTCAAAAGCCTCATTGTGCTCCATGATGTCATGTTATAAGAATCCATAACCCACAAGTCAGTGGAAAGAGTATGCATTATGATATATATTGTATTTCCATATTTTGGTATCCTAGACTATCTTCCAATAATGAAACATCCCCTCTAGATACTTTAATGATAAATATTGTTATTCTAAACATTTCATAGGATCGATCATAAGGATAGGGGAACCAACACAGGGCTCAATAGTGTAGTCTACCCCTATGGGAGGCACAATACAATGAATACTTCGCTACAATCAACCTCACATGTTAAAAGATGCAGAAACATGGCCATATACATCCTTCCAATGATACATTATCATCTACCCATAAAAACTCTTCAAGGGAATGGATCGTGTAAATACCTATGATTAATTCCAGGTTTCACTAAATGTAGGGACAAAAACTATGGTAGATTCCTTTCTCTGGTAGCTCACAGAGAATATAAAGCTTGTAACTGATCTCATTGTTGATTGGTGATTAAATTATGTAACATTATCATGGGACACCATCTCTCCTCCAATGGGAAATCAATTTCTCCTTAGCCGGATTCACCCAGTTAGGAATGGGGGTCCATCCCATGTAGTCAATGCAGCTGTTGGATTATATATAAATCATCTAAAGTATTATTCACTAAACCAAACAAAGAAGTGTAATTACCCTCCTTGATAACTGGTTCATTCTTATAGCAGAGTTTATGAGCTCACATCCCCATATAATGAGTCTTTCAATGAATTTGCATCCCAAGATACACCCCAAGATGACCTGATATCCACTCTCAATACTCACCTACATGCCCTTGAATGAATATAGGTGGATATTTTTCCCGATGGAAATCCATAACTGGTGTGGGTGGACAATATATGTGCACCCCCAGATTTGGGGAATACAATATTTTACCAGCTCTATAGGAAGGGAGACCCACTGCATCACTTATACCACTTTATTTCTCGATGTGGACTGATGTTGGGGACCCTAGAAAAGGAGGAGGATTCCACGATTCAGTTTATTTTTTAGAAATTTTTTGTATTTTTATTTTTTTGGTTTATCTAGCTACCAATAGGGTCAATTATTGGTTGGTAATAAATTCACATATAGTTACTCTTCTATTTTAATTTCACCATATGTTACACATATACTATTGACCTCATCAAGTGCAATAAAACTCTTAATTAGTGAGTACAAAACATTATCATCTGATAGAAAGGCCTCATGTATTCACTTGATATTTCATTGTCCCATGAATAACTATAACCAACGTATTCAGGGCATGTCAAGAGTGATATGGTTTCTACCATCATAAATCAGTACTTACTAGGTGTATTTCATTTGGTTATTAATAAGTCACAGCATCTTGAATAATCCCTATAATAGAATATATTTTCACAAAAATTTCAATTTCTCACTATAGTGAGAATACCTACAAAATATATATTTCCACTACTGTGCATGTAGATGTTCCCAATCCAATGTTGTTGGTGGATCCCATAGTAGAAGAGACTCATTGAGTGAATACCTAACAAGAATAAAATTTCCCATCATATAACCAGCATGCACCACCATACAAAGAATATCCACCTCACATAGAAAATGGGGCTTGATCCCCTCAATAAGTTCATACCCAAGAGTGACCTTCCTAGTCAGAATGATATTGATGTATTCATTAAGAGATTCATAAGTTATTGGATATTTCATTTGATCCATAGAGAATGGAATTCTAATTATGGGAGAGTGTAATTATTTCTATGAAGTTGGACTTAATGGCCACTCCAATCATTTCCCATACCACATGACCATATAATGAACAATCAAATAATGTTATGTCATCAAATATTGGCACCATAACCATGTGGATTAAGGTTTGGTCTTGTTTGGGGAGATTTTGGTTCATGTAGAACATGAATCCACAGAATCCAATAGTGAAACTGAAGGGGAATGTGAAGTGAAGAAGGATTTTAGTCATGGGCCATAGCGATATGATGATTTGTTGGCACGTAGGGTAGTTGACCACACCCATGGTGTTACCCGTGCTCATCCTAGGTTGGTCAGAATCACAATGGTTTCAATGAATTCTTTTTCCACAACCTTATAATAAATTTCACAACCTTCTAGGTCTTATAATAATACATACTTATAATTAAAGGGATTTCAACATCACGCACTGGTGCCGAATCTCTCTTTAACTCTCTACAATTTCATGCACCCTAAATAAGTATATTTTCCCAATGACTATATATTAATGGATTACCTCACTGATTATGAGCCATAGAATTCCTCTATTAATGTTTTCGAGCATGTATAACACTTATCTATTACCAAGAATGAGGAATTTCATGAAAACATTGAGTTTTTATCTAGAATAAATCACGGAAGTAAAATTCAAGGTCATGAGAACTATTAGAATACTCAGGAAAACTTGGAACTTCATGTTTTAGAGACAAAACATCAAGTTATGCATAGATCATAGTACACAATGTCCTCCCAGCCCTATCCACCAAGTATGCCTCCATAGTTGACAGTGTTGTTGACTAAGAAACATGGCTAATACCGTGCTGTGATCATTCATCTCCATCCATATCCAAGCTTCGTCTAACTGATAGTGAGCTAGAAGAGGTTTAAATTCGGTCTTCTAGTCAACAAGAGAATGATTCCATTACTAGTTAGAACCTAGTTCAAGTCACAAAATCGATTTTCCACTTTTCAAGAATAGACCTTCCATATTTAATAAATTTTCATTAGAGTGGAAGTACAATGTATTAAATCACCTTGATGTAATACCTTCAGGTATTTAAATCCTCAAACCCATTCACTTATCAGATGAAATATGTGAGTCCCTCACATAAAATTATAAAATCAATATATAGTTTTTAGTAAAGGTATCCTTTGTAGAGTCCAAATATGATGATACAATAAATAAATAGGAATTATAATCTATCATCATGTTCTCCAGAGAATATGGTGGCATCCTCATGTATGATCAAATACACCAATTATACATCATAGGCTAGTTCAATGGAATGGAAATATAACATTTATTAGTTGATACCGGTTCGAGGATAATATATAATTATGATATAAAAACATAAATAGTTGGTTCTAACCAAAGGAAATATTACTCCCTATAACTAGACAATTCTACGTTACGAAAAGTGAATGAAGAAACCATTTGTCCCGGTCTAGCGGAAGTCCTTGTTTAGTGGATTTATTTGGAGAACCAAATTTATGGTAGTCTCATAAGTTACTCTATAAAAAACTCTTCTAGTTAGGACCTACATTAATTTTCATGTATTATTACCCTCCATGTATAACTAGTGCCTCAAACACTCCGTTAATTGTCATGTGTGTGTACTACAAGGTGACACTTCCACCATTGAATCATATAAAGTCTGATCTCTAGATTCTAGCTACTACAAGAGAGAGGGGAAGTATGTTAAGACCAATTGGGTTGGGTGTATCAATACCACCAATGATATAGTAGGAACCATAGATTATCCATGGGAATACTCTGATAACACCTTCTTCCTATCTATTTATCGGTAGGAACCCACAATATCGTACTAATGATTATTATTTGTTTTATAAAAGAGAATTTTTTTTAAATATATAAGAAAAAGGAATACCCAAATACTACATTGTACTCCATTACTAAATAGGATTAGGTTATACTAGAATCCCTTACCCTTGTAATGTATATGTAATTTTACATATTTACACCATTTTATAGTAATCCTCTTTTTCATACAAATAATGGTTACCTCATCATAAGCTATCTTTTTATTGTTTAATTGATGTCAATCATGGAAAAATAGTTATATTACATATTTATTTAGTGGAATGGATTCTATTTTCTTAGTCCCAGCATAGCAATAACACCTTAGTGATTATTCTATATTCACCCACAATCTCACTAGTCATCCCTTGATTTGGCTATCAGGGAGGAGCCACCTCAACCCACTAATTCCCTAATATCAAAATCTAAAATGAAATTGGAAGAATACCATGATGCCTTTGAAGAGTGTGTATCCTCCACCATTTATGAGTTAATTTTGGGGTACCATGGTACTGTGTAAGATCTGAGGACAATGATTACTAGGGAATCCATCTCTATAGAAGAGAATCAGAACTATGTTTCCTTGAAGCTGCACTGAGATGTATTCTCATGGAGTTGTGATAAGATACTTGGGTTAGACCCTTAGGTCTCCATTCACCACCTAGGATTTATTGTGAGTCATTCCGTGATTAAGCAATGTCTCAGTAATATGTGACCCTCTTATTGTTCTATGGTTGATGTCGATTTTGATTATATTATCAAATAAAATTTCTTCTGTAATTTACATTACCCCATGTGGCTAGCCAATATCATCCCATTAAAAAAGAATAATGATCATATCAATGTTTTTATCGACCTTCAAGACCTCAAGAACCATTCCTTGAAGAATTATTTCCCCTTATATTGACTATGTTTTTGATAAATTCAAACATAGAGTTTCTAGCCCTCTCTTTCAGGGATGTATACATCGGGTACTATTTGATCTAGATGGCCTCCAAGGACGAGGATTACACATAATTCAAGAAGTCATAGAGAACCTTCTCCTGCAAGGTGATACTATTTGGCCTAAAGAATTTGTGAGGCACATATCAATGGTCCATTCGTCACATATTGAAAACAATTATATTCATTTTAGTGGAATTCCACATGGATGAATTGGGGGGGGGGAAATCCCATTGGTGTTAGGACTATATCAAGGACCATGATAAAGTTATTGGATTCCTTCACTCATAAAATTTGATGATAAACCCCTATAAATGGGCATATAGGATTAACCGTATAAATTGTACTAACTTTTTTATAAGATACAGATTCATTGAGATCAACCACGATATGATCTAGACCATTATACTAATACTTACCCTGAGAAACCTTTAGTAATTATGAGGCATCAATGGTGACTTAGCCTACATACTATAAATTATCATGTATCTAGTTTTCAAGTGCAATACCTTTTCAAGGCCCATGAAAAAAGGATAACTCTACCAGTGGAATGAGGTATTCCATTTTTTGTTTAAGGATGTCAAGAAGTACCTGCTACAGCCTCTTGTTTGGATGCCACATTTCTCAGAGACTTTTTCCCTCTATAAGACCACCCTATAATGATCCCTCTATTTCATTATTTCCCAAAATAATTTGGGATGTGAAAAAAAAATATAGAATATTAGTTGAATGACCTTCCACATGGATACCATATACCCCATTATAAAAAAGATATTCCTTGAACTGTTTTTGTAGTTCAAAAGTTGTGGATTTTTCTAAAACATAAAGAGAAACTAATAAAGTCAAAGTCAACCCATTGATATATATTTTCAGTTACATCATACTAATAGGACTATTGTAATGATTTATAAGTAATACATTATCATTTTAACATCAGGTTCGTCCCACATAAGGCCATCAAAGGACAGGAACCACATATTTCCTGACCACCAATCCAGCCCCATAAGAACTACCACTAGATATTTATTCCCATATAAGGTCATTCATTCAATGGAACATTTCATATTGTGTTTGAAGGTAAATTATTATGGATACTCCCACGTTCTAATCAATAGAAGTATCAACAATCCCAACTTCAAAAATAGTGGTCATAGGGATAATGTTCATCACTCATGTATAGTCTATCTTTACATACTTTTTCTTATTTTTTGATGTCTACACCAATAATGAGGAAGAGTTTCATACTCCCCTTACTGATCTCTAAATGGATCTTGTGGTTTATTTACACCAATTACATGTTATGGGGGACTCTGTGCTAGTCATAATGTAGTTTAATGTTTTCTATATTGTGAGAAAGAAATATATTTTTCCCCTACTTGTATTACGCTCCTATCACAAATTGTTTTAGAACTACATGTGGCTTGATCCCCATCCTCTTAGGATATGTAGTGACATTGAGACTATATTACTCTATTCCTAGCTACTAACTTATTAACACTTTAAGAACATTTTCCAATTTATGGTACAAGAATCTTGATATTAAGCCACATTTCGTGCCTCTCAGAGTTTGTGTTCAGCTTGCATGCCTCCATGGATCGATTCCGAAGTGGTTTTATCTCTTCATTAGCACATGGATAACCTTGAGAACAATATCATTCTTAACCAAGAATTGGAAATTTAAACTATTTTTCATACTATCTTCACCATGGTAAAATTATTACAACCCTAAACTATGTGCTTTTTTTTCTTGGTACATGTGTTGTATGTTGGAATATCCCTTCAATTGACATCTATTTTTTCTTATTTTTTCCACATAAATTCCTTTAGAAAAAAATTTCCAAATTCTAGGAATAATGACATAAAAATGTTCTTTAATATTCCCAAAATCAATAATTTGAACATTTATTCAATGGTTCATGCAACACGATATTACCCAATTAATATCTAGTTCAGGAATCATGACTTTATATAGATATGCATGGATTGGAATATAAGACCTTATACTACATGCAATAATCTTCAAGATCTCTTCATGGGTTGTATAGAACTTTTTTCTCCATTCACATCAGGTTTTTCTCTTTTGTGCCCCATGAACATCCATAAATCCCCTATACCAAAGGTCCATGAATTATGAACTTAAACTATTTTTAATTGGTCCAGTCACTATGACCATACAGTATGTTCATTCACACCACTTTCGTATGGTTTTATAAATACTAGGTATTCTAGAAAACCCATTCTTCTAACACTCTCAGTATATACATGTTTCTTGATTCCCATCCTCATGGGATAAATGGTAACACCTAGAAATTTAGACATCTGGTCTAGCTATGGATCCATTGTGAAATCCTATGATACCTCAGGTGACATCAGTTCAATATTACCCAAGGGAATCCTTTATGGAATAATCTATATTCATTTACTTGGGTCTATTTGTTGTCTAAAATTCCCTCATGTCCCAATATAGAATTAGCATGAATGGGAAGCCTGATGCGTAAGCCCTAGAGACATCATAAGTGGATTATGTTGAACTAATATTTCACCCTAGATAAATTCAGAATGAATATTAATGAGACATGGGTTGACCTAATATCAATCCTGGATGACCCATATGAAAAAATGGGATGAAAATTACAACTACATCCTCATAACATAACATTAAACTATAACCTTGCCCTGTATAGATTTGGGATGCCTCATATATGAGTATGTTAAGATTAAATATCCACATTAAAGAAGATAACCCTATTTCTGAAATTGGTATTCTTACAAACCAGGTTCCATAACTACGTGGATATCCATTCGAATAATCATGGGATATTTAGTGACACTATGATATCTCATATTGGCCCAAATCCAATTTTTGACTCACTGTCAGGCCTTTCCTACCATAGTATTGATGCAGGTTATAATTTATTGAGTTTTATGTGATGGAGGGGCACATTGACCCTCTTTTCACTTACATTTATCTCTCTTTCATGACAGAAAACATCTATATGATACTCATTATCCCTAGTCAATGTTATGTGACATTAAACAAGAAATATTTGACTTTGTTACATGACATTAAACTGCCACTCCCAATGTCCTTATAACATAACATTAAACACATCCTTACCCCACCATAAATCGGTATTCCTCATATGATAAATATGAGATGAATTAGACATTACCTAATGTCAAACCAGTATTACTCATAAATGTGAGATTATTTAATATCACCTTTATATGGGATGTATCCCTACTAGAATAAATATTCTACCACATCATGTCTGAAAACTACATATGGATTGATTCCATCCCCATGGGATATATAGATATTCTGAGATATTCCATATCAATCCCATCCCTGCCATAAAATTATTCATTGGACATATCCACTTCTATCGCTACACATAAAACATTCCTTAATTTTGATAAAAAAACAACCACCAGATCATAATTTTCTCCCTACCAGAGTCGTTTCATTACACACTGGCTCACCCACTATTCTGGGCTAATGGCTTGATCTATATTCAAAATAAAACTGTTGATGGTGTGTTTTGAAGACTTTCAATCTTAGATCCAGCACATTTTCACGCCATATTGAACCAAAACTATTATAAAAACTATTTTTTTAACGTTTTTAATAGTTTTCCCCTTCCATAATTTATTCCTCGTTCACTCATATGTTCTTCAGAGTTATAATTTTCATTATAGAATATTTTGGGAACTTTTAGTCATCAATATATTCACTTCTCCAAATAAAGGGAACTCCATAATTCTCATTTTTTTTCTCACACTGAGAATGGATAATGTTATCTCATGTATTGGGATGGATTATTCCTTATGGTATTTTCAGACATGTGGGATCCCCTATGTACCAAAATTTATGACCGTATATTATTAGCCCATGTCCAAGCATCATGACTTTAAGCTGTGTGTGAATTACCCTAGGTATGTGTCATATAGTGTTGGGCCTCCATACCCCCTAATTCATGTCGTATTTTGACTCATAAATTCTACACATTTCCATTTAGGGTATTCATCCCATTGATTTAAACCCTATGACCTTTAACTATGATTATAGATCCCAACTCTATGACCATAATCTAGGAATCCAAGATCCAATATTCAGGAACAAAAGCTAACAATTATTGTCCATAAATCATAACATTTTACAGTGTGAAGATATTATCACATATATATTGTACGACATTGGATGGCCTAATAGGACTCTCAATTCACATCATTAAACTTTGCATTTTTCCATGAAAATTCCTTCAAGACATTCCACCCTATGGTCTCACAATTATAGACCTAAATTATTTTCCATCATTCCATGATCTAAGACCTTGACCATGGAGTCATTGGTACTATCCTCATGACATTAAACAATGTGAAACTGGACATTTATTCATATCATGGTATATATAATCACACTGACCCATATTCATGTTGATTTACTACTTCATAGTCCCATTCCAAATGCCTTAGGGTGCCGTTTTTCCAAAATCTAAGACCCTAAATTAGGGTCTTATGTCCAAAATTCATGAATTTAAACTCTATTCACATCCTCCTGGGAATGTATTGAGTGGTGTTGGTTCCTTTTAACCAACCATTCATGTTGGGATATTACACCTCCACGCTACACATATCCTTTTTGGATGGTCAAACTATATTACATGCAATATGAACATAAAATTAGGTTTTTGGTCCTAGAATCATGTCCATAAAATGATGGTAAATATTTTTTGTTATGATGTTCTATGTGTAAGGTGACCTCCTAAGACCCTTTATTTGCATCTGGTTACCTATCCCCTATGTCACACATACCCCCTATGAGACATAATTTCTATCCAATACATCATAACCTTAAACTATGTGTGACTCATCCATATTCTATTTATTGGGGCATGAACATCCAATCAACAATATAAATATAGGGTTTTCTTAAGAGTACTCCCATTATGCTATCATCCTATATTTTCCGCCACTATGTCTGAGTATGAGTAATTCACATTGGTTAACATTCCCATTTAAATTATGTTAAACTATAAACCTACCTGATGAAATTTATATTTGATTCAATATTGAGCAGAAAAAACGATGAAAATATGGGAGGCTCATTGAATAATCCTCATACACCACATATCGACCACATTATTATAAACAATGTGTCAAATTTTCCTCACCATATTGAGTTAAAATACATTTCCAATGTCCTCACTATATGATGTTAAAAGTCCTAATTATCATCCCCATTACACAAAAGGGTACTATAATGTATTTCGGGGTCATTCACAATATTCCATTTCATTCAATGTTAGTAACCTTCTATGTCATCCATGCTCTTAAACCATAAATCAGAATCTGAGATGACACTCCTCCTTGAATACTATTTTGACAATTATTCAGACCAATATTCCTACCTAATGCTATCTATGTGCTAGAGGTGTAATTCCATGAGTTTTTTAATCAATTTGAACATTCCATCACATTATCTCTATTCTTAACTTTTCCCCTTATCTAGATGCTCATCCTACTCCACATCCAAATAGCTCCCCTAATAGTAATGGTTATAATAAAAAATTGTGCACCTAACATCTTCATCCAATACCCCTGAGGACATTGGATGACATGCTAAGAGAAGTTATCTTCTTAAAGCATGGTCTATGGTTGACCCTTGGTAGTTTCTCTCTATTCCTAGATAATATTATACATATTAAATGATTCAAAGATGGTCTGTGGTTTTCCCAAAAAAAAATTACAATACAATTTTCTTCCATATAGTATTGTCATGATTCACGCCTTCAACTCTCCCCTATTTGGATTGAATTCAACACCCATGTTGTTACGCCATATGGGAACTTGAGCACGGTGGAAATTAAAATAGTCCATTTAGTGATCCCCTTTCTCTAGAAAAATCTCTTCATGGCCAAAAGACAGTTGGTGGTTAGTAAATCCAGACATTGATTAATCAATGATTGTAAAATTCTCTCTTATAAATGTGTGGTCACATATTTGTAACATTATTCTCAAATTGAGAATGAATCACATCTGTATAGGTATTATTCATTTGTTATCTTAGGAATATGATTAGAGTTGAATAATAATGATAAAATATATATTTAAGAAGACATAACTTTTATAAAAACCAATGAATGTAGCATATGGTCATCAACATATTGGGGACTATTCTTTAAAAAATCCACAAATTTAGACCCCTATTATGGTGCATTTTAGTTGGGTAGACATTTCTGAGTTCCTACAGGTTCTATTTATGATATGTCATATCTTTGGTCTCTTCGTTTTCTGTGGGTGGACTTATTTGGCTCTGATCAACAATGGGTTCTGCTCAGACTAGAACATCGCCAATTGGGATGTCATCTCTTCCACCATGTCCTTTGACTTCCCTAAATGGGTCATCAAATTATTCAAGGATTTTTCATGAGACGTTTCCATGATAGGGTTCTCATGAACTATCCCTTCAATTTATACAATTACCCCTTTACCTACCTAATGCTCCTTGGATCCCTCTGACTTATTCTTCTTCCAGGAAATGCCGATCACCTACCATTCATCATGCACCAGCTTGACATGGAAGTACTGATCTACTGCAGAAATGTTCTCAGTGTCTGTATCACCAAACCATATGTGTAAAATCCAGTGGTATAAATATTCCTATTTTATTGGTAGGTTATCTATGTGGTTACGTATAATGAACTTGCGCACATACCCCCATACCTTGTGAAAAATGATCAAGTTCTCCTCATAGAAATCTGAGACAAAATCATAAAATTATATGGTTAGTTATAGATATAGTGATAGTGAGACTACCAAAACATTGGTGGATAGATCATACATGGGAGTATCATTATGTATTATTAGGTGGAAATCTATTACCATGTATGGATCCTTGTCAACTAATTTTCAAATAACAGAATCCTTTATTACCTCCTATAGAACCGCTGAGGGGGATGAAACCATCCCATCATCCTCAGATTCCTATAATATTAACCAAATAATGTTATTAACTCCTATAAACTCAAAAAATAAAAATTCTAGGATATAATTATCCAATGAAGTCTCTCTAAGTACCTTAGAAGGTGGAACAATTTTCACTTCCTTCATTTCACCATCACCACCAATATCTTCCTCTAGAGGAACCTCCATAATATTATTAGCCACTAAAATATCGTTAGATAACCCCATCATGGGTACCTTCTTAACCCCCTCCATTGAGGGAAAAATCTATAGTCCTTTGAAATAAAAAATCCATGGTTGGCTCAACCACCGCAACCTCTTTGATCATCTCCATCTGGAAAATATCAATCATTATTCTCACCTCAACCTATAGATCCCTCAAATTAGATGGGGAAATCAAAAGGTGAGACACCAAAAGACATTGAACGTCCATTTCAATATGAGTCTTCCAAATGTATAAATGATGATAATGAAATAAAAGGAAGAAAATGTTATCTAGATTATGTGAACAGTGCATTCTATTGAGGTGCTCAGATAAGTTCACTAGTAATCCCCCAAACAAAGGAATTCACTCCATGGTTTCCTCCATAATTGTTGGTGTTTTTTAGCTGATGTCTGTCTTCCCATAGAAAAAAACCTAGGGAGGGTGATCACACTCCCACCATTTGGGGTTGAGGTTCCCTCACCATATTCCTAATGTACATCATGAATCTCCCCTTTACTTGTTCAAGTTAATATTTTTATTTTTGTAATAAGAGATAATTGAAACTCATATGATTTAATAAGATTTAAAAGAACATATAATTATATTATTTACAAGATCTGTGTAAGGGGATCCTTCAATGGGAGTATCATAGTAGGTTTTCCACCCCCGGGACTCATCTGAGTGTCCCTGCTGAGGTACAAAAGCATCTAACATTCTGGAAAAGATAACAAAATAGGTGGTAATCCCAAGTAGCACTATCACTCAGGATTTCAGAGGGTGCATAGAGACTTAAGAGTGGACCAAATCCTCCAACCCTCTCATGTATTGAACTTCCTTCTCTATAGGCCTGTGAAAATCATCCTTATTATACATAGTAGAGTAAGGATAATTCCATCTCTGTTGAGGTCCCACAACATCCCATAGAGAGTGTTGAGTTTTTGTAAGTTCCCCCAGCTATCCCAAGAATCAGATAACACCACATATCTTAGAATGTTCAATAGTGAATCCTCTTATATAGGCCTTGAACAAAATCCATTTCAGCATCCATGGATGGTTAACCTTATTACTTTGATTTCATTCCCAAGAAGGATGTGCCTGATACTAACCCTATCAATCCTACCTCCACCTACACTATCATAGGGGCCACCATCCCTTCAATATATTTTCTTCTCACTGTAGAAATACTTCCTCCATGGTGTGCTCCATAAACTACTCTCCCTCAACCCCATAGTTTTATGGATTCTCCATCATCATACTTGGTGGTTCAATTCCCCCAAGCCTTCCTATGATATTTTCTCTCCCATATCAATTAATTTTCATGGATGGTATCATACAAATAATAATGTGGTGGAAACTTATTCCACCATTTTCTATCATCACGCAAATTAATGCACCATATTTTTCAAATAAATTGAGATTGGAACATATTTCACACCTCCTTATAAACATTTTGGGTCAACTGCTACAAGTATCAAAATTTCATTACAAACAAGAGTGGATTGTATGGCTCTCATATTATCTTATAGTCAACCCTCGCCACTATTACCCCTTCTTATAAGGATATCTATTTTGATAACATCACTATGGGTCCCATAACATTTTAATTCACAATCCCAATTGGGAAGGGAATATGTGATGTAAGAAGATCTATGGGATCCCCAACCATTCTAGCACATCCATTGGGCCCAATTGTGTTGAGAAACTCCCAAAAATGTTCATAATCACTGGACAAAAATTTTGTTGGGAGGAGACATGGGGTTTGGGTACTTATATCCCCCAATGTAAAATTCCACCCATCATTATATGAAATTTATCGGGCTACGTACATGGATAATTCTTATGTTCATTGATTTTTTAGAGAACCTTATACATCTTCAATAATATTGAGACATCCAAATTAACGTGACACCCCATCAACATCATGGACACCATGATGAAGCTTATTGGATTCACCCCCATGTGTGAAACCCTCACTAGGACCATCCAATGGAAAACCGGTGTGGAAATGAATCCTTTAATTTTTAGTAAATTAGATTCAATATTTATGTTGTATCTCCATTTCTTCCACTATCTCCCCCATAATATCCCCTAGTAAGAGTACTCCTTACCACAATGTAACACTGAAGGTAAAGTGTGTGGTTTTCGTGGTATCCTATCAACTATATCTTTTAGAAAATATCAATGCCATTTATTGAATGGGATGCCCTTGATCCCTTGCTTATTTATCTTGTACCATGCACTAGATCTAGTAGTACCTTCTCTAGAGCCAAAAACTTCTACTATTCCTCTCAAAAATTATTTATAGGGAGGAATTAATCATACAAATCACAATAAATTGGGATCCAAGACATATCTTGAATATCCCACATGATAATACTAACATCTCTATGATGCATATGGAAGGTGTTATTCCCTAGATACCACCTTCTCGTCATCATCAGTGTAATGTACAGGTGATGGTGGACTTGAAATTGTGAGGTCCATATTTCCACATAAATCACTAATTGCTTCATCTAAGCCACTAATTCACCTAATGATCCACATTATCAATAATCCCAGCCCCAATATTTTGTGAAATTGCCTCCCTAAAGAATTACCTATTTTTTCATCCACCCCTTCATTAGATCCCCAAATCTTTCCTTGAGAATCATATCAATCTATGTGATGGATGCCCCATCCTCTAGCATCATCATATAAAATAATGTTGATTTAGTTTCCATGAGGGTGCTCAATGATTGATATGTGTTTCTTTTTTATATGGCTCCCAGCATCCCAATGACACTCGTATAGACAAGTCATTCTTCTAAACTAATAGGCAATATTTTCATTTCTCATTATAATAATGAATACATCGCCCCTAACCCCAAGAAATTGAGAATAATTATATTTCAAACCAGATACTCCCATTAAAAATATATATGAATTAAAATGAATTATTTTTGGTCCATGTTGATTCGAAATATCTCCCTGGTCATTATATTAACATCTACTTCTTTTTAATGAGTTTCATTTCAAATTGGTCCTTGAGATAGCATTTAGATCAAGACATGTGAGTTTTTTCTAGTCTAGTTTGTGAATTTAAACTCACGTAGATCAGTTCATGATGGTTTAGTTCACGGATACTGGTCCATGATGTACGGGTTCATGGATTTTTATTCACATATAACTATTCACGATGCTAAGGACTTGGAGAAAGTGAGGTTCATGAGTGATGGGGATTGAAATCACAAACCACTCAAAAAAATTTCAGGCCTTGTGAATAGAGAGAATAGGTTTTTATATGAATTAAATCAATGTGTACTATCTCTTTTATCACCTTAAATTAATAGGAATACATTCCCCCATGGTCTGTGAGTTGATTTGTGATGGTGGCATCTGTAACAAGCTCTGTGATTAAGCATTGAGAAAGCAAGTTACATTCTAATATCTGAAGATTTTCCCCAAAAATACTACACTCCTTTTACCCATGTTCTCCAATTACTAAGTGTCATTTGTTGAATCTAAAATAAAAATGTCATGGGAATGGTGGAGGAATGACTAGATAGTTAAGGTCGAATCTAGGACAAAACTTCTGAAAAATCCCTCTAAGGGTCTATTTTTTGTGAAGCTCACCTCCATTGTGAATGGTTGATGAGAGTCATGGTCCTTGTTTTGGGAGATTAATCACAATGATGTGGAGTAATAATATTAATCATTTAAAAATCTCAATCATGGGCCAGAGAGTGCTTACAACTGCACAATGTGTTGATTGTAATATCTACTTCACAATATTCAGACTTGTGCTGCCTTGTCACTCAAAATTATCATAAAGATTCATGAAAGACTCTAAAAATCATGAAACCCCTATCCATATAAAACCCCCTTATATCTTAATTTTGGTATTCCATAGGAACTTTCAACTTCTGATTATCTCTTCCTATTAATTAACAAGTATAAAAATGTGATGGATATAAAAAATGGATTCCCCAAGGTAACCAAACATTTTGAAACCACCATGGTTGTGTTCTTTCGAGAATCCACCAAAAGTGGAGATACCTTTAATGATGTATAAGGGCCTTAAAAAAATACCGCCTGTGGAACTCATGCCTTATCAAAGAACATATCCTTAATCAGGAACATATGCTATGTGAATCCCACCTTATGGTAATTGAGACATTTCCCTAAGGAATTGTCAATCTGTTTTTTGAAGCCTACCCCTTGGAGAAACCCCTTACCTCTATGGACAATCCGATCTTCACAGGACACTTCTCAATGAGGATCAAAGAATTAGGAAACACAAATTTGGGGCTTATCTGTTGTATATATCTTTTCTAACACCTCTTTGTAATTGTTGAGTTATCAAGACCCCCATAATACTCTAAGACGAGTCTATTTATACATCAAGTCTCCACGTAACCTGTACCACCCATCCTATGTCTTCCATATTCTCATTAAGGGATTCATAGGCCTCCATTATACCTATTTACTTCAATAATAGGTACCATAATTTTCATTATTTACATGTAAGGGGACCCTAACATTTTCCTCATGATTGACCACTCCACTATAGTAGTTTCAAAACCATTTTCCAGCAATAATCTCATGAGAGGTGGTCATGTATACCTTAAGGGTGGGGGTTTAGTAACTCCATGTCTCATATTCCTTACATATAAACTTTATAGTTATAAATACTAGTTGAAAAATATTAAACTAATCCAAAAATTACTTAGACCATGATGTAAAACTATAGTCATACCTGGTGTAACAATCATTAGATTATTGATGTATTAACATCATTGAGTGCCACCATATCCCATCACAAAGTACATTCCACACCCATGGAGAATCATCCACGCATAAGTGCCACACCATCACTTTTTGAATGTTATTTTTTAATAGTAGTATATTTACAATATAATGTTAAACTTTGTAGATCAGTCCTATAACATGATATTAAACTATGGTGTCAAACTAAGTGTGTATAAATACATTTTATATAAATAGGGTACATACGGTGCATCCATAAGGTTAAATACTGACATTGGTAAACTATCTTGTAGTGACATCATTCCTCTTACAGAAAAACATTCAGATCTTCCACCATAGGGTGTTCTAATCTACAATTATGGATCTTCCTCCATATGTTTTTTGGATCCATTTTTATATTATCATGTAGTGACAACTTCATTACTGAGGACACACCACCCATATCCATCTCATTAGGGCGTTTTGATCCCCCCATTTCATATTTTACTTCAAAAGGAAGACTAATCCATTATTAAACTCATATCATCCCTTATATGTACACTCCTCCTTGACCCTCCTCCATTGGGAGTTCTGATCAACCATCCTATCATTAGATGACTTTAACCTTGTTATCATCTCAACAAGTCATTGAAATCAGTCCCCAATACAACTCATCTGGATATTCCAGTCCTTTTAAAAATTATATAGAACATATGACCTGAACTAAATATACCTACCCCATGGTATAAACATGAGATTCGTGAGATTAAAAATCATTAAAGACTAATTCCTCTAGTGTTAGTTAGTACATCATCTAAAAGGGATGATGTGGGTTTCACATACAATATGACTTGTGTGAGTTACCCTCTAAAGATGAAGATTCAATTATCAACAATGTACCCAAATTACTTTTATTCATAGAGACTCCCATCATGTCTACCCTTCTGACCATCGGATATTTCTCTATTAGTATAGAACTAGTATAATTAATCGGCATCCACACAGTGGTATAATTGGGAATGAGTTCATAAACATGATTTAATCTATGAGGGATACATATACTATGAAACGAGATTCATGTATGAATCCATGTAAGGATGAATAATTGTACAATTATCCTATTTCAATCAAGGATCATACATTACCAATGATGGTGATGAAAACAGCCCTCCTTAAGAAAGTGGGGATATGGGGAAATTGAAGCCAATATATGTTGATGTGCACGTGGGACCCTATAAATGCATCATAAAATATTGCATGCGTGAATATATTACCACATCATTAATTTCCTCAATAGTATATATGTATAGTTCCTTCTAAATTTTATGGAATCATGCATGAATAAGTTCAACATGTATCATCTACCATACAATAAATACATTGCTTCCAATATATCTTATCTCTTACCATCCTGAACTTATCATGGATGGATGTGGAATATTTTCATAAATAATAATGTTCATTATTTATATATGAAAAAATATAATTCTATCATTACATATAATGCAATTTTCATCTCATGCACAATGGGACACCGACTTTATAAAATGAATGAACCCACCACATTCAAAGGAATCAAGGAAGAGTGTGGATAAAACTACCATGATAATACATAGATACAAGGTACCACATTAATTATGTATCTAATTTCATTTTTAGAAGATTCTAAAAGAACTATGAATCTACAGTTTCGGATTTACCACAATTTATGATCAAACACAATTGAAAGTATATATAATAGTATGTTTTTTTGAAATATTATTTTTATTGTAGTTTGTTTTTTATGGTGTTGTTATTTTTTATGATTTCTATATTCAATTAATATAGAAATGAGATTTCATTAACATGAAAATTATTATTCAACATATATCATAAAATTATCTTACTTATGTTTCAATTATTCTATAAATTGTTTTATAGTATTTATGATGATCTGTTTTACTAATATATTAATATTTAATGTTTTTACAACGTAGATGGATTTATTAAATGAATTATTAAATTATAAATATTTTATAATTTTTAGTTATGACATTAAAATTATATTAAAGTTATTTCATGACGGAATATAATTCCATGATAATTTTATAATAATGTGAAAATTATTTTAAGATATATGCAATGATAATATTTACTATGTTTTGATATTACTAAACCATGTAAAACTCTAATTTTTTTCAAAAAAATATGACATGATATTTTGATGTCAATGTTAATAAAAGTATAATTTATTTATTTTTTTGATCTTAATAATGTAAATAAATAGGATTCACAAAATCATTATGATAATAATTGAGAACACCTAGGAATACATTATACAAATTATTCAACATTGAACAATAATTGAATACATAGACATACAACTACTGATCCATTTTTGAAATCATAAGAATCATTGATGGACATTCTATTTTTGATGATGTGATAAAAATTCATTAAGTTTCATATAAATTTAAATCACTTACTATTTTTGTGCATTCATAGTATCATATTATTTCTCATCATTCCATTTAGTAGTCATCAATTATATCTATAATTGTCTATTTATTATTTTATTTGAAAATATACTTGATAATAACTCATAACCAAATTTTATGTCTTTTATTTTATGACTCTTGAAAAAATTCAAGTCAATGGGTTATGACTCCCAGAAAAAATTTAGGTCATTTTGGTTTTTATCTAGTTTACTAAAAGGACTATTTTTCTTGGTTTTTCTTGAATGTAAGTAAAATGTGGGATCTATAATATCTTTTCACTCATTTCAAAAGTGAGGTTATATTCATAGTGACTTCAATTCTTCTCTCACCTTATAGGGATATGTGAAGAGTATAAGCAGGTTCATGGAGATATGAACTACTATAAATATCATCTGTTCATATTTCATTTATTTATGATACACTTTTTCTTTTCAACAATAATATACATTCATTGATGTTTAATGTATAAAAACTATGATATTTATTTTATTGATCCTTGAAATAATGGGTAAAATTTTTAAAAGGACTATTCACCCCCTCCCCTAATCAATTATTATGATATTCCCAAATTTATTACATAATTTATTATAATTTTTATATTCATATCAAATAATATCATCTTTTAAATAAAATATTATGAATTTTTAAAGAATTTGATGTTTTGAATCACATACTACATCATTTTGTTATTTTTTCAATTATAACACAAATTTGTTCTAAGGTGTATTCTAGATAAACCTTGAGAGAAATTTTATCATTAACAATTATGATTTCATCATCATTGTACTATAATTGAAGGATGTTTATAACAACCATATGGACTTCCATTTTATGTTCCATGCAGTCCTAAAATTCTTCAACTTCCATTTCTTCCGAGCTAACATCATAATTAATATTTATTTCTTTTACAATAAGATATACTGTGAATTTATTATTAATTATAGCCTTATATGGTTCTTCATGGGTAGTTCAAGTTCATAATTATTTATTAAAATATATAGGAATTTTGTAGTGAGTTTCCCATCATTTCATTACTAATTTAAGGAAGGTTGAATTCCTCCATTGAATCTAATATTGTGTCTATTAATATTTTATGAACATAAATAAATTCCAAAATCAATTTGGTAGTCATCATTATCATCATATAATGTGAATAAATTAATTTTCATGCATGTCACTACTAGGGAATGATACTTCTACAAGGCATGTTTTCATTTTCTTCACCACATATCTAATGAGTGTTATATGTTGACAATCCTACATCACCATCATTGGTTGTTTTTCCTCATGTACTATGGACATGGAACTAAAATTTAGTGGTAACCTTATATAGATAAACATCATTTTTTATACCACCAATTATTTATCTGATGTAATTTATTTCTTCCATAATAATTTTCATCCATCCAAATAATGCATTAATGGCTTCATTCAAGTGTATCTTGAAGTCCCCATAAATGTATCAATAGACAAATAATATAGCTTTAGGTACCATGGTACCACCCTCATATATGTTGACAATTTTTTCTATATGGAATGTGATGATTTACCAAACAATAAATTTAATTAACAATCATTGGAAAAATCTCATCATAACACATTTACACTTTTGTGGTCAAAATATATCTCCCTTAAAAAATTATCTAATAATTCTCCATAATGATTATATATATCCTATATATGTAATATATATAAAGGAATTATTAAATTTGTTCGATTTTTATATAGGAATAGAATATATCTAAAAGGATACCCAACTGGAGGTTCTTGCGGTGCATCACATGGATGAAGGTGAAGCTGATTGATGTGTCGTAGGACTATTAATATGATTCCGAGTTTATCGAAATCGAGATGGATTCTCTATGAATAGTATTGAACATTCTAGGTGAATAGAAATAGTGAGTTCACTACTACATGGGGATATAAAGCTAGAGGTTCGTTGTTGATAATCTATGTTATAATATATAGTTACTGAACATAGTTACAATAGATTATCAGCACAAGACCTTTATATTATCCTTGGAATAGTGTAGTTTTGGTGAATAGTGTAAAATTCGTTATGTTCCTATTCTTTTTATTCATAGCATCATATCTATTCTGAGGGAGATATTTTTTCCTATTAAACATGAAACAATATTTTTAACGAGTTTCATTTTAAGAGATCTAAATACGGTAATCCATCCCCTGATAAAATTATAACAGTACCAAGACATTATATGTAACCAAAAAAGGTCTTATCTATATCATTATGGTGTAAAACCAATTTATATAGGATATCCATGTCGTCAGTAGACACCATGGGTTTTACTAAGGACGTCATTTTTTATCCTATGTATTACAGGATAAAATACAAGAATGGTATTGTACATGACCAAGATCCAAATTCATTATGTATTTATTCATAATGTTGTATAGAATAATAATCAGATGTTATCATTTAATTATTATAAAAACTAATATATTTAAATGGAATTATATAGTTAAATATAATCTATTAAATTTATTTTTTTTCTATTTATACTTTATAAGTTTCTATCTAATTACTTATCTTCTTTTTCATATATGTTCTGGTTGATATTGATTAAAATAATTCAATTTTTCATATATTCATTAAATTTTTATTTTATATATGATCTCTAGTCCGTTATTTTTAATTTATATAGTGTTAATTGTTGATAAAACTATTTATTTCTTGCAAGATAATGTGTTGAAAGTTATAAGAAAACTTCTGTACATAAAAAGGCTACATGTATTGTTTTTATTAGTGTATCATAAAACCAATTATGATACAGATTTATAATCATGTCATATGTATTTTATAAACTGAATTTTTATCTTTTGATTTACCTATTAGTGCTATACTTCAAAATGTAATCTCCTTGTTAGTAATGTTTCATTCAGTGAACTTTTAAATAAGATTTTTGTGGAGGATACTATATTTTCCCATGCTATATTTTTATGATATATATGAACATAATTTCATTTTCATATTCCCCAGTGACCTCTGGAATTGACCAATTATTTTTTCACTGCGATAATTTTGTTTTAAAATTTAATGTTTTATAATATTAAATGATTTGGGACTTTAAAAAATTATTTTATATAAAAATGTTTTTGAAATATATACTTGAGAATCTATTTTCATAGGATTAGTCTATAATTTTTTTCTATTTTGTGATATTCAGTGTTTTGAAATGGTTTTAAATAGTTATTTTAAATATATAATTTTTTAAAATAATTTCTGTAAGAATTGGTATATGTGAAATTATAATCTAACAGCACTATAGTCATAGTAAGCCCCTAGTGTCTCTTATAGTGAGAGGGGATTCCGTATCAGAATCGTTATTATAATGGGTGTTATCTTTATGGATTTATGGAATATTTGAGTGTATTTTCTATTCATGGGATATAAGGTATTAAATTATTACAATGGATTTAGGAATTTTTCATCTGAATAATGGTTATCCTCTAGGGTTAATAATACTATCTTCATTTGGATCCACCTTTTAGTATCAAATTAAATCAGAGGATTGAATCTAATCTACAAATATAAAAATTTCTATTTACTTATAGGTTATTTGTATAGATATTTTTAGTATTTATTTGGTATTAATATTAGAATATTAAAATCATTTGTGCTTATGGATATAATAATCCTTAGTTTTTTAATGATTGAGGTAAATAAAATAATTTCACATTAATAGTATGTGGACTCCTTGGGTTAGTCACTTAAGAGAATTTGGTGGATCGATGTACATGTAAGGTAGTGATTAATTTTAAAAATGTATCCATAGACTTATTAAGTACATGAATTTTAATATTAGGGTGATTTTTTTTACCCATGTCATTGGTGATAAAATTTATGTTGAATTTTGGTTTTTTGTGAATGTAGGCTGAAAAACATGGTTTAATTTTAAATTTTGAGTTACTAAGTAGAATTACTTTACCCTATTTGGATTTTGTTTTTAATTTTACTATTAAAGTAAATAATATTTGTTTTTTGAGATGTTATTTTAGGTATATTATTTTTAATGAATGTTTAAATTGATTTTCATTTCATGGAAAAAAGTTTAGAACTATAGGTGGTACAGATTACTTGCTTGACTTGTTTCATGTATCTCGAGTGCATGAAAAAGAATGCAGAACCCCAATGGTTCCATGAGGTACCTTGTATTAATATAATGGTTTCTAAGTAGGCCTAGGTAATTAATTTTTAAGGGGAAACATTAATAATTTTACTTAAACACCTTTATTACTTCTGGAATTCTAGTTAATATTCATTTATATCCAACTATTTGAGAGCCTTATATTGATCCTTCTTGGAATTATTCCTCCCAAAAATTCCACCTCATGAATCAATAGTGGTTTAAGGATATGTTTCATAATAAATATGGGTTATTCCTTTTTCCACCATCTCTTCTCACCATTTCCATTCCCCTTTTCAATTACTGCTTACTTTAGTATGGTATTTTGGTTGATGATTTGATTGTTACATTTTAAAATAACCATTATTTATATGGATTTACATTCTTTTATCTAAAAATATATCAATCATGGATTTTTCATTATGCACATTACTATTTTATGGGATGTTTTTTTGGTGAGTTTTATCCCTGGTTTTTTACCATTTTTTGATATTGAATTTAAAGATAATAAGAGTATTTTGATTGGTGATTTTTGATTATATAATCATGGGAATAATTTAAGTGTTATTAAACCTAGATTACATTATGGTATAGCCTTATTATTAATTGTGTATGATTTATTGAAAAATGAAGGTGAAAAATTTGGATTTATGATGTAAATGTTATATTTTTTGATCATTGTGATTAGAAATTCTCACTAAGGTTAATGGTTGGGGTTATCAACAATTCAAGTGAATACTTATAAAATTTCAGAAATATTTTTCCCAACTATTTTTACAAATTATTAGTAAATTTAAAACACATAATTTATGAATAATAAATTCATGATTTTCAAAAAAAAAATTTAAGGTAATTATTTATTTATTCTTTTTTTCAAATTTATCTTTATGTAAACATTAGAAAGGGTTATATTTTATAAATTTTTTACTGAGAACCATGTTTTAAAAAATATAGTGTTGGCCTTTAAAAAAACCTATTCTATTCTAGACAATATTTCATTTCAAAAATAAAAATAAGAATATTTTTTTGAGTCAATGAGGTTTCCTTACGAATTTTACATTCCCCCACGTTTTTAAAATCACAAAACCATTATCTTAAAACAAATTTATTTTTCTTAAGGATTATTCTCATAAAGAAAATATCCATTCTATAAGGAAAATTTCCCTTCTCTAAGAAAATTATATCCATACCTATGTTTTCATTTTACATTTTTATAGTCTCTTTAAATCTAACTCAATTTATTTTTAAAGAAATTTTTTTTTTCATTTATAAAATCATGGATTCCTCAAAATTTGTGGATATAATGTAATCTTTTCTAAGGTTCTAAATTATCTAAAATTCATGTTCTGAATTATCTAAAGTTAAGTTTCTGAATTCCTTGAAATTCAGGTTCCGAATTCTCTAAAATTAAGGTTCTAAATTCATTGAAATTCAGGTTCTGAATTCTATGAAATTCAGAATCCAAACTCCAAAAAATTTAGACTTCAAATTCCACAGGATTCAAAATAAAAATTCCCTATAATTCAGACTGTGAATTATTTGGAATTTAGACTCTAAAATCTATAGAATTTTGGTTCCACATTCCTTGGAAAATGGTATCTGAATATCCATGATTTATAGTCTCTAAATGTTTATTAGGAGAGACACTAAACTTTATTTTTTTCTTAGACATTGAAAAATTGATTTGGTTAATAAAACGTATTTTTCTTACACTTTTTATTGTTATAAAATGATGTCATGCATTCTATTTTTAAATAACCGTTGTTTCGGTTTCATGTGTATAGGTTGTTCCAAGATTCAAGGAAAAATATAATCGTTGGATGAGGGATCCAATCGTTAGATAAGTGTCTGTAAATAGGAGCTCATTTGAACGAGCTCAATACCTATTGATCATGCTAGAGACATCTTATTCATATTTCTTCTTGCGACTATGATTGTTGTTGAGTAAAATCAAGGAATTTAGGGGATATGAAGACAGAGGTGCCGACTACATTAATGATTAATGGCATGCATGGATAAAAAGATAGATTTTGATTTTTCTATTGAGTTCTTACCCTAGGTTGGGTTAGACATACTTTCTTTAATGTATAAATCAAGGGACCTTTATCCAATATTTTTGGATACCCTACTCTTTGGGTTAAAAGATTTCATACATGTTACTTGTTTTAATTCAAGTTTATTTCTACATTAATTTGATAAAAGAAAAAACTTATAACATTATTATACTTTCTTGTAATTTTTTATACTCTGATAAGTAAGATTTTATATGCTTTAATGTATAATATTTTACTATTAAACTTTCTTTATGTTTCGTTTCTAGAAACGTATATCTAGAAACTTTTAGTTGTTCCTGGAGTTTCATTTCCAGAACCATATTTCTGGAACATTCTAAACTTTTCTTATGTTTTATTTCCAGAACCATTTTTCTAGAATCTAGAAAATTTGTTCAGAAGAACTAAAATAGTTCTTATGAATTTCCCTTGTTTAACCTTGTTAATCATATTATTTCCATATGGTTAAAAAATGTTTATAAAATTGCAATTCACCCCCACCCCTCATGTAATTGTGCATCTACATCATTATTTTGATCATAAAATTGGAATCATGGGATATCTATAAAATAATTATATACACATATATATTTTCTTTCTCAAGTTTTCATTGTTCAAAATTTGACTTTTCATAGGGATTTTTTATCCATGGTTACAAACATTTACTATAAACCTGTTTTTGTGGAAAGATATATTCTTCTAGAATGGATAGAATTAATGTCGGCTCGATTAAAAATATAAATCCTACAAGACCACCTATTTCTGATGGAAATGATTATGAATACTAGAGAGAACGAATGGAGACATTTGTTATTAATACTAGAGTGGACAACTTTTTCATGCCTATTTCAGATTACAAGATTCATGGTAAGGATGTCATAACCTTTAACAACAAAGAAAAGTCATAATATCAACTAAATTACAAGGTACATATTACTTTTTTGTGTTCCATGACCAGGAATATATATATAGTTATATTTCTTATTGTGAAGCTACGAACTGTGTCTCGGAGAAATTGGATGTTACACATTTTTGTACATCTAATGTTATAGAAATTATAAGATTTATTGTAACACCCCAAGCTTCTACGGTACGTTTCCCTTCGAATAATGTGATAGCGTGTGTTGTACGCAACACCGAGTTCTAACACACCATAACTAATCAAACTAGCCGTTATGAATAGTAATACCTACTTTTTGAAATTATATATATTTTATATTTGAAAATGGACTTCATTTTTGGATTCGGAATATCGAATGTAGCCTAGGGTGAAATTTTGGTACATTTCGGATAACTTTCATATTTTGATGAATAGTGAAAATTACTAAATTTTAATTAAAAACAACTTTTTTAATCAAATTAATTACTAGTGATAAATTATGAATTTGAGTGGTTTTAAAGTATATTTAGAATATATTTTTACCATTTAATATAATTTTGGTCATTGGACATAATTTTACAATTAAACCGAACATAAACAAGTGTCAATCTTTTGATAGTTATTATCTCTTAAAAACACGCTTTTTGTTTTAACAACGGGAATTAATTTTAAATTAATTTCTGCCACTTCTGTGTTTTGAATTTAGGAAAATGGATTCCATATTTGGAATCAGGATGTTCAAATTGTGTAAATAGGTAACTTTTATTTTTAGACATTTTGAATAGTTACTGTGGTAAATATTTTATTTACCATGGTTAAAGGGTAAATCCGGTAAATAAGGGTTAAAAAATAATATTATAATAATACAAAATTACCCTAAAACGTGTCCTAACCTTATTGGTGGACACATACCCGACCATGGGCATCCTTGGGTCAATTTGGGGACCCCTTGGAGCCACTTGAATGTGGTAGGGACACTTTATATTAATAAAGTTAAAATAAAAATAAAAATGGCATAAGCTTACATCTTTTAGAAGAACAATTTTTACATAGGGTTATACATGTTGGATTTTCGATTATAAATATTCATTAGAAAGCTAAAAAGATTTCATACATAATTATATTTTACTTATAATTTTTAGACATTAAATAACTTATTTTATTTATGACACAATGATGATGCAGTAATTACTATAATAGTGAAAAATTAAAATAAGTGATATTATAAATACCCAAATAAATATAATATGAAACTTTTAATGAATTAAACTAATTTTCTAGGATAATATGATATATTAGGATTGATTTAATTGACTTTTTTCGAAGTAATAAATCTGTTATGAGTTTCAAAAAAATCAACTAATGAATCGTGTCAAAATTGACATAAAAGAATTCTTAAAACAAATATTATATTATTAATTGATATTAAATTCCTAAAAATCTAAGGTTCGGCCAAGAGACTTATATCATGATAGGTTAATCATTAATGGACCACTTGGGGGTCTCTTGGATGTATATAGTAAGTTTATTAACCATAATATATAAAATACAAAGAGACATTGTAAAAGTGAAACTAATTAACTTAGAGTTAATACTTAAAGATAAGGTTAACATAAGTACCCAAACCTGTCTAAATTCTATTGGATGAGTTTCTTTAGACCTATCCCCACCTCATCATTTGAATAGTCAACTTTGGAGCCTTTAGAAACCGAATATGAATTTATTATAAATTAATATTTCTAGCTTTTCCAAAGGTGCCCCTCACCCCTCTTATAAAAGGGCACTCCTCCTTCTCATTTCTTCACACCTTCAAAGCCTTTTGGTTCGGCCAAACTCTGCCCAAATACTCTCCCAACATCCCTCAATACAACCTAGAGGCCTTAGTTTGATCAGAAAGCCAACCTAAGGAGCCCTTTTGATCAAATCAAAAGGAAGAACCCGAAGAAGAGGTAATGATTTCACCACCCTTTTCTAAGTTCATTTCTTCTTCCACTTCTTCTTCCTTTGTTCTTACCATTCTGAAATAATAACTCCAGTATCTCACATATACTGTGATGTTATTATAAATATGGTACAATCATATTCAGTATTCTATCCACCCTTTGAATAACATGTCACCATACGTGCGTACGTACGGCTTACCGTCTCCACGTCGTGGTGTAATTGTTATTCAATATAATATTATTTGGATGGGTATAATAATGATGTGTAACTCATGTAAATAATAAATATAACATGTTAATGATTCTGTATATATGATATACCATCCATTTATATATTATTTTAATATCAAAAGAATGATATTGTCGCTCGTGCGTACGTACGGACTACCGTCTCCACGAACGCGATGAGATTCATTCTCCATCGTAACCATTAAAGCGTAATTATCATTTTATGATTTAAAAATGATGTTTAAGGACTTGATATCATTCTGGATATGAATAATATACAACCTATCCTTTACAAACATGTCTTACGTAACAAAACATATGAAAGAAAACAAGTAAGTTAACACCCGAAACAACGATAATACTAAGATATTATTATCAAATCAATATTAAAAGATCATATATGATGTCATATTAATGTATATGATTCTTGTATAATTTAATAACAATTATTTCACCATTATACAGGAGGTTAACCTACCCCAACCAAGGAAAAAGTACAAGGTAAGGGTTATTTCACAATCTCTTCATTATCCGAGGTTGTATTATACGTAATAATCTACTGGGATCTCTTTATCATCCACATCCATGTTTCTTCGAAATGTATTTCAAAACATTTTTACTATTTAAAAGAATATGGGTTAAAGTCATTTATACCCTTGTTTGACTTTTTATAAGAGGTTTATAAAGGAATCTTTCCGTCGTTTTCAAAACAAGGTCCTTTTTAACCTTTTCGACAGAATTGAGGTAAGAATGTTTTTTTTAACTTATACGGAGGGTGCGGTTATTTTCCGCCGTTATAAAATCGTCGAAGCTTTCCTTACAAGCTTATAAGAATATTTTCAAAGAAAATGTTTTATTTTATATGGATCTTAAATGATTTCAAAATAAAAGGAGATACTTCTTTTAAAAGAATTTTGATTTCATCTATGTTAACATCCTTTGATGGATTTTAAGATTATTTGAAGTTGATTTATTATAATACAAATCTTCAATATTGTATTGAAGGTTTTGTGATATGTTTGAATGTGGATGTGCTATTTTATACCATTCATAGTTTATGGTGAAACTATTGACATTTCGTATGCTAGTTTTAACCCGAATGTTTATGTTATATTTCAAACTTTTCTTCTGATGAATGTGCTAAACAAGTATGTTCCGGGTTGGGGACCGGTAAAAGTAAGCCCTCCAGGTTGGGGATTGGTTAAAGTAAGCCCTCCAGGTTAGGGACTGGTAGAAGTATGCCCTCCGGGTTGGTGTCCGGTTATTAGAGGCACTCCGGGTTGGTGTTCGGTTATTAGAGGCACTCCGGGTTGGTGTCCGGTTATTAGAGGCACTCCGGGTTGGGTTCCGGTTAGAAGTAACCCCTAGGTCTTGGGATGAGGCCTAGACAAAGAAATTAACGTTTAGCATTATGCATTCCAACATTATGAAAGTGGTTATTGATTTTTGCATGTGATTATTCGATTAGTAGAATATCCATGTGAATAAGTAAATGGCATTATTTCATTTTACTTTTGCCATACCATGTTGAAGTTCAATTTTAAAAGGCTTTTGTTTTAGTAATGCATTGCCTTAAATGTTTATTCTTATTTATGAAAGTTTCCGCTTTATTGTTATCCTTACTGGGCATTTGAGCTCACCCCTTTTCTATGTTTTATTTTTTCCCCAGGATGTGAAGAAGTAAATTAAGAATGACCTGCAGGGATATTATGAGGGGATAGTAGTGTGGATTATGGAGACATTATGTTGTTGTAGTAGTTTTTCATTTTATGATGTAATGTAAAACTTATGAATATATCTAGTGTTTCCAAGGCTACTAAACCAATCGGTCTTTCGAGATTTGATCTTTCTTGTGATCATGCCAATGTTATGTAATTAATGCACCGACTCTGGGTAGCTGGGGTCGGGGCGTTACAGTTGGTATCAGAGGAAGTTTAGTACAAACCTTGGAAGCTAGATTTAGATAAACTCTGATTAGAGCACGTAGACCTAAGATGAACTTTGAGGATTAGTATAGAAGAACTTCCTAGAATTTTGGTATTGTAGAGATTTTGTGAGTTTTCCGAGCAATACATCCCTGTCTGGATACGAGCAGGTAGAGGCGGCTCTGGCACAGATGTACCTAGGGGTAAAACCCGAAAACACCGCTTTGAGCTAGACTCGAACGGGAACTGGTGCACGACAACGGGCCTTGCTGCACTCTTGGTTACGACACTCCCGGGGGATATGCTTAGGATAACTCTCATTATCTTTACAAATAATTATGAAGGGTTTATGAGTATATACTTCCTCAAAGAAAAACATTTTTATGATTATGGATTATATCCATAAATAGTTCAATTTATGTTAAGTGTTTTATAAGTATGGGATTATGTATTTTGATTCATAAACTGATCTAGTTTATGCCATTGTTTAGAAATGGCGCCTAGTGGAAGAAATGGAAACCGTATCAATGCGCGCACTCCATGTAGGGATTGCCCTCCTGCTCAAGATAATTATAGTGGGGCTGGTGATGCAACTGGTGCCGATCAGCTAATCACCATACTGGGACAACTTACTCAGGTTATGAATAATAACCTTACCCGTATGGAGCACCCTGATCCGCAGCGTGGAGGATCAATGTTAGATCGATTCATGAGACAACAACCACCAACGTTCAATGGGAGTACAAATCCCTTAGTAGCTGAGCAATGGATATTTTCCCTAGAGAAAATATTTCAGGCTTTGGGGAGTAGTGAAAGGGAAAAAGTTACCATGGCAGTTTACCGCCTCACTAGAGATGCTGATCAATGGTGGTCATTGATTCAAAACATGAAGGAAGATGATGAAGTATCAAACATGGAATGGAGGGAGTTCAAAGATCTGTTTTTAGAAAAATATTTTCCTCGCGACCATCGAGCAGATATGGAAAGGCAATTTCTGAGTCTGAGACAAAAGGAGGATGATAATGTCACAAAGTATGAGGCTAACTTTACAAGGTTAGCGAGGTACGCTGGTGATTATATTCGCAACCCAAGAAGTAAGATTGATCGTTTCTTTGATGGGTTAAAACCATTTCTCCGTCGAGCATTAGTCTCACAATCCTTTTCATCGTACGAAGACATTGTCTCATGTGCTATCAAGACCGAAAAAGAATTCTCTAAGTCTTATGACTTTAAAGCAAAGCAAGAGAAGAAGAGACCTGCTGATCAATCTGGGAATGGAAATAAGGGGAAGAAGGGAAAGGTTGAATATCCATCTTGTGGTAAGTGCGGGAAGAAACACCCCGGTGCTTGCCTGAAGGGAATGGGAGTCTGTTACAAGTGTGGTGAAAAAGGCCACCAAGCTCATGATTGCAAGGGGAAGAAGGAAGCTACCAATGTTCAGTGCTACAATTGCAGGGAGATGGGGCATTATGCAAATGCATGTCCTAAGCGTCAGGAGAACTTACCTCAGAAAAGGCCAAGGGATCAAGGCCAGGCTTATGCTATCACTACTGCTGAGGTAGAAACTCCGAAAGACGTGGTGGCAGGTAATTTAATGGTTTCCTCAAGTTTAGCAAATGCATTATTTGATTCTGGATCATCGCATTGTTTCATATCTTCCCAGTTTGCTAAGAAAATTAGATATTTCCAATTTGATTTAATAAGGGAGTTGTCAGTTAAAACTCCTAAGCGAAGTATCGTTGCAACAAAGTTTTGTGAATCAGTCCCCATTAGAGCACATAAATTTTCTTTATCTACTGATTTCATCGTCATACCTATGATTGAGTTTGATATAATCCTTGGTATGGACTGGCTTTCGGACTATGATGCGAAGATTTATTGTAAGAAGAAAGAGGTTACGATTCTCGATGATAATGATAAGGAACACCTTATTTTTATAGCAGAATCGTCACCACCTAATTCTTATTTAGACCCACCCCCAGTAGCTCAACTTAATTCAATTATTGGGGAGGAAGAGAATGAAGTAACTATCGGTGAGGAAAGGAATGTTCAAATAGAGGGTGTACCTGTTGTGAAAGAATTTGTAGATGTATTTCTGGAAGATTTACCTGGACATCCTCCAGAACGAGAAGTTGAGTTTTCCATTGATTTGATTCCTGGATCAAGGCCTATATCGAAGACCCCTTATAGAATGGCCACTGTAGAGTTAGTCGAACTAAAGAAACAACTAGAGGAATTGAGTAATAAGGGATTTATTCGCCCTAGTGTTTCTCCATGGGGAGCCCCTGTTCTTTTTGTTAAAAAGAAAGATGGATCTATGAGGTTATGTATTGACTACAGGGAGATCAATGCTATAACGATAAAGAACAAGTATCCCCTACCTCGTATTGATGATTTATTTGACCAACTGCATGGAGCTCAATACTTTTCAAAGATTGACCTTCGATCTGGATACCATCAGTTGTGTGTGAAGAAGGAAGACATTCCGAAAACAGCATTTCGAACCAGGTACGGGCATTACGAGTTTACTGTAATGCCGTTTGGATTGACCAATGCACCCTCTGTATTCATGGATCTGATGAATAGAGTTTTCAAGTAGTATCTCGATGAATTTGTGGTACTATTTATTGATGATATATTGGTATACTCCAAAACCTATGAAGATCATGAAAATCACTTGCGCATTATCTTGAAGACTCTGAGGAGGCATGAATTGTATGGAAAGTTTAGCAAGTGTGAATTCTGGCTTCAGGAGATTTCTTTTCTTGGACATATTGTCTCTAAAGATGGAATCTCTGTTGATCCTTCTAAGACCAAGGCAATCCAAGAATGGCCAGCACCTACGAGTATAACTGAGGTACGTAGTTTTATTGGTTTGGCAGGTTATTATCGACGTTTCGTCCAGAATTTTGCCCGATTGGCAAACCCATTAACGAAGCTCACACGTAAAGGGGTTAAATTTGTTTGGACAAAAGAGTGTGAAGAATGTTTCAAAGAACTGAAGAGAAGATTAGTCAATGCTCCTATATTGACTCTACCATCGGGGAATGATGGGTTCGTTATTTATAGTGATGCATCAAAGAAAGGACTTGGCTGTGTCCTTATGCAGAATGATAGAGTTATTGCCTATGCATCACGACAGTTGAAAATTCATGAACAAAACTATCCTACTCATGATCTTGAGTTAGCAGCTGTGATCTTTGCTTTGAAGATATGGAGGCACTACCTCTATGGTGAAAAATGTGAGATTTATACTGATCACAAGAGTTTGAAGTATTTTTTCTCACAAAAAGAACTCAACATGAGGCAAAGGAGATGGCTTGAATTACTCAAGGATTATGATTGTACGATACACTACCACCCGGGGAAGGCAAACAAGGTGGCAGATGCTTTGATCAGAAAAGACCATGGAGTTTTGAACATGATGAGAATTGAAAGGGATCCAATTTTCATGAATCTAGTGAAGATGGACATGGGAATAACCAGGGAAGGTGAAACATCAATGCTTTTTCAAATGGTTGCCAAACCATCTTTACTAGAAAGGATTAAGAGTTCTCAGACCGATGATGAAGAATTTCAGAAGAAGATTAAAGCTGTGAATGATGGGAGATTGAGAGACTTTGTGTATGAAGATGGAACTTTGAAATTTGGAAAGAGACTTTGTGTTCCCAATATACCTGATCTAAAAAGGGAATTGCTGGATGATGCTCACAGTTCCAATTTCTCTATACACCCTGGGAGCACCAAAATGTATAGAGATTTGAAGGAACATTTTTGGTGGGACAACATGAAGAGGGAGATTGCTGATTTTGTATCAAGATGTATGGTTTGTCAACAAGTGAAAGCTGGAAGGCAACAGCCTGGAGGAGTCATGCAACCTCTTCCCATACCGGAGTGGAAATGGGACAATATTACGATGGACTTTGTCATGGGGCTACCAAAGACTTCTAGAAGGAACGATGCAATATGGGTTATTGTTGATCGTCTTACCAAGTCAGCACATTTTCTTGCTATAAGAGAAGATCTACCCCTGGAACGTCTAGCAAGACTATACATTAATGAAGTTGTGAGACTTCATGGTGTACCCCTATCGATTGTTTCTGATCGTGATCCCCGTTTTACTTCAAGATTCTGGAAAAGTCTTCAGAAATCCCTGGATACTGAACTTCATTTGAGCACTGCTTACCACCCTCAGACAGACAGACAATCAGAACGGACTATTCAAACCTTAGAAGACATGTTGAGATCTTGCTCACTTGATTTTCAGGGTATGTGGGATCAATATTTACCTCTGGTAGAATTTTCCTATAACAATAGCTTCCATTCGAGTATTCAGATGGCACCATATGAAGCGTTATACGGAAAGAGATGTCGTACACCAACCTGTTGGGATGACGTTGGTGAAAGAAAACTTGTAGGACCAGAACTGGTGGAGGAAACGGTGGAAAAGGTGAAAGTAATCCAAAATCACATCAAAGCAGCTCAAAGTAGGCAGAAGAGCTATGCCGATAATCGAAGGAAGGATTTGGAATTTCAAGTCGGTGATCATGTTTTCCTGAAGGTATCTCCATGGAAGGGAGTCATACGTTTTGGTAAGAAAGGTAAATTGAGTCCCAGGTACATCGGACCTTTCGAAATTCTAGAACGAATTGGGGCTGTAGCTTACCGATTGGCAATGCCGCCAAGTCTCTCCAAAGTTCACGATGTGTTCCACGTATCTCTGTTGAGAAAATACATGCCTGACCCAACGCATGTACTCACCTATGAGGAATTAGAACTGGAACCGGATCTGTCTTATTGTGAAGAGCCCGTCAGGATTCTTGATACAAGAGAACAAGTACTGAGAAACCGAACGACGCGTCTGGTAAAAGTTTTGTGGAGAAATCATAAGATGGAAGAGGCAACGTGGGAACCCGAGGAACTTATGATGAAGAACCACCCGAGTCTTTTTATGCAGTAATACCCTAGAAATTGCGAGGACGCAATTATTTGAAGGAGGGGAGAATGTAACACCCCAAGCTTCTACGGTACGTTTCCCTTCGAATAATGTGATAGTGTGTGTTGTACGCAACACCGAGTTCTAACACACCATAACTAATCAAACTAGACGTTATGAATAGTAATACCTACTTTTTGAAATTATATATATATTATATTTGAAAATGGACTTCATTTTTGGATTCGGAATATCGAATTTAGCCTAGGGTGAAATTTTGGTACATTTCGGATAACTTTCATATTTTGATGAATAGTGAAAATTACTAAATTTTAATTAAAAACAACTTTTTTAATCAAATTAATTACTAGTGATAAATTATGAATTTGAGTGGTTTTAAAGTATATTTAGAATATATTTTTACCATTTAATATAATTTTGGTCATTGGACATAATTTTACAATTAAACCGAACATAAACAAGTGTCAATCTTTTGATAGTTATTATCTCTTAAAAACACGCTTTTTGTTTTAACAGCGGGAATTAATTTTAAATTAATTTCTGCCACTTCTGTGTTTTGAATTTAGGAAAATGGATTCCATATTTGGAATCAGGATGTTCACATTGTGTAAATAGGTAACTTTTATTTTTAGACATTTTGAATAGTTACTGTGGTAAATATTTTATTTACCATGGTTAAAGGGTAAATCCGGTAAATAAGGGTTAAAAAATAATATTATAATAATACAAAATTACCCTAAAACGTGTCCTAACCTTATTGGTGGACACATACCCGACCATGGGCATCCTTGGGTCAATTTGGGGACCCCTTGGAGCCACTTGTATGTGGTAGGGACACTTTATATTAATAAAGTTAAAATAAAAATAAAAATGGCATAAGCTTACATCTTTTAGAAGAACAATTTTTACATAGGGTTATACATGTTGGATTTTCGATTATAAATATTAATTAGAAATCTAAAACGATTTCCTACATAATGATATTTTACTTATAATTTTTAGACATTAAATAATTTATTTTATTTATGACACAATGATGATGCAGTAATTACTATAATAGTGAAAAATTAAAATAAGTGATATTATAAATACCCAAATAAATATAATATGAAACTTTTAATGAATTAAACTAATTTTCTAGGATAATATGATATATTAGGATTGATTTAATTGACTTTGTTCGAAGTAATAAATCTGTTATGAGTTTCAAAAAAATCAACTAATGAATAGTGTCAAAATTGACATAAAAGAATTCTTAAAACAAATATTATATTATTAATTGATATTAAATTCTTAAAAATCTAAGGTTCGGCCAAGAGAATTATATCATGATAGGTTAATCATTAATGGACCACTTGGGGGTCTCTGGGATGTATATAGTAAGTTTATTAACCATAATATATAAAATACAAAGAGACATTGTAAAAGTGAAACTAATTAACTTAGAGTTAATACTTAAAGATAAGGTTAATATAAGTACCCAAACCTGTCTAAATTCTATTGGATGAGTTTCTTTCGACCTATCCCCACCTCATCATTTGAATAGTCAACTTTGGAGCCTTTATAAACCGAATATGAATTTATTATAAATTAATATTTCTAGCTTTTCCAAAGGTGCCCCTCACCCCTCTTATAAAAGGGCACTCCTCCTTCTCATTTCTTCACACCTTCAAAGCCTTTTGGTTCGGCCAAAATCTGCCCAAATACTCTCCCAACATCCCTCAATACAACCTAGAGGCCTTAGTTTGATCAGAAAGCCAACCTAAGGAGCCCTTTTGATCAAATCAAAAGGAAGAACCCGAAGAAGAGGTAATGATTTCACCACCCTTTTCTAAGTTCATTTCTTCTTCCACTTCTTCTTCCTTTGTTCTTACCATTCTGAAATAATAACTCCAGTATCTCACATATACTGTGATGTTATTATAAATATGGTACAATCATATTCAGTATTCTATCCACCCTTTGAATAACATGTCACCATACGTGCGTACGTACGGCTTACCGTCTCCACGTCGTGGTGTAATTGTTATTCAATATAATATTATTTGGATGGGTATAATAATGATGTGTAACTCATGTAAATAATAAATATAACATGTTAATGATTCTGTATATATGATATATCATCCATTTATATATTATTTTAATATCAAAAGAATGATATTGTCGCTCGTGCGTACGTACGGACTACCGTCTCCACGAACGCGATGAGATTCATTCTCCATCGTAACCATTAAAGCGTAATTATCATTTTATGATTTAAAAATGATGTTTAAGGACTTGATATAATTCTGGATATGAATAATATACAACCTATCCTTTACAAACATGTCTTACGTAACAAAACATATGAAAGAAAACAAGTAAGTTAACACCCGAAACAACGATAATACTAAGATATTATTATCAAATCAATATTAAAAGATCATATATGATATCATATTAATGTATATGATTCTTGTATAATTTAATAACAATTATTTCACCATTATACAGTAGGTTAACCTACCCCAACCAAGGAAAAAGTACAAGGTAAGGGTTATTTCACAATCTCTTCATTATCCGAGGTTGTATTATACGTAATAATCTACTGGGATCTCTTTATCATCCACATCCATGTTTCTTCGAAATGTATTTCAAAACATTTTTACTATTTAAAAGAATATGGGTTAAAGTCATTTATACCCTTGTTTGACTTTTTATAAGAGGTTTATAAAGGAATCTTTCCGTCGTTTTCAAAACAAGGTCCTTTTTAACCTTTTCGACAGAATTGAGGTAAGAATGTTTTTTTTAACTTATACGGCGGGTGCGGTTATTTTCCGCCGTTATAAAATCGTCGAAGCTTTCCTTACAAGCTTATAAGAATATTTTCAAAGAAAATGTTTTATTTTATATGGATCTTAAATGATTTCAAAATAAAAGGAGATACTTCTTTTAAAAGAATTTTGATTTCATCTATGTTAACATCCTTTGATGGATATTAAGATTATTTGAAGTTGATTTATTATAATACAAATCTTCAATATTGTATTGAAGGTTTTGTGATATGTTTGAATGTGGATGTGCTATTTTATACCATTCATAGTTTATGGTGAAACTATTGACATTTCGTATGCTAGTTTTAACCCGAATGTTTATGTTATATTTCAAACTTTTCTTCAGATGAATGTGCTAAACAAGTATGTTCCGGGTTGGGGACCGGTAAAAGTAAGCCCTCCAGGTTGGGGACTGGTTAAAGTAAGCCCTCCAGGTTAGGGACTGGTAAAAGTATGCCCTCCGGGTTGGTGTCCGGTTATTAGAGGCACTCCGGGTTGGTGTCCGGTTATTAGAGGCACTCCGGGTTGGTGTCCGGTTATTAGAGGCACTCCGGGTTGGGTTCCGGTTAGAAGTAACCCCTAGGTCTTGGGATGAGGCCTAGACAAAGAAATTAACGTTTAGCATTATGCATTCCAACATTATGAAAGTGGTTATTGATTTTTGCATGTGATTATTCGATTAGTAGAATATCCATGTGAATAAGTAAATGGCATTATTTCATTTTACTTTTGCCATACCATGTTGAAGTTCAATTTTAAAAGGCTTTTGTTTTAGTAATGCATTGCCTTAAATGTTTATTCTTATTTATGAAAGTTTCCGCTTTATTGTTATCCTTACTGGGCATTTGAGCTCACCCCTTTTCTATGTTTTATTTTTTCCCCAGGATGTGAAGAAGTAAATTATGAATGACCTGCAAGGATATTATGAGGGGATAGTAGTGTGGATTATGGAGACATTATGTTGTTGTAGTAGTTTTTCATTTTATGATGTAATGTAAAACTTATGAATATATCTAGTGTTTCCAAGGCTACTAAACCAATCGGTCTTTCGAGATTTGATCTTTCTTGTGATCATGCCAATGTTATGTAATTAATGCACCGACTCTGGGTAGCTGGGGTCGGGGCGTTACATTTATGATTAGAGAAGAATATCATGGATTTTTATTTCCTTTTGGAAAACAAGTGTGCAAGGAGAAACAAAGATTCATAACTATTGTAAACATTTTATAATCTATGGGTGACAGAGGTTTAGATGCTAAATATCTTGTGAACAAGATTATATATATCTTTATAAATGAGTGAAAATCTAAGAGAACAGTTATTAATGAAAAAAAGACAGTGTCTCAAATTACTCTTGATGAGATTTTTGGAACTCTTCTTCAACATGAGTCAAGAATGAAAAGATATGATGATATGAATAAGAAGAAAAATTTCAATGCAACTATATTATTTACTACTACAAAATCCAAGCCTTTTAAAAGGGTTACAATATCCAAGTCTAAAAAAGTTACTATTTAATCTAAATCTACTGAGAGTGAACATAGTGAGAATGAATTATCTAATATTTCTCTAAGGATGAACACGATATTTGGAAAAGTAACTCTTTTAGTATAGATATATGACGAAAAAAATAAAAGACATGAGAGACTCAGAATTAACTTGTTATGAATGAAAAAGAGTAGGGAATATCAGGCTGTATTGTCATGTGCTTAAGAAAAAGTATGGAAAGGAAAAGAATTCTGAGAGGAATAGAAAGAAGTATTACATGTCTAAAGATAAGAATGTTCTTAAAGCCAATGACACCTACAATTCTAGTGGTGGTGACCCTTCTGATGAATCCTCAGAGTACGAATCTTCTGGATAGAAAAATCATGGTCTACTACCTAGATTACACACTAAAAATCTTTGTCTAATGGATAAGGTACAAAATTATTAATCTATCACCAATGTATCTTTAAATGAAAATTATACTGATAATAAACACTATAAGACTTCAGATAAGGAATTTTTTTCTGATGATGATAATACATTACGTTCTTATGAAAAAGTGTCTTAGTTTTCTAAACATCTTGAGAATAAAAATTATAAAATCAAGAAAAAGCTTGATAAGTCAAATTATATAATTTCAATGTTAACCAAAGATGTATCAGATCTTTGTAAAGATCTTGATAAAAATATTTTTTATCTTAAAATTATTTTGAAAAGCCTTGATGATGTTAATTCTGAGAAGGATAAACATTCTAAGGATCTTGAAAATGTAATTTCAAAAATATTTTAGAGGCTAACTCTATTTCTAAAAAAATAGTTAGGATAAAAACTTTGTTATAAAAATAATGTTAGATATGTTTTCCTTGAGGAAGTGTTTGTAATACATTACCAATGGTATGGAAAATTTTGAAAATATAAATTCCCAAATTCATCCTTTAAGGAATAATTATGGATATGGTTATACCCATTCATAACTGATTATTAGTAATAAATATTTTGGTCCTCAGAGCCATCCATTCTATACTAAATATCAGTTTTGTGAACATTGGGTGAAAATTTGTTCTTTAAACAAAACTCAATCTTTATATTTTCCTAATGCTTATTTTTCTACGAATATGTGGATACCAAAACTCATGCTTTCTAAAATTTCTAAAACCATGAATGTTTGGATTCAAAAATTCTAACACTCTTATTTTCAGAAGAAATACATGGTACATGTATAGTGCATGTTCCGGGAATATGACTATTAAAAAAATATTTTAAAAGATTATCAAGATAAAAGGAGGAAAAGTAAAATTCAGAGATAATGATTAGGGAGAAATTATTAGTATAAGTAATATTTTACTTCTTAGAAAAACATTAATTTCAAATGTTTTACTTGTTAATGGTCTTAAGCACAACCTCATTAACATATTTCAATTATGTGTTGAAGGTTAACTTGTGAATTTAAGCAATGACATGTTCTTAGTACACAATTAAATGTAATAGTTTATTCATATTGCCCATAGGCAAGGTAATGTATACACAATAAACATATAAGTCCTTAGGAGACCAAATCAACCATTCCTTAGTGAAATGGAAGATCAATCATGGTTATGGAATAGAAGATTATAAATGTTCAACAGTAGAAACCTATGAAAACACTCAACGAAAAGACTAGTTAAGGATCTACCAAAGCATATATTTGACTCTTCAAAAGTTTATGATCCTTTTAAATTTGGAAAGAAACATAAATCAATCTTTAAATCAATATTTGAAGTCTCAAATTCTATTGCATTATAGTTAGTTCATATGGAAATTTTGGGTCCAACACAAACTGGATATATTGGAGGAAAATATGATGTATTTGTCATAGTTGATGATTACACTAGATTAACATGTGTCTATTTTCTCGAAATGAAATATGATAATTTTTCTTATTTCAAATTTTTTAGAGCAGAAGTTGAAAATTAGAAAAATATTGCATTAATATCTATTCATAATGATCGTCGAGGAGAATTTCAAAATTTTGATTTTAACACTTTTTGTAATAAAAAAAGAATTACTCATAACTTCTCATCTCCAATAACTCATCAAAAAAATGGTGTTGTTGAAATAAGAAATTGAATTATAAAAGAGATAACTAGAACCATATTGAGTAAATATTCTATAGCTAATCACTTTTGGGCTGAAGTTGTATGTACTATTTTTTATACAATAAATCGATTTTTGATTAGACATTATATTAATAAAAACCCCTATGAGTTAAGGAATGGTAGAAAACATATAATTTCCTACTTCAATTTATTTTCTTGCAATGTATTCATTCTGAATACTAATGATAATTTACCTAAATTCTCACCAAACTCAAATGATGGAATTTTTCTAGGCTACTCCACAACATCTAAGTCTTATAGAGTTTTTAATAAAAAAAATATTTGTATTGTTGAAGAAAAAATACATGAAAAATTTAATGAAACAAATCCTTTTGTTTTTAAACAACCCCAAACTATATCATAGGATGTGTTTTCAAAAAATAATTATCTACCCTTGATAAGAGATCTTTCTGATAAGGAAAATGTTAACGAAAATATTTCTGAAGCATTTACCCCAAAATATTTCCAACCATATGTTGATGAACATGTTTTATAGAACCCAAATCAGTTGTATCATAATAATAATCTATGTGATATTATCATTGGTCTTGTAAATCAACTTGTAAGGACTAGAAGTTCCTTGAGAAATGAAATATAACATCTAGCATTTATTTTTTAATTAGATCCAAAAATCACTGATAAATCTTTAGGTAATGATGATTGGATTAAATCCATGAAAAGTGAGCTAAATTAATTAAAAAGGAATAAAGTAAATACCTTGGATGAAAGCCCAAAGGAATCATCTGTTATTGGAGTAAAATGGGTCTTCATAAATAAATGTGATGAAAATGGAATCATTGTAATAAATAAGGCTAGATTATTTGCTAAAGGCTATAATCAAAAATAATGAATACACTATGAAGAAACACATGCTCTAGTAGATAGAAATCAATCTATTCATTTTTTACTTTCCATTATAGTATTATTAAATTTCATGCTTTTTAAAATGGATGTAAAATATTATTTCCTTAATGAATATGTTCAAGAGGATGTTTTGGTTGAACAACCACTAGGATTTGAAGATTCAAAAGATCTGGATCATGTCTTCAATCATGCCATATATTTATATGGACTTAAACAAGACTGTAGAGCCTGGTGTGATTGACTTATATGATTTTTGTAAGAAAATAATTATTTTAAGGGAACAGATGATACAATTATTTTTATAGAGAAACATTAAAAAAAATTGATTGTTCAAATTTATGTTGATGACATTATATTTGGTTCAACTCAGAAATATTTAACTAATTAGTTTGTAAATATAAGGAAATTTGAGTTTTAAATGTGTGTGATGGGTGAGTTAACATTATTCTTAGGCATTTGAATTTCTCCAAAACCAGTACAAACTTTTATATCTCAACATATGTATAATAAAAAACTTCTTAAAAAGTATCGATATGACTACACTAAGAGTATAAGTACTCCCATTAGTACCTCAAATTCTCTTGATCTTCATGATGCTAGGAAACCAGTAGATCAAACATCATTTAGAGGTATGATAGGAAGTCTACTATACATGATATCTAGTCATCCATACTTAATGTTTCCAATATACATATGCACAATATATCAATCCAATCCTAAGGAATCTCATTTAAAATTTTTGAAAAGAATTTTTTTTTATTTAAAGGGAACCATGGATTTAGGACTCTTTTATACTTCTAGAAATTATTTTGTTTTAAAAAGATTTTTCGATAATTACATTGGTGGATATAGAATGGATAGGAAACATACTTCTGGAACATGTCATTTCATTGGAGATCCATTTGTTTTTTGGTCATGAAAAAAGAAACAATCAGTAGAAATTTCCACCGCTGAAGCTGAATATGTAGCAGCTAGAAGTTATTGTCCTCTAGTGTTGTGGATGCAACACACCCTCACAGACTATGGTATGATTTTCACCAAAACACAAATATTTTTTGATAATACTAGTGTCATTTCTCTAAGAAAAAACCCTACACATAACTCTCATGCAAAACACATATATATTTTTCATCACTTTCATAGGTATCACACAAAAAAAGGAGATATCATTCTTCAATTTATAAGAATGTATGATCAACTTGGTGATATTTTCACAAAATCTATACCCTATGATAGATTTTAATACACTAAAAAAAATATTTATCTGGTAGGTATATTTCTTTACTTAATTTTTTCTAATATACTTTTTACATGTTGGTATTTTCATCTTGTTTATGAAAATTTTTCGAATTCACTTTTCCTTAAATCGAAATATTTTTATCTCAAAAACCACGAAAGATCAGAACCTACAAAAATCCTTATTTAGTATTAATCTCATCCTTAAGATGAGATCAATATTATTTCAATCGCTGGATCAAACAATGAAGATGAAACATCACATCTAAGACCTATATTAAATTCCCCCGATGGATGTCTCACATCGGTTTTCAAAGCATCGGTGTTCTAAAACTATGCTACTCTACTTATGGATCATTAGGATTTTCCTAGTTTTCCCAATTTTTAATGACATTGGAAGCTTCTCCTTAGAAAAAAATGTCGTCAATCCACAAAATTAATGAAAAGAAGATCTATAGGAAAAGGTACATTGATTAAAAGTTATTTACTAAGAATGATTCTATTATTTTAAAGAATATCATGTTGAATAGCTGGGAGAGCTTAGGTATATCCAAACTGAAGGCACATGATCAGGATTATCCATAGTTTCTATAATAATTCTATGTGTCCATATGTTTATTTAACAATGGAGGTGGAGAAAAGTTTTTTTTAAGAGTTATTGAATATCCTATTCCATTTCATACACTAAAGATGCGAAATTAATTGGAATCTCGTATGAGGTTGAAGCTAAGTTCTGCACCCCCAAGCTACCCGATGTATAATGTTCCTTTCATAAGAAGAATGATTTTGATAGCATTGTTTTGATAGATGTAAAGACTCCAAATATTTTCCATTTCTCTACATGTTTATGAATTCTTGAGTTATGGGTTAAGGGTTTTCTAATTCATAGAAATGGGGATAAGGACCCCTTAATGAATATTGATGTCTATATTATGGATTTTCTGGTGAGCCTCGGCACAATTAATTTGGTGAAGTATGTCTTGATTACAATCATTAATATCAATAATGGGACTCTGATATCTCAAATCATTATGTACCCAGCTATTGTTTCCAAAATTATGGTTCTTTGTCTACAGTCGTTCAAAATCCCATGTAGATCTAAGACAAGGAATTTCAAGTTTATTTTCTTGATTTATGATAATCTGAGGAGAATGAAGGTTGGTTTCTCTAGTAAATCCATATAATTATATGGTTTATCTAAATCATAAATAGGGGATTTATCAAAGAAACCTGATGTAGCTGAGACATCAAATAAAGGAGGGAAGAATTGAAAGGTAAAGGAACAGGGAGTCAAAGAAAAATTCATGCAGTTCCGGAAACCCAATCCACACCACCCAAACCTAAGAAGAAAATAACTTATCGCGATGAAGTGGTTTCTAGGATGAGAGAAGGTAAGAAGATAAAAAGGGGATCCTAGTTTTTTTTGGACCTTACTAATGTTAATTCCTTAAATATTATGGTTGTTGAGGAATTTGAGAAGCGAGAAAAATAGAATAAGAAAAATAAAAATATGTCTGAAGATGGGATTGTTCAATATATTCTGAAGGATACTAAGAAATCTTTTGAGCAGCATCAAGTACTGGAACCTTTTCTCAACGTACCAGTACCCATAGAGACTCTGAGAATGAAGATGGTTATTCCAGAACCTAATGAAGAAAAACAAATTCTTCAAGAAGAGGAAGTGGAAGAAGAAGGAGAAGAAGAAGAAAGTGATGATACAGATGACATGATAAGACAAGTGGAAGAATGTCATGAAAAGGATAGTCCTTATGAAAAAATTTCAATATGAAATTCCCATACTGAATCTACCAAAATTCTATCACAACGAAAAGAGGATGAGGAGTTAGAAGAAGTGAAAAAACCATCTGTTGAAGAAAGCATTAATCATGGTTTATTTTCAACCAGAGGATCTAGTGGAAGATGCTTAAAAATAAAATTTGGAGGAAGATAAGATAGTTCAATTATCAGATAGTGAGCATGGTTCTCCAAAAGCAGCAGATATCATTCTGAGAGCAGATAAGGGATAACAGGTGTAAGTTGATACAGTAAAGAATGTCATGGTGGAAAATAAAAATGTTGGTGGTTCCTCAAAGAGAAAAGTAGAAGAGATTGAGAAATAATCCTCACAAACCAAATAATCTGATTCAGAATCATCCTCTCATAGACATGACTTCATGGTCCAATCGTGTAAGAACATGGTTGATACAATTCCCTTGTTTACGAGTATATACTCGAGGTGCAAGATTTTTTAGCACTCATTTAATCAGAAATCAAATTTAGTTTTCATTCTTATGGATATATTTATTAGGCTTGAGGCTGATTTCAAATCTTTCTTCATTGGGTATGAAGCTCACAAGATGTCATGTAATGAAATTAAAAAGTGGTCAAATAGGACAATTGAATAGCTGAGAGTCTTTGATGACTTTCAATACAATGTGGAGGATGATTTTGATACCGAAGATAATGATATCAATGATCTCACTACAAGTTTTGATGAGAAGCATAGTATAGAAAAAACAACCTGGAATCAGGAAGTCAAAGATCTGAATTCGAAGATTAATTTAGTAGCTTTGAATTGTAAAAGGGAACGATATCTCAAAATTTATTTTGAAGAAAATTTTGGTAAGTAAGAAAACCTTTTGAAAGATCAAGCGTATATTCTTAAGGCTTGGGAACAAAATATTAAATCCTTAAAAAAAGAAAAATGAAAATCAAGATCAGCTGCTCAAGAACTTTGAAGAAGATCTCAATGAGCTTACAAAGCTGAGAACCATCATGAAGATGTTAATGTTAAAGGATAAAGAAGGTTAATTTTTCCAAATCTGATGTTTTGTTTTAATTTCTTATTTTTAAAAATCCATTCAATCGTAATGAAATTTTGGTTTTTCTTCATATATTTTTTTGTATAGTACTAATATTTCAGGTACCATATTTTTTTCCATTCCCTTTATTCCTTTTTAAAATCACAAAGGGGGATAATTGAATGATAAAAATAATACTAAGTAAAGATGAAAATTCCCTAAGTAAGAGAGAGTCTATCTAAGGGGGAATTCTATTTATGAAGATTTCCTTATGCAAGAAAAAGCAAAATCTTTTTAAGGAAGTGAAAAATAAAATCCATAGGGATTTCAAAACATAAGGGGGAGTTAGTTGTATTCACCGTAATTCATAAGTAAAATGACAGAAGATTTTATTTTATGTTCATAAAACAAAAAATCTTAGCCCTTATATTCTTTTTTTAAGGATGTTTGTGATTTCCAAAAAGGAGGAGATCGTTAAATTAAAATGGTTTCCTTATGACTTGTCCATTATTCTATGTTTGGAAAATCACAAACACATTATCTTAAGACAAATTGATTTTCCTAAGGATTAATGTAATAATGAAAATGACTATTCTAAATGGAAAATTTCACTTAAAAAATGAAATTTTATCCTTTCCAATGTTTTCATTATTCATTATTATAGTCTCTCTAAAACTAACTCATTTTATTTATAAAGGTAGAATTTGGTTTCATATATAAAATTTCAGAATCCTAGAAATACGTGGATATATAGTATTTTTTATTCAGGTTCAGAATTCCTTAAAATTCAGGTTCTGAATTCTCATAAATTCAGGCTATGAATTCTTTGAATTTCAGGGTTTGAATTCTATGAAATTCATGTTCTGAATTCTCTGAAATTCATGTTCTAAATTCTATGAAATTCAGACTAAATTTTTCCTAAATTAGACTCAAAATTCTTTATATATTAGACTTCTAATTCCTAAGAATTCATACTCTTAATTCATTGGAATTCAGACTTCGATATCTATATAATTTGGGTTCTAAATTCCATGGAAAACAGAATAAAAATATCCTTGATTTATAGTCTCTAAATTTTTATTTGGTTAGACTCCAAACTTTTTTTCTTTTATTCCAAAAAATAGATTTGGTTAAGAAAATTTATTTTTCTTACACTTTTTATAGTTATGAAACAATGTCGTGCAATCTATTTCTAACTCACTTTTGTTTGATTGACATGTGTATAGGTCCCTCAAAGATTCAAGAAAAAATATATTTATTGTAGGAGGGAGTCTACCATTGGAGAAGTGTCTATAAATAGGAGATCATTTGAACGAGATCAATACCAATAGATAACTCTACAAATTACATATTTCTGAAGTGATTTATAAATAAAGAAACTCTCATGCTTTGTGTATACTGAACATCTTGTTCATATTTCTTCATGTGACTCTGATTGTTGTTGAGTACAATCGAGGGCTTCTATGGATATGAAGACAGAGGTCCTAACTACGTTAAAGATTGAGGGCCTGCTGAGATAGCAAGAAAGATTCCAATATTCCTATTGGGGGCTTAACCTGCTTTGGGTAAGACAGTCTTTATTGAAAGTATAAATCAAGGGACCTTTATCAAAAGTTTTCAGATACACTACTCGTTGGGTTAAAATATTTCATACTTGTTACTTGTTTTTCTTCATGTTTATTTTTGCTGAAATTTGATAAAGGAAGAAAGTATAACCCTTTTATACTTTCTTGTACTTTTTTATACTTGGATATGTAAGATTCAATAATATTTAAGGAAGCATATTTTCTTTATAAACATTCCATAATTTTTATTTTTGGTACCATATTTCTAGAACCTTGTAATCATTCCTTAAGTTTCATTTCTAGAACCATATTTCTAGAACCTTGTAAACTTTTATTAAATTTCATTTCTAGAACGATGTTTCCAGAATCTAACACATTTTTTTAGTAGAACTAAAAGTGGTCTTATGATTTTTCCTTGTTTAACCTTGTCAATCATAGTCTTTCCTTAAGTTTAAAAACAAATGTTTTTAAAATTACAATTCTCCTCCCCCACTCATATAATTGAGAATCTACATCATTATTTTGATCCTACATATTTCATTGTTTTTTTAATATTTTTATTACATTATCCCATTTATTACCATTTTTATAAAAAAATATTTATATATGCTTTATAAGAAACATGAGAATATTGTATTTTTCTTTTAATATTGACCCTTATTTATTATTATACATATTAAATTTATTTTCGTTCAAATGTTCATGATATCAAAAACATACCATGTATCATATTTTTATTCAGGTTATTCTTTTAGAATCTCTAGATGTTTTTTCCTAAGTCATTTCAGTACAATTAATGTTCCTTTTTCCAAAATTTGAGAAGTAAAAATATGAATATTATAACAGTCACTTGTATGAAAAAATTTTCTTATCATAAGATGGAAATTTCATTCCAAATAACCTAAAATATCTATTCATTAGAAATACACAGATAACCTCATTTAAGATCCTCTATTTATGGAAAATATGATAGATTGTTTCGATTATATATAATTAAATGTTGCTATTATGAAATATATATAGTTTCTTAAAACATTTATTTTCCTAAAAAGATATTTTAAATCTCTATAAAAATTATCTACAAATTCATAACTTTGGTATTTCATTCAAATAATTCCCTAGACAACAATTTTATGCATGGAAATTATTTATTTTATAATAATTATTTATTTTTCTTTTTTTCCAATTGTAATGTTTTTCAAAACTAAACATAGAAAATTTCATTTATTATAATAATTGGGTGAAGGGAAAAACATTAAATTATATTAAACTCCTTTCATTAAAATAATTGTTTTCTTGATGTAAGATTCAAGTGTTAATAGAATTTCTAAATATTACAATTACATTTATGTTAATTTTTTTATACATTTATTACATAATTCCCACTTTTTGATAACATTATTTTTATTTGAGTTTTTATTTATATAAATTATAATACTTAATATGAAAAGATATGATAACAGTTTCACCTGTTAATATTTCTATGAAATGTGTTTTTTTACTTATTTTCTCTATGATCTAGTGTTTTTGAATCATTTTCCCCCCAAGATATTGTTTTTTGTCATATCATGAAAATATATAATTTTAACTAAAAGTAAGAAAAATAATTTCTCCATTAGAAATGTTACAAAATTAGGGAAACTATACTATGTTATTGGGAATGATTTTGTTTTATTGAATTATGAATAGTGTTTAATGAGGCATGTAATATATTCTAGATCAAGCATACTAATATAATATATTTGTCATGTTATTATTATACTAAATTGAACATTTTAATTTATTTATTTATCCCTATTATTGAAAATCAAGAATGGTTATAAATTATTTAAGTAGGTAAATCTCATGGGATATGATTTAATTAATTGTATGAGTATGTCGCATTTCTTTATCCAATGAGAGTGGATGGTAATTCCCAAACTCTATAATAAAAATTTCCCTTCCCATAGTATATGAATTAGAACCAAAATTTTTTATGTCATATTAAATAGGATGAGAACCAGAGTTTCAATGACATGGCCATCTCAGATCCCATTCATGTTGGTTGAACTAGATTTATACTTTTATAAAACCACCCAGTATAGCAGTTAATATTATTTTTCAAATACCCATGTATGATGTTAGTTTTTTAATGATTTGATGTTCTCTAATCTATTTGAAAAAATATAATATAAATATATAAATATTAGACATGTTCATGCATAAAAAATTTCATTCAATGTTGTGATTATGCATGTTAGTTGTTCTTTACTGAGTAGATATATTCCAACACCTTCATTAAAACATTGGTGGGAATGAAATTTAATTTACTGAATAAATTGTATGAATATATAAATATATTTTTAGTGGATTCTATGTTTTAATGTGATAATATGTTATGGGTGTAAGTATTCTATATCAATGAGGTATTTGAGATTGATGACAATTTTTTATAGAGAAGTGCTTCTATATTAGAGATTTTATACAGTTGGGTATACATTATTTTTAATGTGATATATTTTTTTTGTTTCTTGGGTCTATTATAAATTTATAATATAACTCATATAAATTTTTCTTTATTCAAGTTATATTTTTCTACCCTTATAGTGGGATTTTATCTTAATTTTTCATTGTTACATAATATATAGTAGATTCGATCAATCATTATAGAAAAATTATTCCTTACTAATTTATACCCTTGACGTAGTTGAGTCCTTCCCCAACATAAAATCTTGAACTATGGTTCTATTACCCACACCTTGGGAATTGGGGAAAATATTTTGGGGTTTGGACCTCTAATTAGTGTTATGTTATTGTTATCTGGGTTAGGTTTTCTATAAAATACATAGGGTATGATACTATATGTGGTATATTTAATTGGTTAACCATCAAAATATTTTCTATGTTAGATAATAATATTCCATATACTAAGAGAATAACCTTCTCGTGATAACTTTTATATTTAATTACAATCAATAATACTCTAAAGAAAATATCATTTCATGAATAATCAATGTCATATTTGAAGAGGATAATTCTAATTTCACTGCATGTGTTAAATTTTTTAAATATGATTATATGTTAGTGTTTGGATTACCTTTTTATATAATGATATGTTATTATTAGAGAATTAAATTCTCTTAATTCATTTCTAAAAAATCCATACATGATCACTCCTCTCATATCTCATTTTAAAGACTAATAAAATGATTATGTTTTATTTATTATAGGGGTTTTAAAGTGTTTTATTATAGATGTAAATATTTCTATATCCTTATGTGGTGATATGATATAACCCTAAAATTAAATGCTTTAATGGAAATCATTTCTCTATAAAGAAAATGTCCATAATTTTGATATTAAGAATAATATTAGTAATATCCAAATATTTAATCTTTGTATTCAAACTCCTTCAATTTACACCATCAAATATTATGATTATAATAACTTATGTTTTTAAATTATAACTCTTTAGAAGTTTATTATAATAATATTTGTAACTATTAATTAAAAAATTATTTGAGATCAATTTTTTAATATAATTACAAGTCATAACATTACTTATTTACCAATACACCCTTAATCATTTATGATATAATGTTACAATACATTTTACTTTTACCTGTAAAATATTTTATTTGATAAACTTTAAATGTTTATATATCTAGTATATACTTCATATAAAATCTTTACCACTATTTTATTTATCAAAAATCATGGAATGATATTTTTTAAACCCATTTATGTATATGATACAACAGTTATTTATCCTAATGGTAATATTTATAATAATAAACTATTGGACACCATGTCACATATAGAATTCTATGTTTTTGTATTATTATTCAAAAAAGAAAAATTTATTCTTTATCCAATCCCACTGACGGATTAGGAAAAATTGATTCTTTGTATTTTCCAAAACATATATGGAAAATATATTATATTTTATAATTTTTTTTAATTTTTTATCCATTTCAGACCATGTGATGTATTTTGAGGTGTCGTGGGATGACATGAACAATAAATACATTTATTTTATTTAATTTTAATAAATTATTACATCCCCCAATGAAACACAGTCAAAGCAAAATGGGGATTTTCTTAGAGATAGTTTACTTAATATTCTTATTACACATTACTGCTTCAAATACTACAATAATATATTTTTATAAAATATTCTTCGATGCATAGTTTGGTACAAAATATCATGAAAAATTAGATGAAAATGAAAAATGATATAAAAATCATCAATATGGGAATCTTATTTAGGAATCAAGATTCTTTATATCATAATCTTATGAAAAAACATGAATTAGGAATGGAATATCATATATATTGACAATATGATAATGTGAAATAATGATAATCCATCATAGCTCATGGAATGTGATCATAATATCACTAAATGAAAATTATTGAATTATGAAATAAAAATAATTTTGTAAGAACAAGTTAAAAAATCATAGCCCATGGAATTATAACATCGTAATATACATTAACCTGAAATTGAGGTATTAATATATGAATTATCAAAGTAAATAATGATAATGTGGACATTGAAATCCCCAATCATGTCAAAAAATATAAATAGGAACCTAGGGTTCCAAAATAAAGTATATATGTAATGTTTTTTTCATAGATAGATGCAATCACACCCATAAATATCATTACTATATAATGTGATATAAAACATTATCAATGCATTAAATAATATCTAGGGTTCCACACATTTCTTAATGATTTACCATATAAATTTTTTCCAAATGTATATATTTATTGTATCATATCATGAATAACCCACAAAAAAATTGTGGCCCATATATTTCCACACATTATAGAATAATATATCATAAATGGGGTCACTATACTTGAGAAATTAAATCTCATAAAAATAATATAAAATAACATGAAATAGGATGACTGACATTACCTAGTCATTGTTATATCATTTAGATGTATATTTGAAATTGTAAGGGAAATAAAAATACGGATTTATTTGAATATTTTTTAACCTTATTGTAAAAAATATATATAATTCAATTAAAAAACCATTCCAAGTGGGTACAAATAACAGTTTTAAAACCTTAAATTTAAATTATTTTCATATATTATAATCATGAAATGAAAAAAATAATAAGTATAATAAATTTGGAATGGATTATAAAATTTACTGAGTGAGAAAAAAATGTTTATCTTAGTTTTTTTGGTTGTTTTATTAAAAATTACACATTAGAGATAAATTTTTAAATAACATTTTATGAAATGGTAAAGAAAAAAAATATAGTATATATAATATAATAATAAGAAAATAAATATCTTTTTTATGAATAATATAGACATGAAACCAATAGGTTTCTCCAAAAAAAATTAATTTATTTATAATAATGAAATTTTTTTAAAGAGAAATAGATCCATCAAAGAATATATTTATAATGTAACAAATATAAATTTACCTAAGATAATGATACTAAATCATATTTAATAATTAAATTCTATAATAAAATTAACATGTAAAACCATTGTTATGCAATATAATTTATAAAAAAATAGAAGAAAATTGAGTTGATGAAACCCTTATCCCAATTCCCAATGTAGTTAGTTCAGGAGTATAACCTCAAAAATAAAAAAATATGGTTTATTAAATACCTGTTTTTGAACCATTTAAATGTATATTTCTTTTTTAATGACCATTTATTATCATCTATTTTTCATTTATTATATTTTTTCTCTATCATGTTCGACATGGGTTCATTTAGTAAATTCCTCTATTAGTGTTTTGATACATTAATTGTAGTTGATATGGTTATAGAATAATTTTATCTAAGATATAATTGTTGATAAAAACTTTATTTATGAATACATTAGTCTGAAATATATAAATATCCATAGGTTTTCAACAATTTATTAAAATTAAGAAATGTATCTTGAGAAGCATGTTTTTCCTTAGCTAAATTTATACTGAACATTTATTAATAAGATTTTATTAGAATAGAAAAATTAAAATTATATAATGTCAATCATGTTATACATAATTTTATTATATAGTAAATTATGTTTTAGAATAATCCATGAATGGTGGTAATGAAAATCAAATTCATCATTTAATGGAGGTGTTAATATGCACATAACATGACCGATGCTTTCATTTTAAATGGAATATAATGAAGGTAGATAATGGTTGTCTTATAATCATATTAACATTTTATTATACTAATGACATTAATGTCATTATATTGTCATGTTAATTATTATTTAGTGGATCTATAAGAAAATTTAAATTGAAATAAACTCTCTTAAAATGGTTACCTCTTCCCTCGATATCCTCATTTGGGCCTTACCATTTTCCTTCTTAGATTGGTTATTTGTTGAGGCCATCAAATCTAGGACATGGTAAATTTGGTTTGGGAGATAATTTTTAGGGATTTTAGAGATAATATTCTAATGGGGTGTGGATACCTGGGGTGGTTATGAGGTCTATTTATATGTAAGGATAATATTTTTATAAATATTAATTTATTCATATCAAAAGGGATAAATTATTCAACGAATATAGGTAACAAATTGATTAGTAGGAATAAAAATAAGAGTAAATTTTTGGAAATCTCACATACACTAGTTTATAAATTGGGAATTATAATATATTTAACCTTTATTAATTTATTTTACCCTTTTTACCCCATTTTACCTATAACATGATATCTCTATTTTTATTAGCTAAGAAACATTAAAAATAAAATTTTCATTATTACAAAATTTTATAATATTAATTTCAAACTCGAATTAAATTTTAATGAATTAAATTTTATATTGTTGTAAAATTTAACATCAATGTAATTCCATACAACAAAATAAAAATAATTACTCTTATTAAAAAATATATTTTTTTGTAGAAAATTTAAAAAAATTCAACCTAATCTAATTTTTTATGTTAAACTGAAAATTTAATTTAATTATATAATTTTTTTGTTATAATTTTTTTAATTTATATTTTATTAAAAAAATTAATTATAAAAAAATGGTTTTCATTTCAATTAATATATTTTAAAAACATTATTCTTTTTAGTTTTGCATCATATAAATTAATAATTAAATATATACATTATAATATTTAAATTTATTAATCCATTAAATGAGAAAAATATATTTTTCAAATTAAATTCTACTATAAGAATAATAAAATTTTACAAAATTATGTTCTTTAAAAATAATTTTTTTATATAATTTCATTATTTATTGAAATAAATTAATTTAAATTTTACATATATTTTTATTAAATACAACATTTCATATTTATTAAAATTAATTAATTAACAAATAGATTATATAAAAAATATTAATGTGTAGACATACGTAAAATATTTATTTAATGATTAGTTATTTTCTTATATCATCCTAACTAAAACATACAAAACCATCATAGAATCCCTATAATATTGAATTGTATGGTATGTGGAGTTGGTAGGCATGGGTGGTGGTTCAGATGATATCGATATCATAGTTATTTCCATGAACATAAACTTCCCCTGAATATTCTTTTTCTCTTTTCATACATTGTAGAATTCTCCTTATGATTGTTCTAAGGAAAAACAAAGTAATTGTTCCTCATTTACAAGCTCATATTGATGTGCATCATAAGGAACACCAATAATTCTCTATGTCATTACTTTTAATTTGTACATATTTTTTAAAATATGGTCACTTTTATTTATACTCACCAATTAACATTCTATGTTATAACATTCACAATTAATATTGTCATCTTTTTAATGTATCATGGATAATATTAATTCAGTTTTACCTGTCAAACTTGTTATCAACCCAAAAACAATTAAAAGAGAAATTTATAGTAAAAGAAAATATTGGTAAATTATATCACCTTAAAAGAATATCATCCTATAATTTTTTACTCAAATATTAAAAAAGTGATTTTAATTCTATTTGATCACATATTCATGTTCTCATGTATCATCATCAAACAAATTATTTCTATAAAAAAATTAACCAAATGATTGTTATTATAGCTATAATTACCCGGTTATTCACTCAGGTATGTATCCTTTAATTTTCAGTCTAAATTCTTAATTGGGACCTAATATGGATTCTTAATGAGTTAGTAAAGGATATGAGGGTGTATGGGGCATGCTCGAAGCCTGGAATCCATTTCGTTGATAAAATATAATATATACACAATATAGAGTAAACCATGTATAATTCTGAATGGTTTTCATAACCATTTTAATGGTGTTTACTTTGAACAGATCCACCTCGTACAGTTGCCACACAGTCGTGCAGTCTAACCGTGAAATCACCCCTTTTCCCAGGTAACTGTGCATGGGTTATTCACGGTTTGAAAAACTATGTAGACCAAACCGTTTGGGCCGATCCGTCCCACAAAGTTTGCGTATGGTTTCAAAAACCGTGTAAAAAACTGTTCATATGCTAATTTTCTAGGTAAATTGCCAGTTACTCCCTTAGTTATCTTTTAATACTCCTCTTTACTCCCAACACGTAAACTTGTGGTATTTTCTTCTATTTTCACCCATTTGGATATTTTTTAAGGCCAAATCTAGGGATTAAGATATATCCTTCTTCTTGAATCTGATCGAGCTTTCATTAGTCAGATTTTATGTGCAACAGTAAGTACTCAATTCCCCTTAATCTATTCCTCTTCACTTTTGCTCGTGAAATAGTTATCATAATATGAGTGTTTTTTTACCTTTTCTTAGATCTACTCTGATTTTAGGAAAATAAAGGTCCGACACCGGAGGAGAATAATCATACAACCCTACGGTGGGGGGTCAATAACTCTTCCCTAAAGTTCATTGATTTTTGAATGTTCATGTGGGCCCCACCGATTCCATCATGGAACATTTCTTAAATTTACATTCCATGATTATACTTGATAGAATCGTATGGTTATGATCTTTTCAAATTTGTGATTAGTTGTTAGTGGTTACACCCACATATCAATCTTCCTCATGTTGAAGGTTATTCCGTAATTCGGTTTTTAGTGTTTTGACACATTTGAGCCACCGATCGAGTGTACCTTTGATTGTCCTTCCTAAAGGTGAGACTTCTTATAATAAATGGCTTGTTTAAGGATAATTTCATAATTTAATGAACCATGCATGTTCACCACTTGACTAACCTTAGTTAAGTGCTTCCAAATGATTATTAAATGTCCAATGTGAAATGTAAATTATACTAAGTATATGACTTGGACTTAACAATTGAGATTGAATAAAGGTTATATGTTTGTGGCACCCCTTTCCTTGTTAATGTAAGGTAGTGGAGTGAACCTCTTTAATTGAATATTTCTTAATGGTTAATTATGATTGGATTAAATGCTTTCAATGCTACTTGGAATATCCACACTAATGGGAGACACGACATCGACCAATAAATAAATGGTTTCAACTCTACATGACTTATCCACACTAATAGAAGGTAAGACATTATCCGAATGAATTATTACATGATTTCAATATCGAATAAGAATGGACTGACTCGATCTCACCTTATAATCTGATAGGAGAATAACATGGGTCTCAGAAACCCAATTCTAATTCAAGGATGCAGTTTTCTTAGGTTGATACCCACCTAGACTCTTGTTCTTGTCTATTCATTGGATTTCCGATATAATACCACAGGGTCCTATTCATTATTAAAGGATACTTCAAGTACACTCATTGGATACTGCATTGACTTGTAGGTTCCATGGTGAAATCCAATAGGGCCTTCTCTTTTCATAGCCCCATTTTAGATTGGTCAATCACCTTGGACTTAGTAGGCCCCTTATTCTGTAAACCATTGGATTACGCCCCTTGGATAACACTATTACACCTTATATAGAGTCAGATACTCATGAGTTAGCATTCTGTGAGATTTATGTTACCATGGTTATTTCCCTAGAACTCCCTCACTAGATATCTAGTTAGGTTTCCCTGTTACACCTTGGGACCTTCACTACTTATACTATCACAAAGTGATGTTAGTGTTGGCTAAGCCTAACATGACCTATTAACATTAAATGGTAATTACTTAGTTAATGGACTGGTTACATGCTCAGACACGAGCCAAGGGACGAAATAGGTACTTGTGTTTTTTGTTATATTATACTACTTGCTTTTCTTTATATATGCATGCCGATATATTGCTATATTCCATTAAACGAGCCGGATGTTATAGGCACTATTGGAGGTGGCCCATTGATATCTATCTCACACCATCTCTAGGTGTTTTTTGGTACTCGGAGTGGATTATATGGTTATAGGTGTTGACAATGGAAAGTATGAAGCTTCGAACAGTTGATTGTGTACTGATAGGATAGAGCTTGATAGTAGATGACTGAGTAGGATCTCAGGATGCTTGGAGAAGTATTTGTTTTCTTTTACCTTGTGTAACATATTATTCATGTTGTATTGTTTCTGTGCTTACCAGTTTTATACTGACATGGCACTACATCATCATTGATTCAGTTGATACACTTATAGTTATTCATGTTTATCTATTTCATTGATTTTGTTCCTTTTTTTATTTATATTATTTATATTTCTTCCACTATTTACTAAACCTTTATATTCCTTATTTTTTTGCTAAACTCTTCTAATGAGGGAATAGTCTTTCCACAGACACACCCTAGGCCCTCTTTGTTAGTTAGAATCCTCTTGCCTTCTAAAAAATGTGCTTGAGGCCTTGTGGACCACCAGGCTCGGGTCACCCGTTAACTGGAATCCAGGTTCGTGTCATCACAATGTGGTATCAAAGGTGGTTTATATTCTTGATTTACTATTTATAGAAAATATTTTATAAAATATGAGTGCTTGGTACATGTTCATATGTTGTGCTTAGGCTGTCCTAAGACATGTTTAGGGTAAAATCCAAGTTACCCAAAACTAAATTGGTGTTCTATTTTTCCTATAACATTTGATATTATTTCTCCATTGGGTGACGCACATGATGTATTGTATTTTTGATTATTTCTCTTTTTAAGGATTGCTTTAATCCTTGAAATATTTATATGAGGGAAAGGATCATTGCTACATGCATCATTATAGGAACCTAGAATTCACATGTCATGAAAATTATCATGCCATATAGGTGCATTTCACTAATTTGCATTGCTTGGTATGCTTGTGATTATTGATTTATGTTGTGATAGATTCTCATACCTATATTACTATTGGTTGCAATTGAGTGATTGACTCTCTCAATTCAGGAGGTGTATGGGCCCTCATGGGTTGTGATGTGTAATTTACTAAGTCAATCCATTATACTATAAATAAATCATTGTCATTTCTGGTGATATGTGTATGGGAACTGAGTCACTTAAAATAGAAATCCATTAAGAATTGAATCTTGGAATATAAAATGAACTGGTCCAACATCCTTATCCCACCTTGTCATTTTTATTAAAGGTAATGTAGTGAACCTAGAGATTAACTACGAAATGACATGAAACATATACTTGAGCACTTACCGATACCTATTTATCTAAGTGGTTAGTTTTTGGTAGTATGCCTTGTGTAGTAAGTTTTCTTACATTTAGTTTCGCTATTGATGTTATCTAATGCTTCTATGATTGTTCTAAGGTCTGTTATTTTCATTTGTAGAACAATGCTTCCACGACGTCCTCATGTCGTTCGCCAGGAAGGTGTTGATGACCATGCTCCAAAAATGGTGGACCCTAAGCCGCCAGTCTTACTTCCAGAAGTGACACATGAGGAACCGCCTTTTGTACCTGATATGATCACTGATTCAAAATTACATGATAGTTTCCTATTTCTATTGTAGTCTATGTAAGGTGATCCATGGGATGCACCTACTATGGCTGATCTAACCCCATGTGTTCCAGTAGCGGCATCCTCATACTTTTTTAGGTGATGGAGGTTCTCAAGATACTTAGTATTGTCCCGAGGTCTTACTATCTATCTTTGTGAATTTTTAAATGCCTCCAGAGAAGAGATTCACGATTTAAACATACTTTCTTCAGGATTCATCCAATATTTGGTGTCATGTTGTTACCCAAGATGGTGATCATAAGGGAAAGTTGTGGGTTGAATTCCAGACTGCCATCTATGATCAGTTATTTACTCAGGCACTGAGAGATGATAGAGATAGGAAATTTTTTCATCCTGAGTGGGGTTCTATGTCAGTTATGAAGTATTCATCATGTTCCACTGATTTAAAGTGGTTTTCACCGCTTTTTACCGGTGATGAGATTTTGTGCGCTCGAAGTTTTGAGGATGTACTCCAGTACACCATCTAAACTCAGGTGAATGTCTTTCACCATCCAATCTTTTCTGGAATATTTGATCAGACCCTTATCACTGAACATAACCTAAGGGATGGAACTAGTACTGGGTTTAAAGGATTAGTGTTGCGTTAGTCCAGTAGTTCATCCGGAGGCTGGAAATGTTTTCTCGTGGTTTCTCATCAGGGTAGTGGCAGCCACAGTATCCAGTTTGATAGGTATGTGGTGTGTCATTAGTATGGAAGACTGGGGCATAAAAAGCCCCAATATGATAGAGACCCTATGGAGTGTCGATCTTTTAGTCGTATGGGTCATCTTAAGTGTTTATGTAGGACCTTTCCACCATCTTCTAGTAGGAAAATATCAGCTTCCTCTCTACCTACTAGAGCAAGTTATTTTGCACCATGTTAGATGGGGAGTTGGAATAGCACCAGCAGGTCTAGTCATGGAGCAGGTTGTGGTCATGGTAGATCGACCACTAATCACCAATAGCAGCAGCATGGTAGTCATGATCATGGTAGTCTCTCTGTTGCATTGGGGTCATGGATCAGGTCAGTTTCATGCTTAATAGCCGATACTCGAGGATCAAGGTGCGGGACCATCTATAATTCTAGGTATTATTATATTAGCCTCCACTTTTATCTTTTATTTGTTTTATATAGGTTCTTTTAACTCCATTATTTTTTTTCTATCCTGGAAAGTCTCAGAATAGAGATATTGTATCACTATGGTTTAATGACCCTAAATACACCATTGGGAATATAGACATAGGGAATGCACCAGTGCAGTGATTGTCCCCATAAGGTAGGTAGTTACCATTTCTTGTAGAATTGATTTTTTATCAAGATTACAGGCTTTGATGTTATTCTCGAGATGGATTTTCTACTCCACTATCATGACTTTGTAGACTAATATCACCACAGGTTTTCTTTTACGCCACTATAAGGTAGATATTATCTCTTCAAATGCGAGTGGGATTTCTAGGCTTGGAGATCTGTACCGTAGCATCATAGGCTAGGTAGAGTGACAAATTAGATTTTAAATCTTTTCATGTAGTATTAGGGATTTCATAAAACTGATTTCCCTTAAGTAGTTGACCATTCAGAAAGTCATTCTTGATGAATTTTCTGGCCTACATCCTACGAGAGAGGTATAGATTACAATTGATCTTATTGCAGGAGAAACTCCAGTGTCTATTCCTCCATATAATACAACACCTACTCAGCTTCAGGAGCTCAAGAATCATATAGATGACCTAGAGTTCAAAGGCTTCATATGTCCTAGTGCATCCTCTTGGGGTTCATCAATGATTTTTTCCTAAGAAGTCATATGAAAATCTTCATCATTGTATGGAATATAGAAGGTTGAACTAGCCTATGGTCAAGAATTGGTAATCACTTCTTTGAGTTGATGATCTCTTTGACCAGATCTGAGGAGAAAAATTGTTCTCTAAGATCGATCAAAGACCAGGATATCATCATGTGTGAGTCAGACCATCAAACATACCTTGTACAGATTTTAGTTGTAGGTATGGTATGTATGAGTATCTTGTTATCATGTCTGGTCTTACAAACGCACCTTCCATTTTCATTGCTTTTATGAATAGGGTTTTACACCCCTATTTGTAATCTGTTTTCATGGTCTTTATGGATGAAATCATGGTGTAATCTATCACTCGTAATGGCAATACCAAAATTTTTGAGATCATTTTGAGTACACTGAGATACCATCAGCTTTATGCCATTCTTTCTAAGTGAAAATTCTAGATCGAGAAGGTCCACTTCTTGGGTCATATTATTTCAAAATTTGAGTATCTGTTGACCTTGAAAATGTTAGTGCTATATTTTCCATGGATCATCTCAAGAATGTGTATGATATCAATAGTTTCTTAGGGCTTGCGGGATATTACATGCATTTCATAAAATATATTTCTTGTCTTTCTTCACTACTTACTAGTCGTACAAAGAAGGGTGTCACGTTTCCATGGTCATAAGCATGTGATAAATCATTTCAGGAGCTGAAAGGGAGGTCTTTATCGGCACCTATTCTGATTCATCCAGGACCAAGAAAAGGTTATATCATCATCTATGATGCATAAATAATTGGGATAGGAGTACTGTTGAAGTAGGAAGAAAATTCCATTGCATACGGATCTCAGTAGTTGAGGTCTCACAAGAGAAATTATCTGCTGCACGACATCGATCTAGAAGCAGTTGTCCATGCCTTACATTACTGGATACATTATCTGCTTGATAAGGAGTTTGTGGTGTATAAAAACCACAAGATCCACAAGTATATCTTTTATCAATTTGAATCAAACCTCAAACAATAGATATGGGTCAAATATCTAAATCCTTTGATATTGTGCTTTCCTATACACCTATAAAGGGAAATGTGTTCATTGATGCACTAATTCGGGAAACTCAAATGCAAGGCATACAAGATGTCAATGATGAATGGATGTTGATGACCCTATTTTATGAAATTCATCTAGAGTTTCATGATTGTCAGGAGTAGTCTTACCACTCAGCCTTAACTGTTACCTCTTCCCTCCTTGATATGGTGAAGGAAAGGCAGTTTTCAAATCCTGAAGGTTTGGTTCTCTATGAATGTATATCACATAATAACCCACGTCTGGATTGTTCAATGGATAGAGATGACATCTTTCATTTACGTGGACATATCTGGGTTCCTACATATATGATAGAATATTTTATTAAAGAATCTAATGATTCTCAATGGGTAGTTCATCTATGAATCTCTATGATGTATCGAGATATGTGATGCATGTATTGGTGCCCTGGAATGAAACATTAGATTTTAGGCTTCATCACTAGGTGTTGCACCTTTCAGCAGGTTAAGGCGGAGCACCAAAGACATGCAGGCTTCGTACATCCTCTTCGAGTCCTAGAATGGAAACGGGAAGTTGTTTCTAGGGGTTTTTATTTATCATACAAAGGTAGTATAGGGGTAGAAATTCTATCTAGGTAGTCATTGAATTACTAATAAAATCATCACACTTCATTATTATTAGGAAGACTTTATCAGTGGATGAGCTGGGAAGACTGTATGTCTTTGAGATCATACAACTGCATAGGGTTCCTTGTACTATCCTTTTATATAGGGATGCTTGTTTCAATTCATTTTTCTGAAAGGGTGTGAAGAAGGTATGGGGACATAGGTGATTCTAAGAACACCTTTTCACCCTCAAACCCATGGACAATTGGAATGGACGATATATGTTCTTGAGGATATGCTCTGAGCATGTGTCCAAGATTTCGACAGTTCTTTTGAGAAGCATATCCCTCTCATCGAGTTCACCAATAATAAATATTATCAAGAGAATATTTAGATGGTTTATTTTGAGTTATTTTATGGTAGGCCATGTCGTTCACCCTTTTACTGGCTAGAGGCTGGAGAGGTAGCCCAACTAGGTACTTGTCTCGTTTAGGAGACTTTAGAACTTGTTCCGGTGATCAGTAAGAATATGACTACTACTCATTTAAATAGAAATATTATGTCGATCTCCATACATGACCTCATGAGTTCATGGTTGGGGATCATGTTTTATATTGGGCATCACCCAAGTCCGGGCATAGATGGTTAAGGAAGTAGGGAAAGTTGCCACCTCGTTATGTTTGGTGGTTTGAAATATTTGAGAGAGTCAGGCTGGTAGCCTATCATCTGTTACTACCTCAGAGGTATTGTTCCATGCACTACATTTTTCATGTCTCGTAGCTTCACAAATATAATTTCAACTTGTATCACACCTTTGATCCCAAGGAAGTATAGTTAGATGCCAATGCGACATTTAAGGAATATCCAATACACATCATTAACTAAAGCATGAAGGATCTTTGACGCATGTATGTCCCTCTCGTATGTGTGCAATGGTAGATATACTGAGTATAAGATAATACTTGGGGGAGGGAAGCCAATGTATGTAATCATTGGCCAGAATTGTTCTCAAACAGTGTTTCTTTACCATGGGAAGGATAAATCGAGGGTGAGTTATTTTAAGGTGAAAGACTGTAAGAACCCATTTTTTCACTCAGGTATGGTCCTTTATTTATTTATAAAATATTTCATTGGACCTAATATATATTCCTAATGATTTGGTAATGGTTCCATGGGTTTCTGGATCTTGTTCTGATCCCAGATTCAATTTTTTTGGAGAAAACAGACTATGCACACAGTTTTGAGTAAACCGTGCAGAAAATCTGCACGGTTTGCCTAACCATGTGAATGGTGTTTTTTTTTAAAATCCACCTCACACGATTGTTTCATTGTCATTCGGCCTAACCGTTTAAGAACCCCTTTTCCCAGGTAACCATGCATGGGTTTTTCACGGTTTGACAAATCATGTGGACCAAACCATTTGGGAAAATCCAACCTGCACGGTTTACGCACGGTTTGATAAACAGTACAGATAAATCATGTGAAGGATATTTTTCTATGTAAATTTCTAGTTTCTCCCTTAATGATCTATTAATCCTCCTCTTTCCTTCCAACACATAAACCAGCGGGATTATTCCTCCACTTTCACCCATTTGGAGAATTTTTAACACAAAATCTAGGGATCAAGAGATCCCCTTAATCCGCTATACAAACAAGCTTATGCTCATCACATTTGAAGTGAAATAGTAAGTACTCAAGTCCTCTTAATCCGTTCTTCTTCTCTTTTTATCTCGACCTAGTAATCATCAAATGAGTAGTTTTCACCTTTCTATGATCTACTACAATCCGAGGAGAATGAAAGGATTATATTGGAGGATAAGGATCATACAACCCTAAGGTGGGTGGTCTATAATATTTCCCTAATGTTCGTTGATTTTGGAATGTTCGTTTGGGGCCCACTAATTCCATCTGAGACCTTTTATTAAATTTACATTTCATGATTATATTTGATAGAATCGTATGGTTATTGTCTTTCAAAATTTGTGATTAGTCGTTAGTGGTTACACCCATAACTCAATCTGCAGCATGTCGAATGTTATTAAATAATTTAGTTTTTAGTGTTTTGACACATTTGAGCCACCGTTCAGGTGTACCTCTAGTTAAGCTTCTTAAAGGTGATCCTTCTAATCAAAAATGGCTTATTTAATGATAATTTCATAAGGGCATATAACATGTATTCTCACCACTTGACCCAACTAAGGTAAGGTCATACAAAGGATTATTAAATGTCAAATGTGAAATGTAATGTATAATAAGTATATGAATTGGCCTTAACAAATAATATGAAATAAAGGTTTCATGTTTTTAGCACCCCTTTCCATGTTAATGGAAGGTAGCAGAGTGAACCTATTTAATTGAATATGCCTTAATGGTTAATTATGATTGAATTAACTGGTTGCAACACAACTTTTCCTATCCACCCTAATTGGAGACAAGTCTCGAACAAATAAATAAACAGTTTCAACTCTAATTGACATATCCATACTCATGGAATGTAAGACATGATCCAAATGAATTATTACATGATTACAACACCAAATAATAATGGACTGACTCGAGCTCACCTTGGATTATGAGAATATAATACCTTGGGTCTCGGAAAACCCGTTATGATTCAAGGATAAAGTTTTCATAGGTTGATACCCTCCAAGACACTAGTTCTTGTCAATTACTCAGATTCCTGGTATACTACCGTAGGGTCCATTTTATTATTACAAGATATCATGGATACACTCCATGGATACAAGATTGACTAGTAGGTGCCATGGTGAAAGCCCATAGGGCCATGTCTTTTCTTAGTATTGTTTTACCTTGATCTATCACCTTGGACATGATAGGGGCCTTATTGTGGGATTACATGGATTACACCTATTAGATTACACTCTTAACCCTAAGCTAGACTCAGGTACTCCTAAGATAGCATTCCATGAGATTTATTTTACCTTGGTTATTACTGAGAAAATCCTTCACTGGATATCATATAAGGTTGTGTTGTTACGCCTTGGGACCTTCACTGAATATACTATCACGAAGTGATGTCAGTGATGTCTTAGACTAACATGACTTATTAACATTAAATGTTAATTACTTAATTAACTAATTAGTTACATGTTTAGATACCAGCCGAGTTCTGAAGAAGGTATTTGGGTTTTTAGTTAAATTTTCTACTTTCTTTACTTTATATATTCATGCCTGCAGATTACAATATACCATTACATGGGCCAAATGTTATAGACATCATCTGTTGTGGCCCATTAATAATTATCTCACACACTTTCTAGGCATTGTTTGGTACCTGAAGTAGATTAAATGATTTTAGGTATTGAAAAAGGGAAGCAGGCAGCTTCCAACACATGATTTCATACTGATAGGATGGAGTTTGATAGCAGATGGCCAAGTAGGATCTTGGGATTCGTGGATTAGTCTTTGTATTCTTTTAACATGTGGAACATATAATTCCTGATGTCTTGTATCCATGCTTTCCAATTTTATAGTGAAATGTCATTACATCATCATTGTTCATGTTTATACAGTTATAGTTATTCTATTTCATCTATTTCATTGGTTTTCTTTTGTTATTTATTTATATTTTTTATATTTTTTCTTCATTTTATTAATCCTTTATATTTATTATGTTGTTCTATACTCTGCTATTGAGGGAATAGTCTTCCCATGTACACACCCTGGTCCATCGCTTCTAGTCGGCAGCCTTTGGCATTCAGAAATATGCACTTGAGGCCATGTGGCCCATCGGGCTCAGGGCACCCATTATGTGGCATTTGGGTTCAGGTCAAAAAATAACACAATCATTTTTCTCTTCAATCAAAGATATTCATATGTTTTTCTTTATCAGATAGATCAGGTTTAATTTTTACAACGTTCGAGATATGTACGTGTGATGAAACTAATCTTTACTTTTTTAAAATTGTTACATGTAATATATCATATACCAGGGAGAGGTTTGTTTAGTCACCTAAGTGGTAAGCAATGATCCATACACAATAAAGAATAATGAAAGTAGCAATGTAACTAGGGCCCAATTTCATCATCTTCTCAAACCATATAACCCTCTTACTTTGAGATATTCAAAAAAATAGATTTTCATAAAATATTATTTATCGATCATTTAAATTATTAAAAACATAGATATTTTCTCAACTATGTGCTTATTTCATATATCATCAGATGGTTTGAATCTTATCTACCATTTCTTGGATATGATTAGGTCTTAAATATATTTTTTTCTTTAACCTCAACACATCATTTTTGAGATATAAATCAATTGTCTTATAGGTACTTGAACTATTCCATTTCGATGGTCGATTAGATCATTATTTTTTATTTAAAATTTTAAAATGGATGATACTATACCCAACTTCCTTTGAAATCAATCTATATTGATATTAACATATCTACCATTGTCTAAATGGTTCTTTTAGATTGAGTGTTAGTTTCATGATGATAAATCATGTAAAATCCAAACAATATATCCAATTATTATTGAGGAATACAATTAAATTTTTATGTGAACCATGGGGAATGATAAAATAAATTTTATAGTTATACTATTTTATTCCTTACCATTTTATTTTTTATAACATTTTATGTTTATTCAGTGAGATATGATCCTAAATTGAAATTAAGAATGTTGGCTTTGTGAATTATGAAATTAAATCCCAAATGAAATTATTTCCTTTAAAGGTACTGGGAAGACCCATGACAGAATCCATTGTTATTTTCTCTTATTTTCACATTGGTATAGGAATAGGTTGCATCTTCCCCATATATTTATATCCCACTACCTTAAATTAGTGACATTTTATGAATCAAATTATATATCATAAAACATCCCTTATCCAGTTGTCTCAAATGATATGTTTCTTAAGATACCTACACATAATTGTGCCTCTTGAGTGAATATAGAGGGATGTGATATGTACATTATCCATAATATATTTCCATAATTCTAGATTTTAAGGAACACATACTCATATATGAAATTTTACAACAACAACAACATTATCAATGTTAAACTATAGAATATATTTCACCTTCTTCCATATCACCATATCATCATTTTTATTCCATTTGATCATCACACATATGGATGTTTCGATAAAAATTTGGGAAAATTTAGATTTTATCCCATCCATTATGATAACTATATTTACCCACTAAATATCTCTAAAGATTGGGTCCCATTATATCATTATTAAATATAGAGTAGTATGATCCTCTATAATTATAGAATCTTCCACGTTGATTTTCATTCATAGATTGTATGGTATTGGGAAATAATCGTGATGGATTAAATCTAATCATATATTTTCTTTTATTTTTGTCTTATAATGTATGAATATAAACATAAATCCATTTTAATAATTATATATATATATATATATCACATTTCACTATGTAGATAATACTGCTATGTTGACATTATAATGATAGAAACCGTTAGATCTAGATCATGTATTGGTTAATTTTTCTCATGGGATTTCAATTTATATTACTAAAAATAAATTACTTGGTGTTTTTTCGTTATTAAACATCCCAATACATTCATTAAAGAAATATATTATATAAAAAATCCACCCTCTAATATATGGTAATGTATTTATACATATTGTGACTGAAATATTCTTCAGTTACGTCAATATTTCATTAAATTATTCAATCTAGAGAAACATTATTCGCATTTAAGTTAACATGGTAGGTGAATTTTTAATCATATGGAATTTCTCACAAATAATAGAGAATACCCATCTAATCTAAGAAAAAGTACATATCTCTATCATAGTGGTTATTCTAATCAATACTTAATTCATATATATGATATAGAATGTAGATATATTTATTCATGTGATAACATAACCTAATAAGGATACTTTTTGTATCCAAAATGGAACTTTTTTGATCATGGAATATAATTCACCCTTTACAAATGGCAATATCTCAATATTAAAATACTCTTCATGTCCCCCTATACAAATAAAATATATAAGGATATCATTAAAAAATACTATAAAAATGTGTCAGGGTAATATTTAAAGAATCTATTCATTACATCCATAATGATTTCAGGGGTATCTGAATGATTGAAAGGTTCCACTATGAATTTATAGTCTCTATATATTCTCTAGAAATTTTCCTTTAGTATAACTTCTCTGTTTACAAATAATTGATGGTATCTAGAACAAAGATCAACCGTTGGGAAGTATTTTGGCCCTCTTAGATGATTTAATATATCATAAACATATGGTATAAGATACATTTTCTTGAAATTTATCAAAATATGATTATGATAATAAAGACAATTTCATAATGAACTTCCCATATTCTGACAATATTTTACCATGCACCCTATAGTGAATTAGTTTTATATAAAAATCACTTGTATACATTCTCATGGAGTTTAATTTTAAACTATATTAACTCAATAAGGATTATGATATAAGGTCTCATTAATATTAGTGGAAAACCGAAAATGAGACCCATTAAAAAATCATCCTCACATTCTATTGTAAGTCTAGGTTGTTCTCATATAAATACATCAATATACTCTGATACAATTGGAAAATATCTCATGTTGTGTTCTACCATAATTATTTAACCTAATTGTACATATTTTATGGGTATCAACACACATAAAATAAAATTTTATTCCAATTATATTTCATAATCAATGTTAAACTAATTTTTGATAATTGGATGAATACGGTTTTGAAATATGACTTACGTTTCCTAAATATTTTAATGAGAACTATTTAGGAAAAGTGGGAAGAATAAATTGATCTCATGAGAGTATCTTCCCAAAATTATAGATTTCTGAATTTTTTTATAAATTAGAAGAAATTAATGGACCAGTCTTTGTTTTCACAGAAAATTTAATATCCAATGTTTGTAGTTGTGAGTCAACATTATTATAAAACATTTTTGATATTAATTAATTAAAAGATACAAAATCGAATAATATAATCACATATTTTTTGTGGATAATAACTCTACCTGTAAGAAAACAATTATCATAGTCCTCTTCAACCATAGTGATATCAAATGATATTACTTATTTTGTTAGTTTATGAGGTTGTCCATGTATATTTTCAATCTTAAATAGTTGATTGGGGTACTAATTTTAATAATGTAAAATATTTGTTCGCCCGATTCCTTGATTCATGGGTGGTTAAATATATGGTACAATATTCTACTGTGTTTTATTTAGTATCAACTTAAACCGCCTTTAACAATATTGAGAATTATGGAAAAACTCTCCATATGTGAATCATTTTATGGTTCCTTCTACAGAATTTTTATGGTGCATCCTCTTACATTTGTTTCATGTGAAATTTGGTTTGTCTTTCATCTATGTGATTTTTTATTTTCAAATACATGAATGTATATATTCCTTTTCATATCATTTTATCCACAAGAATAATATGTTTATAATGATTTCATTTCTACTTTATGAAGACATTGAACAATTTTTTCACAGTTATGAAACCCACTTATGGATAATGTTTAACAACTATGGCTTCAATAACCTAGAGTCCATGTTTATATTATTACAATGATATATGATATAAGGGATCAAACCATCAAGGATAAATTAGTTTAAAAGTCTTGGAAAAGTAGATACATATGTTTCCTATATATTACGTTGGAATATACAAACATATCATAAAATACATTCTTAAATCCTAAAAATTCTGCAAAGAGTTTCTTCCTCCTATCCTAGGGAAAGGAAAAAATGGTGATATAAAATGAATAATAGGGGTAGTTCACACCAACATATATCATGTTAAAATGATACATACACAATATGCAGGGGATCCTTTAAAATAATATTACATTTAATTTATAACTTCACCTTCATAATATATCAACATAAACTATCAAAACTATAATCAAATGCATAATAATAGAAAAAATTTAAATAATGAAAATTTATATTGTTGAATATTATGAAATTATTGGAAAAGCCCCATGAAAATAAATCATGAACCTCAATTTAGGGATTTTTTATAATAAATCATACATATCATAAGGAACCTAATATATTTTCATCATCTCTCCTAAAATACACTGAGTAATACCATTTCTCGTTTGTGTCATGATCATATCAATGCATTGGGGGGATATATATAATTGGGACTCACTCATATCATAAAATTTTCTAATTAATTCATCATATATTGAAATAAATAAATATAAAATATACATTCATATTAATTAAATAAGTATATTTAATATATAATAAGAAAAATAAATATTTCATGAGTAAATGAGATGATATTATTAATATGATTTGATAATATAACATATTATATTGAAATGGTATACATTTTAGACAATATAAAATTCTTCTAAATGATATTGAATACATCCAGGATAATGTACATATTGACATTAAGTAGAAAGTTAACTTCCAATCAACAATGGAGATTAATATATAACATGATCACAATAATGTTAATGATTAGAACATAATTAATAATCCATAAATATTGGAAGAATGATAGAGTACCATTAATCTATTAGATATTTTTGTCTGAAGTAAAGAAATATATCTTGGAAAATAGATGGTAAATTGAATCAAAATATTTAAAATAAAAATTCATAAATCCCATATTAATTTTATTAAAATGAAGTTATAAATGAAATTAAAAATTATTTTCAACCTTTTAGAAAATAATTCCATTATATTTCTAAATAAAAACTAAAAATTCACAAAATATTGGAAAAAACTTCTTTTAAAAACTATTGACTAATATAAAGGGAACTAATTATAAAATAATTTTCATAGAGAATGGAAATTTAATTCACACAATAAATGATAAAAATGGGGTTTATTCCAATCCTTTTCAAAATATCAAAAACAACTTGTTCATAATACATTGAAATGATTACTTTTAAAAAAATTAATAAATTCAATTTTATTAGAAATTTATCTTTACCAATAATTTATAATGTATTCAAAAACATTCATATAACATTTTTCGAATATGTATATCGAAGATAATGATTCTTGGCTAAAAGAAAATAAATATGGTCAATTTTTTCTTATAAATAGCCCTTCGATTAGTTATAGTGTTAATGGGAGGGGACTTTGTGGGTAAATAAAGAAACACCATAAATAATAAGAGGATAATAAAAAAATTAGGATTTATGAAATAATGATAATATAATTATTCTAATTTAAATTTAATCTTAAACATTTTGATGAAGTTTGAGATTGTAAAACAAACCCTTATGACTAAAATGACAATTGAATAAAATCCCAAAACATATATAATGTGAGTTTAAACATTATATATTATTATTATAGAGGTATTCATGATATAAAATATCAAAGGGGTATTTTATACACCGTATAAATGAAATTAGGTGAATAATATTAAATATATTTCAATAGAGTTGAATTGTGATGAAAATCCCATACATTAGATTCTATCATTGTTGGAAATGTTATATAATCCTAAAGGATCAATTAAAATTTATTAAATAATTTCTTAAGGACAATAAAAATATATAACCCATTTTATGGGTATTTTTTTAATCATTTGGCATCCATTAACTTAATATTTTTTCCTTGCATCAACCACATAATGTTGTTCGATCAATTAATCAATAACTACTTTGGTCTATTGAAAATATTTAATGGAGTTATACAATGAGAAAATTATTTAGATATTTTTAATTTTTTAAAATATTATTTTTAATCATTCAATATAATTTTTTAACCATCCATGTTATGAGATCATGAAAAAATAAGTACATCATTTCAGGTAGATGTTAGTTTATACGTACACATGAAGGATTTTTCACCATCCTAATAAATGAAAATTAAATAATGCATATTTAACATTAAAAAATTATAATGATATTACACATATCATATTTATTCATTAAATATATCCATATGACTATCCATATAAGTTATAAAAGAAAAAATAAATCACATTGCATCATGGAAGTGGTAGTCTACACATTGGAATGACTGAACATATCATTTTCTAATAGAATAAAGGGTATGAATTTATTTATGTAACGTCCTGACCCCAGTTACCCATAGTCGGTTCATTATTACATAACATTGGAATAATCACAAGAAAGGTCAAATCTCGAAAGACCGATTGGTTTAATAGCCTTGGAAACACTAGATATATTCATAAAGTTTTACATTACATAATAAAGTGAAAAACTACTACAACAACATAGTCTCCTTATCCCACACTCGTATCCCCACATATTATCCCTACAAATCATTCATAAATTACTTCTTCACATATTGGGAAAAATAAAACATAGAAAAGGGGTGAGCCCAAATGCCCAGTAAGGATAACAATATAGAGGAAACTTTCATAAATAAGAATAAACATTTAAGGAAATGTATAACATAAAACAAAAGCCTTTTAAACTTGAACTATAACATAGTATGTAAAAAATAAAATTAAAGAATTCCATTTACTTATTCACATGTATATTCTACTAATCGAATAATCACCTGCAATATCAATTACCACTTTCATAATGATGGAATGCATAATGCCTGACTATCATAACCACATATCCAAGGCCTCATGCCAAGACTACAAATAATATTTTGCCAAGGCCTTGTGCAAAGACACTAGTTTGTCTCACGAGACCTACCGATGCATCTAGGAGCTATAGTGGGCTCCACCCATCACATATTAAGTCCAATGCATTCCCATATGAAAAGGTCTAAACATTACATAAACATTCATATTAAAACTAGAATACGAAATGTCAATACTTTCACCATAAACTATGAATGGTATAAAAATAGCACATCCACAGTCAAACATATCACAAAACCTTCAATACAATATAGAAGTTTTTTATCATAATAAATCAACTTCAAATAAGCGTAAAATCCATCAAAGGATGTTGAGATAGATGAAATCAAAACTCTTTTTAGAGAAATATCTCTTCCTATTTAAGAGTCATATATTTATAAAATACAACATTTTATTTGAAAATATTCTTATAAGATTGTATGGGAAGCTTCAACTATTTTATAACGACGGAAAATAACAGCACCCTCTGTATAAGATAAAAAAACATTCTTACCTTAATTTTGTCGAAAAGGTTAAAAAGCACCTTGTTTGGAAAACGATGGAAAGATTCCTTTATAAAACTCTTATAAAAAGTCAAAAAGGGTATAAATTACTTTAACCCATATTCTAGTAAATAGTATAAATGTTTTGAAATACATTTTTAAGAAACATGGATGTGGATGATAATGAAATCCCAGTAGATTATTACGTATAAACAACCTCGGATAATGAAGAGATTGCGAAATAAACCCTTACCTTGAAATTTTTTATGGTTGAGGGTAGGCTAGCCTCCTGTATAATGGTGAAATAATTGTTGTCATATTATACAATAATCATATTAAAATGATATCATATATTATCTTTTAACATTTATTTTTTAATAATATCTTAGTATTATTATTGTTTTAGGTGTTAACTTACTCATTTTATTTTATATGTTTTGTTACGTAAGACATTTTCTTCATGGATAGGTTGTATCTTAATCATATCCAGAATGATATCAAGTCATTAGATACTATGATTAATCATCAAATGATAATTATACTTGAATGGATATGATGGAGAATGAATCTCATCACGCTCATGGAGACGGTAGTCCATATGTACGCACGAGTGACAATATCATTCTTTCAATATTAAAATAATATATAATTGTATGGAATATCATATATAAAGAATAATTATCATGTTATATTTATTATTTACTTGAATTACACATCATTATTATACCCATCCAAATAATAATTTATTGAATAACAATTACACCACGACGTGGAGACGGTAAGTCGTACGTACGCATGTATGGTGACATGTTATTCAAAGGGTGGATAGAATACTGAATATGGTTGTACCATATTTATAATAACATCACAATATATATATGATACTGGAGTTATTATTTTATAATGGTAACAATAAAGGAAGAGGAAGTGGAAGAAGAAAGGAACTTGGAAAAGGGTGGTGAAATCATTACCTCTTCTTCGGGTTCTTCCTTTTGATTTGGTCAAAAGGGATCCATAGGTTGGATTTATGATTAAACTAAGGCACTTAAGTGGTAGTGAGGGAAGTTGGGAGGGTATTTGGGAAGAGTTTTGCCGAAAAAAACGGTTTTGAAGGTGTGAAGTAATGAAAGGGAGAGTGCCCTTTTTTAAGAAGGGTGAGGAGAACCTTTGGAAAAGCTAGAAATATTAATTTATAATAAATTCATATTCTGTTGCTAATAGCTCCAAAGTTGATTATTAAAAGGTTAAGGTGGGTATAGGTTGAAACCATTCATACAATAGAATTTAGATAGGTTTGGGTTACTATATTAACCTTATCTTTTAGTTTTAACTCTTAGTTAATTAGTTTGACATTTACCATGTCACTTTGTATTTTTATATTATATATTTAATAAACATACTATATACATCAAACCAACCCTAAAGTGGTCCATTAATGATTCACCTATCATTACATAAGTCACTCGGCCTAACCGTAGATTTTTATGAATTTAATATCAATTAATAATATAATATTTGTTTTAAAAACTCTTTTCTATCAATTTTGACACTATTCAATAGTTGATTTTTTTGAAACTCATAACAGAATGATTACTTCGAAATTTTTTTATTAAATCATTAATAACATGTCATATTAAAATATAAAATTAGTTTAATTCATAAAAAGTCTCAAATTATATTTATTTGGGTATTTATAATATCAATTATTTTAATTTCTCACTATTATGGTAATTACTGCATCATCATTGTGTCATAAATAAATAAAATTATTGAAAGTAAAAAAATTATAAATAAAATACAATTATGTAGGAAATATTATTATATTTCTAATGAATATTTACAATCTAATTTATCTTATGTATAACACTATATTAAAAATTATTAGGTAAATAATCTTTGATTTTAACTCTTTTAATTCTTCTTTGAATTAAATAATAATAAATGTCCTAATCTAATCCATGTGGACCTAAATGATAATATTTTATTCCTAAGGTAGTTTTTGGTCGAGATACACTTGTACAATAGAATTAGGACATGTGTTAGGGTAATATTAATATCATTTTTACCCTTAATTACCCTATTTACTTTTAACCGTGATAAATAAAATTAAAAAGTTACTATTCACCTAGAATTATTTTCATCTCATTGAACCAGATTTTACTTCTTGATATTAACCGTGAATCTCGGATTTTCGAAATTCCATTCACAAAAGTGGTAAAATTATGTTTTATGAAAAATTCAATTTTTTAACTACCACTTAGTAGTTTCAATATTCATCAAAAATTGAAGTTTTTCAGAACAATGCCAAAATTTCACCCTAAGCTATAATTGATATTCTAAATTCAAAAATGATGTCTATTTTAAAAAATTCCAAACTTATAAGTTTCATTAGTTAATTTTATAATTAATTCCTGCTGTTACAACAAATAGCGTGTTTTTAAGAAACAATATATACCAAAATATTGACAATTGTTTAGGTCCAATTTCAAAGTGAAATTAATTTTCATGAACACCATTGGATAAAATGGTAAAAATATATTCTAAATATACTTTAAAACCACTCAAATTCATAATTTATCAATATCAATTATTTCTATAAAAAAAGTTGTTTTTAATTAAAATTTAGTAATTTTCACTATTCATCAAAATATTAAAGTTATCTGAAAAGTACCAAAATTTCACCTTAGGCTAAATTCGATATTATGAATCCAAAAATAAAGTCCATTTTAAAATATAATATATATATATATTTTTTCAAAAAGTAGGTATACTATTCATAACGGCTAGTTTGATTTGTTGTGGTGTGTGTTAGAACTCGATGTTGCATACAACACACGCTATCGCATTATTCAAAGATAAACCTACCGTAGAAGCTTGGGGTGTTACATTCTCCCCTCCTTCAGATAATTTCATCCTCGAAATTTCTAGATTACTACCATATGAAAAGACTTGGTTGGTTCTTCATCATAAGTTCCTCGGGTTCCCACGTTGCCTCTTCCATCTTATGGTTTCTCCACAAAACTTTTACTAGATGCGTCATCCGGTTTCTCAGTACTTGTTCTCTCGTATCAAGAATCCTGACAGGCTCTTCTCAATAAGACAGATCGGGTTCCAGTTACAATTCCTCATAGGTGAGTACATGCGTTGGGTCAGGCATGCATTTTCTCAATAGAGATACATGAAACACATTGTGAACTTTGGAACGACTTGGCGGCATTACCAATCGGTAAGCTACAACCCCAATTCGTTCTAGAATTTCGAAAGGTCCGATGTACCTGGGACTCAATTTACCTTTCTTACCAAAATGTATGACTCCCTTCCATGGAGATACCTTCAGGAAAACATGATCACCGACTTGAAATTCCAAATCCTTCCTTTGATTATCAGCATAGCTCTTTTGCCTACTTTGAGTTGCTTTGATGTGATTTTAGATTACCTTCACCTTTTCCATCATTTCCTCCACCAGTTATAGACCTACATGTTTTCTTTCACCATCGTCATCTCAACATGTTGGTGTGCGACATCTCTTTCCGTATAACGCTTCATATGGTTCCATCTGAATACTCAAATGGAAGCTATTGTTATAGGAAAATTCTACCAAAGGTAAATATTGATCCCACATACCCTGAAAGTCAAGTGGGCATGATCTCAAAATGCCTTCTAAGGATTGAATAGTACGTTCTGATTGTTCATCTGTTTGAGGGTGGTAAGTAGTTCTCAAATTAAGTTCAGTATCCAGGAATTTCTGAAGACTTTTCCAGAACCTTGAAGTAAAATGGGGATCACAATTAGAAACAATCGATAGGGGTACTCCATGAAGTCTCACAACTTCATTAATATATAGTATTTCTAGACGTTCTAGGGGTATATCATCTCTTATAGCAAGAAAATGTGCTGACATGGTAAGACGATCAACAATAACCCATATTGCATCGTTCTATCTAGGAGTCTTTGGTAGTCCCATGACAACGTCCATTGTAATATTGTTCCATTTCTACTCCAGTATGGGAAGAGGTTGCATGACTCCTCCAGGCTGTTTCCTTCCATCTTTCACTTTTTGAAAACCCATACATCTTGACACAAAATCAGCAATCTCCCACTCCATGTTGTCCCACCCAAAATGTTCCTTCAAATATCTATACATTTTGGTGCTCCCATGGTGTATAGAGAAATTGGAACTATGACCATCATCCAATGATTCCATTTTTAGGTTAGGTATATCGGGAACACAAAGTCTCTTCCCAAATTTCAAAATTCCTTCTCCATACACAAAGTCTCTCAGTGTCCCATCATTCACAGCTTTAACCTTCTTTTGAAATTCTTCATCATCGGTCTGAGAACTCTAAAACCTTTATAGTAATGATGGTTGGGAAACAATTTGAAAAAGCATTGATGATTCACCTTCCCAGGTTATTCCCATGTCCATATTCACTAGATCCATCAAAATTGGATCCCTTTCAATTCTCATCACGTTCGAAACTCCATGGCCTTTTCTGCTCAAAGCATCTTCCACCTTGTTTGTTTTCCCCGGGTGGTATTGTATCGTACAATCACAATCCTTGAGCAATTCAAGCCATCTCCTTTGCCTCATGTTGAGTTCTTTTTGTGATAAAATATACTTCAAACTCTTGTGATCAGTATAAATCTCACATTTTTCACCATAGAGGTAGTGTCTCCATATCTTCAAAGCAAAGATCACAGTTTCTAACTCTAGATCATGAGTAGGATAGTTTTGTTCATGAATTTTCAACTGTCGTGATGCATAGGCAATAAATCTATCATTCTTCCTAAGGACACAACCAAGTCCTTTCTTCGATGCATCACTATAAATAACGAACCCATCATTCCCCGATGGTAGAGTCAATATAGGAGCATTGACTAATCTTCCCTTCAATTCTTCAAAACAATCTTCACACTCTTTTGTCCAAACAAACTTAACCCCTTTACGTGTGAGCTTCATTAATGGGTTATCCAATCAGGCAAAATTCTGGACGAAATGTAGATAATAACTTACCAAACCAATAAAACTACATACCTCAGTTATACTCATAGGTGCTGGCCTTTCTTGGATTGCCTTGGTCTTAGAAGGATCAGTAGAGATTCCATCTTTAGAGACAAATGGCCAAGAAAATAAATCTCCAGAATCCAGAATTCACACTTGCTAAACTTCCCATATAATTCATGTCTTCTCAGAGTCTTCAGGATAATGAAAATGTTATTTTCATGATCTTTGTAGATTTTGGAGTATACCAATATATCATCAATAAATACCACCACAATTTCATCGAGATACTCCTTGAATACTCTATTCATCATATCCATGAATACAGAGGGTGGATTAGTCAATCCAAAAGGCATTACAGTAAACTCGTAATGCCCGTACCTGGTTCGAAATGCTGTCTTCGGAATGTCTTCCTTCTTCAGACACAACTGATGGTATCCATATCAAAGGTCAATCTTTGAAAAGTATTGAGATCCAAGCAGTTGGTCAAATAAATCATCAATGTGAGGTAGGGGTTACTTTTTCTTTATTATTATAGCATTGATCTCCCTATAGTCGATACATAACCTCATTGATCCATCTTTCTTTTTAACAAAAAGAACAGGGGCTCCCCATGGAGAAACACTAGGGAGAATAAATCCTTTATTACTCAAATCCTCTAGTTGTTTCTTTAGATCGACTAATTCTACAGTGGCCATTCTATAAGGGGCCTTCGATATAGACCTTCATCCAGGAATTAAATCAATGGAAAACTCAACTTCTCTTTCTGGAGGATGTCCAGGTAAATCATCCGGAAATACATCTATATATTCTTTCACAATAGGTGCATCCTCTATTTGAACATTCCTTTCCTCACCCATAGTCATTTCATTCTCTTCCTCTCCAATAATTGAATTTAGTTGAGCTACTGGGGGTGGATCTAGATAAGAATTAGGTGGTGACGATTCTTCTCTAAAGATAAGGTGTTCCTTATCATCGTCATCAAGAATCATAACCTCTTTCTTCATACAATAAATCTTCACATCATAGTCCGAAAGACAGTCCATACCGAGGATTATATCAAACTCAATCATAGGTATGACGATGAGATCAGCAGATAAAGAACATTTATGTGCTCTAATGGGGATTGCCTCACAAAACATTGTTGCAATGATGCTTCCCTTAAGAGTATTAACTGACAACTACCTTGTTAAATCAAATTGGAAATATCTAATTTTATTAGAAAACTTGGAAGATATGAAACAATGCGATGATCCAGAATCAAATAATGCATTTTCTAAACTTGAGGAATCCATTAAATTACCTGCCACCACATCTTTGAGAGAATCTACCTCAGTAGTAGTGATAGCATAAGCATGGTCTTGATCCCATGGCCTTTTCTGAGGTATTTTCTCTTGACACTTCGGAAATTCATTTTCATAATGCCCCATCTCCCTACAATTGTAGCACTGAACATTGGTAGCTTCTTTCTTCCACATGCAATCACAAGCATGGTGGATTTTTTCACCACAATTGTAACAGACTCTCGTTCCCTTCAAGGTAGTACCGAGGTGTTTCTAACCATATTTACCACAGGATGGATATTCAACCTTTCCCTTCTTCCCCTTATTTCCATTCCCAGATTGATCAGCAGGTCTCTTCTTCTCTTTCTTTTCTTTAAAGTCATAAGACTTAGAGAATTCATTTTCGGTTTTGATAGCACATGATTAAATGTCTTCGTACGATGAGAAGGATTGTGAGACTAATACTCGACGGAGAAATGGTTTTTACCCATCAAAGAAATGATAAATCTTACTTATTGGGTTACTTATATAATCTCCAGCATACCTTGCTAACCTTGTAAAGTTAGCCTCCTACTTTGTGACATTCTCATCATCCTTTTGTCTCAGACTCAGAAATTGCCTTTCCATATATGCTCGATGGTCATGAGGAAAGTATTTTTCTAAAAACAGATCTTTGAACTCCCTCCATTCCATATTTGATACTTCATCATCTTCCTTCATGTTTTGAATCAATGACCACCATTGATTAGCATCTCCAGTGAGTCGGTAAACTTCCATGATAACTTTTTCCCTTTCACTACTCCCGAAAGCCTGAAATATTTTCTCTATGGAATTTATCCATTACTCAGCAACTAAGGGATTTGTACTCCCTTTGAAAGTTGGTTGTTTTTGCCTCATGAATCGATCTAACATTAATCCTCCACGCTGCGGATCAGGGTGCTCCATATGGTTAAGGTTATTATTCATAACCTAAGTGAGTTGTCCCAGTATGGTGATTAGCTGATCGGCACCAGTTTCATCACCAGCTCCACTATAATTATCTTGAGCAGGAGGGAAATCCCTACATGGAGTGTGTGCATTGATACAGTTTCCATTTCTTCCACTAGGCGCCATTTATAAACAATGGCATGAGCTAGATCAGTATATGAATCAAAATACATAATCTCATACTAATAAAACACTTAACAAAAATTGAACTATTTATGGATATAATCCATAATCATAAGAATTTTTTCTTTGAGGAATCATATACTCATAAACCCTTCATAATGATTTGTAAAGAAAATGAGAGTTATCCTAAGAATATCTCCTAGGAGTGTCGGAACCAAGAGTGCAGCAAGGCCCGTTGTCGTGCACCAGTTCCCGTTCGAGTCTAGCTCAAAGCGGTGTTTTTGGGTTTTACCCCTAGGTACATCTGTGCCAGAGCTGCCTCTACCTTCTCCTATCCAGACAGAGATGTATTTCTCGGAAAACTCACAAAATATCTAAAATACCAAAATTCTAGGAAGTTCTTCTATACTAATCCTCAAAGTTCATCTTAGTTCTACGTGCTCTAATCAGAGTTTATCTAAATCTAGCTTCCAAGGTTTGTACCAAAATTCCTCTGATACCAACTGTAACGCCCCAACCCCAGTTACCCAGAGTCAGTGCATTATTACATAACATTGGCATGATCACATGAAAGATAAAATATCAAAAGCCTGATTGGTTTAGTAGCTTTGGAAACACTAGATATATTCATAAAGTTTTACATTACATCATAAAGTGAAAAACTACAACAACAACATAGTCTCCTTATCCCACACTCACATCCCCACATAATATCCCTACATATCATTCATAAATTACTTCTTCACATCCTGGGAAAAATATAACAAAGAAAAGGGGTGAGCTCAAATGCCCAGTAAGGATAACAATATAGCGGAAACTTTCATAAATAAGAATAAACATTTAAGGCAATGTATAACTAAAAAAAGCCTTTTAAACTTGAACTTCAACATAGTATGGAAAAAATAAAATGAAATAATGCCATTTACTTATTCACATGGATATTCTACTAATCGAATAATCATATGCAATATCAATTACCATTTTCATAATGATGGAATGCATAATGACAGACAATCATAACCACATAGCTAAGGCCTCATACCAAGACTACAAATAATATTTTCCCAAGGCCTTGTTCCAAGACACTAGTTTGTCTCATGAGACCTACCGATGCATCGAGGAGCTATAGCCGGCTCCACCCGTCACATATTAAGTCCAATGCATTCCCATATGAAAAGGTTTAAACATAACATAAACATAAGTATTAAAACAAGCATAAAAAATGTCAACACTTTCACCATAAACATTGAATGGAATAAAAATAGAAAATCCACAGTCAAACATATCACAAAACCTTCAATACTCTATAGAAGTTTTGTATCATAATAAATCAACTTCAAATAAGCGTAAAATCCGTCAAAGGATGTTGACATAGATGAAATAAAAACTCTTTTTAGATAAATATATCTTTATATTTAAGATTCATATATTTATAAAATAAAAAATTTTGTTTGAAAATATTTTTATAATCTTGTAAGGGAAGCTTCGACGATTTTATAATGGATGAAAATAACTGCACCCACTGCATAAGTTAAAAAAACATTCTTACCTTAATTTTGTCGAAAATGATAAAAAGCACCTTGTTTGGAAAATGACTGAAATATTCCATTATAAAAATCTTATAAAAATTCAAACAAGGGTATAAATGACTTTAACCCATATTCTAGTAAATAGTAGAAATGTTTTGAAATACATTTTTAAGAAACATGGATGTGGATGATAAAGAAATCCCAGTAGATTATTACGTATAAACAACCTCGGATAATGAAGAGATTGAGAAATAAACACTTACCTTGCACTTTTCCTTGGTTGAGGGTTGGTTAACCTCGTGTATAATGGTGAAATAAATTTTATTAAATTATACAATAATAATATTAATAGGATATCATATATGATCTTTTAACAGGGATTTGTTAATAATATCTTAGTATTATTATTGTTTCGGGTGTTAACTTACTCATTTTCTTTTATATGTTTTGTTACGTAAGCCATGTTTGGCATGGATAAGTTGTATCTTAATCATATATAGAATGATATCATGTCCTTATATACTATTATTAATCATCAAATGAAAATTATTCTTGAATGGATATGATGGAGAATGATTCTGATCACGTTCGTGGAGACGGTAGTCCATACGTACGCACGAGCGACAATATAATTCTTTTGATGTTAAAATAATATATAATTGGATGTCATATCATATATACAGAATCATTATCATGTTAAATTTATTATTTACATGAATTACACATCATTATTATACCCATCCAAAAAATTATTTATTGAATAACAATTACACCACGACGTGGAGACGGTAAGCCGTACGTACGCACGTATGGTGACATGTTATTCAAAGGATGGATAGAATAATGAATATGGTTGTACCATATTTATAATAACATCATAGAATATATATGATACTGGAGTTATTATTTTAGAATGGTAACAACAAAGGAAGAAGAAGTGGAAGATGAAAGGAACTTGGAAAAGGGTGGTGAAATCATTACCTCTTCTACGGGTTCTTCCTTTTGATTTGATCAAAAGGGCTACATAGGTTGACATTCTGATTAAACTAAGGCCTCTAGGTTGTAGTGAGGGACGTTTGGTGGGTATTTGGTCAGATTTTGGCCGAACCAAAAGGATTTTAAGGTGTGAAGTAATGATAAGGGGGAGTTCCCTTTTATAAGAGGGGTGAGGGGCACCTTTGGAAAAGTTAGAAATATTAATTTATAATAAATTTATATTCGGTTTCTAATGGCTCAAAAGTTGATTATTAAAAGGTTAAGGTGGAGATAGGTCGAAAACCATTCAACCAATAGAATTTAGACAGGTTTGGGTTACTATATTAACCTTATCGTTTAGTTTTAACTCTTAGTTGATTAGGTTGACATTTACCATGTCACTTTGTATTATTATATTATATAGTAAATAAACTTACTATATACATCCAACCGACCCCCCAAGTGGTCTTTTAATGATACACATATCATAATATAAGTCTCTTGGCCGATCCTTAGATTTTTAGGAATTTAATATCAATTAATAATATAATATTTGTTTTAAAAACTCTTTTATGTCAATCTTGACACTATTCAATAGTTGATTTTTTTGAAACTCATAACAGAATAATTACTTCGAAAAAATTTAATTAAATAATTCCTAAAATGTCATATAAACCTAGAAAATTAGTTTAATTCATAAAAAGTCTCAAATTATATTTATTTAGGTTTTTATAATATTAATTATTTTAATTTGTCACTATTATGGTAATTACTGCATCATAATTGTGTCATAAATAAATTAAATTATATAAAGTCTAAAAATTATAAATAAAATATAACTATGTAAGAAACATTATTTTCTTTCTAATGAATATTTAAAATTGAATTTATATTATGTATAACCCTATATTAAAAATGTTTAAGTAAATAAACATTGATTTTAACTCTTTTAACTCTTCTTTGAATTAAATAATAATAAATGTCCTAATCTAATCCAAGTGTACCTAAAGGATAATATATTATTCCTAAGGTTGTTTTTGGTCGAGATACACTTTTCCAATTTAATTAGGACATGTTTTGGGGTAATATTAATATCATTTTTACCCTTAATTATACTATTTACTTTTAACCGTGGTAAATAAAAGTAAAAAGTTATTATTCACCAAAAATTATTTTCATCTCATTGAACCACATTTTACTTCTTGATATTAACTATTTCTCTCGGATTTTTGAAATTCCATTCACAGAAGTGGTAAAATTATGTTTTATGAAAAATTCAGTTTTTTAACTACCGCTTAGTAGTTTCATTATTCATCAAAAATTGATGTTTTTCAGAACAATGCAAAAATTTCACCCTAAGCTATAATTGATATTCCGAATTCAGAAATGATGCCTATTTTAAAAAATTCCAAACATTTAAGTTGAATTAATTAATTTTATAATTAATTCCTGCTATTACAACAAATAGCGTGTTTTAAAAAAACAATATATACCAAAATATTAACAATTGTTTAGGTCCAATTTCAAAGTGAAATTAATTCTAATGAACACCATTGGATAAAATGGTAAAAATATATTCTAAATATACTTGAAAACCACTCAAATTTATAATTTATCATTATAAATTATTTTGATTAAAAAAGTTGTTTTTAATTAAAATTTAGTAATTTTCACTATTCATCAAAATATTAAAGTTATCATAAAAGTACCAAAATTTCACCTTAGGCTAAATTCGATATTCCGAATCCAAAAATGAAGTCCATTTTGAAATATAAAATATATATAATTTCAAAAAGTAGGTATACTATTCATAACGGCTAGTTTGATTGGTTGTGGTGTTTGTTAGAACTCGATGTTACGTACAACACACGCTATCACATTATTCAAAGAGAAACATACCGTAGAAGCTTGGGGTGTTACAATTTACTAGACTATATTTCAATAATAATACTTATTTAATATTTATTTCATATATTAAATTTATTCATCCTTTCAACCAATCATATGATGTAGTTGTGATAATTTAAACACCTTCATTCTTGGATGTGGTAATCCACAGGTACATGATGGTTCTGCATGCAGTGGAAGCATGTATAGGTGGGAGATATATTAAAATTTAATTTAATAATCATTTTCCTGAACCAAGAGTGATAATCATGAACATCAAATTTAAAATTACTTTATTTAGTATTTTAAGAAATAAATACATGGACAAAAGAACATTATTAGTGGGTGAATGTTAATCCTAAAAAATAATCCCTTCATATTACATTTATTGTGTTGTGAGGATCCAAAGATAAAATCCCTCTTTTGGTGATCCAAACATACTCATATGATCTTCGAGAAATTCCACTAATTATTTAGGTGCTAGAATTGTGATTTTAATGTCATGGATTGTTCATTCTTGGTCACTCATTCTTTATCCTTGAAGATATATATCTTTCACTTCTCATTATTGAGAGGGAGATAGAATGACGAGTTGTGAAAGAATTTTTTGTGCACATCAATTTTTTATTCTCAATTTTGGATATTCTACAAAATAGACATAGATGTCGATTTATATAGGTTGTATTTTATTTAAAAATATTATTTACATTCATACAAATAATTAAATTACATTTATTGCCTTTAATAAACCCCAGAACTCATAATAATAAGTATTATTTTCTTTGATACAACTTTCAATATAATAAATATTATGTAATGATCTTTATAATTAATATTTTTCATCAGATATGGTATTACTCTATTCGAAATCCTATTTCATTTATTGAAAAAATGAACAAATATCTTATTTATAAAAAAAATATTTTATTTATAATCTGCTGAATAACTATTTATTAAAATATTCAATAAATAAAATTAATATTCTATTCACATGATGAAGAATAAATATTTATTTAATTTCTGAAATTTATATGAAATGAATAATATTATTCCTCAAACAAGAGAATAATATTTATTTCATTAATTAAAATCAAATAGAATTTAATCGAGATAAATAGAAACACTTAGTTTGTAACCTTATAGTATTCATTCTCATTGGAGTTAGGTGGGATTTCCTAAATTCTAGGATTTATATCAAGCGATGGGTCAAGGAACCCAAGATACAGAACTTAATGTCACAAAATTAACAACCAAAAATAAATTTTCACTGTGTAATAAAAACCCTTTGTCACAATATCTTATCAAGTAGGTTTTATAACTGTGTCAGCAACCTATATGATCATTATGTCTTTCTATGAAAATATGAAATAAAAAAATTGTTACAACATATCTATGGAATTTAATGTGACACACTCACGATATCTGACATATTCATTAATGAAATGCCACACACGACGTACCAAATGCACCCAACATTTCCATGTAATTTTATCATCATGTTTTATGAAGTAAATCTATTTACGAGAGTTGTAACATGAATTAATAATAATAATATTTATGTTTATAGACTATCACACATGATCTAGATATGAACATATGATGAAACATAAACATGTAGAATTCCAACAGGATGGAATATTCTTATAATCTACTTTCTTAGAGATTAACAAGTGTGAACATCATGAGAAGGATATTCATCTACTTATGAGTACACACACCTGACAGTATATGTACTATGTCTCCCATCATAATACATAATCAAACCATTGATCATTTTTTTGAATTTTGTTATTTCACATCAAGGTTCTCATCATAGAGGGGAACTACTATTACCATATCAATATGACATATACTCCAGGACATTATTACATTAGATACATGGAAGAACAAAAAAAATATTCTATATTAATTTTTATTAATATTCGATACATCGAATATTCATGTAATAAATGTAAAAAATGTTGGTCCTGGAACACCAACTCCGAAAAAGTCCCCCTGGGACTTAATCCAACTACATAAGACCTTCAATCAGCTAGAACTCACATGGTAGTCATGTTTTTTATGAGTTAATAATTTAGTATTGGTTTCCACCATGTTTTATTCCATATAAATATTTCTCACAACAACTTCAAATCTCTAAGAAAAATCCCTCAATACATGACACATATTAAGTAGGTTCATCTTCCACTGATGTGGCCATGGCACTATTGCAAGATCCAACACTATTGTATTATCATAATAGTGTGTGATTGGATCTATAATTCTAGGTACCACATCAGTATCTTGGACAAATATTCACATCAATTATACATCTTTAGCTACCTTGGAAGCCATAATATACTATGACTCTACTATATTACCTACAACCATATCCTGTATTCACCTCTTCCTATGCACAACAACTCCATTCAAAGTGAATATGTAACCCATTCATGACATCATATCATCTTGATCAGTTTGGAAACTATAATTTACATACCCTATGATGGCAGATTCAAAATATCCTCTATAATCCTAGAATGTATCCTTACTATACCTCATATACTTATGGATGGTCTTGAATTATATCCAATGGTAGTCACCTAGATCATATTGATATCTTCTTACCATAATTAATGTACATGTGAAATCTATTGTAGTACAAGTCATATCATACATGACTAACCCAATAATTGATGTGTTTGTAATCCAAGTCATTCGGTTTCTTTCCTCATGCATTGTGGAAACATTTTCATGGAATGATGAATTCCATATGGCACAAGAAATAATCCCATCCTGAATTATTTCATAGTGATTCTCATTAGTATCATGTAAAAGTTCATGATTTGACATAAGAATAGCAACCTATTGTATCTATCATAGAGGATCTAGATCCCATGATTATATTCCACCTCACCCATGTTATTGAAAGAGAATAATTTCTTCAACCACAACTTAATAGACTTTAAGACTGGTATTTCACTTCTAATGAGTAATATGTCATCAAAATATAATATTATGAAAATTACCACACTCCTAATAAACCGTTTATAGAAACACAACCCACATTCTTTCTTTATAAATCCAAATTCTGTTATGGCCTTATCAAAATAATGTTTGATGACATGGACACTTTCTTTAATCCATAAAAAGATCTTTTTTACTTGCATACATTTTTTGGAATCCTTTGGTATCCCAAAAACATCAGGTTCTATTAAATAGACATCTTCCCAAGATTCTCATTAAGGAGGTATGTTTTGAAATCCATATTAAAAATATCATAATCATGGTAATCATCAATGTAAAATAGAACTTTTATTGATTTCATCATTGAAACTAGTGAAAAGGTTTTATTATATCCAATGCATTGACATAGTTTAAATCATTATACAACAAGTCTCGCCATATAGGTACATACATGTACGTCCATGAATAGTTTCTTCTTGAATATCGATTTTAAACCAATGGTATTTACAAATACCATAGGATCTAAAAAAATCCAAACATGGTTTTGGTACATAGAATCCATTTAAGAAGTAATGGATTCTTAACACTTGGAAACAGTCGTTCCAATTAATGATTCCCTATAGGTTAGATTGACATTATTGAAAACTGATAATGGGCCACCATATTTATTGAATAGATAACCTTACCCTCCTATTTCTCTAACCTCTCATGTACTCCTACATAGAAATTGTGTCTCTAGACTAATTTCTTCTCCTACTGGACACTATGGAATTTTTTCATATGCAAACACTTTTTTATCATGAGATTATAATTTTTGAAATTATATCTCACTCCTAATATCACTTTTAGAGATAATATTCTCCTCTTGAAATTTTTTATGTCTATCGACCGTGACATTTTTTCTAAATGTTGTATTTTTAGTGCCTCTTTGTTTCACTGGGAAATCAAATAAATATTCACTTTGTGATTTAGAGTGTAATATTTTTACAATAATTGGACTTAAAAAATGATTTTCTACCCCCAAACATTTATGTATTACAACATAGATTTCCTTCCATTCGATAGTTTGTATATTATTCCATCTTTTTCATTAGTTTTAACATGGTTTATTACATATTCTATTCTTGTAACTTGTGTCCACAAATGATATTGTATGAGTGGAATGAATAATCATTGATCTCACCATGTCCAACAATTTTTGGTTCTTCCATTCTATTACTCTGTTGAAATGAGGCATCTATGGAAGAGTGAGATGATAAAAACCATCAGCTCAAATTATAAATGGTCCACACACATCAGTATGAATTAATTCAAGAATCTATCTAGCCATTACACATTTCCCACTAAATGGGATTTGATAACTTTTTCTTATAATCACGTGTAACATACACCTAGTGGTTTTAGTTCAAAAGAATCTAAATATCTATCTTTAAGTAATATAGTCAAGTGATTTTCAATTAGAATACATCTCGTGTTATGCCAAATTTTTTATGTGGTATTATACATGTGAAGTAACTTTGTTATCGATTGCCGTTATTTGGTTTGTGTAATACAAAACATGGAGACCATTATTTAAATATTCATTACCATAAAAATCATTATAAAAGATTAATAATTTATTCCCATATTTGAAAATAAATCCATCTATTTCAAATTTGAATAAATATATAAATTTTTAGGTACCTTACAACACATAATAAAAACCATTTAAAATGAAGATCATTTTGGTTGGAAATGTAAATTGATAGTCTCTGATAGCTGAGATAGCATGTTTAGCTCCATTGGATTCACTAATATCTACATATCCTCAATGAATATTTTGGAATCTACTTGGTTCTTATGTTATAATACATATGTGAGAACCACAAGATGTATACAAAACAAAATATTTAGAAATAGATAAATTGTAGTCGATAACAAATGCATCTAAATCTTCCCCTTTCTTTTTTGGTTGGTTGTAGTTTTTCTCCCAGTGGACATCTTCTCACATGAAAAATAGATAACATAATTGTCCATTTCAATTCCCTTTATCTTATTATTCAATTAATGTCATGAAAAAGGATTGGCCTTAAAGATCTTCACTTTACCTTTCAGTTTTCCCACTATAAGGATGGAAGGTTTTCTATGTTTTGTATCCATATTTACATTATGGAGAAGAGTAAGAATATCTTGTATAGACTTCTCAATGTTTTTTATATTAAAATTAATAATAAATGTATAATACTAATGGAGTGATGATAGAATGATATCAGTGCCCAATTATTTGTGGAGTATAAACCATAGATCCTCTAAGAGATAAATATAGCCAATTATCTTGACTATGTGGACTTAGATGGGAAACCCTCTTTATGATTTCTATGAATGTGTGCATTAGAAATCTCAAATTTTTTGTTTTTCGATCTCCCCGAGAAAAGACCATAGAGGTGCTCAAGACTATAACATGAAATCAAGTTTTTGGAGACATTAAAATTTAACTAGAAATCAATGAATACTTCAAAAATTTAATATAGGCTAAATCACTCAAATTGTTTTCATAGATAATGAACTATGCAACGCATAAATCTTTAACAAAATGGTCTGGAATTAAAAATTCTAGTATATACAATTTCTATTCATGGTGTTGCAAAACCCGAAGGGGTCTAAACCACTCCTGGAAGATAATACATGTTATGTGGCTATATTTCCCAAATATTGATCATAGTAATATTATTAATGATGAACTTTTCATTTTATTCTAAAATTAAAAAAGATATCAATATCATTACTTTACGTGATAACAAAATATTTGAGATATAATAAGGTTAAGGTTTCTATTTATTTATTTATTCTCCCAATATTTTATCAAGTCTCAATATCCCTCACCATTGAACATTGAATGTCTAGTTATTTTTACATTCACGTATAAAGGATTCCCATTACTTTTATAAATTATCCTGACATTTCCCAGGGAAACCATAATAATGTATTTAGGTTGGCAGTCTTCCCAACTTGGGAATTACAACTCTTTGATCTATTTATTGGATTCCCCTATCCAAAAATCCTATCATGGTTTTCCTCAACACATGACTCCAAATTTTTATTTAAATAACTTTTGATATTGAAATAAATAAAATTTAATTTAGGTTAACCAAAAACTCTCATGAGAACTCCCCGATAAAAGTATGTGTCTAGACTATGGCCATGTACAACACATAGTTCAATGTTTTTATTCCCAAACAAGTAATGTAAGGCTTATTCTGACATAATATTTAATTGAGAGCTTTAAATTTATTATGCATAATTTTTATCTTATTTTATCCTTTACACGTCTTATTAATATTAGGTATATGTTACTTAATTAATTAACTATTCTGGAAAAAATAATTGTGCATAATTAATTTATTAAATATCAATCTTTTAACATTAATTCATTTATTTATATGATCATGGAATTTATTTTATAAAATAAATAATTTCATAAAAAAATTTATAATTTCATAAACAAACAAAATTAATTAAATAAATGACTGGTTATAACTGTTGACTTAATGAGAAGACATTAAATAAACCTTTGACCTAGGTGAATTAACTCTTATTGATCATATTAGTATATGTTGCAGTATTCCACCTGTCTATATTTGTATCACATGGGATGTCATCATTATCATTCCTTCTTGAACTCTATCAATGTGCCATGGGAAACTTCAGTAATTAAAAATATTTGTTACTCACATACCCAACATTAATGGAATTCATGGAAAATAAATGGAATAACCAATAATGACATATTAATTACAATAAATTAATTTATAATTTAAAATTATTTAAAACCATTATTAAATTTTCAAACACATAGTGGTGTCCCAATCAATAAAATAAGGTTTTATATTTTAAAATATTAAATTTAATGCAATTTTAATTTTTTTCCAATAATGGGAGACAACACAGCATGTACATGCATGTACACTCCATGTACCTTAATTTACTTATATAAATGTTACATATTTGGGGTTTCACCATTTTAACTCGATCGGACTACATGGTGTGTTCATTCCACCTACACACACTATTTATGATTTCCATGTTCCAGGATGTCCTGATAAAAACATAGTGTGCTATAAAAACCATTATGTGTAATTAATTTCTTAGAATATATACATATAATGTGTGTAGAGACCCGAAGCTTGACGTACATGGACATTACATTACATTTGCGGAATACTTAGTACATAACAAAAACACACACTAAAGGATCGTAATAGTTTAGTGTCTTTGGAAACTCGGAACGTAATCTTCTAATCGTGGTGAAAGTTCTTCAATATCTCCCATAAAGGTCATCCCTTTTTTCTACTTAAAACCTTTCTTTATATCCTGGGGAAAAGAAAACATAAAAGGGTGAGCTCAAATGCTCAGTAAGGGTAAACAAAAGAAAAAAATCAATCACATCATATACATAGCTTTTGGAAATCTTAACCTGCAAAAGAGCTCATAATATCATAACATGGGGTAAATCATGGCAGTGAAATGTAATCACAATAATCATAACTTAAAACATGGAACTTTGTGGCATACACACATAATCATAGATAATCATTTCTTCTTAGTCATGACTCATTTCCAAGACTATCTTAGTGGACAAAGTCCCTTTCTGAATCGAGCAACCCTCGTTTCAGTCCTGTTTCACTGAACCGGTATAACCTACCATTCCAGCCATGTCTATCTCATGAGATATAAAATCTTTACCCAATGCATTGGAGGGAGATATAGGTCCCACCCATCTCATAATGATACCATTCTTATGTGTGCCACAAAATCATAAATCATACATCATTTCATAACCCATGTAATAAAAATGGGATTCTTAAAACAACATGACATCTTAAAACCATTCATATAAGATAAAGGAATTCATAAACATAATTCCATCACAACATAGTCAAATAAATGTGAAAATATGGATAAAAACAGAACCCTTTATTATCTTAGATGGAAAATAATTTTGATGAAACACTTGAAATGAATTCTTGAGGAAAATATCCTTTCTTCTTCAAAATCAATTTCTTTTCACAAAACATCATGCAATTTTAAAAGAAAGAGATTTTATTAAAAATAGTCATGAAATCTTTTGGAGGAAGCTTCATGAAAATAAGGCTTTATAAAACCGTAAAAATCCATTCATGCCGTTTAAGTTAAAAAAAACATTCTTCGTACTTTTGTCGGAAAAGTCAAAAAGTACCTCGTATGAAAAAGCGACAAAATATTCCTTTCATATTCTTTACTAAAAACTCACCGAAGAGTAAAATTGGATTTAAACTATTGTAAGTGGATGGAAACAATATTACATATTGAAGGAACATAGATGTGGATGATAAAATACACCCCAGTAAATACTTACGAATAAACAATCTCGGATAAAAATGAGATTGTGATATTTCCCTTACCTTAGGTCTGATTTGCTTTGTTCGTGTCCGAAGCTCCTCTTCTTTGAAGTGCCTCTTTGAGACCTCCTCTTAGGGCACTAGAATTGGTCTTTGAGGAAGACCAGAGCCTCTAGGATGTTGCTAGGGAAGTGGAGAAGAGATTTTGGAAGGGGTTGGCCGAGCTTGAGTGCTCAAATTGGTGTGAGGAGGAGGGGGAGGAGGTGTCCTTTTATAGGGGAGGAGAGGGGCACCTTAGGAATATCTCAAAATATTATTTTATATTAAAGTCAAAATCGGTTTATAATGGTTCCAAAGGGTCTTATTTCGAAGCTAAAGTGGGGATGGGTCGAAATCCTATCAACCAATAGGATTTAGACAAGTTTAGGGTATTATTTTAACCTTATCAATATGATTTAACTCTAAGTTAAATAATTTAACTTTTACCGTGTCTTTTTGTTTTCTTTCACTATATGGTTAATAAACTTACTATAACATGCCAAAAGAATCCCAAATTGTATATTATTAATAAATATATCCTTATCTAAGTCATTTGGCCGAACCTTATATTTTTAGGAATAAAATAACAATTAATAATATAATATTTTATTTAAAAACTATTTTGTGTCAATTTTGACACTATTTGATATATGATATTTGTGAAAGTCATAACAGAATTATATGTTCTCACCAAGTTGATTAAATCAACACTAATATATCATATTAACCTATAAAATTAGTGTAATTCATAAAAAGTCTCAAATTACATTTATTTTGGTGTTTATAACATCAATTATGTCAATATTTCATTAACAAGATAATTACTGCATCATCTTTGTGTCATAAATAAATTAAATTATTTGATGTCTAAAAATTACAAATAAAATACCATCATGTAGTAAATCTTTTTAGCTTTCTACTTAATATTTACAATCGAATTTAGCTTATGTATAACCCCATATTAGAAATGATTTACTTATTAAACTTTGATTTTAACTATTTTAACCCTTCTTTAAATAAATTAATAATAAATGTCCTAATCTAATCCAAGTGGGCCTAAATGGTCATATTTTATTCCTAAGTTTGTTTTTGGCCGAATTACACTTGTCCAATAGAATTAGGACATGTTTTAGGGTAATATTAATATCATATTTACCCTTAGTTACCCTATTTACTATTAACCGTGGTAAAAAAAAGTAAAAAGTTACTATTCACCAAAAATTTATTTTCATCTCATTGAACCACATTTTAGTCCTTGATATTAACCATGTCTCTTAGATTTTCGAAATTCCATTCACAGAAGCGGTAAAATTAAATTTTATGCAAAATTCAGTTTTTAACCTACCACTTAGTGGTTTCACTATTCATCAAAAATTGAAGTTTTTCAGAAAAATGCCAAAATTTCACCCTAAGCTATAATTGATATTCCGAATTCAAAAATGATTTCTATTTTACAAAATTCCCAACATATAAGTTGCATTAATTAATTTTATAATTAAATCCCGCTGTTAAAACAAATAGCGTGTTTTTAAGAAACAATATCTATCAAAAGATTGACATTTGATTATGTCTGGTTTAAATGTGAAATTACAACCAATGACCAACATTGTATTAAATTGTAAAAATATATTCTAAATATACTTTAAAACCACTCAAATTAATGATTTATCACTATTAATTATTTCGATTAAAAAAGTTGTTTGTAATTATAATTTAGTAATTTTCACTATTCATCAGAATATGAAAGTTATCCGAAAAGTACCAAAATTTCACCTTAGGCTAAATTCGATACTCCGAATCCAAAAATGAAGTCCATTTTGAGAGTTAAAATTTCTAAAATTTAAAAAGTGGTTATTACTATTCATAACGGCTAGTTTTAATAATATTTTAATAGCATATCATTGTTTCGTGAAACTCAGGATTGCGTACCACACACGCTATCGAGGAAGGTTGCGATTGCGTGTAATTCAAGGAAAGTCAAGGATGCGTGTTGTGCAAGCTCCTTTTGGTGTAGCGTATAACACAAGACATTAGTGAAATTAAAAAGAATATTTTTCATAAAATCTTAGGCTGTTACATTCTACCCCCCTTAAAATGAATTTCGCCCTTGAAATTCGTCGGGGTTATAAATGGTTTACTATTCGAAAGTTTCTTTAATAGAAACCCACATCGTAAAAAGGAATATCAAAACCAATCTTTAAAAACAAAAGTATGAAACGTAACGGTTACCCAAATAAACTAATCATTGGGTTTCCACATAGGTGAAAATATGGATATGGAAGAGAAATCTAACCATCATGTTCTGATGGAGAGTGGTAGAGAACATGGCTATGGAAAAGCCAGTAATCACAAATCCATAGATTTGTGATGATATAAGGTACCATCTGATTCATCAGGTATATGATCACTAGGACAACATTTTTGGTTTTCAAGATCATTTCCCCTAAAGTTGAAAATTTGAATTAGAATAAATACTTACTTTATTTTGGTACAATCTCACTGTTGTTCGTGCTTTGAACAATTTCCACTTCATCTCTTAAATAAATGAAGTTGAATTTGTTATTCGTGAAGTGTTAGCAGATCATGTGATAGAATGACGGGTCATTCCATCTGTTTCAAACAAAAGGTTAGCAAAAGTTATTAAATATACATAAGTCATTCTATAGTAAGATTAATCATATATGGTTCCTAAAATGGACTTATACTTCATATATCATACTTCTTAATATAATAAAACTAATTTCTACTAAACAGGGACTTCCTGTAGGCCAGTGGTAGGCGATAAAGGCCAGTCGCACTTCGGTTGTGGGTTCGATTCCTACAGCCTTGTCCGAAGCGATGGGCTGTCGCCCGTCCTGCAGGTTGTCCCTTTTTCTAAAACTACGTTACTATAACATCCCATCAATAATATCGAAAATCTTCTATCCTTAAACAATACTAACTTATGTCCAGCATAATCCAGTCTAATCTTTAGGCTTATACATAATACTGCAGTCCACTCTCATAATATAGTGACATCGATTACCAGAGATTTAATACTGTCGTTGATCCCCACATATCATAAGATATGTCTTGTTGGTCACATTCCAAACATTCAAAGTCCTTAATCGTGTATTCTCTTGAATACCTTAGTGAAAACATGAGTGCAGTTAAAAGTTAACACTTTCCACATACCAAAATCCTCAAAATTCTATATACTCAAACCATGATATCACTTAGTCCTTATATCAATCATGAGCTCATGAATACTATCAAACATTTAATTTTCTCCTTATCCCTTCATTATGCGCATATCATCTACATTCCAAAAATATCTGAATAACCTTCATGGATACCGGTAACATTAATCATATACTTTCAAAACACAAGGAAAGACAACAGTGTAACAATCCATAGATGTCTCTTTATTCCAAAATTACACATGATAAACATGTAATCATGCCACTACATTCTCAAACCATTGACCGAGCTTCAAATATTCTTTCATCTCACATATCATTTGTAGTCTCTTCATCATCATCCACATAAATACTACCCATATGACCATACTGATTCTCTTCATGAGTCTTTCCCTTAGGGAATATGTTTGCATAATGCCCATACATTCCACATTTAAAACACTTAACCATTTTTGATGTCGTAGCAATACCATTACCCTCATCCATGGTGTTAACCGAACCTTTTCCTTTGCACTTACTTGCTTTGTGTCCTTCTTTTCCACACCCAAAGCATCTTCCAGTTCCATTGAAACATTCTCCTTGATGCCTCTTCCCACATGATTTACATAGGGGAAATTGAACTTTCTTTCCTCTATGATCATCATGGAACTCCATCTTTCTCTTATTAGTCGAGTCAGGAAACTTACCAAATTTTACTTTATTGATCATGTTGTGAGATTGTTGATTCGGCATAATAATGATGTTTGGACATCCAAATCCCATTTCATTTGGTTGCTCATGAAGAATATCATTCCATTGTCCATCATATCCTCCATTATTGTGAATCATCTTGTTTCCAGCCATTTTCTAAAACCCAAACAGAATAGTGTTAGATGCAAAAATCGTAATAAAGGGGGAGTAACTTAAATATCTATCATCTTTGGTTTAATCTAATATCGTTACCATAGTTCTAGAACTATATCCTATACGTATACTTATCCTTAGGGGCATCCCTAGACATACCTTAGAAATATCTCTAGGTATCTCACTAACGTTTTCACATCCTAGTTTCCAAAGGTTGACTAAACATTTCCTCTGATACCAACTGTAGAGACCCGAAGCTTGACGTACATGGACATTACATTACATTTGCGGAATACTTAGTACATAACAAAAACACACACTAAAGGATCGTAATAGTTTAGTGTCTTTGGAAACTCGGAACGTAATCTTCTAATCGTGGTGAAAGTTCTTCAATATCTCCCATAAAGGTCATCCCTTTTTTCTACCTAAAACCTTTCTTTATATCCTGGGGAAAAGAAAACATAAAAGGGTGAGCTCAAATGCTCAGTAAGGGTAAACAAAAGAAAAAAAATCAATCACATCATATACATAGCTTTTGGAAATCTTAACCTGCAAAAGAGCTCATAATATCATAACATGGGGTAAATCATGGCAGTGAAATGTAATCACAATAATCATAACTTAAAACATGGAACTTTGTGGCATACACACATAATCATAGATAATCATTTCTTGTTAGTCATGACTCATTTCCAAGACTATCTTAGTGGACAAAGTCCCTTTCTGAATCGAGCAACCCTCGTTTCAGTCCTGTTTCACTGAACCGGTATAACCTACCATTCCAGCCATGTCTATCTCATGAGATATAAAATCTTTACCCAATGCATTGGAGGGAGATATAGGTCCCACCCATCTCATAATGATACCATTCTTATGTGTGCCACAAAATCATAAATCATACATCATTTCATAACCCATGTAATAAAAATGGGATTCTTAAAACAACATGACATCATAAAACCATTCATATAAGATAAAGGAATTCATAAACATAATTCCATTACAACATAGTCAAATCAATGTAAAAATATGGATAGAAACAGAACCCTTTATTATCTTAGATGGAAAATAATTTTGATGAAACACTTGAAATGAATTCTTGAGGAAAATATCCTTTCTTCTTCAAAATCAATTTCTTTTCACAAAACATCATGCAATTTTAAAAGAAAGAGATTTTATTAAAAATAGTCATGAAATCTTTTGGAGGAAGCTTCATGAAAATAAGGCTTTATAAAACCGTAAAAATCCGTTCATGCCTTTTAAGTTAAAAAAAACATTCTTCGTACTTTTGTCGGAAAAGTCAAAAAGTACCTCGTATGAAAAAGCGACAAAAGATTCCTTTCATATTCTTTACTAAAAACTCACCGAAGAGTAAAATTGGATTTAAACTATTGTAAGTGGATGGAAACAATATTAAATATTGAAGGAACATAGATGTGGATGATAAAATAAACCCCAGTAAATACTTACGAATAAACAATCTCGGATAAAAATGAGATTGTGATATTTCCCTTACCTTGGGTCCGATTTGCTTTGTTCGTGTCCGAAGCTCCTCTTCTTTGAAGTGCCTCTTTGAGACCTCCTCTTAGGGCACTAGAATTGGTCTTTGAGGAAGACCAGAGCCTCTAGGATGTTGCTAGGGAAGTGGAGAAGAGATTTTGTCAGGGGTTGGCCGAGCTTGAGTGCTCAAATTGGTGTGAGGAGGAGGGGGAGGAGGTGTCCTTTTATAGGGGAGGAGAGGGGCACCTTAGGAATATCTCAAAATATTATTTTATATTAAAGTCAAAATCGGTTTATAATGGTTCCAAAGGGTCTTATTTCGAAGCTAAAGTGGGGATGGGTCGAAATACTATCAACCAATAGGATTTAGACAAGTTTAGGGTATTATTTTAACCTTATCAATAAGATTTAACTCTAAGTTAAATAATTTAACTTTTACCGTGTCTTTTTGTTTTCTTTCACTATATGGTTAATAAACTTACTATAACATGCCAAAAGAACCCCAAATTGTATATTATTAATAAATATATCCTTATCTAAGTCATTTGGCCGAACCTTAGATTTTTAGGAATAAAATAACAATTAATAATATAATATTTTATTTAAAAACTATTTTGTGTCAATTTTGACACTATTTGATATATGTTTTTTGTGAAAGTCATAACAGAATTATATGTTCACACCAAGTTGATTAAATCAACACTAATATATCATAGTAACCTATAAAATTAGTGTAATTCATAAAAAGTCTCAAATTACATTTATTTTGGTGTTTATAACATCAATTATGTCAATATTTCATTAACAAGATAATTACTGCATCATCTTTGTGTCATAAATAAATTAAATTATTTGATGTCTAAAAATTACAAATAAAATACCATCATGTATTAAATCTTTTTATCTTTCTAATGAATATTTACAATCGAATTTATCTTATGTATAACCCCATATTAGAAATGATTTACTTATTAAACTTTGATTTTAACTATTTTAACCATTCTTTAAATAAATTAATAATAAATGTCCTAATCTAATCCAAGTGGGCCTAAATGGTGATATTTTATTCCTAAGTTTGTTTTTGGTCGAATTACATTTGTCCAATAGAATTAGGACATGTTTTAGGGTAATATTAATATCATATTTACCCTTAGTTACCCTATTTACTATTAACCGTGGTAAAAAAAAGTAAAAAGTTACTATTCACCAAAAATTTATTTTCATCTCATTGAACCACATTTTAGTCCTTGATATTAACCGTGTCTCTTGGATTTTCGAAATTCCATTCACAGAAGCGGTAAAATTATTTTTTATGCAAAATTCAGTTTTTAACCTACCACTTAGTGGTTTCACTATTCATCAAAAATTGAAGTTTTTCAGAAAAATGCCAAAATTTCACCCTAAGCTATAATTGATATTCCGAATTCAAAAATGATTTCTATTTTACAAAATTCCCAACATATAAGTTGCATTAATTAATTTTATAATTAAATCCCTCTGTTAAAACAAATAGCGTGTTTTTAAGAAACAATATCTATCAAAAGATTGACATTTGATTATGTCTGGTTTAAATGTGAAATTACAACCAATGACCAACATTGTATTAAATTGTAAAAATATATTCTAAATATACTTTAAAACCACTCAAATTAATGATTTATCACTATTAATTATTTCGATTAAAAAAGTTGTTTTTAATTATAATTTAGTAATTTTCACTATTCATCAGAATATGAAAGTTATCCGAAAAGTACCAAAATTTCACCTTAGGCTAAATTCGATACTCCGAATCCAAAAATGAAGTCCATTTTGAGAGTTAAAATTTCTAAAATTTAAAAAGAGGTTATTACTATTCATAACGGCTAGTTTTAATAATATTTTAATAGCATATCATTGTTTCGTGAAACTCAGGATTGAGTACCACACACGCTATCGAGGAAGGTTGCGATTGCGTGTAATGCAAGGCAAGTCAAGGATGCGTGTTGTGCAAGCTCCTTTTGGTGTAGCGTATAACACAAGACATTAGTGAAATTAAAAAGAATATTTTTCATAAAAACTTGGGCTGTTACAATGTGCATGGTTATACAATGTGTGAAGTGGATTCATGTCATGTAACCTAGTTTTAGTGGAAAAATATTTGTCACTTCTTAATGAAATCTCTAGTAGTTATTGTTTTCTTCATAAACATATAATAGAAGAAAACATTGAAAATCATGATTAATATTACAATAAGATGTTAATTAATAATGGATTAAAGAAATAATAACAAAAAATGAAAATATAACCACAATTTGGAAGAGATAAACAATCAAATAAATAATTATAAATTCAAACGTGAAAGCTCTGATAACACATGTTGTTTCTGGGAACAACATAAGCATTTAGTGGTGGGAGATATATTATGATTTATTTTAAAAAATGTTTCCTAAAACCAATAGAAATGGTCTTGTATGTGAAATTTATTATTAATTTATTTAATATTTGAATAAATTAATACCTGGGCTTAGTAACATTGTTATTTGGTGAATGTTGATGATCCAAAAGGACCATATCATATTGTCTTCATTGCACTGTCAGTAGAGAAAGATAGAATCCTTCTAGTTGTGATCCACTCATGCTCCTATGATCTTTTATCAACACCACATGATTTTTGGGTGCTAGTGCGGAATTTAAAATGTCATGGTTTGTTTCTTCCTGGCTTCTCATTATTCGAACATGAATAAATATCTATTTCAATTCTCATTCTCGATAGGAAGATATAATGAGAAGTTGAGAGATAATTATTTTTGTGAAACAATTCTCTATTCTCAATTTTGGATATTCTACAAAAAATATAAATCCATCTATTTATAGATTTATGATTTATGTTAAAATATTATTTAATATCACATCATCTATTAAATAACCATTATTATCTTTAATAAACACCATGATGCATAATAATAATTATATAATTATTATTTTTGGTCCATAGTACCTTGTGCAATAAAATATATTATGAAACGGTCTTATTAATTAATATTTTTCAATAGACTCATTCTTGATCCATTCGAACTCCTCTGTCATTTATTGAACAAGAAATAAATATTTTACTCATAATTTAATATTTTATTCACAATATAGTGAATAAATATTAATTCAATATTCAATAAATAAAATAAATATTTTATTTATGAGATCAATATAACAAGAATAAAATTATTTATCAGATATTATAATAATATTTATTAAATTAAATAAACTCAAATATAATTTAATTGAGAATAATAGAAACACTTAGTGTTCTCCCTTCTAGGATTCATTCACGTTCAGATTAGAAGAGCATTCCTAAAATCAAAAATTAAGGTCTAGTAATGGGTCATGGCACCCAAAGAAAAAATATTTAGTGTCCCAACGTCGATAACCAAAAACAAATTCACACATAGTAATGTAATCTATTTTTCAAAATAAATAATCAATAAGGTTCCATAACTGTGTCACCAACACATATTATCGATATGTATTTCTTTGACTACCTAAAATAAACACTTCTTTACACCATATCCATGAAATTTAATGTGACTGTTCAATTCCAATCAAAGTGCTGAGATGTCATCTTCTATAAAGATGGAATGCACAAATCATTCCTTTACTTGTTAATTAATGACATGTCACTCATGACACACCCAACATATCCAGCTTCTCCATGAACTATTATAATCATTGTTTACTAAATACATCTAAGTACATGAGTTGTAACATGGATAAGTCTCAAATTCCAAGGACCATCACACACCCTCGTAGATAGAAACATCTAATTCCACCAAACATGATGAATTCTTACTAGCATGCATGTTCTCATAATATCCCATATTGGTGATTACTAGGCATGAACGTCATGATTATAATCCCTATATGCCTACGAGTACTCGCACATGACATTTTATGTACTATGTGTCACATCATGGTATGTTATCCAACTGTGGAACATTATTTTATAATATCATCATAGAAAATCATGTTTATCATTATAGAGGAGAACTATTTTGACATTATCAATGAGATTATACTCTAGAACATTATTACATTATATTTATGAAGAACCACATAAAATATGTAATAATAAGTTTAATTAATATTTAATTCATCAAATGTTCATGTAATTAATGTATAGACATTTGTCCCTTGGACACCAAGTCCAATCACATGCATGAGCCATGTTCACATTACACATATGATGGAAAATAAGTTGAAAAAGATTTCTAAATGAACTATATAAAATAAAAGTATTTTTAACATATTAATTTAATTATTTTAGGATTATTTAAATAAATTAAAATATATGTATATATAGAAAAATATTGAAAAGGCTTGGTTAAGACAGTTACATCTTCTGGGGGATACCACCATCGGCATTCAACATAAGCATTTTTAAAGGGTTATTTGGGAATACCAAAACCTATAGGAAATGTATGCGGATTATCTTATTATGATTTGGTAGGTATTCCATTATAAAACATTCTAATTAATTTTTTTATGTGAGGGGAGGAGTTTCCCAATGATAATTAAGATGGGTGAAAAACATATAAAAACATGAATTTTTATTATATTATATACCTCTCAAACAAGTTGAATAGATCATAATTATCATAGGTTAATCTATAAGATGAATAATATAGAAATATTACCACGGAATCCAATTAAGACATGATTTATTTATATTTAAAACTTATCTTGCAGTTTATCTTCATTGATAACCCATTTTACCCTTAATGTATTTTGATTTATTGTTTACACGACTGTTATTCATTATGGATAAAAATGAATATAACCTCATTAAAAATTTAAAATATAATGATAAAACGTATGGAATTCTTTTTCTAATATCAAATTTTCTAGATTTTCAGGAAATTAAAATTAATATAATTTCACAAAATGCAAGAAAAACTGTTTTTATAAAAATATCATTTTTGGTCATTAAAATGATTTTACAACATAATATAGTATAATTTTGATTCCCATGGAATTAATTGGATTATGTTAAATAAAATTAGGATTATATGGGTTTCTTAGGAAACCAAAATTTATAAAAACATTGTTGATACCTGATTAAAAGAAACCAATATTGTTTTTACTTGTATAAAATCATTAAATAGATTTCCAAATTGAAAACAAAAATTTATAAGATTAAAATTATACTTTTAAAAGAATAATATTACTTCATAAATATATATTTATTTTATAAAAAATTATAAAATTTTCTTATTTCATTATAATTCCATCATAGCCACATTATTTCTAAAATCAATATTTTTAAATATTCAACAAAAAATAAACTAATTATGAAAAATTAATGAAAATTCCAGTGAAAATATTTTTTTTATGAATCCAAAAAATAAACACTTTTTTAAAAAAAACTAAAATTTAGAAATTCTAATTTTAAATAAAAAGTAACAAATACTGAATAACTACTTTTATTGAAAGAATAAAAAATTCAATGAATAAGTGTTCTTAACAATATATTATTTCACTATTTTAGTTAATAATTTCATTATTATTTTCAAAGAACTAATAAATAAATTTTAATTAAGAAAATTTTCTACATATATTTATTTATTTGGATACTCTGGTTCATACCCACAAATTCAGTAACTATGTTATAATATTCATATAATAAATTTTTTATAGTATATAATTGTTCATTTAATCTAGGTATTTCATGTATCAAAATGTATTATAGATATTATTCATAAAATATAATCATGGGGTTTAGAAATGTTTCCCAACTTATATATATTTCATTGTCAAAATTTTAGTATATTTTGAAGTTATCATGAAATAATAATACATTTTTTTTAATAAATTAAAATTTGTGGTTAGAATTGGGGAACTATTTTTTGAAAAAAAAAATATTATTTAAACAATATGGGTACATTAAGAAGAAAAAAACATGTGAATTTATTTCCAAAGTGTACCATGAATGTTATATGATTCTTTAAACTAAAAAAAAGATATATTTTACATCCTTTACAATATATTGATGAACTAAGTGAATATATACTTATGTTATTTCATTCAATTCCATAAGAATTATTTCATCCCACATTGTGTTTTCATAAATTTTATTCCTTTGAAACATATCGTTTTTGAAAATTATGAATGAACAAGATTAAATTATCTTTCATTAGGAAAAGAAATAAAATATCTATGTATAATGATATCTAATAAAAGTTGGTGTTATTCATTATATGAAATATTTTTTGACCTTTGATTCATTCTATTTTTAGCCAATTACTAAAACTCAAAATAGATTTCATTAGTAAAAAATAATCATAAATAATTTGAACAACCAAATAAAGGATTAATTTTTTAATAGTAAAAACTATAATAATAAAATCCAAGGATCACTATGCTAAAACAAATTTGAATAAATAATAATTATATATTAATGAAAATTTGTAATAAATTCCCTTAGTTCAAATAACACACAAACTCTAAATGTTATATATAATAGTGATGGATAGACTTATCTATAATATTTGAAAAAATATTTTTTCCTTTGAGACAATATATTAAATAAAATAATCATTCTAAAGATGAAATTTTAACATGAAAATTTTTTATAAAAAAAATTTCTGAGAGTCATATCAATAATTTAAAATTTATTCTTGTGCTTTTTTATCCGTAAATTTATAATAAGATAACTTAAATATATATCACTATTAAATAATCAAATTAATCCTTGATTCTTAGGACATTAATACAAATTGTAACACCGAACCTCTAATTATGGTATGTGAACATTCTATTTTGATAAATCATTAATTATCTTATCCTATTAATATTTCATGTCTTAAAAATAATAATTTGATGGGGTCAATATCGACATTAAACTTCCTTGGTTAATGTAAGCCTAGAATGAGTTTTGGATATTTTCCCATAAAAATGTGCTTTTATGAATAATTAAAAAAATTAATATTTTAATATTGAAACATTTATTTATAATTATATGTAATAGTACTTTAAAATAACCATATATTTACTATCAACTTGATGTATATTACTTTAAGATCATTTGTTGGTAAAAAAGATATTTTTTGTAAACCTATTATTAAATGATCATTGTATTTCCATTATAATTAATTCGAATACTATTTAATGATGAATTATTTTAATCAAATTTATATATTAAATATTCAATAAATTGTTTTATCATTAATAAAATATTTCTTTTATGAATAATATAAAAATAAATTCATTTTTTTCTCAAATGTGTATTTTTTCTAAAAATCTGTTTTGTCACTTTTCACACTGTTATTTTAAAATGTATTTTTTCATTTTTAATTTTTTTTTAAAAAATGATATTCTTTTTTTAAATAAAAACTTCAGAATTATCATAGATTAAGTATATATAATATTATTAAAGGATTACTTTTTTGGTCAATAATGGAAAATGAAGGTCTATATTAAAAAATGACTTTTAATTTAAAAAATTTAAATTCTTATAATATTTTTCTAATATATTTTAAAAGAAATATTAAATACCTAATATTATATTTAATCTAATTTTGGTAATTATATATTATTGAAAATATAATTTTGGTATAAAAAGAATTATTACTTCATGAATATTCTATACATTCCAAAATATGATCACTAAGGCTTTCAATAAGAGATCCAAAAGAGGTTTTTCAATGTGAAGTGAATCATCTTCACCAAGCTCATTATTTTTTACTTATTCTTTTAACAACATCAATTATGGATAAATATTTCACATATAGTGAAAAATTTTATATATAATATACTAGAATGTTATTATTTTTATGGTATAATTTTTATCCATATCTTATTCAATCAAATGGGAAATGAAACCATCGATCATGTGTACACCATACTACCGCATCTCGAAACGATGCAATTTATTATACATCACCACCTCTAATGGATATATATAATGATTTATTTTTTGTATCTATATATATATATATATATATATGATATTTGTGACATAATTATACATATGGAATTATAATATCATATCTAACTTCTTGTCTTCCAACCTATTGGAAAATGATAGCATTACTAATGTGTATATGTACACTACAACCTCCACAAAGAAATGTGATTTTTTTCATTTTATTTTTAATATATTTTATTAAGGAAACAATTAATTAATATATATTATATAATAATTATATTTTAATATTTATTTACTATTTATATATCTTTTGTTTCGTTGTTCTAAATGTATGAACTGTGTTCATGTGTATGTATGACTTATCGTCTCCATAAAAATTGTAATTCATTTTTCTACCTCTACCTTTTCAAGATTACTGTAATGATATAGATAATTAATATATATTATTTTCATATAATTATAAACATTTTTATTTGATGTGACCATGATCAATATATAATTATTCAAACTACTAAGCTGAAGCATACATGAAAAAATGAAAATATTGACACTAAAAAATGATGAATTTAAAAAATATTTATGGATAAATGGGTATTGAAATGTTATAATTGGATCATATTTGATATTATAACTGTGTCTATTTTTCTAAAATTTGATTATAATAACATTAAATTTTTATATATGAAGCTGAAAACAAGAACAATGCATGTCAGACCAGAGCAAAGAGTTCATATTCACAATCGAATCGTTATTTAGGATTTTTTAAATTATATTCAACTCAGATCAATTCATTAGGTAAATATTATGATCAACTATAGACGTAATCTTCTAACACCACTCACCATATTTATCTATATAGATTATTATTTTGTTTATTAATTGTGTAATTATTAACACTTTGTAATATGTATTTATAATATTAATTCTAATGTTAATTATCTTTCACCCCATTCATATGATGAATGAATTGGACTTATTATGTGATAGGTGGGATTCACTATATACCATCAATTCATTGGTATGTCTCTTAAGACAAAATGGTTTTGGTATTTGGCATACGCCTTACCTATTTATGTTTGTTACCATGACACAAGTCCTTAAATATAATATTATGATTTCTAGAATTATATACTAAATAATTATCAAATTTGTGGTTATTATAAATCTGATTATTTATATTTTTATTTTATCCATGGATTTTGTCCTATTTTATAGTATTAGTTATATAGAATATTTTATTATTTTTTATCTCATAAATATTATTCAAGTTTTGTTTATGTTATGATATATTTTGGTGTATGACTTCTATTACTGAGAATCTATAGTCAGACATTATTATCTTTTAATTTTACTAAGATATGAAGAATGAATATATCAATGAAATCCTAAATTTAGTAGAATAAATAATAATGTCCCAGCATGAATTATTATACGATGATACATGTTTTTGTATGTAATGTAAGAATCATTTATGTATCTTTTCTCTCATAACTAATATACTATTTATTCCTCTAGGATTATATTACTTTTACTTATTCCAATGTAAAAAAAATAACAACTAGCTATAAGATACCAGAGTCAGATTTTTATAGTTTGAATTAGGGGAAATTTAGTAGAATCCTTGATAACTAGAAAACAAAAATCATGGAACAAAAAATTATAAGAAACTATGATAATATGTTCAACATTAGAATAATTTTATATTGTTTTTTTAATGTGGTGATTTTTTCCAACAAATAAATCCATTTTTATACACATAGGTGGATTAAATTTTAGGTCATATGAATCTAGGGGAAATAACCCAAAAATGTTGGTCACGTATATCTCAACAATATTTTTGGTTCATGGTGATAGAGCCTATATTGTAAACATTTTATGAAACTCAAGAAGGATATTCATAGGATAATGTATATTTTTATTAAAACCCATTATGTATGATTTGAAAATATTTACAATATTCCAAATCTTATAATGATTATCATTACCATATGATCTATAAATAAATTTTCATTGTACCTGATGTGTTTCAATATTTTACAAATTATATATTATGTTTCGTAATCTTATGATCTAAAATAGTATATTATATTTTTTTAGAAATGGTTTATAGAGGATGTAATGGGAATTGTATTAATGTAATTATTACATATAGGGATCTCTATTATGGTAATGATAATGAAATTTTAGATGGTATTGAATATATTAAAATGATATTGGGTCATCAAACATAGTTTATGACCAATAAAATTTCTTATATATAAAATCCTACTAATCCACTATACGATGTAATAATTTAACACCACCTCATGCATCATAAACCTCAATCATTAAACGGAAAAAGAAATAATGTTTTGTCCAAGAAATGGGTAATTTACATATAGAATATACTTCTCGATCTATGATGTAATGAAAGGGAAAAGGTTACCGTAGATGTGTATCATATCATAGTAGATGTATATCAGTGTTTTTCATTATTTCAAGACACTCAGGATAGGAACAAATAGAAATTATGGAGTATAAATATTTTGAGGAACATTTATTGGAAAATTTTTTTCCTCACGAGAAATTAGAGGATATGGAGAAACTATTAATGAGTTAAAGAAAAAAGAAATATGAACTTTTTTCTATGTATGGAGACAAATTTATAACATTAGTGAGGCATGATGCAGACTATGCATGTAATAAAAAGAGTAACACTGAAAATTTCTTTGATGGGATAATTTACATCCTTTGAAGGGAACTAGTCTTTGAATCCTTCTTATCATACAAGGAAGATATATCATGTGATATCAATATAGGGATCGAATTTTCATTTCATTATGACATTAAAGGAAATCATGAAACAAAAAGCGTGGCTGGGTACTATGGGAAAAAAACAAAACAAAAGGTAATAAGGTTCATGTGAAATCATATAAAAGTTTAATTAGTTTATGGAAACATAATGCAACATGTTAACTGGGATTATGAGTTTTCATTTACATTAGATGTATATATCATTGGGTTCATGATTTATAGGGTAAGAAATATCCTTCTAGTGTTAAATTATTTAACAATAAAGAGATAAAGTACTATATGAATGATTTTCTTGGAATTAAAGGTATTTTCTTCAAAAAAAATGAAATGAGTTAAAGGTAAAGATTATATTGTCACATAACTATGGTTTATGTTCCTAAATATATTTTTTATGGTACATTAATCATAACCTAAAATTTAGATAATGATCTATTTTATTCTGGATATTCACACTCTTTTATATCATTCATGTTTAACCTGAAATTTATATATTTTAATAAAACCTAAAGAAGGGAGTTGTTAGTCAAGAATCGTAGTTGATGTCACATATAAATAAGGTTGTGTTTTTCAGTTCCCATTATGAATCATAAACATTCACTATTTTATGATATTATTATAAAACATATGGTTTATTTTTATATAATAGTTAGTATGGACTATCATTCAAAATATGATACACAAATTTATTACAAATATATTAAACTTATGATTTGTGGTGAAGATATAAAATTACTTATTATGAATGGGGTCACTTAATCATCTATTTCTTTTTTATATCCACACTTACTAGTAATTATAAAGTATATTTTTAAAGAATAATAGGAGACACAAACTTTGATGAGAATGGTAATCTTAGAACTAAGGATTTACTTATTTTATTATAATAGAGTTATATATTCATGAGGAATTACCTATACCTAAACTATATAATTAGGTTTATTATTCCATTTATTTAATCCTTGATGAAATACCTAGAAAAAATAATATCTATATAATGGAAACTATCAAATTAGTGGAACAAAAGAAGGAACTATAGTAGTTATGTAATAAGTTATTAAAACACACAAGTGTTTCACCTTGGGGATTCCATATTCATTCCATTTTAAATATTAATTGATATATATATATTTCTAAGTTGTATAATTTTTTTAGGGAAATAAATATTCTTACATTAATGAACAAGTATACTATACCTCGCACTGATTTCTTATTATATATACATCAATGATTTCAATATTTTTAAAATATTTACCTTTGTTTTACGTATTTTAAATTATTTGAAACGAATAATGATATTATAAATATATCATATCAAACATTTTATAGAAGTTAAGAGTTTATTATAATGACTTTTGGATTGAATATTTCTCCCTTTATTTATGTATATCTAATAAACAAAGTACTGAAAAAATATCTTGATCATTTAAAGGTGGTAATTTTATATGATATTTTGGTGTATTCAAAAATCTATAGGTACATTATCTTCAGTTAATAGTCATAATATTTTCTCTAAATATATGGTGACATTATATTTATGGAAAATATATGAGTCATACCAATATCATAAGAGTATTAAATAAATTTTTCCACAAAAAGAGCTCAAAATGAGTAAAACAAGATGGATTGAGTTACATAAAGATTGTGATTTCTCAATGCACTACATTACAAGGAAGGGAAAAAAGGTACAAGATGACCTTATAGAGAATGATAATAAAGTTATGTCTAAAATCAGGATGGACAAGGATCTTATTTTCATGGATTTAGTAATGATTTATCAATGAATTATAAATTATGTTGAAACATAACTCATTTTAAAAATTATTACCAAAATTGATTTTATTAGGAAATATAAAAATTTCTCAACATAATGAATATAATTTTAAAAATTATTTTAAGGTAATGTAGGATTTATAATTACAAGTCTTTATTTTGGAAGATGTAATTTTGATATTTTAGAAGAGGATATATGTTTCAACTATAACTAAGATAAAAAGGGATTATTAGATGATTCTAAACATGGAATTTCTCTATACACCATGGAATCACCATGATTTATATATATCTTAGGGAAAAAATTAAGGTTGGATTATATTAATTGAGAAATTGATTTTTATATATTGAATTATTGGTTTCTCAGTAGTTAAAGTTAGAGAGACATCATCCTAGAAAATGAAAGCAAGCTCTGTAATTCTTATGTTGAAATGATATGACATTACTAAGGACTCAGTGAATATTTTACCAATGACTCCTAGAAATAATTAAGAAATATAGGTCATTATTTATTTCCTTACAAAATTATATAATTTCCTTTTTATTATAGAATATTTACTTCCATATACCCTTATATGACTATATATTAATTATATTATAAGAATTTGTGAACCACCTCATTCAGTTGTATCTAATAATGATATATAATTTACATCAAAATTATGGAAATATAATCAAATGGATAATGATATTGAGATTTATTTTATCACCGAAAATCATCCATAGACTAATAGATTCTCTAAAAGGACTATTAAACATTTATAATATATGTTTATATAATTCTCATTTGACATTCAAGGTATGTGGTATTAGTATTTATAAATGGTAAAATTTTCATTATGATAATAGCTTATATTAAATTATTAAAATTGCACTATATGAATTATTATATTTAACCAAATTTTATACACATGAATGTAGGGATAATGTTGGTGAAAGGAATCATTTAAGACCATAACCTAATGAAGAGATAATGAAATTTTTTTGTATTATTCAGTCTCGTATTAAATCAGCACAGTGTCAGAAAAATAGTTTGTTGATAACTAGATGATAGATTTTTAATTTTAAACTAGAGATTTTTTCTTCGTGAATGTACCTTTAGGGAAGGGTTTTATAGGGTCCTATAATAAGGGTAAATTTAGGACATGTATATCAAGGATGGTTAAATTCGTAGAATAATTGGAGATATGTCTTGAAAAATGGAAATTCCACTAAACCACTCTAAAACATTTGATGTGTTTCATATCTCATTATTAAGGAATTATATTTCAAACCCAATTCATGTTTATAACTATTAAAAAATTAAATTGGACCTTATTTTATCATACTATCAAGAGCCTATCTAGATTCATGACATTAGAATGAATGTATTGAGGAATTAGATTTCTCAACTCATAAAGGTGAATTGAAGAAATCATATAATGGTGAAACTAATTTGGTTACCAAAGTTTGTTATGAAGAATAAACCCCCAAATTTAATAAGAAATTATTATCCATAAAAATTTGATGATAAAATATTTGTAGGATGTAAGGATGTAACACATAAGATTATATTATAATAAGAGAACATTTTATTTTAAAAAATTTATAATGAAATGAAAAATTTAATATTTCATTGAACAAAAAATATTTTTTTATTTGATGAATTTTGATTTTAAACATACTCAGTCAAAATTATCATAGATAGTGTTTTTCAAATTTTCCTCCAAAAATAAGATTCTACAAATAACTAAAATGTAGTGTTTGATTATTCATACTCTTATTTAAAATATTTTTTTTATTAAATGTATAATAAAATTTTTGTTTACTATCAATCTCATTTAAATAATGATAATATATTTTGTATTTAAAATTTGATATATATTACGTAACTATTTTTAAATGAATAATCTCTTTTCATTTTAGTTAGTAAAAATAATATTTAATGTTGAAAGATAGTAATGAAATTTATATTTTATTTAATAATTAAATTTTTTATCATGAATTAAATATTTTTTCTAGTTATGGGAAAAATATCATTTCATTTATATGCTTCAAAAAAAATTTAAACGGCTTCATCATGTTTTGTGTAATTATCTTAAATTTAATTTTTCCCCCTTCTAGAAAATTTAATTGAAAAAATGAAAATAATTTTTCAAAACATCATTACATTACAAACATAGAGTAATTTTTTAAAAAATTATTAAATGATTGATTTGTTGATGAATAATGAAGATGCATATTTTAAAAAGTATATTTTTGAATAATGAATTTAAAAAAGGACTGATAATTAATGATTTTAAAATTATAATTTATTAAATTATATTATACATAATCCAATTTAGGAAATTAGAATCCATTTCATAACGAATGTTTATACAAATACTTTTACTATTTTTGGAATCGTTTTATTTAGAAAATCACTTTTCAATGTTATGCATTTAATATTCAATTAAAATATGCCAATTAGATTAATTTAATTTCATAAAATATATTTAAAATTTTGAATAATAAAAATTAATATTAGTTAATTTGATCCACATAATTATTTTTTCATAATGAATAGTAAAAAGCGAAAAAATATTTTCTTGTTGTTATGGTTTAAACAAGTTTATAGGTTAAACTAATATGATTAGGGTTCTAATGAAAAAAATGTTTCCAATTTATATTGGTTGTCCTTTTTTATACATATCATATATGTTTTTTTAAAGTCCCACTTTGATTCTATTTTTTCAATAATGTGACCTGGGATAATTTTATGGTTTGAAAATATTACAAGCATCCCACTCTTTTCAATTATAAAAGGGAACTTCCTACCATAACATATTCAAACATATTGGGCTATTAATATTGAAAAAATGGAATCCAAATATATTCCCAACCATTTTGTTCACATTAGAGAGATTTTATTCTATCTAAAATATTAATCATAGGGTTCTTAATATGAGATCCAACTGTGGTTTTTCTAAGTGAAGGTAATCACCTTCACTAAGATCGTTATTGTTTTCTACTTATTTTACCAAAATCAATAATATATTAATAGTTACAAAAATTATTGGAGTAGAAGTTTGTTACCCAACACATAAAACTAAATTTTATTAAAATAAAAGGGGTACATAATCATCAATTGTGTGTACGGAAGCCTACCACCTTGTGAACTGATGTAATTAGTTTTCTATCTCAACCTCTCACAGATGGATATAATGATGGATTTATGGACATATATGATATCTACGAAATAATTATACTTCTATATTTATAATATCACATTAAACTTCTTACATTATAACCTATTTAATATTTATAATGTCTTTTGGGCGTATGCGTGGACTACCAAATCCACAGAGTGATTTGATTTATTTTCTATTGTATGATCACAAAGATGGAAATAATGATATATATATATATATGATGAATATCTATGATATATATGATATAATAATGATTCATTAAATATTATTTAATATTTATATTTCATTTGTTAAATCATTTTAAAAGTGAAAACATCACCCATGCATACATATAGACTATCATCTACCTGAATAGCGTAAATCATTTTTCTACTTATACCTTTTATAGATATATCTATGTTGGTAATAGTAGAAAACTAACTGGTGGTTAATTGAGTTTTTAATAAAATTATCTATAATGACAACAAATTTGAATCCCCATAATTTAAAAATAAATCCATTTAACTAAAACATTAGAATTTTATAATTTGATCATTCAAAGAGGTTATCAAAAAAATTGATCATAAATCTGTTAAAGGGGTATGAAAATACATTAATTGTTTAAACTAATTTACTTGATTCAATAAAACATTTAAAACACTTGTTAATGTTAACTATTAAAATAACTTTTTTTCAAATAGTATTGGTTACAGATCTGTGTTTGTTTTAAAAATGTTGTAAAAAAATTGATATATTTCAAAATAGAATTTAAACAAGGGGTTCACTATTAATTGTATACATAAGCACCTCTACATGTAAGTGATCAAATGATCATAATTTATTATAGAATAATTATTATCCAAAACCTTGATATGGTTTTATAGAATACCATATCGGGGTATCTAGACCCAGAACCTCATCCATTCTTCTTAATGTGTGTGAAGAAATATAACAACTTCATAAAGGCATACTAGGTCACACCTAACCTCTAATATAATTATATGTGAGAGAAAATATTTAATGAAATAAAATAGAGTGTCTATAACTCTATTATTCATCATATATATATTTTAATAGAAAAAAATGGAAAAAAACACAACTCATAAGATATAAAAAATAGAAAGGGCAATATAAGAGATATGGGAAGATGTGGTGTTCCTCAATCTGATTAACTTCTATTATTCGAGTTTCCTCGATATTGAATTAGAATGTTCTTAAAAAGATTTTCACATAATGTATACATAAATATAGTGTCATGGATGTCTTGAAAATACAATAGTCTCAATCATCCATGTTGTTAGTGTTCTGCCACCCAAATATATATCTATGTATCTTTTTGAGTCTCAGCATATGTGAGTTAATATTGATGCTTCTGTGTCTTAATCCTACATGAGGAGTTCCCTTATATTTATAGAATTATATATCTCAACTTATCTATTTTTAGGGTATTAATAGAATAAGCTAAATTAACATACTAAGAGATGTATCAAGAATATTTGAATCTGTTTTCAAAACATACAAGGATTCATTTAAGAATAATAATTATTTAATCCTAATGCCTATGAATACCTTCAATTACTAATTTTTTCCATTTAGTAATTAAATTTAAATTTGATTCTACATTGTTATGTAAGAAGAACTGGTGTTAATATCATTTGGTGGTTGAAAATTGATCTAGAGGTAAATGATCTTGAGTATTAATGTACCTGGTGGTAAAATAAATATATGGAAGTAGTTTTTTAGATCTAAAAACACTGTAAAGGTTTATTCACTTGAGAATTATTTGTGATTGATCACATATCCAGTTGGTTTTAGGTGTGCCTAATAGTAGTAGTATCTCTACTCGTGGGTGACATATTTTGGTGATAGATTTATAGTGAAGTAGTTTTAGTTTCAACTGAAGGGTGAGAAATCTAATGGTATAGTAGAGTAATAGTTGATTTTAACACATGGTATCATGAAGAAAATAGAATTAAATAGTCACGGAAGATCAATACATTGTGTAATTTTATTGTTTGTTCTAGAATATTCAAAAATGTCATGACAAATTAGTCTCATTAGAAACATAATAAACATGATTTGGGATAATTAAAATAAAGAGATTATAGACAATAAAAACACCTTAAATATTTATAAAATTAATATATATGGTATTTATATTACTATTAACATTTTATAGAATATATATCTAATATAAATGTAAAATATCCAAAACTATGGAGTTGAAACTTGCATGAAAAATGAAACAATTATCACTCAAAAATGGAAGATAATTTCAGTTACAACACAAGTCAGACCTAAGGTAGGGGTTTTTTTCAAAATCACATCATTATTAGAGATTTTTTATATTTAAGCCTCTATTGGGGGATTTATATGATCTTTTTATCTTAATCTCAAAACAATTTACTCTTCTATGTTTATTTCTAATAAAAAATAATTTTTTCCTTTCATTTTCCCATCAATAAGTACTCAAGATACCAAAATAATAATTTAATAAAAAACAAAACATTTTATCTACTTAATCATGTGTATCTCTATTCTATGTCTATATTTCACTTAAATGTTATAAAATAATAGTTTTTATGTTGTCCAATAATTTAATAAATATATTTTCCCCTATTTTGCTTCATAAAAATTATATAAATTGAATCTTTTTTTTTCATTATCAGAATGAAGTACTTTTAGTTTTATTTATAAAAGTATAAAAGGAATGTTTTCTAAATATAAACGACATGAAATAAATTTTATGACTTCATGATAAATTATTGATTTAAAGATTAATTTTCATTTTTACAGTATTCCTTTGAGGGAAAATGTTTTCATTGATTTTGGAGAATTTCTTATATTTTTAACACGTTATTTCAATATTAAATGGGTATTTACTTGAAGAAAACAGAATTCATATTTTTAATGTATATTCTTATATGTAATCATTATTTTTAGAATATTATATTTTACTAGGGATGTAATCTTCCCATAACATTCACAATATTACACAAGGTGAATTACTATTATGAATATTCAATGGCTAATTATTAACATTTCATATGATAATTTTCAAATACGAATGTTTACATTGATTATGTTTAACACCATTTATATGATGAAGGTATAAGACTATTATTTGATAAAAAATACTCATAATACCCCTGATTACATGTGTAGGTATCATGAGAAAAAATAGTCTGGGTATTTGGCATATGCCTTACATATTTGTGTATGTTATACTTAAACAAGTCCTTGATGGTAAGATTATAATGTCTGATATTTTTCATTCAGTCATTATTAAATTAACTATTTTAATCCATGTGATTATTTGTGATTTTATGTTACACATAGATTTACTAATTTTTTTATAGTATTATTTATTATAAATATTTTATTATTGTTTATCTTGTCCATATAAATCTTGTTTTATTTATCTTAGGATGTAATATTGTGTATTATTTTACATTACCAAGATACTCAACTCACTCGTTATTATTTTTTAATTTCCCTGAGATTGGAAAAAGGGATATGTCAATGAAATTAGAGATTTTCTGGATGAACTAATATATTTACTAAAATAATTATAATATTATATTTCATTTTTTTCATATGTAATATTATAATCATGTTTGTATATAATAGCCTATGAATATTAAACTATTTGATCCTTTAGGATTAAATAGGTTTTATATTTTCTAATATATTAAAATAAACCCTAGATTCGAGATATTGGATTTGGGGTGTTACCTGAATTGTTCCCCATATCCTTACAGTTGAAGCACTAGATATTAGTAACGTATTCCTTATATTTTAATTCATGATCCTTATGTACATTATCTCTACATTAGTATCAAAATATCATTCCCATTAAACATTTAATTGTCTATTTCCTTAAAAAAATGGCACATATTGGATTTTCCATCATATCTTATTGATCTTCATTAAATATTCTTTATAATAGATCATAATCATCCTCTTATAGACATTATTTTCTATGAAAATATAATAAATAAAGTATTATCATTTTATCATTATGGAACTTGATATCATATAATCATATGTTGGTAAATTTTAACCAACTAGATTCTATTAGAGACATATCATAAACCCATCAATAAAACAATCAATCCTATATTCCATATTATGTATTTAGTCAAAAAGATATTTTGATAATTTATTAAAGTAATCATCATAATTAGTAACACATTTCTCCTACTTATACAATAAATTAAAAAATTCTATCGTATAACAACTCATTGATATTGAGGAAATTATTTCTCAAACAATATCAAATTAAATTTCATTAATTTTATACATTCTATCTCTTCCTATTTCTTATAATTATGTATCACTGATTTTCGTTGGTCTATAACTCCATTTAAAAAATATAGTACTAGAATAACTTCCCTCCTATAATTATTCTCTAATAATAAAAATATTGTTTCAAGGTACTCGATCGATTGGTCAGCCATTAATGTATTATAAGTTTCATTCATTGATTGGGGATTTTATCACATGAATCTATTTATAATTATGTCACCATGTTGATATGAAAAAAAACTATATGAGAATGGTTAATGTCCATTACCAGAGACAACTTCCACAATATAGTGGAAATAAGTTTAGCTACAACACCATCTATATTGAATTTATATTGTGGTATGTATCTATATTAACCATATGTGTTGATAATATTTCAATACCTTTTTATAGTACCCATTTATTTATTACATTATATATACAGTCATCTCATACTAATCATGAATATTTATCCATTTAATAAAAATCCCTATGAAGTTAAATTTTCTCAAAAACTCATGAAGATATATCATAATTCATATAATAGTTTTTTTTCTTCAAATATATAATTCAAAAGGGTTTTACTAAAAATTATCTAGTACGATATATAGAAACCTTGAATCTAATAACCTGGATCCATTGTTTAATTTATTAAATTTTCATATTATACAGGTGATTTCTCCCCTAACGATAGATTAGTTACCTACGTTGGGAAAAGAAAAACAAATAAAACCGTTAAATTACATTCGATGAGAAAAATATATCTAGAAAACATTTTTCATCCCTAAAATACATTCAAATATTCCATATATAAATTATATGTAAGTTAAATGTAATTAATTGTGAGATAATATGCTCATTGAGGGTATAATACAATGGAATCTTTCATAAGTAAACTAGGAACAATCAATATCTAAAGGTGGATATTGAAAAAATGTATTCTGTTTAATTAATATCTTGAGCAACAAAATATTTCAATGGAAAATATCAATATAATAATAACATGTATAATAATAACTAAACTAAAATTGAAAGAAACAAATAATTTGAGATATAATGTTGATAATATCAAGTCCCTTGGGAATGAAATCATGATCCATAACCTCAGGGCCTTCTGTTAAATAATGTTATATAATTTAATGGATTTTGAGAATAAATTATCACTGAATAGGCCATCATAAACTGATCAGTACAGATTCATTTTTTTCTCAAGAGGCCTATTGATTTATAAAGGGGATATCTAAATGCTTGACCCACTCATCAGGTATAGATGTCTACTATATTACTCATAAAATTAATCAACATTAAAATTAAAATTGATATGATTTATCAATCAAATAAATATTTATATTGAATCATTAATATATAACACATATATTACCCAGTTAAATTAAAAAAATATTAATAATGTTCTATAAAATGACTCCGAATGTTTAAATGGTATAAATTTATAAAAATATCGATATGGAATAATTAATTATATGTATATCCAAGATACTAAAAATATGATCATAAAGGGAAAAAAATAATCTCTACTGAAAAATGGATAGTAATATAGGTCTTTATCACATGAAATTAAATGATCAAAAAATAATTTATAATGCATATATTAGTTAATTATTATAGAAGAATATCAAATAATTAAAAATGTAGGTTTTATGTATAATGAAGGATTTTGTAAACTATAATGGAAAATGGTAAAAAAATGTATTTAATATGATCTTCCTAGAAACCATTGTATCTTTTAATAAAATTACAAATATAAATAACATCCAAAATCATCTAAAACATTTAGAAAATAATTATTTTTTATTTTAATCAACAAATAAATCATTAAAGATAGAAAAAAAATTCATTGAGATACCATAGAAATTGTTAAGGAATCCAAATAGATAATAACATTCATGGAGGTAGGAAAATATATTCACTCTATATTTTTTAGAAAGAACGTTTATTTCACTATTTTATAAAAATATGCAAATAAATTATTTAGAAAATATTAAAAATATTTCCATTAGATCATTTAAATGAATGTAAAATTTAGTAGAAAAAATCATTTTATAATCATTAAATATTTATATAAAAGCATCATTAAAAGAATATTAATAGTGTGGAAATGAAATTAAAATTTTCTCGACTAAAACAATATTATCATTTTTTATTTTAAAAAATCCTCTTATTTTTTCAAGTGTATAAGAGTATAAAATCTTGAAGAAATCACAGAAACCCATTACATAACCATATTATAATAAAATAGGTAGTATTTTTTAATAAGATAGAATACAATTATTCCTATAAACTTTTCAACATTAAGAGTCCAATAAAGAGTGAGATTGTAAAATAAATTATTATGGTTTTAATATCATTTGATTAAAACCCCTTAAAAGATAAAACATTAATTGAAACATTGTATATAGTTAATAAATATTAAATCCTCATAAAATATTTCAAAGAGGTATTATATAATTTATATAAATGAAATTTGATTCATAATATAAAATATGTATAACTGGAGTGGAATTAATATAAACAAAACTTAAATTGGGTTTCTTCTAGAATAGAAACTATATGTTTTCATGAAAAATAAATTTTAAATTATTAAATACATACATTAGAATATTTTCCATATATATTAAATTTTTCACATTCCATTTATAATAATATGACATCAATTCATTGTATACGTCCTATTTATATATAATATGTATTATTATCAATTGAATTTCTCCAAAAATAATTCAATATATAGAAAATGTTTAAATGTTTTATAAAACAGTTCCATAATATCAAGAATTCTAAACATTATATAATTTTTATATTTATATTTTTACATCACAATCTTGGTATTTGTTTTATTTTATTTTATTTTCATTTTGTTGGATTTTTTTTGGTGTTTAGGACGATGTATTGGTTTAAATCTTTTAGGTTTTCAGTGTTAATGTTGATGTCTGGCATCTACAAGGTTTTTGTGTACCATTATGTGGTTAAGTGTGTAGCAAGTTAAGGAATCATATACTTAAAATTCATTTTTATATTACACTATTTGACTATCATGGTTGGGTCATGGATTGGACCAAACATGGGGGAATAATGGGTAAACCATGTGTCGTTCTTCAAGTTACTCTACCTTAGTGTGTGAATTACTAACAGATAAAGAATCCTATGTGGAAAGAATTTGTTATGGATCATTATATTTATTGTGGAATTTAGGAAGGTTGGTGCATAGTTTCGGAGAGCATCCAACCAGACAATGTGGGGTTCCCCTTCTCTCCGGTTGGGTGTTCCTGATTGGCAGACGATTTTTCAAACACTATAGCCAAACCATTTATGTTTATCATGTCACTAAAATTTGGAAATTCTTCCTCCCCATGCTATTTTAAACTCATTTCTTGATTTCCCTCCATTTATAGACCTAGGAACACTATGGGGCTCTATAAAACCATTCTCTCTCGCTTATCTTCCTCCATAAATGATTCTTACAGGTTCTTGGGTAAGTTTATTTGTATTTTTTGTCAATTTAATCTTTTCATCTACCATATTTTTTGGTTTCCATGTTTATTATGGTGGTGTTTTTACTGTTTTCCAAACCCTAAGGGTTAAAACTTTTGTGTGGTTTGATTTATTTGATGTTAGGGTGTGCAGATTTCAACTTGGGGTGTATCCATACTCCTTCCGACTTTTGCTCGTATTCCAACATCATTGAAGTAAATGATTCTATACATTTCCTTTCTGATACATTTCATTTATTCTTTATTTTTTACTTTAATACTTTAAACATGATAAGATCATTCTTTTAGTGTGTTAGTGTATATTTCTTTTTGTGTTTTCGTGATAGAAAATGGGTGTGAATTGGTTTCCAAAGTATTTCATTAATTATGCATGTATTAAAATTCAATGAAGGTGTTTGATGAAATGTTAATAGATATTTTAATGTGAAATTGGGTTATTTGGGTTTTGTTTTACATTGTTTATGTTTTGGTAATGTAATTGGGATGTTCATTGGATGTTTTATGTGTAAATTGGTGAATTTTATGGTTTGAAAATTTTTCTCGGATTATTGTTTTGGTTTATAAGAAAGTGTTATTCAATTAAAAATATATTTTGGTTGATTGAATAGATAAATAAATAGTGTTATTGAATATTGGTTTGGGTTAGCTCTATTGTATTTCATGGGATTTAGGATTTATAAATTATGTGTTGGAATGTTTTTGAAATGTGTGGGTTCTTAATGGTTGCTTGAGGCCCGTTTGGAACCTTGAAAAAATTGGTCCTTCCATGAACCTTATTTTTCTATGGTTTCTCATCCCAAAGCACATTTCTTTTCTAAAATTGTTCCTATATTTTGAAATGGTGTTTTGTTTCTTCATATGATATTAAATTTGGTTTCGAATGTCTTTCAGAAATATTTCCTTATTTAGTATTTTGGGACATGGTTTGATGAAGAATTTTTATAAAGGAATTTTTTGATCATTATAGAACAGTTGTTAACTAATTGGTAAAAATTACAATTTTTAACTTTTAGTGTTTTCATATGTCTTAAATTTTTCTATAGAACATGTTTGAATTTGAAATTTAAAGACATGATTGGCATTGTACATGTGAAATTTTTTTTTCTGACTTCAAAAATTGTGTATAAATGGATTCATAAATGTGTTTAGATTGGAAATTTCAATGTCCCATTTGGAAGGTTATGATTTCTTTTAAAATTAGGTTTTTATGTGATTTAATGTGGAATCTCAGTTGTCTTCTTATTATGTTTTTGAAAAATGGTATTCAAAATTATATGGCGTGAAGGCTCGGTTGGTATTTTTTGTTTTTTATGGATGAGGATTTGATTAGGGAAAATGGTTATTTCCATGTGAGATTTAAATTTTTTCATGTTTGTGATAGAAATGGATTTTCATTTCTGTTTGTGTGGTATTGTCTCATGTTTGGGAACCACTAGACCTTGGGATAGGATCCCCTATAGAGGCATGGGAACTGGAATTCTTTTTGTTTTGGATTATGTTTGGAACCCTATAGACTGTGGGATGTATTCTACTCTAGTGGAGTGTGTACAAGGACACTTCACGTTTGGGTTTCTATACCATGCTTCACTGAGTACTTTTATTATTGGATACATGGTCATCTCCTAGAAGTTCAAGTGACAGTTACTTGTCGACCCTGATTTGATGAGTTATACAACTCGACATGATGAGAGTCCAGGTGTGACATGAAAATATATTGGATCATTTATAGAATCTGTTAGTTATGGACTATGTATCTACACCATATTAAGACATGTGAGTCCAAAAAGTGTGATTCTAGGGACTTCTCCTAGATATTTCATTGAAATTTCACTTATTGTTTATCTGTATGTTTTGTTTTTCTTTTGTATCATGTTCTTATTATCCCTTATAGTTTATTCCATATCATTATGTTAAATTTATTATCAAAATTGTTTCCTTTTTTTGTTTTATTATTTATTTGTATCTAGATTTTGTTTTTAAACTATATTTTTGGAATGTGAAACTATTTTTAAAAAATAAAAGTTTTGTGTGTGGTTTTAAAAAGGGTAATCTTGTGAATCATATATTAGTTGTTTAAAATTATTAATATCATGTTTTCTAGATTTATTTCGAACTATAGTTTTTGTAATTTTTCTACAATTTAATGCAATGTAATATGTGATTATTACCTAATAAAATTTTAATCCCACACCCTAAATGTGTTACTCGGTTTTGGTAGACCCAAGCTAATTTGTAGGTTCTTGTTTCGAGTTCGGTTAGCCTTTTGAGTAGGTTGGTCTTGTTGTTGGAGTTTACCAAGAGGGAATGTGGGGATCCTTTTATTTAATTTAGATTTCAATTTTATATATTTTATTCTTTTTCAATTAGTAATTTTATTTGGAAACGTTATTTATGTATTAATGTTTAGTTGTTGTTTGTTTTTCTGAGTTTTTAGTTTCATTATTGATCCTAGTTGTTTGTTTTTGGGATAAATCCTTCTCATGGGTTAATTTTAATTCTTAAAACAAGTTTCTAAACTATTGGGATCATGAACTCCCTTCGATCCTTCTCTCGGACTATGTTAGTTTTTATAATTGGATGGAAGTCCATCATTGTTCATGGAAAAAATAAATCATAGGATTCCCTTGTTATTTGGGTTGTTAGGTAGATTGGATATTATGACTATTGAGATATAAGAGGTAGGTACAAGAATTATGTATTGAAACCTTTCTTCTTCAAATACAAATTTTTCAAAGGGTATTCCATGATTTGAGTCTTTTTTTCTTGTTTTTGGGGCATGGAAGTCAAATGACATTGGAAGTGATCAAGTGGCATGTTGTGATCTCATATAAAGTGGTGACCCATGTTGAGTCTGAGTGAATTGTTCAAGGGCCTCTTAGTTATGTATTCTTACTTAGAAAATTCAAACTAACCATGTTACTAATTTATTCATAACCACTAGTTCCACATTCTGATAATTTAGGGTGAGTTGTGTGTGGTTTTTGTTTTGGTTGTTCTGAGATGTGATTTTGTTTTGTCTTTTTCCAGTGTGGTTTGGTTTTGAATGGGAAATTGGTTTTTGGAAAATTCATATTTATAAAAATAAATTTTTTTTGGTAAATTATTTTTCAAAAGAAAAATATATTTATGGTAATGATTTTGTTGTAAATTTAAAATATAATGTTTGTGTTGCATTGTAAAATGAGTTTTGGCATTTAGAATGTTGACTTAGAAGAATGAAATTTTATAAATTTGAAACAGAATGGTGGTTTTTGAAAAATGTGAAACTGGTTTTTTTATGATGTTTGGATTATGATTTTATTTTTTCATTTCAGATATTATTTTGGTTATATCTCATATTGGTGTTGAATCTGGTATTATGTTACTTGTTTTTTTAGAATATGCCACCCAAAAAGGCCACCATGTATTCTAGTGAGTTTTGTCCTGTTGTTTTCTTTTCCCGAACTCCATATAGGGTGGTAGAGTTGATTTGTTTTAGTTTTTCCTTATATATAATGGTGACCAATTCTCATTAGTGTTTGAAAAATGGTTATATAAAGTAGAAGTCGTCTTCATGTTTTTGGGACCTCCCAAAGTGATAAGGGTTCAACCTATCTTTGGATTCTTTTACATTTTTGATTAAAAAATGTGGAAGTTAATTTTCAAGATTTCATTTCAAGTTCGGATGTTGTGGGAATTTTTTCAGATAAAATTCATCTAATGGATTCTACTTTCGTATTTTAGGCATGGAACATGGAAGATGGAATTAATTTTCATTAGGGTCATCATATAATGAAGGCCATTGGGCACTTCTTCAAAGAGCTTTTTTCATTTTCCCTATAGGTAGCATCATACAATTAAATGAAATTTCCCATTTTAATTTTTTTATTATCCCCAATGTCAAGGAGTAATTCCTCCAATCTAATGATGTTCAATTTTAGAAATTGTTAAATGAGGAATTCTTAGCTAACTTAGACCCTAGGGTGTGGTTGGTTGTGGCTGTAAATCATGAAGGTTGCACATCTAAAAAACGTTGTGTGTAATAGAACCTATTTGGGAGAAGTTTTCCTTGATAGATTCACCTTCTCACTCATCTAGCCAGTAATTCATGTTCTTTTAGTGTGGCTGGTATAGGCATTTGAATATTCCTTTTAATAATCCTTCAATGTCTTGTCATAAATGTGTCCATTTGGTTTATCTGGAGAAAATCCACAATAATCATTTTCCGGAAAGAAAGTATAAATTAGCATATATCATCTTTTGGATGTAGGTTAGTAGAATATTCAAGACATAAGGGATCCATATATAGTCCTTGGAGTGATTCTTTTCACACAGTCAGGAATTGTCAATGATATAGAGAACCTTGGCCCATTTTTTGTAACCAGTGTTAGAGAGAAGATAGTTAAAGATTCTCTGTGGTAATTTTCACTATTGTAGTGATCTTAACTTTTTTTTAATAATCATGGTTGTTTTTTATATTTTAATTATAGTGGATTTACATTGTTTTTAAAATCATGTATGGTTGCCCCTTTTTAGATCACTTCTAGTTCTTATTAGTGCTCATTTAAGAGATGCTTGAATCATGTGTAGTTGATTAATTGTAGATTTATTCTCTATTTGGATTGATTAACATACATTAGTTTCTCCTTAAGATTTTATTTTTTGTAATGGGTTAGGAGTTCTCAGTTCTAATCAAGGGTTTTTTTACCTTGTAGATGGAATTTTGGGTTAGTTCGTGTTGGATTTCCCATATTGATGCCATCATGATGGGAGATTCAATGTTGGTCGTGATATTCAGGTTCTAAAGATGGGGAGAACCATCCTCCTATTGTGTTTATTTCAATTTTGGTTTATATAAGTGATATTCAGTTGTGGATTGTGGAGTAAAATGTGACCCTGAGAATCATGGTTCTATTCATCTTCGTTCTGTTTTTTGGATTGATAATTATTCCTCATTTGGATGGGTGACTATATGGGTGAATAAATAGATTATGTTGGGAATAATTGTAACACGCTAATATCATAAATTTTATTATTATTTTATTATCATTGTATATTTTGGTTGAGGTTTGGGTTGATTTAAAGGATTTAATTTTTATTTTATTTTATGTCTTAGGTGGTGTTTTGTCTTGTAAATGGTTTGGGGGTTAACCATGTAACCTATTAAGGTAAAGGATTTATTAATTTATTTTCTTCCTACATTGTTTCACATGCACAGTTGGAGAATAGCTTGGGCCAAACCATGATGGTTTACGGGTAAACTGTGAATCCTTCTTCATGTTATTGTTCTTGTATTCTTAACTTGTACATGGTTAAGGAAACCCATGTGGAAAATATGTTGGAAGGATCTTCATTTTGAGAGTGGTGTTTTGTAGGGTTGTACCATAGTTTGGGAGACTATGCAGCCACCTAGTTTAGGGTTCCCCTTCCCTCCAATAGAGTGTGAATGGTTTGTGAACATATTTTCAATCCATGAGGATAGACCATGCAGGTTTCCTGGGACATTAAATATAATAAATTACACTTCCCCCTATATTTTTTTAAACCCATTTCGAGATTTCCCTCACCTGTTTAACCATGGATCACTAGGGTCTCCATATAACCCATCTCCCATTCTTCACTTCCCCAATTGATTCTTCTTGATGGTTCTTAGGAATGATTATTTGAGTTTTTGGTTGACTTTTTCCTCTTCGCTTCCTTCTTTCATGGATTCTTATTTTCCTTTGGTTGGGTTTTTCCACTTTGAATAACCCTAAGGCTCGGGTATGATGTTTGGTTCTATTTTATTGATGTTAGGGTTTGAGGATTGTCTCTCGGGGTGTATTCTTCCCTTTTTTGATGTTTGGTTGAATTTTCACCTCATTAAGGTAGTAGTTTCCATCCATTTCTTTTTTACCACATTCTATTGATGCTTGAGCTTTCTTTAATGAGTTAAAAATGTTACAATAATTATTTTTGTGTTTTAGTATAAATATTATTTGTGTTTTCATATTGGAAAATGGAATACAAATAGTTTCAAAAGCGTTTCTTCAATTATTCCAGTATTTAAATGCACAAAAATTATTTTATGAAACCTAAATTAATCTTTTAAAGTAAATTTGGATGATTTGGTTGTTTTTTACCCTTTTTTATGTTTTTTTAATTTGGTTGGGTTGTGAATTAGATGATATATGTGGAAATTAGTGACTTTTATGGGGTGATATTATTTGTGTATTATTGTCTTTATTTAAAAGAAAGTGTTGTTCCTTTAAAAAAATTGGTTGATTTCACGAATACTTAAAGAGTGTCATTGAATTTTGGATTGTGTTTTCTCAATTGTTTTTCTATGTGGTTTCTTATTTATTAATTTTTTGATGGATTATTTTGGAAATTGTTTGGTAATTAATTGTTTCTTGAGGCCCATTTGGAACCTTGATAAAATTGTATCTTATTGGAACCATTGGTTTCAAAGGGTTTCCCTCTCTTCACTATAGCCTCTTACAAAATGGTTTCTTGATTTTTGAATGGTGTGTTGGTTCATCAAATGACATTAAATGTGGTTTCAAATGTTCTTCAGAATTCTTGTCCCATTTTTAATTTTGAGCCATGGTTTGGTGATGAATTGTTATAATGTCGTGTTTTTCACTTTAAGAAATACTCAGTACCTATGTGGTGAAAATGGATTATTTGGAACATTTCTTGTTTTTTCATGTTTTCAATTTATCACATAAATGGTTTTGGTTCGGAAATTTAATAGACTGTTTGGAATTATGCATGTCAATGTGGAGTTTTATATTGACTTCAAAAATGTTATAGAAATGAATTAATAAATTTATAATTGTTGGAAATTTTAATGAAATATTTGGCACATTATGTTGTCATTGAAAGGTTGATTTTGATGTGATGTGATGTTAAATCATGGTTGGAATCTTCATAAATATTTGGAAAATGGTTTTGGAATCATGTGTGGTGTGAAGGCTTTGTGAGTATTTTTTATTTTAGGGAAAGTGGTTTTGATTATTGGAAATTTTGGATTCATGTGTGAGTTAATTGTTGGATGAACGTTCCTGTGAAAGAAATTACTTTTCATGTATGTTAATGAATACTCCACTCATGTATGGAGACCACTAGTCCTTGGGATGGGATCCCCTCTAGTGGATCAAGCACAGTAACACTGTCAGTATTGGTTTATTTTTGGAATCCACAAGACCTTCGAATATTTCCCCTATAGTGGATCATGAATGGGGTTAATATGGGTTTTGGTTTCTTTGACATGTTTCCCAAGGTTATTTTATCATGGGAATCTTGGGAATTACCTAAATGGTCTACTGATGGTTTCTTGTCAACCGTGATTATATTGGATGTACACCATGGATTTACTTAAAGTCCATGTGTGATATTCCACTAGATTAGCTAGATTAGAGTAGGCAATTGTTATTGACAATGAAGTTGCACCATATACTAGTAGGCTATTCTGAACTAAGTATGTTATGGGATTTATTCTATATATATATATATATATATTATAAATTTCAATAATTATCTAACTATATGTTTCTTTATTCTTATACTTAAGGTTGTTATTTCTCCTTCTAGTTTATGCATGCTTGTTTTGTTTCCGTTATAATAAAAAAAAATTCCATTGCGAGGGTCAGTATGTATTTGTAAATGGTTTTGGGTTTCTAACTAGTTTTTGAAATGTGAAATTGTCTTCAAAAAGAAAACTTTCATGTGTGGTTTTAAAAAAGGAAACTCATGTGATGTTGTACTTGGTTATTTAAAATGATTTAATGCCTATTTTATGAATGTATTTAAAACAAGTGTTTATGTACTGTTATGAGAGAGGAAATTCATGGAATCTAAGGTGGTTAACTACTGATATTGAAATCTTAAAAACTAATTATTCCACTCGGCATTAGTATACCCGAGCTATTTTAAATCTTCAAATTTTTAGTTCGGGTTTCTATTAGAGCAGGTTATTCTTTCGGTTTGAGGTGACTAAGAGGTCACATGGGGATTTTATTTCATATTTTAGTTTTTATTTTGGATTCTATTTATTCTTTTTGCAGCTATTTGTTGTATTTGTATCACTTATGTATGTATTGTTGTTCATTTATTGTTAGTTTTGTAGTGTGTTCGGTCTCATTAATGATATTGGTTGTTTATTTTTGGGTTAAATTGTTCTCATTGGTCTATTTTGATTCCTGATACTAGTTTCAAACCCATATACCAATTCTTGTGTCATAATTGGATGGTATCATGTCTTGGTTCATCAAATATACATTCAATATAATATTATAACCATCCATGTAAGGTAGTCATGTAAAATAAAGCACATCATTGAATGAAAATTATATTCTATAGGTACAAATGAATAAATATTTAAAATTTATAATGGATTAAGAGGAAAAAAATTATCATTACAAAGTCATTATGAGTTTATAAATTTAAAATTTAATCATTAAACTAATCTTTATGACTAGAAATGTAATCTGGAAATGAAAAATGAATCACATCATATCATAGATGTGGTAGTCCACACTTACACATCAACGACATTATCATTTTCCATCATATATATGGGTAACAATATAATTAATATATTATCATTAATAAATTATAATTCTTTCATAATAATCATATATAATAATTTCATGATTCATTTTACCCATCCATATGAGGTGGAGATAAAAACTGTAACACATTAGTTTATAGAAGTGGTAGTCCACATGTATGCACAAGTGATGTTTTCAATTCATATGGACAGATATGGGGTTCAAAATGGTTCTCCTATAATCATAATAAAATTTAATAATAGGGTAAAAAATTACATTATTGTATCTTGTGAATATGTGATTTAGAAGGAGGTATAATTAGAAATAAATTGTATGGATTCTGTTTAGATGATTACATCTCCTTTGGGAAAATTCTTTTTTATTATACCTTAGCCTTCTTAGAGTTGTATTTTTGGATGACCAGAACCACAAGGAATCATATAAGTATGTTTACAAGACCTTTGTATATGGGTTGGTAGAAAAAAAATTCAATAAAACTATAGATATCTAGACATTTCATACATATATATTACATATTTTTTTGATAAATATTTAATAAATTAAACAAACACATACATGAGGACCGTAATAGTTTAGTCTATATGGATACTCTGTAATAAATATTCTAATCTGTTGAATCATATTAAAAATATCCAATTAATATATTCCCCATTAGTACTCTTAAAAAACAAACCATACATAAATAATTTATTCATATCTTATAGAAAGGAAACATAAGAAAGGGTGAGATCAGATTCTCATTAAAGTTAAAAAATGGATATGTGTAAGAATATCATGAACATAATGGTATAATAACATGAGAATATAATTTTAAAACCATGAACTACATATCAATGATCATAATAATGAGTCATGACATAATAATTTGAAATTCTCAACATGACAATCATAAGTAAATAAAAGAACATGATATAGTATATCATAGCATTTGAATAAGACATGTAATTATACAATCCACATAAGTATAGAAAATAATTTACATATTAGATAAAAACCACTTTAAATGTTGTTATCATGGAATCATTTCACTCACCAAACTATCATATTAGTCACCATTCACTCCCAAGTCCATCCTAGTGGAAAAATTACATTACCAGACTAGGTTGATATTATTTTCTAGTAATGTATATATCATGAGATATAAATTATTAACGAATTCATCAATGGAATATATAGTTCCCACCGATCACATAATGAAAATCAGACATATTTGTGACACAAGGTCATAAAAAACTTCATATCATCTCCCATGAAATAAAATGGTTTTCATTAACATTTCAGAATACCGTAACATGTGAAAAGATTATATGATTCATAATCATTTCATCATTTCATCACATCATATCCTGTAAAATATGGGATTCATATGAATTTAATCATTGTAAAATCCATGGATGTGAAATCGTATTTATAGTAATCTTTTCATTAAAAACACAAAACATCTATATAGTGATTACTAATTGTATACATGGATCACATCCCTAGTAATTCATACGTGACAAAAAATTTTGTCAACTTAGATGGAAAATTATTCTGGAACAAATCACATGTAACATATCCTAAGGAAAATAACCACTCATTTAAAATCACTTTTTAAAGATAAGGGAATAAAATAGTTTGGAAATTATTTTAATACATAATATAACATAAAACCATATAAGGGAATCATTAAGACTATTTTAAACATTACTTTAGGAGAATACCCTTTCTTATTTTAAAAACACTTCTTAAAACATAAAAACATTTAAAAATCCTATTTATTTTGAAATAATTTATTTAAAATATAAAAAATTACCAAATATTAATGAAAAAAGATCATTCAAATTAACATTAAAAACATATAAAGGAAGCAAGAAATCATTTATTAGTCATGATAGTGGGAAATTCTATTAATTCATTTCATTCCAAAAAATATTTTCTCAAACAATCACTAAATTCCAAATGGGAGTATTCTTGAAAGTGACATGAAGATTCATTCAATAAAATTATAAAAATTAAAATGTGGTAAAAATTAAATTTTAAATATTATTATATAATTTTAAAAAAATTCAAAATATTATTTTAAAAAATGTTATGAAAGAAAGTCAATTTTTGAACAAAGAGAGAAATATAGTCAAATTTTCATTAAAAACTAAATTTAAACTCATGAGTATATAAAGAAATAAAAATTAAGATAAAAAATAATTCTAAAAATATATATATATTAAAATTAAATTCATGGGTTTCTTAGGATATGGATCATGATCATTCATCATCAGAATCATAATCGTAAACAATCCTGATAAATGAAGAGATTGTGTCATAAAACACTTACCAACTCAGTAACATTGAATCAAAAGCCCCATGAAGGAATAACATTAAATTATCCTTATAATATCATGAGAATAGATTAATTAATGATATTAAAATTAAAATGTGTTTTATATACACCTAATAAATGAATATAGGTGAATAATATCCCATATGTCTCAAAAACAACTAAGATAAAAATTCACTACAGCATTGGATGATTTTGAACCATAAACCCCATGACAGAGAGATAATAAAATGGATATGTAAACAGAACATTTTTTCAAGATAATAATCATAAAAAAATTAATCTAAATTATATACACATCATCAAATAAATCCATGGTGAATATTAATTTTTTCTTAGTTAAAATAATGGTGAGTCACAAATCCCTTACTGAATTAGTAATATTATGAACCATAAGACCCAATGAATCATAACATAAAATTAAACATAAAATATCATGAATATAATAATACTCATGAAATAACATTTCATAGGGTAATTATATACATCAGAAAAAAAAATTGTGTGTTGAATTATCATATGTCCCCAAGAAAAAAATATAGAATATAAAGGTCATTGCACATGAATCTCGAATTCCATTGCACAACTTTGAACTAAATTAATAATAAATATAAAATTGTTATAAATATATTATAGAGTCCTAAACATAATTATAATATCATATTAGATCCTTTTATAATTATTTACAATACAATTGATAATAAAATTTCTTTATTTTCATTGATTTGGTTATTAATTGCCTTGTTTTCCCAAGCACATATTCTCATGAACGATCTAGTTATTATGAATCAGGTATGTATATATTTAATATAAAAATTATTAAAATGTAATTAATATCATATTTAATTATTATATAAATATTTAGAACCATTTATGAAATTTGGACATGGAAAACAAATCACATTTCATTGTGTAGACGGTGGTCCGTTTTTATGCATTAGTGACAATATCATTTTATTAATGAGTTAAAGGGTGTGGAATGGGTGGTATATTAATAATTCAGAAAACAATATCATATAATATATATGAAATATATTATGTAACTTTATCCTTATAACATTCCATGTAAATGATAATTAAAAAATGAATGTCATCACATTGTGAGGAAGTAGTCTTCCATACACATGAGCTACATTATCATATTTGAAAAGGAATATAAAATAAAAAGAAACATGTCTTATTGAACCTATAAAATTATAATAATATCATAAATATCATATAAATTTGTTAAAATCAACATTATATCAAACTATTAAGGGTAGTTGTGGAAAAATAATTATATAAGATTGTTATTTAGTGGTATGTTGTACGCAAGACTGATGGTTTCATTTTTCATTATATAAAAGTGGAGATAAATAAATATTGATCCGAAAACATTAGAAAATATTTTTTCATAGAATACATAGGTTTTATTATATTAAAAATTTAATACATAATTAAAGGTGTAAAACATATATTGGAAAATAAGGATCTTAGTGATGGAAATTACTTTTTCATAAAATAACCTCCTTTGGATCTCTTATTAATAACCCTATTATTGGTATTTTTTAGGATCATATGATCTAATGATTCCACTCAGAGGGAGGAGCCATCATTTCTAGTTGGGGATCATGATGTGTGTGATGTTTTTTATGGGGAAAAAAGATCCCTCGAACCATAGTTATTATGTCATGTTGAGAAAGTTTTAAAGTAAATACCCACACATGAGGAGGTGATTTGATATGTTAATGAAGTAGTATCATTAGGAGAATGGCCCAGGAGAATTCCATTACAGATACTCATGCTATATAGGTGGTTGGGAGAAGTAAACAAGTATGATAAGTCAAAAAAATATCTCTTTACCTATTTGTATGTGTAATAATTATGATGAGTTATATTATGAAGGGCCCTAACACAATTATAGTTCCTCATGGTTGGTTCAATAATATGCGACACGAGACTTAGTAGCATTGGGAATGAGTATGCCTTTATTAAAGGATAACTCCAATGTAACACCCCAGGTAAATAAATAATATGGCAATTTTATATTTATCCATATTTGTGAAAAAAATATTCATACTACTTTAAAGGGAACTCTATGCTCGATGGCGTACCCAATACACAACAACGAGTTCCTTTGAAATCTTATGTTGCACTCTAATAATAAATTAATTTTATTTTAAATGGTAGTTAACACCTAGTCGTTGTAATGATGGGAATGAACAGAACTAACTACAAAATTATTATATATGTTTGTCAAATATTTATATTTTTTTCAATAAATGTTAGAGGATTAAAAATGTGAATGAATCCAATTTTAAGCGTAAACATTCCAATATTCCTTAAAAAGTCGATTAACAACCTTTTGATGGAAAACCTCTGTAAAATCCACTTTTTGACATTTTCATGTTTTATATTTTACAAAATAAAATTCTTCTTTAGAATCGGGAAATCAAAATTTGCTTTGTGTAAATTTTTGGAATTTTTCCTATAAAGTTCATTTTTTAATGAATAGTGAAAATTGTTATATTTTAATTCAAAACCACTTTTTAATCTAATTTAATTATATGATTATATTATCTTTTCAATTGGTTTTAAAGTTAAATTAGAATATATTTTTACTATTTAATCCAATAGTGGTCATTGGAATAAATTCACTTTGATATTGGACTTAAACTAGTGTCAGTCTTTAAATAGATATTGTTTCTTAAAAACACGCTATTTGTTTTGACTGCAGGAATTAATTATTAAATTAATTAATGCAACATATATGTTTTGAATTTTGTAAAATATAAATCATTTATGAATTTGGAATATCAAATATAGCTTTGGGGAATTTTTGGTATGGTTCTGAAAAACATCAATTTTTGATGAATAGTGAAACCACTAAGTGGTAGTTAAAAAACAGATTTTTCATTTAAATGAAACTTTACCACTTCTGTGACCTGATTTTCAAAAATCGTACATACATGGTTGTCATTAGGAAGTAAAATGTGGTTCAATGAGATTAAAATAATTTTTGGGTGAACAGTAACTTTTAAGTTTTAATCCCGATTAGAAGTAATTAGTGTAATTTAAGGTAAAAATAACGTTTTAATAATATGAAATGTCCATGACACATGTACTACCCTTATTGGATGAGTCATGGACGACCAAGAAAATCCATTGGTCAACATGGGGACCCCATGGATCCACACTAGTAGTAAAATGACATTAATACCTTTTTATTTAAAGTTAAAAATAAAATATCACATACATGTGTTGTTTTACTAAAACAATTATTACATGGGTTTACACAAGTCATGTTTTTTACAATAAATATTCATTAGAAATATAAAATTATTTTATACATCCTGATATTTTTTGTAATTTTTAGACACTAAATAAATTAGATTATTTATGACACCATGATGATGCTGTAATTACCTCATTATTTAACGATTTAAATAAAATGAATTGATAATGTAAACTATAAGACCTAAACATATCACAAACATATTGGATGGGTGTATTTCAAAACCTTATCACTTTATCCTCGAAATATATACTTTTGGGACCTTTAAAATACGAAAACCATTATATAATAATGTAATATTTTATAACTTTCCAAGAGTGCCCCTCCTCTCCTCCTATAAAAGGCCCGCACCTCTACCACCTTACACACACCTCTCAAGATTTTGGCTCGGCCAACCCCTACCAATTTAATATCTCCACATCCCTCTCTTCATCATTGAAGCCTATCCATTGGCAGAATTCACTTCAAGAAACCCTTTTGTTTCAAACCAAGAGGAGTTACCCGATTTAAAGGTAATGTCTTCCCTTGTGTTCTTTTGTTTTCTATTGCTTCTCCAACCCCCTAAACTCATTTTATTAATTATTTTTGTAACAAAACCAGTATATCCCATATACTAGGATGTTTTTATAAGAACTATTCGAGCTACACTTACACACACCTACATCTAATGGTTAAATATCATACTGTTTCTGTGGATGTCGAATTTCTGCCTCACGAAACTATGATTGTTCAATATTCTTCTAACACCTTCAAGGGTGGCCATTAAGATGTCACTATATTTATATATGATATATAAAATTTTTATTTTTTCCTTACGATTCTGTATTTTTCATTTATGGCATACCTTTATGGTTTCTATTATGGGTAAACGTGATATCTTCATTTTAGGAAGTGCGGACTACTGCCCCCTCAAAGTGATTTGATTCGTTAATGCCATATGTGGGATGTATAAAGGATGGAATTAATGTTATCACATATGATATCCTACTGGAATTATAATATACCTTTATATCATTATTATTTCATTCCATTTAATACAAAAAAAATGAAAGTATCATTCATGCGTACGTACGTCTTACCGTCTCCATGAACGGTACATTTCATTTCTTATCTCCAAATGTTATGTACTATTATAAGTACATATATATAATGGATATATATGTAATATATTATATCTAAATTATGGATATATTTTTGGAATTATAATATACATATATCTCTCATTTTGTTTTAATTCCATTAATATGACAAAAAAATGAAAGTAGCGTTCATGTGTACGTACGGCCTACCATCTCCATAAATGGTGCTTTTAATTTTTTATCTCCAAATGTTATGGATTAGTATAAAATGAATATATAATGGATATATATGATATTTAATACATAAATACTATTATGGATATGATGTACCTATAACTAAATGGAAAATTCTTTTCCAACAAGTTCAATTTTTACTCATGTACCGAACATCGAAAAAAACATCTGATATGAACTCACTTTATTAACCAAAAATTATAACATTATAATATGTGATATAAACTGAATAATAATCTTTAAAGTAGTTCCTTAAGAAATTATAAATTTACAAAATTTTAATATTCAGGATATTAAAGAACGATCGAGTCATGTCGGACACGAGGTAAGGGATCCTACTCCTCTCATTGTTTTTATGTACACTCTATTATGTTATTCCTTTTAAGATCATATTTCTTATGATTGGGATGTTTTTTATATTAATATTACTGTAAATTTTATGTTCATTTGATGAGAGACCCTATTTTCTCTCATCAATCCATTTGGGAAGTTTTGAGTGGCGTCGTTAGGCTGCCGAATTTTCGTAAGAGATCCAACCTCCCTCTTTCTTTTTATGTACTCTCCTTTATGTCACTTCTTTTAATCTCCTCTTTGTTATGTTGAGGGATGTCCTTTTATATTCCTCCTTCTGTACAATTTATTTTAATATGATTATAGACCCTATTTGATCTCATAAATCCATTTTTGGATGTTTTATGTGGCGTCGTTAGGCTGCCGAGTTTTCGTAAGGGATTTTTCATCTCACATTTATTCCCGTGAGATTTATGATACATTTGCCACCAGTTCCTTTGACTGGTGTATGTATTGCCCATTATTAAACTCTTTTTGCAATATAATTTCATTTATGGGTATTTACATATTCATTGTACAACCCTTCTTCAATGGGGTGTACATTTCGAAAGTTACCCAAGTCGGTAAGGGAACCCTTCACCCTCCACTTTTTAAAAGACTTCTTTTGTTATGTATTTTAATTCACATACTATTATGTTGGGATATGTTATTATATATCCTTATTGATGTAAATTTTATGTCCACGTGATGTGATACACTTTTTATTTCTCATCAACTCATTATATGAATTTTGAAATGACGTCGTTAGGCTGTGGAATTTTTGCAAGGAAACTTCTTAACCCAATTTTGATTCTTTGGGATAAACTGGTACTCCTTGAATATGTCGTTCTATGAATATGTGTGAATAACCTCCGATTGTTTTACACTTAATATCCACTTATATTTGGTGTATTCTTTTTTCACACATAATTATGTAATTGATTTATCCTTATTCCAAGTATACCGTCTGTGTACAGGACTTCATCTCAATCTCCTTTCATTGAAGAATATTTTGTTTTATACACAACCTTCTTTTATGTAGAGTATAAACCCCCATTTACTTTTACATTTATCCAGAAGGAATGTTTTTTATACGAATTTGTTTACTAAACAACAAAAGGGAATGTTTTTTTGTCATACGAATGCGGTGACAATGACTTCTCTACCGTCGTGACCATTATTTGAGTTTCATATTCCTGTACAGGCCATAATTTTTTTGAATGAATAATAAATACAATGTTTTACTTTTCTTTTATTTTGGTATTGAAAATGGTTTTCATAATATTTTTATATCAATATGTTGTATTGATATCTTATGATTGAAAAGTGGAAATGTTATGTTTCCTTTATGCATGTTTTATGTGATACGATTATGCTATGGTTCCTGGGAATTGTTATGAAGACGGTTGGTTCTATGATAAACTAAGGGCGGGTGAGCCCGATATAGCTCTCCAATGCATTGGGTAACACGAAGGAGTTAAACATTACGGTTTCTCCAAAGAGATTTAGGGGATATGATGTGATGGGTATTCCAAACGTAACCAAGAGGGTTACTCCCTATGTAAAAATGTTATGAATCCCTCAAGTTACCTTTATGCTTTATGATTTCTATGTTTTATTCATGATTTGATGAGGTATATTAAAGTGCATCTGTTTTATGAGTAAAGAATGATTTCATTGATTCTTATGTATACATGAACTCATGTTTCCTTTCCATATTTCTATATCCCTTACTGAGATTTTTATGCTCATCCCAAGTTTTTTAAATGTTTTACACAGGACATAAAGATGAATAGGGTCAAGGATGGGATCGAGGAACGACATGCTATCTAAACCATGGAACTAGACATGTTTCTATTAAGAGTTTTTTTTATTTATGGAAACTTATTAGAAGTGTCTACTTTGTCATATTTTGAGATGTAATAGTTATGTCCTAATTATCTAAAACTCAAAACCTAAAAAAAATCCTCAATATGAATTATTCAATTTAATTCAAGATTATGTAATGTTTAAGGCTGGGGCCTTATAGTTGGCATCATAGGTCGGTTTAGATAACTTTAGAGGTTAGGGTATTCTCTAAGAATAAGTGACATTACCATAATGGCTAGGATTTTAGAAAGAGTCATAGTTTTTAGATAATGTGAATGAGTAAGTATATTATAGTGTTTATCTTCCTCATTAGTACATGATAATTTTTTTAATATACTCACACTGACATTTTTGGTTTTAGTAAATGGATGGATCTTGAAGGCACCAAAGTGACAATGGGTTTGAAGGAAACTGTGGTGGTTCTCTGATTAAGAGACCAAATGAAATGGGGGATTCAATGAGGAAACTCATGGTTGTTATAAACCAACTATCAAGGAGTCATGATCAACCAATTGAACCTCGGTATGTTCTGTAATGCATTATGTATGAGATGACCAATCAATTTGGAAGTTCTGGTAATAATTATAAATGTAATCATTAGGGTTTATATGATCTTTACTTTTGAAGTAAGTATGGGTTACTATATGTTATGATGGAATATGAATGACTTGAGATAAACTTGAGGTTAAAACATGTCAGGGTTATTTTTGGAGTTTTATAAAAAGGAAAACACACAGACTGTGTGACAACCTGTCGCGTCGGACAAAGCTGCATGAATCAAACCCACAACCAATATGTGACTGGTATTTATCGCATACCACTGGACTACGTGAAGTCCCTGGTTAGTATGACTTATTAGTTTTAGTTAGATGATTTTATGAATTAAGAGTAAGTTTTTTTGGGTTATCTATGGAAATTATTAACCTATCATGGAGGATATGTGATTAGGTTAATTACTTTTCAATATGAGACATTAAGAGAAACTGATGTTATTTGGAGATAAGTGTTACCTTGGAAGACTTTGCGATTAAGTCCATCAAATATTTGGGTTTCAATCTTAGTTTGGTTAACAGTGAAGAATTTTATGGACAAATTGTTTATCGAATGGTTTTCGTTGAACTTTGGGTTTTGTTGGACAAATTTTGGAGATTAAGAATAGATTTTATTTTTATAAAGGGTTATCCTTTTTTGGATTATCTGATATTGTAATAAACTTTTTGGTTTTGGTTTTGGTTAAAGTCTAAAGTCATGGGAAGTAAATAGTTATCTTTTGTGGATTAGGTGATTCTCTAGAAGTTGATTATAGCTCTCTTAATGTAAACATGTTTTCCTAAATACTCATCATTTGGGGAAAGTATTAGTTAGTGTAAGAAATCTAGTAAAATTTTAAAGTCAACATGACAAGTAAGTATGTTTCCTTAAGATCAAAAATAAATTTCTCAATGAAAATTAACTTAAAACAAAAAAAAATTTCTATTAATTTTTCCTACTGGGGAATCGAATACCGTTTAACCCACCACAAGTTTGTAATTTTATTGTGGTTAACTTTTTCTTAAAACATGTTTTCTATCACTCTCCCACAGAAAATGACCCTTTTCTTTTTCCTCCATGTCCATGTTTTACTACATGGAATTCTAGTATGGGTTAACATGAGTGACTTCTGTACTTATCATTCTTTCTTTGCAAGTGATTGTTTTACTGACTCTTGTTCCGATGTGGGTCTATCAATGATGTTTCCAAGCCCAATTTTAAAATTGCGTGGAACCAATTCCCAAAAGGGGGGAAGGATGTAACACCCCAGGTAAATTAAGAATATGAAATTTTTATATTTATCCATATTTGTGAATAAAATATTAATATTACTTTAAACGGAACACTATTCTCGATGGGGTACCCAATACACAACAACGAGTTCCTTTGAAATCTTACGTTGCACTCTAATAATAAAATAATTTTATTTTAAATGGTAGTTAACACCTAGCCATTGAAATGACGGGAATGAACAGAACTAACAAAAAAATTTATTATATATGTTTGTCATATATTTTTATTTTTTACAATAAATGTTTGAGGATTAAAAATGCTAATGAATCCAATTTTAAGCGTAAACATTCTAATATTCTTTAAATAGTTGATTAACCGCCTTTTGATGGAGAAAATCTTTTAAATCCACTTTTTGAAAATTTCATGTGTTATATATGACAAATTAAAATTCTTCTTTAGAATCGGGACATCAAAATTTGCTTTCTGTAATTTTTTCGTATTTTTACGATAAAGTTCATTTTTTAATGAATAGTAAAAATTGTTGTCTTTTAATTCAAAACCACTTTTTAATCTAATTTATTTATATGATTAAATTATATTTTGAATAGGTTCTAAAGTAAAATTATAATATATTTTAACCATTTAATTCAATAGTGGTCATTGGAATTAATTTCACCTTGATATTGGACTTCAACTAGTGTCATTTTTTTTAATAGATATTGTTTCTTAAAAACACGCTATTTGTTTTGACAGTGTGAATTAATGATACCTTACCACTTCTGTGATTTGATTTTAAAAAATCAGACATACATGGTTGTCATTAGGAAGTAAAATTTGGTTCAATGATATTAAAATAATTTTTTGGTGAATAGTAGCTTTTAAGTTTTAATCTTGATTAGAGGTAATTAGTGTAGTTTAAGGTAAAAATAATGTTTTCATAATATGAAATGACCATGACACATGTCCTACCCTTGTTGGATGAGTCATGGACGACCAATAGAATCCATGGGTGAACTTGGGGACCCCATGGATCCACTTTTGTAGGAAAATGACATTAATACCTTTTTATTTAAAGTTAAAATTAAAATGTCACAAACATGTGTTTTTTTACTAAAACAATTTTTACATGGGGTTATACAAGTAATATTTTTGACTATAAATATTCATTAGAAATAAAAAACGATTTCCTACATCATGATATTTTTTTTATTATTTTTAGACACTAAATAAATTAAATTATTTATGACACCATGATGATGCAGCGATTACCTCATTATTTAACGAATTAAAAAAAATGAAAAAATAATGAAAAATATGAGACCTAAACTTGTCAAAAACCTATTGGCTGGGTGGATTTCGAAACATTATCACCTTATCCTCCAAATATATCCTTTTTGGACCTTTACAATCCTAAAACCATTACATAATAAAGTAATATTTTATAACTTTCCAAGAGTGCCCCTCCTCTCCTCTTATAAAAGGCCCCCACATCTACCACCTTACACACACCTCTCAAGCCTTTGGCTCGGCCAAACCCTGCCCATTTAATGTTTCCACATCCCTGTCTTCATCATTGAAGCCTAACCTTTGGCATAATTTTTTTCAAGAATCCCTTTTGGTTCAATCCAAGAGGAGTTACCCGATTTAAATGCAATATCTTCCCTTGTGTTATTTTGTTTTATTTTGCTTCTCCAACCCCCTAAACTCTTTTTATTAATTTTTTTTTGTAACAAAACCAGTATCTTCCATATACTATGTTGTTTTTATAAGAAGGATTAGAGCTACACTTACACACACCTACATCTAATGGTTAAATATCATACTGTTACCGTGGATGGATAATTTCTGCCTCACGAAACGATGATTGGTCAATATTTTTCTAACACCTTCAAGGGTGCCCATTAAAATTTCACTATATTTATATATGATATATAATATTTTTATTTTTTCCTTAAGCTTCTGTATTATTCATTTATGGTATACCTTTATGGTTTCTATTATGGGTCAACGTGATATCTTCATTTTAGTAAGTGCAGACTACCGCCCCCTCAATGTGATTTGATTCGTTAATGCCATATGTGGGACGTATAAAGGATGCAATTAATGGTATGAAATATGATATTCTACTGGAATTATAATATACATTTATATAATTATTATTTAATTCCATTTAATACAAAAAAAAAAGAAATGAAAGTAACATTCATGCGTACGTACGGCTTACCGTCTCCATGAACAGTACATTTCATTTCTTATCTCCAAATGTTATGTACTATTATAAGTACATATATATAATGGATATATATGTAATATATTACATCTAAATGATGTATATCATTCTGGAATTATAATATATATATATCTCTCTCATTTTTTTAATTCCATTAATATGACAAAAAATGAAAGTAGCGTTCATGCGTACGTACGGCCTACCGTCTCCATGAACGGTGCTTTTAATTTTTTATCTTCAAATGTTATGGAATAGTATAAAATGAATATATAGTGTATATATATGATATTTAAAACTTCAATACTATTATGGATATGATGTACATATAACTACATGGAAAACTCTTTCCCAACAAGTTCAATTTTTACTCATGTACCGAACATCGACAAAAACATCTGATATGAACTCACTTTATTATCCAATTATTATAACATTATAATATGTGATATGAACTGAATAATAATATTTAAAGGAATACCTTAAGAAATTATAAATTGACAAAATTTTATTATTCAGGAGATTAAAGAATGATCGAGTCATGTAGGACACAAGGTAAGGGATCTTACTCCTCTCTTTCTTTTTAAGTACATTGTTTTATGTCAATCCTTTTAAGCTCATATTTATTATGATTGAGATGTTCTGTTATATAAATATTACTGTAATTTTTATGTTCATATGATGAGAGACCCTATTTTCTCTCATCAATCCATTTTGGATGTTTTGAGTGGCGCTGTTAGGCTGCTGAATTTTCATAAGAGATCCAACCTCCCTCTTTCTTTTTAAGTACTCTCCTTTATGTCACTTCACTAAGATCCTCTTTGTTATGTTGGGGGATGTACTTTTATATTCCTATTTCTTTAAATTTTATTTTAATATGATGAGAGACCCTATTAGATCTCATCAATCCATTTTTGGAAGTTTTAAGTGGTGCTGTTAGGCTGCCGAGTTTTCGTAAGTGATTTATCATCTCACTTTTACTCTCGTAATATTTATGCTACATTTGCCTCCAGTTCCTTTGAGTGGTGTATGTACTAACCATTATTATTTTATTTGTGTAATATAATATCATTTATGGGTACTTACATTTTCATTTTACAACCCTTCTTCAATGGGGTGTATGTTTCTAAAGTTATCCAAGTCGGTAAGGGAACATTTCACCCTCCTCTTTTTTAAAAACTTCTTTTTTTAGTTCTTTTAATTCACATACTATTATGTTGGGATATATTTATCTATATCCCTATTGATGGAAATTTTATGTCCAAGTGATGAGATACCCTTTTTATCTCTCATCAACTCATTTTTTGAATTTTGAAGAGACGTTGTTAGGGTGTCGAATTTTTGCAAGGAAACTTCTTAACCAAATTTTGATTCTTTGGGATATACTTTGTACTCCTTGAATATGTCGTTCTATGAATATGTTTGAATAACCTCTGATTGTTTTACACTTAATATCCACTTATATTTGGTATATTCATTTTTCACATATAATTATGTAATTAATTTATCCTTAATCCAAGGATATCGTCTGTGTATGGGACTTCATGTCAATCTCCTTTCATTGAGGCATATTTTTTTTTTATACACATCCTTCTTTTATGCGATGTATAAACCCCCTTTTACTTTTATGTTTATCCAGAAGGAATATTTTTTTATACAAAAAGTTTTACTAAACAAAAAAATGGAATGTTTTTTTTTCAGTACGTATGCGGCGACAACGACTTCTTCGCCGCCGTGACCATTATTTGAGTTTCGGCTTCCTCTATAGGCCATAACTATTTTTCAACAAAAAATAAATACCATGTTTTACTTTTCTTTTATTTTGGTATTGAAAATCGTTTTCAAATTGTTTTTATATGAACATGTTTTATTGTTATCTTGTGATTGAAACGTGGAAATGTTATGGTTCACTTATGCATGTTTTATGTGATACGATTATGTTATGGTTATTGATAATTGTTATGAAGACGGGTGGTTCCGTGATAAACTAAGGGCGGGTGAGCCCGATATAGCTCTCCAATGCATTGGATTACGCGAAGGAGTTAAACATTAAGGTTTATCTCATGATATTTAGGGGATATACTGGGATGTATTCCAAAGTAACCAAGAGGGTTACTCCCTACGTAAGAATGTTAAGAATGCCTCAATTTACCTTTATACCTTATTATTTCTATGTTGTATTCATGATTTGATGAGGTATGTTAAAGTGCTTATGTTTTATGAGTAAAGTATGATTTCATTGATTCTTATGTATACATGTACTCATGTTTCCTTTCCATATTTTTATATCCCTTACTGAGCTTTTTATGCTCATCCCATGTTTTTGAAATGTTTTACACAGGACATAAAGAAGAATAGGGTCAAGGATGGGATCAAGGAAACACATGCTATCTAAAACATGGAACTAGACTTGATTCTTTTAAGAGTTTTTTTATTTATGGAAACATTGTAGAAGTGTCTACTTTGACATCTTTTGAGATGTAATAGTTATGTCCTAATTCTATAAAACTCTTAACCTGAAAAGATCATCAATGTGAATTATTCAATTTAATTCAAGATTAATTAATGTTTATGGTCGGGGCCTTATACCCAATGTTTACCAAGGTTTCTTAGAGGCCGATTATGATGAAGAGATATCGATCCAATTCTCAGCTGGTGGTATAGAGGTAGAATGACATAAAGGGATTCATAGTTCATAAAATAATAAGGGGTGTAAGGGGATGCGTGATTCGGGGGGTGTATTGTGGTTAAGGGGGAAAACTAAATGATGAAAGTATTAATTATATCATCTTATGGTGATGGAAACAAGGTTTATAAGAAGGATAGAGGTGATAGTACGAGGTATAATAGCCCAAGACTAGGAGTGTAAGAAGATTTTGAGTATTCATACTGGAATGAAAAAGACTAAGTGTAGTGATTCCATGGAAAAGGGAAGGGTGGGGCATGGAAGGTAGATAGGGACAAAAATAAAAATAAAACTATCAAGAGTTCGTTCTAAATTCTAATCCAGAATGGTGGGTAGGTTGCTTCAAGATTAAGTATTTAAAATAGGATATGTATTGTATCATAGAAAGAGTAATATGAGTTAATGTCAATCCGAATAAAAGGTATTAGGTCATAAAGGAAGTCCAAATTTCATCACTTGACTTCAATGAAAGGAAGATTAATACAGGCGAATATATCCATTCTTGGGACAATAAGGCCTACCACATTGATGAATTATTCAAAGATTATTCAGATGTGATAGTACATACACCTCAATGGGGGATTAATAGGTAAAGATAGACCAATAATTGTACTCTTGTTTTAAATTATTTTTTATTTCTTACTATGTTAATTAATCAATTTCTTTGAACTGGTTCAGTTTCCCACTTTCCCCCAAAATTTCTTTTGGAATAAAAATTTCTTTTCTAGTTAGAAATAAGATCTAGAACATGGATGAGGCTTTTGAGAATTGATTTTTGTAGGGTTTAAATATAGTATATGAATTCAGAGTTTTGAATAAATAGAGGGTTGTGATGTCCTTTTATAAGTGAGGGAAAGGAAACCACATAGACCATACTTCGAAATGATTAAAAATAATCCAAAATAAAATGCCCATTCACAAGATAAAAGCATCCAAATGACCCTATATTCTAAATTATGAAGTATAATATTGATATATTCTATCCAATAGTAATTTTAAAAGTTTTATATTCATTTAACCCGTTTATTGTTTTGTTAACCACCATAAAACACATTTTTACCTTACCCGTATTAATTAATTTTTACAATTTTCATTATTGACTTTGGTTGTAAATAAAATTGACCTTATTATATAATATAAATTATTCCAAGTTCATATATGAAATCAATATTTCAAAATTCCCTTCGAATAGTTGGAAAAAATTATTTTAAAATTAAACTTGCAAAAATGATGAAAAGGCTTGTTTTTAAAGAGATGTTATTTAAAATTTTACAATGTTTTTATATAAAATTTGGGAATTAAATTTTTTATAATAAGTCATATTTTATTAATTGATTTAAAATTTGATAATTTATTATTTAAAAAAAATTAAAATATAATTTAAATTTATAAATTTTTTAAATGAAATTATAGTTATCAATTAAATTTCAATATTTTCCACTACATTTTAAAAAATTAATATTTTAAAAAAATACTAAAAATAACTAAATGAGAATTTCCACACGATGATTGAATAAATGAAGTTTATTTTTTAATCAAATTTTTGATAATTTTAAAAATAATTTTTAAAATAAGGGTCTAAAAGGTGATAAAACTGCTTTTGGAAAAATAAACTTTCTTTGCATAAAATCTAAATTATTCGTATCACATATCTAAAAATCACATAATATGAATTTAAAATAGTTTATTGAATATATACATAATAAATTTCATTAAATGTTTTTATAAAAAATAGTTTTGTATGATTTATTTTCGTAAAATGTGTTTTCCTCCATAAAAAATGTTTTTTAGAAACATATTTCTTTTATTTTCCAATAGTTTTTATTTTATTTTTTAATTAATTGGTCCCCAAAATATCAACTTTATATACTCTTTTATATAATATATTCTCCCATTTTATTTAATCATGTTCATACTCTCCATTCCTATGTCTTGATGATTATAATAATTTTAAATAAATCTTTTTTAATAGTATGTTACATTTTATTTATACCTAGTGTTTCATGTTCGGAAAGCTAAACATAGTGTTGTGTGAAATGAAACAAATTGAAACAATTACATTCAGTTAAAAAAATATCTTACAAATTTTAGGGTGTTACATTCTACCCTGATTTAAATTAAATTCTCTATTAATTTTTTTAATTTTTTCTTAAAAAATAGGGATACATATGCATTATTATATACCCATGTTATTAAATAGCTTCCTCAAGCTATTGGTTTCCCTAAAAAATCAATGACTATGTTTGTGGTATTGTTTTTCAGAAAGTCACAATTTGATCCTAAATCTCTCTAAATTGTTACTCATATAGAATACCATGCTCCAGCGGTATAACCTCTTAGTTCAATAGATGTAATGGATAAGGTATATACATCCTAATAAGAGATAAATGGATCATATAGTGATCCTATTATAGGATTAGTAGAAGTTCAAATCGATAGTCTATTGTCCTAACGTGATAAATAATTTAAAATGTACCTATATACCACGGGATTAGTTATCCTTTGAATCAGAAGAACAATTCTATCCTTTACTTATTATATCATAAATTTATAATTAATATCTTACATCATGAAATTATGTTGTGTTTTCTATATCCCTAAAGAAGTAAAAGAAAATATGATATATAATATATTTATAGGTAATTACTTTTATATCTAGTGCTGAAAAATATTATCACTGGATATCCAATACAGAAAAATCATCATATGTTGAAGTAATATATTAATCATTAAAACAACATCTAAATATTAACTTAAACTATTTTATAAATATTTATCCTTATAAAAAATCAAAAAGATTAAAAATAAATACCACAGAATGGAGTTCACCAAATTTACAAAATAGATATATCATTATTCTAATTAACAAAATGAAGTATCTCTTAATTTTGACATACCAAATACGTGAATAATTTTTTTTTATTCCATTAAAACATTTTTGAAATCTAAATTTCTATAAAGCTTTATTGCATATCTAAATTCTTCTTTATTCACTAATTAAAACCATATATTACTCAATATATTTCTTATATTGACCAATATTTTATGTAGATTAAATGATGGAATAAGAAACATTTTAAACAATTCTATTATTAGATCTTGGCTCATGAATGTGATCCAACTTATTTTATAAATATTGTTTATGACCATATCCAAACAAGACACCATGTTTTCAACATCTAGAATATATTAAGGGTTACCTCTCTGTAATCACATGTTTTCTATAAAATATAACATTTCCATTAAATGAAATTTATATGCAATTGTTATAATTTTACTTATTCTTGAAAATACTTAATGAAAATATTATACTGAAAAATTATTATATATTTCATAATTCTTGAATTCCAATATATAAAAACATAAATTATTACACCTCATTCTAAAACTATTAATAAGGATTCATCATCTTATACCATAATAACTCATTTACATAAAATGAAATGTGAATCTTGTATTAATATTCATCAACCTAAATTTAATCATGCTTCTTATATTTAACAGAAATAGTAATATTAGAACAAAAATTACAATTCATATGTTATTCATTATCTCATCTTCATGAGTAGTATAACCCTTACTCATATAACCTTGTTGATTATCTTCATGGTATTTCCCCTTATGAAATAGATTTGAAAAATTCACATACATTCCATATCTAAAACATTCCATAGATGATGATACCTTAGGAGGCTATTATTTATATTCATTGTATTAATAGAACATTTCATTTTTCATTTTCATTTATGGGATTTATGTCCTAATTTTAAAAATCCAAAACATATTCTCATCCCTTTGAGACATTTCATTGATTTTACCTTTCCTCATTATTAACATATAGTAAATTTAACATTCTTTCCTCTTTGAATACACTACATGAACGCTAAATTATATTTGTATTTATGTTATGTTATTATTTTTAGATTTTTTTAGGTTCAAATTGTTAATATTATATTATGATAACTAATTAAGAACAATCAAGATATCATTCATTCAAGTAATAAACCAATATTATGATCATTAACATATTTTCTGTCATTTTCAATGCTAAATCAATTCCTTATGGTTATATCCTTTGAATAAAACCAAATAACATAGTGTGAGAAAAACTAATCATTTTTCATAACCACATAATCATGAAAATTAACTTATTGGATTTCTAAATCATGATCCCTCAATTTAGATATACTAAACCGTAGTTTTTACATAGATCAATCATGGTTATTATTAAAATACATATTGATTTTTTTCATAAAGTGTTTTTTAATTTCTAAAGCATATACTTTAAGAGTGTCAAAATTGGTGTGATGTAAGGGTTATTTCCATGAATTTGATGATGATCGATTTCATCTCAACTTTATATTCTTAGAGTTATTACCCATTGTAACCTATAATATAGATAATGATTCAATTTTATTAACCAAAATGGGATGTAATTTCACTCATACAAATAGCTCATACTTTACCATCATTCTATGAAATTTTCATATACTTCTAAACATCCTTTGTATTATCCCTCGACATATTCATATTTTTATCCATAGAAATATCATTAGGTGTCGCAAAAATCTTTATCATCCTATATTCCAATGGATTACAAAACCTCTCTTCATAAAATATCTATATAAACCCATGAATTTTAAAAATATATATTAATTCCTTTTAGAAAAAAATTAAATAAGTTACCCCGAAAAACTATCAAGGAATGTAATAGTTTAGATTTTTTTATACTAGGTACACAATATCCTAATTTTTTAATGTTATTAAACATCTCCAATAAATTTTTTCCAATTTTGGACACTTTGAAAACATAAAAAACAAAAAACATTTATTCATAAACTTGGGAAAGGATGCAAGAGAAAGGGTGATCTCATATGCCCAGTTAGCATAAAAAAGTGAGATGCATGAGCATAACATGAAAATAATACTTAAAGAAATTGATTATAACATTTCAAAACCATACCCATAATACCATAGATTATAATATTGAATAATGAAATAAATATTATTAGTTTATAATACATGAATCAAAAGGAAATAGAATAATATGATCTATGTGATCATAACATTAGAATGAAACATGGAATATTTGAATATACATAATCATTGAATATAATTTCTATAGTAGTGTGGGCTCACATCCGGGGAAATCATAATGGAATGGGTTTACTTCACAACCCATCATAGTGGTCATGGTTCAATCCCATGAACATAAAATGGGTAAATGTCCCATACTAAACTAGGATCACATCCAATTCCAGTCTTATCTATCTTATGGGATACAAATCATTACACAATTAAGTGGACATAGACATATGTCCCACCTATCACATTATGAAGAAAATAAATATTTGTTCTATATGATCATAAAACATTAATAATATCATAATATGTGATATGAAATGGGTTTCATTAACATTACATTATATCATAACCAGTGTAAAAGACACTAGCTTCATAATCATTTCATCATAACAACATATCATATCCCATGTAATGAAGTGAGTTTAATAAGCATTTTATCATTTTAATAACCATGTAAGATAAATGGGTTTAATAAACATCCTATCATTATAAACATAAAACATGAAATTTATGAAGAAGAATGGTATCCATGGAACATATCCCCAGAAAATTGTAATTAACCTAAATTAATTTAATATAATTTAGAGAATGGTTTTGAAATAAATATCATTTGGAATGTTTCTTGAGTAAATTGAAATTATATGAAAAATAAATTTAAAATTTAAAAATTAGTATAAATTTTTTAAATTTTTTATATGTAAATAATCTTTTAAAAATTATATGTAATCCTAAAAACCCACTTATAACATTTCATGAGATAAATATCCATTCATATTTTTAAAAAACTTTTCAAATAAAACTTTTTAATAATCCTTTCTGTTTTTAAATAATTTATTTAAAATAAATTTTTTCCAAATATTATGGAAACCATTTTCAATGAATCTAATTGTAAAAAAGTTATGTGAATATTAAAAACAAACTTTTATTGAATGTATGATATATTATTAATTTCATGCTTTAAAAAAAATATTCTATTCACATTTTTGTAAAATCCAAATGGAAATCTATTAGAAAGTGATATAATGATTCTATTAAAAAAATTTGGAAAAAAACAAAACATGATTAGAATGAATTTTATAAATAATATATCAATTTTTTAAAATATTAGAAAACAATTTTCATAACCATTGTATTATATAAGGAATGTTTTATGACTGAAAAGAGTAACAAATTCATATTTTATTAAAAAAAATTATTGTAAAAATATATTCTCTATATATAACCATATGATAATAATTAAATTGAGTTATTGATATATGGATCATAATCATTCATCATAAGAATCATAATAATAAAGAATCCTGATAAATGTTGAGATTTTATCGTAAAACCATTACCACATTGGTAACATTGAATTGTAATCCCCGTGAAGGGAGAAAGGAAAATGAATCATTAATATCATTAGAAAAATTAATTCATGGTATTACATGTCAAAGGGTATGAATATAAACATAATGAAATAATGTACGTTCATAACATAACATATATATCCAAAAAAGATAATTGAGACACAAATCCCATACTGATTTTGTAAATTTTTTATTGTAAAACCCATGAAAAAAGTGATCATAAAATGTATATTTAAATAAAAATAACATCCATATAATTATCTTAAAATAAATTCATTTTTCATAAATACAAAACATAAAATATATATGTGTTGAATATGGCTTGTGTCTAATAGATAATAATGGTGAGATAGAAGTCCCTTACCACCTTAGTAATATTAGGATTTGTAATTAGAAAAAAAATATAAATTGAAAATTTATATATCATTAAAATAAGTGAATTCATGATATAAAAATTCAAAATTATAGTTATATACACAACAAAAAAAATATGTGCGGATAATTTTTATGTGTATCTTAGAAATAAAAGAGAGACTACAAATATCTTACCCCTTGAATCTAAAAATCCATTGTACATGTTAGAACATCTTATATAATAAATATATAACATTAATGAATTTAATATAGAATCATAAACATACATATAATATCACATATTATCCTCTTATAACATTTTATCACCCATTTTTTATTATATTTAATATTTTTCATTATGTTTTTGCGTTAATTTCCATGTTTTTCCATGTGTGTTTTGTCATTTAAGTTCATGCTCTGGTTCATTTGATATATATATATATATATATCATCTCCAAAATGATAATAATGTTATAAATATCATATTTTCTCAGTATATAAATTTTTATAAACATTAATTAAATTTTGATATTGAAAACAGATCACATCTCTTCGTAGTGGCAGTGGGCCACACATACTCATGAGATATTACATCATTAACTTAATGTGCGAAAGGGTAAATAATTGGGTGTTCTATATATTTCAAAAACTAAATATCATATCATAAATATTACATATATTCTTTACTTTTATCCTTATATAATTCTAGTTAAATCGTAACTTATAAACATATCTCATTGATTCACAAGGTGGTAGTTCATCATAAAAATGAGTGGCTTTATCATATTTGAAATGTAATGGAACATAAAAAGGTATATGTCATATTAAAATTATAAAATCATAATAATTTCAGAAATATCATAAAAAAATTTATAACCATCATTATATCCAGTAGTGAGACGTGGTGATGGAAAAAGAATTATGTTGGTTCGTGAGGGGGAAGTATTCCATACACACAATCAAAGGATTTTTTCCCTATTTGATGGAAGTGGATGTGGATAAATATTATTCCATAAAAATAATAAAATCATAGTATACTGGAGATAATTTTGTTATTATATTTTTAGTCTTAATAAATAATTAAAAGTGTAAAAATAACAAATTTAAAGAAGGATGGTATTAGAGACAATTACCTTTTCATAAAAGAACCACATTTGGATCTATTGTTAAGGATTGTATTGTTGGTATTTTGGGACAAAAGGAAGCTATGGAACATGTATACGGATGTTTGTGAGGGATATTTTTAGGTATTGGAGAAAATAGATGGGTTGATATTTTTGAATAATTAAAGGGTGATTGTGGGCATTTATAAGAGCGGGAAAGGAAGCCACCTGGATACTACAAGATAAATTTAACAAAAAAAATACAAGATGAAAAGGTCATTTCCAAGAAAAAATTATAATTGACTATATATTAGAAAATTTTAATTACTATATTGAAATATGTCCATAAAATAGTAATTTTACATGTTTTATTGTATGTTTAGCCATTATTCTTAGTTTAAACCTCAGTAACCCCATTTTTACCATAACATCAATAAATAATTGTTACATTTTTCACTACCAATTTTGGTAAAAAAAATGAGGTTGTGATTACTAGATAATATAAATTATTATCATCACATATATAAAATTCATTTTTTTAAATTACATTAAAATAAATTTAAAATATTAATTTAAAAGTAATATGAAAGACATGATCAGAAATTGTGTTTTCAAAGAGAAATTCATCAAAAATTTACATTATTTTTATATCCAAATTAAATATGAAGTTGAATATAATGAATTAAATTAAATTAAAAGATTTATTGTAGAACTAATTATTATTTAAAAACAATTTAGAAAATACTATAACTTTATAATAAATATAATATAAATTTTGGTTTTCAATTATAATTTTGTATTTTTAAATACTCATCAAAAAACTAATCTTTCCAATAAAATTCAAAATTTCACCCTAAGATCATTTTGAAATGATTATTAATATATTTAAATATATTTTTTTCAAAATTATTTTCCAAAATATAAAAATATTAGTTTTAAAACAAGTTATCCAAAAAAATTCATAACTAATTTCTATAAAAATTAATGTTTTTAGTGTAAAGTGGATGTTTTCTTATGTCTTGTATTGAATATACATAACAAGAGTATTAAACATGGTACAGAATATATAATACACAAATCTCATTTAGATTTTTCATTAAAATTGGTTTTTTTAATTTATTTATATAAAACATGTTTTTTTCCTAAAAATAGTTTTTAAGAAAAATATTTTCAAATGGTTTTTTTTAAATTAATTTTTAAAAAAATAATTAATTTTCTCTACATATTTATATAATATAATTTCTTAATTTAGTTAATACTATTCATATTATCTATTTTTAGGACTTTGAGAAAAATATAATTGTAAATAATAATATTTCAATAGTATATCGTGTTTAGATTAAATACAATGTTTCATGTAATGAAAGCTATTCTCGGTGTTATGCGTATTGAAAAATATCAAAAAGATTAAATTGATTTGAAAGAAATTTATTTTTTAAAAAATAATGGGTTTTTTCACCGTCACGATTTATGATTTTTTTGATTTTGAATGATTTCAATCTCTTTGATTACTTGAGATGCACATAACATTAGGTTTAAATGATGCATGATACTCGATTAAAATATTATTTTTTAAACATGGCCATTATAACCTAGACACTTAATTGGTAGGTATGAATATGAATTACTAAATTATGAAACATATGTTTTAACCATTTATAAAATAATATTATTTATATCTACTAAATAGACATAAAAAAGTACCATAAAAAATTTATTTCTAAAAAACATATTCCTAAAAGGTGGTTTAGTCACACTATGTATACATAATTAAAAAATTGTTTTCAAAAATTTTAAAATTAATGTAAGAAAATAAACATCATTTATTAAATAATCATATCAAAATTTTCTTATAATTTTTTTTAGATTTATGAAAAGTCTCATTTTTCAATGGATAGTGAAAGATACATATAATAATTAAAAAAGATCATTTAGACAAATTAAAAGAGCCAGTTTGTTTAATTGTGGTTTTAATGGAAAAAATATCTCAAATATTTATTAATTAATCTAAATTATTTTATTGTAATAATTTTCATATTTAATTTTTATATTAAAACTTTTTCTTTTTTTTCAACGTTTTCTTTTAGAAATGATATTTGCAACAGGACTGAAGATTTAATATTAAATTAAAATCTACCACTCATATATATTGAATTTTTTTAAATATATTCCATGTTATTAATAATAATAATTAATATTATAAAATAATATTTACATAATTTTTTAACATAAGGAATAATTAAAACAGTAAAATTGATTTATCGTGATTAAGTTAAAATGGATTTACAGAGGGGTTAAACTAAAATGATAATTGTTAAAAGTGACCAAAAATATTTATAATTACTAAAATATTGAAATATATTAATCATATATCTTATAAGGGTTGAAAATTTTCCATTATATATCCTTGTGGAATGAGAAAATTATAGAGGAAATTATTTATTTTGAAAAACTAAATGTGTTTTCTCTCCTCTAATTATAGGAGTCCATCCACAGTACTCTTCATTACACCATTTAAAGACCCATTGGTTTTGAAATAAACCACCCAAATAACTTTACAAAATATATCCCATTATCCTATAGTCCTTGTTTTTGTCAAAAAATCCTTCTATGGATGGATTTTGGTTTAAACTAAAACAACTTGTCTAAAGAAGAGGAAGTGTCCTTAACCAACTGTTTTTTTACTTCTTCATCCAAATCCTCAAAGTATAATTAAAAAAAGATTTAAAAACATTAATATATTATGTATAATGATATAGTTTTTTTATGTTTTTTAATTAAAATTGTCTAGTCCACTATCAAATGATAAATGAAACTATTGATTGTGTGTTTGGTGGACAACCGGTTTGCGATCCAATTTAATTAATTTTCAATATCCTCTTCTTACAAATAGATATAATGATGTATATAATTTTGTATATATGATATAATTAAACTACTAAAATTATCATATTATATATACCTTCTTTATTTCCATCTCTTATAAAATACAATAATGTCACTCGTGTGTATGGCAGACAACCACCTCATGAAGAGCTGTGAATCATTTTTCACACACTCTTTATATGGAAAGTATTAAGGAATAATGTTATGTTCATATATGATATTAATTAAATATTTAAAATTAAATAATTTTAATATTTCATTTAATTTGTTACCTTATTATCAATTTAACAAAATATTACATCGTTCTTGTGTACAGAGGACTACCACCTCAAAATGTGAGGTGAATTTTTTTATTACCGAATCACATTGACTGATTGTCAAATATTATTTAAATAAATAATATTTTATTTATGATCAAATGATACTAATGGAATTATAATATAAAGCTTACCCTAATTCCATTATGATCATCACAAAATTGAAATGCTACTCATGTGTAAGTACGATCTACTGCCTTTATGATTTTTACATAGATAATTTTTCATATCTATATAGCATGGTTTTCTTAAAAATTAAAATTTTATGTTTAAAATTAATAATTAACTAATTTTTTTAAATTACATATATGATGAATTAGTAATATATTTTATCTTACTCAAAATACCAAATTTAATTTAGACAAATGATCTATTTATCATTAAAATATCCGACATGAAATTTATAAGTAATGTAATTGAATACGACACGGTAACAATTAAATTAAAATTAATAATAAAACTAAAAAATGGTTTATTAGAATGTAAATAATTATTAGAAATTTATTATAAAGGATGATACATAAAAAACATAACAAATTGGGCTTGGGGTACGTTTTCTCTCTAAAACACCCTTTCATTCAGGTTATGAAAGTTATTTCTCTTTTTCATTTTACATGTCTATTTAATGTTATCTAATATTAATAAATTATATATATATTTATCTCACATATATAACTATCTATTTTTCATTCTTTTTCTATGGTAATAAATTCCTATTTAACATTTCCCAAATGCCTCGATTGTGGAATTTCCTTTTATTATGATATGATGCAGGATTATGCAACTGACTTTATTTCTATGGTTATTTATTTTGTTACAAATTCTGATTTACTTACTTTATCTGGATCACATAAATCAATATCATGATATGATGGTTGCACCCATATAACACTCTAATTAATTGGATAAATCTTTAGTCTTATGAAGCATCATGTATGGAACTATGGAGTTAACCTACTACTATATGGATCTTTTTAAACTATGTGATATTTTCTAGCATATTTTCCTTGACTCGTGTTCATTTCATGTTATATGTTTTCTCCAAATCTCTTATTTTTCCATGATATTATGATACCATTATCTTTATGTTATTATTCTTATTGATAAATCATGCACCTTATCTTTTAGGATATCAGTTTATACCATTGAATCACATGTTATGCTTCCATATCAAATTTAATCATTTAATTGGATTTCAAGACCACCCATTTCTTAATGTATTCCATAGGTTTTCTCATGTGTTTTATAAGCTCAAATGGATGTATGGATCTAACTATGGATAATAAAATATATATTTCATGTATATGATCCATTTGGATGTAATGTTATCATATTTTTCCAAAGATGCTAGTAAATTATCATCATTATGTTGTTTTAATGAATATTTATGATTTATAATATGGGAATAATACATGTAATATACTTTGGTTTCCATAGTTGGTATCAAAGAAAATTTTCAGTTATCTTTTAGAACGTGGATGGGGAAACTTCTTGAGATCCCTAGAGAAAAAAATATGGATAAATCCAAGGACAATTTTAATGACAGTAAAATCCCCTGGAATCTTGTTAAAGTATAGATCATGTGGTTTTCAATATAGTATATCCCTATATAGATAATTAAAGTTGGTGTATCTCTATAATAAAGGTACCCAGGGGTAATAACCCTAAAAAGGAACATTTAACTAGACTCTCTCATCGTGGGGTGCATTTTAATGGGGCTTGTTACAGCATTAGTTTGAAAACCCCAAGGGATATGATATGAAATTAAAAAACAATTTATTATCCATTTTGAAGGACTTGAACCAATTATTCAGTTAAAACATAAGAGAAAACATTTACATGAATAACATAGATATAAATAGATACGCAAATAATTAACATAAACTTATAATTCATGAATTTTCCTTTTATGTTTATATGTTTCCATTTAGTATGTTAATTTATTCTCATCACATGATTTTATTTATTTTTGAAGTTTTAGATAAATATGAGAAACCATTCAAACAAAAAACATGATAAAAAATGTGATTATTTTTCTAATGATATGTCTAAACTTATAGGATTGGGAACTAAGAACATCTTGGATGTACTATACATATTATCTCAATATATAAATAATAATGTGAATCATGTATAATTCCCTACCCATACTAATAAGGATTCAATTTCATTCATGTATATTATGAAAACAATACCCCTTACATTTACTATAACCTCTAATCCTACCATCGATGAACAATGTATTAACTCTACCAACAATATATTTTCTGTCCTTTAATGAATAGAGAAATATAATTTTGATCTTAATAAAAATTTAATTGAGGGAGAAACTAATCAGTGGGGGAAAATTATCATGAAAACAAATTAAAAATAAGATGTCAATTATAAAGAATGGGAAGACTTCATGGTAATAACTTTCAATAAATATTTTCCCCAAAATCTCTATATCAAAAATATTGGGAGTTCTTCAGTTTGATGAAAATATAAGAAGGTTATATTGGGTCAATTGTAAAAAACATAAAATGTATTTCATGGTCTTCCTCTATCATTTTTATCAGTAGAAGAATTAAGTTGTATAATTTATTTAGTGGGTTACTTCTTACTCTATGATTACCATTGGCTCTTATAGACCTTGATAGGTATCATATAATAGATTTTTGTTCCTTGAAAGCTGATATTGAGATCAATGAATATCATTGACATCATAGGATTAAGGAGAAAATATAAATTATAGTTTCCTTCAGGACCATCAACTGATAAATTCCATGGATTAAATAAAACCCAATAACCCACCTGAAAATAGTGATTTAAGAAGTATCCAAAAAATTTCCCAAGGGGAACCAAAATATGTATCATGGGTTGAAAAGAGGGAAATAAAAGTAATCCATTCCATAGGGAAATTAATACCTCCAATAATGAATAAGAATAAAATAAGGTTTATATCATTAATATATGTGTCGGACAATGATATAAATATTTGGAAAATTGAATTATAGAAGAAAATACCCTAAACCAAGGGATTTTGGAGATAATAATATATAGTAACCACTTATAATGAAATAATGGGTGTATCATATCACTAAGGATGATGTGGATGATCATAGTGATGTGGTGAAAATATTGCTAGTTATTTATTCAATAATAGTTGTTTCCTCAATGGAAATGGGGGTGACCTCATTTGTTTAAGGTTCAAACATTCCAATCAGTTTCTAATGGGTTTTTTCGTATAACTAGAAACATCTAATGATTCTATATCCATTTGGACCTACTTTCCAAAGGTAGGTGCTCATTAGTAGTGAACCGATGAGGCTTAAGAATTTACATTGGTTGAGAGGATGGGAGGTCGGACACATCACACCTTTTTGGGGGGAATTATTATCTACTATGGGACACTCTTTATAGATTTAAGTTATGTTCATGAATCCTTATTGCATTTCCAAGTATGAAAATGAGCTTTCCTTTAAATATGACAATCAATGATTAATATGTTATGAAATTCAGAGAATATTTTATATGTATTCGAGGTTCTTCATCGATAGAGAATCTTCTGTATTTGTTAGATATTCTTATTCAATGGTATCCTTAGATACATTGTATAAATATCTCTTGGTTATTATGATTACCATACTATAGATGACGAAAAAAATACTTAACTCCTAGAGAATGTTTCGAAGTGGTAAAGCGAATTCATATTCGGAATCAGAGGCCTGGACCAGAGGCTCGAGAAGTGGTGCTCAAAATAAAGGATAATTTGTCCGAAATAAATACGTGCGCGTGAAGCATTACCAGGATTTTCGTAATCGAGCTGATGGTGCATGAAATTTTGCACGCCCCGGTTCCGCGCAGTGAAGATTTGCGCTCTGACGGCTCCCGTCGCGGAAACTTTCGCATGCCGCCTAGATTCCACGACGACTGATGCCTATAAATAGAAGAAGACCCTTGATAGTTTGGGGGTTGTGGAATTCGGATCGGCTCCCGTGTGCGCAATTTGACTCCCCCTGCATGCAATATGACTTTTAGGTAATCCCCCTTTTCGTACAACCTTGCCCCGGGGTTCGCCTTTGCGTGCAACTCCATTGTCTTAAGTGAATTTGCCTCCTCCTTTGGGTACTTCCGTTGCACGCGATCATTGCCCCTTGCATGAAATTCCCTTCTATGTGCGCAGTACCTTGCACGCAATCACCTATCTGTGCAATCCTCTAGCCCTATTGTGCGCCATCCTGGTGTTTTGCACGCAAAGCCTTCCTTTTGCGCACAACACCCAGGACCCATTTACCTTGACACCCCGTGGCTGCCTTTCTGCATCGGCACCTGATGATTCCCCTACCGAGCATGCGTGCCATGTGTTATTTTCCCGTACGGCCTTGCAGGCTCATACGAAATAACCTCAAGGTCCCTTGGGTAGTGTTTCCCGTTGCGTTGCTTTGCCTTATGCTTCTCCGCATAGGCACGCTAACGGCTATTGCTTCTTTGCATAGCCACGCTAACGTGGACCCTTCAATGGTTCGCCCTGTGCCCCCCCTTCACTACAACCTTGATGATACCTTCCCTACCATAAGGGGTAGAGTGCATTGGGCATGTAAGACCTAGGGGTGTGGATCGAACCCTCCTCATCAAAGCTGTAGAACGTTAAACTGTTAAGCACCTTGTCCTTAACACATGACGTTAAACGGTGGTCTGACCCCGTGCTTCGCACGCAGGGTCCCCCACAGCTTGGAAATTTTTTATGCCTCTCGTCTCCACGGGAATGGAATCTTCCTCGCATGGAATGAGATCCTCCTTATCGGAGTGGCGTTTGTCCACGGGGGAAGGGCTGCCTTAGAGCGTAAGCCCCTAACCTCTCTTACGGAAGGTTGCACCCATGCACCTCCGTACATCCCTCATGCCAAGGTCAGTGGAGTCCCTTTCCCACTATTCTTTGTCAAACCATGGGCCTCCACCCTGGATTATGCCCCGGAACCCAGGGCTGCTAACCATGCGTAAGCCCCTGTTTCTTCTTTGGGCCACTCCACGTGTATGCCCCATTCTGCTTCTCACGGACGCACCCTTCACGACGTGATCGTATGGTCCCTACTGCCTCTTGTTTCTCACACCGAGCATGACTCACGTGGGCTTAGAGCACGCATCGACCATGACATCCTCCTATGGGGCTGGATTCGAGGGACACTTGAATGTTCCAACGTATCCTGTAAGGATGGTAATCAAGCTGCACGTTGTTCCTGAAATACCCTCTATATAGATTTGGTTCGTACAAGTGATGGGTGAAAAGGGGGATTTAGTGCAATGATTGTTTGACCCAAGATAAACTATTCGGGCATTGCAATGTATGCACGTAGTCTTTGGAATATAACATGATCATAGATCAATGTAACTAATGATTCACTCTCAGGTGAGGGTATCAAAGAATGTTGTAGTTTATTTTCGTACAGGTCAAAAGTGTTGTACAGTTTAATTTCATATAGAAAGGACAAAGGTAAACCAATATGAAGATATTTATTCTGTGGGTGGATTTATGAATCAACATCATATGAGATGGAGGTGAACCGATGTGAATATATTTGTTTTGGGATTGAACCTTGGGAGGATGCCTATGTACCCAGCCTAGAAGGCAAGGATCAAAGTCCGCGTAGTTCAATTGAAGAATGAATTGGTGATCAAGTTGTTTTTGAGAACAATGAACTAAAAAAATGGTGTTGGGACTTACGCATGGTTAGCGGCCCCAGAGAAGATGTTATGGTTGAAGTTTACTCTAAAATCACTTGATTCATACTCGGTGTGAGAAACAAGAGGTAGCAATAGCCTTAACGATGCATAGTTTTAATGTCATGTCAGACATATGAAGGGACTATGCAGTTTAAAGTCTTGCAGTGAGGACTAATGGTGCTACACAGTTTAGTGTCATGTAGTAGGGACAATATATAGTTTAATGTCATTTAAGACGTATTAAGGGACATTGTTGAGTTTTACGTCATGTAGTAAAAATATAGGGACACAGTTTAACTTCATGTTGGAAAATAAGGGTGCTTTACGGTTTAGCATCCTATAGCTAAGACGATGGGGACAATACATCTTAACATCATGTTGGATGAAAGGGGGACTGTACAGTTTAATTTCATGTTGTAAGGACAAAATAAGACAAAATTTAATGACATATAGGACATATTAGGGACTTTTCTACAGTTTAGAGTCATGTAGCTAGGACTATATAGTTTTATGTTGTGTTGGACAAGATAAATGAAAATAGTTTAAGGTCATATTCATGGACCATTGATTATGAAGTTTAACATCTTTCTGAACATATGGGATTGTGCTGTTTAAAGTCATGTAGTAAGGACTTAAGAAGGGTTGTATAGTTTAACATCATATAGCAAGGAAGACACAGTTTGAAATTTTGTTGGATGGATGCACAAATAGTTTAAGGTCATATGCATGGACCATCGACTATACAGTTTAACGTCTTGTTGGATGTGTAAGCATTTGTGTTACACAAAATACTTCTTCAGAAATCTTGCAATGGTTGGAGTCGTGATGATTTCTCCATCCATTGAGATTAAAGAATAAGATTCATTGGAGTAGACCTTATGTATTGAGTAAGGTCCTTCCCATTTTGGTTCATGTTTGGGAGGTTTCTTTCCAGGTATCATTGGAGTTCTAAGAACCAATACGAATTCTCCCGGAATGAATGAATGAAGACGAACTTTTTTGTTGAAATCTTGTTTTATTTGATTCTGATAGACTTCCAAGTGGTGAAGGGTGCACAATATTTTCTCATCTAATTATTCCAATTCATCCAATCACTTCATATATTGTTCATTTGTAGATGACTAATCACAAATGGCTACCCTGAGCAAGGGTAATTGAACCACAATGGGAAAAACTTCTTCTGTTCCATATACCAATAAATATGGAGTCGACCGTGTAGTAGTGCGGGTGGTGGTCTGATAAGCCCATTAAGCATGAATGAGTTTATCAGGCCATGATTTCTTATCTTTATCCACCATCTTTTGAAGTATATTTGAAAGAGTCTTGTTGGAGGATTCTATCTGGCCATTGTACGCTGCATGATACCGAGGCGAATGGTTGGATTTGATGTTGTATACTTGATACAACTTCCTTACCTCAGATGAACAGAAGTTGGTGCCATTGTCTGTTATTATGGTATGAGGGACACCAAATCTGGTAATGATATTAGACTTGATGTTGCTAAAAATTCATTTAGAACTGACTTCTTTGAGAGGTATTGCCTCTGCCCATTTGTAAAAGAAGTCAGTAGTAGTAAGAATGTACTTAAACTGTTTGGATGTGGCTGAAGGATATGGTCCCACTACATCCTTTCACCATGTGTGAAATGGAAACGAGAATTTAGCTGTATAAAGAAACTCGGGGGGGGGGGGGGGTTGATGAATGAAGTTGGAATGTACTTGGAATGAATGAAACTTCTTCATGAAATCAACACAATCTTGTATCATTAATGGCCAAAAGTATCCAATCCTTCGAATTTGATTAGATAGTCTATGTTCATATCGGTGGGCACCATAGACTCTTGCATGCACTTCTTTCATGACAGCCATTGTCTCTTTACCGTCAATGCATCTGAAGAGAATTCCATAAAAACCTCTTTTGTATAGAATTTTCTCTAGGTGATCTGGGTTGTCATAAAGAGTAAAATTGACCACACATTGCAGGATTTGTTGTTTCCCAGCTATATCAGGTGGAAGTGTTCCATTTTGAAGGCATTCCCTGATAGGTGTCATACATCCTATAGTATGACAATATGGTTCAGGAATGGGACTAATTTCATTGATTTTCTCTATTCTCGCATGAACATTAGGTGAAATTGTACGATAGTGGGAAACATTGATGATTGTCTAGTCCTGATTTGGATCTTCCAGAGCTGTGGCTATTTTTGCCGGTGCATCAGCTTGGGCATTTTGCGATCGCGGGACATAAGAAAATGACAGTTTTGAAGGGAATTCTGCCATTAACTCTCTGACATAATCATACAAAGGGATTATTTATTCTTTTCTGATTTTATAATCCTCATTTACATGTTTGATTACCAGGTCTAAATCACCTTTCACCTTTAAGTGATTCACTTGTGCTTGAAGTGCCAACTCCAATCCTACGATAAGAGCTTGGTATTATGCTTCATTATTTGTCCCACCTCCCAATAATGATAAGGAATAATGAAGCACTGCCTTTTCTAGAGAAATGAGTACAATTACTAACCCAACTTTATTGAATTTAGGATCTTCCATTTTCTTCCCTTTTGGACTTCTGGAAGCTCCATCAAATTACATTCCCCATGTTTGAATATTATCTTAAATAGAAAAGACTTCCCAATCCGGATGTTCAATATCTAAAGATGTATCTTCTACTAAAGGATTTTTAGCAAGGAGATCAGCCAGATCTTGGCCCTTTATCGCCTTTTGAGACACATACTGGATATCAAATTGCTGCAAAATAACTACCCACCTTTCCAGATGTCCTGAAAAAATTGGACGACTAAGGATGAATTTGAGCTGGTTATTGTGAGATAAAAATTGGGCCTCATGATGTTGCAAGTAGTGTATCAACTTATGAACTAGAAAGAATAATGCTAGGCAGCACATCTCAATACTTGAATATCGGGTTTCTACTTCAACCATAGTCCGACTGAGATAGTAGAGGTTGTTTTCATTCCCAGAATCATTCTTCTGATCAAGAAAGTAACCCAATGATCTCTCTAAAGATGTCACATAAAGAATAAGGTGTCGTCCTTCAACAGGTGGAATTAGCACCAGTGGACTCAAGAGATACTTCTTGAGAATATCGAATCCTTCTTGACATTCTTCAGTCCACAGGTAAGTGACTCCATTCTTCATCAATTTGGTGAAGGGTAGACTGTTGTCTGCCAAATTGGCATTGAAACGCAAAATATATGCTAAGTGTCCTTTAAGTCCTCTCAATTATTTCAAATTTCAAGGAGGTGACATACTATGGATTGAATTTTTCATCTCATGATCGACTTTGATACCACGATGGTGTACAAAAAAGCCGATAAATTTTCATAACGTTACCCCAAAAGCACATTTTAAGGGGTTCATCATCAAATTGTGCTGTCGAAGTTTGTGGAATATGACTTCCCAATCAACCAAGTGATTAAAAAGTTTCCTGGATTTAACCACCAAATCGTCAACATAACATTCAACAAACTTCCCAAAAAAGGGTTTGAAGATACGATGCAGGGCACGCTGATATGTTGCGCCTGCATTCTTCAGGCCAAAGGGCATTACCCGATATCAAAACACACCCTGAGGGCTATAAAAGCTATAGATTCCTCATCTTCTGGAGCCATTCGAATTTGATTATATCAAGAATATCAATCCATGAAGGAAAGTGCTGCATGGCTAGCTGTTGCATCAATTAAGAGTTCTGTTATCGGAACAGGAAAATCACCCTTAAGAAAATTCTTATTAAGATCTCTGAAATGAATGAAAACTTTAATTAGTCTGTTCTTCTTTTTCATAGGGACAATATTAGCAAACCATTTGGGATATTGAACTTCTCTGAAAAATTTAGCATTGATAAGCTTATCCACTTCAGATTCAATTTTGGAAGCATAAGTTGGGTGTGTTCTTCTTGCAGCTTGATTGAATCCAAAATGTTCTTCTAGAAAACCCCAACTATGAGTAGCAACATCAAGATCAAGTCCTTACATTTCTGTATAGTTCCAAGAAAATATATCTCTATTTTGTTTTAAAAATAAAATATAAATTTCTCGCTCTTCAAGATTCATGGCCTCACTAATTAAAGTGGGGTGTGGATCTTCTTTCATACCATGATTTATTTCTCTGAGTTCATCCACAGTGGTAGAGATACCCTCTTCAAATGCTGGAGGAGCATCTCTGAGTTCTTCCTATTCCTCTTCAACATGTGTTATCTCTTCATTTTCTATATGCATAGTAGATGATGAAGCAGAATTTCCATGATCAGGAGAGATGTCAAGTTTTCAACATCTTGAAGAAGATGCTTCCATTTCTGACCCTATTGATGATGAAGTGTCTTCCTTGGTTAATAAAGAGGAGATGATGGATTTAGAATCGATATCATCCTTCACCTCTAACATTGCTATAACTTCTTCTGGCCTTGATGGTGGCGTATAGATTAGGTGGATTTCGGTGGATGAAATGAAGACATCTCCATTTGAGCTTTCATCATTGCTTGGTGAATCACCAATTTCTCCCATGATATCTGGCTTGATTGCCGTAATTGACATTATGGATGTATCCATGAGAGTATTTGGATTCGGGTCTACTTTGTCAACATGACTAATATGAAACACATAATCTGTACTCACATGTTTTAATGGGTTTACTGGAAGCTTTTCCAACCCATATGGAGCATTAACGTTGGTAAGCTCCCTCGTTGTGTATTTCTCCTTTCCCTTCGTGTGATAGAATTCTGCCTCAATGTGTTGAGATTCACATGTTTTGAAGGGGGTTTTATCCCCATATAATGTCCCAATTTGACCATAGAAACGATATTTGAGGTATTTATGGTATGATGAAGGGATAGTCGCATGTTGATGTAGACAAGGTCTTCCATGAAAAAGGTTGTAGGCTATATCGTGGTCAACAACCATGAAATCTGAATGAGATACAAGATCTCCAAACTGAGTCTTGAGTGTAATCTCACTCAGTGGTTCTTGTTCATTTTTAACATATCATTATAACATCAATGTAGAAGGAGATAAATCAGATTCTGTGAGGCCCAATCGATGAAGTGTACGAATGGGGATGAGGTTGACTCTTGAACCATTATCAATGAAAGCTCTTCAGATGTCTACACCATTGACCTTGTAAGATAAGTACAAAGGTCTAATATGTACATGCAAGATATCATCTTCATCTTCATCTGTAAAAGATATCACTGCATGGCATTCTGCAGGTCCATTCTCTACATGGTAGACTTCAGCCGCAACAATTTCAGTTTCAAACTTCTGAGGACTTGAGAAAGCCTCAATGAGTTCCTTCTGAAGATCCTTGGATAGATTCAAGGAATCCAAAATTGATAACTTGTCCGGTACTTGTTCCAAATGTTTCAATACATCATATTTTTTATCCAATGGTTTGCGTTTCCCAACTGGAACATGTGGTTTCATAGGTTCCTTAGAAGTTGATGCTTTGGATGTAGATGCATCTTGTATTGGTGTAGGAGTTGGAAATACTTCTGGATTTGGATGATTAGACCGATTAGGTCTATTTACATGCTGAGTGGACGAAAGAGGAACCTCTAACCAATCCTCTAGAATAATTGTTCGAGGACTGAATCTGTTATTGGTTGAAAAATTTTCTTGTTCTTGTTGAGCTCGCTGAAGGGCTCTACCACGTGTTTTCACTACATATACAGTTCTAGCAGGGGTAGAATTAGAATAGTGGCTTCTGGGATATCCTCGTCTTCCTCTGTATCCAAGACCTCTGGAACTCCCTTTAAATCCTCTGTTTGATACAGGGAACTTAGGCTCATCAAAATCGAAGCTATGACTAGCATAAGGATCTGTTAAATGAATCATGTTTACAGAACCAAAGATCAATTCTTCATCTGATGAAGATTCTACCTGATTTTCTCCTTTAATCTGTGACGTTTGGTGGGGCGGTGCCCATGGCTTCGAAGTAAGTGGCATAAAATCTACCAGATTCAACGAAAATTTGAGCTTTTCCACGATCTCATCTTCTTTTGATTGCTCTTCTTTCTTTGAATTATGTCGTTTCTTTGTGGATTTTCCTTCTGATGAAGACAGTTTTACTATGGAATTCCTGGCATAAGACACAACTGGTTTCTTCAATTGCGTTCGCAAAATTGGAAGAGTTTGGTTGATCATTTTTATGACCATCCAATCATCATATTTTTGCACATTTTTTTTTCTGAGTTCTTGCCACTCACCTTCATCCTCTGGATTTGTAGTAGTAACACATGCTACCTGAGATGAAGAACCATTCATTTTGACTTGTCCTGAGTCCACCATCTTTTGCAGGAGGTATTTGAAGACAAAAAACTCCTGAATGGGATGCCCCAACATCTAATGAAAGGGAAACTAATTGGGAAGGTCTTCATCTCCTTCCTTGTTATGCCTTTTGGACCTTGTCAATTGAACCAAATTATTTTCCAGAGCCGAAATGAAGTAACCAGAAACTTGTTCATTTCAAAAAGAGTATACATTACTCTTCAAATCGTAAAATTGTTTCCATCTTTGATCTCTTTGATCATCTTGACGAAATGGTCACAGTTGCTGATGCTCAAGAGGTGGATCCATTTTAGAAGATGAAGGCCTTGAAGTAAAAGCAGGTACAGGTGCTTGTTTAACCGTAAGTGTAGCAGTATCTACTTTACCCATTCTCTTTCCTGGAGCTTATGGAATTACACGAGCTTTATCCTTAGTCTTTTTAAGAGAGTCTTCAATCTATTGAGTGATTGAATTAAGGTCTTAAAACCTTCCTATGAATTTCATAGGGATCAACGGTGTGCACAACTCCTCACACAAATTTTCCACACAGATCAGCAATGTTTCTTCTTGAGGGAGTGCTAAGCTTAGGGAATATGTCAATTCCGTCTAGAGAGAAATTAAATATGAAAACATTTAATTCTCCCTTTTATTACAGTTTGTAAGATCAAAAACTATAGTCTTTGGCAATGTTTATCCGAATTGATGAAGGAATAGTTGGAGGAGATCCTCCCACTCGGTAATTGACTGAGATTGCAAGCGTGTATACCAGACAAAATCAAGCCATTGTAATGACTGTAAAAAACACATGAGCTTAACTGATTCCTGTTGTTGAGGGGTTCCCATCATAGGATCACAATGAGAAACAAAATGTGTTAAGTGTTGATTTGGATCTCCTGAACCATTAATGATTGAGAATGTGGTACTTGAAAAATTTGATGGGGGGGGATTGCATCAACCCATTCAAGGTAGGCTCTTTTCTCCAGTTGAACTGGTGCACATTTTCCTTCCATAGCTTCCAACCAAGCTATTAATGGCTCAATAGTAGTTATTAACTTTTTAGAAACATCCGGTTGAGCTTGGACCTGTACTGGTGAAATAATTGGAGTTTGGGTAGTTGTGGTGGCTGTTATTGCAACTGATGATAACACCACCAGTTGTTGTTTCACATGACCCATAGAATTATACCTGTGAGGGTGTACTGATAAAGAAGTATACTCTTGATCCATCTCAGCAGCCAAAACAAATTCCCTTTGCTGACTAACTCCAGCATGCTTAGGAGGAAGAATAACTTGAAGTAGTTATGAATTCAACCTCTTCAACTCCTTCATTTTTTCCTCTTGTTGTGTGAATCTGTGCTCTAATGAGATCGATTTTCCTTCTCCAGAGGAAGGTTATATAACCTGATTCTTTCATTTCCCCTTATTGGACACCTTTCAAAGAGGGGGAAGTGGGTTACTTTAAGGATTACCTAGATTTTGGGAAATCCTTTGATTTCGTGTACGCACACCTTCCTCATTTCTGTATGTGCATACAGATACTTGAGTAGGATCCTCTTCATCTGATCCCTCAGAGTGAGCCTCATCTGGTGGATCGGCAACAACGACATTGATGACATTTATTGATGCATAATGCTTTGAATCCCTTCTATCGGAATTTCTGCAATATTGTCTTCTTCCATGTCCCCGATGATACATTGCCTTTTGTCTATATGATCCCTTAGGAACTTCTTGACGAACCGTAATTTGGATGGAATCTTTTGATAATTTGTCTCTTCGTTATTCTTGCGGATTCTTCCCTAATCGAGAGAAGACTAACTTTATCTGAGGAAGAGATTGAGGATTTGAAAAACTCCCCATTCCGGTGGACTGGGGTGGTTCCTGCTGTTCCATCTCAACTCCTCGAATTCTATTTGTTTATTTTGAGGGTTAGGTTAAGAGAGTCCCCAGTATGGAAAGATGGGGTTGCTCTTGAGTTGATATATATAAGTCTTTCTTGAAATCTCTTCTGATCTTGCTGACTTTATTTCAGAAATTGGATGGATGCAACAACCGACATCCACATTTGTCACCCTGTTCAAATGAACGTTGGGTGGTGTCTGACACTTATATCACTTGATTATGTGCATGCTCTAAACGAGTTTCCTATTCAATATTCTCATTTTCTTGAGGCAGTATAAATTCAACAACTTGTCCTCTGTATTCATGATTTTGAGAATAACTAGTTGAGGCATGTTGTTGGGCGAGCCTTTGATTACAAACAAAGCCAATTGGTTATGGCCGGCCATGGGCAATAACATTACATTAGACCATTTTCAATGGGATTTGTTGGCTAGAGAGTACAGTGAAATGTAGTGCTCCATGAACACCCCATCCACGGATATTAATACCAGATGGGGCATTGGAAATTAACTGGCGCAATCTTCTTAATGTGTCAAGGCATGAATGATGAAGGGCTCTCTACTGCTTTTCATCCTTAGGATATCAAGAAACTAAGAGGTATGCCAAGTCAATTTGGTGTTATAACCCTTCTATTATCTTGACATGATTTTCATATTCATCATAAGATAATATTTTCTTTTTCAACTGACAACGATTTTTCAACATGTTGAGAGGAATATCATGAATAGAATCTTCCATCAAAATCTTTGGAATTTCATATAGAGAGTCTGCCAAAGGCCAAAACATGACTGGAAATTCACCTTTCGCCAGTTGTTTTCTCATACTCATTACTTCCTCCTTGTAATTTAATAAAGATTCTTCTAGCTATTTAGTCCAAAGTTGGTTCTTCTTTGTTGATTTATCAGATTCAACAATATTGGTAGAGAATTCATTTATCAAATTAGAAGATTCATTACTCAGGGGTGGTTCGGAGAATGACCTATACCCCGGGCATTCTTCTGGTTGAGAAAGTATTTCACTTGTTATTGGAAAATCATCAGACATTACTGGCTTCACATTTTCATGTTCCTCAAGATAAGAGGGCTTTCTCATTACTACATTTTCCATTGGAGAATTTTCCAGCCAATTTGAATTACTACTGCGGAGAGGACTTTTGCAGCTAAATTCATCATCATAGGGAGGACCACCATGGTGGGTTATATAAAAAGATGAAAAACATTTCTACTTGATCTTCTGGCCACGTAGAGGGTTATCGTGAATCTCATATGAATATGATACTTCATGATCGACCGAACTATCATGAAGCAAGCCTTCATGAGGAAGTGTCTGATGATACCTTCAGAATTAATGTTCCCACTATTGGGAATTGATGGAGTAGAATCTTGAATTCCAACAGATAATTTTATGAGGGCTTCAAGAACTCCAGAATCGAGTAAGGCCTTGTTACAGATTGGACCTTGATTTCATGACCATGATGGGCATGTCTTCTTCTTAGATGCCTTCTTACTCACTTTAGAAACCACTTGTTGACGAAAGTGTCCATTATGGGTAGGTGTACGTTCCTGGTCAAGATAAATGATCAGGTTCGTCTGATTAGCTCTACTCAAATTAGGGGTATGTGCCTGACTTGGTTGTCCGTATGATATGGGGGAGTATTCCCCACAAGCTTCTTGGACTGGAAAAAAGGTGTGTGTATGTTCCGGAGTGAACTATTGATGTGTCACTCTACTGGTAGGGATAGATTTATGTGTCTTTCTTGAGATGCTACTGAGGCTGTTATAATATTTTGACAGGCATCTAGAATATGAGAAGGGATTTTCTTATGCTCCTTCACCATTTACAGAATATTCTTGGTGACTTCAGCTAGCAGAACGGGGATATACGTCCACTCTGTGCGTAGAGTAGGTATGTATTCCTACTCCTTCCATCCTTTTCCTGTCATTGAATTATGACAGTTCTCATGTGTGGGGGAAGAGAGTTGAGTGTGCCTCCTGTTTTTCAATGGGGCTTTCCAATTGAATTATCTGGGTGCTACCAACCAACACTATTGGTAATCTTGATCAATAATAGAAGGTGCATGTTCCTTCTGATTTCACTCTCTCGAACGTGGTTGAAGAGATTCCTTCAATACTGAAAGACGAGGCTGCTGGCAGAATTGATGAGTGTAAGCAGGTGTATGTGTCGTTTTACCAGTTGTCAACACATTGGGTCGGCGGGCCTCATCGTATGTAGTCAGACGAGCCTGTTGAATAGCTGATGATTTATAAACAGGTGTATGTTCTTGTCTATAGTACTCCACCGGAATTTCCTTGAGGGATTGGCATGCTGCTGCCAGATGAGACTGCTAGACAGCAAAATTAAAACGGATGTGTGTGTGTGTGCCCTCTCATTGCTTGCCACCAAGTTAGGTTGGTGGAATTCTCCGGAGATGGTAAAAATAAGGACCTTTTCATTGTAGAATGAATTTCTCCTCTGGTGGTTCATCTTTCCTGCTCGGGTTCGAGGAACATGAGCCGAACACCTAGAGACGATACCCACATCATGTTAAGGGAACACTTCCGCATGAGTCTGGCGGCGATTACTGATGGGATCCCTTTGGAAGGACTCTTTTCTCTTTGAATTAAGGCCTTTAGTGGCCTTCTCATTCACCTATCCAGAATATGGGAGGGGATATTTATTGTGTTCTAAGGATAACGACCCGAAATATTTGGAGATGGTTGTTGGCACCACCTGCTTCTTGATCGCTGATCGTCGCTATCCGGATGACTAGGTTGAATTATTGACTTGGAGGGCTTATCAAGTGGCCTCCAGAGTTGGAATAATACCGTTTTGATGGAATTCTTTAACCAGCACATTTGATACCCAGCGTTGAAGATGCTGAGTAGGTGATGTCATTATTAAAGAAGTCGAAAATCCAGTAGGAGTATTAGTAGAGGTATTCACAACAGAGGCATTCATAGGCATGAACATAAGGGAAGCAATTTCTGTAACTCAGAAGATCTTGGAAAAGAGTTCATGTTTGATATAATAGACGTATTTAAGATAAGTTTGGCCACTACATCTCTTGGATGAGCACATATGTTATTGATTGTTTTGGGGTCCCTCTCATTGTGTTTTAAATAGGGGCCTAACAAATAAGAAAAACAACATTTTAACTTTGTTAATATCTTCACGTTGGGTTCACCATTTTTTGTTTCCTCGTTGGAAATGGGGATGACCTCATTTGTTTAAGGTTCAAACATTCTAATAGTTTTCTAACGGGTTTTTTCATAGAACCGGAAACATACAATGATTATGTATCCATTTGGACCTACTTTCCAAAGTTAGGTGCTCATTAGTTGTGAACAGATGAGGCTTAATAATTTACATTGGTCGAGAGGATGGGTGGTTGGAAATATCACCCCTTTTGTGGGGAATTATTATCTAATCTGGTACACTATTTATAAATTTATGTTATGTTCATGAATCCTTGTTACATTACCAAGTATGAAAATGATCTTTCCTTTAAATCTAACAATCAATGATTAATATGTTATAAATTATAGAGAATATTTTATATGTATTCGAGGTTCTTCATCGATAGAGAATCATCTGTATTTGTTAGAGATTCTTATTCAATGGTATCCTTCGATACATTGTATAAAGATCTCTTGGTTATTATGATAACCATACTAGTTTTAAAGTCACTCAGCAGGGCACTTGATGTTTATTGTCGTTCAGGAGGACATGAATTATTTTAGAGTTGGGATCATACCCGCAGATGGGCTACCTACATATACTTTGTTTTAGAAAAGGAATAAAAACCCACATAGTTCGAGAAAGGAATAATTTGGTTTATGCATGATTGATGGGTCAATGAATGATTTCGTAATTACTTTTACACTCTAAGCTCATGTGAGTCATGCTCGGTGTGAGAAACAAGAGGTATTGGTAAAACAAGACAATTGTGCCATGAAAGATGCAATAATGTGGGGCTTATGTATGTATGACTGCCCAGATATATGAAGATTAGGATTTACATCAGGGAAGAATCCTTAGAACAAGGTCCATAAAGGTATATGTACATTAATGGAGATTTGGATACTCTAACTTGGGGCTTACTCTTGAGAATGATGCCCAAATTAAGAGGGAACTTAGGGCTTACTCTTGAGGAGGATGCCCAAATCAAAAGAAATTAAGACTCGTTAAGAAAAATTATGACTGGGGCTTATTTCAGAGAAGGAGGCCCAGGATAAAGGGACTTGAGAACTGGGGCTTACTCCTAAAAAGGAGGCCCAGGTTAGGGGATTTATAACTGGCGCTTATTCCTGAAAAGGAATCGTAGGTTAAAGGGCCTTGAGAACTTGGGATTACTCCTGAAATGGAGGCCCATGTTAGGGGATTTATGACTGTGGAATATTCCTAAAAAGGAATCCCAGGTTAGGGGACATGGGGCTTACTCCTAAGGAGGATTCCCAATTTAAAGAATCTTATGCTTCGGGCTTACTCTTAAAGAGGATGCCCAAGTAAAAGGAATAATGACTGGGGATTCTTCCTGAGAAGGAGGCCCAAATTAGAGAAATTATGATTGGGGCTTACTCCTGAGAAGGAGGCCCAAGTTAAATATTATCTCATCTTAAAGGATGAGGTTGAATGAATGAAATCTCCCACCTTAGTGATGTAAAGATATGTAAATCACTATGTTTTGAGAGATGTTCCCGTAGAATTCCTTTCAGGTAAATAATCCAACCAAGAAATAATGCCATGAATGGATTTAAAGAGGGTTCTGAAAGATTAATCTTGAAGATGGGTGGTGTATTTGAATAAGAGATGTTAATAGGCAAGAGGGCACCCAAAAAGGGAAAGGCGTGAAAGTCCTGCGTGGGTGCGCAAGTCTTGGTCTCACAAGTATACTTGCACAACACATGGGTACTTGCGCAACGATCAAACCTTAGGGTAATACTTTGGCGAGACTTGGCTCAAGCCCTTAGTATTTTCCCTAGAGCTTCTAAAAGAGTGGCGCGCAAGTTCAGTTGAAGGGACAAGGCAGCGTGCAAGTGTGGACATATCCCTTAAGGGCTGGCCACTTAGGCGTGCAAGTGTTGATGAGTTTCAACACATAGGCCTAGTTTCCCCGCTCTAGAGATTCCACTCTAGGTAAGAAATTACCTTAGAAGTGTCTCGAAGACTTCTCGAAGAGACTAGGGCCACCAGAGCTCGAATATGAGTTATGGAATTTTTCTGTCCCCGAAATGGGGGGCCCATCAGGGGTATTTATAGGCCGGTAAAGACCCTGGGAGAAATTCAAAGAGGGCACGCAAGTCACTTGCAGGACCACTAGGTGGTGAAAAAGTATACTTGCACGTCGTTGGTGGAACTTGCTCGACCGAAGTGCAAATGAATCTTTGTTCATGCCTTTGTCAATTTCTGATGTTTCTTCAAAGGATGAATCACTTTGGGTTCAAGGTATTTCCCTCTCCATTCATTTATTCTTTTTGACGAAAAAGAGCATCAACAATAGAAATCATAAATTTCGATTTATGTTTTATGTATTCTTTTATTTATTGAATATTTATTTGAACACTTCAAAGACTACCTCAAAATATGGGTGTTATGCTAGTTGTGAGAATAGTAAAGGGAGAAAATATTTTATCAAAATTATATAACTCCTCCCCATTCAAAATTTTTGTTTTCAATATTCACCCAAATATAGTGTTACTTACATTAGTGGAGATTGATTCAATTTTTGGAATGAATATTCTATCCTTATATAAATCTAGCATCTAATGATGAGGGAGGGAGATCACTCTTTATATCCCAATCCATCATTTGGTTATATTAATGTGTAAGGAGGTGGATAGATCTCCCATATAATATTCTATTCAAGAATGGATATTATTTCTTTATTAGTAAGAATATCTATCAAAAATTATTGAGATGAAGTAGAGATACATTTTTGGGGACATATCCATAATGAGGTATCATACTGATGTATTCCATGAAGTGTTTTTCATCATTACTATTAACTGATATGATGTGTTATCAATTGATATTATACTTATATATCTAACCATATATATGAATCCTTATAGAATATCCACTATTATGTTAGGATAAGTAAATAAAAAGTTACAATAGAATCTATAAATGCGTTTTACACTCCATAGTGCTTCGCCATAGGGTGTACTAGTCCTCTTCGTCAAGAAGATGTATGGGTCGATGAGCTTCTATATTTATTATCATGAAATCAAAAAAACATGATAAAGAACAAGTATCCCCTACCATGGATACACATCCTATTCAATCAACTATATGTAGCTTGTTATTTCTCAATGGTGGACCATTATTCAGGATATCACTAATTATGGTTGAAGAATTTATATATACCCAAAATAACCTTTATAACATGGTATGGATAATATGAGTTTATAGTGATGCCTTTTGGATTAATTAATCCTCTATAAGTCATTATGGACATGATGATTAAAGTCTTTAGAGATTACATAAAAAAATTTGTGGAAGACTTTATAAAAGATATTCTAATATAGTGCAAAATAAGGCAGGAGAATGATGTGTATTTTAATACTATGCTAAGGGCTCTGATAAAGGAGAATCTATATGAATATTATTGTAAATTTGAGTTTTGGATGAAATAAGTATCATTCCTAGGACATATTATCACTCATAAAAGGATATCTATGGACCTTTATAAGATAAAGGCAATTAAGGACTGGCCTAGACCAACATATATAATGGAGATCTATAGTTTCCATTGATAATATGGTTATTACATACCATTTATGAAAAACTTTTTTCAATTTTCAATCTTAATAACCAAGCCAACATGAATGGGAGTTAACATTTTCTATACTAGTGAATTGGAATATATATATATAAGGGGATGCAAATAGGCTTATCACTTCACCATTACTTACACTTACCTCAAGTGGGGAACTTTTTTCTGTTTATAGTGATGCTACAAATAAGGTTTTATTTTTTGTAATATTATAGGATTATATTGTGATATTCTATGACTCCTAGAAATTGAAGGTTCATTAGGTTAACTATCACACATATAACCTTGGGTTTGTTGTATTAATATTTGAACTGAATCTTTGGAGATATTATCTATATGAGAAAAGGTGAAAAATATATATGGATCATAAAAGCCTCAAATATAAATTCAAATAGAAGGAGGATAACTTGAACAAGTGATTATGGCTATTGATGAGGAAGGGATATGATTTATCAATCAATTACCATACAGGGTATGTAAACAATGTGTAAAATTATCTACGTATAATGTGTCCATCAATTTTATTAATGATGAGAATTTATAAGAATCTAATATTTTTAGTTGTTAAATGGATGGATATGGGAATAGTAAAATGGTATTAATAAAAACATGCTAAAATAATATCTCAACTAACCACTCTTGAGAAGATCAATGATCCCTATAAAGACGATGAGGTTATATAGAGAAATTTATTGAATTTGACATAGTTCAACTTTTATGAATATGGAGTTATATTATAATGATCCAAGATTGATGTACATGGGAAAAACATTAATCTTGTGGAATAATTAATACACTACACCAAAAAATCAAAAAGATCATATTAGTTTAGTGCCTTTGAAAACATGGAACAAAAACTTCTACTCTAGTTAAGGATCTTCGATGTTTCTAATAATTATCTTCCCCTTTTGTACTCAAACCTAAAGAATTTATTTATAATCTGGGGAAAAGAATACATAAGAATGGATGATATCTGATGATCAATTAAACTAAAAAAGGGTGGTATCTAAACAAAAACATGATTATAAAGGGTATGATAACATGGTCATGACATTGCAAGATCAGGCCCTGCATGTCAAAGGTAAACATGAATCAAACATAAAAAAACTAATATAATAAATAAGATCATAAAATTGGAATAAAGCATAAAATTGGGGAATACACGTCAACTTTTAACTCTGTGAAAATATATAAATTTCAACAGGTTCAGTCATTAAGGATGTGAAATCAAGCCCTTTCATATACAAATGGACATGGTAACTAGGTCCACACATAAAATTATGGTCATGAAAACCCAGTACTCACATTGAATTGTGAATATAAAATCGGGTTCACGCATAACATATATACTTCATGAGTTATCTATCCTTACTCAATGAATTATTGGTAGATAGAGGTCCCACCCATATCATAAAAAATCATTCATATGTGTGCATCATAATAAAAATCATTCTTCATAAACATAACACAAGGAATAAAATGGGTTTCGAGAACATCATTCCATCATGACATGATCCCCAAATAAATAGATTTCATAAATTGGATAAACATACTAAAAACATAGGAATAATATGTATAGTCTACCTAAAACATATCCTTATTAAATAATTCCATAAAATATGAAAAAACAATTGATAAACCACATGAAATTGATTCTTGAGGAAAATATCGTTTCCTCTTCAAAAACGTTATCTTTTCATAAAATACCACTAAATTTTAAAAGTAATTTTTTAAAAAATATAACTTTAGAAACATGTATGATAATATTCAAGGTAATAAGGTCTCATGAAATAGTAAAATAAATTCATTCTACATAATTTTAAAAAATTCATCTCATACTTTTGTCCGAAAAGTCAAAAAGTACATTGTAACAAAAACTATAAGGATTCATTTCACGCCGTTCAATAAAAATTCACCAATATGTAAACTTTACCTTAAAAACTTCTATAATAATTGAATGAATATTTTTGAATACATATTTATTAACCATGGACATGTTTTATAAGTATTTTTTAGAAAATACTATAGTATAAACAACCTCGGATAATGTTGAGATTATAAAATTATCCCTTATCATAGGTCTAATTTATTTTGTACATGTACAAAAATCCTTTATAGTGGTTTTAAAAATATTATTAACTTATAAAATAATCAAAATAATATTCATCATATCATATATGATTCATTTATGGCTTTATATTACCCATTCATTTAACAATTCCATGTTAAAGCTACATTTCATGTAATAATTGATTTGTTTATCATACATATTTTGGCTTCTTGTTCTAGATCTTATTACTCATAAAAAGATTTACATACTCCCAGAATGTAAAATATGATTTATATATCATATATATATATATATAATATTGATAAATTAAATGGAACAGACCGTTCATGAATATGGTAGGTCGTACGTACGCATAAATATTGTTCCAAATTTTTTATTGTATTAAATATAAGAGAGTAAATAGAATATATGTATATATATATATTATATTATCACTATTATGTCATATATTTCATACTTTATTAATTATATACATTTTCACAATCACTCAAAAATAGTTATAGTGGAGGATGAATGCCATCACATCATGGAGATGGTAAGACATACATACGCACAAGCGATGATATCATTCTAATAATTGTGAAATGGAATGGACGTGGATGGTATATATTTTTTTCCAAAAAAATATATAATTTTACAATAATCATATATAGTTATTATTTCCATCATTATACTCAACCAAGTAAGGCGGTGGTGAAATATAGATTACACCACAGAGTGAAGACGGTACGTTGTACATACACACGCATGGCGATATTGTTTTTCATAGGATGCGTAAAAGAAGAAATATATTTGTATGATAAAAATAATATAATCTCATCATATATTATGTCATTTAATTATTACATTATTATGGAAAAAATTAATTAATCGTAGTTTAATAATAATGGAACATTGAAATAGTTTGTAAAACAATTACCCAGTCTTAAGGTGTCTCTTTTTGTTTTCTACAAAATGAATCCATAGGTTGGATTTATACCCAATGTATGGCCTCTAAGATGAATTGAGGAGATTTTGGAGGATAAATGGGAAGGTTTTTTTAGTAAAAAGGTTTTAGATCTGTGTATAAAATAGAAGGAGAGGTGGCCTTTTATAAGCGTGGGGAGGGGCGCCGTAGGAAACTCGAAAACTATTAATTTAATATAAATTGAAATTTGATTTAAAATAGATAAAATGTGAGTTATTTAGAAGTTGATATTATTATTGGTAGAAATTCCCTTAACCAATTCATTTTATACATTTTTACTTCATTAAATTAACCTTATAATTTAGCATTAACACTTAGTTAAACAATTTAACTCTAACCATGTCAACTTGTATTTTCACACTATTAGGTTAATATAGTTACTATAAAATGACAAAAAATCCAATGGGGTTAGATATACAATAATCTACATTATATTACTTATCTAGATGAAATATTTATTTTTTATAAATTTTTTATCATTTAATAATGCATTATTTATTTTAAAATCTCAGTTATGACAGTTTTTTACACTATTTTTTACATTACATTTTATAAAATCATAAAAACATTATTAATTAAAAAAAAACTAAATTTACTCATCATAAACATGTCATATTAATCCATAGAATTTGTTTATGGCATCGAATATTTCAAATATTACTAATTTTAATATTATTATTTGAATTTATTTGAATTTTTCTTTAAAAAATCTATTACAACATCATTATTCTGTCATAATTAAATTTAATTATTTAATTTATAAAATTTATAAATAAATTATCATGATGTAGAAAAAAAATTTATATTTAAAATTACTATTTATTGTCAAATTTTTCTTCTACATTACCCTATATTTGAAATGATTTACTTATTAATAATATGAGAATGGAATTTTTATCTTATCGTTATATAAAACATAGTAAAAGTCATATTGTTTCCCAAGTGGATTAAAAATGTTATTATTTAGACCTAAGGTTGATTTTTTTTAAAAAAACTCGTCCAAAAAAATTATACCAAGTGTTAGGGTAATTTTATAATATTATAATAATATTTATAACCTTATTTACCTAATTTACCCTTTAATTGTCATAAATAAAATACAAATGTTACTATTCATCAAAAATTATATTGAACCTATTAGACCAAAATTTTCATAACTATCACGATAGTTTATGTCCTTTTTTCCAAATTCATTTCACAGAAGCAGTAAAATTATGTTTAATGCTAATCCCATAAATGTTGCTAGAAGGTGGGTCAACGAGACATTCAATAGATCAACTATTTTTTAATCTAATTTCAATATAAAAAGTATACTAATAAAATAAATTGTATTAATACATGAATTGTTGACATATTTTGACATTAAAATTTAGTTTATGTTATATTAATTATTTAAATGAAAAATTAGTTTATAACTCAAATGCGGTATGTTTTACTATTCATCAAAAAATGAAACATCCATGAAAAATACTAATAATTTACCCTAAGTTAATATTGATACTACGAATTCAATTAAAAATGTTATTTTGATAATTATAATATAAAAATTTGTTAAAAATATCATTTAAAATGGATACTCCATCAAAATGTTGAAAACTGACTTTTTTGAACAATAATTTTTTTTATTCAAAATAATGAATTTCATCATATTTCATGTTTATAAAAATAAAATATGAATTTTAAACATTAAACTTAAAATATATATTTTCATTAAAATATATATTATTATTTTATAAACTCAATTTTTTTGATTAAATTTTTTAAAAAAATATTTCATTTTATTGAAATAAAGTTTCATTTTCATTTATAATTAATTTCTCAGCAACGAACTAATTATATACACATTAGAAAAGAATATTTTCATAATTTAGTCAATAATATTAATACTCTAAATTATTATGGTTAGTTAATAATTTAATATAACAATATTTAGTTGTTCTCTGAAGCTCAGTCTTGCGCGAAATGAAATCTATAAAAAGAGCATGAAATTGTGTCTAACACAAGCCAAGAAAAGTGTTATGTATACTTCAAGATAAGTTGTTACTGTGTGTAACACAAGATAATCTTGGTGTAGCGTACAACAGAAGACATAAATGAAATTAAAAAAAGAATCTGTCTCATAATAATCAATGGTGTCTCATTCTACCCCAATTTTAATGAATTCCTCCCTCAATTTTCATCTAGGTTATAAAATTTTCAATACCTGAAAGATTCTTTCATTGAACCCCACATTGTAAAAATGAAGTCTAAAGCTTCATTTTAAAATGGAATATTTTTAGAATAACAGTTACCCATTTTCAATATTAATAACATCTCTACACAAGAGGATATACATGAAGATATGGACATAGAGGAGGAGCATAAATAATCAAAGCGATTGATAAAGATCACTAATGAGAAGAAAGTGGATGATCCATATAAAGTTGAAAATAAAGAAACCATAGACTAATGAATTGAGAAATATTTCATTGATATCATAAAAAATTATGATAATAAGACACCCTTTTATATCAAGATATGTTTTCTTAATGCTGAAGACTTTTCATGAGTAGATATACTTATTTGACTTCAACACAATATCATCATTGGTCGTTCCATGAACACATTCCACTTGATATCCTTTTCCAAAAAAATCAATTTTTTATTCATTTTTCTTAAAAGATCATCTGATTATTAAATATAATTATAGGTCATTCCATATATCATTATAACAATAAAAAGGTCCACAAAAGTTATTAAATACTGATAAGTCCGCCAATAATTAGATAATACGTTAATCTAACAAACTTCAATAGTAGTTTAACATATACTATCCATAAATGAATAACCATAAAATCATTATGAAATCATAAAATAAAAAAATCTATAAATATGTCAAAAATATTGGCTTATAATTTATCTCCCATATATCATAAGTTAGTTCATGGTTTTCACATTCCAAACATGTAATACCTTATTCATGTATTCTCTTAAAACACAGTAATAATCTAAATTACCATAAATAATTTTGGAAAACATGAATGATTCCTAATTTTATAGTTAACTTGATGTATTCCTTAAATCTAAGAAGTTTTAAATATCATCCATGATAATATACATCAAATTTCCGCAAATCAGTAATCAGATCAACTATAATCAGTTCTATCTAATGAACTTATTTATGTCCAATATGTCTCTTATTTAAAAATCATTATCTTAACATTAGGAACACATTAAGGTTTATCTTTCCCATTATATTATGTTACTTAGGAATATCACATTATCATTAAATTAATTTTCTTGTCCATTATAACTATTCAATATATTCTTGAAAATACTTAGCAAAAAAACTAAACAGAATACTCCTTATAAAAGTCACCATTCATAATTATGGGATCCAAATATAGAAATAATTCAATCCTTCCACTTTAAGGGTTGGAATGGAATAGTTCCTTCATTTTTTGGAATTATATTCTTATGTTTGGGAATTTAGTTGGGTAATTCATGTGTTTTCCATAGATGATAAATTGATATCCATAACAATTCATCACTCTATGACCATTTTTATTGCAGATATAACATATTACCCTCTATTTGAGGTATTCCTCGAGGTTATTCTTCCATTATTCAAGACATGTATGAATCTTATTTACTCAATTCTTCTTAAAAAAATTTCATTTATAAAAGATCATCTTCCTCTGAAGCGATGTGTTAAAAATTTAATCAAAGTTCTTATTGTTAGTCATATATCATGATAGATAATTCAGAATAATCATAATATATTTCTCTCTATACATTATCCAATTTCATTTCCCATGATATCCAGATTTTCCATCCAGCTCAATGTTAACCCAATTCCTTCTAGTTTCCTCCATTAACTAAAACCAAAAATCATGTGTTCAGAAACACATCTCATTGAATATTACCCCAAAATCTAGGAAAGTACATTCAATGTGTAAATTTAAGGTCTAATCCAAGGTTATCCATGATAATCACCATTATTCTAGGATTATAACCTATAATTTGACGTATCCTTAAGAAATCCCAAGAAATATCTTTGAAATATCTCTAGGGATCTCACTAAATTTTTCACATCCTAGTTTCCAAAGGCAAATTAAACCTTCACTCTAATACCAACTATAAAAACCAAGCACGACATAAATGAAAATTATGTTATGTAATACATAATACATTACACAAACAGAAGTCCAGACACCGTATTAATTTATTTCCTTTGAAAATATATAATAGAAAATTATAGTCTTGTGAACGATCTTCAATGCTTCTAAAAAATATCTTCCCCTTTTTGTACTCTTACATAAAACATTTCTTTATAACCTGGGGAAAATAAAACATAATAAAGGGTGAGCTCAAATTCTTAATAAGATTAAATAGGGGTGATATGTAAAAATATAAATGAGTATAATGGGTATGATAATGTGATCATTTCATTACAATATCATTCCATGAATATCAATAGAAAACATGAATAATAAGGAATTCAAAAAAATAATCCATAAGATGATCAAATTGTCATAATGCATGAAATTGTGGCATACACATCAACATGCAACATTGTCAACATGTAAAAATAGAAATAGGTTCACTCATTATGGGAATGAAATCAAGCCCTTGAATAAACATATGGACATGGAAACAAGATCCACTCATAAAATTATGGACATGAAAACTAGGTCCTTGAATAGAATTGTGAACATGAAATCGGGTTCACGCATAACATATATACCTCATTAGTTATCCATCATTACCCAATTAATTAGAGTGAGATTCAGTTCCCCCACATATAATAACAAAATCATATATATGTATTTAAAAAAAAGAAATTATTCTTCATAAACATAACCAGAGGAATAAAATAGGTTTCTAAAACATCATTCCATCATGGAATAATCCATGAAATTAATTTATTTCATAAATATCATTAAAAAAATAAAACCGTAATAATAATAGGGATATTATAGTTGAAACATATCATTATTAAATATTGTCCTTATATTTGGATATTAATTTAGATAATAAATTTTAAATTTATTCTTGTGGAAAATATCCTTTTATCTTTAAATACATTGTCTATTTTTAAAATGCAACAAAATTTTAGAAGAAAAAAATTTATTTGAAAATAAAATATAAAAAATATAGAATAAGATTCAAGGTAATAGGGACCCATTAAAGTGTAAAAATATATTCATGTCCTATATGATAAAAAACATTATTCTCGTACTTTTTGCAGAATAGTCAAAAAGTACATTGTATCGAAAAGGAAACATATTCCTTTCATATCATTTAATAAAAATTCATCAATGGGTAATGTTAACATTAATAAATTTTATATTAATATAATTAATACTTTAAAATACATATTTATGAATCATGGATATGGTTGGTATGTATTCCATAGTAAATACAAACATAAAAAAGAAACTTGTATAAAATTGATATTGAGAAATTATCCCCTACATTTTGTTTGGTTTCTTCCATATGTGTCCAAAAATAATATATCGTGGTTTTAATAGTATTATTAAATTGTAAAATAATCATAATAATATTTATTATTTAATATATTATTCATTTATGACCTTATATTACTCGTTCGTTTAACAATTCCATGTTAATGCAGTATTTCGGGTAATAATCGTTTTTTATCATACATGTTTGAATTATTATTATTGATCTTATTACTCATGTCATTATTTACATACTTAAATAATGTAAAAATATATTTATATATCATATATATAAATATATATAATAAGTAGATAAATGGAATGGAATACGCCATTTTTGGTGATGGTAGGTTGTATGTACATATTAACATTGTTTCTGTTTTTTTATCGTATTGAATGAAATAAAGTAGATGGTATATAAATATAAATATATATATATATATTATTCTAGTTGAATTATTATTTCATATATTTCATATATTTCATAAATTATTCATTATATAAATTTTCCTAATCATTCATAAATAGTTATTATGGATGATGAATCCCATCACGTCGTAGAGATGGTATGTTATACAACGCATGAGCAACAATATCATTCTCATAATTTTGAAATTGTGTGGAAGTTGATGGAATATATTTTTTAAAGAATACATAAAATGTTTCAATAATCATATATAGTAATTTTTTCCATCATATTTTCCATCCAAGTAAGGTGGTCGTGAAAAATATATTACATCATGGCGTGGAGATGGTAAGTCATTCAAATGCGAGCATAGTGATATTGTTTTTCATAAGATGGGTAAAAAGAGTAATATGTTTGTCCCATAGTCATAAATATATATTATAATATAATATATGATTTATTTATTACTTTAGAATGCAAAAAACTTTGGAAAAGTAAATATAAGAAGAAAAGAACATTGAAAGAGTTGGTAAAGCAATAACCTCGTCATTGAGTGTCTCCTTTTTATTTGCACAAAAAGACTCCTTAGGTTATATTTATGCCCAAATTATGAAATCTACGATGTATCTAGGGAATTATTAAGGATAATTGGGAATTTTTTGTATGATATAAAATGATTTTGAGCTTTGTATAAAAGAGAGTGAGCGGTTCCCTTTTATAAGAGAGGAGAGGTGCACTTAAAGAAACTCCAAAACAATTAATTTAATATAAACATATTTTCGATTAAAAATAGCTCCAAAATGATTTATTTCTAATATAATATGGGTGTGGCTATAAAAAATATGGACCAATGAATTTTAAGTATATTTAGGTCACACAATTAACCTTCTCTTTTGGATTTATCCCCTAGTAAACAATTTAACTCTTACCATGACAACTTATTTTTTTACACTATAGAGTTTCTATAGTTTCTATAAAATAAAAAAAGAACCTAAATTGTATAAATTATAAAATTATTTAAATTATACCAATAATTTGGTCAAAATATATAATTTTATTAATTTTTTTTAATTTAATAAAATATTATTTATTTTAAAATCTCATTTATGTCATTTTTTTCTCTATTTATTACATGAATTTTTATAAAATCATAAATACATTATTCCTTAAAAAACACTATTAAATCATCCCTAAGATGTTATTTCATCCATAAATTTTTTGTATGGCATCAAATATTTAATTTTTAATTTTTTTAATATTACTAATTTCATTTATTTGATTCTTCATTTAATAAAACTATTACTACATCACTATTGTGTCGCAATTAAGTTTAATTATTTAATGTCTAAAATTTATAAATAAATTATTATTATGTATATAGAAATTTTATATTTAAAATTTAAATATATAGTCTATTTTTTCTTCTATATACTCTAATATTAAAAATGATTTACAAATTAAAATATGAGTATGACATTTTTAATTTTTCTTTAAAAAATCATAATAAATGTCTTATTCTTACCGAAGTGACATACAAATTTATAAATTCATCCTAATGTTTATTTTGATCTAAAAAACAAATCCAATTAAATTATCAAATGTGATAGGGTAATTTTATAATATTATAATATTATTTTTACCCTTATTTACTTGATTTACCCTTTAACCATGGTAAATAAAATACTAAAGTTACTGTTCACCAAAAAATGGTTGATCCTATTATACAATAATTTTCATACTGATTATAATGATGTATTAACTTTTTAAAAAACTATATTCATTGAAGTGGTAAAATTATGTTTAATGCTAATCCCATAGATGTGGCTATAAGGCGGGTAAAAGGGACGTTCACAAGATTAATAAATTTTTAATATAATTTCAATATAAAAAATATTCCAATGACCTAAATTGGATTAATACATGTATTTTTGATCTATTTTGACTTTAATAATCAGTTTAAATTGTTATAATTATTTAAATAAAAAATATTTTTTTAACTAAAATGTTATATTTTGCACAATTCATCAAAAAATGATAATTTTTATAAAAATACAAAAAATTCACCATAAGTTAATTTTTATAGTTTTCTTTCAAATGAAAAAGTTTATTTTTTCAAATAAAATATTAATATTTTTTATAAACATGATTTAAAATGGTTGTTCCATCAAAATGTGGAAAAACTATATTTTTTTATAAATACGTCTTTTATTTGAAAATTTGACTTTGTTATTGTATATTGTTTAGAAATAATATAAGATGAATTTTAAACATTATAATGAATATATAAAATTCCATCAAGGGTGATTTTATTATTTTATAAACTCTCATACTTAAGTATAAATAGATTTTTAGAAAAATATATCCTTTTATTAAAAAAGTTTTTTAATTTCATTTATAATGAATATATCACCAAAAAATGGATATCATATACAAGTTTGAAAAATATTTTTATAATTTATTTAATATTGTACAAACTATCCATTATAATGGTTAAGTTATAAGTTATTATAATAATATATTTTTTTCTCATAAACTCGGTCTCACGTGAAATGAAATTTATAAAAAGAACATTAAATTATGTATAACAAAAGTCATGCATTGTGTTGTATATACCGCAAGCTAAGAATTTGTTATGTGTAGAACAATATAATAATAGTGTAGATTATAACACAATATATCAAAGAAATAAAGAAATAATATATCACATAAAAATCTCAAGCTATTATATATATGGTTTGGAACACAGATATATTTCCCATTAAATCTTGAGAAAAAGTGGGTCCTTCTGAATGATTCACATAACTCATACATCGATATTCATACTGGAAGAACTAATATATATATGTATATGAAGAATAATAACTAATGGTATAACATAACAGTGTAGATTGTGTAATTTTTATCTTGATGATTTGTATGCCAACACAACAAGACCTAATGATAGAATTATAATAGTACGATGAAACCATTGTCAATACTAGTATGGAAATTTGAAAAAATAACCATCGATTTCATCATTGGACTCCCCATGACACTTAGAGAAATAATTTCATATGGGTGGAAGTCAATTACTTTATAATGGTTTAAAATTAAATTTATATCAATGAATATATATCTCTTGAACAAATAATTTTGATTTAGATAGTAAAAATGGTAAGACTTCCTGGAGTTCCACTCTCTATTCTATCTGATTGAGATCTATGTTTTACCTCATCATTCTGGGGAATCATTCAGAAATGGTTATAAATATAACTCATTTTCAACAATATTTAGAACCATCAGATAGATTATTAGTCCGAGATAATTATCCAAACTAGAGGATATCTTATGTTTATTTACAATGTATTTCCAAGGATGTTGTAATCTTCACCTTACCCTAAGAGAGTTCTCATAATATAATAGTTTCCATTCTAGCATTCTAGTATGACCTTATAATGATATTAATCGGAAGTGGTGTTTGGATTAGAAATTTTTGAAAGAATTTGGAGAGTAGAAATGGATGGGACATGATCTTGACAAATAGATGAAATAGAAGGTTTAAATAATTCAATTTGACAAGAAATCATTACAAATTTGGAAAAATGGCTACGTAGGTAGTCATCGATGAGACCTGGAGTTTGAGATCAATGATAATGTGTTCCTCCGTATTTCATCATCGAATATATTCATGAGGTTGGGGCAGAAGTTAAATCATATTCTGAGTTAAATCATCCCCTTTTAAATCCTTGATCACATTGAAGTGGTGGCCTTCTAGCTAGAACTCCCTCCAAATCTGTCACGTGTACATGATGTGTTCCATGTGTCCCTCTTAAGGATGTACATACCATATCTCACACATTTACTGAATCCAGTGGTGGTACCATTAGAGTAAGGCATTTCATAAGAGTAGTAGCCTGTGGCAATATTGGATCACAGATATAATGTTCTATGAAACAAGAAAACTCACACAGTCAAAGTGTAATGGGGAAACCACAAGTTTGACGAAGAAAAATGGAAACCAAAAGATGTGATGAAACATAAATACCATCACATGTTTTCACCACAATATCCATCATGAAATTTAGTGGGAATTTTTATTTAACTAGTGAAGAATGTAACACCTCGATACATTATTATATATTCCATTGAAAATAACTTCAAAAACATCTGAAGCATGTAACATAAATATTAAAAAATGTGATAATATATTAAAATATTATTATTTAAACATGAAAATTGAAACCTTGATATTAAATTATAGGGTATGAATATGATTAAATAAATTATGAAACATTTTTTTACAAATATATAATACTAATCAAGTGTTTATCTATTAATTAGAAAAAAATAAGAACAATCTGAATGAAAAAAAAATTAATTTTTGAAAAAATGTCTCTTTCCAAAAGGCAGTTCAGTATAGCTATGTGAATATAATTTAATGTTAATTTTTACTACGTTTAGAAAATTTATTTCCAAAAAATAATCTAAAATTTTAAATTTTAATATAAAAATTTTCATTGGGTGATCATTTTTACTTTTCTAAAAAAATCATTTTTTGAGGAATAGATAAAAATTAATAATATTTATTAAAAACTGAATTTTAATATAATGAATTTAAAAATGAGTTTTTAATAAGTGGTTTAAAAAAATTAGTTCAATTTTAAATTAATAATTCAAATTAGTTTACTTGAATCAATTCTATATTAAATTTTTATATACAATCGATTCCAACTTTTTAATGTTTTTCTTTGGGAAAACCATTTTTTGGACATGTCTACGGGTTAATGTTAAATAACAATATTCTTATTATGTGATTCAATTTTTTTAAAATTGATTCCATATTTGGTATCATAATTATATACAAAATATAATATGGTGAATTTATTTTATTACCATAATGAAATGTGAAAATAAGTATTTACCATGATTAAGTTATAAAATTGTTTACTAGGTGTTAAACAAATATGATATTGGTTTAATGTGACCCAAAACAGTCTAATTTCTATTTTATGGTCATTTGAAGAAATTAAATCTTATATTATTTTAAAATGGTTCATTTCATGAGAAAAATGGGTGTATAATTATTTATATAAAAATATTCCAAGTATATAGTCTCCCCCACTTATAAATACACACCACATCTCTTGTTCATACCACACATCCAAAACCTATTGGTTCAAAAATTAACATTCCAAATATTTTCCATACATCCTTCCCCTTATTCAAGAATACTTGGTTTGTTCAAAAATAAAACCTTGCAAAAAATTTCGTTTAGAGTAAAAGAAGTTTTCCAAAGAACAGGTAAAATCCTTAACCGAGTATTTAATTTTATTCATTCTTCTAACTAATACAAATATTATTAAAAATTGATAATAAAATATCCTAAATATATTAAATATAATTATATTCTTTCATGTTAAGTTAATAGTCTAAAACCATCACTTTATCCCTTAAATGGAAAATGAAATTGTTGATCGTGTGTATGGTGGACTACCTCCTCACAAAGAGATGTAATTCATTTTCAATCACCTCTTCTCATAGCCAGATATAATGATATATCTATTTTGTATATATTCTATTGATGATATAATTATACTTATGAAATTATAATTTCATTTATACCTTCATACATTCTATTCTATAGAGAATATGATAATGTCACTCATTTGTATGGTGGACTATCACCTCGCAGAGCGATGGGATTTGTTTTTTACTTAAGAATTATATGGAAGGTGTTAATGAATAATTTAATGTTTTATATGATATTAATAACATATTAAAAATTATTTAAAATTTATATATTAAATAATTTTTCATGAACTGACCATGACACCATGGCATCCCGATAACTAATTTTGTCCAGACGTAGCCTTAAGAGAGTTCTTGATCCCCTTGGGTTGGAGAATAGTACCTAGAGTCAAACAATATGAAAGTGGTAATGAATTTTAAATAAAAAATGGAATAAATAGAATCCATTTGGTATCCATACACGAAAAACCCTACATGGAGAATTTTTTCAGAAGTCAAACAGGTATAAACAACACAAATTACAGCCACATAGTACCATAAAATAGGATAACCACACATGTCTCAGTGGACACCGCTCTCCAATGCCAAGGATCAAAATCCAAAACCATCAACAAGTGCATTTATACCATTCCATAATCCTATAAGAATATAATATGAAAAAAATAAAGGCCCAAGTTGTGTGTGACCTAAAAGTCCATTAGCTTCTCACCAATGATTTCATTATAAGATTAAATAATTAATTAACCAACTAAATATTTAGATTTTTAATAAAAAGGGATTAATTTTGAAAATAAAAGTATAAAATAATGATTTAAATTTCAAATGATGGAAACACTTTGAACAAAATGGTTAAAAAACATTTTATATAAAACCGTTTATATAAATTCATAAGTTATCTGTAAAATAGTTTATAATAATGGAATCTATATCAAAAAAATTACAATGACAAACATGGTCATCAAGAGGTATGATAGTTATATACAACTGGTTCATCACACACTAAAAAGTGAATAAAAAAATATTTTTATACACAAATCCCTCAAAAACTTGCCGAAGTGGACTCATTATCATCCAATGGATGATGTGACCTACTACACTAGGTTTTGTTTCATTTGTAAAGCGTCAAAATTGTGTTATCCCAACAACTAAATAACTACGTAGTCTTGAATGTTCTATAAAAAATTCAATAATGTGATTTTTTTTCAAACTTATTCAAAATAAAATTCCACCCATATCCCATTTCAATATTCCAATTTCCCTTGAAAAACCAACACGCGATCTTTAAAAAAAGTCATGTGATTCCAAAGAAAAAACCACTAGGTTTCTATCAAAATAATTTTATATTTTTTCTAAAATATATATTCGAAGTCATTTTCATGATTCAATTTCACAATTCAATATCACAATTTGAATATCACAATTCTACTTCCACAATTTCCCATCAAATACAAGTCACACCCCAATTCAATGGAATTTGGGTTTTTCCCCAATGTTATGATAAATCTAATTAAAATATCCAATTCAATATAATTGGGTTTCTAATAATAAAATGGACTTTAATTTAATTTAAATAATTAAATATAATTTAAATAATGAAATTTAGGTTTAATCGTACTATCCATCATAAATGGAACCACCTACCTTAGGATGACGGGATCACAAAACCCAAAACCCTAAATAGGAGACTCCAACAAAGAACATCACAAACAATGATCGAAGAATCAAAACCTGTTTCAAGATATAAATATAATGTTATTATATTATATAATCCATATGGAGATTTATTTCACTAGAGAGATGATATAAGAGATAGAGAGGAAGAAAGAGAACACAAAGAGTAAACTTATCGGGAATTGATGAAACATCATTCTCCTATAATTATTTCAATTATAGAGGGTTTTATTGGGGGACCAAATCACATATTGGGAGTATCCAAGAATGAATAAATTCAATTAGGGTTTTTTAGGCCCACCAAGATCTTAAATAGAGGGTAGTAGAGTTTTGAAGTTAATTTTTGGATTAATTAAATCTTGTTCACAGTTTTATCTAGAAGGGGACACACAATTAGATAAAAATGTCCCCTAACTATGCACCCCTATAATTAGGGTCACATGGTATCTCCAAGTTGTGTAAATAGTTTTCAAACTATGCTCCAAATATGGAAACCCTCACTGTGTAGCAGGACATACTGTTTTGGAAAATTGTCCGAGTACCGTAAACTACCTAAGAATCACCGAACATTTTCTAATTTTTCACCCAATAAACCCTAAATAAATCCCAACAAAAGAATGATCATATTATTGGTTTTGGATAACTAGGAAACAGTAATATGATGTTACAATATCCCCATCATAGAAATAGTATGTCCCCAAAAGTCCCATTAACAATAGTCTATGTAAAAAAGATGCAGACACTACTCTTTCAACAGTGCCTCCCTCTCCCATGCCACATGTGAAAAAATACCATGATAACATTTCAATAGAACCAAAGGTATCATCCTCTGATTAAGAACATTGGTTTTATAATGAACTATCTTTAATAGACGTTCAGTCAAAGATAAATCAGATTCAACCTCATGATCATTATAGCTCAAAACATGAGTTGGATCAGATAGATATGTTCATAGGAGTGATATATGAATCACTTTATGTATTGAAATAAATTATTGTGTATGTTCTATATGGTAATCAACTTTCCAAACCTACTCCAAAATCTCAATAGTTCCCACAAAACAACAAGCTAGATTACCTTGCCTCCAAAGTTATTGATGGCCCAAATGAGGTGAAAATTTTCCGAACAGAAGATCAAAAAACAAAAAATCCTAAATTGTTTCAAGGAATAATTTAATAATATTTATAATGGCTCTATGCCATCATCACTATCTGATTAGTCAACTAAAATTCTATCATCATCTTCTAATCAATGCTCAGTCCAATAAAATAAATTTAAAAAATATTCAACTATCACAAAAGAGATTTATAATTCCATCCATACAAGTCCTGAAAAGGATACATTATGATTTTTGACTTGTAAAAGTTTTCATAAAAAATCTCAAAAATCCCTAGATGGTCATCCCAAGAACCACCAAATTCAAAAAGGTAGGATCAAATAATATCCTCATGAATCACAATAGATCTTATTATTTGACCATCCGACTACAAATGATATTTCATGCTCAAAAGGAACTAAGATCACAATACCTCCTAAAGAACTCTAAAAGAGTAATAAGTGAGCCGTTGTTCTCTATTAGAAACTATAACATATGTAAATCCAGGAAAACAAATTTTCATTTTCACATAGATAATTCTCATCTCAACAAATTTTTTTGAATCAAGAATGTGTATAATGTGAGCCAACTTGTAAAACATATTGATCAAAACCCATATTGGATTCTTATTTATCTAGGTTTGTGGAAGCCCAACCAATTAGTACATAGATATATAATCCTACATCCATTTTTTGACTAGAATTGGCTGAAGCAATCCCAAAGGATTCTGGTGCCCAACCTTGTCTTGTTTTCATGTATAACAATGAGTAGTAAAATCAATATTCCATGTCTCAAACATGGACACTAGAATTATTAATGAATTTCATTGAACATATTCATGTTTCTTGGGTGCACTTACCATTGGTACTTATGTAAATCCCCCATCATATCATTCCTTACCACTAATGGCACAAAAAGATATTCTGATAGGATATAATTCCCTCAGTGGAGATTAAAATGTTGGGTATAGTCTCCCCACCACAGAGAGAGTTTCTAATTCTAAAAAACATATCATCATGATATTTTTCCTAAATAATCATCTCCAGATGAGAAGAGGTTAAGTCAAAACTGGCCAAAGTGACATCATCCCCTAATTCACTTACTTTATTAGGGATATTGTCAGAGGGATCCATCAATTTCCACTCTTCCAAAGATTCTTTCTCATCCTAAATCAAAAGCTCCCCGCTCAAATCATTTGTGACATCATTCACTTTCACCAAGTTATACGTGATTTGAACATCAAAATATTGCAGGTATTCCACCCAATACATCTGGTTTGTAGTTAAATATTTTTGAGATATGATATAACTCAATATCATGTGGTCTAAAAATAATGTAACACATTCTTTGAAAAGGTAATTCCACAAAATCTTAAGCATGTGCATTAGAGATTTGAGTTCAATATCATTGGTAGTGTAATTATAATCATGTATCCTATGATTTAGAGAGACATAGGAAATGACATAATCACCCTATATATAGATACAACCTAAACATGAACCAGATGCATCATAGAAGAACACATAGTTAACCTAGACTATAGAAGAGTTAAAACCAATGTAGTAGTAGGAAAATCCACTCAATAAAAGAACACTAAAATTTTTCATCCTTAGAAGACTTTACCCCATTTCGAGTTACACTAGAAATCAATGAAGCCAGTTTTGGAAATTCCTTAATAAACTGGTGATAATATCCATAAAATCCAATGATGATATAAAACTCAAAAAAATCCATGGTTATTCCCATGTCATTATATCTTTTAACTTCTTAGCATAAAATGAAATACCATGTTCTGAAACCACATGTTATGAGAGAATCCTTTCACAAATCCATAAATCACACTTCAATATCATAGCATTGAGTTAGTGACTTCTCAACAATTCCTAAACAACTCTTAGTATATGTATATTATCATCCTAAAACATATAATAAACATAGATTTTATCCACATAAACCACCAAGAATGTGTCAAGATACTTGGGGAATATCTTTTTCATTTATTCCAAGATGGAAGTTGGAGCATTGGTTAAAAAATATTTATGCCATTGTACTCATAATGGGCATACCTACCCTAAATGGTGGTTTTCTAAATGTGATATTTTTAATCATCAACTAATAATAACCAGATAAAAGATCCATTTTTGATAAAAAAAATCCCCTTTAAACTAATACAACAAGTCGTAAATATGTGGAAATGAATACTCATTCTTTATAATAGCACGATTAAGTTTTCGTAAATACGCAAAAAGGAGACGTGAACCATTATCTTTCTTTGCAAAGAGATTCGATGCCATCCAAGGATAAAAAATAGGGAGTATAAATCATTTCTTTAAATGATCATCCAACTACATATATATCTATGTCATCCCACATTGATCCATTTGGTAATGGGGAATAGACACTGGTTTAGTACTACGTACGAGATCAATAGAAAACTCTACCTCCCATACTCGTGGAAAACTAGAGAAGTCAGAAAGAAAAACATTGGAAAACATGATGAATACTATAGGGAGATCACCACTAAATGATTAGCTCTCTAGATTAAATAAAAAGATATATATTTATTTTTTCAACTTTGGATAATATGGTCTATCTCTACTCAACATCGAACCAATTCTCCTTGAATGATATGGAACACCGCATCAGGGGTATTAAAAGAATCTCTTAGACAATAAAAATAAATCTAGGACTCATTGGAAATTATCTAATCCATCATAAATGTAATTAAAAGAGGTTTCATGGCACACTTGTGTTTCTATGTTTTACTTTTTTTCAAGTTCAGGTTGGGGTCTCATCCATTTCAATAAGCAAACAGGTGTGACATGTTTAAATTATTTGTATTCGTTACTTTTATCCTTGGACTAGTTTCCCCCATTTGGGTTTCCTTTATATTTTCGATTAAATGGATATTTCTAGGTGGGTAAGATCGAGCACATGGTTGGTGCATGGATAGTGGTAACCATTCGGTAGGAGATAGAACATACCACTTTGCCTCCGTACTACCTTGTGCCTTAGCCCAGGTATGCATGAGGATGGGTATCCTTAGGTAGAGGTAGTCTCACGGTCTTCGTATGGTTTTCCAAACCATGGGGACTAACCGTGTGGTCATGCCATCCCATTAAAAATGCTTTCCCTCTTTTTATCTATCCATGATTTTAAACCCTTTTCCCCATGCTCTACCCCCAATGGAATCCCCATCCCTAGGCATGCCTCCCTCCATCTCCACATCTCATTGTAATTTGATTCATAGGAATTTTTTGTGTGGATCCTTCACGATCTATCATGTAAGTCCTATACTCTCTTGTTTCCCTCTACTATTAGGGTTTCATAACTTATCTTTTATGGGTTTAGGTTTTCTATAGGTTATAGTGTTTGATTTATGGTTTTAATCTTCGGTTATTGGGTTCGATATTCATGATTAGGGTTTCTTATTTCCACATTGTGGTGCGGTTGAGTTGTAGATGGGATTTTACGCCATTTCCAGAAGGATCCCCATGAGATGTAGGTGGTTCCATTACCTAATATTATTATATGGATTTTATAGGTTTTCTTGAGTACATAAATGTTTTATTTGGTTTTATTAAGTGTTTTGAATGGAGTTTTTTGAATTGATCGATGTGTTAATATGTTGGAAATGAACTCTAACAATGAAAATGGATATGTTTTGGGTGTGTTATATTGCAATGTTTCTAAAAAGGGTTTTAGGTGTTGTTTGGAATGTATGAAATGTATTTTTAAGGGATCCTTGAAGTGTGTGTATGTTTAAATAAGGATATAAATGTAACATGGTTCATTTTGGTCAGTGTCGAATTTTTATGCATTTTGAGTATAAATTGTGAAATGCTTGAATGATGAAAAGATTGTTTTTAAAAAATAGTTTTGGAGTACGGGTGGGGTTTATGAAGGGGCTTGGCCCATTGAATTGGTTGGTTTTAATTGCATGTTTTTTATAGGGTTTGAAGGGTAAATTTGGGTGTAATATATTTAATGGGTATGTTTTTAAAAGTATATTTTTCTTTAGTGTCTGTAAAATAGTAAATGGGTTATTTTATGAAGAAGGGTGATCCCCATGAAATGTTTGGCCTTTTTTCTTAGAGTGGTGGTATGGGTGAGATGAGAACATTAACTTGATCACAAAGGGAGTCCCAAGTATCTTGATGGGTGGAGTATAACTGGTGCACTAGTTATTCAGAAGTGGATTGTCCTAGTTTCACATAGCTGGATTTATGCTTACAACACTAACTAAACTATGATGATGACTGGTCGCCTCTATAATTTTGGATGCTTCTCCAATTTAGGGGCTCCTTCATGAGAATGTTGACACTTGTGGTTACTATACAACATTTCACTAAGGTGTAAGGTTATTGGGTCCCACTCAATATAGATTAACCCTATGGGATTTACCCATGGTTCTCTACTATATATGATGAGGTTCCATGTATCATCACATGGAGAACCATTTGAGTGTGTGTACAATTTATAAATTCACATCTTAATTTAATATAGTGTTTGTGAAATGGTTTTCCATCAATGTGTTGAATTTTAACTGTTTATCTTATAAATGTTTTTCTTAGAAGTATTTTTGAAAGCATAAATTTTGATGATAATGTTAGATTATCATATAATGTTGTATCATGGAAAATATTTGTTGAGTGCTATCCTTGTATGCTTTATCTCACACCCTACATACACCCTTGGGTGTATATAGATATTATTGTTTGTTTATTCTAGGTAAACCCAAGATGTTTTTTGATCATGATGCAGTTTGTTAATGGTCTTCTGTTGAGTGATTTTTGGTGGGGGCTTGAGTATGTGGTTCCTCAAGTAGCATAATGGTTTAGATTGGATTTTTTATTTTTCCTTATAATAGTCCCCTTTTGGGGATTTTTTAAGTGAAAACCTCGATTTGGAAAAATTATTAAGGGCTTTATTGGTGGTGAAAGTTTGGTTTTAGAGTATTCAAAGTTATTGTAGTTTATATTTATAAATTTGAGTAAAAATCAATTCCAATGAATGTTATTGATACCTAGGAACTAGTTTCTAGCCCGTGGGGAAAGGGAACGCCCCTTAGGCCATGACATGGACTAGGTCGGGTACCGGGTCAGATGTAGACCCGATATGGTTGCTGAAAAAATGGTATTAATGGTGTTTCTCTCTTTTGGGTCATGTTCCATGAGGAAGAGTCTAGGTAGAATAGATCTAGGATTCTCAGGACTTAAATCTCTAGTTACGAGTATGGTTACTTGTCAGAAAACCTCATGATAGGACTCAAGTCACTAGGGGAAGTCAGGTTTTAACTGATTCATTTATTTTATGTGGTTTGTTAATGATTGGGGAAATGAAAAATAGTTGGATCAATGGTCTCAGTGATCTCGTAGGGCCTGGTAATCCATGTAGAGATAGTGAATTTCCCGAGAACACTCTCTGTGATAGTGGAGTGATTAGTTTATGGCCTCCAATAATTTTCCCAAGAAGCCTTCCAGAACTAATTTCCTTTTGGATGGTCTTGTGTCTCATTGGGTTTTGGAAAACCATTCTTAAATCCTTCATCTGTAAATTGGGAAAAATAGGATTTTTTTAAAATAAATTCAATTGGTATTTAGTGGATGGGTTTCAGTTTATCAAGATTCTATTTTCAGAATAGAAACATCTGGTTTCTTGAAATAAATTGTCTGGAAATCATAAATTATGTTAAAATGGGTTTGTGAAATCTGTTTTAAATGATATTTATTTAACAATTGGAATGTATTTTTAATGGGATGAACTGTTTTGGGATGTATGTGGGATGTTTTAAAATAGCCTTTTATTTTTTAATTAGTGGGATTTTGGAAATATAGATGAATATTTGGATGCTTTTTTAAATGTGGATAAATGAGTTTTATATGAGTGAGTATTGATGAAATGTAATTTTTTTTTAACTGTGAGTGTGTTAAAGTGAAGTTAAATGTTTTTACGTTTATCTCTAAGGGTTGGAATGAGTTTTTGTTTTCATGGTTTGTGTTTTTTTGTAACTTCTTTGTAAAAATTGAAATGAGTATTTATTTTAGTTCCTAGTAGGTTATTTAAAGAATATTTATCAAATTTTCAAAATGAAAAAGTGTGTTGAAGGTTTTTTTGGAAAGTGGAAGAGTCTTGATTCATCCTTTGGTATCACCATGATTGGTCATTTTCATAGGATATTTGTGGGAAATTAATGGGATCCCAGTTTGGAATAATAAAAATTCATGTGAAATGATCCATGGAATACCATTGCTTAATGTGAAACTCACTATTCCGGTTTTATCATTGAAATTTCTTTTGAATAAAAATGTGTATTGTGTCTTTTCTTATTTTGGGAATGCTATCATTAGGTGTTTTGGGTTTGAAACCCCCTTTTGATTGAATGATGTCCCATGTTTTTCTTTCATTAGTCATTTGTTTTGGAGTGGTTCTTAGTGGTTCTTTATGAGAAGTGTTTTGGGAAGCCATTGTATTGGTTTCCCCCATGAATTCAGTGTCTTCTCATTGTATGTTTGAAAAATATACCCATTTTATTGGGCTTGATGTTTTTCTATTAGCTAGTGTGGGCCTCTATAATGATTTGGAACATGGTTTAAGTGAGACCATGGGTGATTCACCACAGGTAGATCATCTAATTGATCAATGTAAGGAATCTCTCCTAGAAATTAGGAGGATGAGTTTACTTCCCCTCTGTCATGTATATGGATTTACTCTTATAGTGGGATAAAATATATGAGAGAAGTTGAATGAATTTTTGGTTTCTATGAGTCTGTGTGACTGAAGATCATGCCTGGAAATTGTGAGGGGAATTCTAGTGAGGAAAGGTGAGGAGTCTAGATATGGTGGTGTTGGATGATGTCATTAAGGGCATTTGTGTCTTTTATTGGTATTTTCCATGAAGGGATTCATGATGGGTCTCCAGTGTATCAAGCCTCTTCATAAGAAGCTATTATGTCCATTTCCAGAAATTAAGGGCTGTTTGGGACTCATTTTAAGGTCACTATCCTTATAATGTTTTGATCAGTCATAATGTTCATGTTTGGTGATTCCTTTCGGTGTCATGTTCTCACTCACCTGTAAGGGTAGAGGTTGTAAATTTTTTTCCATGAACCTAAATTTTTATAGTAGTGAGTTTCCTTTCAGAAAATCTCAAATTCCTCCATCTTAGATGAAGGTGTCTTCTATGTGTTCTTCATCCTGATGGTTTTTGTTCAATGTAACAAAGGGAGATGTGTATACACCATCTAAGTAATTGTCTCGGTGAATGTGCCATATTGATGTAAGTGGATTTTATGGTGGTTATGTCTAATGGTGTTGTCTCTATGGTGGTATAGTTTCTTATGGCACCAAAAAAAAGTTGTGTTCGAGGGTTTTAATGCATTATTTTGAGGCAAAAGCTGCTTCAATCACCAGAGCTCCTGCCATAGGTCCTAGAGTGAATATGGGATGTTGTTAGGATCCCTGTGAGTGTCGGTAATCCATGTCTAATATCTATCATCAGTGTTGAAAATGGAGTCAGTTCAAATTTCCTTTTGTAGATGTTTCATTTCAAGTGGTCCCATGTGGTGAAATGGAAAGTGGAGAATCTTTTCTAAAATGTTGCGGTCTTTATAGGTGAGAGAGTCACTCTTTGGTTATATAGAGGTATGATGTTTTTATTTATAAACATTAGTTCTCCATACCTTGTGGGTGTGGGCCTCTGTGTGTTTATTCATATAGGACCATCACTAATATTGGATCTTAGTTTTTGTTCGAGTTCATATGATAATGGTAATACAACTCATGGGTAGCTGATTGTGTAAAGTTTCCTGTTGGTTTATAATTTATTTCATCAGACCCCTCATAGTGGGGGTTGGGTTTATGTGGGGTTTCCCATATTAGTGTGTGGTGATCTATTAAGATACATAGATATTATGACGTAGAGGCCATTTGGGGCCTCCCCATGGTGGTGTGCTAGATTCTTCTCATGATTCCTGTTGTTTCCTATGGTGGGGAGTTTGTTCAGGCCTCTTTGTGTTAGTAATTTGTGTTTTTTCATGGTTATGGCTTGGGGGTAGGTAGTATCGTTTAGATCTATCTAACCCCCCCATCTTTTATGGGTAAAAGATGGGATTAGGGTGCACCCAATGGTTTTTTCTAAAGAAAGGGGGTTGTAGCCCCATTCATATTTTTTTGTTTCATGTAAATTGCTTGAGCCTCGTTTGGTAGTATTAAAGGTGTTTTGTTTTGAGATGTGGTTTGATTCTGTTTGAATATTTCAAGAAAGTGGCATAAGTTTTATTTTGTGAGGTCTGGGATATTTTGTCTCAAGAGGTTGGATTGTTTGTAGTGATTTTTTTCCTTGATTGATCAACTAAAGGTGTCCTATCTTTGGGGGTGGGTGCCACTAAGTAGAAATTTTTCTTTGGACTCCTAGTTTCAGAGCATAACCCACTTTTTCTAGATGGTAGTTTTTTTGCATATCATAATATTTAATTTATTAGTAATCTCGTTGGGTTTCAATGGATTATTGGTTATCTATTTAGAATTATCTTTGGGATGGATTTATGGGGGTGGAAGGCAATATAGTGGGTAGAATTTGAAAACCCAGGTTTTTAAGTTTTCCTTCATTCCAATTCGGGTCGGGTTCTCAGCCATTTATCTTGTAAACCATGTGTGAAGGGTTCAAATTTTTGTGTATTGTTTTCTTTTATCTTTGTTCTAGCTTCCCCATATGGGTTTTATTTGAATTTTGGAGTAAAAATTAGGGGTTTCGTTGGGTAAGAATCAGTGTATGGTTAGCACATGGTTAGTGGTAACCATATGCCCAACCTAGAAAACTGTGAAGTATGAGACATAAACTACTGCATGGCCATTTGCCTCAGCCCAAGCAATCATAAAGCAGGGTCTCTTTAGGCATAGGTTGTCTCACAGTCTCTCAACAGTTTGTCCAACCATGAAGACTAACATTGTGGTCATTCCAGCTCATTAAAAATGATTTCCCTCTTTTTCTTTCTACCCAATTATAACACCTATATCCCCTTTCGTGACCCATGTGGACTCCCCATCCCTAAGTGTTACTACCTCAATATCCTCCTCTCCTTGGGATTTAATTCTTAGGTGTTTTTGGTGATGATCCTTTAAGATATCTCATGTAAGTCCTATTCTCTATTGTTTTCCTATTCTTTTACAGTTTCCACTCTTCTCTTTTTGGAGTTTTGGTTTTCCAGAGGGAATGGGGTTCAATTTAGTGTTTTAATCTTGTGTTTTTGGGCTATATTTTCTTGATTAGGGTTTCTTCTTGCCATTTTGTGGTGTGGTTGAGGTGTGGATGGAATCTCATAGAATTTTCAAAAATGTTCTGCATGAGAGGTAGGTGGTTCCAGGCCCTACCATTAATATATGAATTTAATATGTTTGTTTATGTTTATAAATGTGTTCTTTGGTTTTATTATGTGATGATAATGGTTCTTTTGAAGTGATTGGTGGGTTTATAGGTTGTAAATGGACAGTAAAAAAATGAAATTTACACGTTTTGGGTGTAATATAATGATTTGTTTCCAAAAATGGCTTTAGGGGTTGTTTAGAAGGTGAGAAATGTAGTTTTAAGGGAACTTGAGGTGTGTGTATGTTTAAATGGTGATATTCAATGGAAAATGGATCATTTTGGGAATAACTTCATTATTATGTATTTTGAGTATAAAATGTGAAATTTTTTAATGATTAAAAGATTATTTTAGAAAATAATAATTTTAGAGTATGAGTGGGATTAGGAAGGGGATTTTCCTATTGAATCGGTTGGATTTAATTGTGTTTTTTATTATGTTAGGAAAGGTAAATTTGGGAATTATATATGTGATGGTTATGGTTTTAGAAGTTGGTTTTATTTGATTGTTGTAAAATGGTAATTGAGTTGGTTTATGAAGAAGGGTGATCCCCTTGAAATGTTTGGCCTTTTTGTCAGAGTGGTGGTATGTTTGGCATGTGATATTTAACTTGAGAACTAAGGGAATATTGTGTATCTAGGTGGGAAGACTGAAAATAGTGCACTTGTGATTTTGAAGTGGATTGTCCTTGTTTCACATAGCTGGATTGAATATTGCAATACTAAATAAACTATGGCGATGATTGATTACCACAATAATTTTGAATGATTCTACTCTCTAGTGTATAATTCATGAGGGCGCTGATAGTTGTGGTTACTAAACCACCTTTCACTTAGGTACAAGGTTCTTGGTCCCACTCGAGATAGATTATCCTTTAAGGGGATTTACCCATGGTAATCTAGTATATATGATGTGATTCCATCTGTTGGAATATGGAAGAACACTTGAGTGTGTGTGCTATTTATAAAATCCCTTCATCATTTAAGCTGGTGTTTGTGAAATGGTTTTTGTTCAAAGTGTTCCTTTTTAATTGTTGACCAAATAAATTGTTTTCATATAAGGGTTTTTAAAATATTGAATTTAGATGAGTAGTTTTGATTATCTTTTTAAGTTGTATCATGGAACCACTTTAATAGGCAGAATCCTACTAGGATTTGTCTCACACCCTACATAAACCATTCAATGTATGTTGATCATGTTGTATGTTTGTTATAGATAAATACAAATGTTTGGTGATCATGGTGTAAGTTTTTTGTGGTCTTCTATTATGGTATTGGTGTTGGAAGCATGAGTATGCAGTTCTTCATGTGTCATTATGGTTTGGGTTGGAGTTTTTATTTTTCCTTGTTATAATCCCCTTATTGGTTTTTTGTTTAAAGTGTAAATCTCAATTCAAAAAATTTTAAGGACTTGTTTGGTGGTGTAATTTCAGTTTTGGAATATTAAAAGTAGTTGTTGTTTATATGTATGAAGTTGGATAAAAATCAGTCCCAAAGAATTATATTTATACCTATGAACTAGTTTCCAGCCCATGGGGATCAGGAATTCCCCTCAAGCCATGTAATAGACCAACTCAAGCATTGGGTGAGATGGAGAACTAGCATGGTTTATGAAATTTCATGTTGAGAACAAGACAACTCCAATAAACATAGATGCCTAATAAATAGGAAACACAAGAAGGACTATATGGGTCACACACTCTCTTCATTCTGAGGGGGGTATTAATATCCCTAAAATGAGATAAAATATCCATAGAAAGATTAAGTACATTGAAAATAGGGCTTAAAATAAATTAATAAGATGAAGCAATGTCAAATAAAATAGTCACTAATGATGAATCTATAGTGATGGTACCTCTCACGATCATTAGAATTATATCTAGTTTTTCTAGAGACTCTTCCACTATGAAAAGAATCTTCATTGTGGGTTCCAATGACTTGAAACACTTTTTATTTTCTAAATATAATTGAACCATATATTTAATAGGTGCTGATGATGTCATTGCACTACATAGATTAGAGATGATAGGGAAAAACATCGGCACATGACTTGCCCATCCGCGGGAGCCACATATCTTGGGTTCCTCATTGTAAACCCACCTAGAATGATCAGGCATTACACATTGGTATAAAATCAAAGGGCATATTCTAGGAATTATAAGAGTTCTATAAAACCCCTACTATTTAGAACAATAAATAGAATCATCATGCTTCCTCTTTCCATTAGAGTAATTTACACAACAACTTAGAGAAAAAGAAAGTCCCATAAACCCTAACATACCGGCCCATTTCATTTCAACCATCAATGATTTATCTATAAAATTAACATAAGATATAACATTCAACCATAAAACATGAAAATTAATATCATATTAAAGTTCCATCTCATTCCATCAAGTACTCATATTCTCATAAGACGCAATCATGGGGAAAAAATGAATAATCTCAGCAAAACAATTTGCATATTCTTTCATGGTCCTATCAGCCTGCTCAAGATTAAAAAACTTAATTGAATTGGACAAAACCATTAAATCTAAATAGAACTAGTAAGTGAAAAGATTCATTATTTATTTCACCTATAATCCCTCTTAATTTTTTCTTTCACTATCTAGTCCCACCATCTTCGGCTCAGTCCCATCAGCATGAAGGTGGAACAATCCATCTTGATTTCATCAGGTGTCTCTATGAACTCAAACAAACACTCAATACAGCTCAAACATTCTTCATCCACTCAAGGTCCATAAAATTCCTTGAAAACTAGTGGATTTTGGAGAAGTAACGCCTATGGATGATTCTGGAAAACACCTATATGAGGTTTCATAGCTGTAGGAAGAATTGGAGCTGGTGTAGGTGCCTATCCTAGATGGTGGACAGTAAGTACAATTACCTCAACAAGACTCAGGTCCACTAGAGGACTTAATCATGGTGCTCTGTATGTAGCTTTCTCATGGGTCATACCCACACATCATATCTATGCAATGATGATACATAGCATCATAAGACAAAATTGGATACATAAGATTATACCGCAATAAGAGGAAAAGATGAAATTATTACAAAATAGATATACAAACAAGATTTATATTTTAATATATCCAAATCAAAATTGTGGAAAATACTATAAATATTCCTCAATACATCATTCCAAAACAACCCATGGTGACAAATGTTTCATTTTAGCGTGATCAATAAAGGATCTCAATCAAACCAACCTCTAAGTCCCAACAATATCACTCATCTTCATACTAAAATCAAGGAAAGATGAAAACCCTTAACCTTTGATACCACATTGTCATGAACCAACCCACATACCCTGGCAACCTGATAATAGATCTAGTCCTGACATATCCTAAAAGTAATTCCAGATCCCCATGGGTTGGCGACGAGCACCTTGAATTGAACTATATAAAAGTAGGAATGAATTTTCCACAAACATAAGAGAACAAAGACAAAAAAGTGTGTATGAATAAAATAAAAAATCCACAAGATAACTATACCAGAAGTCAATCAGGTATAAATAACCCAATATAAATCCACAAAGTACTATATAATAGAATAACCACCCATTTCCTTGTGGGAAAAATTCCCCAAACCTAACGATCAATAACCATAACCACATCCATGTGGAACATTACCATTAATCAAACCTAGAAGAGGGTAATCTAAAACCCCATGAAAACACTTGTTGGGTGTGAGCTAAACTCAATTCTTTAGAGACTCAAAAGATGAAAAATCTTATTTGGGTCATAAAATCCCATTGTTAACATACGATTATGGTTTCAAGGTTTTGAAATTTATTTTTAGATTAATTAAATCACATATGCATGGTTATCTTGGTAGGGCCACACTGTTAGAAAAAATTTGTGCCCCCACCACGTGTCTCCTACTGTAGGTGTTCACTGTTTCTCTTTTGGGGGTGAATGTTTTCTAAATGTTTTCACCAACCATTAAAACCATCACTATCATGTTTTTCAGGGTTTTCAAAAGCAGGATTCATAGTTTGGGCATCTCGTATGCTAACCATGCACTGCCCAAGAACATCCAATTTTTCCCAGTTTATTTCTCCCAAAAAAACCTAAAAGAAACCCAGATAAATAAGTATTAAAATAGGTGTTTGGGAATAAATTAAAATAATATCATGATGTTATAATTTCTTACCTTATAATCCATTAAATAAATGATAACGTTTTTTGTTTGTATGGTGGACTATCTCCTTAAAAAATATTGCGATTTATTTTTATTACCTCCTAACATAGATTGTAGATTTATTGGTATTTAAATAAATAATATTATATTTATAATATATTAATCAAATTATAATAATAAAATAGAACTTACCTTCCTTTCATCATGATCTGTGAAAAATGGAAAAGTTATTCATGTGTACATACAGCCTACCATCTCCATGATTGTAACGTAGTTCATTTTTCATAAAAATATTTCATCTTTCTTTTAAAAGAATAATTTTTGTTTAAAAAATATTATTATTTCATGGTTACCATTCTTTATATGATTAAATATTAACCTATTTTAATGTATTCAACATAAAAAAGTGATTAATGACATTTGAGATGGTTTTTTTACAACGTCTGATGATGAAGTAACTTGTTAATTAGTTGAATATGAAATAGTAAAAATTAAAATAAAATTAGTAATAAACGTGATATTGTTTCTTAAGAAAGTAAATAATTTTCATAATTTTATTATTACAAAAGATAAATAATCGGCATGTCAAATTGAAGTCGAGGTAAGTTATCTCCCTAAACATACCTTCTCTTTAGGTTATGAACATTCTCTCTCTAACTCACTTTATTTCTCTATTTAATTTCACTAAACACTTATAAATTAATTAAATATGTCTCTCACATATATAAATATCTTATTATCCCTTCATTTGATGGGGTAATACATGTGTAGAATCTTTTTCTTGGTGCCACATACTGGTTCCACAAATATGATCATTACATGACCTCCATAATGCCTAGCCAAGTGCTATAGGCTTCCAACTAGTAACGAGGTTCTAATATGTCATCTATGGAGACTATACCCCCATTATTAGATCAATAAAATAGTGGAAATAAATATAAAAAAATAACCATTTTAATACAATAATTAATAACCAACAAACACCAATCATCACATGAATAATTCCTAAATGATGAAAATGACCATAAACCCAAGTAGCAGATATATCATTTCTTATAAATGATTAGTTTAAAATAAAAAATAATAATAAAGAGAAACTAAATACTCTAAATTAGATTATGAAAACATTAATTGTTCCCTAGTGTATTTTCTATCCCAAATCAATCCTTATCTATCTATCATAGGGCTCTTTCCGTAGTCATTTCCTGTAATCATAAAGTGTGTTTGAGTACCAATTAGTAGCCCGAGTAAGGTGTGATTATATTTCAGTAAGATTCCACAAAAATTTTCAAAATAAGTATCTATTATATAATTGTGTGTGTTTTTATAGATAATAAAATATAAAAATTAAATTTAAGAAAGGTTTCACATTTATTATTCTTCAGTTAACCAAAATAGCCTTGAGTTAGTAATAAAACTAAGCCAATCATACCTTCTTCATCCCATATAGAAGTCTGAACAATACACCATTGGGATATTATAATTAATTATTTCCTTAAATTAATTATTCATATTAATTCAATTTTCATTTCATTTCCCTATAGCATTATTTCGTGTATGATTATAATAGATACATCATGCATTGGTTCATCATCATTATCTCAGGTACCTAGAGTGTCATTGTAACACCAATATCATGGCTACCTAGAGAATCATTCTAGAAACAAAAATAGAGAATCATTCTAGCACCAAATCACATGTATTCATTGGGTACTAGAGTGATGGTTTGGAACCCCATGGTCACTTGGAGCATCAGTACAGGACCCTCTTCACATTGTTAACATTTACCAACACACAAATATATTTATATATCAGGGTTCCATATTAATAGACCATTTATTAACCATTCTCAACATGGTGCACTATTTCATTTATCAATCATAATCATGGTTTATTACATTCAACTTAATTGTAAAAACGAAAAATTACCCATTTAATCACTCATCACATTTCACTTCAATTACACATAACACATTATCCTTTTGATGTTAATCCAATCACTCAGTAAATCATATTATTTAAGCATGAATTAAATATATATCTCAATTACATTAACTTAATATTTCCCCTTTTATGTTTTGCAATTATAATTTCAAGTACAATTGGTACACCACATGGGTTTCCATCAAGGTTGATGTCATAATCTCCAATAAGTTCAGTGGACTCGTAGGATGGTCTGTCAATTTTAAGGGAATTCATATCACATTTTTATTTTAAAATAAAATTTAAAAAATGAGAATTCAATGATTCAATTACATAAATTTGAAAGGTATTATGAAAATTGGAAATAAAATTTAGACCATATACCTTATGATCATTGTAAAACACTCACCCATATATAACCCTTAATTCATGGTAGATCTATTGAGAATGAAGAAAGGAACTATTGTCCTTGATATTTGGGATTGTATATCCTCTCCCTCAATATATACAACCATAAAACATTGAAATTATTATTATTAAACATGTAATTATCCATAGAAAATTAGATTTACTTTACTGGTAATGAGGTGAAGAACAAATTAATGAAGGAGGACTAATAACAAAGAATTACTAGTGAATTTGGATCTCCAACAGGAATTGAATAACCTAAATATCACTCTTGATTGAAGTGAATTTACTCTAAAGAAATAGTAGAAAAAGGAGTTCATAAATATATATATCAGGGGAAATGGGATTTATAATTTAATTCAGATTTGATCCATGAATTTGGAAGCCGAATGTATGTTACACGGTTATGCTACATGTTATAGAAAACATAGTTCCAACTATACTGTGAATACTATCACAATAGAACAATTTTAAAGTTGGATCAAACAGATAGAAAAATTTTTCATCAACTCTGTTGTTACCCTCTATACATCATTTCACATTTTCCACTAATTGCCCACACATTTTTTCCAAATCATGCACCAACTGTGAACATTCCCCATGCTCTTTGTCTTGAATTTATGGTTTAATAGAGGATTCTCCATAGATTAAAAAATCATGTGCTATTTTTTCATTATCCACGCCTACCTAAACCAAAATAAAATACATGAATCATCAGAGGAAAACCTAAACTAAAAATAGAGAAAAATAAGGATAAATAGTTCCTAAAAAAAGTAAAAGAATTCTTACGAATGGTCTGGATCTTAAAATTTTCCCACCTTATCATATATATTCCTAGAAGTTAACTCCTAAAAATAACTAATCTTCCTAGGTGATGAGGTCAGGAAACTAGAAATGTATATCGTCTTCCCTCTATAATAACTCCTCCAAAACAAATCCATGTTACCAAAACACTAAGACTACTGACATGACCATTCCCCACATTAAATTTTCATTGTGATCTACAACACGAACTAGATTCTCATAAACAATCCATGAACATCAAGAATAAAATTATCAACATCAATCACATGAAAAGGTTAAGGGTTTTACACCCAAAGTTTTGATCCATGAAAAAAATCATGAATAACACTATACATATATGAATGTTCATGTCGATACACCACTAGTATAATACTATGCTCAACCTAAAATGGTCTAAAAACCTAGGATGCCAACATTACCTACATCTGACTCCTATAGTGACCCAATCTTGGTGACACTAGAAGGAATATATTTTCACCCACTATAAGCTCATGAGGTCAACAACATTGATCAATATTTGATTTTTTCCTACTTTCAGTTGTATCCATACATTTTGAAATCATTTGAACCTACTCTTATGTAACCAATATGAGACTCATTTCCAAGATCTATAACTCACTCACCTCCATCCAACATAATTTTTATGAGCATTTCCTACCATAGAGTCCATTATATAGTTCCATATTAATAGTCTCTTGATAATAATTGTTGTAGGAAAAATAAACCTAATGTTTAATCTTCTCCCAAGACCCACCAAATTTAGGATCAATTCCCACAACATTTCCCCAAATACATTAATAGTTCACTTTGATTTACCTTCATGATATGGATGAAAAGTTGTATATAGAAACACTTGAGTACCCAGTACATTATGCGAGCCATTCCAAAAGTGCAATGGTAATTGTAGATTATGAATGGAATCAATACTCCATGCAACTTTGAAAAAATAGACTATGCCTCAAAAAAATACATATCTCTCAAATGATAAACATTGAATGTTTCTCAAATTAAAAAGAAAGAGGATCCATTAATCAATATTCCCATAATCACCCATATCATTTCATTCTTTTGAGGGTTCACTAGAGGACCTACTAAAAATTACATGGTCACATCATTCCATTTCTACTGTGGAATGGAAAATGTCTATAGAAAAAACAAATGCCTTTGATGGTCAGCCTCTACCAGTTTATAGGTGTACCATCATGTCACAAAACTTAAAATCTCTTTCATCATTCAGGCCCACCAATATTTTATATGAAGGTCATGGTACATTTTGGTCAATCCTAGATGTATGGATCACTAATACTATTGAAACTCGTGATGTAGACCCTCTCACATACACATATTCACAAGACATAGTTGATATCATCTTCATTTATAATCCAATCATAAGGTGACTCCCCACATTTAAGGCTTTCACTAATGGACAAAGACATTAGATTCTCATACTGACTCTCTTTTATCCAACATATATGTGTGTTCTCCACTCATAATTACATGTGTTTCATTTGATATTAGTCCTCATGTACTACTATATGTATCACAACCAGAAAAAATTTTCCTTTTACATTGATTATAGGCTATCTCAAAATAAAATTACAACATATACCCAACCAATATCTATTTCAATATATTTTAATCTCCTTCTGAAAATATATACATTAATCTTTTCTGGTCGGTATACACAATAAACATTTTTTCTAATAAATAATAATTCCAAAACATAATGTCATAAAACACTATTGCCCACCCGAGATCTTGCATTGGATAATTCCATTCTTATTTCCTCAACTTTCATAACTGATGCGCCATAACCCGATCTCCATACATTAACAATGCACTATGTTTAATCCTAGAAGCATAAAAAAACAAGGTATACTCAACACGATGTTTGGGTAATATCAAAATCAATGCATATTAGCACTACTTCTTTAACCCCTGGGTAAAATTACCACATTCCATATACCATTCAAAAATGATACCCCTCTTGGTCAAGCTAAAAATATGGGCTTTCAAATGAGAGATGTATTATATAAATCCTAGATAATGTCATGAAGAATCCAAAAAGCATCAGATATCAAAAATATTATTTTGTTTTCCCCAAGAAAAACTCCTCAAACATTCTTTGTGTCCACTAACATACTGTCCTCAGATATGTTGTTACCCATGAAATGGTCATCATAAGTCTAGAATATAATATTATATAGCATGAAATATAGCCTATGATCTCTTTGTGTACTTTTGATGATGTCAATATGTTTGAAAATATTTCATCAGTCTGGGAGTAAACCAATATAAAACTGAAGATAAAAACTAAAAACTAATCCATTTATGGTTGGAAGATTCAATTCATGAAGTCTATGAAAATAGTATGATCATTTTTCGAACCAAATGGCACTACAAAGAACTCATACAAGAAGTTCCTTCTCTTAAAATAAGTCCTTGTTATATCAGAAGGTCTCACTCTCAATTGATGATACCATGAACATTTTATAACAGACAAGTAAACCTCATCTAGTCGAAAGGATTTTCAATACATGTAATAATATTTAAGTTAATAAATAATATCATATTTAACTTCTTATAATCAATTCACAAGTGTATTATTTCACAATCCTTCTTTGAAAACAACACTTTTGATCCCAAAATTGATGTATTTTGATTGATACATCTCTTATCCATAAACACATCCGGCTAATACTTAAAATCTTGATGCTCTATTGGTTCCATTATATATGGTGGAATTAAAATGTGTTCACCTTTAAGATTTATCTAGATCATGAAGGTAACATATCTCTCAGGTGGTATCCATGAGAAGTCCCCTAGTAACACATCCTAGAGTCAGTACACTATAAGTGGAAATACAATATTATTGACACCCCTATCATCTTATAAATGACCCAAAACCTAGGCAGTGATCTCTCCTAGTTTCTAATGAATAGGCCCTACATGGCCTACCTAGATATCCCATTCTCCATGATGAACAAAACTATTATATGAAATTTTTTTAATGGATACTATCCTACTGTAACTATATATGTGGGATAGGTATGATAACAACCAATTCATAACAAAAACCATGTTAAAATATGACATCTCAAGTATGTTTAGATTCCAAGGGAGATAAAACTCGTCAACCTTTTTGGAACTACCATTTCATAGACATATTTTCTTCGACTGTATACCAACGATGTGTTGATCATTAAAACCCCATACATAAACTCCATAGTTAGACTAAAAATATTTAAAAGTTGAATATATACATAATAATTTGAATCTAATGTATCAAATAAATATCTATAAATCATATAGGGTACAATAATTATACCTCCCACTATAGATAGAACTTCCTTGTTAACCACAAGTCTAGTATAACTATATACAATCGACATGTCCCTCTACACTATGATCTATTATTATCCCCTTATGCTTCATTGTTCTACTGATAATGGTGCTCTTTCCCAAAAGTCATTTTTTCACCACCCTAATTGGCACAACTCATATAAATTCAACTGGACAACTACTATAGGGTAGAATACCCCTTTCTAGTAATTGAATTTAGCCTATCTCCTCCACCACCACCCATAAGTTAAGGGTTACTAGAGTGCATCTATATGTGTCCAATCCTACTATAAGCTCGACACTCTATTGTAAGTTAGGGAATCTCACTAAAAAATTGACCCAAACTACTGCACTGATAGAAGAAAACGTTATTACCATCATGAGTATCTAGTGTTTTCCCTATGCTACTCTATTTTCCAATTCATTGGTGAACGTTTACATAAATTAACACTCTTATCCTATAAGAAAAGATACATATTCATCTATTAGAAACTCCATGTAATCCACTATAATCCTCCCTTAGGTTCACATTAGAAATTACATCTCGATTCACTATCTCAATAAAAATTTTCAAATAAAATATATTAACATGGGACTTAATCTCACATTTAAGGCCATCCTAAAAATGTATCACCAAACCTACCTCATCACTTACTAGTTCTAGAACAAATAATTGTATGTGAGTGAAGTGAATGACTTATTCCATCAATTACATGCATCTCTGGGTTAATTGTATAAACTCTTCTCCCTTCTACTATCTTAGATTATATAGTTAAATGTTTTCTGAGAACATCTATAAAAATTAACTCCATAAAATATCCTCCAATAGTTCATCTCAATCAAAAATTTCTCAATAGTGGTTTGTTAGTCCTCATAAAATATAAGTATCAGTATTGAATCTCTTTTGTAGAGGATTATTTAAATGGTCAAAAAATATCTAGATATACTCAATCTAGATCTCAGTTTAATCAGGAACACAAAACCCAGTGAAAGGAAGAGGTTGATGCAATTAGATCATCTATGTTAGCTCAAATATACTCCACACACCTTCCCATTGGTCTCATTTCATGAAATACCTAAAAGTAGTGAATTTATCACGAAACAACACATTCATTCCTTCACTTTAAACTATATTGGAAACTTATCCCACTATCAAATGTGAATTTTCAACAATTTCCTCCCATCATACTATAATAATCATTTCTACAGAGATGTAATTAAAATTTCAATCCCAAAAATTTGGATACAAAACAAATCATTAACTGATTGGAAAAATATATTTGCATATGTTCATAACAAGTCATCATGAATTCTATATCCCACGGTAAAAAGCACAATACTATCACTAACCTCAACCATCCCTAACCTAGGAACTTTATAAAATAGGGTAATGAACCTTCAAATTTATATGTTTCCCTTAAGACACGCTTTTTAATCCTTTCATATTACCACATTTATTACCATTTAACCAATATAATTCCATTATTATGAAATATTTTTTATAAATAAAAAAATAAGGAAGTGCATTTTTTATTCCCAACTCACTCATAACAATATTTTTTATTTGTTCATAAAATGATGCACACAACATAAATTCTTGAGTGACTACAATAATGAATACTTACTCAACTATGGTTTCATATTATTCCCTACCTAAAGTCTCAAAAACCAATAACATCTCAAAACAAGTGAATCACTCAATGTGAAATAACATAAAATTATAACAACAAAAATCAAGAATAATGATCCCCACAATAGATACCATAATTGTTTTCCACATGTGGGTTATATTCTCCCATGAGCGAGCACATCTCCAAGTAAATACTTATACACGTAACCTATATACCTTTCAAGAATAATAACACAAATTAAAAGAAACAAATCCAGTAATACCACTTTGTAGTGCCCTGACCTGGGTTCCATATACTTGTTCCCCTATATGGTTAATTACATGACCTAAAGAGAACCTCCCCATAATCTAGAGGCTTTTGACTAGATGTGAGGATCTGATATGTCACATGGTGAGACTATAATCTATTTATATGAGAAATACAATAATGTAAATCAATATAAAAATAACCAATATAATATAATAATCAATAACCAATAATGACAATGCATTACATTATAAATTACAAAATAATGAAAATGACTTCAACACAAAGAAATTGATATTTCATTATATACAAGTGTCTAGTGTCAAATGAAAAACCAAAAATAAAGACACAATGGAAACTCCCAAGGGGGTCCTAACATCTTATATGGTGCCCTCATCAATGTTATATCTCGAACACCAACTCAACCATTTAATATAGGTCTTTTCCCCTTGTCCTTACATGCAATCATAAAGTCTATGAAGGTACGATTTAGTGGAAAAATAGTGTTTGAGTTACACTAAGTAGGCCACCTCTAATGGAATATAAAAAAATATCCAATCTTTAATAGTGTATGAAGTATTATAAATAATTAAAGAGAAAATTCTGAAAGTAAATAGGTATCAGATTTATTATTAGTTAGTTAACCACATTATCCTCAAGTTCATGATGACACCCAAACAAATCAAACCATTTAGAGATGGATTATCCACCATACACCATTGGGGTATTAAAATTTATTATTTCATGGGATTTCATTATTCATATTAATTCCATTTTCATTTCGGTACCCTGGAACGTCAGTCTGGGTACCATTATTAGAGATACATGGATGTATGTCCATCATCATTATCTTAGGTACATGGGGAATTAGTCCTGTAAAAATATCATAGGTACATAGAGCATCATTCTATCCCCAAAATCTCATGTACTTAGAGTATCATTCTATAATTATTTCACATACATGTATCGGGGACTAGAGTATCATTCTGCTAGGCAATGCGCACTTGGATCATTAGTCCATCTCACTTTATAAATTTCTCATATTTAAAAACACACATAAGCATATATATATATATATATTTCATGGTTCTTCATTAATAAAACAGTTATCAAACATTATAAATATTGTATACTATTATATTTATCAATAATTTCCATGATTCATTACATTCTTCATAATTAACAACATGATAAATTCCCCATTTCTTCAGTCATCAAATTACACATAAATTATCTCATAAATAAATAACAATTCGATGTTTATAAAAAACAACAATTTAAGTTCCATTATAAAACATCTAAAAGTGACTTTTTATAGCTCCATTAAATGGATATTTCCACTTTTATATTTTATAATTATCATCTCAAGTAAAATTAGTTTAACCCATAGGTTTCCATCATGCCTGGAAACATAATCCCCAACAGATTAAATTGAATCTGAGGAGCACTCTCAATATAAGGAAACTCATTTTAAATTTTAAATTTTAAATCAATTAAACAACATGGAAACAAAATGATACAATTATATTCACAAGAAAGGAATAAATTCTTTGTGAATTAGCATGTAGACCGCCTACCTTGGGATAGTTGAAAAATACTCCCACAACCTTATCTCTAAATTCATTGTATAATGGCCAAGAATGAATAATTAAACTACTATCCTTAAGATATAGGATTGGGTCTCCTTTCCTCCAATATATACAACCATAAAACATCAAAAATCCCCTCATGGAACATGGATCTATCCACAGATGAGTAGATCTATGATTTTATGAAAGAGAAGAAGAATAAATCTGGGAATAACATTTAAGAACATAGACTTATTAGAGATTATGGATCTCCATGGGGCTCTGAATAACTTGAAATGTCTCTTATATATAAGGGAGTCACCGCTCAATAATTAAAATAATATTTAGGTCATAAATTTTTGAGATTGGGGAAAAATAAGGCCTATAGACTTTAACTCAGATTATGTCATGGAAGATCAAGCTTCAAACTAAATGTTGCATGGTTCGACCAAATGGTTTACCGAACTATGCACCAACCATGTGATTTTTACTATACCAAGACCACCCTCACATTTTTGGATAAAAAATTTAGAAAAAACATGCACCAACTATGATGTTCCACTCTATTCAAAATTGAATGGTTTCCATTAATCACCCACATGGTTTGGATAAACAGTGTGCCAAATGTGCTCCTTCCTAGTGCTCAATTTCTTTCCATTAATGGTTTTCTAGTGTAGGATACTCAGTTTAGTGAAATCATGTGCAACCACGCACTTTCCAAAACCCCAAAAAAACATACGGAACTCACCAGAACAAATCCAAGAAAATCCCAATGAAAAAGGAGATTATAAATGGATAAAAATTACCTAAAATTTATAAGAATTCTCATGAATGTTATAGATATTATAACATACCATATGACATATTCTCAAATTCCTTCATTATGAAATTTTCTTTGAATATGACGCAAACCAATATTATGAAACACACTTTCATTACATCATAAATTCTTATTTTATGACTTATGATTTATGTATTTTATTTTCCACATAGAAATAATAAATAATTTATGATGGGTGCCCCCAGAATGAAATCTGATCGATTAGAAAAATCATCAGTCTTATGAGGAAACATATATGATATCAGAGAGTAAACCTAATCCACTGTGGATATTTTTAAACTTTGTTATGTTGTCTAGTAATTTATCCTTAAATCGTTTTTATTTCATTATATATGTTATTTCCGCATTTCTTTTGGTTCCATGATCATATAGTTCCATTTTATTGAGGTTATTATTCTTCTTTATTAAACATGTACCTACTATTTTCTGATATCATGTAATATCTTTGACTCACATGTTGTTTTTCCTTGTCCTGTTTATTTAATTAGTGGAAATTCTAGATCACCCCACTCCCTAAGTATTATAATTTTTTTCACATGCTATTTTATGAGCACAAATAGATTTAGGGATATCACTATATATAATGAAATAAATCTTCCCTATTTTTGTTTCATTTTGATGTAATATAAAACTAGATGTCAAAATACTGCAGTCCCTTATGATCCATATGTTGTATTAATGGGTAATATTGATTAATAATCAAGTAATAATATGTGTAAATTACTTCCATCCCTATATACATAGCTGAATAAGTGTGAATATATGAGGTGAGGAAATTAGCTATTATAAATGAGGTGGGTGAAAAACTCAAAAATACTTGACACCTTATTATAAAATATAAGTCTGACTCAAGTCAAGTGGATTTATATTATAATAGTTATTAATATAAGAAAGATCAGTTTTAAATAAACCAACAAAATATATTTTAACATTTTACTTATATTTTAAACCTAATATCATTTTTGTACTCATTCATTTACATTTTTATCCCTTAATGTATTGATTTTTTTTGACAAAGGATACAATTCATTATTAATAGAAATGAAATTGAAATGATTAAAAATTAAAATATGATGATCTGAAATATTCAATTGATTTTTTATTATTCAATTTTTAAAAGTGGAAAAAATTACTTTTAATATATGATTGATAATGAATCAAAAACATTTTTAGATAAAAACATCATTTTAAACAAAAAAATATTTTACATTAAAAAAAGTGAATTGTTCCTTATAATGAAATTAATTGAATTATGTTAAGTAAATGTGAAAAAAATGGTTTTAAAAACAAACCAAAAAAAATTATCCTTATGACTATATGATCAAAATAACGGAACAAAAAATACTTTTCTTTTGAATAAAAATAGAAGTTATATTTCAATAATATCATACATAGATTTCTATGTTCATCAATATCTATTGAAAATAATTATATTAAATAATAAATATAAACATTATTATATCAATACGGTTTCATAGAAATTCATTTCATTCTGATATCACTACAATGTAATAAATTTTTCATTATTTTTAAAATCAATATTTTTCAATAATCACCCAAAAATCACATCTTTCTCAAAAACCCATAAACTTTTCCATAATTGAATTTTGGTATGATAAAATAAACATGAAATATTTTTTATTATAAATACATATTAAAATTCAGATATTTTACTTTTCAATTAAAATTAAAAATATATACAACAAAAATGGTATTTATCCAAAAGGACCATTTTAAACATTAATTATTTTTAACATTGTATATTTTCATTATTACCATTCACAATTGAGTACTAATTTTCAGGGTACTAATAAATTAATCATTATATTTTATAACATTGACACTTTTATTCATACCTATCAATCTAATAGCAATTTTATAATTGTTATATAATAATATTTTTATAGTATATCACGGTTCATTTAATCTCTATGACATGTGTATCAAAAGATAATACATATATTATTCCTAAACTAAAATAATAGTGTGTAAAATATTATTTATATCATAATTATTTTAGTTTTTAATACTATATATTAAAGGTTTTGATACATAGAACCTTGAGAATAAATGAACTACGTTACACTATAGAAATGTTATTATTTGTTATGCTCTTTATAACAAAATCGTTTGATTGGTGGGTACGAATAACAAAAATGAAATTATTAATTATATTTATAAAAATATACTGTATAATTCCTATGAAATATTTAATCTATTTTAAATGACCATACATAAATCATATACGTTTAAGAACTCATGATATTTAAATCGGACAATTTTTTATAATAGTTTGTCTTTTTAAAATTGTATATGTTTCATTTAAAAGATAAATTCATATTAATTTATATTAATTTTATTATTAAATTTAATTTTGATTTATATTAAATCTAATGAACAATAATTTATTCATTTATTATCAATATGTTAAAAAATAAGTTAAAATCAGTTTATGGTAAAAATACATATTTTTAGAAATGAATTTTTAAGTGTGTAATATATTCTTTTTATTAATATATTAAGTGAATAAATATTTATTAATTATTTTGATATAATTTATTAACATTTTGATTCAATTAAATTAATAATTATTTTATTTTATTAATAGGAAATCTATGAGAATATTTTTTTATGCTTTAAAAATAAAATTTAAATGATTTTCTGGCATTTGTACAAAAATATTTGAATTCTCTTGTGATCAATTCATAACTTTTATTTGAAAAAATTTTAATAGTATTATTATTTTTAATATCAGCAATTTATTTTGTGGATTTTTTAGTCATTTTCAAAAATTGATTACTTTTTGGTAAATAATGAAAATTCATGTTTTCTGCAAAATATCCATTTATTTTATTTAAATATATTATCTTTTAAGTCCAAATTTTTTTTTATTTTGTTTTAAAGTAAAATAATATCCCCTAAATAATATTAATATAATTAAATATATATGAATCAACATATATTTTATTTTTTCATAAGAGTAATTTTCTCCCTTAATTCATATTTTATTTCTAAAAAACTATTTTTCATTAATTTTTCCAAAATTATATTAAAATTAATTTCTAAAAGTATAAAAATTGAGTCTCTAAAAATGGATAACAAATTTGGAATATTTAAGTTCGTATTTTTAAATTATTTCAATTTCTGGTTTTTTTTCGTTATGAATATTGATAATGTTAAAATTTTATCACGATGGTAAAAGTTAAAATGTGTTAAAGGAGATTAATAAAATATTATAAAATGTTTCCAAATCAATAAAAAACATTCCATTATTTCATTTAATGGGTTTATTTTCACAATCATTATACAATATTCAAATATATGACATTATTTTTCAATTTTCCTTTTATAAGGAAAATTACATTAAATTAACTAATAAATTGATACAAAATTTTATTATCATTATTTTAATATCTTTAATACGTTTTCATATGAAATGTTTTTTATTTTGGGTATTAAATGATTTTTTATAGTAATTGTTTTCATTTTTAATGCTATATTTTCATAAAACACTTACTCATCAATGCTGAAACACTTTTCCAAGTGGGCTAAAAATTAAAGAAAATCATTTTAAAATATTGAAACATATGTCATTTGGATAATTTAAAGTATTTAATAATTCTTATAGATCGACATGAATATTATTAATTTATCTAAATATTTAAATTTAAACATCATGGTAAAATATATTTATTTCTATATTCAAATTTTGTGAATATTACTAAAAATTACATTAAGGATATTGTATATTAAACATTAATTAATTAATTTTTTTAAAATCATAAAAAAAATTATCTTATTATGTGAAAGTTAAAATTTATAAATTATCAACCATAATTCCATTATGATTATCATTCCCTTTTTAATTACATTATGGACCCTTAAATATTAGTATCTTGTCAATATTGTAAGGGTTAAAAGGGGTAATGTGGTGTAAAACTAAAGAGTGATGGGTTCAAATAACCTAAAATTTTTTCTCAATACTATTGGAAAAATTTATTTTCATCCAAATTCTTAAATGGATCCTTGTTGGAGAGAATTTTCCCTTAAAGTTAACATATATTATTTTAATGTTTATAATAAATACATGTTTACCATCTACATCACATCTAAAAAGGGAACCACACATCCTCTATTCCTTATACTACATCATCCACTTAGCTCAAAAAATAACTACCCATATACCCTCTAAAAATTCATCCCATCTATCTAGATGTACTATCCTCTCCAAAATTCTATTTCCATTAGGATTAATGTTTAATCAAAATAAGGATACTGAATGAATATATATACATTCTTAGTGAGCATTTTAAAGTTCCATACTTTGTAAACCTATTAAAAATTATCAAATAAATAAATAAAACTGCAATTACAAAATCTTTTAATATTTAGGATTTTCTTTAGAAATGGTAAAATAATTTCATATGTCCCTCTAATCTGTTGGAAAATTAAATCATTGCACGTGTGTGTACATCCTACCATATCCATGTTGGGGTATAATTATTTTTTCATCATCACATTACAAGGACGATTATAAAGATGTAATTAATTAATTATATTATATTTATGACAAAACTATTATTTTATAAAAATAAGTTGTCTTTTACCTTATTACACTTCCATTCATCGGAGAATGATAATGTTATTAATGCGTATGTGTAGACCATAACCTCCCCAAAGCATAGTGATCTATTTTTCTATTAAGACCATCCATGGTTGACCAGAAAAATAAATATAATGAATGAAAAATTTATTCATCACATTATTAACATTATGACTTTTATTGAACAATTTTATAACACCTTTAACCAAGGACAACATACTGAAGTAATTTTGGAAAAATTGACAGAACAATTTTATGTTGTAAATTTAAGAACAAAAAATTAAATGAATAGATTCAAAATAATAATAGATTTACCATAACTAATGAAATATTGAACAAAATTTTTATAATGAAATTACTTAATATAATTAAATCGATTATATAAGTATATATAACTCATATAACCATGAAATAATCCTACATAAAAGGTATTCATCTCAATTCTACTCCATTAAGGTATATTTTTTTATAATGCACCAAATAAAATTTATATGGTGTTTGTACTATCACTTTGAATTATTATATAATGAATAAATTTTTATCGATTTTATATGAATTTTTAGTTAATTTTTTCTTTTTTTTGTTGTTTTTAGTCAAATCTTATTAATTTCATAATGGTTTATTTTACAATATCACTCTTGTTTTGGGTTTTATATATTTAAATTTATTTCATAAGTATTCTAATCTATTTAATTATTAAACCCATACTATTTAATTATCCTATATATATCTCTATGGTTCTTATATTGATATTTTAAAATATCCTCTTTTTGGTGCACAAAGTCTGAAATAATGTATTTTAATGAAAATTGTTTTATTTATCATTTTCAATCAGAAATATTTCTCTTCCAATTTAATATTTATCATATTTTTCTTGATTTTTTATATATTTTTAATTTTTTTGTAAATTAATTCCCCAATTAAATTTTTATTTACATGTAACTAATTCAAAAATATATTTTTAAAATGTTTTCCTAAAAAAATATTCTTTTATTTTTCAGAAATATGTGGAAGCAATATTCATTTTATCATATGAAATGTTAATGGATTATACTTCATCTCGGATCGTTATTCCCATTTAAAATTCAATAAATTTTTATATCATTATTAAAAATAAATAATTTTTTCCATTTTTATGTGAATTTGTATCCTTTATATTGAAATAAAATTTTAATTTTTTTGAATGGTTGAAAAGAATTTATGAAATGATTTAGGAATTATTTTTTATAAAAAATGTACAAAAAATTATTAAAATGTATTTTTAATGAATCACTCATATTATAGAGACCCTATACTTTTTCACAAATCATTACATTATTTTAAGCAAAATAAAACATCATATTACAAGACAAGGATCGTAAAGTCTAGTGTTTTGGAATACTAGTTATATACAACTGAAAACATGGGACTAAATAAAAAATATCATTATTTAATATTCATAAAGGGATCCCAACATCTGTTGTTCTTATACATAGTCATATGATAAATAGGAGATAACATTAACAAAGGGATGAACTAAAAATACCAGTAAGGGAATAAACATAAGAATGAGGCTTTGGTACATGGGTTAGAAGGCATGACATAATGATATAAAAAGGCATGAAACACATAGAATCATTCCATGTAAACATAGGATCTAATAAAAATGGATACATAATAATTTGGAAGAAACATAATACATGAATATATCATGATTCAATTCTTGTTTCACATAGACTATCATAAGTCAAAATTAACCACCAAGATCGTTGACCATGGTAGCACGAGTCAAGGCTAACCGCCAAGACTGTTGCACATAACATCTCATGAGACTATACATTACCCAATGAATGGAATCACTATCTGGGCTCACCCATCATAAAATGTTCATGAATATGTTGTTCACATAAATAATCATACATATTCAATCATACATAAACATATTAGTACCCATGGAAATAAATGGGTATCATAATCATATCATAAAGCATAATGAACTGGTGTATCATTTGAGTTTCCATGAATAAAAAAAACCATAAATGTAAATTCATTATGGAAAAAATAATATATCATGGTATGTGATGTCAAACAGAAGTGAAAACCTTAAATAAGAGTATTTAATAAATTTTAGCGTTAAAACATTTTTGGGTGGTTTTAAGGAAAATACTAACAAACATTTAAAATAGAAAGGGGAATAATATTTTATATAAAACAAGACGTCAACAAAAAAGTTTATTACAATAAAAATATTGGTTTTATCATATTAATTATGGCTTAAAATAGATTATAATGTTCTCTTGAAATTGAGTAAGAATTCAAGAACTTCCCTTAAACGGGTTTGCTTATCGGGAAGTATTGATGAAGGAACCACTTAAAAACATGTATATCCCAAAAAGAAAATAGTGAATGGAACATCATAAAAGTGTTTGGATAATTTACACAGAATTTAGAAGATGTACCTAAAAATAACGTATTACTTCATTTGGGTAAAAATAAATATAGCGAAACCCAAAGGAATAATATATGTTTGGGTGAATCCCTTACATTGAATTCGATGGTGTCTTTCACTTGATATTAATGTCCTAGATAAAAAAATTAAATTCATTAATTAATATTTTAAGATCCTATTATACATGTAATTAATTTATTATAACTATATTAAGTTCATTCATAACCTTTTTAGTGGGTTAATAGGTTCAATTTCAATGTTTTGGGTGCATTTGTTTCCTTGGTATTCATTATTGGTTTGCTTATATATATGTAAGAATAAACATGTAAGGTGAGAATAGTTGTCCAGAATTGTATTTAATTAATTTTAGTGAACATAAAAAATATTACATTCTTATAAAATTTCTTTTTTTATTTGTAATGAAGATGAGTCGTTAATGATAACTGTTTCGGTTAATGACAGTTTTTTATCACAATAAACACATTTTCTGTATAAAATAATATTAGGTGTACAAAACATTCCATAACCATAAATAATACATATTAAATATATTATCGTCTGATTCAGCCATAAAAATGGTTTCATGACCATAACTGAATATGGTAATAGTAATTGAAAACCTGTTGTCCTTGAATGTGATAAATTAACACATCTCAGATAGTGTTTTAATTTCAAGTATAGATGGAGGGGAAAGGAGAGATGATGATGAATAATTCCATTACCATAAATAAATAAATCACATTTAAGGTACTATAGTTATCATAAAATTATGATTATATGAGGCGAGAAATGACAAATAAAGAAAGAAACTTGAATGAAAATAAAAGAAATGCAAAGAGGAATTTACTTAATGAATATATCATCCTCGAGAGCCTCTATAGGGGAGAGGATTTTATAATTTGAATAGACCAAGGGATACTGGATGTGGGATAATGTATTAGGGATCTATTTGATAATAATTTTTCTATCCATAAGGATTGATAGGAGTGAAGAGAAGAGGCAAAGAGGGGTGGTATTTATAGTTGATGAAAGGAAGGGTTTCCCATTATTTTAAGCATTAGTTTAAAAATTTTTCTAAACACTATGATTTTGTTTTATTATTGTGAAAAAAATAGTAAGGAGTGAATTTGAGTTCAAAGTAATGTCCATTTACATCATCCATGACTCAACCATGATGCATAAATTCATTTATTTAGCATTTGTCATAAATTTTCATATTTTACTATTCACAAAAAATACAAGTATTATAGAAAAATTCCAAAAATTCAACCCAAAATATTTTTGAACTCTAGATTTAAAAAATAAATTCAATTTTATTAAAATAATTTTTTAAATATGAGAAAATTTATTTTTTATTAAAATTATAATTTAAGTGAAAATAGAAATTTTAAATTTAAAACTTTTGTTCTAACACATTAAATTTTTAATTAAGGTCTCATTAAATTATCTTCCGATCATAAGATATCAAAATAATAAATTATAAAAAAATTTATAAAAATGAATTTTCTTTTAATTTATTAATCATTTCATAAAATTTTAATTAAATCTACAAGACTTATGAAAACAACAACTATTTATTAATAATTTTTAACAAAAATTATTTACATATACTTTGATATAATTATATCATAGTGTCACATATAAGATGGATATATTTTATATATACTATCATTGGTGGGGTTACTATTAAATTGGATGGTCTACTATTCAAAATGGTCGCATTCCTATTCCAAATATCAAGTTACTATTTCATTGTTATGTGTTCTGTAACTTCTAGAGATACATTTTGTTTCACTCATTCTTTATTTATATGTTTTGTATTGTATTATATATGTAATATTATATTATTATATATAATACATAATTATAAGAAGGTAATTTTGTTGATAAAACACTAGGTCAATACATTCTTCTCCCTTTATAAAATTTCATATTACATTCTAAGTAATAAATAGGTGTGGGAAATTTTCCTTCATTTTCTCCTCCAGTTTCAATGTCGCCTCTTCATAATTATGGCTCCTCCATAGTACTTTGACCAAGTGAGTAATATTTTTTTATAGCATTATCTCTAGGATCCATGATCTTCATTGGATTCTCCTTGTAAGAAAGATCATTCACCAATTGTACCACCACTAAAAAGAGTACATATAAAGGGTTTGTTATGTACTTCATGAATAGGGATATGTGGAGTACATCATGTACTTTAGTCATGGTAGGTGGATGTGCTAGTTAATAGGCCACAACTCCAAAATGATTAGGAATATCTAAGGTGTTGATGTACCTAAGACTTAGCATTCCTTTCTTCAAAAACCTAATAACCTTCTTCGAATGAAATATGTGGAGGAATACCATGTCTCTATCTTAGAAATCAAGGTCTTGATGATGAATATCTTCATAACTCTTCTATCAACTATGGTATTCCTCGATGTGCGGATGAATTCTTTTCACCTTCTCTACTATTTCTTCAACCATTTCAGGTTCTAACAGCTTATACTCACCAACTTCATCCAAACATTTCGATATTCGACACCTTTTCCGATAAAGGTATCCATATGGTGCCATTAGAATGATGGAGTGGAATTTATTATTGTAAAACAATTTGACCAGTGGAAGATGTTGGTATCACCCTCCATTTAAGTTCATTTAACATGCACTCAACATGTATTCCAGTGTATAAATAGTTTACTCATATTGTCCATTAGTTTGAGCATGATAGGTCGTACTGAGGTTCAGTTCAGTGGTTATAGCATGTTGGTGACTTTTCTAGAACTACAAGGTGAATCAAAGATATCAACCGGATATAATAGATAGTGGTACTCCATGCATCATTTCCTTCTCTTTGATATATATTCATGCAAGTTGATATAATGAGAAGTCCACTTGAATTTTGATAAAGTGATATGTCTTTGTAAGATGATCCACAATGACTCATTTAACATTTTTTCCCTCTAGATGTCCTTAGAAGTCTAGTGACAATGTCCATGGTGATGTTCTGCTTCTTCCTTGTTGGTATGGAAATTTGGTGTATCATCCCCTTTTACTTTTTTCTATAATATTTCACTTACTAAAATACGAGGCACTTTGATGTATATTCAGCAATATCCTTATTCAAAATTTCCCACCAATGTTATCTTGGAGATCTCGATACATCTTTGTCCTCCTTGGGTGAATAGAGAAGTTTGATCTATGTGCATATTTCAAAATATCCTTCTTTATCACAATATTTTATGGTACACATAATCGTTACCCAAATCATAAAACTCCCTCCTTTTCAATCTTATACTTAGAGGGTTTTTTCATTTCTCAAAGCTTTCCACCTCTTCAAAATATCCAAATCATTTCATTGAGCATCCTTAATTTTCTCTATGAGGGATGGTTGAGAAATAACATGAGAAAGGATATATGATGTTCCACCCATAATGATTCCCAATTCCATGATCTTAAAATCTAATAATATAGGATCCTTTTCAATTATCATCATTGATAACGATGCATGATCTTTTCTACTTAGAGCATATACCAACTTATTTTCCTTAGAGGGATGGTGGTGGATTGAGAAGTTATAACCCTTGATGAACTCTAATCATCATTTGTGGCACATATTAATATTTTTCATTGTGAATATATATATTCGAGACTCTTGTGATCAGTATATATCTCACACTTCTCCCTATAGAGATAATGCCACCTGATTTTCAACACAAAGATCTCAGCCTCCAACACTAGATCATTGTGGGATAGTTTTTCTCATGGATATTCAGCTGTGTTGAGGAATAGGCTATCAATTTATCATTTTTCATCAGCACATATACTAATCCCTTCTTTGAAGAATCACAGTAAACCAAAATGATTTCTACACTTCTCGGGAGTGTGAATACTAGTGTAGTGATAACCCTTTTTGTGACCTTTAATGTTTTCCTCGCATTCTTAAGTCTAGAAAAACTTCACCCCTTCCATTTCATGGCGTTCATTAGGTTTGAAAATAATTATATGTTCTTCACAAGTCGGCAATAATACCTAGATAGACCCAGAATGTTGTGGATCTCTGATACAGATGTTGGCCTGGGCTATTCTTTCATTGCATTTTTCTTGGAAGGGTCTAAAGATATCCCACTGTTAGTGATAATAGGCCCCAATAATGATACGTAGTCCATACATAACTCACATTTTATGTACTTTTAATATATTTTTTCCTTTCTAGATGTCTTAAGAATAATATTTAAATGCTCCTCGTGTTCCTCCTTCCTCTTGGGGTATATCATAATATCATCGATAAAGACTACCATAAATTTTTTAAGGTAATCAATAAATACTCTATTCATTAAATCCATTAATATTTCTAGAAAATTAGTGAGTCCAATGGGAATAACGAGAAATTCATAGTGTCCATACCTCATTGAAAAGGTAGTTTTTGGAATATCTTCCTTCTTCACCTTTAATTGGTTATATTCTGACTAGAGGTCCACCATAGAGAAATAACTAGTCGTACATAGCTAATAGAACAAGACTTTTATCCTTGGAATTTGATACTTGTTCTTTATCATTATTTTATTGAAATCACAACAATCAATGTAGAGGTGAATTGATCCATCCATGTTTTTAACAAAGAGGATTGGTGCACCCCATGGTGAATCACTCAAGCGTATAAAACCCTTATCAAGATTTTCATGTAACTACTTCTTTAGCTCTTCCAGCTTAATGGTGTCCATTTTTTAAGGTGGCATTGATGTAGGGAGGGATACGAGAATATGTTAAATTTAGAATAAAACCTCTCAATCAAGAGGAAGACCAGGAAATTCTTCAGGGAATACATTATTGTAATCTCTCATGATAGGAATATCATTGAGAAGTATCATCTATTTATCTCAATCATTTGAGAAATATATTCTTGCTCAAAAGGAAATATTATCCACACATGAGATGATGATTCTTAAATATATTCATATTCCTCCTTACACTTATAATGGATTTGAGGATACAAATGGATTTGAAGAGTGATCTCCCTTTCCTGAAAGTTAATTTTGAATTTGTAAAAATATAGCCATTCCATGCCCAAAATAGAATCAAAATCTACCATAGAAAGTATGGTGTGATTTTCAAGGAGTTTGAGTCAAAAAATGTTAATCGGGAAGGATTTATATAATTTGGATGTAATAATTTCCCCATTTTCTATTCTCATAGATAACTCAATCTACAACTTTTTAGGTGGTGGTTTAATAGTTATACTAAACATTCAAGATGTGAAATAATTCATAAAACCAGAATCAAATAATATATTCATTATTCTTGAATAAATAACTATTGTATATTTCATCAAATCATTGTTTGGATCCACCTTAGCAATAGTTATATCATAAGCCCTTCCGTGTTTCTTGCGAGGTTTTGGTTGATTTCCTTTGAAAACCCATGGCTTATGGAAATTATTCACCCAATGGCAATGTTCCATGAAGTTTTAAATCTTCAACATTGGCTGAGTGTTGATATGAACATTCTTTCTTATTCTATGTTAGTCGGATTCTTCATATCCCATTTCATTTTTATAGCTATATGTCACATTCTTCCACATTTTAATAAATTATTGGTTCCCTTTAGAAAGTTCCCAGGATGCTTCTTCCCACAATTTTTACACATTGGATGTTTGATACTCTTTCTATCATGGGATTTATTTTCCGAACCACCCATATTTGACTCCATTTTCCTCTTTCTGTCATTGGGATTAGGATACCAATAAGAGCCTCTAATATATATTTCAACATTGAGGGCACAAAATACAATCTATATATAACTTTTAATGTCACTAATCGACACAACATTTCGTATAATTAGCTTTAGTCTGCTGAATAAGTGATCCAACTTGCTTTCGGTGTTCATGACAAATCTAGAGGTGAATCTTGAATGCCTTGTGAAGTTTTCTTCATACACTTAGATAGACTCATATTAATTCTTCTTAAGATTGAGGAACTCTCATTCCATCTTATGATGGAGGGTTAGTGGAAAATATTTATTCAAAAATATTTTCTTGATTACCTCCCAATCCAAAGAATCAATTTCCTCATGGGACATCGTATTCATCATATGTGTCCACCATTGATTATCTTCCCTATCAAAATTATAGACCACTAGTACGACTTTATCTTCTTATGAGCACTAGATGATAGAGAATATCTTTTCAAATGAGTTAATCTGTTATTCCACTAGGAGGGGATCAAAATATCCCCGAAATATGGAACACCTTTTTGCATGGTGTATTTAATGGAATCTTTCTCTTTCCATGTATGATGAGGGTGTTCCATATGATTCATGTTATTATTCATAACTTGATCTAGGTGAGATAATATTGAAATATTGTTTTTATCACCCATTCCCATCATATTCGGCATATCATTAGGTAAATTGCTACATTTTTTATCACATTGAATATTGTAACATGTTCTTATATTTCCATCCATTAACTAAGAAAATTAATATCCAATTAGGGGTCTTAAATACTTAGATAATAAGTATAAAAGAGGAAACTTTAAACCTAAAAGGATAAAATCTTAATGGAAAAGTATATCCTAATTTGTGATTCACTAGGTTTCAATCAAGGTTATCTATGATTTGTTTCCCAACATATATTATTATGGGATTCATTTTTCCCCTTAATAATGGTTCATACTACGATTATTAATTTACCAAATCATATCCCCCAAGATTTTCAAACTAGGAGTGGAGAAAGTCCCGTTTTCATACACAAGTTCACATTAGAGTCTAGCTCAAAGAAATGTTTTCGATTTTTACCCCTACATATATCTTGTTCCAAATCCATATCCACTAGTTCGTGGATGTATGTTTTTAATAAATCACATACTCTTTACTTACTAAAATTTAGTGACGTTATAGTGTACTTAGTTTCATTCCTATGTTTATTAATAAATTAATCTATTAATAATCTTAAAAAAATAACTAGCCCATCTTTTGATACCAACTATAAATACCCTATCCTTTTACACAAATCATTACATGATTTTAAACATAATAAAACATCATATTAATATCCAAGGATCGTAAAGTATAGTCTCTTGGGATACTAGGTACATAAAACCAAATACATGGGACTAAATAAAACATTTCCTTATTAAAGATTCATAAATATATCCTAAATTATATTTTTCTCAAACATATTCATATTATAACCTATGTATAACATGAACAAAGATGTGATCTAAAAAACTAGTATGGGAATAAACATAAGAATGAACCTTTAGCACAAGGGTTATAAGGAATGACATAGTGATATAAAAAGGCAGGGAACATATGGAATAATTTCATATAAACATGGGATCATATAAAAATAGATTCATAGTAATGTGGAATCAACACAAAAAATTACTTTATCATGATTTAAGGCTCATTGAACATAGTGAAGCACAATTCGAGATTAACCACCATGATCGTTGCACATGGTAGCATGAGTCAAGGCTAACCACCATGACCATTGCACATAACATCTCATGAGCTATACATTACCCAATGAATTGGATAGATCTATGGTTTCTCCCATATTAACATTTTAATTATTATTCTTTCCACATAAATAATCATACATAATCAATCATACATAATCAATCATACATAAACATAAGGGTACTCATGGAATGAAATGGGTATCATAATCGTGTGATAAAGAATAATGAATGGGAAAAGCATACGAGTGTCCGTGAAAGAAAAAAACATGCAAGGAAATTCATGAGGGAAAATAATCATAATTCATGGAAACGTATTTCAAATTGAACTAACAACTTGAAAGAAGAGTAGTTAAGACATTTTTGCATTAACACATTTTAGCACGGTTTTAAGGAAAATACTAAAGATAATTTAAAATAGAAAAATGAATAAAATTTTATATAAAACAAGAAGTTAACTATGAATGTTTTTATAATAAAATGGGTGGTTTTATGAAAATAATTTTTTCTTAAAACAGATTATAATTTTCTCTTGAAATTGAGTAAGAATTCGGGAAGTTCCCTTAAATGGTTTTGCTTATCATTATGTATTGAGTAGGGAACCACTTAAAAACATGTATATCACTAAAAAAGAATAATGAATGTAACTTCATAAAATATATTTAAGAATTTAAAAATAATTTATAATATGTACATAAAATTAATTGATTGATTTTTTTGGGTAAAAAGAAACATAGATCAACCTGAAGGAATAATGGAGGTTCTGGTAGCATCCCATACCTTAAGTACAATAGTGTTTTTAACTTTATGTTAATGTCATTAATAACCAAATAACATTAATTAATTAATATTTAGATAAACTATTATACATTTAATAGATTTATTTTAACCTTATTAATTTCATTCATGACCTATTTGACGGGTTAAGAGGTTCAATTTCTTTATTTTAGGAGTGTTTGTTTACTTGGTTTTAATGATTTGTTTTCTTATATACATGTAAGGATAAATATTTAATTTTGTAATGGTATTACAAAATTTTTATTTATAATTAATTGCTAATAATACATAATATTACATAGTTCTAAAATTCATTTGGTTATTTGGAGTGAAGATGAATCATTAATGATTACTATTTTGGTTAATTGGTGATTTTTTATCACAACAAACATATTTTTCTGTATATATTAATATCATGTGTAAAAAATAATATAGATCCTTAAATAAGACATAATAAAAATATTATATTCATGTTCAAAAATAAAAATGTCCTCATGACTATAATTGAAGATGGTAATAGACATTTAAAACTCTCCGTCCTTGAATGTAATAAATTAACAAGTCACGGATGGTGTTTTCATTTCTAGTATAAAAGGAGGATAAATGAGACATGATTATGAATTTTTCCATTATCTTAAAAACAATTACATTACATGTAAGGTACTATAGTTATTATAAAATTTATATGAAAGGAGGTGAGGAAAGAAAAATAAAGAAAGGAACATGAAAGAAAATAAAAGAAATGAAAAGTGGAATTTACCTCTTGAATATATCTTCCCTGAGAGCCTCTTTAAGGGAGAGTATTTGGTCTTTAAAAGATACCACAAGATTATGGACGTGTGATAGGGTATTGTGGAGATATTTGATCATATTTTGTACTAGGAACAAGGTTCGATATGGGTGAAGAGAAGAGGTAAAGAGGGGTGGTATTTATAGTGGAGAAGAGGATGGCATTCCCATTATTTTAATCATTAGATTTTTTTTTAAAAAAATCAAGACTATGTATAGTATTGATTCTTCTGACCAAGAATATTAAATAGTTTGTGTGAGTTTGAACCAATGGAAATTTACATCATCCATGACTCAAGAAAGATGCATAAATTCATTTATTTAGCATTTATCATAAATTATCATATATTACTATTCACCAAAGGGAAATGGTTTTTTAGAAAAATACCAAATATTCACCCCAAATATGTTTTTCATGTATAATTTAAAAATGAACTCAATTTTGTGAAAATAATTTTCTAAATATGAGGAATTTAATTTGTAATTCAAACCATAATTTACTTGAAAAATACAAAAAAAAAATTACTTTTCTATCACTTAGAAAAATTATTTAAGGTCTCATAAAATTATATTATGATCATAATACATCATCATAATAATTTATGAATTCATTTAATGAAAATAACTTTTCTTTTAATTTATTAAATTAATAATAAAATTTTAATTAAATATACAAGACTTGTAAAAATACCCACACTTTATTAATAATTTTTTAAAAAATTATTTACTTATACCATGATATAATTATATCATTGTGTCACATATATGATGGATAAATTTTAATTATACATTCATTAGTGGGTTACTATTACATTTGATGGTCTATTATTCATAAGGGACACATTCCTATCCCAAAGGTCACGTTACTATTTCATCTGTATGTGTTCCTTAACTTCTAGAGATACCTTTTGTTTCACTCGTTCATTATTTATAGGGTTTGTATTGTTTTATATATGTATTAATATACGATTATACTATAATACATAATTATTATAAGTTAATTTAATTTATAAAACATTGGGTTGTTATATTCTTCTCCCCTTATTAAATTTTTCCCTCGATATTTCGTTTTACTTTCTATGACGTAAACATGTCTGGGTACTTTTCCTGCATTTCCTCCTCCAGTTACTATGTCTCATATTCATAGTAATGTTTCCTCCATAGTACATTGGCCATATTTGTAGTCATTTTGCGTAGAACATTATCTCTATCATACAATATATTCAATGGATACTCCTACTAAGAAATATCATTATCCAACTATACCACCTCTAAAGAGAGTACATGTGAAGGGTCTAGTATGTACATCCTTAAGAGGGATACATGGAATACATCGTGTACTTTAGACATGGTAGTTTGAAATGCTATTCTATAGGCTACAACTCCAAAATGATCAATAATCTTGAAGGGTCCAATGTTCCTAGGACTTATCTTTACTTTCTTCCCAAACCTCAGGACCTTCTTCCATAGAGATATGTGGAGGAATACCATGTCTCTAAATTTGAACTCAAGGTCCAATCAATGATTGTCTACATAAAAATTCAATTAACATTGGGATTAATTGATGTTTTGTAAAATTGATTTCACATTCTCCACCATTTGTTCAACTATTTTAGGTACTATCAACTTACGCTCACTGAATTCATCCCAACATGTCATTGTTTTGGACCTTTTCTAACAAAGGGATTCATATGGTGCCATTCAGTTGATGGAGTGGAGACTATTATTGTAATAGAATTCAACCAGTGGAATATTTTTTTCCCACCCTACATTGAAGTCCATAGATAATTATCTCAACATGTCTTCTAGTGACAAAATAGTTCACTATGATTGTCCATTAGTTTCATGGTGATAGGTCAAACTAAAGTTCCATTCAGTTCTTGGAGAATGTTGGAGACTTTTCCAGAACATCGAGGTGGATAAATGATCTAGATCAGATAAAATAGATAGTGGTAATCTATTCATCCTTACCACATCTTATATATATATCCATGCAACATTATTTAATGATAAGTCCACTCTAATTGTTATAAAGTGATTTGTCTTTGTAAGACGATCCACAATTACCCATATAGCATTGTTTCTTCTAGATTTCCTTGGAAGTCCAGTGATATTGTCCATGGTGATGTTCTCCCACTTCCATGCTGGTATGGATAGTGGTTTCATCATACCCTTTTACTTTTTTCTTTTAGCCTTCACATTTTGACATACCAAGCACATTGACGTATATTCAACAATCTCCTTCTTCATATTTTCCCACAAAAAAGGTCTCTCAGAGATCTTGATACATATTTGTGATCCCTGGGTGAACAGAGAAGGTTGAACTATGCGAATCATTCAAAAAATACTTATTTGTCACTAGATCGGATGGTACACGTAATCAGGACCCAAATATTAAATCTCCTTCCTCGTCAATCTTGAACTCAGTGGATTTTTTCAATTATCATGGCTTCCACCCTTTTCTGAATTTCCAAATCTTTTCTTTGAGAATCCTTTATTTTCCCTATGAAGGACGCTTGAACATTCATTTTAGAAAGGATTGATGATGTTCCTCCCTTAATAATTCCCATGTTCATCCTCTAAAAATCTATGAATATAGTATCCTTCTCAACTCTCATCATTGATAATGATGCAGGATCCTTTCTTATTAGAGAAGCCGCCAACTTATTTTCCTTACCGGGATGGTAGTGGATTGATCATTCATAATCCTTGATTATCTATAACCATATTTGATGGTGCGTAATAAGATCTTATTTGTGAATATATATTTGAGACTCTTGTGATTAGTATATCTCTCACGCTTCTCCCCCATAGAGATAATGCCACCTGATTTTCAATGCAAAGATCGCAGACGCCAACTCCAGATCATGGGAGGTAGTTTTTCTCGTATATTTTCAATTGATTTAAGGTATAGGCCATCACATTATCTTTTTTTATCAGCACACATCCTAAGACCTTATTTAAAGCATCACAGTATGCCACAATATGTTCTCTAGTTATCGATAGTGTGAGTATTGATGCGGTGATATGCCTCTTTTTGAGATATTTAAATCTTTCCTCGCATTCTTGAGTCCATACATACTTCACCCACTTCCGTGTCATCTTAGTCATTGAGTTTGACTATCATGATATGTTATTCACAAGTCGGCGATAATACCCAGCTAGACCCAGAATTCTTCGGATCTCTATTAAAGATGTTGGCCTGGGGAATTCTTTGATTTCCTTTGTCTTGGAAGGATATACAGATATCCCTCTTCTAGTGATAACATTCCCTAGTAATGAAACTTACTCCATCCAGAACTCACATTTACAAAAAAATTCATATATTTTCTCCTTTTTCAAAGTCTTAATCACAGTATTCAAATGATACTTTTGTTCCTCTTTGATCTTGGAGTATATCATAATATCATCAATAAGGACTACCAAAAATTTGTTGAGTTCATTAAATTCAGGAATATTTTTGGGGAATTAGTGAGTATTAAGGGAACCACTATGAACTCATAATGTTGATACCTCATTCTAAAGGCTGTGTTTTAAATATCTTCCTTCCTCACCTTTAATTAGTGATATCATGAGCAGAGGTCCACCTTTGAGAAATAACCGGCCTCACATAGCTGGTCGAACAAGTCATCTATCTATGGTATTGGATACTTTTTATTTATCATGCTTTTATTGAGATCATCAAAATAAATGCAGAGGCGCATTTATACATCATTATTTTAAAAAATAGGATCGATGCACCCCATGGTGAAGCACTCAAGTGTATATAAACCTTCTCCAAGTTTTCTTGTAACATCATCATTAGCTCTTGTAGCTCCATGGTGGCTATTTTATAAGGTGTCTTTGATATACGTAGGGATCAATAAATAAGTTCAATTGATAACTAAACCTTTCAATCTGGAGGAATACGAAGAAATAATATAGGGAAGACATCATTGTAATCTTTCACGAGGGAATTCTGCAAGAAGTATCATCACCTTTATCTCAATCATTTGAGCATTAAATGCTTTCTCAAAAATAAAAATTATCCACTCTTGAGATCATGATTCTAAATAAGATTCATCTTCCTCCTTACACTAATACAATATTTGAGGACACTTTTGAATTTGAATATTGTTCTCTTTTCCCTGGTAGAAAATGTTTTATTTGTAAAAATATAGCCAGTCCATGCCCAAAATAGCATCGAAATCCACCAGAGAATGTATGGAGAAGTATGTTGGGAGTTTAATTCCACAAATGTTAACTGTGTAGGATTTATATACTTTGGATTTAATGATTCCCCTGTTTTTTATTCTCATAGATAACCTAATATCCAAATTTTGTGGTGGTGTTTGCGTAGTTATGCTAAACATTCAAGATATTAAAGAATGCATAAAACCAGAATCAAATAGTGCATTCACTTTTATTGAATGAATAACTAGGATAAATGTCACAACATCATTTTATGGAAACACCTCAGTAGTATTGGTAGCATAATCCCATCCCTATTTCCTTGGAGGTTTTGTTGATTTCCTCTGAAAACCCTTGGATTAGGGAAATTATTCGCATAATTTCCATGTTCCTTGCAGTTTTGACACTAAATAATAGGTTGAGAGTTGATATAAACCTTTTTTCCCTCTTTTATGTTTGAGGGATTCATCATATCCCTTTGGTATTTTTATCTAGATGTCACATTCTTCAACTTTTACATCAATTTATGGTTCCCTTTAGATAGTTCCTAGGTTGATTCTTCAACCAATTTTTACACGTGTGATGTTTGATCTTCTTTCTATCAAGGGAATTATTTTCTAAACCACCCAAATTAGACTCCATTTTGTAGTTTTTTTACTGGGCCAAGTAGAATAATGAGAGTATCTAATCTCCATTTCAACCTTGAGGTGAAAATTTATAATCTATTCATAACATTTGATGTCACGAATCCCCAAAACATTTCATAGAGTCATCTTTAGTCCTCTAACGAAGTGATCCACCTTTCATTCAGTGTTCATAAAAAATATAGAGGTGAATCTTGAAAGCCTTGTGATGTTTACTTCATACACCCTGGTGGACTCATATTAATCCTGTTTAAGTATAAGGAACTCTATTTTCATCTTTAGATGGAGGGTTGGTGGAAAATATTTGTTGCAAAACATTTTATTTAATTCCTCCCAATACATGGAATCAATATTCTCATGGGACTTCATATTCATGATCTGTTTCCACCACTAATCATTTTCCATATCAAAATGATATATTTATATTATGACTTTATCTTTTTTGAGCACTGGAGGATAGATATTATCTTTTCAATTGAGTTAATCAACTTTCCCATCAAGAGGGGATTGAAATATCCACTAAGCATGGGAGGCCTTTTCTGCATGAAGGATTTAATAGGAAATTTCTCTTTCCATGGAGGAGGAGGGTGTTCCACATGATTCATGTTATTAATCATAACATGATCCAGCTAAGCATGTAATGTGATAAATGTTTGAGCACCTATTCCCATCATATCAGAAATATCATTAAGGAAATCATCACATTAATTGTTGGAACATGTTCTTCTATTTCCCAACATTATCTAAGAAAAAGAACATATAATTAGGGATCTTGAATACATAGCTAATAAGAATAAAAGAGGAAACTTTATACATAAAATGATAAAATCTTAAAGGAAATTTTTATCCTAACTTTTGATTCATAAGTTTTCAATATATTTTATCTATGATCTATTTCATAACATGTATTATTATGGCTTCTTTTATGGTTCTCTTATTAATGGTTAACACCAAGCTTATAAATTTACCAAATCATATCCCCCAAGAATGTAAAACCAAGAGTGTAGAAATTATATTTTTTGTGAAGAAGTTCACATTCGAGTTTAGCTCAAAGAATTGTTTTCAGGTTTTACCCCTAGATACATCTTTTTCAAAGCCATATCCACTTGTTCGTATCTAGATATGGATGTATTTTCTTCATAAACCACTTTTTCTATACTTACAAAAATTTAGGGACATTTTATTATACTTATTATTATCCCTAAGGTTATTAATAAATTTATTTATTCCTAATTTTAAAAAATAACTAGACCATCCTTTGATACCAACTATAGAAACCCTAGTCTTTTACAAAAATCATTACATGATTTTAAGGATAATAAAACATCATATTAAAAGCCAAGGATTATAATGTCTAGTGTCTTGGAATACTAGGAACATAAAACTGAAAACTTGGGACTAAATAAAACATTTCCTTATTTAATATTCATAAAGATATCCCAACTTCCATTTTTATCATACATCTTTATAGGATAACTTGGGGATAACGTTAACGAAGATAAAAATCCCAATAAGGGAATAAAAAAATGAAGATTTAGCACATGGGTTAGAAGGAATGACATAATGATATAAAAAATACATGGAACATATTTAATAATTTCATATAAACATGGTATCATATAATAATGTATTAATAGTAATGTTTTGGAAACCTAAAAACGACTTGATCATGATTCAAGGCTCATTTCACATAGTAAATCACAAGTCAAGATTAACCACAAAGAGCATCGCACATGGTAGAACAAGTCAAGTCTAAACACCAAGACCATCAGACATAACAATTAATAAGACTAAAATTTACCCAATGAATTGGAGAACTATCTAGTTTCACCCATCTTAACATTTTTATTAATATTTTCTCCACATAAATAAATCATACATAATCAATCATATATAAACATAAGGGTGCCCATAGAAAGAAATGGGTATCACAATCATGTCATAAAGAATAATGAATGGGCATATCATATGAGTATCCATGAAATAAAAAAACATACATGGACATTTATAAGGGAAAATAATCACATATCATGGTATGTGATTTCAAATATAAGTTAAAACATGCAAGAAGAGTATTTAAGACATTTTAAAATTAAAACATTTTAACACATTTTTAAGGAAAATACTAGAGAGAATTTAAAATAGAAATGAGAATAATATTTTATATAAAACATGAAGCGAACCAAGAAGGTTTTAATAATAAATGCGTGGTTTTATTAAAATAATTGTGGCTTAATATATATTGTAATGTGATCTTGAAATTGAGTAGGAATTCTAGAAGTTACCTTAAAACAGTTTTCTTATCAGGAAGTACTAAGGAGGGAACCACTTAAAAAATGTATATCCATGAAAGACATTAATGAATGGAACATGAAACATGATTTTGGAGAATCTAAACCGAATTTAAAATATGTGAATAAAAATAATTGGTTAATTCATGTTGGTAAAATGAAATATATAGCAACCTAAAGGAATAATGGAGGTTCGGGTATAATCCCCTAGCTTATGTCTGATGGTGTCCTTAAATTGATCTTAATGTCCTGGAAAACCAAATTAAATTCATTAATTAATATTTAGATAACCTATTATACTTCTTATTTATTTCTTATAACTTTATTACGTTCAATCATGACCTTTTTGAAGGGTTAAGAGGTTCAATTTAATTTTTTGGGAGTGTTTGTTTCCAGGGTTTTCATGATTTGTTTACTTACATACATGTGTGGTAATAAAGGTTTTCCAAAATTTGAGTTATATATATGTATTGAAAATACATAATATTACATGGTTTTAAATTTCATTGGGATATTTTGAGTGAAGATGAATCATTAATGATAACCGTTCTGGTTAATTGACGGTTTTTTACCACAATGAACCCATTTTTCATTATAAATTAATATAATGTGTAAAAAATATTCCATAACCTTAAATAAGACATAATACATATAATATATTCTGGTTCAACCATAAAAATGGTTTCATGACCAGATTTGAAGACAGTAATAGAAATTTAAAACTCTTCATCCTTGAATGTGATAAATTAACACATCTAAGATAGTGTTTTAATTTCAAGTATAAAAGGAGGGGAAAGAAAGCATGGTAGTGAATTATTAAATTATCATAAAAAATTCTAGTAAATTTAATTTACTGGATTTATCATAACAATTCGATGAATGTAGCTGAGGAAACACAAAGAAATAAAGGAACATGAAAGAAAATAAAATAAATGAAAAGAGGAATTTACCACTTGAATATATCCTCCTTGAGAGTCTATTTAGGGGAGAGGATTTGGTCTTTTGAAGAGATGATGTTCTGATGGATGTTTGATAGGGTCTTATGGAGATATCTGAGTAGATTTTGGACAAGGAACAAGGCTTGAGCGGGGTGAAGATTAGAGGTAAAGAGGGGTGGCATTTATAGCTGAGGGGAGAAGGGGTTTCCCATTATTTTAATCATTAGTTTAATATTTTTTTTTCAAAAATATGGATACTCTTGATTCTAGTGACCAAAAATATTTTATTTTTCATGCGAGTTCTAATCAATTTCCATTTACATCATCCATGACACAAGCATGATGCATAAATTCATTTATTTAGCATTTATCGTAAATTATCATATTTTATTATTCCCCAAATGTTCATGTATTTTAGAAAAATCCCAAAAATTCACCCCAACCATTTTTTGATGTGTAGAATTTAATAATGAACTCCATTTTATGAAAATAATTTTTCAAATATGATAATATATTTTTTAATTAAAATAATAATTTAATTGAAAATACAAAATTTAAAATTAAAACTAATTTTCTAACACTTTGAAAAATTAGTTAATGCCTCATAAAATTATATTATGATCAATATACATCAAAATAATAATGTATGAATTCATTTTTTGAAACTAAATTTTATTTTAATTTATTTAATTAATAATAATATCGTAATTAAATATACAAGACTTATAAAAGTACCAACACTTTATTAATAATTTTAAAAAAAAATTACATATACTATGATATAATTATATCATAGTGTCACATATAAGATGTATAAATTTTATATATACATTCATTGGTGGGGTTACTATTATATTGGTTGGTCTACTATTCATAAGGGTCAAATTCTTATTCCAATGGTCAAGTTATTATTTCATCTGTATTCATTACTTAACATTAAGCGATTCCTTTTTTCACTAATTCATTATTTATAAGGTTTATATTGTGATCTATATGTATTCTTATCTGATTATACTATAATAAATAATTATAAAACGGTAATTTCATTGATAAATCATTTGGTCATTAAATTATTCTCCCCTTCTGAAATTTAACCATTGAAATTTCGTTTTATATTCTATGACATAAACAGATGTGGGAACTTTTTCTTCATTGCCTCCTCCAATTTCCATGTCACCTCTTCTAACTTATAGTTCCACCATAGTACTTTGACCGGGTGATCAGTCTTATTTCATAGATCATTATCTCAATGATCCAACATCTTCATTGGATTCTCCTCGTCAAAATGATTATTTTCCAATTATACCACATTGAAATATAGTACATGGGAAGGGTACGGTATGTACTTCCATAAGAGGGAAACATTGAATACATCAAGTACTTTATACGAGGTAAGTGGAAGTGTTAGTTGATAGGCCACATCTCCAATGTGGTCAGGAATCTAGAGGGGGACAATGTACCTGGGACTTAGCATTCCTTTCTTCCCAAACCTCATGACCTTCTTAAATGAATATATGCGGAGGAATACCAGGTCTCTAACATTGAACTCAAGTTAACATTGATGATTTTCAACATAAATATTCTATCGACTTTGGGATACCTTTATGTGCTGCTCAATGGTGTTGACCTTTTCTATCATTTCTTCAACCATTTCAGGTCCTGGCAGCTTACACTCACTAACTTCATCCTGACATGTTGGTGGTATTCAACTTTTCTCTTGAAGGGATTCAAATGGTTCCATTAGGATGATGGAGTGGAAACTATTGTTGTAAGAGAATTCGACCAGTAGAAGATGTTAGCCCCACCCTCCATTGATGTCTATAGAAAATTATCTCAACACGTCTTTAAGTGCCTAAATAGTTCACTCAGATTTCCCATCAGTTTTAGGATGATAGGTCATAGTGATTTTCAGTTCAGTTCTTATAGCATGTTTGGGACTTTTTCAGAACGTTAGGGTGAATCACAGATCTTCATCGGATATAATAGATAAGGTTAATTCAGGCATTCTTACCACCTATTTGATATATATCCATGCAAGTTGATCTAATGAGAAGTCCACTCAGATTACGATAAAGTGAGATGTCTTTATAAGATGATCCACAATGACCCATATAGAATTGTTTCCTCGGGATGTCATTGGAATTCCAGTGAAAAAGTCCATGGTGATGTTATCCCACATACATGTTGGTATGGATAGTGGTTCTATTATCCCCTTTTACTTTTTCTATTTGTCCTTCAATTATTGACATACTGGTCACTTGAATATATATTCAAGAATATCATTATTCATATTTTCCCACCAAAAGATCTCTCAGAGATATTGATACAACTTTGTGCTCCCTGGTTGAACAGAGAATGTTGAGATATATGCATCATTGAAAATATCCTACTTTATCACTGGATCGGATGGTACCCATAATCGTGACCCAAATCGTAAAACTCTTTCCTCTTCAGTCTTGAACTCATAGGTTTTTTCCATTTCTCATAGCTTCCCCCTTCTCTGAATTTCCAAAATATTTCATTGAGCATACTTTATTTTCTTAATGAGTGATGGTTGAGAAATAATTTGAGAAAAGATTTATGATCTTCCAACCTAAATGATTCCCATGTTCATCCTCTTCAAATCTAAGAATATAGGATCCTTTTCAACGCTGATCATTGATAATGATGATGGATCCTTTCTTCTTAGAGATTATGCCAACTTATTTTCATTATCGAGAAGGTAGTGGATTGATAAATCATAATCCTTAATGAAATCTAGCCATATTTGATGGAACATATTAATCTTTTTCTTTGTGAATAAATATTTGAAACTCTTGTGAACAATATATATCTCACACCTCTACCCTTAGAGATAATGCCACCAAATTTTCAGGGAAAATATCACAGTCGCCAACTATATATCAGGGGTGGGATAGTTTTTCTCATAGATTTTCAGCTACATTGAGTCATAGGCTATCACTTTATCATTTTTCATTATCAAACATCATGATCCCTTCTTTTAAGTGTCACTATACACGACAAAGTGTTCTCCACTTATAGGGAGTGTGAGAACTGGTCTAGTGATAAGACTCTCTTTCAGCTATTTAAATTTTTCCTCAAATTCTTGAGTCCAAAGAAACATCACCCCCATCCATGTAATCATGGTCATTGGGTTTGAAAATTATGATATGTTCTTCAAAAACAGGAGATAATACCCGGCTAGACCCAAAAATATGCGGATCACTGTTACAGATGATGGCCTGAACCATTCTTTGATGGCCCTTTTCATGGAAGGGTCTACAAATATCACTCTTATAGTGATAACATACCCCAAGAATTATACTTCATCTATACATAACACACATTTATTGCACTTTTCATATACTTTCTAATTTCTCAAAGTCTTTATCATAGTATTGAAGTGGTCCTCGTGTTCCTCCTAGTTCTTGGAGTATATCGGAATGTCATCGATAAATACTACCCAAAATTTGTTGAGGTAATATATAAAGACTCAATTAATTAAATCCATGATTATTAATAGATAATTAGTGATTCTGAAGGGAATCACTATGATCTCATAGTGCCTATACCTCATTTGAATGGAAGCTATTGGAATATCTTCCTTACTCACCTTTAATTGGGGATACCCTGACTAGAGGTCAACCTTAGATAAATAACTAGGTCGATGTAGCTATTTAAACAATTCATCTATCTAAGGAAGTGGATACATTTTCTTTATCATGATTTTATTGAGCTCAATATAATCAATTCAGAGGTGAATTTATCCTTCCTTATTTTTAACAAAGAGGACTAGTGAACCCCATGGTGAAGGACTCGGGCGTATAAAACGCTTCTCCAGATATTCATGTAACTATTTCTTTAGCACTTCCAACTAAATAGTGGCCAGTATTTATGGTGTCTTGGATATAGTTAGGGATCTAAGAATAAGTTTAACTAATAACTCAACTTCTCGATCTGGAGGAAGACCATAAAAGTTTTTATGAAATACATCAGTGTCATACCTCAAGATGGGAATATCTTAGAGACGTATGATCTCCTTTATCTTAGTCATTTGAGAATTATAAGGTTTCTCAAAAGGAAACATTATCCACACTTCAGATGATTATTATGAAGGACATTCATCTTCCTCATTACACTTATATGTTATTTGAGGATACTCATGGATGTGAAGAGTGATCTCCCTTTCCTGAATATTAAGTTTGGATTTGAAAAAATATAGCCAATCCAATACCTAAATAGAATCGAACAACACCAGAGGATGTATGGAAGGATTTTATGGGAGGTTCATTCCACAAATTTTAATTGAGGAGGATTTATATACTTTTTATGTAATGATTTCCCCAATTGATGTTCTCACAAAAAAACTCAATATCCAAATTTTGAGGTGGTGTTTGAGTTGTTACACTAAACTTCCAAGATATGAAAGAATGAATAGAACTAGAATCATATAGTACATTCACTATTTTTTGAATTAATAAATATAATACATGTCACAACATAGTTCTCTGGATCCACCTCAGTAGTAGTGGTAGCATAATCTGTCCTTGTTTCCATTGATGTTTTTGTTGATTTCATCTAAAAACCCTTGTATTAGGAAAATTATTTACATAATTCCAATGTTCCTTACAGTTTTAACACTGAAATACACGCAGAGTGTTAATATAAACCTTTATTTCTTCCCCTATGTTAGTGGGATTCTTCATATCCCTTTGGCAGTGTTTATATAGATGTCCCATTCTTCCACATTTCAAGTAATTCTCAGTTCCCTTTAGATAGTTACTAGTATGCTATTTCCTATAATTTTATCACATGTGATGGTTAATATTCTTTCCTTCATGGGATTTATTTTCTGAACCACCCATATTAGACTCCATTTTCTGCTTTTTTTTCACTGGGCCCAAGAGAAAACCTAGAGTCTCTAATCTCAATTTCAACCATAAGGGACTAACATGCAATAAATTCAAAACATTTGATTTCATAAATCCCCAATACTTTTCAAAGAATTAGCTTTAGTCCACTAAAAAGGCAATACACATTTATTTAGTGTTCATGACAGATATAAAGGCTAATCTTTCATGCCTTATGTTGTTTTCTTCATACACCACGATGGACACATATTAATAATTCTTAAGTCTAAGGAACTCTCTATCTATCCTGAGATGGAGGGTTAGTGGAAAATATTTATTGAAAAACCTTTTCTTTAACTCCTCACAATCCATGGAATCAATTTACTCATGGGACTTTATATTCATGATTAGTGTCCACCGCTGATCAGTTTCTCAATCAAAATGATATACCGCTAGTACAACATTATCTTTTTTATGAGCAGTAGCGGACAGAGAATATCTTTTCAATAGAGTTAATCCACTATTCCACAAGGAGTGGATCAAAATATCGACTGAACATGGGTGGCCTTTGTCACATAAAGGATTCAACAAAATCATTCACTTTCCCAAGATGACGGTGCTCCACATAATTCAAGTTTATTATTCATAACTTGAGCAAGTTGATCATGTACTATCATAAATTTTTGAGAACCCTTTCCCATCATATCAGGCATATCATTAAGTCAATCATCACATTTCCTATCACTTTTATTGTTAGAACATGTTCTTATATTTCCATAAATTAACTATGTAAAAGAAAATATAAATAGGGGTCTTTAATACATAGATAAAAAACATAAAAGATGAAATTATAAACATACAAGGATAAACTCTTAAATGAAAACTGTATCCTTACTTTTGATTAAATAGGTTTATATCTATGTTATCTATGATATGTTTCCTAACGTATATTAATTTTGTATTCTTTTTTATTCCCTTAATAATGGTTCATACCAAGATTATGAATTTTCTAAATCAAATACCCTAGTAATTTAAAACCAGGAGAAAAGAAAGGATAGTTATTATGCAGAAGTTTACATTTGTGTCTAGCTCAAAGTAGTGTTTTTAGGTTTTATCCCTTGATACATTTTTTTAGAGCCACATCCACTTCTTCATATCGATAAAGCGGATTTATTTTATTGATAAACCACTTACTCTATACTTACCAATATTTTGGGATATTTTATTATACTTAGTGTCATCCCTAAGTTTATGAATAAAGATCTATATTCCTGATCTTCAAATGTAACTAGACCATCATTTTATACCAACTCTAGAGACCATATACTTTTAAACAAATCATTATATGATTTTAAACATAGCAAAACATCATAATAAAAGGTAAGGATCCTAATTTCTAGTTTCATGGAATACTAATTACGTAAAACGGATAACATGGGACTAAATAAAACATTTCCTTATTTAATCTTCATAAAGAGGTCCTAACTTCCATTTTTTTCATAAATATTCATAGGATAACATGGGGATAACATGAACAAAGATAAAAATACTATTAAGGGAATAAACAAAAGAATAAATCATTACCACATAGGATACAAGTCATGACATAATGATATAAAAAGTTATATAACATATGAAATAATTTCATATAAACATGGGATCATATAAAAATGGATTCATAGTAATGTGGAAGAAACAAAAAACATGACTTTAGCATGATTCAAGGCTCGTTTCACTTAGCAGATCACAAGACAAGATTAACCACCATGAGTGTTGCACATAGTAGCATGAGTCTTGGATAACCACCAAGACCGTCACACGTAACAACTCATGAGACTAAACTTTTTCCAATTAATTGGAGCACTATCTAGATGAAACCATCTTAAAATTTTCATGAATAGTTTTCCCCATAAATAATCATACATAATCAATCATACATAAACATAATGGTACCCATTGAAATAAATGGATATCTTAATCATGACATAAAGCATAAGGAATGGGAATTACATAAACGTGTCCATGAAATAAAAAACATACATGGAAATTCATAAGGGAAAATAATAATATATCATGGTAATTGATGTCAGAAATAATTGAAAACATGAAATAAGAGTATTTTGTACATTTAATAGTTATATCATTTTAGTGTTGTTTTAAGAGAAGTACTAATGAGAATTTAAAATAGAAAAGTGAATAATATTTCATATAAAAAAAGAATTGAACCAAGATGTTTTTAATAATAAAATGATTGGTTTTATCGAAATAATTTTATCTTAAAATATATTATAATGTTATCTCTAAATTGAGTAACAATTCGGGTAGTTCCCTTAAAAGGGATTGCTTATCGGGAAGTATTGAAAAGGGAACCACTTAAAAACATGTATATCCTTGAAATAAATTAATGAATGAAACATGGAATATGATTTTGTAAAATTTAAATATAATTTAGAATATATGAATAAAAATAATAGATTACTTCATTTGGGTAAAATGAAATATAGAGCAACCCGAAGGAATAATGGAGGTTCGGGTAGAATCCCTTACCTTAAGACTGATGGTGTCCTTAAATTGATCATAATGTCCTGGATTACAAAATTAAATTCATTAATTAATATTTAAAGAACCTATTATACATTTAATTGATTTATTATAAACTTATTAAGTTCATTCATGACCTTTTTGGTGGGTTAAGAGGTTCAATTTCATTGTTTTAGGAGTGTTTGTTTCCTTAGTTTTCATGATTTGTTTACTTATATACATGTAAGGAGATAATGGTTTTCCAAAAGTTGAGTTATATTTTTTTATTGAACATCAAGAATATTACATGGTTTTAAAATTCATTTTGTTATTTGGAGTGAAGATTAATAATTAATGATAACTGTTTTGGTTAATTGGTGATTTTTTATCACAACAAACACATTTCTCTTTATAAATGATTATTTTATGTACTAAATTTTCTAGAACCTAAAATAAGACATAATACATATAATTTATTCTAGTTCAACCATAAAAATGGTTTCATGGCCATAATTGAAGACAGCGATCGAAATTGAAAACTCGTCATCCGTGAATGTGAAAAATTGACACATCTCGGATGGTGTTTTCATTTCAAGTATAAAAGGAGGGAAAGGGAGACATGGTGAAGAATTATTAAATTATCAAAAAAAAATCTAGTACATTTAATTTACTAGATTTATCATATCTTTTGGAGTAAAGGAGGTTAGGAAATAAAATTAAATATAGGAACTTGAAAGGAAATCAAAGAAATGAAAAGAAGAATTTACCACATGAATATAACTTCCTTAGGAGCCTCTTTAGGGGAGATGATTATGTCTTTTGAAGAGGTGAAAGGCTGATGGACGTGTTATAGGGTCTTAGGGAGATATATGAGTACAATTTTAACAAGGAACAATTCATGAAAGGTGTGAATAAATGAGGTAAAGAGGGGTGGTATTTATCGTGGATGAGAGGAGGGGTTTCCCATTATTTTAATCATTAGTTTGAAAAAAATTCTCAAGACTATGGATAGTCTTGATTCATTAGAAAAAAAATTTAGAGTGTGCATGTTAGTTAGAATCAATTTCCATTTACATAATCAATGAATCAATCGTGATGCATAAATTCATTTTTTTAGCATTTAAAAAAAATTATCGTATATTACTATTCACCAAAAGTTCAAGTATTTTAGAAAAATCCCAAAAATTCACCACAACCATTTTTTGATGTGTGGAATTTAAAAATGAACTCCATTTTATGTTAATAATTTTATAATAATAATAAATTTAATTTTTAACTAAAATCATAATTTACAGGAAAATAAAAATTTTAAAAATAAAACTAATTTTTTAACACTTCAAAAAATTAATTTAGGTCTCACAAAATAATATTATGACCAGAATACGTCAAAATAATAATTTATGAATTTATTTTATGAAAATAAATTTTATTTTATTTTATATAATTAATCATAAAATTTTAATTAAATATACAAGACTTATAAAAATGCCAACTCTTTATTAATAATTTTTAAAAAAAATTATTTACTAATACTATGATATAATTATATCATATTGTCACATCTGAGATTGATAAATTTGATATATACTATTATTGGTGTGGAAACTATTATATTGGATGGTCTACTATTCATAAGGGCACATTCCAATTCCAATGGTTAAGTTATTATTTCATCGGTATGCATTCCTTAACTTCTTGATATACTTTTTCTCAATAATTATTTTTTATAAGGTTTGTATTGCGATCTATATGTATTCTTATATGATTAAACTATAATACATAATTATAAGAAGGTAATTTCATTTATATAACATTAGGTCATTACATTCTTCTCCCATCATGAAATTTTTTCCTTGATATTTCGTTTTACATTATAAGATGTAAACATGTGTGTGTACTTTTCCTTCATTGCCTCCTCTAGTTCCCATGTCACCTATTCTTACTCATGGTTCCACCATAGTACTTTGACTAGGTGAGTAGTCTTGTTGCATAGAACATTATCACTATGATCTATCATCTTTATTGGCTTCTCCTCATAAGAATTATCATTCTCCAACTATACCACCTCTAAATATAGTACGTGTGAAGGGTCTGGTATGTACTTCCCTAAGAGGGATACGTGGAATACATCAAGTTCTTTAGACATGGTAGGTGGAAGAACTAGTATATAGGCCATAGCTCCAACATGATTAAGAATCAGGAAGGGGTCTATGTTCCTAAGACATAGATTTTCTTTCTTCCTTGACCCCACGACCATCTTCCATGGATATATGTGTAGGAATACCATGTCTCTAACTTTGAACTCAAGATCCCATCGATTATTGTCTGTATAACTCTTCTGTTGACTTTGGGATGCCTTGATGTGTTGCTGAATGGTTTTCACCTTCTCTACAATTTCTTCGACCATTATAGGTCCTAGTTGCTTACACCCACCGACTTCATCCCAACATGTCTATGTTCTTCACTTTTTCCCATGAATGGCTTCAAATTGTGCCATTCAGATGATGGAGTGGAAACCATTATTTTAAGACAATTCAACTAGTGTAGGATTTTGGTCCCACCCTCCATTGAAGTCCATAAAACATTCTATCAACATGACTTCTAATGTCTAAATAGTTCTCTCATATTGTCTATCGGTTTGAGTGTGATAGGTCATATTGATGTTCAGTTCAGTGCTTAGAGAATGTTGGGGACATTTCCAGAACATCGAGGTGAATCATGGATCTTGAGTGGATACAATAGATAGTGGTAATCTATCCATCCATGCCACCTATTTGATATATATCCATGAAAGTTGATCTAATGAGAAGTCTAGTAAAATTAGCATAAAGTGAGTTATCTTTTTAAGACGGTCCACAATGACCTATATAGCATTGTTTCCTCTAGATTTCATTGGAAGTCCAGGGACAAAGTCCACGGTAATATTCTACCACATCCATGTTTCTAGGGAGAGTGGCTACATCAACCCCTTTTACTTTTTTCTTTCATCCTTAAATTGTTGACCTACCAGGCACTTTGATGTATATTCAACAATCACTTTTGTGTAGACCCGAAGCTTGAAGTACATGAACATTACATTACTTTTGCGGAATACTTAATACATAACAAAAATGACACACATGGATCGTAATAGTTTAGTGTCTTTGGAAACTCGGAATATAAACCACTAATCATGTTGAAAGATCTTAAACATCTCCCATAACGATATTCCCCTTTTTGTTTCCTTACCTAAAATCTTTCTTTTAATCCCGGGGGAAAAGAAAACATAAAAAGGGTGAGCTCAAATGCTCAGTAAGGGTAAGCAAGGATAAAATAAAACATTCCATATACATTTGAACGTAAAAACATGAACATAATGTTTAAACATCAAAATCTTGAGCAATGACATAAAACATGGAAGTACGTAAGGCATAGATCATTAAGAAGCATTATGAGTGATAAAATAGCATGAAACATGTAATTGTGGAAACCATTAAGCACATGATATGATTTCCATATTTGCCAAGGCATTGCTGCCAAGACCATATTAGTGGACAAAGTCCCTTTCTGAATCGAGTTCGCTCCTCGTTCCCGTCATGTTTTACTGAACCGGTTTAACTTACCGTTCCATCCATGTCTATCTCATGAGATATAAAATATTTGCCAAATGCATTTGAGGGACATATATGTCCCACCCATATCATAGTGAAATAATTCTTACTTGAGCCACAAAATAAACATAAAACATTCATCATAACCCAAAGAATAAAATGGGTTTCATAAACATCATCCCAACATTTCATAATACATATAAAAAAATGGACATTTCATCATAAAAAGTGAACCATGTAAATCATAGAGACATTAAACTTGAAACATACACATATCAAATAATGTCATCTTAGATGGAAAATGGTTTTGATAAAACATTTGAAATGAATTCTTGAGGAAAATATCCTTTCTTCGTCAAAATCATTTATTTTCAAAAAATGCGATGAAATTTTAAAATAAAAGTATTTTGTTGAAAATAGTCATAAAATCATGTAGAGTAAGATTCATGAAAATGAGGCATTATGAAACCGTAAAAATCCATTCACACCGTATAAGTTAAAAATAACATTCTCCTCGTACTTTTGTAGGAAAAGTCAAAAAAGTACATCGTAACGTAAACAAAAGAAAGATTCCTTACATACCTTGTAGTAAATGTCAAAAATGGGTAAAAAGTACTTTAATCATACATGAAAACATTTTAATAAATCATGGACATGGATGATATAAAAACCCCAGTAAATACTTACGAATAAGAAATCTCAGATAAAAATGATATTTGCAATATTATCCCTTACCTTAGGTCTGATATGCTTCGTACGTATCCAAACCTCCTGTATAATGATTTAAATAATGTTATTGAATTATTACGGAATCATATTAATTTTTATGATATCATATAGGGTTCACTTATAACTTTATATTACCCGTTCTTTTGTAAATTCCATGTTAAAGAGCGTTTTGGGTAAAATCGTTTCATTTGTCGTCCGTGTTTTGACTTATAATTATTCATATGATTACTTAGATCATGATTACTTACATCCAGAATGTAAAACATGATTTATATATAATATATATAAATAATATACATATATATAATAGATTGATAAATGGAAAGAAATACACCGTTCATGGAGACGGTTGGCCGTACATATGCATGAACGTTGTTTTCGTTTTCTCATTGAATTGAATGAAATTAATAGGATGACATACATATATATATATATACATAAGTCCAGTATCATTATTATGTCATATATTTCATTATTACTTATTATATATACTTTATAATCATTTATGAATGGTTAATCATTGAGAATTAATCTCATCGCGTCGTGGAGACGGTATTCCGTACGTACGAACGAGAGATGATATCATTCCCATGATCATGGAATTTTATTTGAGTGTATGTATAATATTACAGAATCAATATCACTTTACAATAATCATACATAGTTATTATTTACACCATTATACCCATCCATGTAAGGTGGTGGTGGAAAATAGATTACACCACGGCGTGGAGACGGTATTCCGTACGTACGCATGCGCGGTGATTTCGTTTTCCGTAGGATGGATAGAAGGTGACATAGGGTTTTTTCATACTTACAATAACATATTAGTATATGAGTGATACTTATTTTATTACTTCATACTGAAACAACCTACGATGAATAAGTGGAAGAAGAAATAAAGGAGAAAGAATCTGTAACGGAAATTACCTCTTCTTTGAAGCGCCTCTTTGAGACCTCCTCTTAGGGCACTAAAATTGGTCTTTGAAGAAGACCAGGACCTCTAGGATTTATCTAGGGTTTTGGAGAAGAGAATTTGGTAGGGTTTGGCAGATCATGAAGGCCCAATGTGGTGTGAGGAAGAGAGGGAGGAGGTGCCTTTTTTATGGGAGGAGAGGGCCACCTTTGGAATTCTTAAAAATATTAATTTATAATAAATCAATCCACACATAAAAACCTCAAAAAATGACTCATATTCGTAGATTAGATTATATAGGGTTGTAATATTATCAACCAATCAAATTTAGACATGTTTGGATCTTATTTTATACCTTATCATTTTGATTTATCCTTATTTAATCTATTTAAGTTTATTTGTGGTAATAAAATTCTAAATTTTAAATTATAAAAAATAATTACTTATTTGTTGTGAATTTTCCATAATATTTTTACTTTATAACATTATAGACCATATAAAGTGAATTTTATAATTTTTAAATATATTTTTGACTTTTAAAAAAAATTATAATATGTTATTTTTATAAAATAACAATAGTGTAAATTATGACACTATTCATTTCTTTGAATTTAAATAAAATATATACAGAATATATGTTCGAACTAAAATCTTAAATAGATTCATAAAAGGTCATATGTGTCTATAAAATTAGTGGATCACATTAAATACTTCATATAATATTTATTTTATTATTTTTAAAACCATTTATTTGGTTTATCTCTTAGTAAAATAAATACTACAACATTTTTTTATAACTATATAATATACTGATTTGTTGCATAAAAATTAGAAATAAAATTCTATGATGGGTATAAATCTATTACCTTTCACAATATTACTTTTACTCGAATTTATCATCTTAAAATCACAATATTTAAATTGTTATATTTATTAAATTATGAAGGTGACAACTTTGGCATCATTTAAAAGAACATAATATAAGTGTCATAATCACTTTTATAAGGCTACAAACGGTTATATATTAGGTAATTGGATGATTAATGTGTATATATACACTACCAATAAGTTTTTTCCAGGTTTTTGGGCCTTTTAATGGGTATTATTATTTCAATAAAAACTATATTACTTATTTTCCACTTAAAAAATAATTTATTTATCATTAATGTATCACCATTAATGACAATTATTTAATTCTTAAAAATTATAAATAAATTATCATGATGTAGATACGTTTATTAGATTTCTGTAGAATATTCATGTTCGATGTTTTATGATGTTTATCACTAAATTAAAATTATTATTCTTATAATATTTAAGAGAGTGACATGTTGTCACTTTCTTTGGTTTTAATAATAATTAAACTATTTTCATGGTCAAAAGCCCAGAAAATGAATCTAATACGACCCTTAGGTGGTATGGTTCTAATTTTATATATCCAATTAAATTTTGGCATGTGTTAGAGTAATTTTATAATATTATATTTAACCTTAATTAACTGATTTACCTTTAACTATGGTAAATAAAATTTACCGTAGTACCTATTCATAATTCCCAAAAATAAAAAGTAGCCTATTAACATAATTTGGACCCACTGATTCCAAATATGGAATCCATTTTTTCAAATTCAATACACATAAGTTGCAGAATTTAAATAAAATTAATCATGTTGTCGAATGAAAAGGGGTTTTTTATTAGAACATTGCAAAAGATTGAATTGATTTATCCTACGAATTCAATGTAAATCAATGCTAATGAAATACATTATATTAAATGGTAAAAGTATATTCTATTTATACTTTAAAACCATTCAATATTATAATTTAACCATATAAATTATTGTGATGAAAAAAGTTGTATTTAATTTAAATATAGCGTGTTTTTACTATTCATCAAAATATGATAGTTACAAGTATAATATGAAAAATTTATCCAAAGTAAATTTTTATTTCTTGATTCTAAAAAAGAATTTTATTTTGTCAAATTTAACTTATAAAAATATCAAAAACTAGATTTAAAGTAGGTGCGCCATCAAAAGGCGGCAAAACTGCATTTTTTGAAAAATAATTATTTTACCCGAAAATTTTATTTTGTTATTATACCATGTTCTAGAAAATGTGTAAGATGATTATAAATGTTATAAAATTCAAAAAATAGTTAATACTATTCATAATGGCTAGTTCATAATAATATTATAATAATATATCTTTGTTTAGTAAAACCAAGTATTGAGTACAACACACGCTATCGAGGAAGGTCGCAGTTGCGTGTAATGCAAGCCAAGTCAGGGTTGCATGTTGTGCAAGAATCCTTTGTTGTTTCGTATAACAGAATCCATCCATATTTCATTTATACATTGAATATATATATATATACACACAATGTTGCGTACAATAACTATTATCAAAATTGTGTGTAACACGATCCAAGAATAGTGTGGCGTATACAGCAAGCTAATACGGTGTTGCGTATAGCGCAAGATAATCTTGGTGTAGCATAAAACACATAAAATTAATGAAATTAAAAGAATATTTTTCATAAAATCTCGGGGTGTTACATTCTACCCCCCTTAAAATGAATTTATCCCTTGAAATTCGTCGGGGTTATAAATGGTTTACTACTCGAAAGATTGTTTAATAGAAACCCACATCGTAAAAAGGAATACAAAAACATGGCTTTAAAAACTAAAGTATGAAATGTAACGGTTACCCAAATTAACACTTCACTGGGTTTCCACATAGGAGAACATAGGTAAAAATATGGATATAGAAGAAAAATCTAACCATCATTTCTGAGGGAGAGTGGTAGAGAACATGGCTATGAAAAAGCCAACAATCACAAATCTATTGATTTGTGATGATCTAAGGTACCATCTGATTCATCGAATATAAGGGAACTAGGACAACATTTTTGGTTTTCAAGATCATTTCCCTAAAGTTGATGAATTAAAAGAAATACTTGCATGATTTTGGTATAATCTCACTCTTGATCGTGAATTGAACAATTTCCCCTTAATCCCTTAAAGAAATGAAGTTCAATTTGTTATTCGTGATGTGTTAGCAGATCATGTGATAGAATGATGGGTCATTCCATCTCTTTCAAACAAAAGGTTAGTAAAAGTTATAAGTCCATCTTATGGTTAGATTGATCGTATTTGGTTCAAAAAAGGAACTTATACTTCATATATCATACCGATTAATAAAATAAAACTAGTTTCTACTAACCAGGACTTACTGTAGGCCACTGGTAGGCGATAAAGGCCAGTCGAACTTCGGTTGTGGGTTCGATTCCCACAGCCTTGTCCGATGCGATGGGCTGTCGCCCGTCCTGCAGGTTGTCCTTTTTCTAAAAATATATTACTATAACATCCCATCAATAATATCGAAAAACATCTATCCTTAAACAATACTAACTTATTACCAACATAATCCATTCCAATCTTTAGGCTTATCCATATTTCTACAGTACACTCTCATCATATAGTGAAAATGATTACCAGAGATTTAATACCATCGTTGATCCCCATATATCATAAGATCTGTCTTGTTGGACACATTCCAAACATTCGAAGGCCTTAATCATGTATTCTCTTGAAAAATGAATACCCATTGAACCTGAGTGAAAACATGAATGCAGTTAAAAGTTAACACTTTCAACATACAAAAATCCTCAATATTATATATACTCAAACCATGATATCACTTAGTCCTTATATCAATCATGAGATCATGAATACAATCAAACATCTCATTATCTTCTTATTCCTTCATTATGCGCATATCATCTATTTTTCAAAAATATTTGAATAAACTTCCATGGGTACTGGTACCATTCAACATATACTTTCAAATTATTTTAGGGAAAACAATAGTGTAACAATCCTTAGATGATTCTTTATTCCATAGTACCATTAACTATACAACATAACTCTCGATAAAAATACAATTATTCCACTACCTTCTAAAACAACCGACTGAGCTTCAACACTTCTTTTAGCTCATATATCATTTGTAGTCTCCTCATCATCATCAACATAAATACTACCCATATGACCATGTTGATTCTCTTCATGAGATTTTCCATTAGGGAATTGGTTTTCATAATTCCCGTATATTCAACATTTAAAACATCTAATCATTGTTGATGTCATAGAAATACCAATATACTTGTCCATGGTGTTAATTGAACCTTTTCATTTGCACTTACTGGCTTTGTGTCCTTCTTTTCCACACCCCACGCATCTTCCAGTTCCCTTGAAACAATCTCCCCGATGCCTCTTCCCACATGATTTAAATGAGGGAAATTGAACTTTCATTCCTCTATGATCATCATGAAACTCCATCTTTCTCTTATTATCTGTGTCGGGAAACTTACCAATGTTGAGATTATTGATCATATTATGAGATTTCTGATTAGGCATAATAACGATGTTTGGACTTCCAAATCCCGTATCATTTGGTTTCTCATAAAGAATATCATTCCATTGTCCATCATATCCTCCATTATAATGAATCTTCCTGTTTCCAGCCATTTTCTAAAACCCAAAAATAATAGTGTGAGAGGCAAAAATCATGCTAGGGAAAACAACATAGTAATGGGAGAGCACCCTCAATATCTAATATCTTAGGTTAAATACTAAGATTGTTACCATAGTTCTAGGACTATATCCTAAACGTATACTTAACCTTAGGGACATCCCTAGACATACCTTAGAAATATCTCTAGGGATCTCACTACAGTTCTCGCATCCTTGTTTCCAAAGGTTGACTAAACCTTTCCTCTGATACCAACTATAGAGACCTGAAGCATGACATACATGAACATTACATTACTTTTGCGGAATACTTAATACATAACAAAAAAGACACACAAGGATCGTAATAGTTTAGTGTCTTTGGAAACTCAGAATATAAACCACTAATCATGTTGAAAGATCTTCAACATCTCCCATAACGATCTTCCTCTTTTTGTTTCCTTACTTAAAATATTTCTTTTAATCCTGGGGGAAAGGAAAACATAAAAAGGGTGAGCTCAAATGCTCAGTAAGGGTAAGCATGGATAAAATAAATCATATCATATACATTTGCACTTAAAAACATGAACATAACGTTTAAACATCAAAAGCTTGAGCAATGACATAAAACATGGAAGTACGTAAGGGATAGATCATAAAGAAACATTAAGAATGATAAAATAGCATAAAACATGTAATTGTGGAAACCATTAAGAACATGATATGATTTCCATATTAGCCAAGGCATTGCTGCCAAGACCATCGTAGTGGACAAAGTCCCTTTCTGAATCGAGTTCACTCCTCATTCCAGTCCTGTATTACTGAACTGGTTTAACTTGCCATTCCAGCCATGTCTATCTCATGAGGTATAAAATCTTGACCCAATGCATTGGAGGGAGATATAGGTCCCACCCATCTTAAAGTGTAATCATTCTTACTTGTGCCATAAAATAAACTTAAAACATTCATCATATCCAAAAGAATAAAATGGGTTTCATAAACATCACCCCATCATTTCATAATCCATATAAAACAAATGGACATTTCATTATAAAAAGTGAACCATGTAAATCATAGAGACATTAAACATGAAACATACACATATCAAATAATGTCATCTTAGATGGAAAATGGTTTTGATAAAACATTTGAAATGAATTCTTGAGGAAAATATCCTTTCTTCGTCAAAATCATTTTCTTTTCAAAAAATGACATGAACTTTTAAAATAAAATTATTTTGTTGAAAATATTAATAATATCATGTAGAGTAAGATTCATTAAAATGATGCATTATGAAACCGTAAAAATCCGTTCACGCCGTATAAGTTAAAAATAACATTCTCCTCGTACTTTTGTCGGAAAAGTCAAAAAAGTACCTCGTAACGTAAAAAAAATAAAGATTACTTACATACCATGTAGTAAAAGTCAAAAATTTGTAAAAAGTACATTAATAATACATGAAAAAACTTTTATAAAACATGGACATTGATGATATAAATAACCCTAGTAAATAATTACGAATAAGCAATCTCGGATAAAAATGAGATTTGAAAAATTATCCCTTACCTTAGGCCTGATATGCTTCGTAAGTATCCGAACCTCCTGTATAATGATTTAAATAATTTTGTTGACTTATTACAGAATCATATTAATTATTATGATATCATATAGGGTTCACTTATGACATTATATTACCCGTTCTTTTGTAAATTCCATGTTAAAGAGCGTTTTGGGTAAAATCGTTTAATTTGTCGTCCGTGTTTTGACTTGTAATTATTCATATGATTACTTAGATAATGATTACTTACATCCAGAATGTAAAACATGATTTATATATATTATATATTCAGAATATCAATATATACAATATATCGATAAATGGAAAGAAATACACCGTTCATGGAGACGGTAGGTCATACGTACGCATGAACGTTGTTTTTGTTTCCTCATTGAATTGAATGGAATTAATTGGATGACATACATATATATATATATATATATATATAAATACATCCAGTATCATTATTATGTCATATATTTCATTATTACTTATTATATCAACTTTACAATCATTTATGAATGGTTAATCATTGAGAATGAATCTCATCGCGTCATGGAGACGGTATTCCGTACGTACGCACGAGCGATGATATCGTTCCCATGATCGTGGAATTTAATTGGAGTGTATGTATACTATTACCGAATCAATATCACTTCAAAATAATCATACATATTAATTAATTACACCATTATATCCATCCATGTAAGGTGGTGGTGGAAAATATATTACACCACGGCGTGGAGATGGTATTCTGTACGTATGCACGCGCGGTGATTTCGTTTTCCTTTAGATGGATAGATGGTGAAATAGGGTTGTTTCATACTTATAATAACATATCAGTATATGAGTGATACTGATGTTATTACTTCATAATGAAACTACCTAATAAGAAGAAGTGGAAGAAGAAATAATGGTGAATGAATCGGTAACGGAAATTACCTCTTCTTTAAAGAGCCTCTTTGAGACCTCCTCTTAGGGCACTAAAATTGGTATTTGAAGAAGACCAATACCTCTAGGATGTTTCTAGGGAACTGGAGAAGATAATTTGATAGGGGTTGTCTGATCTTGAAGGCTCAATGTGGTGTGAGGAAGAGAGGGAGGAGGTGCCCTTTTATAAGGGAGGAGAGGGTCACCTTTGGAATTCTTAAAAATATTAATTTATAATAAATCTAACCCACATAAAAACCTCCAAAAATGACTAATATTTTAATATTAGATGCGATAGGGTTTTAATATCATCAAAAAATAAAATTTATACATTTTGTGATCATATTTTAAACCCTATCATTTTGATTTATCCTTATTTAATCTATTTCTGATTATTTGGGGTAATAAAATTCTAAATTTTAAATTATAACAAATATTTACTTATTTGTTGTGAATTTTCCATAATTGTTTTCTTTATAACATTATAGACCATATAAATTTAAATTTATAATTTTTAAATATTTTTGTGATTTTTAATCAATTTTATAATATGTTATTTTTATAAAATAACAATAGTGTTAATTTTAATAGTATTCATTTATTTGAATTTAAATAAAATATATACAGAAGATATTTTCAAACTATAAACATTAATAGATTAATATAAGGTAATATTTATCCATAAAATTAGTGTATCACATTAAATAGTTCATATAATATTTATTTTATTATTTTTAAAACCATTTATTTGGTTTATCTCTAAATCAAATAATTACTAAAACATTTTTTGTATAATTAGATAACATATTTATTTGTTGCATAAAAATTAAAAATAAAATCCTATGATGAATATAAATCTATTAAAGTTCACAATAATACTTTTTCTAGAATTTATCATCTTAAAATCACAATATTTAAATTGATATATTTATTAAATTATGAAGGTGACAAATTTGGCATCATTTAAAATAACATAATATATGTGTTATAATCACTTTTATAAGGCTCCAAACGGTTATATATTAGGTCATCGGATGATTAAGGTGTATATATACACTACAAATAAGTTTTGGTCAGGTTTGTGAGCCTTTTAATGATTATTATTATTTCAATAAAAACTATATTACTTATTTTCCACTTAATAAATAATTTATGTATCATTAATGTATCACCATTAATGACAATTATTTAATCCCTAACAATTCTAAAGAAATTATCATGATGTAGAGAATTTTATTAGATTTTTGGAGACTATTCATGTTCGATGTTTTATGATGTTTATCACTAAATTAAAATTATTATACTTATAATATTTAAAAGAGTGACATGTTGTCACTTTCTTTGGTTTTAATAATAATTAAATTATTTTCATGGTACAAAGCCCATAAAATGAATCTAATCCCACCCTTATGTGGTATGGGTCTAATTTTATCCATCCAATAGAATTTTGGCATGTGTTAGGGTAATTTTATAATATTATATTTACCCTTAATTACCCGATTTACCATTAACTATGGTAAATAAAATTTATCGTAGTTACTATTCATAATTCCCAAAAATAGAAAGTATCCTATTAACATAATTTGGACCCACTGATTCCAAATATGGAATACAATTTTTCAAATTCAATACACATAAGTAGCAGAAATTAAATTAAAATTAATCTCATTGTCGAATGAAAACGGGTTTTTTATTAAAACATTGCAAACGATTAAATTGATTTAACCTACGAATTCAATGTAAATCAATGCTAATGACATACATTATATGAAATGGTAAAAATATATTCTATTTAATCTTTAAAACCATTCAATATTATAATTTAACCATATAAATTTTTGCAAGGAAAAAAGTAGTTTTTAATTTAAATATAGCGTGTTTTTACTATTCATCAAAATATGAAAGTTACAAGAATAATATGAAAATTTTATCCACAGTAAATTTTTATTTCTTGATTCCAAAAAAGAATATTATTTTTTCAAATTTAACTTATAAACATGTCAAAAATTAGATTTAAAGTGGGTGCGCCATCAAAAGGTGGAAAAACTGCATTTCTTTAAAAATACTTATTTTACCCGAAAAAATTATTTTGTTCTTATACCATGTTCTAGAAAATGTGTAAGATGAATATTAATGTTATTCATTTAAAATTTTAGTTAATACTATTAATAATGTCTAGTTCATAATAATATAATAATAATATATCGTTGTTTAGTAAAACCAGGTATTGCGTACAACACACGCTATCGAGGAAGGTCGTGGTTGCGTGTAATGCAAGCCAAGTCAGCGTTGCGTGTTGTGCAAGAATCCTTTGATGTTTCGTATAACAAAATCCAACCATATTTCATTTATACATTGGATATATATATATATATATATACTCAATGTTGTGTAGAATAACTATTATCAAAATTGTGTGTAACATGATCCAAGAATAGTCTTGCGTATACTGCAAGCTAATACGGTGTTGCGTATAGCGCAAGTTAATATTGGTGTAGCATAAAACACAAGACATTAATGAAATTAAAAGAATATTTTTCATAAAATCTCAGGGTGTTACATTCTACCAACCTTAAAATGAATTTTTCCCTCGAAATTCGTCGGGGTTATAAATGGTTTACTACTCGAAAGATTGTTTAATAGAAACCCAGATCGTAAAAAGGAATACCAAAACATGGATTTCAAAACTAATGTATGAAATGTAAAGGTTACCCAAATTAACTCATCACTGGGTTTCCACGTAGGAGAACATAGGTGAAAATATGGATATGGAAGAAAAATCTAACCATCAAGTTCTAATGGAGTTTGGTAGAGAACATGGCTATGAAAAAGCCAACAATCACAAAGCTATTGATTTGTGATGATATAAGGTACCATCTGATTCATCGGATATAAGGGAACTAGGACAACATTTTTGGTTTTCAAGATCATTTCCCTAAAGTTGATGAATTAAAAGAAATAGTTGCATGATTTTGGTACAATCTCACTCTTTTTCGTGAATTGAACAATTTCCACTTCATCCCTTAATGAAATGAAGTTGAATTTGTTATTCGTGATGTGTTAGCAGATCATGTGATAGATTGATGGGTCATTCCATCTCTTTCAAACAAAAGGTTAGCAAAAGTTATAAGTCCATCTTATGGTTAGATTAATTGTATTTGGTTCCAAAAATGAACTTATACTTCATATATCATACAACATAATAAAATGAAACTAGTTTCTACTAACCAGGGACATCTTGTAGGCCAGTGGTAGGCGATAAAGGCCAGTCGCACTTCGGTTGTGTGTTCGATTCCCACAGCCTTGTCAAACGCGATGGGTTGTCTCCCGTCCTGCAGGTTGTCCTTTTTCTAAAACTATATTACTATAACATCCCATAAATAATATCAAAAAACATCTATCCTTAAACAATACTAACTTATGTCCAACATAATCCATTCCAATCTTTAGGCTTATCCATAATACTGCAGTCCACTCTCATCATATAGTGAAAACGATTACCAGAGATTTAATACCATCGTTGATCCCCATATATCATAAGATATGTCTTTTAGGTCACATTCCTAACATTCGAAGGCCTTAATCATATATTCTCTTGAAAAATGAATACCCATTGAACATTAGTGAGAACATGAATGCAGTTAAAAGTTAACACTTTCCACATACCAAAATCCTCAATATTATATATACTCAAACCCTGATATCACTTAGTCCTTATATCAATCATGAGCTCATGAATACAATCAAACATCTCATTATCTTCTTATTCCTTCATTATGCGCATATCATCTACTTTACAAAAATATGTGAATAACCTTCCATGGTTACTGGTACCATTCAACATATACTTTCAAATACTTTTAGGAAAAACAATAGTGTAACAATCCTTAGATGATTCTTTATTCCATAATACCATTAACTATACAACATAACTCTCGATAAACATACAATTATTCCACTACCTTCTAAAACAACTTACTGAGCTTCAACACTTCTTTTAGCTCATATATCATTTGTATTCTCCACATCATCATCCACATAAATACTACCCATATGACCATGTTGATTCTCTTCATGAGATTTTCTATTAGGGAATTGGTTTGCATAATGCCCGTACATTCCACATTTAAAACATCTAATCATTGTTGATGTCGTAGCAATACCATTATCCTTGTCCATGGTGTTAACTGAACCTTTTCCATTTCACTTACTGGCTTTCTATCCTTCTTTTCCACACCCAAAGCATCTTCCAGTTCCCTTGAAACAATCTCCCTGATGCCTCTTCCCACATGATTTACATGAGGGAAATTTAACTTTCATTCCTCTATGGTCATCATGAAACTCCATCTTTCTCTTATTATCTGAGTCGGGAAACTTACCAAAGTTGAGATTATTGATCATATTATGAGATTTATGATTAGGCATAATAACGATGTTTGGTCTTCCAAATCCCGTTTCATTTGGATTCTCATGATGAATATCATTCCATTGTCCGTAATATCCTCCATTATCATGAATCTTCCTGTTTCCAGCCATTTTCTAAAACCCAAAAAAAATAGTGTGAGAGGGAAAAATCATTCTAGGGAAAACAACATAGTAATGGGGGAGCACCCTCGATATCTAATATCTTAGGTTAAATTCTAAGATCGTTACCGTAGTTATAGGACTATATCCTATACGTATACTTAACCTTAGGGACATCCCTAGACATACCTTAGAAATATCTATAGGGATCTCACTAAAGTTCTCGCATCCTATATTCCAAAGGATGACTAAACCTTTCCTCTGATACCAACTGTAGAGACCCGAAGCTTGACATACAAGAAAAATACATTACTTTTGCGGAATACTTAATACATAACAAAAAATACACACAAGGATCGTAATGGTTTAGTGTCTTTGGAAACTCTGAATATAAACCACTAATCATGTTGAAAGATCTTCAACATCTCCCATAACGATCTTCTCCTTTTTGTTTCCTTACCTAAAATCTTTCTTTGAATCCTGGGGAAAAAGAAAACAAAAAAAGGGTGATCTCAAATTCTCAGTAAGGGTAAGCATGGATAAAATAAAACATACCATATACATTTGAACTTAAAAACATGAACATATCGTTTAAACATCAAAAGCTTGAGCAATGACATAAAACATGGATGTACATAAGGCATAGATCATAAAGAAACATTAAGAATGATAAAATAGCATGAAAAATGTAATTGTGGAAACCATTAAGCACATGATATGATTTCCATATTAGCCAAGGCATTGCTGCCAAGACCATCTTAGTGGACAAAGTCCCTTTCTGAATCGAGTTCACTCCTTGTTCCAATCCTGTATTACTAAACCAGTTTAACTTGCTATTCTAGAAATGTCTATCTGATGAGATATAAAATCTTTTCCCAATACATTTGAGGGAGATATAGGTCCCACCCATCTCAAAGTGAAATCATTCTTACTTGTGCCACAAAATAAACTAAAAACATTCATCATAACCGAAAGAATAAAATGGGTTTCATAAACATCATCCCATCATTTCATAATCCATATAAAACAAATGGACATTTCATCATAAAAAGTGAACCATGTAAATCATAGAGACATTAAACATGAAACATACACATATCAAATAATTTCATCTTAGATGGAAAATGGTTTTGATAAAACATTTGAAATGAATTCTTGAGGAAAATATCCTTTCTTCGCCAAAATCATTTTCTTTTCAAAAAATGACATGAACATTTAAAATAAATGTATTTTGTTGAAAATAGTCATAAAATCATGTAGAGTATGATTCATGAAAATGAGGCATTATGAAACCGTAAAAATCCGTTCACGCTGTATATGTTAAAAATAACATTCTCCTCGTACTTTTGTCCGAAAAGTCAAAAAAGTACCTCGTAACATAAACAAAAGAACGATTCCGTACATACCATGTAGTAAAATTCAAAAATGGGTAAAAAGGACATTAATCATACATGAAAACACTTTTATAGAACATGGACATTGATGATATGAATAACCCCAATAAATACTTACGAATACGAAATCTCAGATAAAAATGAGATTTGCAAAATTATCCCTTACCTTTGGTCTGATATGCTTCGTACGTATCTGAACCTCCTGTATAATGATTTAAATAATGTTATTGACTTATTACGGAATCAAATTAATTGTTATGATATAATGTAGGGTTCAGTTATGACTTTATATTACCCGTTCTTTTGTAAATTCCATGTTAAAGAGCGTTTTGGGTAAAATCGTTTCATTTGTCGTCCGTGTTTTGACTTGTAATTATTCATATGATTACATAGATCATGATTACTTACATCCAGAATGTAAAACATGATTTATATATAATATATATTCATAATATAAATATATATAATAGATCGATAAATGGAATGAAATACACCGTTGATGGAGACAGTAGGACGTACGTACGCATGAACGTTGTTTTTGTTTCCTCATTGAATTGAATGGAATTAATTGGATGACAGATATATATATATATATATATACATAAATCTAGTGTCATTATTTCGTCATATATTTGATTATTACTTATTATATATACATTATAATCATTTATGAATGGTTAATCATTGAGAATGAATCGCATCGCGTCGTGGAGACGGTACTCCGTACGTACGCACGAGCGATGATATCGTTCCCATGAACGTGGAATTTTATTGGAGTGTATGTATACTATTAAAGAATGCATATCACTTTACAATAATTATACATAGTTATTAATTACACCATTATACCCATCCAAGATTGGTGGTGGTGGAAAATTGATTACACCACGGCGTGGAGACGGTATTCTGTACGTACGCACGCGCGGTGATTTCGTTTTCCATTGGACGAATAGATGGTGATATAGGGTTGTTTCATAATTATAATAAAATATCAGTATATGAGTGATACTTATGTTATTACTTCATAATGAAACAACCTAATAATAATATGTGGAAGAAGAAATAAAGGTGAAATAATCGGTAACAGAAATTACATCTTCTTTGAAGCGCCTCTTTGAGACCACCTCATAGGGAACTAAAATTGGTATTTGAAGAAGACCAGGACCACTAGTATGTTTCTAGGGAAGTGGAGAAGAGAATTTTTCAGGGGTTGGCTGAGCTTGAAGGCTCAATGTGGTGTGAGGAAGAGAGGGATGAGGTGCCCTTTTATAAGGGAGGAGAGGGGCACCTTTGGAATTCTTAAAAATATTAATTTATAATAAATCTAACCCCACTTAAAAACCTCCAAAAATGACTAATATTTTGATATTAGATGAAATAGTGTTGTAATATCATCAAAAAATAAAATTTATACAAGTTTGGATCTTATTTTAAACCTTATCATTTTGATTTATCCTTATTTAATCTATTTATGTTTATTTGTGGTAATAAAATTCTAAATTTTAAATTATAAAAAATAATTACTTATTTGTTGTGAATTTTCCATAATTGTTTACTATATAACATTACAGACCATTTAAATTTAAATTTATAATTTTTAAATATTTTTGTGATTTTTAAACAATTTTATAATATGTTATTTTTATAAAATAACAAGTGTCAATTTTGACACTATTCATTTATTTGAATTTAAATAAAATATATACAGAAGATATGTTCAAAATAAATGCTTTAATAGATTAATAAAAGGTCATATGTATCTATAAAATTAGTTTATCACATTAAATAGTTCATATAATATTTATTTTATTATTTTTAAAACCATTTATTTGGTTTGTCTCTTAATAAAATAATTACTACAACATTTTTGATTAATTATATAATATATTTATTTGTTGCATAAATAATAAAAATAAAATCCTATGATGAATATAAATATATTAAATTTCACAATAATACTTTTACTAGAATTTATCATCTTAAAATAACAATATTTAAATTGTTATATTTATTATATTATGAAGTTGACAACTTTGGCATCATTTAAAATAACATACTATAAGTGTTATAATCACTTTTATAAGGCTCCAAACGGTTATATATAAAATCATTGGATGACTAAGGTGTATATATACACTACCAATGAGTTTTGGTCAGGATTTTGAGCCTTTTAATGATTATTATTATTTCAATAAAAACTACATTACTTATTTTCCACTTAATAAATAATTTTTGTATCATTAATGTATCACCATTAATGACAATTATTTAATCCCTAAAAATTCTAAATAAATTATCATTATGTAGATAATTTTACTAGATTTCTGGAGACGATTCATGTTCGATGTTTTATGATGTTTATCACTAAAATAAAATTATTATACTTATAATATATAAGAGAGTGACATGTTGTCACTTTCTTTGGTTTTAATAATAATTAAATTATTTTCATGGTCAAAAGCCCGTAAATGAATCTAATCAGACCCTTAGGTGGTATGGGTCTACTTTTATCCATCCAATAGAATTTTGGCATGTGTTAGGGTAATTTTATAATATTATAATTACCCTTAATTACCCGATTTACCTTTAACTATGGTAAATAAAATTTACCGTAGTTACTATTCATAATTCCCAAAACTAAAAAGTAGCCTGTTAACATAATTTGGATCCACTAATTCCAAATATTGAATCCATTTTTTCAAATTCAATATACAGAAGTTGTAGAAATTAAACTAAAATTAATCCCATTGTCGAATGAAAACAGGTTTTTTATTAAAACATTGCAAAAGAATGAATTGATTTAACCTACGAATTCAATGTAAATCAATACTAATGACATACATAATATTAAATGGTAAAAATATATTCTATTTATACTTTAAAAACATTCAATATTATAATTTAACCATATAAATTATTATGATGAAAAAATGTGTTTTTAATTTAAATATAGCGTGTTTTTACTATTCATCAAAATATGAAAGTTACAAGAATAATATGAAAAATTTATCCAAAGTAAATTTTTCTTTCATGATTCCAAAGAAGAATTTTATTTTGTCAAATTTAACTTATAAACATGTCAAAAACTAGATTTAATGTGGGTGCGCCGTCAAAAGGCGGCAAAACTGCATTTTTTAAAAAATAGTTATTTTACCCGAAAAATTTATTTTATTATTATACCATGTTCTAGAAAATGTGTAAGATGAATAATAATGTTATAAAATTCAAAATTTAGTTAATACAATTCATAATGGCTAGTTCGTAAAAATATTATAATAATATATCGTAGTTTAGTAAAACCAGGTATTGTGTACAACACACGCTATCGAGGTAGGTCGCGGTTGCGTGTAATGCAAGCCAAGTTAGGGTTGTGTTTTGTGCAAGAATCCTTCATGGTTTCATATAATAGAATCCAACCATATTTCATTTATACATTGAATATATAAATATATACTCAATGTTTCGTAGAATAACTATTTTCATAATTGTGTGTAACACGATCCAAGAATACTTTTGTGTATACTGCAAGCTAATATGGTGTTGCGTATAGCGCAAGTTAATCTTGGTGTTGCATACAACACAAGACATTATTGAAATTAAAATAATATTTTTCATAAAATCTCGCGGTGTTACATTCTACCCCCCTTAAAATGAATTTTTCCCTCAAAATTCGTCGGGGTTATAAATGGTTTACTACTCGAAATGATTTTTTAATAGAAACCCACATCATAAAAAGGATTACCAAAACATGGATTTAAAAACTAAAGTATGAAATGTAATGGTTACCCAAATTAACTAATCACTGGGTTTCCACGTAGGAGAAAATAGATGATAATATGGATATGGAATAAAAATCTAACCGTCATGTCTGATGGAGAGTGGTAGAGAACATGGCTATGAAAAAGCCAACAATCACAAAGCTATTGATTTGTGATGATCCAAGGTACCATCTGATTCATCGGATATAAGGGAAGTAGGACATCATTTTTGGTTTTCATGATCATTTCCCTAAAGTTGATGAATTAAAAGAAATACTTTCATGATTTTGGTACAATCTAACTCTTGTTCGTGAATTGAACAATTTCCACTTCATCCCTTAAAGAAATGAAGTTGAATTTGTTATTCGTGATGTGTTAGCAGATCATGTGATAGAATGATGGGTCATTCCATCTCTTTCAAAAAAAAGGTTAGAAAAAGTTATAAGTCCATCTTATGGTTAGATTAATCATATTTGGTTCCAAAAATGAACTTATACTTCATATATCAATCCGCTTAATAAAATAAAACTAGTTTCTACTAACCAGGGACTTCCTGTAGGCCAGTGGTAGGCGATAAAGGCCAGTCGCACTTTGGTTGTGGGTTCGATTCCCATAGCCTTGTCCGACGCGATGGACTGTCTCCTGTCATGCAGGTTTTCCTTTTTCTAAAACTATATTACTATAACATCGCATCAATAATATCGAAAAACTTCTATCCTTAAACAATACTAACTTCTGTCCAACATAATCCATTCCAATATTTAGTCTTATCCATAATACTGCAGTCCACTCTCATCATATAGTGAAAATAATTACCAGAGATTTAATACCATCGTTGATCCCCATATATCATATGATATGTCCTGTTGGTCACATTCCAAACACTTGAAGGCCTTAATCATGTATTCTCTTGAAAAATCAATACCCATTGAACATTAGTGAAAACATGAATGCAGTTAAAAGTTAACACTTTCCACATACCAAAATACTCAATATTATATATACTCAAACCCTGATATCACTTAGTCCTTATATCAATCATGAGCTCATGAATACAATCAAACATCTCATTATCTTCTTATTCCTTCATTATGCGCATATCATCTACTTTACAAAAATATCTGAATAACCTTCCATGGTTACTGGTACCACTCATCATATACATTCAAATACTTTTAGGAAAAACAATAGTGTAACAATCCATAGATGATTCTTTATTCCATAGTACCATTAACTATACAACATAACTCTCGATAAACATACAATTATTCCACTACCTTCTAAAACAACCGACTGTGCTTCAACACTTCTTTTAGCTCATATATAATTTGTAGTCTCCTCATCATCATCCACATAAATACTACCCATATGACCATGCTGATTCTCTTCATGAGATTTTCCGTTAGGGAATTGGTTTGTATAATTCCCGTACATTCCACATTTAAAACATCTAAACATTGTTGATGTCGTAGCAATACCATTATCCTTGTCCATGGTGTCAACTGAACCTTTTCCTTTGCACTTACTAGATTTGTGTCCTTCTTTTCCACACCCAAAACATCTTCCAGTTCCCTTGAAAAAATCTACCCGATGCCTCTTCCCACATGATTTACATGAGGGAAATTGATCTTTCTCTCCTCTATGATCATCATGAAACTCCATCTTTCTCTTATTATCTGAGTCGGGAAACATACAAAAGTTGAGATTATTGATCATATTATGAGATTACTGATTATGAATAATAACGATGTTTGGACTTCCAAATCCCGTTTCATTTGGTTTATCATGAAGAATATCATTCCATTGTCCGTCATATCCTCCATTATCATGAATCTTCCTGTTTCCAGCCATTTTCTAAAACCCAAAAAGAATAGTGTGAGAGGGAAAAATCATGCTAGGGAAAACAACACAGTAATGGGGAAGCAGCCTCAATATCTAATATCTTAGGTTAAATTCTAAGCTCATTACCATAGTTCTAGGACTATATCCTATACGTATACTTAACCTTAGGGACATCCCTAGACATACCTTAGAAATATATCTAGGGATCTGACTAAAGTTCTCGCATCCTAGTTTCCAAAGGTTGACTAAATCTTTCCTCTGATACCAACTGTAGAGACCCGAAGCTTGATGTACATGAACATTACATTACTTTTTCAAAATACTTAAAACATAACAAAAAAGACACACAAGGATCGTAATAGTTTAGTGTCTTTGGAAACTCGGAATATAAACCACTATTCATGTTGAAAGATCTTCAACATCTCCTATAATGATCTTCCCCTTTTTGTATCCTTACCTAAAATCTTTCTTTTAATCCTGGGGGAAAAGAAAACATAAAAAGGGTGAGCTCAAATGCTCAGTAAGGGTAATCATGGATAAAATAAAACATTCTATATACAATTGAACTTAAAAACATGAACATAGAGTTTAAACATAAAAATCTTGAGTAATGACATAAAACATGGAAGTACGTAAAGCATAGATCATAAAGAAACATTAAGAATGATAAAATAGAATGAAACATGTAATTGTGCCAACCATTAAGCACATGATATGATTTCCATATTAGCCAAGGCATTGGTGCCAAGATCATCTTAGTGGACAAAGTCCCTTTCTGAATCGAGTTCACTCCTCGTTCCAGTCCTGTATTATTGATCCGGTTTAACTTTCTGTTCTAGCCATGTCTATCTCATGAGATATAAAATCTTTACCCAATGAATTGGAGGGAGATATAGCTCCCACCCATCTCAAAGTGAAATCATTATTACTTGTGCCACGAAATAAATTTAAAACATTCATCATAACCCAAAGAATAAAATGGGTTTCATAAACAGCATCCCATCATTTCATAATCCATATAAAACAAATGGACATTTCATCATAAAAAGTGAACCATGTAAATCATATAGACATTAAACTTGAAACATACACATATCAAATAATGTCATCTTAGATGGAAAATGGTTTTGATAAAACATTTGAAATGAATTCTTGAGGAAAATATCATTTCTTCGTCAAAATCATTTTCTTTTCAAAAAATGCCATGAACTTTTAAAATAAACGTATTTTGTTGAAAATAGTCATAAAATCATGTAGAGTAAGATTCATGAAAATGAGTCCTTATGAAACCGTAAAAATCTGTTCACGCCGTATAAGTTCAAAATAATATTCTCCTCGTACTTTTGTCGGAAAAGTCCAAAAAGTACCTCATAACGTAAACAAAAGAAATATTCCTTACATACCATGTAATAAAAGTCAAAAATGGGTAAAAAGGACATTAATCATACATGAAAACAATTTTATAAAACATGGACATGGATGATATAAATAAACCTAGTAAATACTTACGAATAAGCAATCTCGGATAAAAATGAGATTTGCAAAATTATCCCTTACCTTAGGTCCGATATGCTTCGTACATATCCGAACCTCCTGTATAATGATTTAAATAATGTTATTGACTTATTAAAGAATCATATTAATTGTTATGATATCATATAGGGTTCACTTATGACTTTATATTACCCGTTATTTTTAAAATTCCATGTTAAAGAGCATTTTGGGTAAAATCGTTTCATTTGTCATCCGTGTTTTGACTTGTAATTATTCATATGATTACATAGATCATGATTACTTACATCCAGAATGTAAAACATGATTTATATATAATATATATTCACAATATAAATATATATAATAGATCGATAAATGGAAACAAATACACCGTTAATGGAGACGGTAGGTCGTACGTACGCATGAATGTTGTTTTTGTTTCCTCGTGGAATTGAATGGAATTAACTGGATGACATACATATATAAATATAAATAAAACCAGTATCATTATTATGTCATGTATTTCATTATTACTTATTATATATACTTTATAATCATATATGAATGGTTAATCATTGAGAATGAATCTCATCGCCTCATGGAGATGGTATTCCGTACGTACGCACGAGCGATGATATCGTTCCCATGATCGTGGAATTTTATTGGAGTGTATGTATACTATTAAAGAATAAATATCACTTTAAAATAATCATTCATAGTTATTATTTACACCATTATACCCATCCAAGTAAGGTGGTGGTGGAAAATAGATTACACCACGGCGTGGAGACGTTATTCTGTACGTACGCACGCACGGTGATTTCGTTTTCCGTAGGATTGATAGATGGTGAAATAGGGTTGTTTCATAATTATAGTAACATATAAGTATATGAGTGATACTGATGTTATTACTTCATAATTAAACAACCTAATAAGAAGAACTAGAAGAAGAAATAAAGGTGAAAGAATCAGTAACGGAAATTACCTCTTCTTTGAAGCGCCTCTTTGAGACCTCCTCTTAGGGCACTAAAATTGGTATTTGAAGAAGACCAGGACCTCTAGGATGTTTTTAGGGAAGTGTAGAAGAGAATTTTTCAGGGTTTGGCCTAGATTTAAGGCTCAATGTGGTGTGAGTAAGAGAGGGAGGAGGTGCCCTTTTATAAGGGATGAGAGGGGCACCTTTGGAATTCTTAAAAATATTAGTTTATAATTAATCTAAAACAACTTAAAAACCTCCAAAAATGACTAATATTTTGATATTAGATGAGATAGGGTTGTAATATCATCAACCAACCAAATTTATACATGTTTGGATCTTATTTTAAACCTTATAATTTTTATTTATCCTTATTTAATCTATTTATGTTTATTTGTGGTAATAAAATTCTAAATTTTAAATTACAACAAATAATTACTTATTTGTTGTTAATTTTCCATAATTGTTTACTTTAAAACATTATAGACCATATAAATATAAATTTATAATTTTTAAATATTTTTGTGATTTGTAAACAATTTTATAATATGTTGTTTTTATAAAATAACAATAGTGTCAATTTTGACACTATTCATTTATTTTAATTTAAATAAAATATATCCAGAAGATATGTTCGAACTAAAAGATTTAATAGATTAATAAAAGGTCATATGTATCTATAAAATTAGTGTATCACATTAAATAGTTTATATAATATTTATTTTATTATTTTTAAAACCATTTATTTCGTTTATCTCTTATTAAAATAATTACTAAAACATTTTTGTATAATTATATAATATATTTATTTGTTGCATAAAAATTAAAAATAAAATCCAATGATGAAGATAAATCTATTACCTTTCTAAATAATATTTTTACTAGAATTTATCATCTTAAAATCCCAATATTTAAATTGTTATATTTATTAAATTATGAAGGTGACATCTTTGGCATCATTTAAAATAACATAATATAAGTGTCATAATCACTTTTATAAGGCTATGAACGGTTATATATTAGGTAATTGGATGCTTAAGGTGTATATATACAATATCAATAAGTTTTGGTCAGGTTTTTGGGCCTTTTAATGGGTATTATTAATTCAATAAAAACTATATTACTTATTTTCCACTTAATAAATAATTTATGTATCATTAATGTATCACCATTAATGACAATTATTTAATCCCTAAAAATTATAAATAAATTATCATTATGTAGATAATTTTATTAGATTTCTGGAAACTATTCATGTTCAATGTTTTATGATGTTTATCACTAAATTAAAATTATTATACTTATAATATTTAAGAGAGTGACATGTTGTCACGTTCTTTGGTTTTAATAATAATTAAATTATTTTCATGGTCAAAATCCCATAAAATGAATCTAATACGACCCTTAGGTGGTATGGGTCTACATTTATCCATCCAATAGAATTTTGGCATGTGTTAGGGTAATTTTATAATATTACATTTACCCTTAATTACTCGATTTACCTTTATCTATGTTAAATAAAATTTACCGTAGTTACTATTCATAATTCCCAAAAATAAAAAGTGGCCTATTAACATAATTTGGACCCAATGATTCCCAATATGGAATCCATTTTTTCAAATTCAATACACAGAAGTTGCAGAAATTAAATTAAAATTAATCCTGTTGTCGAATGAAAACAGGTTTTTTATTAAAACATTGCAAAAGATTGAATTGATTTAACCTACGAATTCAATGTAAATCAATGCTAATGACATACATTATATTAAATGGTAAAAATATATTCTATTTATACTTTAAAACCATTCAATATTATAATTTAACCATATAAATTATTGCGATGAAAAAAGTTGTTTTTAATTTAAATATAGCATGTTTTTACTATTCATCAAAATATGAAAGTTAACAGAATAATATGAAAAATTTATCCAAAGTAAATTTTTATTTCTTGATTCCAAAAAATAATTTTATGTTGTCAAATTTAACTTATAAACATGTCAAAAACTAGATTTAAAGTTGGTGCGCCATCAAAAGGCGGCAAAACTGTATTTTTTAAAAAATACTTATTTTACACGAAAAAATTTATTTTGTTCTTATACCATGTTATAGAAAATGTGTAAGATCAATAATAAAGTTATAAATTTCAAAATTAAGTTAATAATATTCATAATGGATAGTTCATAACAATATTATAATAATATATCGTTGTTTAGTAAAACCAGGTATTGTGTACAACACACGCTATCAAGGAAGGTCGTGATTCCGTGTAATGCAAGCCAAGTCAGGGTTGCGTGTTGTGCAAGAATCCTTCGTTGTTTTGTATAACAGAATCCAACCATATTTCATTTATACATTGAATATATATATATATACTCAATGTTGCGTAGAATAACTATTATCAAAATTATGTGTAACACGATCCGAGAATAGTGTTGCGTATACTGCAAGCTAATACGGTGTTGCGTATAGCGCAAGGTAATATTGGTGTAGCATACAACACAAGACATTAATGAAATTAAAAGAATGTTTTTCATAAAATCTCGGGGTGTTACAACTTTCTTCATATTTTCCCACCAAAAGTTCTCTTAGACATCTTGATACATTTTTGTGCCCCCTTGGTGAATAGACAAGGTTGAGCTATGTGCATCATTCAAAATATCCTTCTTTATCACTGGATTGGATGGTACACATAATCGTGACCCAAATCATAAATCTCATTTCTCTTCAATCATTAACTCAGATGATTTTTTAATTTCTCAAATCTTCCCCCTTTTCTGAATTTCCTAATCATTTCATTGAGAATCCTTTATTTTCACAGTGAGGTATGGTTTAGAAATCATTTGAGAAATGATTGATTATGTTATATGCTTCAAGATTCCCATGTCCGTACACTACAAATCTAAGAATATAGGATCCTTTTCAACTCTCTTCATTGATAAAGATATAGGATTTTTTCCTCCTAGAGCATCGGCCAACTTATTTTCCTTAATGGGATGGTAGAGGATTGAGCAGTCATAATCCTTAATGAACATTAACCATCTTAGATGGAACATATTAATCCCTTTCTTGGTGAATAAATATTTTATACTCTTGTGATTAATATGTATTTCAATCTTATATGACGTGATTTTGGCCAAGAAATGTTTGTGCCTTTTCAATTGCCCATCTTCTCTATGTGCGCGAGTTCTACGAGCTATGTACTTTCCTCACACGTACATTCATGCCTCCTCTCTTGGTCCTCACCCTAGCTTCCTCTGGATAAGTATTTGGGAGGGGAAAAGCTCCTGGATAAAGGATTGGGCTGGAGGATTTGGAATGGCTCATCAGTCAAAATCGGGTCTGACTTGTGGCTCATTGACAAGGATGGCATGCGGGCTACATCCCCCGCCCAACCAAGCCTTAAAGACGCCACTGTCAGCTGCCTCATTTCTGACCAGGGATAGGGGTGGGATGTGGACAAAATCCTTGACTGGTTCAACAAATGAGAACAGAGAATTATCCTTAGCATTCCCTGGGTACCAGACGCATGCCCTAACTATCTTTTCTGGATCAATGACATCTCGGGCGAATACACGGTGAGATCCGGCTATAGACTTGCAGTGGGAATCCACTCAGTTAGCCGGGACAGGGGACCGTGGAAAGAGATTTGGAAGCTCAACGTTCCCCCAAAAAAATATCCAATTTTGGTGGCAGGCTTTCTCGGGAATTCTCCCAACAATGAGACTTCTCTCTTATTGGCATATGGCTAGTACCGTTTTTTCCCTTTCTGCCCGAGAACTCCAGAAACTCCTCTGCACGCTATTGTTTACTTCCCGGGAGCGAATGATATTTAGAATCATTAGGGTTCGGGTTCAAGCGCTTCTCTTGCATTGGCCTATGACCTTCCCGGTCTGCTGACGTGTTGGTACTCCTCTCTATCTTCAGTGGATGTTGGCTCACTTTTCTCCTTGGATTGGATTATATGGGTCTGGAATAACGATGTTGTTTTTAATCAAGCTCATAGACCCACCAATTTCTGGATTGACCGGTCCACCTCTTCGATTGAGGGCTGGAAAGGCCCCAACGGATTTTCATTGTCGGGTGTTCGCCACTCCCATCACTCCCACTAGAATCCCCCCATGGAAGGGATCCTTAAGACTAATGTGGATGCGTCTCTTCCGAATGATGGGCTTGTTGCCCTCGGCCTCCGGGCCCGAAATCATACGGGGCTGATTCTTGCTGCTAAATATGTACCTCATCAGGCATTCTGGGAACCAGCAGTTCCCGAGGCCATGACCATCTATTGTGGTTTGATGCTCGCTTTGGAATGTGGGTGGGGTGATATCATCATTGAGTCTGACTGCCTCACCATGATTTAATCTATTAATCACAGCGACGGTGGGATCCAGTCTTTTGGCTTCATCATTTGTAGAATTATCTCGCTTCTCCAATGCTTCTCATGTTGTACCTTCTCCTTCACCAAAAGGGAAGGAAACAACGTGGGCCATCATCTTGCGGCCTCAGGCCCTTTCGACTCTAACCAGCTCTGGTTGGACAATTTCCGTTCATGGATTAGCATTTGTACTTCGGCTAATCCTTTTCATTAATGTTACATGCCTCCTTCAAAAAACACTTCTACCCATATAGATAATTCCTCAAAAATTGCAATGCAAAGATCATAGCCACCAACAGTATATCATTGGTGGGATAGTATTTTTCATTTATTTTTAGCTGAATTAAGTCATTGTCTATCACTTCATCATTTTTCTTCAGCACACATCTTGATCCCTTATTTCAAGAGTCATTGTACACCACAAAGGGTTCTCCACTTATCATGAATGTGAGTATTGGTGTAGTGATAAGACACTTTTTCAACTCTTTAAATATTTCCTCACATTCTAGAGTCCAGGAAAACCTCACTACCTTCCACATCATCTCATTCATTTGGTTTGAAAATCATGATATATTCTTCAAAAATCAGCGATAATACCTGAATGGACCCAAAAACTGCGGATCTTTGTTAGAGATATTGTCCAAGGGCATTCTTTAAATAATAATGTCTTGGAAGGGTATACAGATATCCCTCTATTGGTGATAACAAGCCCCAAGAATGATACATCCTCCATCCATAACTCACATTAACTATAATTTTCATATATATTTTTCTTTCGAAAAGTCTTTATCACAGTATTAAAATGATCCTTGTGTTCTCCTTTCTCTTGGAGTATATGAGAATATTATCGATAAATACTACAAAATATTTGTGTAGCTAATCTATAAAGACTCTATTTATTAAATCCATGATTACTACATAGTAATAAGTGAGTCTAAAGGGAATAACTATGAACTCATAGTGTCTATACCTCATTTGAAATGTAGCGATTGGAATATCTTCCTTACTAACCTTTAATTGGTGATATCCTTACTAGATGTCCTCTTTAGAAAAATAATTGGGCCCTCATAGCTAATCAAACAAGTTATATATATGAGGAAGTGGATAATTTTTCTTTATTTTGGTTTTATTGAGCTCACTGTAATCAAAATTGAGGCGTATTGATCCATCCTTATTTTTAACAAAGAAGACTGGTGCACCCAATAGTGAAGCACTCAAGTGTATAAAACCCTTCTCTAGATATTCATGTAACTACTTCCTTATCTCTTCCAACTCAATAGTGTCCATTATATATGGTATATTGGATATAGGTAGGGATATAAAAATAAGTTAAATTGATAACTCAACATCTCAATTAGGATAAAGTCTAGGAAATTATTAAAGGAATACATAAGTGTAATCCCTCAATATGGGAATATATTTGAGAATTATCATCTCTTTTATCTCTATAATATTAGAAAGATATGCTTGCTCAAAAGGAAACATTATCCACAATTGAGATTATGATTCTAAAGGACATTTATCTTTCTCCTTAAACATATATAGTATTTGAGGATACTCATGGATGTGAAGATTGATCTCCCATTCTTGAAAATTAATTTTGAATTTGTAAATTTATAGCCAATCCATTCCCTAAATAGAATCGAACTTTACCAGAGTAATTATTGAAAGATTTTATGGGAGGATCAATCCACAACTGTTAACAGGGTAGGAGTTATATAATTTTGATGTAATTATTTCCCCACATTCTATTCTCAAAAAAAAATCCATCTCCAAATTTGGAGGTGGTTTTTGAATAATTATACTAAACATGCAAGATATGAAAGAATTCATAGAACCAGAATCTAATAGTACATTCACTATTATCGATTGAATAACTAGCGTTCATGTCACCACATCATTGTCTGGGTCCACCTCAATAGTAGTGATTTCATAATACCTTCCTTATTGCCTTGGATATTTTTGTTTATTTCCTCTGAAAACCCCTGACATAGGTCAATTATTTGTGTAATGCCCATGTTTCGTGCTGTTTTAATAGTACAATACATGCAGAGTGTTTATCTGAACCTTCCTTTCTTCTTCCATGTTAGTGGGATTATTCATATCCCCTTTGTAGTTTTTATCCAGATGTCATATTCTTTCACATTTGATGTAATTCATGGTTCCCTTTAAATAGTTCATAGGATTCTTCTTCCCACAATTTTGACACAAGGTATTTTCGATCTTCTTTCCATCATGGGACTTTTTTTCCAACAAAACCCATATTAGACTTCATTTTCCCCTTTTTTACACTAGTACTAGGAGACCACTGAGTGTCTTTGATCTTCATTTAAACATTGAGGGAACAATGGACAATATATTCATAAATTTTGATGTCATTAATAGCCATAACATTTTTTATACATGGATTTAGTCAACTAAATAAGTGATCTACCTTGATTTTGGTGTTCATGAATAATCCGGAGGAGAATCATGCAAGACTTGTGAAGATCTCTTCATCTGCCCTAATGGACTCGTATTAAATCTTCTTAAGTATGAGTAACTCTATTTCCATCTGTAAATGGAGGGTTAGGGGAAAGTATTTATTGAAAAAAAATTCATGAATTCCTCCCAAGCCATAGAATCAATTTCCTACTAGGACTTTGTATTATTTATCTGTTTCCACCACTGATTTGTTTCCCCATAAATATGATAGACAAATAATACGAATTTATCTTCTAATGTGTACTGAAGCACAGAGAATATATTTTCAATGGAGTGAATCCCTTGTTTTATGAGGAGGGGGTCAAAAGATACACTAAACATGGGAGGCCTTTTCCACAAGAAGAACTCAATAGAAACATTCTCTTCCCATGGAGGAGTATGGAGTTCCCCAAGATTCAAGTTATTATTCATAACATGAACTAGCATTGTAGGTACTGTCATAATGTTTTGATCACTCATTCCCATCATATCAGGCATATCATTAGATAAATCATCAATTGTCTATAACATTGATTGTTGGAACATGTTGTTATATTTCCTGCCATTAAGAATGAAAACTAACATACAATTAGTAGACTTGAATACTTATCTAATAAGTATAAAATAGGAAACATTAATCATAAAAGGATAAACTCTTAAAGAAAAGGTATAACATAACTTTTGATTCACTAGGATTCAATCTAGGTTATCCATGATATAATCCTTAACATATATTATTATGAGCTTATTTTATTGTTCCCTTAACAATGATTCATACCAAGATTATGAATTTACCAAATCATATCCCCTAGGAATTTCAAACCAGGTGTGCAGCAAGGCCTATTTTCATGCATAAGTTTACATTCGAGTCTAGATCAATGTGATGTTTTTAGGTTTTACCTCTAGATACATCTATATCATAGCCACATCCATTTATTCATATCCATATAGGGATGTATTTTCCTGATAAACCACTTACTCTATACATACCAAAATTTAGGTACATTTTATTATACTTAGTCTCATCGCTAAAGTTATTAATAAAGTTCACTATTCCTAATCATAAAATATAACTAGACCATCCTGTGATACCAACTATAGAGACCATATCCTTTTAAAAAAATCATTACAGGGTTTTATGTATAATAAAATATCATACTAAAATATAAGGATCGTAATGTCTAGTGTCTTGGAATACTAGGTACATAAAACCGAAAACATGGGACTAAATAAGACATTTCCTTATTTAATTTTTATAAAGGGATCCTAAATTCTATTTTCCTCATACATCTTTATAGGATAACTTGGATATTACATGAACAAAGGTATGATATAAAAATCCCATTAAGGGAATAAACATACGAATTAAGCTTTAGCACATGGATTAGAAACCAAGACATAATTATATAAAAAATCATGGATTATATGGAATAATTTCATATAAACATGGAAACATATAATAATGGATTCATAGTAATGTGTATGTAATATAAATCATGACATTATAATGATTCAAGGCTCTTTTCACATAGTGGAGCGTAAGTTAAGAATAAACACCAAGACCGTTTCAAATGGTATCATGATTCAAGTCTAACTGTAACACCCGATACTTTTATGAGAAATATTTTGTTTTTATGTTATATAAATCATCAAAGAAATATTTCACTACACACAACACTATCTTTACTTTCTTTACACGCAATCGTGACCTTCCTCGATAGTTTGCGTCGTACTCAATAACGAGTTTCACTAAACAATGATATGCTATTAAAATATTACTAAACTAGACATTATGAATAGTAATACCCACTTTTTGAAATTTTGTAAATTATATTTTTCAAAATGGACTTCATTTTTGGATTCGTAATATCGAAATTATCCTAGGTTGAAATTTTTTTATTTTTCTGAAAACTTTCATTTTTTGATGAATAGTGAAAACACTGGGTTACTATTAAAATGCCGTCGTTTTATTTAAATAATTATTTATCTTATTTATATTTATTTTAGGTCAAAAATGATACATAATACCTATATAACTTCAATCCAATTAATTGGAGTCATTTATAATAATTTTAGATATATAAAAATTTTATTGAACTTTTCACCGTCTTTTATCCACTTCCTAGAAGAATTTTCAAATTTACATAAAACATAATTTTACCGCTTCTGTGAGTGGAATTTAGAAACTCCGAGAGACACGGTTAATATCAAGGACTAAAATGTGGTTCAATGAGATGAAAATAATTTTTGGTGAATAGTTACTTTTTACTTTTTTTACAACGTTTAAAAGTAAATAGGGAAATTAAGGGTAAAAATGTTATTATTATTACCCTAACACGTGTCCTAATTATATTGGATAAGTTTATTTCTACCAAAAACAACATTAGGAATAAAATATGATCATTAAGGCCCACATGGATTAGATTAAGACATTTATTATTAATATATTTAAAGAAGTGTTAAAATAGTTAAAATCAATGTTTAATAAATAAATCATTTTCAATATAGGGTTATACATATGATAAATTAGACTATAAATATTCACTAGAAATCTAAACGATTTGATACATAATGGTATTTTATTTTTAATTTTTAGACAATATATAATTTAATTTATTTATGACACAATGATGATGTAGTAATTATCTTATTAATGAATTATTGACATAATTGATGTTTTAAATACCCAAATAAATTTAATTTGAGACTTTTTATGAATTACATTAATTTTATAGGTTATTATGACATGTTATTATTGATTTAATTAATTTTTTTCGATCTAATCTTTCTGTTATGAGTGTCACAAAAATCAATTACCAAATAGAGTCAAAATTGACATAAAATAGTTTTTAAAACAAATATTATATTATTAATTGTTATTTTATTATTAAAAATCTAAGGATCGGCCAAATGACTTATAAAAGGTTATATATATTAATTATAAACAACTTGGGGTTCGTTTGGCTTGTTATAGTATGTTTATTAACCTTATAGTGTAAGAAAACAAGAAGACACGGTAAAAGTTAAAATTATCTAACTTAAAGTTAAATCTTAATGATAAGGTTAAAATAGATAACTAAACCTGTCAAAATTCTATTGGATGAGAGGATTTCGACTCCTCCCCATCTTGGATTCAAAATAAATCAATTTGGAGCTATTAAAAACCGAATATGACTTTATAATAAAATAATATTTTTAGTTTTTCCTAAGGTGCCCCTCTCCTCCCTTATAAAAGGGAACCTCCTCCCTCTCTTCTTCACACCACTTTGAGCCTTCAAGCTCGTCCAATCCCTGCCAAATTCTCTTCTCCACTTCCCTAGAAACATCCTAGAGGTCCTGGTTTTCTTCAAATACCAATTTTAGTGCCCTAAGAGGAGGACTCAAAGAGGCGCTTCAAATAAGAGGTAATGTCTGTTACCGATTCTTTAAACTTTATTTCTTCTTCCACTTATTCTTCATTAGTTGTTTCATTATTAAGTAATAACATCAATATCACTAATATACTGATATGTTATTATATGTATGAAACTACCCTCTTTCACTATCTATCCATCCTATAGAAAACGAAATCATCGCGCGTGCGTACGTACGGAATACCGTCTCCACGTTGTGGTGTTATCTATTTTCCACCACCACCTTACTTGGATGGGTATAATGGTGTAAATAATAACTATATATGATTATTGTAAAGTTATATTGATTATGAAATAGTATACATACACTCCAATACAATTCCACGATCAAGGGAATGATATCATCGCTCGTGCGTACGTACGGAATACCGTCTCCACGATGTGATGCGACTCGTTATACATGATCTTCATTACATTATGATTATATAAATTAACTTAATTAATGAATATGATATATATTACACTAATACCATTATTTATATGAGGAATCTATAACCTAAAGTGAAGAATAAGAATTTATTCAACAAAACACGCATAAGAACAAAAAGTAATAAACACCAGAATAACAAGTAGCAATGAAATATTACTAAAAAGAAGCTAAGAATATGGCCATATATGATATCATAATAATGAGTATGATTCTGTAATAAGTCAATGACATTATTTAAATCATTATACAGGAGGTTTGGACACTTACGAAGCAAATCGGACCTAAGGTAAGGGAAACTATCACAATCTAATTTTTATCCAAGATTGTTTATACTTTGGTATTTACTGGGGAGTATTTTATCATCCACATCCATGTTTCCTCAACATGTAATATTATTTACATCCGCCTACAATTGTTTAAATCCAATTTTACCCTTCGGTGAGTTTTCAGTAAAAGATATGAAAGGAATCTTTTGTTTTTTTTCATACGAGGTACTTTTTGACTTTTCCGACAAAAGTACGAGAAGAATGTTTTTTAACATATACGGTATGAATGGATTTTGAAAACATTATTTCCAAGAAGCTTCATTTACTTGTTTTCAAGTTTAATTTTAATCAAATTCTTTTAGTTTAAAAATTTATGACATGTTAAGAATGGGAAAAAAAATTTAAGTAGAAAGGCTATTTTCCTAAAGAATGGAGTTCAAGTGTTTTATCAAAATTATTTTCCATCTAAGATAAAATAGGTTTCTATTTCTATCCCAATTATTACATTGATTTGATTATGTTGTGATGGAATTATTTTTTTGAATTGCTTTATCTTATATGAATTGTTTTATGATGTCATGATGTTTAAGAATCCCCTTTTTATTACATGGGTTATGCAATGATGTATGATTTATGATTTTATGGCACACATAAGAATGGTATCATTATGAGATGGGTGGGACCTATACCTTCGTCCAATTAATTGGGTAACGATTTATATCTCATGAGATTGACATGGCTGGAACGGCAGGATAAACTAGTTCTGTGAAATAGGACTGAAACGAGGAGTGAACTCGGTTCATAAATGGACTTTGTCCGCTATGATAGTCTTGGCAGTGAGTCTTGACTACTAAGAAATATTTCTCTATGATTATGTGTGTATGCCACAAAGTTTTATGTTTTATGTTATGATTATTGGGATTACATTTCACTACTATGATTTATCCCATGTTATGAAATTATGATCTCTCTTGCAGGTTAAGATTTCCAAAATGTTATGTTCTTCTGAATATGATGTGATTGATATTTCTTTTGTTTACCCTTACTGAGCATTTGAGCTCACCCTTTTGTATGTTTTCTTTCCCCAGGTCAGGAAGAAGGTTATTAAGTAGGATATTCAAAAAGGGACTCTAGATATGATGAAATAAATGGGAGACAATGTAGATGCTTTATGAACCAGTTGATTATGTTTTCCAGTTTCCAAAGACACTATACCTACACGGTCCATTCCTGGTTTTGTTATATGTTGTAACAAGTGTGCTTCAATTCTGAAGTAATAACAATGTATGTAAAGTATGGGTTGTTATAGTTGGTATCAGAGGAAAGGTATAGCAAACCGTTGGACACTAGGATGTGAAAGCCTTAGTAAAATCCCTAAGGATATGTCTAAGCATAGAACACAATCATAGTGTTTTAGAAATGTCCATGAATAACCTATGATAAGACCTGAAGTGTAAAATTTTATTCTTGATTATGTGTTTTTTCTATTATAATTATTGTTGCTGACACTATTCTTCATGGTTTTAGTCAATGGATGGAACCTGAAGGAATCGTGTTAATGCAAAATGCGATGGGAAATTAAATGATTGTCCCCCTGAGCAACCAAAAGTTATGGGAGCTAGAATGCAAAATATTTTAGCCATGCTCACACAACTTTCTGAAGATATGAATCATGCAGGACTACCAAACGAGCGAAGGAAGGAGCATCATTTTGTTGAATCCTTCATGAGGCAGTGTCCACCTTCATTCAGCAGGTCTTCTGATCCATTAGAGGCAGAACAATGGATCAGTACCAATGAAAAGATATTTTCAGTTCTTCAATGTTCTGAACATGATAAAGGCATCTTAGTAGTGTATCATTTGGAAGGAGATGCTGATCAATGGGGAAATCTTATTAAGAATATGAGGGAAAGGAATGAAATTGAGTCCATGGAATGGGACGAGTTCAAGAACTTATTTTTCAATAAGTACTTCCCTCATATTCTCCAAAAAAATATGGAGAAAGAATTTCATGAACTAAAGCAAAAGGATGATGAATATATTGGTACATACGAATAAAATTTAACAAGACTTTCAAGGTACGCTTCTGGTATTATTATCCAACCTGAGAGTAAGATCGATAGATTCTTTAGTGGCTTAAAACCAAGTCTTCGAAGGGCTGTAGCCATAAGGGAATTCAATAGATATGAGGAAATTGTTTGATGTGCTCTCAAGGTTGAGATGGAGATTGGAGTAACCCATAAGTCATATGGGTTTGATAAGAGGATGAAAATGGAATTCAAAGGAAAATCTAAAGAGCACACTGAAAAGAAGATGAGTTTTCCCTTATGCTCAATGTGTGGAAATAAACATGGAGGAAATTGTCTTATGGGGACAATAAAATTTTATAAGTGGGGAAAATAAGGTCATCGGGAAATTGAATGTAAAAATAATGGGAAGAAGATGTCTAATGATGAAAACAAAGGAAGGGATACGTAGAATGAACCTACTACCCTTCAATGTTTCAAGTGAAAGGAGATGGGGAATTATACCAATCAATTCCCAAATCCAAGGGTTGATGATGATGATCAACGTCAACAAACTCTTAAGGCCAAAGACAAAGGAAAGCACATGTAATTTCTATCAGCAATGTGGAGTACGATAACGAAGTGGTAAAAGGTACACTTACCATCCACTCCAAAGTAGCAAATGTTTTATTTGATTATGGATCCACCCACTCTATTATTTCTAAAGAACTTTCTAAGGTTATCACCGTATTACCTCAACAATTAGATGTTGATTTATCTATGACTACCCTTAACGGCACAACTGTCACATCAAAAGTTTATAATTCTTCTCCGATTGAACTTTGTGGGAAGGTGCTTCTTCAAAATCTTGTGATCCTTCCTATTGTGGAATTTGATGTGATTCTTGGCATTGATTATCTTTATTTATATGGATCTCATATCAATTTCCAAAGAAGGGAAGTCACATTTCATATTCTAGATCAATCTATGATCGTCTATCGATGCAAGGATGAACATAACCTTCCAGTGGAAATTTTTTCCATCTTATGGGTTTTGATTCCACTAAGTGAAGGTTATTTATCTCAAATGGTTGGTGAGAAACTCACGATTAATAATATGCCCATTGTATGGGATTTTGACGATGTCTTTCCGGAGGAATTTCCGGGTCTTCCACTAAATCATGAATTTGAGTGTTCAATAGAACTCATACCGGGTGCTTTGCCAATTTCAAAGACACCTTATAGAATGGCCCCAATTGAGTTGCAGGAATTGAAGAAGCAACTCCAAGAGAATCTTGATAAAGGATTCATACGCCCTAGTGTATCACCAAGGGGAGCACATGTTCTATTTGTTAAGAAGAAATATGGATCAATGAGACTCTGCATTGATTATCGAGAACATAACAAGATCATGATCAAAATATCCTCTCCTGTGAATTGATGACATAATTGACCAACTACGCGGAGCTCAATAATTTTCCAAGATTGATCTTCGTTCAGGGTATCATCAATTAAGGGTCAAAAGGGAGGATATACCAAAGACAGTTTTTTGTACAAGGTATGGACACTATGAATTTATAGTTATGGCATTTGGTCTTACTAATTCCCCTAATATCTTCATGGATCTAATGAATAGAGTCTTTAGAGACTATCTTTATCAGTTTGTGGTAGTCTTTATATAAGATATTATTGTCTATTCAAAGAGTATGGAAGAATATTAAGATCACTTGAGAATTATATTAGAGACCCTGAGAAAAGAGAATCTTTATTCCAAATTTACAAAGTGTGAGTTTTGGCTTCAAAAAGCATCATTTTTGGGTCACATAATCTCAAAAGAGGGGATATCTGTGGATCCCGCAAAAATAGAGGTTATCGAAAGATGGTCAAGACCAACAACATTAACCGAGACTTGAAGTTTTCTTGGTTTTCCTGGATATTATCAACGTTTAGTGAATGATTTTTCACGATTATCTAATCCACTCACCATGTTGACTTGAAAAGGAGTTATGTTCGTGTGGACGGAGGAATGTGAAGATAATTTCAAGGAGATGAAAAGAAGGTTATCCAGTGCACCTGTACTCACACTTCCTTGTAGTGGAGAAAGGTTTGTGATCTATAGTGATGCATCCAAGAAGGGGATGGGGTGTGTTCTTATGCAAAACGATATGGGGATAGCTTATTCCTCACGACAGTTAAAAATCCATGAGCAAAATTACCCAACTCATGATTTGGAGTTAGCTGTGGTAATCTTTTCATTAAAGATTTGGAGGCATTATCTTTATGGAGAAAGGTGTGATATTTATACTGATCAAAAAAGTTTAATGTATATTTTCACACAAAAGGAGATGAATATGCGCCAAACAAGATTGTTGGAGCTGATTAAAGATTACGACTACTGAATTCATTACCACCCTGGGAAAGAAAACAAGGTGGAAGATGCATTAAGTTGACAAGACCATGCTAGCTTATCCATAATGAGGATCACAAAAGATCCAATATTTATGGATTTACAAAGGATGGGTCTTGGAATTATAATGGAAGGGGGAAAATCATATCTTTCTCAAATGAATTTTCAACCATCTATACAAGTGAAGATTAAAGAGGCACAGATAGAAGATGTAGAGTTTCAAATGAAGGTGAGAAATGTTCCCGAATTCAACCTTGATTGTGATGGGATAATAAAATTCAGGAATCTGGTGTGTGTTCCTCCCATAACATAATTAAAGAAGGAGCTGTTGGATGAGGCTCATAGTTCTTCATTCTCTATTCATCCCGGAAGCACGAAGATGTATAGGGACCTGAAAGAGTACTTCTGTTGGGATGGTATGAAAATAGATGTTGCTGAATATGTCTCTCGATGCTTGGTTTGTCAGCAAGTTAAATTTGAGAGACAGAAGTCTAAGGGGATGTTACAACCATTACCCATACCTGAATAGAAATGGGAAAACATCACTATGGACTTTGTCACCGGAATTCCTAAAACATCAAAAGGCAATAATGCTATCTGGGACATGGTTGATCATATTAAAAAGTCAGCACACTTCATTGCTATTAGAGTGGATTTCTCTCTGGATCAGATTGCCAGGATATATGTGAAGGAAGTGGTAAGATTGAATGGAGTACCACTTTCTATTATATCTGATCGGGATTCGAGATTTACCTAGAAGTTCTAGTGAAGTCTTCATAATACTCTTGATACAGAGTTGAGTTTTAGCACTGCTTATCATCCTCAGACAGACGGTCAGTCTGAGAGAACAATTCAAACTCTAGAAGATATGTTGAGAGCTTTCTCTAGAGATTTCAAAGGTGGTTGGGATCAACATCTACCTTTGGTGGAATTTTCTTATAGTAAAATCTTTCACTCCAGTATTAAGATGGCTTCTTATGAAGCTCTCTATGGAAATAAATGCAGGACTCCAACTTGTTGGGATGAATTTGGGGAAATAAAGCTATTAGGACCTGATCTTTTTGATGATATGGCAGAAAATGTCAGATCTATTCAACAACACATCAGAGCAGCTCAGAGTTGAAAAAAAAAGTTATGCTGATAACCGAAGAAAAGACCTAGAGTTTGAAGTGGGTGATAAAGTGTTCTTACGAATATCTCCTTGTAAGTGAGTAATGATATTTGGAAAGAAGGGAAAGTTGAGCCCTATGTATATCGGTCCTTTCGAAATAATGGATCGTGTTGGAAAGGTAGTTTACCGATTGGCATTTCCACTGAATCTCTCCCAAGTTCACGATGGGTTCTGTCGCACCCACTATTTCAAAATTTATTTTATTTTATTAATTTTGTTTGCGCTAGTTAGTTCAGGTCGAAACCTGACTTTAGATTTCGAGTTCTTGTGTTTTGGTCTAGTTTGCATCCAACGCAACACGACTGAAGCTGCGTGGCCTCACCTGGGTCGCCACGCGGCCCACCTGTTTCACCGCACGCCCTGCTTGATGGTTGATTAATTAAATTAAATGGATCAGTTTAATAAAACAATAATATTAATGGTGTTAAGAATATAATTTGTCTTGTGTCGTTATTAATATTCCTCTTAATAATAATAATAATAATAATAATAATAATAACAACAACAATAATAATAAAACTAATAAGGATTAATAGTTTGTTTTAAAGATAACAATAAATACATTATAATTAGAGGTGTTATTATTATTATTAATAATACTAAGTTTAGGTTTTATTTCGTTTTATTTTATTTATTTTTATTTTATTTTACTTGATTTTTATTTTAATTTCTTTTTATCTTATTCTATTTTAATTTCTTTATATTTTAATCTATTTATTCATTTATTTATTTTTCTTCTTCTTTTTCTTTTTTTTTCCTTTTTCCTTTCTTTTCCTCCCTCCATTTTTTCTTCCTCCTCACAATCCCGTCGGACCCTCCCTCCTACCCCTCCCTGTCGCGCTGAACCCCTTGCACCCCAAAAACCTATACGACATTTCCTTTCCCCCCCTGCTGCAACCTTCGGCCGTTTTCTCCCTTCCCATGTCGCCCCAACTGGAGCGCGCCGCACCCCTGCTCCCTCTCTAATCCGCGCGCCTCATCCCTCCCGCCTGTCCTGTGGCCACCCCCTCTTCGGCTCGAGCCGCTGCGCGAAACCCCGCCTCACCCCTGGCCAGCCCTGCTCGACCCGCCGACCTCCTATCCCCGGCGACCGAACACCCCATGGCCGAGCCTTGCCGTGCTGTGACACCCTTTCCGCACGGTATACCCTTTTCTCTTGTTTTTTTGGGTTTTCTTTTTCCAGCGGGTTTAGGTCCTAATTTCAGGGTTTGATCTTATTTCTATTAGTTCAATTTCATGATTTATGGTTCACCTCTTGTTAGTTTATGGTGCGCTTTAGGTGCGGTTGAAGAATTCAATGAATTTCTGGTTTAATTATTGATGTTTTGGTTCAATTGTTTGTTTAGGATCAATTTTGGTTTTGTTTGAGTTGCGGTTGATGTGCGGTGGTCGTTGCGCACCACGGTCGTGATGTCTGCGATGACAAGGTCGGTGGTTCCATGCCTTTGCATCATCTAGATAACTTAATTTGTTTGTTTAGTTAAACTTGATAAGTGCTATGATTTAATTGCATGGTGCTATATTTGTTTATAATGCTTTTCCATGCTCGTTTGATAAAAAATGGATTTCCGAAATGGTATGTTTTTGTGTTTTATATGTGTTGTTGTATAAATGAATGGTTGTGTTTTATAAGTTGCACGGAATGCGGTTTAAAAATTGTTTGACATGCGTGCGTGGTAAAAATTGCACTCTCTTTAGAAGTGGTTATGTTTTTATTTATTTATTTATTTCGACCCTGTTGTGGTAAATTTTTAAAGTGTTTAATTTATTGTGCAAATGGTGTGAATGAGGTTTTTGAAAGGTTGAGTGTTTAATTGATTTTTAAAATGTTCTTTTCATGGAAAGATTTGTGTGTTTTGAAGTGAGGTTTTATGGTATACATGTGATATGTTTTGTAAACTAAGCGATTGTTCATTTGAGTGGTATTTGGGATTCCAAACAAGGTTGAAAGGTTTTGAAGGTTGTTTGGTAGTGTGAGAGGTGTTTTTAAGTCTCTTTAGGTGTTTGTTTATTTAATTAGACATTTTTCAAAGTATGTGAATCACTTTTGGTGTGTTTGCCTTGTCCTGCACTTGTGAAATTAAAATGAATTTTTTTTATAATGGAAAACAAGTTTTGATATGGTCACCTCATGTATCAAGTATTAAAGTGACGCCTCTATATAGAACCAAGTGGTCTTTGGTGTAAAGTCTTCTTGGGTTTTCTTGAAACAATTTCATTAATAGTTCAAATGGTTCTTTGGTAAATTTTTTATGATGTGAAAATGGTATTTTGAAGGAGTTGAATACGCATTCATTTTTAAAGTGGTGTATTTTTATAAAATGAGACATGTCCTTTGTGTGCGTGTCTTTGAAATAGTGTTTTGGTATGAAAGTGGTGACTTTTTGTGTAATGTCAAGCTTGGTTTGTGAAATGTGAAAGTGGTGAATTATGTGAATGTGAAACTTGATTGAGCACAAGGGAAACCCTGGGTATCTAGGTGGGCAGACTAGAACTAGTGTGCTAGTGAGCCGGATGGGTATCGTCCCTGTTTCACTTAGCTGGATTGACGATTGCAACACTAACTAAACATATGATATCTGAGGGTCATGGCCTTCTAAGCCACGGGTTCTGAGGGTCGTGGCCTTCTAAGCCACGTTTTCTGAGGGTCGTGGCCTTCTAAGCCACGTTTCACCGAGACACGAGGTTTCTCGGGTCCCACTCGAGCTAGATGATCCTTAGGGGTTTTACCTACAGTGCTCTACCATATGTGGCATGGTGCCTTCCATCGGCATATAGAGGACCATGCGGGTTAGCGTGTGTGTGTGTATGGGTGTGTGTGTGTGTGTGTGTGTTCCCATATTAAACTTTTCCCTTCCTCTCAAAAATCATATTTGTGAAATGCATTCCTTTTAGTGTTTTCCTTTAGCATTTGGCTTGTAAACATTTTCTTTAAAACCATCTTGAAAGTATAATTTTGAATAAACACATTAATTTGTCTTTTGGATGTTGTGGCATGGAGCCTTTTTATTGGGTGACGTCCTATTGGGCTTTTGGCTGACACCCTACATACACATTTGGGTGTATGTAGACTTTGTTTCTTGTGAATTCCAGGTTGTGACTGTGTGCTCAGTGATGGTGGTTCAGGTTGCAGCTGGTCTTCTCATGCAGAATGGTGTTGATGTGGTCTCACTTCTGCCGAGAGGTTGAGTTTGAGTTTTAGTTTCCGCTGTCGTCTTTTCTTTTTAGTTATTGCTTCAAGTTGTAGACTTTAAACTTGTTCATAGTTTAAAGGCACGTTTTGTTGTCTGTTTCTAATTTCAGCTTATCTATCTGGTTAGTTGGTTTTTCTGTCTTGTATTTCGGGTGAAACCGTTCCCATCTGTAATGTTTGATACCCGGGCACTTGTGCCAGCCCGTGGGGATCGGGAACGCCCTTCGGGCTTTGCCGCAGACCGGGTCGGGCACCGGATTGGACGGCGACCCGGCCTGGTTCGTGACAAAATGGTATCAGAGGGAGGTTTGCTCTCTTGGGTCGTCTGCTTTTGAGATGGAGTCAGAGTCGACCAAGTTTAAGGTTGTTGGAACTCAACGTTCTAGCTACGAGCAATGTGCCTGGCCAGCACACCTCGTGGCGGGACTCGAGTTACCAAAGTAAGTTGGGTTTTGTCCGAGTCATTGTTCCGTGTGGTTAATCTTGCTTAAGGGAAATGAAAAGAGAGTGGGGCCAGTGGTCTTAGTGAGCTCGCAGGGTCTGGCAATCCTTGTGGAGCCAGGGACACTGTCCTAAAATACTCTCCGTGGCCAGTGGCGTGATTGGCGTATGGCCGCCAACCATATGCTTCAATCACCCGCTGACACTAGTTTTCTCTTGCGTCGTTTCTCGTCTCATTGTTTTGGATTTGTGGAAAGTTGGTTTTTAAGTTAAAAAGTTTTGGTCTTAGAAAATGTTTTCAAATGAATCACATTAAAAATGAAATGATGTGGAAGGTTTGAAAAATTTGGGTTGGATGTTTTGGTTATGGAAAAATGGAAAGGTTTGGTTTTGGTACTTGGTGTTCTCGTGGGTGACCACATGCATAAGTGTATATGGAAAGAGAAAGGGTTAATGGCACGAGCGGATGAGTGCCTGGATGAATTTTAGATGGGTGCCAGTGCAGCACGGGAACATGCATGTGCGAAGCTCACGGGACGCCATTGGTGTTTGTGCAATCTACTGGCTTTGCTTATTTTTAAAATGTCTTGTTAAAGAAAATGATTGGTGTTTTAGTAAACGGTGTTTGTGTGGCGTGTCCTTGTGTTTTTGAGATGTTGGATGTGTGGCGTTTTGAACTGAGTATTATTTCTGAATGGTTTATGTCCCGAGTTTTAGTTCTTATTTGTAAGTTGGTATGTAAGCGTGTGGTTAGTAAATTCCTTTGAAGAGTACATCGGGGAGCACTTGCAGTGGTTTCCCCTGCACGGTTGGTGTTTTCTTGTGGTATGTCTTGACCGTTGGACCAGTTTGGTTGGGTCCATCGTTTTCTTTCTTGACTAGTGTACGCCCCCCCTATAAAGCGCTGACATGTGATTGAAGTACAACTACGGGGAATTCCCCGTTGGATGGCACTCCAATTGATTGAAGGACTCTCCTTTTTAATTCTAGGATTGAACCCACCTCTCCTTCTTACAACTAAGTAGATCCTCTCGCAGCGGGATGACAGATGTGAGGGGAGCTGAAGGGAGTTTTGGTCTTTTGAGTTTTCTGACTTGTCGGGTATGAAGTTGACATTGTTGTGTCTAAAGGTCCCCCTGGAAGTGGTGAACGAAATTCCAGCGAGGAAAGTTGGAGGCGGTTCAGAATTTTCGGTGTTGACAAGTGTCTTGAAGGGCTATGTGGTATTTTCATCGGTTGAAAGAGTCATGTTCGGTGACGTCTTGCTATGTAAGTTCTCTTTGATTATCAAGGATGAAGTTTGACCTTATTAATTTGAAAGTTCTGTTTGGAAATGGTAAAAGGTGATTCCAGTGGGGGAAATGTGGAAGCAGCCTAGAGTGGTCGGTGCGGGCCACTATTCTAAATAACCTTTGGTCCTTTATTGGTTTCATTTAAGAAAGGGTATGTGTTAGACCACTAGTGTGGAAGACCTAGTCACATGGGGATGCTACGATCAATTGCAGGAGTCACGTGTTGTTTAAGACTCAGTTTGAAGTCCCTCTATGTATAGTTTTGCTCTCAACAGAAATGATCATGTTCAGGTGACGATTCGTGGTGTTGTGTTCTCATTCAGTGTGACAAAGGGTGATGTGCATGCACCATTAAAGCTCTTGTGTTGGTAAATGTTCAGTGTATGATCAGTTTCATGTCGTAATGTGTTGTGGTTACTGGTGTTTCCTTGGTTGTAGTGTGATTGCGTGTGACACAAAAGGGAGAAGCTCTATTCGGGAGTCTTCCATGCCTGACTACGAGGCAGAAGATGCTTCAAACATCAGGGCTCCAGCCACAGGCCTCGGAGTGAAGCTGGCGCGTGGTCAGGAACCCCGAGAGTGTATGAGACCCCAAAATTATTTCTGTCATTGGTGTTGAAAGTAGAGGAAGTTTAAATTGTTCCTATGATTGTTCCGCTTTGAAGGAGTCGTCTGGTTGCATAAGGTTTTTGAGACCAGGTGGAGGCGTGTTTGTCTCATGCCTTAAAGTTTTTGGGGTTGCGTTCCACTGGATGCAATCGCTTTAGTGGCCCTTATGAGAGTCTGTTGGGTAACTCAGTCTCAAATTTGAATGCTGTTCATCCAGGAAATTTTGAGATGTTTGTTTGTGGCCGACCATGGTTTTGACGCCTGGTGGTCGGGCCCCTCCCTCCCTGCCCCTTGTGGTGGGGTGTTTGATCACCATCGAGAATTTCTCAATGTTCTGCATCCTCTGTACGTTTTGATGGCGGCAAGACCCACATTGGATCTCGCACGAATGTATCTAGAATAAATCGGTGTTGGCACTCCCTTAATGGTGGGGAGTCCGCTCAGACCTCCCCATGTTGGTTTTGTAGTCTCACCTTGGGCGTTGGTATGATCTTAATGGTGGGGAGACCCACATTGGGTCTCGCACGAATGTCTCGAGGATAAATCATTGCTGGACTTTTCTCTAATGGCGGGTAGTCCGCTCGAACCTTCCCCATCGGTTGTCCACTCTCATTCCGAGCATCAGTGACTTCTTAATGGTGGGGAGCCCCTCGAGCTTTCCCATTTTGATCTATAGCATCTGTTTCCAAAGATGGTTTGTCGATAAGTGATAGGAGTGTTCTGAGGACGTGGTTTGACCTCTTTTGTTCAAATTTGCCAAGTGGTGTGGTTTCGGTTTCAGAGTGCTTGAGGTGTTTTGGCGTGTGAAGTTGGCTCTTGTAGGTTCAAGAGTTTGTTTTCTAAAATAATCGGCTGGAGGCGTTCTAGATTCTGGGGTGGGCGACACATATCGGAAAGTCTTTTATGCATTTATTGATGTTGTATTTAAGTCACTTTCTCTGAGCACGATGTTTCTCTCTCTCTTTTGTTGATGTTTGTGGGGGTCCTATTTGATCCTTAGTGGGGTGCCGTTTCCTGCTTTGGGTCTCAGCCATAGTTGCGGATTTCCGGGGGCGGAAAGCATTATGGTGGGGAGAATTGTCGCACCCACTATTTCAAAATATATTTTATTTTATTAATTTTGTTTGCGCTAGTTAGTTCAAGTCGAAACCTGACTTTAGATTTCGAGTTCTTGTGTTTTGGTCTAGTTTGCGTCCAATGCAACACGACTGAAGCTGTGTGGCCTCACCTAGGTCTCCACGCGGCCCACCTGTTTCACCGCACGCCCTGCTTGATGGTTGATTAATTAAATGAAATGGATCAGTTTAATAAAACAATAATATTAATGGTGTTAAGAATATAATTTGTCTTGTGTCGTTATTAATATTCCTCTTAATAATAATAATAATAATAATAATAATAATAATAACAACAATAATAATAAAACTAATAAGGATTAATAGTTTGTTTTAAAGATAACAATAAATACATTATAATTAGAGGTGTTATTATTATTATTATTAATACTAAGTTTAGGTTTTATTTTGTTTTGTTTTATTTATTTTTATTTTATTTTAATTGCGTTTTATTTTAATTTCTTTTTATCTTCTTCTATTTTAATTTCTTTTTATTTTATTCTATTTATTCATTTATTTATTTTTCTTCTTCTTTTTCTTTTTTTTCCTCCTTCCTTTCTTTTCCTCCATCCGTTTTTTCTTCCTCCTCACAATCCCATCGGACCCTCCATCCTACCCCTCCCTGTCGTGCTGAACCCCTTGCACCCCAAAACCCTATGCGGCATTTCCTTTCCCCCCCTGCTGCAACCTTCAGCCGTTTTCTCCCTTCCCATGTCGCCCCAACTGGAGCGCGCCGCACCCCTGCTCCCTCTCTAATCCGCGCGCCTCATCCCTCCCGCCTGTCCGGTGGCCACCCCCTCTTCGGCTCAAGCCGCTGCGCGAAACCCCGCCTCACCCCTGGCCAGCCCTGCTCGACCCGCCGACCTCCTATACCCGGCGACCGAACACCCCTTGGCCGAGCCTTGCCGTGCCGTGACACCCTTTCCGCACGGTATACCCTTTTCTCTGGTTTTTTTGGGTTTTCTTTTTCCAGCGGGTTTAGGTCCTAATTTCAGGGTTTGATCTTATTTGTATTAGTTCAATTTCATGATTTATGGTTCACCTATGGTTAGTTTATGGTGCGCTTTAGGTGCGGATGAAGAATTCAATGAATTTCTGGTTTAATTATTGATGTTTTGGTTCAATTGTTTGTTTAGGATCAATTTTGGTTTTGTTTGAGTTGCGGTTGATGTGCGGTGGTCGTTGCGCACCACGGTCGTGAAGTCTGCGATGACAAGGTAGGTGGTTCCATGCCTTTGCATCATCTAGATAACTTAATTTGTTTGTTTAGTTAAACTTGATAAGTTCTATGATTTAATTGCATGGTGCTATATTTGTTTATAATGCTTTGCCATGCTCGTTTGATAAAAATTGGATTTCTGAAATGGTATGTTTTTGTGTTTTATATGTGTTGATGTATAAATGAATGGTTGTTTTTTATAAGTTGCACGGAATGCGGTTTAAAAATTGTTTGACATGCGTGCGTGGTAAAAATTGCACTCTCTTTAGAAGTGGTTATGTTTTTATTTATTTATTTATTTCGACCTTGTTGTGGTAAATTTTTAAAGTGTCTAATTTATTGTGCAAATGGTGTGAATGAGGTTTTTGAAAGGTTGAGTGTTTAATTTATTTTTAAAATGTTCTTTTCATGGAAAGATTTGTGTGTTTTGAAGTGAGGTTTTATAGTATACATGTGATATGTTTTGTAAACTAAGCGATTGTTCATTTGAGTGGTATTTGGGATTCCAAACAAGGTTGAAAGGTTTTGAAGGTTGTTTGGTAGTGTGAGAGGTGTTTTTAAGTCGCTTTAGGTGTTTGTTTATTTAATTAGACATTTTTCAAAGTATGTGAATCACTTTTGGTGTGTTTGCCGTGTCCTGCACTTGTGAAATTAAAATGAATTTTTTTTTATAATGGAAAACAAGTTTTGATATGGTCACCTCATGTATCAAGTATTAAAGTGACGCCTCTATATAGAACCAAGTGGTCTTTGGTGTAAAGTCTTCTTGGGTTTTCTTGAAACAATTTCATTAATAGTTCAAATGGTTCTTTGGTACATTTTTATGATGTGAAAATGGTATTTTGAAGGAGTTGAATACGCATTCATTTTTAATGTGGTGTATTTTTATAAAATGAGACATGTCCTTTGTGTGCGTGTCTTTGAAATAGTGTTTTGGTATGAAAGTGGTGACTTTTTGTGTAATGTCAAGCTTGGTTTGTGAAATGTGAAAGTGGTGAATTATGTGAATGTGAAACTTGATTGAGCACAAGGGAAACCCTGGGTATCTAGGTGGGCAGACTAGAACGAGTGTGCTAGTGAGCCGGATGGGTATCGTCCCTATTTCACTTAGCTGGATTGACGATTGCAACACTAACTAAACATATGATATCTGAGGTTCGTGGCCTTCTAAGCCACGTGTTCTGAGGGTCGTGGCCTTCTAAGCCACGTTTTCTGAGGGTCGTGGCCTTCTAAGCCACGTTTCACCGAGACACGAGGTTTCTAGGGTCCCACTCGAGCTAGATGATCCTTAGGGGTTTTACCTACAGTGCTCTACCATCAATGACATGGTGCCTTCCATCGGCATATGGAGGACCATGCGGGTTAGCGTGTGTGTGTGTATGGGTGTGTGTGTGTGTGTGTGTGTTCCCATATTAAACTTTTCCCTTCCTCTCAAAAATCATATTTGTGAAATGCATTCCTTTTAGTGTTTTCCTTTAGCATTTGGCTTGTAAACATTTTCTTTAAAACCATCTTGAAAGTATAATTTTGAATAAACACATTAATTTGTCTTTTTGATGTTGTGGCATGGAGCCTTTTTATTGGGTGACGTCCTATTGGGCTTTTGGCTCACACCCTACATACACATTTGGGTGTATGTAGACTTTGTTTCTTGTGAATTCCAGGTTGTGACTGTGTGCTCAGTGATGGTGGTTCAGGTTGCAGCTGGTCTTCTCATGCAGAATGGTGTTGATGTGGTCTCACTTCTGCCGAGAGGTTGAGTTTGAGTTTTAGTTTCCGCTGTCGTCTTTTCTTTTTAGTTATTGCTTCAAGTTGTAGACTTTAAACTTGTTCATAGTTTAAAGGCACGTTTTGTTGTCTGTTTCTAATTTCAGCTTATCTATCTGGTTAGTTGGTTTTTCTGTCTTGTATTTCGGGTGAAACCGTTCCCATCTGTAATGTTTGATACCCGGGCACTTGTGCCAGCCCGTGGGGATCGGGAACGCCCTTCGGGCTTTGCCGCAGACCGGGTCGGGCACCGGATTGGATGGCGACCCGGCCTGGTTCGTGACAGGTTCCATATATCTCTCCTTAGAATGTACATACTTGATCCATCACATGTACTCAGCTCTGAAGTTGTACTGCTGGAGCAAGATCTTTCTTATGAAGAACAACCGATAGAGATTCTGGATCGTAGCGAAAAAGTTCTACAGAACAAGACCACTCAGTTGGTGAAAGTTGTATGGAGGAACCACCAATTAGAAGAAGCAACATGGGAGCTTGAAGATACGATGAGGGAGAGGTATCCTCATCTTTTTGTTACAAAGTGACGAATTTCGAGGGAGAAATTCATTTTAAGGGGGGTTGAATGTAACACCCGAGACTTTTATGAGAAAAATATTTTGTAATTATGTTATATAAATTATCAAATGAATATTTCACTACACACAACTCTAGATTGACCTGCTTTACACGCAATCGTGACCTTCTTCGATAGCGTGCGTTGTACGTAATACCGAGTTTCACTAAACAACGATATGCTATTAAAATATTACTAAACTAGCCGTTATGAATAGTAATGACCCCTTTTTGAAATTTTGAAATTTTTATTTTTGAAAATGGACTTAATTTTTGGATTCGGAATATAGAAATTAGACTAGGGCGAAATTTTGGTATTTTTCTGAAAACTTTCAATTTTTGATAAATAGTAAAACACTGGGTTACTATTTAAAAACAGACTTTTTATTTAAATAATTATTTATATTATTTATATTTATTTTAGGTCAAAATTGATACATAATAACTATATAAGTTCAATGCAATTCATTGGAGTCATTTTATAATAATTATAGATATATAAAAATTTTATTGAACTTTCACCATCTTTTGCCCACCTCCTAGGAGAATTTGCAAATTTACAGAAAACATAATTTTACAGCTTCTGTGAGTGGAATTTCGAAAATCTGAGAGACACGGTTAATATCATGGACTAAAATGTGGTTCAATGAGATAAAAATAATTTTTGGTGAATAGTAACTTTTAACTTTTTTTTACCACGGTTAAAAGTAAATTGGGAAATTAAGGGTAAAAATGTTATTATTATTACCATAACACGTGTCCTAATTCTATTGGATAAGTGTAATTCGACCAAAAACAACATTAGGAATAAAATAAGATCATTTTGGCCCCCTTGGATTAGAGTAGCACTTTTATTATTAAATTATTTAAAGAAGGGTTAAAATAGTTAAAATCAATGTTTAATAACTAAATCATTTTTAATATAGCGTTATACATAATATAAATTCGAATATAAATATTCATTAGAAATCTAATAAGATTTCCTACATAATGGTATTTTATTTTTAATTTTTAGACAAAAAATAATTTAATTTTTTGATGACACAATGATGATGCGGTAATTATCTTATTAATGAAATATTGACATAATTGATGTTATAAATACCCAAATAAATGTAATTTGAGACTTTTTATGAATTAATATAATTTTATAGGTTAATATGACATGTCATTATTGATTTAATTAACTTTTTTCGAACTAAACATTATTTTATAATTTTTACAAAAATCAATTACCAAATAGTGTCAAAATTGACATAAAATAGTTTTTAAAACAAATATTATATTATTAATTGTTATTTTATTCTTAAAAATTTAATGTTCGGCCAAATGAATTATATAAGGTTATAAATATTAATAATAAACAACTTGGGGTTCGTTTGGCTTGTTATAGTACGTTTATTAACCATATAGTGTAAGCAAACAAGAAGACACCGTAAAAGTTAAAATTATCTAACTTAAAGTTACATCTAAATGATAATGTTAAAATAGATACCTAAACTTGTCTAAATTCTATTTTATTAGAGGATTTAGACCCCTACCCACCTTAGCTTCAAAATAAATCAATTTGGAGCTATTAAAAACCGAATATTACTTTATAATAAAATAATATTTTTAGTTTTTCCTATGGTGCCCCTCTCCTCTCTTATAAAAGGGAACCTCCTGCCTCTCTTCCTCACACCAATTTGAGCCTTAATGCTCGGCCAAACCCTGCAAAATTCTATTATACACTTCCCTATAAACATCCTATAGGTCCTGGTCTTCTTCAAAGATAAATTTTAGTTCCCTAAAAGGAGGTCTCAAAGTGGTGATTCAAAGAAGAGGTAATGTCTGTTACCGATTATTTCAAATTTATTTCTTCTTACACTTCTTCTTATTTAGTTTTTTTATTATGAAGTAATAACATCAGTATCACTAATATACTGATATGTTATTATAGGTATGAAAATACCCTATTTCACCATCTATCCATCCTACGGAAAACGAAATCACTGCGCGTGCGTACGTACGGAACACCGTCTCCACACCCTGGTGTAATCTATTTTCCACCACCACCTTACTTGGATGGGTATAACGGTGTAAATAATAACTATATATGATTATTGTAAAGTGATATTGATTCTGAAATATTATAAATACACTACAATATAATTCCATGATCATGGGAACGATATCATCGCTCGTGCGTACGTACGGAATACCGTCTCCACGATGTGATGCGACACGTTCTACATGATATTCATTGAATAGTGATTATATAGATGAATTTGACGAATGAATATGATATATATTACCCTAATACCATTCTATAAATGAGTTATCTATAACCTAAAGTGAATAATAAGAATTTATTCGAAAAAACACGCATAAGAACAAAAAGTAATAAACACCCGAATAACAAGAAGCAATGAAATATTACTAATAAGAAGCTAAGAATATTGACATATATGATATCATAACAATGCGTATGATTCATGAATAAGTCAATGACATTATTTAAATCATTATACAGGAGGTTCGGACACTTACAATGAAAATCGGACCTAAGGTAAGGGAAAATATCACAATCTCATTTTTATCTGAGATTGTTTATACATTGCTATTTACTGGGGTGTATTTTATCATCCATATCCATGTTTCCTCAATATGTAATATTATTTCCATCAACCTACAATTTTTTAAATCCAATTTTACCCTTCTGTGGGTTTTTATTAAAATATATGAAAGGAATCTTTTGTCGTTTTTCGTACGAGATACTTTTTGACTTTTCCGACAAAAGTACGAGAAGAATGTTTTTTTAACATATACAGAATGAATGGATTTTTAAAACAATATTTCCATGAATCTTACTTTACAAGTTTTCAAGTTTATTTTTAATCAACTTCTTTTAGTTTAGATTTGTATGACATGTTAAGAAAGGAAAAATGTTTTTGAAGTAGAAAGGATATTTTCCTTAAGAATGGGGTTGAAGTGTTCTATCAAAATTATTTTCCATCTAAGATAAAATAGGTTTCTATTTCTATCCATATTATTACATTGATTTGATTATGTTGTGTTGGAATTATTTTCATGAATTCATTTATCTTATATGAATTATTTTATGATGTCATGATGTTTAAGAATCCCATTTTTATTACATGGGTTATGCAATGATGTATGATTTATGCTTTTGTGGCACACATAAGAATGGTATCATTATGATATTGGTAGTACCTATATCTCCCTCCAATGCATTGGGTAATGATTTATATCTCATGAGATAGACATGGCTAGAATGGCAGGTTAAACCGGTTTAGTGAAACAAGACTGAAACAAGGAGTGAACTCGGTTCAAAAATGGACTTTGTCCGCTCAGATAGTCTTGGAAATGAGTCTTGACTACTAAGAAATGATTCTATATGATTATGTGTTTATTACACAATGTTTTATGTTTTATGTTATGATTATTGGGATTACATTTCACTAATATGATTTATCCCATGTTATGAAATTATGATATCTTTTGGAGGTTATGATTTCCAAAATGTTATGTTCTTATGAATATGAAGTGATTGATATTTCTTTTGTTTACCCTTACTGAGCATTTGAGCTAATCCTTTTGTATGTTTTCTTTACCCAGGTCACGAAGATGTTTAGTAAGTAGGATATTCCAAAATGGACTCAAGATATGATGAAATAAATGGAAGACAATGTAGATGCTTTATGAATCAGTTGTTTATGTTTCCCAGTTTCCAGAGACACTATACCTATACGGTCCTTTCCTGGTTTTGTTATATGTTGTAACAAGTGTGCTTCAATTCTGATGTAATAACAATATAGGTAAAGTATGGGTCGTTATACTTACCACCAAGATCGTAGCACATAACAACTCATAAGAAAAAACTTTACCCAATGCATTGGATCGCAATATGGGTGAACTCATGTTAACATTTTAATTAATATTATTTCCACAAAAATAATCATACATAATAAATCATAAATAAACATAAGGTTACCCAAGGAAATAAATGGGTATCATAATCATATCATAAATCATAAAAAATGAGCATATCATACAAGATTTCATGAAAGGAAGAAAAACATACATGGACATTAATAACATAAAATAATCTTATATCATGTAAAATGATGTAAATAATAAATGAAAATATGCAAGAAGAGTATTTAAGTCATTTTAGCATTAAAACATTTTAACGTGGTATTGAGGAAAATAATAAAAAGAATTTAAAATAGAAGTGGGAATAATTTTTTATATAAAATAATAAGTAAACCAACATGTGTTTAATAATAAAACGAGTGGTTTTATAAAAATAATTATGGATTAAAATTGATTATAAAGTGTTCTAGAAATTGAGTAAGAATTCAGTAAGATCCCTTTAACGGGTTATCGTATTAGGAAGTATTGAGGAGGGAACCACTTAAAAACATGTATATACTTGAAAGAGAATAATTAATGGAACTTGATACATGATTTTGGAGAATTTAAATAGAATTTAAAATATGTACACAAAATAAAAAAATTATTTCATTTGGGTAAAAAGAATGATAGAGCAACCCGAAGGAATGATGGAGGTTCGCATAGAATTCCTAACCTTAAGATTGATGGTGCCATTAAATTCATCTTAATGTCTGGGATAACCAAATTAAATTCATTAGTTAATATTTATAGAACATTTTATACATGTAATTGATTTATTATAACCTAATTAAGTTCATTCATGGCCTTTTTGGTGGGTTCAGAGGTTAAATTTCATTGTTTTGGGAGTGTTTGTCTCCTTGGTTTTCATGATTTGTCTACTTATATACACGTAAGGATAAACATGTAAGGTGATAATGGTTAAAAAAAATTTGAGTTATATGTTACTATTTAACATCCAAAATATTAAATGGTTATAAAATTGATTTGTTTATTTGGAGTGAAGATGACTCATTAATGATAACCATTTTGGTTAATTGGCGAGTTTTGATCATAATGAACACATTTTTCCTTATAATTTTATATAATGTGTAAAAAATATTCCATTAAATTAAATAAGAAATAATACCTATATTATAGTTTGTTTCAACCATAAAAATGGTTTCATGACCGCAATTGAAGATGGTAAAAAAAATTGCAAACTCGTCATCCTTGAATGTGGTAAATTAACACATCTCGGATGTTGTTTTCCTTTCATATATAAAAGGGGAGAAAGATACATGATGATGAAGTCTTCCATTATAGTAAAAAAATTATATTACATTTAAGGTACTGGTTTTATCATAACAATAGGATGAAATGGGTTTAGGAACGAAAAAGAATGAAAGGAACTTAAAAGAAAATAAAAGAAATAAAAATAGGGATTTACCTCTTGAATATATCTTCCTTGAGAGGCTCATTAGGGGAGAGGATTTGGTCTTTAGAAGAGACCAAGGGATGATAGATGCGTTATAGGGTATTAGGGATTTATTTGGGTAAAATTTTGACTATACACATAGCTTGAGAGTAGTTAAGAGAAGAGGTAAAGAGGGGTGGTATTTATAGTGGAGGAGAGGAGGGGTTTCCTATTATTTTGATCATTAGTTAAATATTTTTTATCAAGACTATGGATAGTCTGGACTCCTGTGACCGAAAATATTAAATAGTTATTTTTATTTCTCACCAATGGAAATTTACATCATCCATGACTCAATTATGATGCATAACTTTATTTATTTATCATTTATCGTAAATTATCATATTTTACTATTCACCAAAAGTTCACGTATTTTAGAAAAATTCCAAATATTCACCCCTAAAATTTTTTGTTGTGTAAAGTTAAAGAATAAACCCCATTTTATGAAAATATTTTTCAAAATATGACGAATTTAATTTTTAATTAAAATCATAATTTACTTGAAAAATACAAATTTTAAAATTTAAACTGCTTTCCTATCACTTTGAAAAATTAATATAGGTCTCATAAAATTATATTAAGATCGTAAGTCATTAGAATAGTAATTTATGAATTTATTTCATGAAACTAAGTTTTCTTTTAATTTATTAAATTAATCATAAAATTCTAATTAAATACACAATAATTATAAAAATACCAACACCATATTAATAATTTTAAAAAAATTATATACTTATCCATCGATATAATAATATAATATTGTCACATATAAGATGGATAAATGTTATTTATACTTTAATTGGTGGGGTTACTATTACAACATCTGGACAACAATTCATAAAGGTCACATTCTTATTCCAAAGGTCAAGATAACATTTCATCGATATGTGTTACTTAACTTCTAGAGATTCATTTTGTTTCACTCGTTATTTATTTATAAGGTTTGAATTGTGTTATATATGTAATATTATATGATTATGCTATAATAAATTATTATAATAAGGTAATTTCACTGATAAAACATTGGGTCCTTTCATTCTTCTCCTCTTATGAAATTTCTACCTCGAAATTTCGTTTTACATTATAAGATGTAAATTGGTGTGGGAAAGTTTCCTCCATTGCCTCCCCCAGTTCCCATGTCGCATTTTCGTACTTATTGTTCTGCCATAGTACATTAACCAGGTGAGTATTATTGTTGGGTAGAATTCTTTCTCTATGATCCAAGATCTTCTATAGATTCTCCTCAGAAGAAATATCATTCTCCAACTATACCACCTATAAATAGAGTACATGTGAAGGGTCTGGTATATACATCCTTAAAGGGGATACGTGGAATACATCAAATAAATTAGATGTGGTAGGTGGAATCTCTAGATGATAGGCCACATCTCCAACATGATCATTAATCTCTAAGGGTCCATTGTACCTGGGACTTATCATTACTTTATTAACAATCCTCATGACCATATTCTATGGAGATATATGGAGGAATACTATGTCTCTAACTTTTAAATCAAGGTATCGTCGATGATTGTCTGCATAAATATTATTTCATCATTGAGATTCCTTAATGTGATGTTCATTTATTTTCACCTTCTCCACCATTTATTTTACTATTTCCGGTCCTATCAGCGTTTTCTCATCGACTTCATCCCAACATATCGGTGTTCACACATTTTCCCATTACGGGATTCATATGGTGTCATTTGGATGATAGAGTGGAAACATTTATTATAAGAGAATTCAACCAGAAGAAGATGTTAGTACCACCCTCCATTGAATTCCATAGATTATTCTCTTCATGTCTTCTAGTGTCTAAATAGTTTTCTCATATTTTTCATCGGTTTGAGGATGATAGGTCGTACTGATGTTCAGTTCAGTGGTTAGATTATGATAGAGATTTTTCTAGAACATTGAGGGGAATCATTGATCTTGATTATATATAACAGATAGTGGTACTCCATGCATCCTTAACACCTCTTTTATATATATCCATGTAATTTTATCTAATGATAAGTCCAATCGAATTGTGATAAAGTTAGTAGTCTTTGTAACACGATCCACAATGACCCATATAGAATTGTTACCTCTACATGTCCATGGAAGTTTAGTGACAAAGTCCATGGTGTTGTTCTCCCACTTGTATTTTGGAATGGATAGTGGATTCATTAACCCCGTTTACTTTTTACTTTTAGCCTTCACTTGTTGACATACTAGGAACTTTGATGTATATTCAGCAATCTCCTTCTTCATATTTTCCCTCCATAAAGTTCTCTCAGAGATCTCGAAACATATTTGTGCTCTGTAGGTGAATAGAGAAGGTTGAGCTATATGCATCATTCAAAATATCCTTCTATATCAATAGATCATATGGTACACATAATTGTGACCCAAATATGAAAAGTCATTCCTATTTAATCTTGAACTCCTAGGATTTTTTCATTTCTCATAGCTTTCACCCTTTTCTAAAATTCAAAATCATTTCTTTGAGCATCCATTATTTTCTCTATAAGGGATGGTTGAGTAAAATTTTGATAAAAGATTGATGATGTTCCTACATTAATGATTCCCATGTACATCCTCTACAAATATAAGAATATAATATCCTTTCAACTCTTATCATTGATAAAGATGCAGGATGCTTTCTACTTTGAGCATCAACTAATTTATTTGACTTACCGAGATGGTAGTGGATTGAGAAGTCATAATCATTGATGAACTTTAACCATATTAAATTGTCCATATTGAGCTCTTTTTTTGTGAATATATATTTATGACTCTTGTGATCAACATATATCTCAAACTTATCCCCATAAAGATAATGCCACCATATTTTCAATTCAAAGATCACAACCACCAACTCTAGATCATGGGTGGGATAGTTTTGCTCATGTATTTTCATCTTTATAGATTCATAGGATATCACATTATCATTTTTCATCCACACACATCATAAGACATAATTTAAATGTAACGGCCTGACCCCAGTTAACCAGAGTTGGCGCATTATTACATGACATTGGCATGATCACATGAAAGATCAAATCTTGAGAGACCGATTGGTTTAGTAGCCTTGAAAAAACTAGATATATTCATAAAGTATTACATCATTAAGTCAAGAACTACTACAACAACATAGTATCCATATTCCACACTCATATCACCACATATTATCCATGCATGTCATTCATAACTTACTTCTTCACATCCTGGGAAAAATAAAACATAGAAAATGGGTGAGCTCAAATGCCTAGTAAGGATAACAATATAGCGGAAATTTTCAAAAATAAGCATAAACATTTAAGGCAATGTATAACTAAAACAAAATCCTTTTAAACGTTAACTTCAACATATAATGGAAAAATTAAAATGAAATAATTCCATTTACTTATTCACATGGATATTCTACTAATCGAATAATCACATTCAATATTAATAACCACTTTCATAATGATGGAATTCATAATTCCAGACTATCATAACCACATAGCCAAGGCCTCGTGCCAAGACTACAAATAATATTTTGCCAAGGCGTTGTGCCAAGACACTAGATTGTCTCATGAGACCTACCGATGCATCGAGGAGCTATAGTGGGCTCCACCCGTCACATATTAAGTCCAATGCATTCCCATATGAAAAGGTTTAAACATAACACAAACATTCATATTAAAACTAAAATATGAAATGTAAATACATTATCCATATACCATGAATGGTAGAAAAATAACACATCCACAGTCAAACATATCTCAAAACCTTCAATACAATATAAAAGTTTTGTATCATAATAAATCAACATCAAATAAGCTTAAAATCCATCAAAGGATGTTGACATAGATGAAATCAAAACTCTTTTTAGAGAAATATCTCTTTCTATTTTGAAATCATTTAAGAATCATATATTTATAAAACAAAACATTTTCTTTGAAAATATTCTTATAAAATTGTAAGGGAATATTCGACGATTTTATAACAGCGGAAAATAACCGCAACCGCCGTATAAGTTAAAAAAACATTCTTACATTAATTCTGTCGAAAAGGTTAAAAAGCACCTTGTGTCGAAAACGACGGAAATATTCCTTTATAAAACTCTTATAAAAATTCAAACAAGGGTTTAAATGTCTTTAACCCATATTATTTTAAATAGTAAAAATGTTTTGAAATACATTTTTAAGAAACATGGATGTGGATGATAAAGAGATCTCAGTAGATTATTACATATAAACAACCTCGGATAATGAAGAGATTGTGAAATAACCCTTACCATGAAAATTTTCTTGGTTGAGGGTAGGTTAACATCCTGTATAACGGTGAAATAATTGTTATTAAATTATACAAGAATCATATATATTAATATGATATCATATATGATCTTTTAACAGTGATTTGTTAATAATATCTTAGTATTATTATTGTTTCGGGTGTTAATTTACTCATTTTCTTTTATATTTTTTGTTACGTAAGCCATGTTTTTCATGGATAGGTTGTATCTTAATCATATAAATAATGATATGAATTCCTTAGATACTATTATTAATCATCAAATGATAATTATACTTGAATGGATATGATGGAGAATGAATCTCATCACATTTGTGGAGACGGTAGTCCGTACGTACGCACGAGCGACAATATCATTCTTTTGATATTAAAATAATATATAATTGGATGGAATATCATATATACTGAATCATTATCATGTTACATTTATTATTTACATGAATTACACATCATTATTATACCCATCCAAATAATAATTTATTGAATAACAATTACACCACGACGTGGAGACGGTAAGCCGTGCGTACGCACGTATTGTGAAATATTATTCAAAGGATGGATAGAATACTGAATATGATTGTACCATATTTATAATAACATCAAAGTATATATATGATACTGGAGTTATTATTTTAGAATGCTAACAACAAAGGAAGAAGAAGTGGAAGAAGAAAGGAACTTGGAAAAGGGTGGTGAAATCATTACCTCTTCTTCGGGTTCTTCCTTATAATTTGATCAAAAGGGCTCCGTAGGTTGGATTTATGATCAAACTAAGGCCTCTAGTTTGTAGTGAGGGAAGTTGGGAGAGTATTTGGGCAGAGTTTGGCCGACCCAAAAGGCTTTGAAGGTATGAAGAAATGAGAAGGCGGAGTTCCCTTTTATAAGAGGGGTGAGAGGCACCTTTGGAAAAGCTAGAAATATTAATTTATAATAAATTCATATTCAGTTTATAATGGCTAAAAAGTTGTTTACTCAAAGGTTAAGGTGGGGATAGGTCTAAAACCATTCAACAAATATAATTTAGATATGTTTGAGTTACTATATTAACTTTATCTATTAGTTTTAACTCTTAGTTAATTAGTTTGACATTTACCATGTCACTTTGTATTTTTATATTATATAGTTAATAAACATACTATATACATCCAAGAGACCCCCAAGTGGTCCATTAATGATACAAATATCATTATATAAGTCTCTTGGCTGACCCTTAGATTTTTCGGAATTTAATATCAATTAATAATATAATATTTGTTTTAAAAACTCTTTTATGTCAATTTTGACACTATTCAATTGTTGATTTTTGTGAAACTTATAACAGAATTATTACTTAGAACAAAGTAAATTAAATCAATACTAATATGTCATGTTATCCTATAAAATTAGTTTAATTCATTAAAAGTCTCAAATTATATTTATTTGTTTATTTATAATATCAATTATTTTAATTGTTCACTATTATGGTAATTACTGCATCATCATTGTGTCAAAAATAAATTAACTTATTTAATGTCTAAAAATTATAAATAAACTATAATTATGTATGAAATCTCATTATCTTTCTAATGAATACTTACAATCGAATTTATCTTATGTATAAACTTATATTAAAAATGTTTAAGTAAATAAACATTGATTTTAACTCTTTTAACCCTTCTTTGAATTAAATAATAATAAATGTCCTAATCTAATCCAAGTGGACCTAAATAATAATATTTTATTCCAAAGGTTGTTTTTGGTCAATATACACTTGTCAAATAGAATTAGTACATGTGTTAGGGTAATATTAATATCATTTTTACCCTTAATTACCCTATTTACTTTTAACCCTGGTAAATAAAAAAAAAGTTACTATTCACCAAAAATTATTATCATCTCATTGAACCAAATTTTACTCCTTGATATTAACCGTGTCTCTCGGATTTTCGAAATTCTATTCAAAGAAGCGGTAAAATTATGTTTTATGAAAAATTCAGTTTTTTAACTACCACTTAGTAGTTTCACTATTCATCAAAAATTGATGTTTTTCAGAACAATGCCATCATTTCACCCTAATCTATAATTGATATTCTGAATTAAAAAATTATGTCTGTTTTACAAAATTCCAAACATAGAAGTTTCATTAATTAATTTTATAATTAATTCCCGCTGTTACAACAAATAGCATGTTTTTATGAAACAATATATACCAAAAGATTGACAATTGTTTAGGTCCAATTTCAAAGTGAAATTAATTCTAATGAACACCATTGGATAAAATAGTAAAAATATATTCTGAATATATATTAAAACCACTCAAATTCATAATTTATCAATATAAATTATTTCAATTAAAAAATTTGTTTCTAATTAAAATTTAGTAATTTTCTCTATTCATCAAAATATTAAATTTATCTGAAAAGTACCAAAATTTCACCTTAAGTTAAATTCGATATTCCGAATCCCAAAATGAATTCCATTTTGAAATATAAAATATATATAATTTCAAAAATTAGGTATTACAATTCATAACGGATAGTTTGATCAGTTGTGGTGTGTTTTAGAACTCCATGTTGCGTACAACACACGCTATCACATTATTCAAAGAGAAACGTATTGTAGATGCTTGGGGTGTTACATTCTCCCCTCCTTAAAATAATTTCGTCCTCTAAATTTCTAGAATACTACCGTATTAAATGACTCGGGTGGTTCTTCATCATAAGTTCCTCGTGTTCCCACGTTTCCTCTTCCATCATATGGTTTCTCCAAAAAAAAATTCCAGATGCGTCGTCTGGTTTCTCAGTACTTGTTCTCTCGTATCATGAATCCTGATGGGCTCTTCACAATAAGATAGATCAGGTTCCAGTTTCAATTCCTCATAGGTGAGTACATGCATTGGTCAGGCATGTATTTCATCAATAGAGATACGTGGAACACGTCGTGAACATTGGAGAGACTTGGCGGCATTGCCAATCGGTAAGCTACAGCCCCAATTCGTTCTAGAATTTCAAAAGGTCTGATATACCTAGGACTCAATTTACCTTTCCTACCAAAATGTATGACTCCCTTCCATGGAGATAACTTCAGGAAAACATTATCACTGACTTGAAATTCCAAATCCTTCCTTCGATTATCGCCATAGCTCTTATGCCTACTTTGAGCTGTTTTGATGTGACTTTGGATTACCTTCACTTTTTCCATCGTTTCCTCCACCAGTTATGGGCCTAGAAGTTTTCTTTCACCAACGTCATCCCAACAGGTTGGTGTACGACATCTCTTTCCATATAACGCTTCATATGGTTCCATCTGAATACTCGAATGGAAGCTGTTGTTATAGGAAAATTATACCAGAGGTAAATATTGATCCCACATACCCTGAAAGTCAAGTGAGTAAGATCTCAATATGTCTTCTAAGGTTTGAATAGTTCATTCTGATTGTTCATCTGTTTGAGGGTGGTAAGAAGTGCTCAAATTAAGTTCAGTATCTAGGGATTTCTGAAGACTTTTCCAGAACCTTGAAGTAAAACGGGGATCACGATCATAACAAATCAATAGGGGTACTCCATGAAGTATCACAACATCATTAATATATAGTCTTGCTTGATATTCCAGGGGTACATCTTCTCTTATAGAAAGAAAATGTGCTGACTTGGTATGACAATAAATAATAACCCATATTTCATCGTTCCTTCTAGGAGTCTTTGGTAGTCCCATGACAAAGTCCATCGTAATATTGTCCCATTTCCACTCCGGTATGGGAAGAGGTTGCATGAATCCTCCAGATGGTTGCCTTACAACTTTCACTTGTTGACAAACCATACATCTTGACACAAAATCAGCAATCTCCCTCTTCATATTGTCCCACCAAAAATGTTCCTTCAAATCACTATACATTTTGGTGCTCCCAGGGTGTATAAAGAAATTGGAACTAAGAGCATCATCCAGCAATTCCCTTTTTAGATCAGGTATATCGGGAACACGAAGTCTCTTCCCGAATTTCAAAATTCCTTCTTCATACACAAAGTCTCTCAATCTCCCATCATTCATAGCTTTAATATTCTTTTGAAATTCTTCATCATCGGTCTGAGAACTCTTAATACTTTCTAGTAAAGATAGTTTGGAAACCATTTGAAAAAGCATTGATGTTTCACCTTCCCTGGTTATTCCCATGTCCATCTTCACTAGATCCATGAAAATTGGATCCCTTTCAATTCTCATCACATTCAATAATCCATGGTCTTTTCCGCTCAACGCATCTTCCACCTTGTTTGCATTCCCCGGGTGGTAGTGTATCGTACAATCATAATACTTGAGCAAGACAAGCCATCTCCTTTGCCTCATGTTGAGTTATTTTTGTGAGAAAATATACTTCAAACTCTTGTGATCAGTATAAATCTCACATTTTTCACCATAGAGGTAGTGCCTCCATATCATCAAAGAAAAGATCACAGCTGCTAACTCGAGATCATGAGTAGGATAGTTTTGTTCATGAATTTTCAACTATCGTGATGCATAGGCAATAACTCTATCATTCTGCATAAGGATACAACCAAGTCCTTTCTTCAATGCATCACTATAAATAACGAACCCATCATTCCCAGATGGTAGAGTCAATATAGAAGCATTGACTAATCTTCTCATCATTTATTCAAAACATTATTCACACTCTTTTGTCCAAACAAATTTAACCCCTTTACGTGTGAGCTTCTTTAATGGGTTAGCCAATCGGGCAAAATTCTGGACGAAACGTCGATAATAACCTGCCAATCCAATAAAACTACATACCTCAGTTATACTCGTAGGTGCTGGCCATTCTTCGATTGCCTTGGTCATAGATGGATCAAAAGAGATTCCATATTTAGAGACAATATGGCTATGAAAAGAAATCTCTTGAAGCCAGAATTCACACTTGCTAAACTTCCCATATAATTCATGTCTTCTCAGAGTCTTCAGGATAATGCGCAAGTGATTTTCATGATCTTCATACCTTTTGGAGTATACCAAGATATCATCAATAAATACAACCACAAATTCATCAAGATACTCCTTGAAAACTCTATTCATCAGATCCATGAATACAGAGGGTGCATTAGTCAATCCAAATGTCATTACAGTAAACTTGTAATGCCCGTACCTAGTTCGAAATGATGTTTTCGGAATGTCTTCCTTCTTCACACACAACTGATGGTATCCAGATCGATGGTCAATCTTGGAAAAGTATTGAGCTCCATGCAGTTGGTCAAATAAATCATCAATGCGAGGTAGGGGATACTTGTTCTTTATTGTTATAGCATTGATCTCCCTATAGTTGATACATAACCTCATAGTTCCATCTTTCTTTTTAACAAAAAGAACAGGGGATCCCCATGGAGAAACACTAGGGCAAATAAATCCCTTTATTTCTCAATTCCTCTAGTTGTTTCTTTAGTTCAACTAATTCAACAGTGGCCATTCTATAAGGGGACTTCGATATAGGCCTTGATCTAGGAAGTAAATCAATGGAAAACTCAACTTCTTGTTCTGGAGGATGTCCATGTAAATATTCCAGAAATACATCTACATATTCATTAACAACAGGTAAATCCTCTATTTGAACATTCCTTTCCTCACCCATAGTCATTTCATTCTCTTCCCCCCCAATAATTGAATTTAGTTGAGCTAATAGGGGTGGATCTAGATAAGAATTAGGCAGGGACGATTCTGCTCTAAAGATAAGGTGTTCTTTATCATCATCATCAAGAATCGTAACCTCTTTCTTCTTACAATAAATCATCACATCATAGTCCGAAATCCAGTCCATACCAAGGATTATATCAAACTCAATCATAGGTATGACGATGAGATCAGCAGAGAAAGAACATTTATGTGCTCTAATGGGGACTGACTCACAAAACATTGTTGTAATGATACTTCCCTTAGGAGTTTTAACTGAAAACTCCCTTGTTAAATCAAATTGGAAATTTCTAATTTTCTTAGAAAACTGGGAAGATATGAAACAATGCGATGATCCAGAATCAAATAATGCATTTTCTAAACATGAGGAAACCATTAAATTACCTGCCACCACGTCGTTCAGAGCTTCTACCTCAGCAGTAGTGATAGCATAAGCTTGGCCTTGTTCCCTTGGCCTTTTCTGAGGTAAGTTCTCCTGACGCTTAGGACATTCATTTCCATAATGCCCCATCTCCCTACAATTGTAGCACTGAACATTGGTAGCTTCCTTCTTCCCCTTACAATCACGAGCTTGGTGGCCTTTTTCACCACACTTGTAACATACTCTTGTTCCCTTCAAGCAAGTACCGGGGTGTTTCTTACCACATTTACCACAGGATGGATATTCAACCATTACCTTCTTCCCCTTATTTCCATTCCCAGATTGATCAGCAGGTCTCTTCTTCTCTTGCTTTTCATTAAATTCATAAGACTTAGAGAATTATTTTTCGGTCTTGATAGCACATGAGACAATGTCTTCATACGACAAGAAGGATTGTGAGACTAATGCTCGACAGAGAAATAGTTTTAACCCATCAAAGAAACGATCAATCTTTCTTCTTGGGTTACGTATATAATCTATAGCATACCTTTCTAACCTTGTAATGTTATCCTCATACTTTGTGACATTCTCATCCTCTTTTTGTCTCAGACTCAGAAATTGCCTTTCCATATCTGCTCAATGGTCGTGAGGAAATTATTTTTCTAAAAACAGATCTTTGAACTCCCCCCATTCCATATTTGATACTTCATCATCTTGCTTCGTGTTTTGAATCAATGACCACCATTGATCAGCATCTCCAGTGAGTCGGTAAACTGCCATGATAACTTTTTCCCTTTCACTACTCCCCAAAGCCTGAAATATTTTCTCTAGGGAATTTATCCATTGCTCAGCTACTAAGGGATTTGTACTCCCATTGAAAGTTGGTGGTTGTTGCCTCATTAATCGATCTAACATTGATCCTCCACGCTGCGGATCAGGGTGCTCCATATGGGTAAGGTTATTATTCATAAACTGAGTGAGTTGTCCCAGTATGGTGATTAGCTGATCGGCACCAGTTGCATCACCAGCTCCACTATAATTATCTTGAGCAGGAGGGAAATCCCTACATGGATGAGTGCATTGATACGGTTTCCATTTCTTCCATTAGGCACCATTTATAAACAATGGCATGAACTATATCAGTTTATAAATCAAAATACATAATGTCATACTTATAAAACACTTAACATAAATTGAAGTATTTATGGATATAATCCATAATCATAAAAATGTTTTCTTTGAGAACGTATATACTCATAAACCCTTCATAATGATTTGTAAAGAAAATGAGTGTTATCCTAAGCATATCCCCCGGGAGTTTCGTAACCAAGAGTGCAACAAGGCACGTTTTCATGGACCAGTTCATGTTCGAGTCTAGCTCAAAGCGGTTTTTTCAGGTTTTACCCCTAGGTACATCTGTGCCAGAGCCGCCTCTACCAGCTCGTATCCAGACAGGGATGTATTGCTCGAAAAACTCACAAAATCTCTACAATACCAAAATTCTAGGAAGTTCTTCTATACTAATCCTCAAAGTTCATCATAGGTCTACGTGCTCTAATCAGAGTTTATATAAATCTAGCTTCCAAGGATTGTAATAAACTTCCTCTGATACCAACTGTAACGGCTCGACCCCAGTTACCCAGAGTCGGTGCGTTATTACATGACATTGCCATGATCACAAGAAAGATCAAATCTCGGAAGACCGATTGGTTTAGTAGCCTTGGAAAGACTAGATATATTCATAATGTTTTACATCATAAAGTGAAAAACTACTACAAAAAAATAGTCTCCATATTCCACACTCATATCCCCACATACTATCCCTGCAGGTCATTCATAACATACTTCTTCACATCATGGGAAAAATAAAACATAGAAAAGGGGTGAACTCAAATGCCCAGTAAGGATAACAATATAGCGGAAACATTCAAAAATAAGCATAATCATTTAAGGCAATGTATAACTAAAAAAAGCCTTTAAAACATGAACTTCAACATAGTATAGAAAAAGTAAAATGAAATAATTCCATTTACTTATTCACATGGATATTCTACTAATCGAATAATCACATTCAATATTAATAACCACTTTCATAATGATGGAATGCATAATGCCAGACTATCATAACCACATAGCCAAGGCCTCGTGCCAAGACTACAAATAAGATTTTTCCAAGGCCTAGTGTGAAGACACTAGTTTGTCCCATGATACATACTAATGCATCGAGGAGCTATAGTGGGCTCCACCCATCACATATTAAGTCCAATGCATTCCCATATGAAAAGGTTTAAACATTACATAAATATTCGTATTAAAACTAGCTTACGAAATGTAAATACTTAATCCATAAACCATGAATGGTATATAAATAACACATCCACAGTCAAACATATCAAAAATCATCAATACAATATAGAAGTTTTGTATCATAATAAATCAACTTCAAATAAGCGTAAAATCCATCAAAGGATATTGACATAGATGAAATCATAACTCTTTTTAAATAAATATATCTTTCTATTTTGAAATCATTTAAGATTCATATATTTATAAAATAAAACATTTTCTTTGAAAATATTTTTATAATCTTTTAAGGGATGCTTCGATGATTTTATAACGGCGGAAAATAACCGCACCCGCTGTATAAGTTAAAAAAAACATTCTTACCTTAATTCTGTCGAAAAGGTTAAAAAGTACCTTGTTTGGAAAACGACGGAAAGATTCTTTTATAAAACTCTTATAAAAAGTCAAAAAAGGGTATAAATGACTTTAACCCATATTCTTTTAAATAGTAAAAATGTTTTGAAATACATTTTTAAGAAACATGGATGTGGTTGATAAAGAGATCCTAGTAGATTATTACGTATAAACAACCTCGGATAATGAAGAGATTGTGATATAACCCTTACCTTGCACTTTTCATTGGTTGAGGGTAGGTTAACCTCCTATATAATTGTCAAATAATTGTTATTAAATTATAAAATAATCATATATATTAATATGATATCATATATTATCTTTTAATAGTGATTTGTTAATAATATCTTAGTATTATTATTGTTTCGGGTGTTAACTTACACATTTTCTTTTATATGTTTTGTTATGTAAGCCATGTTTGTCATGGATTGGTTGTATCTTAATTATATCCATAATTATATAAAGTCCCTAGATACTATTATTAATCATCAAATGAGAATTATACTTGAATGGATATGATGGAGAATGAATCTCATCACGTTCATGGAGACGGTAGTCCGTACGTACGCACGAGCGACAATATCATTCATTTGATATTAAAATAATATATAATTGGATGGAATATAATATATACAGAATCATTATCATGTTAAATTTATTATTTACATGAATTACACTTAATTATTATACCCATTAAAATAATAATATATTGAATAACAATTACACCACAACGTGGAGATGGTAAGTCGTACGTACGCCCGTATGGTGACATGTTATTCAAAGGATGGATAGAATACTGAAAATGGTTGTACCATATTTATAATAACATCACAGTATATATATGATACTGGAGTTATAATTTTAGAATGGTAACAAAAAAGGAAGAAGGAGTGGAAGAAGAAAGGAACTTGGAAAAGGGTGGTGAAATCATTACCTCTTCTTCGGGTTCTTCCTTTAGATTTGATCAAAAGGGCTCCATAGGTTTGCTTTATGATCAAACTAAAGACTCAAGGTTGCAGTGAGGGAAGTTGGGAGAGTATTTGGGCAGATTTTTTTTGAACCAAAAGGCTTTGAATGTATGAAGTAATGAGAAGGGGTATTGCCCTTTTATAAGAGGGGTGAGGGTCACCTTTGGAAAAGCTAGAAATATTAATTTATAATAAATTCATATTCGGTTTATAATAGCTCTAAAGTTGATTATTCAAAGGTTAAGGTGGGGAAAGGTAAAAGACCATTCAATCAGTAGAATTAAGACAGGTTTGGGTTACTATATTAACTTTATCTTTTAGTTTTAACTATTAGTTAACTAGTTTGACATTTACCATGTCACTTTGTATTTTTATATTATATAGTTAATAAACTTACTATATACATCCAAGCGTCCCCCAAGTGGTACATTAATGATACACTTATCAGGATATAAGTCTCTTGGCCGAACCGTAGATTTTTATGAATTTAATATCAATTAATAATATAATATTTGTTTTAAAAACACTTTTATGTCAATTTTGACACTATTCAATTGTTGTTTTTTTTGAAACATATAACAGAATGATTACATCTAAAAAAGTCAATTAAATCAATTCTAATATGTCATATTATCCTAGAAAATTAGTTTAATTCCTTAAAAGACTCAAATTATATTTATTTGGGTATTTATAATATCAATTATTTTAATTTTTCACTATTATGGTAATTACTGCGTCATCATTGTGTCATGAATAAATTAACTTATTTAATGTCAAATAATTATAAATAAAATATCATTATGTAGGAAATATTATTATCTTTCTAATGAATACTTACAATAGAATTTATCTTATGTATAACCCTATATTAAAAATGTTTATGTAAATAAACTTTGATTTTAACTCTTTTAACTCTTCTTTGAGTTAAATAATAATAAATGTCCTAATCTAATCCAAGTGGACCTAAATGATAATATTTTATTCCTAAGGTTTTTTCTGGTCGAGATAAACTTGTCCAATAGAATTAGGACATGTGTTAGGGTAATATTAATATCATTTTTATCCTTAATTACCCTATTTAATTTTAACCATGGTAAATAAAAGTAAAAAGATACTATTCACCAAAAATTATTTTCATCTAATTGAACCACATTTTACTCCTTGATATTAACCATGTCTCTCGGATTTTCGAAATTCCCTTCACAGAAGCGGTAAAATTATGTTTTATGAAAAATTCAGTTTTTTAACTACCACTTAGTAGTTTCACTATTCATAAAAAATTGGAGTTTTTCAGAACAATGCCAAAATTTCACCCTAAGCTATAATTGATATTCCGAATTCAAAAATGATGTCAATTTTAAAAAATTCCAAACATATAAGTTGCATTAATTAATTTTATAATAAATTCCCACTGTTACAACAAATAGCGTGTTTTTAAGATACAATATATACCAAAAGATTGACAATTTCTTAGGTCCAATTTCAAAGTGAAATTAATTTTAATGAACACAATTGGATAAAATAGTAAAAATATATTCTAAATATACTTTAAAACCACTCAAATACATAATTTATCAATATAAATTATTTCGATTAAAAAAGTTGTTTTTAATTAAAATTTACAAATTTTCACTATTCATCAAAATATTAAAGTTATCCGAAAAGAACCAAAATTTCACCTTAGTCTAAATTCGATATTCCGAATCCAAAAATGAAGTCAATTTTGAAATATAAAATATATATAATTTAAAAAATTAGGTATTACTATTCACAACGGCTAGATTGATTGGTTGTGGTGTGTGTTAGAACTCGATGTTGCGTACAACACACGCTATCGCATTATTCAAAGATAAACGTACCGTAGAAGCTTGGGGTGTTACATTAAAAGATTTAATATACATCACAAAGAGTTCTCCACTTATCGGAAGTGTGAGTTCCGGTGCAGTGATAAGCCTTTTTTGAGCCCTTTAAAGCTTTCCTCACATTCTTGAGTCCAGAGAAACTTCACCCCCTTCCGTGTCATCTTCTTAATTGTGTTGGAAAATCATGATATTTTGTCCACAAATCGTCTATAACACCTGGTTAGACCTAAGATGTTGTGGATTTCCATTACTGATGTTGGCCTTAGCCACTCTTTGATTTCCTTTGTCTTAGAATGGTCCACAGATATCCCTCTCATGGGGATAACATGCCCCAAGAATGATACTTCCTCCATCCAAAACTCACATTTAATTTACTTTGCATATAGTTTCCCCTTTCTCAAATTCTTTTGAATTATATTCAAATAATTCACATGTTCCTTTTTTCTCTTGTAGTATATCTAAATATCATCAATAAAGACTACCTCAAATTTGTTTAGGTAATCAATAAAGACTCTATTCATTAAATCGATGATTATTTTTGGAGAATTAGTGGGTTTGAGGGAATCACTATGAAATTTTAGTGTCCATACCTCATTCTTAAGGTAGTTTTTAGAATATATCCCTTCCTCACCGCTAATTGGTGATATTCTGACTAATGGTCCGCCTTTGAGAAATAACGGTCCCTGCATAGTTGATCGAACATGTCATCTATCTGAGGCAAGGGATACTTTTTCTTTATCAATATTTTATTGATCTCATCATAATTAATTCGTGGTCACATTGATCCATCCTTATTATTATAAAATAGGTCCTATACGCCCCATGGTAAATCACTTGAGTGTATAAAACCCTTCTCGAGATTTTCCAGTAACTGCTTCTTTAGTTCTCCTGGATTAATGGTGGCCATTCAATATGGTGTATTTGATATAGGTAAGGATCATGGAATAAAAACAATTGAAAACTCAACCTTTCAATCAAGAGGAAGACCACGTAATTCTTTAGGTAATCCATCAGTGTAATCCCTAACGATGGGCATATCTTTAAGAAGTATCATCTCCTTTATCTCAATCATTTGAGAAAGATATTCCTTCTCAAAAGAAAACATAATCCACACATGATAAGAATGTTATAAAGGAGAATCATCTTCCTCCTTACACATAAATAGGATTTGAGGATACTCTTGGATGTGAATAGTGATCTCTCTTTCCTGAAAGTTAATGTTGGGTTTTCTAAAAGATAGACAATCCATGCCCAAAAAATCATCAAACTTCACCAGAGGAAGTGTGATATGATTTTTTTGGAGGTTTAGTCCACAAATGTTAATTGGGGAGGATTTATACACTTTGGATGAAATGATATCCCTATTTTTAATTCTCACAAATAACTAAATCTCTAAATTTTCTGGTGGTGTTTGAAGTTTTATACTAAACATAAAAGAAATGTAAGAATTCATAGAACTAGAATCAAATAGTGCATTAACTACTCTTGAATAAATAACTAGAATACATGTCATTTCATTGTTTTTTAGCTCCACCTCATCAGTAGTGATTGTATAATCCATTCTTGTTTCCTTAAAGGTTTTTGTTGATTTCCTCTAAAAACCCTTGGCCTAGGTTAATTATTCACATAATGCTCGTGTTCCTTGTATTTTTAACACCGCAATACAGGATGAGAGTTGATCTAAAACATCCTTACATATTATATGTTAGTGGTATCCTTTTATATCCCTTTTGTATTTTTTATCTAGATGTCCCATTCTTCCACATTTGAAGAAATTCTAGGTTCCCTTTAGTCATTTATCAGGATGCTTTTTCCCAAAATTTTGACATGTGGGGTGTTCGATGTTCTTTCCATCATGAGATTTATTTTCCGAACCACCCATATTAGAATCCATTTTCTGTTTTTTTTTCATTGGGACCAAGAGACCAATGATTGTCTTTGATCTCTATTTCAGCATTGAGGTAACAATGAACAATCTATTCATAAATTTTGATGTCACGAATCACCAACACTTTTCATTGACTCCTATTTAGTCTTCTAAATAAGTGATCCGCCTTGCTTTTGGTATTCATGACAAAGTCAGAGTAAATCTTTAAATCTTTGTAATGTTTTCTTTATATGTCCTGATGGAATCATATTAATTATGCATAGTTCTAAGAAACTATCTTTCCATCTTGAGACAGAGGGTTGGTGGAAAATATTTATGGAAAACCATTTTCTTGAATTCCTCCCAATCCATGGAATAAATTTCCTTCTCAGACTTCATATTATTGATCAGTGTCCACCACTGATCTGTTTCCCCATAAAAATGATAGATCTCTCGTAAAAAATTATCTTATTAGGAGAACTTTATGATAGAGAATATATTTTTAATGGAGTTAATATGATGTTCCATGTGGAGGGGATCAAAAGATCCACAAAACATGGGAGGCCTTTGTCGCATGTAGAAATCAATGACAACTTGATCCTTCCTTCGATGTAGAGGGTGTTCCACAAGATTCATGTTATTATTCATAACTTGACACAACTGATCAAGTACTATCATAATGTTGTGAGCACCCATTCCCATAATATTAGGAATATCATTAAAGAAATCATCACATTTCTATCACATTGTTTGTTGGAACATGTTCTTTTGTTTCCCACAATTAACTAAGAAAAAGAATATAAAATTAGGGGTCTTGAATACTAAGATAATAAGAATAATAGAGGAAACTTTAATCCTCAAAGTATAAACTCTTAAAGGAAAAGTATATCCTAACTAGTGATTCACTAGGTTTAAATCTAAGTTTTCTATGATTTGTTTCCTAACATATATTATTATGGGATTATTATTTTTCCATTAATAATGGATCATACTAAGATTATGTATTTACCAATTCATATCCCCAAAGATTGTCAAACCAGGAGTGCATCAAGGCCCATCTTTGTGCACAATTTCATATTCGAGTCTATCTCAAAGCGAACTTTTGGGGTTTACCCCTAGTTAAATTTTTACCAGAGCCACATCTACTTGTTCATATCTAGATAGGGATTTATTTTCTTGATAAACCTCTTACACTATTCCTTCCCAAATTTAGGGAGATTTTATTATACGTAATCTTATCCCTAAGGATATAAATAAATTTCCCTATTCCTAATCTTCAAAAATAACTACACCATACTTTTATACCAACTATAGAGACCCTATCCTTTTATAAAAAACATTACATGATTTTAAGCATAATAAAATATCATATTAATATCCAAGGAATGTAATGTCTTGTTTCTTGGAATTCAAGGTTCATAAAACAGAAAACATGGGACTAAATAAAAAATTTCCTTATTTAATATTCATAAATATATCCTGACATCCATTATTCTCATACATATTCATATCATAACCTAGGGATTACATGAAAATTGGATGATCTAAAAATCCAATTAATGGAATAAACACAAGAATGAAACTTTAACCCATGGGTTACAATGCATGAAAAAATTATATAAGAAGGAATGGAACATATGGAATAATGTCATATATACATGGGATAATATAAACATGGATTAACAATAATTTTGAAGCAACATAAAACCTATCTTTAGCATGATCCAAGTCTAATTTTACATAGTGGAGAACAAGTCAAGTTTAACCACCAAGACTGTTTCACATGGTAGTATGAGTCAAGGCTAACCGCAAAGAACATTACACATATAATCTCAGGAGTCTAATATTTATCCAATAAATTGGAGTGATATCTTGGTTCACCCATATTAACATTTTTATAAATATTCTTTCCACATAATGAATCATACATAATCAATCATATATAAACATAAGGGTACCCATAGAACGAAATGGCTATCATAATAATGTCATTAACCATAATGAATGGGCATATCATATGAGTGTACATGAAAGGAAAAAACATACATGGACATTGATAATGGAAAATAAGAATATATCATGGTATTTGATTTCAAACAGAAGTGAGAACATGCAAGAAGAGTATTTATGAATTTTTAGCATTAAAACATTTATTGCGGTTTTAAGGAAAATATTAAAGAGAATTTAAAACTGAAAATGGGAATAATCTTTTATATAAAACAAGAAGTGAATTAATAAGGTTATCATAATAAAATGATTGGATTTATCAAAATAATTTTATCTTAAAATGTATTATAAAGTGCTCTTCAAATTGAGTAAGAACTCGGGAATTTCCCTTAAATGGATTTGCTTATCGGGATGTATTGAGGAGGGAACCAACTAAAAACATGTATATAATTAAAAAAGAATAATTAATGGAGATTGATACATTACATTTGATAATTAACACTTAATTTATAATATGTACATAAAAATAATAGATTAATTCATTTGGGTACAAGGAAAGATAGAGCAACCCAAAGGAATAATAAAGGTTCGGGTAGAATCCCTTACCTTAAGCCTGATGGTGTCTTTAACATGATCTTAATGTAATGGATAACATAAATTAAATTCATTAATAAATATTTATAGACTCTCTTATACATGTAATTAATTCATTATAACCATATTATGTTCATTAACGACCTTTTTGTGTTAAGAGGTTCAATTTCATTGTTTTGGGACCGTTTGTCTCCTTGGTTTTCATGATTTGTTTACTTATATACATCTAAGGACAAACATGTAAGTTTAGAATGGTTTTACAAAATATGAGTTATTTTTTATTAGTGAACATACAGACTATTACATGGTTATATAATTCATTTGGTTATTTGGAGTGAAGATTAATCATTACTGATAACTGTTTTGGTTAATGGGTAGTTTTTTTCACAATGAACACATTTTTCATTATAAATTAATATCATGTTTAAAAAATATTACAGAACCACAAATAAAACATGATACATATATTATAGTATTTTTAAACAAAAAATATGGTTTCATGACCAAAATTGTATATGAATATAGAAATTGAAAACCTATCGTCCTTGAATGTGATAAATTAACACATCTCAGATGGTGTTTTCATTTATAGTATAAAAGGACGGGAAAGGTGACATGATGATGAAGTATTACATTATCACCACAAAATTATATTACATTTAAGGTACTAGAGTTTTCATAAAATTTGGATGAAATGATATGAGAAAAGAAAATGAAATAAATGAACTTGAATGAAAATAAATGAAATGAAAAAAGAATTTACCTCTTGAATATATCTTCCTTGAGAGCCTCTATAGAGGAGAGGATTTGGTCTTTCCAAGAGACCAAGGGATGATGGATTTTTAATTGGGTATTATGGAGATATTTGAGAATAATTTCTACTAGGAATAAGGATTTAGAGGATTGAAGAGAAGAGGTAAGGAGGTTAGGTATTAATAGTGGAGGAGGGGAGGGGTTTTCAATTATTTTAATCATTAGTTAAATATTATTGATCAATAATTTGGACAGTCTTGATTCTTGTGACAAAAAATATTAAATGGTGCATTTTATTTCTAACCAATGTCCATTTACATCATTCATGACTCAAAAATGATGCATAAATTAATTTATTTAGCTTTTATTGTAAATTAGTGTATTTTACTATTCACCAAAATTTCAAGAATTTTAGAAAAATCCAAAATATTCACCCCATACATTTTTCAAAATCTAGAACTTAAAAATTATTTCCATTTTCTGAAAATAATTTTCTAAATATGATAAATTTAATTTTTTTTATTAAAATCGTAATTTACTTGCAAAATACAAATTTTAAAATTCAAGCTACTTTTCTAACACTTTGGAAAATTAATTAAGGTTTCTTAAAATAATATTATGATCATAATACATAAAAATAATAATTTATGAATTCATTTTATGAAAATAATTTTTTTATTAATTTATTAAATTATTCAAAAAAATTAATTAAATATAAAAGACTTATAAAAATACAATCACTTAATTAGTAATTTGTTTTAAAATTTATTGACTTATAAAATGATATAATTATATCGTAGTTTAACATATAAGATGGATAAATTTTATTTATGCTTTATTTGGTGGGGTTACGATTACATTTTCCAGATTACTAATCATAAGGGTTACATTACTATTCTAAATGTCGTGTTACTATTTCATTGGTATGTGTTCTTTAACTTCAAGAGATACCATTTTTCCCTCATTCTTTTGTTATAAGGTTTGTATTGTGTTCTATATGTAATATTATATGACTATACTATAAGACATAATTATAAGAAGTAAATTTCATTGATAAAACATTAGGTTGGTACACATATTTTCATCTCTAATTCTCAAAAAAACATTATTTTACCCTATCATATATAATAAATTGATAGTCTTCTATCATACTTTACTAATTTAGATATTATACCTTATTTTTGTTACCATGTTTTTTATTATGATATTTCTATCAATCACATTCAAATATTCAGTGGATGTTATTTTTCAACTTCATGTCCATATTTTTGGTATCATGGATTTATGTGGAATAATTTTAACAGTATATCATTTTAATATATATTGTTTATTAAAAATAAAATATTTATTTAATTTTATATAGAAATATTGGTGTTTAATAATCTTGAATGAATATAAATATTTATTAATTAAAAAGTAATATTTATTTCTTATTCAATTGATCATTAAAAATATGAGAATTGCATTACAGATCTATGTGATGGGTGGTGCCTAGTTATAGGCAGAACATCGATACATTCACGGGTCCCCAGAGGAAAAATCATGCAATGTGATGTATATTTCGAGGCTATAATATCATGAATTAATAGATTGGTAATTGGTATATACCTAAGAGGTCTCAACTGTAATATTCATGATGTCATGGAAAAGTACTTGGTGGTAAGATCATGAACGTCCATCAATTTGAATTTTATTTGTTATAATTTCACTTATTCTTATCGATGTGGTTGTTTTATTTTACATTGATATAATTGGATTGTCATGTTATTAATTATTGGAATATACAAAAAGTATTAGATCATCCTTAATATTATTCGATATAGGCCCATGATATTTTTGTTGTGTGATTTCCATTATTGATTATTTGATATCATTAATTATCATGTTTTCCTTTCCATGGGATATGAAGAAAGAATACATGAATGATATTTAGGGAAATAATAATGGTTTATATGTTATGTTTTTTCAATTTAATATGGAAATCACATATATAAGTAGTCTATAAAAACTACTAAAAAGATCGATATTTCATAGTGTGATATCTTATATCTTTTAACAGTGATATAAAGTATACCCCCAATCCAGGTTACTAGATTCATGATTGAAACAATTGGTATCAAAACATATTTTTATGACCCATGGGAACCTAATTGTAAAATAAAATAGCTATCATTAGAATTAATGTAAACACCTATAATGCTTCGTATCGTTTAGTAATTTTCCTTTCATATCCTAATATACATGATCCTACTATATATATTTGTGTTTTTTGTTGTTTAGATTTTGTGGCTATAAGATGAAAGGGAAATAATATCAAAACCTTTAGTCAATTTTTGGATTTCAATTTTAAAAATATCAATCATTTTAGGGTTTTAGTTGAGTATATCATGTGCCTAATAGGTTAACATACCCGTGATATGATAAATAACATTGAACATTGGATGAAATATGTTTTCACAAACTATGACAAAATTATTTTCGATCTCTTTCTCCAAAATAATCCTACATCCTTTAATGGAACTACTAATCCATTGGTAGTTGAGAAATGGATCAGTTGCCTATAATTTGTATTTTTGGCTTGGGTAATTAATGAAAAGTAAATATGTTCATTTTAGAAGTATACTGATCAAAAGAACATTCATAACAAAAATGGTAATTAATTTAAAATAATTATTAGATGATGATATAATGATAATGAAATTTAAATCATATAAGATGAGTTTTCTTAAGAAATATTTTCCTAAAAGCGCATAAGTTGAAACATAAAGGAAATAATTTAGTTTTTTATATATGGGAGAGGAAATTGTTTCATGTATGAGGAAAATATTATGAGATTATAATGGTATGTAATAGACCACATACCTAATATGAAATGTAAGATTAAACATTTCTTGATGGAGTTGATCCTAGCCTATATAAGACACTAGTATCTTGGAAAAATTGTTTTATTTCATTATATAGTATTAAGATTCATCAAGAAGTAGAAATAATTATCTAATACATATATAACAAAATGGAATCAGGATAAGAAAAGGAAAACTAAGAACTATGGAAAATGAAGTGAAACATTTGAGAGTAATGGAATGACTGAAAGTCAAACATGTAAAACTTTTTGAAATAAAAATTATGGAAAATTCTTATATTGAATGGGATTTTGTTAAAAGTTTTATGGCAAGGAACATCTATATCAGTAATGAAAGGGAAAGAATAAAATACTTTATATCTAATGAATCATCTCTAAATGGATTGAGAACTATTTCAAATAGATTTCCTATGTTTCAAGGATTAAATTTTTGATTTCATTATGGTATTTATTGATGTTATCCTTTTATACAATAAAAGAAATGAATAAAACTAGGTTAACTAGTGAATAATTCTCTGAAATCTAAAATTAAGGATGTTATTTGAAAAATTTTGAGTTTTTGAATCTTTTCCAAAAAATGTATCTTATATTGGAAATATTTTATTCAAGGATGGAATATTTTTTGACGTTTCTAAGATAATTCAAACTTAATCCATGGCATATAACCCTTAGGGTTAATATGTTTTTTTCAAGTATGTGTACTTATATTAAATTTATATGAATATATAATTATTATGTATTAAATTTTTTCTAGAATATGTTGAAGAGTTATCGGTTACAATGATTTATATTTAACTAGTGAATTAATTTTCTAGACTATATATATCATTTCATCATTTGATGCTCAACATTATTGAATATCATTTTCACATATTCTAACAATTTTTTATTTTAGTAAATTATAGAAATTGGATAAATAAAGTTTTAAAATCATTAAAAAAATTAATAAAATGTTCTTTAAGGGATCTCATGATCCAATTAAATTTATTTTAGTGCTATATGTACAAAAAAATTATTCATTCTAATTATTCATTTTGAATATGCGATCAATTGTAGGTATAAAACTAATCGATGCCCAACCATGTAATGAAATAAAGTATAAATATTTTCTTATAATTTATTAATAAATGGAACATCACTATTTCAGGTTTTATAAGACTATCAAATAACAATTCTTGAAATACATTCCTAAGAATAAGTCTTATAAATTAACTAATATTCATCATGAAATATTTTTTTAACTAATAATTTTTTATTCCAAAACCAAAAATTAAAATTCATGATAAAATCTACAATTATGTCATGATATTCTAAAATATAATTCAAATTATTAGGATTATGTTTGGAAAATTATGAGAAAATATAACACTACAATAATATATTTTTTATGAATACAATATATGATATCTTAGGATACATGCAACACCAAGCATAAAAAAAATTGTGTTATAAAATTGAACTACTATTATTAAAATATCATCATTATAAACTAGCTATTGGATTTATGATTATGAATAATTTTAATCACATTATGAATATATATATAAATAAAAAAGACTTATTAAATATTAGGAAATAATTTTTATATTTTTAATGATATGAGATAATTCATATATGGTTATAAGTAGTTATTGTTATATAGTTAATTTTATAATAAATATAAGTTTTCATTTATAATATATATGGTTCATTTAAAGGCTAGATTTATCTTAAATTTAGTATTATAAATGTTATATATATAAGATAATGAACAAATAATTCAAACATTTATTATTATTTTTTAATAATAGAAATAATATTGTTAAATAAAAAAAGATATATTTTTTAGAAAACTAATTTTACTTCGGTTATATATTTATTGAAAAATATATTATGAAAATCAAAAAAGATTAATTATTTTCATGAAATTTAATGGTAATATATTTTTATTACTAAATTAAAAAAATCAACTGGTTGATACATTTTGGTGCTGAAATCTCATCTTAGACCTCAAAAGGAATGTTTTGGAAGAACTGGTGGTATAACTCACCCCGAAGGAAAATTCTGGGGATAATGAGAGGGTTATAAACATGAATTAGAACGTGAAAAAAAATATAGTTTAGTGTGTAAAATACTTTCATGATAAATGAGAAGTATGGTTTCACGGATTCTCCCATGTATATTGGTCTACCTATGGCCCATGTTGAAAAGAAAGGCATATTGCACACAATAAAGAAGCATTACGTGCAACCCTGATCTAATACCATCCAATTGGACACCAAATGATATTTCAAAGTATAATTTTTGTTTGTTTAAGATCCTCATAGGAAATGGATTGATAATAAAACATCCCACTATTGTTCCCAATAAGGTGTGTGCAATTAGTCTAGTATTTCAGCTATAAATTAAAACTCAACCCCCACTGCCTATAAAGGATCTCCTGAAGATGAAGAAATACTATACTGTGTTTAACTCCCTCTCTTACATGATATGGATCAACACCAAAGATCATGGAACCTCAAATATAGATAATTTTCATGATAATAATATTGTGGGACAATAAATGACGTGTCCTACATTTGAGTGATCCCCACACAACTACTCCTAAGGCTGGTCAAGTTTGTAAAAATAGAAGTTTCTTTATTGAAACACTAATCTTTGTGCAAATCCTAATCATGTGTGTAACTATGCCACATAAATCCAAATGTTTCCACTGATCTAGATACACTTCTCTCATAACTCTTACACACAACAAAATAAAGATTCATGAAAAAAATTCATGGTCGCCTACCCGATGATCACTATTATCTTAGTGAATCCACATGCATACAAGTTTCTCCTAATAATAGGTACCTGAATTACCATTTGTTCTAATAATAAGGGCCAGAATTCTAGGCCTTATAATTTAAGCTCCTCCATGTTGTTCCAATACCATGTCATTCATAGAGGTTCATGTGTGGCGGCCACATAATCCCTAAGGGTAAAATATTTGAGTAAATCTATGCACCCATCTTGGTAGGAGGCCCTTATGTTAGATCTTCTTCTCACCTTGACATGGTCCCACTTGAAGTGTGGCCCCACTACACCTAATCTGTATGATGTAGAACATCCTAGCGCCACATCCTTGTCACATTATGTTACACTACAAAATCCATCCATCCGATGGCCTGAAGGCCTTCTTTTTTTTTGATTTTTGATAATCCATCTTTCAAGGGGTGAGGTGGAACCCTTACAAGACCCGTAGATGTAAGTATTACTAGCCCATATGTAGATACCCAAAGCTTTATGTACATGGACATTACATTACTTTTGCGGAATACTTGGTACATAACAAAAACACACACACAAGTATCGTAATAGTTTAGTGTCTTTGAAAACTCGGAACGTAATCTTCTAATCGTGGTGAAAGATCTTCAATATCTCTCATAAATATCTTCCCTTTTTTTTACCTAAAACCTTTCTTTATATCCTGGGGAAAAGAAAACATAAAAGGGTGGGCTCAAATGCTCAGCAAGGGAAAATAAAGGAAATAAAAATCATATCATATCTTTTTGAAAATCATAACATACAAAAGAGATCATGAAATCTTAACATGGAATATATCATAGAAGTGAAAATGAGATCCCCATAATCATAACATGAAACTTGAAACTTTGTGGCATGCACACATAATTAGGGAAAATCATTTCTTGTTAGTCACGACTCATTGCCAAGACTATCTTAGTGGACAAAGTCCCTTTCTGAACCGAGTCACCCTCATTCCAGTCATGTTTCTCTGAACCGGTATAACATACCGTTCCAGCCATGTCTATCTCATGAGATATAAAATCTTTACCCAATGTATTGGAAGGAGATATAGGTCCCACCCATCTTATAATGAATCCTTTCTTCTGTGTGCCACATAATCATAAACCATACATCATAGCGTAACTCAGGTAATAAAAATGGGATTCTTAAACAACATGACATCATAAAACAATTCATATAAGATAAAAGAATTCATAAAAATATTTCCATCACAACATAATCAAATCCATGTAATAATAGGGATAAAAACATAACCCTATATGATCTTAGATGGAAAATAATTTCGATAAAAACATTTGAACTCCATTCTTGAGGAAAATATCCTTTCTACTTCAAAAACAATTTTCTTTTCTTAACATGTCATACAATTATAAACTAAAATAAGTTGATTAAAAATAAACGTGAAAACTTATAAAGGAATATTCTTGGAAATAATGTTTTAAAAATCCATTCATGCAGTATAAGTTAAAAAAACATTCTTCGTACTTTTGTCGGAAAAGTCAAAAAGTACCTCGTACGAAAAAAAACGACAAAAGATTCCTTTCATATTCTTTACTAAAAACTCACCGAAGGGTAAAATTTGATTTAAACTATTGTAAGTGGATGGAAACAATATTACATATTGAGGTAATATGGATGTGGATGATAAAATACACCCCAGTAAATACTTACGAATAAACAATCTCTGATAAAAATGAGATTGTGATATCTCCCTTACCTTAGGTCCGATTTGCTTTTTACGTGTCCGAAGCTCCTGTATAATGGTTTAAATAATGTTATTGACTTATTAAAAAATCATACATATTGATATGATATAATATATGGTCATATTCTTAGCTTCTTTTTAGTAATATTTCATTGTTACTTGTTACTCGGGTCTTTATTGCCTTTTGTTCTTATGCGTGTTTTGCCGAATAAATATTTATTCTTCTTTTAAGGTTATAGGTACCTTATATCCAGAATGGTATTATTGTAACATATATCATATTTATTCATTCAATTAATTTATATAATTACTATGTAATGATGATCATGTAGAATGAGTCGCATCACATCGTGGAGACGGTATTTCGTACGTACGCACGAGTGATGATATCGTTCCTATGATCATGGGATTGTATTGGAGTATATATATATTATTTCAGTATCAATATTACTTTATAATAATCATAAATAGTTACTCATTACACCATTATACCCATCCTTGTAAGGTGGTGGTGTAAAATAGATTACACCACGGCGTGGAGACGGTATTCCGTACGTACGCACTCGCGGTGATTTAATTTTTCCGTAGGATGGATAGAAGGTGAATTAGGGTAGTTTCATATTTATAATAACATATCAGTATGTAATTAATACTTATGTTATTACTTTATCATGAAACAAGTAAAGAAGAAGAAGTTGAAGAAGAAAGAAATTGAAAAGATCGGTAATGGATATTACCTCTTCTTTGGAACGCCTCTTTGAATCCTCCACTTAGGGAACTAAGATTGGTCTTTGAAGAAGACCAGGACCTCTAGGATTAATCTAGGGAAGTGGAGAGGAGAACATGTCAGGGGTTGGACGAGCTTTAGTGCTCAAATTGGTGTGAGGAGGAGGGGGAGGAGGTGCCCTTTTATAAGGGAGGAGAGGGGCACCTTAGGAATATCTCAAAATATTATTTTATATTAAAGTCAAAATCAGTTTATATTGGTTCCAAAGGGTCTTATTTCGAAGCTAAAGTGGGGATGGGTCGAAATCCTATCATCAAATAGGATTTAGACAAGTTTAGGGTATTATTTTAACCTTATCAATTAGATTTAACTCTAAGTTAAATAATTTATCTTTTACCGTGTCTTTTTGTTTTCTTTCACTATATGGTTAATACACTTACTATAACATGCCAAACGAACCCCAAATTGTATATTATTAATACATATATCCTTATATAAGTCATTTGGCCAAACCTTAGATTTTTAGGAATAAAATAACAATTAATAATATAATATTTGATTTAAAAACTATTTTGTGTCAATTTTGACAGTATTTGATATATGATTTTTATGAAAGTCATAACAGAATTATATGTAATAACCAAGTTGATTAAATCAACACTAATATATCATAGTAACCTAGAAAATTATTTTAATTCATAAAACGTCTTAAATTACATTTATTTTGGTATTTATAATATCAATTATGTCAATACTTCATTAATAAGATAATTACTGCATCATCTTTGTGTCATAAATAAATTAAATTATTTGATGTCTAAAAATTACAAATAAAATACCATCATGTAGGAAATCTTTTTAGATTTCTAATGAATATTTAAAATTGAATTTATCTTATGTAGAACCCTATAGTAAAAATGTTTTAGTAAATATACTTTGATTTTAACTCTTTTAACTCTTCTTTGAATTAAATAATAATAAATGTTCTAATCTAATCCAAGTGGGCATAAATGATAATATTTTACACTTAAGGTTGTTTTTGGTCGAGATACACTTGTCCAATAGAATTAGGACATGTGTTAGGGTAATATTAATATCATTCTTACCCTTAATTACCCTATTTACTTTTAACCGTGGTAAATAAAAGTAAAAAGTTACTATTCACCAAAAATTATTTTCATCTCATTGAACCACATTTTACTTACTGACATCATCCGTGTCTCTCGGATTTTTGAAATTCCATTCACAGAAGCGGTAAAATTATGTTTTATGCAAAATTCAGTTTTTAACCTACCACTTAGTGGTTTCACTATTCATCAAAAATTGAAGTTTTTCAGAAAAATGCCAAAATTTCACCCTAAGCTATAATTGTCATTTCGAATTAAAAAATGATTTCTATTTTACAAAATTCCCAACATATATGTTGCATTAATTAATTTTATAATTAATTTCCGCTGTCACAACAAATAGCGTGTTTTTAAGAGATAATAACTATCAAAAGATTGACACTTGTTTATAACTGGTTTAAATGTGAAATTACATCCAATGACCAACATTGTATTAAATTGTAAAAATATACTCTAAATATACTTTAAAACCAATCAAATTAATAATTTATCACTATTAATTATTTCGATTAAAAATGTTGTTTTTAATTAAAATTTAGTAATTATCACTATTCATTGGAATATGAAAGTTATCCGAAAAGTAGCAAAATTTCACCTTAGGATAAATTTGATACTCCGAATCCATAAATGAAGTCCATTTTGAAAAATAAAATTTACAAAATTTCAAAAAGTGGTTATTACTATTCATAATGACTAGTTTTAATAATATCTTAATAGCATATTGTTGTTTAGTGAAACTCGTTATTGCGTACTACGCACGCTATAGAGGAAGGTCGCGATTGCGTGTAATGCAAGGCAAGTCAAGGATGCGTGTTGTGCAAGCTCCTTTTGGTGTAGCGTACAACACAAGACATTAGTGAAATTAAAAAGAATATTTTTCATAAAATCTTGGGCTGTTACATTCTACCCCACTTAAAATGAATTTCGCCCTCGAAATTCATCAGGGTTATAAATGGTTTACTATTCAAAAGTTTATTTAATAGAAACCCACATCGTAAAAAGGAATACCAAAACCAATCTTTAAAAACGAAAGTATGAAACGTAACAGTTACCCAAATAAACTAATCACAGGGTTTCCACATAGGTGAAAATATGGATATGGAAGAAAAATCTAACCATCATGTTCTGATGGAGAGTGGTAGAGAACATGGCTATGGAAAATCCAATAATCACAAATCCATAAATTTGTGACGATCTACGTTACCATCCGATTAATCAGATATAAGAGCACTAGGACAACATTTTTGGTTTTCATGATCATTTCCCTAAAGTTGAAGAGTTTGAATTAGAATAAATACTTACTTTATTTTGGTACAATCTCACTGTTGTTCATGCCTTGAACAATTTCAACTTCATCTCTTAAATAAATGAAGTTGACTTTCTAATTCATGATATGTTAGCAGATCATGTGATAGAATGACGGGTCATTCCATCTGTCTCAAACAAAAGGTTAGCAAAAGTTATTAAATATACATAAGTCATTTTATAGTGAGATTAATCCTATATGGTTCCTAAAATGGACTTATACTTCATATATCATACTGCTTAATATAATAAAACTAGTTTCTACTAAACAGGGGCTTCTTGTAGGTCAGTGGTAGGCGATAAAGGCCAGTCGTACTTCAGTTGTGGGTTCGATTCCCACATCCTTGTTCGACGCGATGGGTTGTCGCTCGTCCAACAGGTTATCCTTTTTCTAAAACTATATTTCTATAACATCCCATCAGTAATATCGAAAAAAACCTCTATCCTTAAACAATACTAACTTATGTCCAACAATCCTTAGGCTTATCCATAATACTTCAGTCCACTATCATAATATAGTGAAAACGATTACCAGAGATTTAATACCATCGTTGATCCCCATATATCATAAGATATGTCTTGTTGGTCACATTCTAAACATTCAAATACCTTAATCATGTATTCTCTTGAATACCCATTGAACCTTATTGAAAACATGAATGCAGTTAAACGTTAACACTTTCCACATACCAAAATCCTCAAAATTATATATACTCAAACCATGATATCACTTAGTCCTTATATCAATCATGAGCTCATGAATACTGTTAAACATTTAATTTTCTCCTTATCCCTTCATTATGCACATATCATCTAAATTCCAAAAATATCTGAATAACCTTTCCTGGATAGTGGTACCATTAATCATACACTTTCATAACTCAAGGAAATACAATAGTGTAACAATCCTTAGATATCTCTTTATTCCATAGTACCATGAGATTTCTTATACAATATTACACATGATAAACATGTAAGCATTCCACTACATTCTTAAACCATTGACCGGGCTTCAACAATTCTTTCATCTCACATATCATTTGTAGTCTCTTCATCATCATCAACATAAATACTTCCCATACGACCATACTGATTCTCTTCATGAGACTTTCCCTTAGGGCATTGGTTTGCATAATGCCCGTACATTCCACATTTAAAACATTTAATCATTGTTGATGTCGTAGCAATACCATTATCCTCATCCATGGTGATAACTGAACTTTTTTCCTTTGCACTTACTTTCTTTGTGTCCTTATTTTCCACACCCAAAGCATCTTCCAGTTCCTTTGAAACATTCTCCTCGATGCCTCTTCCCACATGATTTACATAGGGGAAATTTAACTTTCTTTCCTCTATGATCATCATGAAACTTCATCTTTCTCTTATTAGCCGAGTTAGGCAACTTACCAAATTTTACATTATTGATCATATTATGAGATTGTTGATTCGGCATAATAATGATGTTTTGACTTCCAAATCCCATTTCATTATGAAGAATATAATTCCATTGTCCATCATATTCTCCATTATCGTGAATCATCTTGTTTCCAGACATTTTCTAAACCCCAAAAAGAATAGTGTGAGAGGCAAAAATCATGCTAGAGGAAAACAACATAATAAAGGGGGAGTACCTTCAATATCTAACATCTTAGGTTTAATTCTATGATCGTTAGAGTAATTCTAGTACTATAACCTATACGTATACTTAACCTTAGGGACATCCCTTGACATACCTTAGAAATATCTCTAGGGATCTCACTAACGTTTTCGCATCCTAGTTTCCAAAGGTTGACTAAAACTTTCCTCCGATACCAACTGTAGAGACCCGAAGCTTGACGTACATGGACATTACATTACTTTTGCGGAATACTTGGTACATAACAAAAACACACACACAAGGATCGTAATAGTTTAGTGTCTTTGGAAACTCAGAACGTAATCTTCTAATCGTGGTGAAAGATCTTCAATATCTCCCATAAAGATCTTATGTTTTTTTTACCTAAAACCTTTCTTTATATCCTGGGGAAAAGAAAACATAAAAGGGTGAGCTCAAATGCTCAGAAAGGGCAAATAGAGGAAATAAAAATCATATCATATCTTTTTGAAAATCATAACCTGCAAAAGAGATCATGATATCTTAACATGGAATAAATCATAGAAGTGAAAATGATATCCCCATAATCATAACATGAAACTTGAAACTTTGTGGCATGCACACATAATCATGGAAAATCATTTCTTTTTAGCCACGACTCATTTCCAAGACAATCTTAGTGGACAAAGTCCCTTTCTGAACCGAGTCACCCTCGTTCCAGTCCTGTTTTTTTGAACCAGTATAACCTACCGTTCCAGCCATGTCTATCTCATTAGATATAAAATCATTACCCAATGCATTGGAGGGAGATATAGGTCCCACCCATCTTATAATGAATCCTTTCTTATGTGTTCCACATAATCATAAACCATACACCATAGTGTAACCCATGTAATAAAAATGGGATTCTTAAACAACATGACATCATAAAACAATTCATATAAGATAAAGGAATTCATAAAAATATTTCCATCACAACATAATAAAATCCATGTAATAATAGTGATAAAAACAGAACCCTATATTATCTTAGATGGAAAATAATTTTGATAAAAACATTTGAACTCCGTTCTTAAGGAAAATATCCTTTCTACTTCAAAAACACTTTTCGTTTCTTAACATGTCATACAATTATAAACTAAAAGAAGTTGATTAAAAATAAACTTGAAAAATTATAAAGGAATATTCTTGGAAATAATGTTTTAAAAATCCATTCATGCAGTATAAGTTAAAAAAAACATTCTTCGTACTTTTGTTGGAAAAGTCAAAAAGTACCTCGTACGAAAAAAAACGACAAAAGATTCCTTTCATATACTTTACTAAAAACTCACCGAAGGGTAAAATTGGATTTAAACTATTTTAAGTGGATGGAAACAATATTACATATTGAGGTAACATGGATGTGGATGATAAAATACACCCCAGTAAATACGTACGAATAAACAATCTCGGATAAAAATGAGATTGTGATATTTCCCTTACCTTAGGTCCGATTTTCTTTGTACGTGTCCAAAGCTCCTTTATAATGGTTTAAATAATGTCATTGACTTATTCCAGAATCATACATATTGATATGATATCATATATGGTCATATTCTTATCTTCTTGTTAGTAATATTTCATTGTTACTTGTTACTCGGGTCTTTATTGCCTTTTCTTCTTATGCGTGTTTTTCCGAATAAATTCATATTATTCTTTTAAGGTTATAGATACCTTATATCCATAATGGTATTAGTGTAACATATATCATATTTATTCATTCAATTCATTTATATAATTACTATGTAATGATGATCATGTAGAACGAGTCGCATCACATCGTGGAGACGGTATTCCTTACGTACGCACGAGTGATGATATCGTTCCTATGACCGTGGGATTGTATTAGAGTATATATATATTATTTCAGTATCAATATTAATTTATAATAATAATAAATAGTTACTCATTACACCATTATACCCATCCTTGTAAGGTGGTGGTGGAAAATAGATTACACCATGGCGTGGAGACGGTATTCCGTACGTACGCACGCGCGGTGATTTCATTTTTCCTTAGGATGGATAGAAAGTGAGTTAGGGTTGTTTCATATTTATAATAACATATCAGTATGTAATTAATACTGATGTTATTACTTTATCATGAAAAAACTAAAGAAGAAGATGTTGAAGAAGAAAGAAATTGAAAAGATCGGTAATGGATATTACCTCTTCTTTGAAACGCCTCTTTGAATCCTCCACTTAGGGAAGTATGATTGGTCTTTGAAGAAGACCATGACATCTAGGATTATTCTAGGGATGTGGAGAGGAGAAAATGTCAGGGGTTGGACGAGCTTGAGTGCTCAAATTGGTGTGAGGAGGAGGGGGAGGAGGTGCCCTTTTATAAGGGAGGAGAGGGGCACCTTAGGAATATCTCAAAATATTATTTTATATTAAAGTAAAAATCAGTTTATAATGGTTCCAAAGGGTCTTATTTAGAAGCTAAAGTGGGGATGGGTCGAAATCCTATCATCCAATAGGATTTAGACAAGTTTAGGGTATTATTTTAACCTTATCAATTAGATTTAACTCTAAGTTAAATAATTTAACTTTTACCGTGTCTTTTTGTTTTCTTTCACTATATGGTTAATACACTTACTATAACATACCAAACGAACCCCAAATTGTATATTATTAATACATATATCCTTATCTATGTCAGTTGGCCAAACCTTAGATTTTTAGAAATAAAAAAACAATTAATAATATAATATTTGATTTAAAAACTATTTTGTGTCAATTTTGACACTATTTGATATATGATTTTTTTGAAAGTCATAACAGAATTATATTTTATCCCAAAGTTGATTAAATCAACACTAATATATCATAGTAACCTAGAAAATTATTTTAATTCATAAAAAGTCTTAAATTACTTTTATTTTGGTATTTATAATATCAATTATGTCAATATTTCATTAATAAGATAACTACTACATCATATTTGTGTCATAAATAAATTAAATTATTTGATGTCTAAAAATTACAAATAAAATACCATCATTTATGAAATCTTTTTATCTTTCTAATGAATATTTACAATCGAATTTATCTTACTTACAACCCTATAGTAAAAATGTTTTAGTAAATATACTTTGATTTTAACTCTTTTAACTCTTCTTTGAATTAAATAATAATAAATGTTCTAATCTAATCCATGTGGGCCTAAATGATAATATTTTACACTTAAGGTTGTTTTTGGTCGAGATACACTTGTACAATAGAATTAGGACATGTGTTAGGGTAATATTAATATCATTCTTACCCTTAATTACCCTATTTACTTTTAACCGTGGTAAATAAAAGTAAAAAGTTACTATTCACCAAAAATTATTTTCATCTCATTGAACCACATTTTACTTACTGACATCAACTGTGTCTCTCGTATTTTTGAAATTCCATTCACAGAAGCGGTAAAATTATGTTTTATGCAAAATTCAGTTTTTAACCTACCACTTAGTGGTTTCACAATTCATCAAAAATTGAAGTTTTTCAGAAAAATGCCAAAATTTCACCCTAATCTATAATTGAAATTCCGAATTCAAAAATGATTTCTATTTTACAAAATTCCCAACATATATGTTGCATTAATTAATTTTATAATTAATTTCCGCTATCACAACAAATAGAGTGTTTTTAAGAGATAATAACTATCAAAAGATTGACACTTGTTTATAATTGGTTTAAATGTGAAATTACATCCAATGACCAACATTGTATTAAATTGTAAAAATATATTCTAAATATACTTTAAAACCAATCAAATTAATAATTTATCACTATTAACTATTTCGATTAAAAATGTTGTTTTTAATTAAAATTTAGTAATTTTCACTATTCATCAGAATATGAAAGTTATCCGAAAAGTACCAAAATTTAACCTTAGGCTAAATTCGATACTCCGAATCCATAAATGAAGTCCATTTTGAAAAATAAAATTTATAAAATTTCAAAAAGTGGTTATTACTATTCATAATGACTAGTTTTAATAATATCTTAATAGCATATTGTTGTTTAGTGAAACTCGTTATTGCGTACTACGCACGCTATCGAGGAAGGTCGTGATTGCGTGTAATGCAAGGCAAGTCAAGGATGCGTGTTGTGAAAGCTCCTTTTGGTGCAGCGTACAACACAAGACATTAGTGAAATTAAAAAGAATATTTTTCATAAAATCTCGGGCTGTTACATTCTACCCCACTTAAAATGAATTTCGCCCTCGAAATTCATCGGGGTTATAAATGGTTTACTATTCGAAAGTTTCTTTAATAGAAACCCACATCGTAAAAAGGAATACCAAAACCAATCTTTAAAAACGAAAGTATGAAATGTAACAGTTACCCAAATAAACTAATCACTGGGTTTCCACATAGGTGAAAATATGGATATGGAAGAAAAATCTAACCATCATGTTCTGATGGAGAGTGGTAGAGAACATGGCTATGGAAAATCACAAATCCATAAATTTGTGATGATCTAAGGTGCCATCCGATTAATCAGATATAAGAGCACTAGGACAACATTTTTGGTTTTCATGATCGTTTCCCTAAAGTTGAAGAGTTTGAATTAGAATAAATACTTACTTTTTTTGGTACAATCTCACTGTTGTTCATGCCTTGAACAATTTCCACTTCATCTCTTAAATAAATGAATTTGACTTTCTTATTCGTGAAATGTTAGCAGATCATGTGATAGAATGACGGGTCATTCCATCTGTCTCAAACAAAAGGTTAGCAAATGTTATTAAATATACATAAGTCATTTTATAGTGAGATTAATCATATATGGTTCCTAAAATGGACTTATACTTCATATATCATAATGCTTAATATAATAAAACTAGTTTCTACTAACAGGGGCATCTTGTAGGTCAGTGGTAGGCGATAAAGGCCAGTCGTACTTCGGTTGTTGGTTCGATTCCCACATCCTTGTCCGACGCGATGGGCTGTCGCTCGTCCAACAGGTTATCCTTTTTCTAAAACTATATTACTATAACATCCCATCAATAATATCGAAAAAAACCTATATCCTTAAACAATACTAACTTATGTCCAACAATCCTTAGGCTTATCCATAATACTTCAGTCCACTCTCATATTATAGTGAAAACGATTACCAGAGATTTAATACCATCATTGATACCCATATATCATAAGATATGTCTTGTTGGTCACATTCTAAACATTCAAAGACCTTAATCATGTATTCTCTTGAATACCCATTGAACCTTATTGAAAACATGAATGCAGTTAAACGTTAACACTTTCCACATACCAAAATCCTCAAAATTATATATACTCAAACCATGATATCACTTAGTCCTTATATCAATCATGAGCTCATGAATAGTGTTAAACATTTAATTTTCTCCTTATCCCTTCATTATGCACATATCATCTAAATTCCAAAAATATCTGAATAACCTTTCATGGATAGTGGTACCATTAATCATACACTTTCATAACTCAAGGAAATACAATAGTGTAACAATCCTTAGATGTCTCTTTATTCCATAGTACCATGAGATTTCTTATACAATATTACACATGATAAACATGTAAGCATTCCACTACATTCTTAAACCATTGACCGAGCATCAACAATTCTTTCATCTCACATATCATTTGTAGTCTCTTCATCATCATCAACATAAATACTTCCCATATGACCATACTGATTCTCTTCATGAGACTTTCCCTTAGGGCATTGGTTTGCATAATGCCCGTACATTCCACAATTAAAACATTTAACCATTGTTGATGTCGTAGCAATACCATTATCCTCATCCATGGTGATAACTGAACCTTTTCCTTTGCACTTACTTGCTTTGTGTCCTTCTTTTCCACACCCAAAGCATCTTCTAGTTCCTTTGAAACATTCTCCTCGATGCCTCTTCCCACATGATTTACATAGGGGAAATTTAACTTTCTTTCCTCTATGATCATCATGAAACTTCATCTTTCTCTTATTAGCCGAGTTAGGAAACATACCAAATTTTACATTATTGATCATATTATGAGATTGTTGATTCGGAATAATAATGATGTTTTGACTTCCAAATCCCATTTCATTATGAAGAATATCATTCCATTGTCCATCGTATTCTCCATTATCGTGAATCATCTTGTTTCCAGACATTTTCTAAAACCCAAAAATAATAGTGTGAGAGGAAAAAATCATGCTAGAGGAAAAAAACATAATAAAGGTGGAGTACCTTCAATATCTAACATCTTAGGTTTAATTCTATGATCGTTAGCGTAATTCTAGTACTATAACCTATACGTATAATTAACCTTAGGGACATCCCTTGACATACCTTAGAAATATCTCTAGGGATCTCACTAACGTTTTCGCATCCTAGTTTCCAAAGGTTGACTAAACCTTTCCTCTGATACCAACTGTAGAGACCCGAATCTTGATGTACATGGACATTACATTACTTTTGCGGAATACTTGGTACCTAACAAAAACACACACACAAGGATCGTAATAGTTTAGTGTCTTTGGAAACTCGGAACGTAATCTTCTAATCGTGGTGAAAGATCTTCAATATCTCCCATAAAGATCATCCGTTTTTTTACCTAAAACCTTTCTTTATATCCTGGGGAAAATAAAACATAAAAGGGTGAGCTCAAATGCTCAGCAAGGGAAAATAGAGGGAATAAAAATCATATCATATCTTTTTGAAAATCATAACCTGCAAAAGAGATCATGATATCTTAACATGGAATAAATCATAGAAGCGAAAATGAGATCCCCATAATCATAACATGAAACTTGAAACTTTGTGGCATGCACACATAATCATGGAAAATCATTTCTTGTTAGTCACGACTCATTGCCAAGACTATCTTAGTGGACAAAGTCCCTTTCTGAACCGAGTCACCATCGTTCCAGTCCTGTTTCACTGAACCGGTATAACCTACCGTTCCAGCCATGTCTATCTCATTAGATATAAATTCTTTACCCAATGCATTGGAGGGAGATATATGTCCCACCCATCTTATAATGAATCTTTTCTTATGTGTGCCACATAATCATAAACCATACATCATAGCATAACCCATGTAATAAAAATGGGATTCTTAAACAACATGACATCATAAAACAATTCATATAAGATAAATGAATTCATAAAAATATTTCCATCACAACATAATCAATTCCATGTAATAATAGGGATAAAAACAGAACCGTATATTATCTTAGATGGAAAATAATTTTGATAAAAACATTTGAACTCCATTCTTGAGGAAAATATCCTTTCTACTTCAAAAACACTTTTCGTTTCTTAACATGTCATACAATTATAAACTAATGGAAGTTGATTAAAAATAAACTTGAAAAATTATAAAGGAATATTCTTGGAAATAATGGTTTAAAAATCCATTCATGCAGTATAAGTTAAAAAAACATTCTTCGTACTTTTGTTGGAAAAGTCAAAAAGTACCTCGTATGAAAAAAACGACAAAAGATTCCTTTCATATACTTTACTAAAAACTCACCGAAGGGTAAAATTGGATTTAAAATATTGTAAGTGGATGGAAACAATATTACATATTGAGGTAACATGGATGTTGATGATAAAATACACCCCAGTAAATACTTACGAATAAACAATCTCGGATAAAAATGAGATTGTGATATTTCCCTTACCTTAGGTCCGATTTTCTTTGTACGTGTCTGAAGCTCCTGTATTATGGTTTAAATAATGTCATTGACTTATTACAGAATAATACATATTTATATGATATCATATATGATCATATTATTAGATTTTTGTTAGTAATATTTCATTGTTACTTGTTACTCGGGTCTTTATTGCCTTTTCTTCTTATGCGTGTTTTGCCGAATAAATTCTTATTCTTCTTTTAAGGTTATAGATACCTTATATCCAGAATGGTATTAGTGTAACATATATCATATTTTTTTCATTCAATTCATTTATATAATTATTATGTAATGATGATCATGTAGAACGAGTCGCATCACATCATGGAGACAGTATTCCGTACGTACGCACGAGTGATGATATCGTTCCTATGATCGTGGGATTGTATTGGAGTATATATATATTATTTCAGTATCGATATTACTTTATAATAATCATAAATAGTTACTCATTACACCATTATACCCATCCTTGTAAGGTGGTGGTGGAAAATAGATTACACCACGGCGTGGAGACGGTATTTCGTACGTACGCACGCGCGGTGATTTCATTTTTCCGTAGGATGTATAGAAGGTGAATTAGGGTTTTTTCATATTTATAATAACATATCAGTATGTAAGTATTATTGATGTTATTACTTTATCATTAAAAAACTAAAGAAGAAGAAGTTGAAGAAGAAAGAAATTGAAATGATCGGTAATGGATATTATCTCTTCTTTGGAACGCCTCTTTGAATCCTCCACTTAGGGAACTAAGATTGGTCTTTGAAGAAGACCAGGACCTCTAAGATTATTCTAGGGAAGTGGAGAGGATAAAATGGCAGGGTTTGGCCGAGATTGAGTGCTCAAATTGGTGTGAGGAGGAGGGGGAGGTGGTGCCCTTTTATAAGGGAGGAGAGGGGCACCTTAGGAATATCTTAAAATATTATTTTATATTAAAGCCAATCAGTTTATAATGGTTCCAAAGGGTCTTATTTATAAGATAATGTGGGGATGGGTCGAAATCCTATCATCCAATAGGCTTTAGACAAGTTTAGGGTATTATTTTAACCTTATAAATTAGATTTAACTCTAAGTTAAATAATTTAACTTTTACCGTGTCTTTTTGTTTTCTTTCACTATATGGTTAATACACTTACTATAACATGCCAAACGAACCCCAAATTGTATATTATTAATTAATATATCCTTATATAAGTCATTTGGCCTAACCTTAGATTTTTAGGAATAAAATAACAATTAATAATATAACATTTGATTTAAAAACTATTTTGTGTCAATTTTGACACTATTTGATATATGATTTTTCTGAAAGTCATAAAAGAATTATATGTTCGGAACAAGTTGATTAAATCATCAATAATATATCATAGTAACCTATAAAATTAGTTTAATTCATAAAAAGTCTTAAATTACATTTATTTTGGTATTTATAATATCAATTATGTCAATATTTCATTAATAAGATAATTACTGAATCATCTTTGTGTCATAAATAAATTAAATTATTTGATATCTAAAAAATACAAATAAAATACCATCATGTATGAAATCTTATTAGCTTTATAATGAATATTTACAATCGAATTTATCTTATGTACAACCCTATATTAAAAATGTTTTAGTAGATATACTTTGATTTTAACTCGTTTAACTCTTCTTTGAATTAAATAATAATAAATGTCCTAATCTATTCCAAGTGGGCCTAAATGATAATATTTTACACTTAAGGTTGTTTTTGGTCTAGATAAACTTGTCCAATAGAATTAGGACATGTGTTAGGATAATATTAATATCATTCATACCCTTAATTACCCTATTTACTTTTAACCGTGGTAAATAAAAGTAAAAAGTTACTATTCACCAAAAATTATTTTCATCTCATTGAACCACATTTTACTTACTGACATCAACCGTGTCTCTCGGATTTTTGAAATTCCATTCACAGAAGCGGTAAAATTAAGTTTTATGCAAAATTCAGTTTTTAACCTACCACTTAGTGGTTTCACTATTCATAAAAAATTGATGTTTTTCAGATAAATGCCAAAATATCACCCTAAGCTATAATTGAAATTCCGAATTCAAAAATGATTTCTATTTTAAAAAATTCCCAACATATAAGTTGCATTAATTTATTTTATAATTAATTTCCATTGTCACAACAAATAGCGTGTTTTTAAGAGATAATAACTATCAAAAGATTGACACTTGTTTATAACTGGTTTAAATGTGAAAGGAAATCCAATGACCAACATTGTATTAAATTGTAAAAATATATTCTAAATATACTTTAAAACCACTGAAATTAATAATTTATCACTATTAATTATTTCGATTAAAAAAATTGGTTTTAATTAAAATTTAGTAATTTTCACTATTCATTAGAATATGAAAGTTATCCGAAAAGTACCAAAATTTCACCTTAGGCTAAATTCGATACTCTGAATCCATAAATGAAGGCCATTTTGAAATATAAAATTTACAAAATTTCAAAAAGTGGTTATTACTATTCATAACGACTAGTTTTAATAATATCTTAATAGCATATTGTTGTTTAGTGAAACTCGTTATTGCGTACTACAAACGCTATCAAGGAAGGTCGTAATTGCGTGTAATGCAAGGCAAGTCAAGGATGCGTGTTGTGCAAGCTCCTTTTTGTGTAGCGTACAACAAAAGACATTAGTGAAATTAAAAAGAATATTTTTCATAAAATCTTGGGCTGTTACACCATAGGCCTTAGAGGAATTCATTGCCCATAGGATTCAAACATACTTACAACCCAGACTATAGAGTTATCATCATGCAGCAGGAAGCTTCCATAAATTAGACTCGCACCATCCCTCATCGATGCTCCTTCCATGAAATAATAATCCATACTTCTTGACATTAAACTATATGTATTGTTCTTTTAACGTTACCTAAAATTGTGACATCGAACTACCTATATTTTGATTCCTATAATTTAAATAGGGTACATAATACACATCCCTGAGGTTCAATCCTCACAAAAATAAACCCAGGTTATACATAATCTCTCATAGGGACACACATCTATATCTACCTCAATAGGGAATTCTAATCAGTCAACCTAAGAGTTACATATTTCCTCCTTGGGAAACACCATCACTGATCCCCACCAATTAGTAATTCTAATCAAACATAGGTGTGTCATATTCCGGTATCCATGGATCCGTCTTAATAGGGTTTCATGATCCACCCTCATTGATCCTACTCAATTGGGAATTCTAATCAACTATAGTCCCTAGTGTGAAATCTTCCCTCCTAGGGACACATCTACAGATCCACCTCTATAGGGAATTTGGATCCATCCATCTACATGTTTCATCATCCCTCATAGGGACACACCTCTATGGATTTACATAAATAAGGAATTCATATCCATCCATCTAGGTATAACATGTTCCCTCATAGGGACAAAACATCATGAATATGCCTTAATAGGGTCTTCTGATCCACCTTCCTGGATCTACTTCAATAGTAGATCTAATCTATCTGTCCCTTTGTGACATCATCCACCCTAGTGAATAGATCTATGGATTTATGTCAATGGGTTTTCTGATCCACCTCCTTAATCATCCTCAATATGAAATTATAATATGTATCCATAATATGTTAAATGCATTCCTTGATTCAACTCAATAGGATCTTTGAATACATCTTTACAAGATACAATACATGAACCCATCCTATCACCACAAAACATAGACCCTATTCCTATATTTGTAGGATGTTAAACTAATGTTATGTTCAAGATTTCATTCCCTGTGTAATAAATATGGGATTACGGAGGTAAAAAACATAGGAGTACTTACACCCCTAGTTTCATTATTCCATTATCAAAGGGGGGCGCATTGGGTTCCATGCCTATGATTCCATGTATGAGATTTCCTCCAAAAGAATAAGATTCATAGGTTCCCAATATACTCACTCTCTAGACATTATGAGAGATTACCATAATGAATACTATCCTAACTGAACTTTGTTGAACTATCGTGACAAAATCATCATATTTAACTTGGGTCCACATAGAGTTGGAACCGGAAATGAGTTATATTAAAATGAATTTAATATTATAAGGACCGATAGACTGGGAAACAAGATACAAGGAGGAATCCATAGAAGGAGGAACCAAGATCCCATCATACCATTTTTTTCAAGGAGAAAACATCATCGATGAATGTGATAATAGTCACCCAACATTGGAAAGTGGTAATATGGGCCAACATAGGATAGCGCACATGATGTGCTGACCCGCCCAAGTGAAATCATTAGAAACAGAAATGTTGATCCCGATATGATATATTATACTCAACCATGGAGGCTAGTATAATTGTATGTTGTAGAATATTTTAATGTCACCGAATAAATATTTGGAACTAGGACCGACAAAGAAAAAAATGGGAGTTACATAAAAATCACATGCCAATAGGGGCAGTTAGAATTGGAATCGTATGTCTATGATGATGACTGCTTGGATCCTTTCCCTACTTCAATAATATTGGATAACATGGGTAATTTTTAATAAAATTCCTTGTTCCTATAATATTGTCTAAATGCACATGTAATATGGGACTTGATCCATATGAATTCATTATCTTTCATATCATAGGAGATGGTGAAGAGGAAGTTCTGATATGGTGATCACGCACAACTATACCTCCACCACGACTTCCACCGCTACATCACCTGTTAGGAACCCACTCCCCATATCAACCTATGAGATCATATAGATGAATTTGAGTGACACTTTATGCACATATTTTTATTGGTGTGGGTCATTCCCATAAGAGATATAGCCTTTTATAACATAGATGTATCAGTGCCTCATCAACATTACTTCCCCTGAGGTCCATATTGTAACACCCCATGTTTTTGTAAAAATAAGTAGAAATGAATGGATCAGTGTTTTAAGTAGATATTTTTAACTATACTTTAAAACATAAATTTTCCACTTCTATGTTTTGAATTTCATGAAACTGCCATCTACAATTGTGTTTAGTATGTTATTTGGAGTCTAAAGAAACCAACTTGTTTTTTTGAAAATAGTAACATACCCTTATGAATAGTAATATGAATAGTAATATGACCCTAATTAATAGTAAATTTTATCATTATTTTATTTTCTTAAGGCTATAATATAATAACATCTTGGTTAATTTTTCATTGTGATAAAGAAGTTGTTGTAGAAGTAGAATTGTTAATTTTTTAATAAAGAATGATTTTAGTTAAAAATTAAATTAATAATATTTAGAAAATTATTTTTCAAAAATGGACTTCATTTTCTAATTCTACACGTCGAAAAATTATTAGGGTAATTTTTTGGGATTTTACTGTAATTCAAGATTTTTTATGAATAATAAAATAAGATAAAATACGATAAATGCTAAATACTTGATTTACTGCATCATAGGTGTTGCAAGGATGATTCAATCCCACTTGGTTAAAACTCAAATGCCATTATTACTATTTGGGGTCACATTAATTAATATTATTCATAGTCTTTAGAAAAATATTATAATAATGATAATGATAATGAAAAATACCCCCTCCCATCCACTATAAATACCACACTCACTCCCCTCTTCCTCCCACACCTATCAATCCTTGAGAATTGACCAATTTCTACCAAATTCCCTCCACAATATTATTCCCCACGTCATAGAGCTTCTAGTGTCACCAAAATACCAAAACAAAAGCCTTTAAGGAGGATCTCAAGGAGAAGAGATCAAGATGTAAACATCTTCTTTTATTTTCTTTCTTTTCTTTAATTTTATGTTATTCTCTTCCTTTCCCTTTGGATTATGTTGGGATATTTCATTAAATATCCCCTACTAATGTTCATATTATGTATTAATGATTAGATATCCCCTTCCTCTCATCAAACAATTTTTATGAAATTTTAAGAGACGTCGTTAGGCTGCCGAATTTTCATGAGAAATTTATCAAGTTTTCATTTATTTTAGGATTCCTTTACTTTCTTATTAATTCCTCACATCTCATAACCAAGAGGCATGAAAGCTCCAGAATCCTGTGTATTCATGATTCTCTCATTTTCATGAAAAATTCATAATCATTATTTTTCTCCTCCCCCACTTATTCAAGGAATTAAAAATATTGTATGTGATGTGTTGAATTACCGACATCGTGGACGATGTGATTTCAATTTGCATTAATTCCTTAAATTCTGGTCATCAAACCATTTTTATTGTTGAACCAGGTTATAATATATTTATTTTTTCTCATCCATGGTTCTGTAATTATTTTTTGTTCATGGTTCTAAATTATAAGAAAAAATGAGGTTGTTGTTATTGAAGAACCACTAAAATGATCTAAACGAACATCATTAATGTTTAAACTTATGAATCATCCTCATATAAAACATCAAAATGGTAAATTGTATAATTTATAGTAATGAAATATGTAAATACCATTTCATTCCAATTGTGGATTTTCACGTCCAATGGACAAGGACATCCATCATGAACCAATCATGGAAATCATGTAAGGAACTCACCCAAAACCGTTCAAGGAACAAAATACTAACAATTATGGGGTGAAATAAGGTTATGAAATGATCATATAACATGTTATAAACATGAATATGTTTCTGTAGGATATTAATAATAGTATTTTAACCATTATACAATAGGTTTAATCAAGTTTGAAGTATGAAAAGCTTGAGGTAATGGAATTCTTAACCTCATTTCCATTATTTGGGTTAACTTTCTACTCCATTATTTATCTGCTATTAAAATTTTTTCTGTGATGGGTTATGTATATAATATATTTTAAATATATGTATTTACATTGTTTATATATATTCCATTTACTCTTCTATATATTACTTAAATTATATGATATTTATAACAGACATTCATTTTAAAATCATCTTTTAAAATTCCGTTTTACAAAATTCAAAAGAAATGATTTTATGCTATTATTCATGTTGTATGATTATGTTTTGGTTCTTGGTAATTGGTTATGAATAAGGGTGGGACCTATATTTCCCTCCAATTAATTGGGTATGTGTATGTTGGAGGTCTGCTTTATGGTTACTCCAAGTGTACCTGTGATGGTTACACAAATTGTAAGGTAGCCGTGAGGGCTACAAATTAAAAAGTAGTCGTGAGGGTTACATGATTATGTAAGTAATTACCCAATATACCTTTATGGTTCTAATTATGTTCTTATGTATTTGTGGAAATCTCATGTTTCAAAAGCTATGTATATATGTATTTTTATAGAGGTGATAAGTAAGTCTTTTGAAAAAAATTTCATATGTTACAAGTATTCATGGTCTAATGGGTTCATTCATTTTTTCATATCCCTTACTGAGTTTTTATGCTCATTACATGTTTTTAAATGATTTTTACAGGTTAATGGATGCGTAATTAAATGATGGAATCCATTTTAAATGTTAATGAATTGTCAAGGAATCACGTTTTATGTTTTAATGTTTTCAATTTTGAGAAAAATGGAAATTGTTTTTATGGTATCCAATCTGTAACAATGTGTAATGATATGAATGTAATATGTCCCAATTCAATAATGCTCTAAAATTTAAAAGATCGAAAATGTAAAATTAAGGTTTTTCTTGACTAAATTCATGATTATGTATGTAATAAGATAGGGTCCTTATAGTTGGTATCAGAGGATGGTTTAGATAACTTTAGTGGTTAGAGTGAAATTTAATAGAATATCATAAATGATTTTCACTCTATGTTTAATTTGAAATGTTATAACATTTAAAGATTACCATGTTGCTTCATCTAAGAAATTTTTGTTCAAAATATTTGTCTGCATAAGGAACAGGGATGCTAGAGAGGAGAGGCACCAACAGAATGACATCCTTTCTGAACTATAGCTCGGAATGGTAGGGATTGGAACCGAGCAGTTTGTGACCGTAATGGCTTAGCTAACATAGGAAATAAATGGTGGTGGAATCCACGTAATAAAACCAATATAGGTACCATAGCGGAACATGATAGTAGTGCAACATTTTATGAGATGACATCCTCCTGCATTCAATGGATCTTCTGAACCAGTAGCAGTTGAAGGATGGATCAAAGCCCTTGAAAAGATATTCGATGTTATGGGATGTTCATACAATCAAAAGGTATGTCTTTCCTTTTATCATTTTGAATGGTAAGCTTATCAGTGGTGGCCAATGGTAAGTAATATCAGGGTAGGGAGGATTTTGAAGCCTTAGAGTGGGAAGAATTTAAAATTCTTTTCCTTGAAAATTATTTTCCTAAGGTGGTGCGACTTAGAATGGAGAAAATATTACTTGAATTTAAATAGAAGGAAGAAGATTTAGTGGATTTTTATGAATCTATCTTCAAAATACTGGATAGGTATTCTCCAAGTATTATTGTGGATCTTGATCACAAAATCAACTGCTTTTAATCTGGATTGAAGCCAATGTATTGAAGGGAATTGGCCTCCCGTGAATTTAAATGTTATGAGAAACATGTCTGATGTGCTTAGAGGGTAGAGGTGGAGTTTGGTGATGACAATGTGAATTTTGGAAACAATGAGAAGAAGAGGCCCAGTTGGCAAGCATTGGGTAATAATCAACCAAATAAATCTGATGGTAAGAAAATCCAATTTCCAGTTTGTGAAAAGTGTGGTAAGAATCACCCTGGGGAAGGTCATAGAAAAACTGGAAACTGTTTTAAATGTGGTAAATTTGGACATATGGCACCAGATTTTAACAAAAAATGATCCAAATACTAATCTTGATAAGAAGACTGTAATGTGTTTTAAATGTGGTGATATGGGTCATTATAAAAATGCCTTCCCAAATAGAGATCTGAATGATCCAAAGAAGCCAGAATACCAGCAGAAAGGTGTAGTGACATCCATTGCGACTACGTCAGCAGATGTCGGGCCATCCAATGAAGTTGTATTAGGTACTTTGTTTGTTCACTCAGATTTTTCTAATGTTTTGTTTGATATGGGGTCTACACATTGCTTTATCTCTTAGAAATTTTTTGGTAAATTGGAAATATAACCTCATCAAATGAGACTCGAACTTGTTGTTAAAAAACCAAGGGAAAATGTTATATCCAAGAAGAATTATAAGAATTTTTATATTGTGTTATGTGAAAATACTTTACCAACAAACATTGTTGTTTTACACTTAGTTGTGTTTGATGTTATTCTGGGGATGGACTGGCTTTCTAATTATCATGATAAGATTGAATGTAGAGCTAAAGATGTTGTTTTTCAAAAAGATTTTCAGTTTGTATACAAGAATGAACCCATACAATTGATAACATATCAGGAAGTTGAGAAACAATTGAAATATGGAAATGAAAGATATATTGCTCAAATGGTTGAAAAAAAGGTAACTATTAAAATTAATGATGTGCCAATGGTAATTGAATACCTTGATGTTTTTCTTGATGAGTTACCCGGTGTTATACCTGATTGAGAATCCAAATTCACAATTTACTTAGTTCCTAATTCTAAGCCAATTTCAAAACCCCCATATCGTATGGCTCCAAAAGAACTTCCTGAATTGAAAAATCAGTTGCAGGATTTTCTTGAAAAAGGCATAATTCATCCTAGAACTTCACCATGGGGAGATTATGTTTTGTTTCCTAAAAATAAAGATGGTTCCATGAGACTTTCCATTGATTATATAGAATTGGATAGCATCACTGTTAAAAAAAGTACCCTTTGCCTCACAACGATGACTTTTTTGATCATCTCCAGGGAGCTCAGTACTTTTCCAACATTGACTTGAGATCCGGATACCATCATCTAAAGTTGAAAGAGGATGACATACCGAAAACAAACATTCATACTAGATATGGGGATTATGGATTTGTTTTTATTCCCTTTGTATTATCTAAGACACATGTTGTATTCATGAATATTATGAATAAAGTATTTCATGAGTTCTTGGATAAGTTTGTGGTTGTATTTATTAATGAAATTCTGGTATTTTCTAAAAATAAAGAGGAGCACGAAAAACATCTAAGAGTTGTTTTACAACCCTTTAAAGATAAGAAACTGTATGGAAAGTTTAGCAAGTGTGATTTTTGGTTACAACAGATTTCATTTCATGGGCACATTGTAAAAAGGGATGGAATAACAGTTGATCCAGCCAAAACAAAAGTAGTTAATGAATTTACAAAACCCACAAATGTTACAGTGATTCGTAGTTTTCTGGGATTAGTAGGTAATTACAGACGGTTTTTTCAAGAACTTTTCACGGTTATCTAGCCCGATAACTATGTTAACATGGAAAGGGGTTCAATTTTTTTGTACCGAGGAATGTGATGTTTTTTTCAGTAACTGAAGAAGAGATTAGTGAATTCTCTAGTTTTGGCCATACCTTCCAGGAATAGTGAGTTTTTCATCTATAGTGATGCTTCAATGAAGGGACTTGGTTTCATTGTGATGCGGAATGATCAGGTAATTGTCTATGCTTCGAGACAAACTAAAACTCATGAGATAGATTATCCCAACATGATTTGGAATTGGTAGCTGTGGTTTTTTATTTGAAAATTTGGATGAATCATTTATTTGGAAACAAATACCAAATATATATTGACCAAAAAAGTCTAATGTATATATTCACTCAAAAGTAATTAAACCTGAGGTAGAGAAGATGGCTTGAACTGATAAAGGTTTATGACTTCACGATCAATTACCATCCTAGGAAAGAAAAAAAAGTTGCGGATTCCTTGAGTTGGAAACGTCATGAATCATTAACAATGATACATTTGGAACATGATCCCTTGATTAATTATTTGATGAATTTTGGATTATAAGTTGTTGGTGTAGGGAATACCACTATTTTGTTTCAGGTTTCAGTGTAGTCTTCATTGTCATACGGAATTAAGAAAGCACAGAAGGATGACCGTGAGCTACAGAAAAAGGTAGAATTGGTTAAAATGGGTAAGTTTCTAGAATTTAACCTTGATAAATATTATGTTTTAAGATTTGGAAAAATGTTGTGTGTTCCTTGTGATTGTCAGTTGAAGAAAGTTTTGTTATGTAAATCTCAAAGTTCTATATTTTCTATTCATTCCTAGAAGTGAAAAGATGTATGAGGACCTTCGAGAGTATTATTGGTGGGATGAAATGAAAAGAGATATTGCTAATTTTACCATGAAATGTTTGACTTGTCAACAGGTTAAATAAGAGCGACAATTAATGAAGGGGATGCTTCAGCATTTTCCAGTTCCCGAGTGGAAATGTGAGAATGTAACCATGGACTTTGTGGTGGGACTACCAAAGACTTCTCAAGGTAACAATGCAATTTGGGTTATAATTGATCAGCTGAATAAATCTGCACATTTTATTTCTATTCAAGATACAATGTCTTTGGATCAGATTTCTCAATTGTAACTCAAGGAGATTGCCAGGATACACGGAGTTACTCTTTCTATTGTATCTTATCGGGATCCTAGGTTCACTTGTAACTCTTGGAAGGGACTACAGAAGTTGTTGTTCATAGAGTTAAATTTTAGTACAGCATTTCATCTTCAATTAGATGGGCAGTCAGAATGAAAAATTCAAACATTGGAGGATATGCTTCGATATTGTTCAGTGGACTATTAGGGAATTTTGGATCAGCATCATTCTTTAGATGAGTTTTCTTATAATAACATTATTCATTCCTGTATTCATATGGAAACTTTTGAGGCCTTGTATGGGAAGCGGTGTTGGACTCCATCATTTTGGGATGAAGTCAGTGGAAAAATGTTGATGGGGCCAGAATTAGTAGAATAAGTGGCTGAGAAAGTGAGGATGATCTAGAAGCACATGAGTACAGCTCGGAGTAGGCAGAAAAGTTTTGCAGATAATAGAAGGAAAGACTTCTGTTTCGAGGTAGGTGACCATGTTTTCCTTAAAATCTCTCATTGGAAAAGTGTGATGTGTTTCAGTAAAAATGAGAAGCTAAGTCTATAGTTCATCGCTCCTTTTGAAATCATTGAGAAAGTTGGAATAGTTTCATACCACGTAGATTTTTTTCCGAGCTTGTTTCAGGTAAACAATGTTTTTCATGTTTCGATGTTGAGAAAGTATGTTTTAGATTCATCACATGTCTTGAGCTGAAAATCATTTCAGGTAAAAGAGAACCTTTCTTATGAAGAGAAACCAGTTCAAATTCTAGATCGAAGGGAACAAGTATTGCGGAATAAGGTTATCTACCAGGTAAAGTTTCTGTGGAGAAACCACATGTTTGAAGAATAAACATGGGAGTCTGAAAATGCTATGAGGTAAAAATACCCTCAATTGTTTAATATGTAAGTAAAATTACGAGGACGAAATTTCGAGAAGGTGGGGATAATGTAACACCCCGTGTTTTTATAAAAATAAATAGAAATGCATGGAAATTTTTTTTAAGTAGATATTTTTAACAAGACTTTAAAACATAACTTTTAAACTTTTATGTTTTGAATTTCAAGAAACTGTCATCTACAATTGTGTTCAGAATGTTATGTAGAGTCTGATTAAACCAACTTGTTTTTTTTGAGAATAGTAACATACCCTTATGAATAGTAATATGAATAGTAATATGACCCTAATCAATAGTAAATTTTATTATTATTCTATTTTCTTAATGTTATATGATAATAACAACTTGGTTAATTTTTCATTGTGATAAAGAAGTAGTTGTAAAATTAGAACTGTTAATTTTTGAATTAATTATGATTTTATTTAAAAATTATATTAATAATATTTGGAAAATTATTTTTCAAAAATTGAATTAATTTTTTAATTCTACATGTTGAAAAATGGTTATCGCAAATTTTTGGGATTTTTCTGAAATTCATTAATTTTTTATCAATAGTAAAATACGATAAAATACGATAAATGAATAATACTTGATTTACTGCATCATAGGTGATTCAAGGATGATGTAAGCCCACTCAGTTCGAACTCACATGCCATTATTACTATTTGGGGTCACGTGAATTATGATTATTCCTAGGCTTTAGCAAAATATTATAATAATGATTAATATAATGAAAAATAACCCCACCCCTCCACTATAAATACAACCCTCAATCCCCTCTTCCTCCCACACCTCTCAAGCCTTGGTCATTTTCTAATTTATGCCAGATTCCCTCCCCAATATTCTTCCCCACGTCCTAGAGCATCTGTTCTCACCAAAAGGCCAAAACCAAATCCCTTAAGGAGGATCTCAAGGAGAAGAGATGAAGAGGTAAACATCCTCTTTTATTTTCTTTCTTTTCTTTCATTTTATGTTATTATCTTCCTTTACCTTTGGATTATGTTGGGGTAATTAATTAAATATACCCCATTAATGTACATATTATGTATGAATGATGATATATCCCCTTCCTTTCATCAAACTATTTTTATGAAATTTTAAGAGACGCCATTAGGCTGCAGAATTTTTGTGAGAAATTTATCAAGTTTCCTTTAATTTTATGATTCCTTTATTTTCTTCTTATTTCCTCACATCCTCTTAATCAAGAGTCATGAAAGCTACAGAATCTTGTATATTCTTTATTCTCTCATGTTCATGTAATAATAATCATCATTATTTTTCTCCTACCCCACTTATTCAAGAAAATAAAAATATTGTCTGTGATGTGTTGAATTACCGACATCGTGGACGATGTGATTTCAATTTGCATAAATTTCTTCAAGTCTGGTCATAAAACCATTTTTATGGTTGAACCAGGTTATAATATGTGTATTATGTCTCATCCATGGTTCTGGGATTCTTTTCTACTCATCATTCTAAATTATATGACAAAATGAGGTTGTTGTTATCGAAGAACCACTAAAATGATCTAAACAAACATCATTAATGCTTAAACATACGAAACATCCTCATAAAAAATATCAAAATGATAAATGGTATAATATATGGTAATTTAAAAATATAAATACCATTTCATTCCAATTCTTGAGTTTCAATTCCAATCGACAAGAACATCCATCGTGAACCAGTCATAGAAATCATGTAAGGAACTCACCCAAAATAGTGGAAGGAACAAAATACTAAAAATTAAGGGGTGAAATTAGGTTATGAAATTATCATATAAGTTTTTATAACCATGAAAATTTTTATATAATATATTAAGAACACCTTTTTAACAATTATACAAGTGGTTTAAACAAGTTTGAAATAAGACAAGCCTGAGGGAAGGGAATTCTTATCCTGATTTCCATTCGTTGGGGTTACTTTCTACTCCATTATTTATGTGGTATTAAAATTGGTTGTGTTGTGGGTTACATATATAATATGTTTAATTATGTGTATTTACATTTTGTATAAATATTCCATCCACTCTTTTATGTATTACTTCAATTATATGATATTTATAACAGACTTTAATTTTAAAATCATCTTTTAAAATTCAGTTTTACAAAATTCAAAATAAATGTTTTTATGATATTATTAATGTTGTATGATTATGTTTTGGTTATTATTAATTGTTTATGAAGAAGTATGGGACCTATATTTCCATACAATTCATTGGGTATGTGTATGTTGGAGGTCGGCCGTATGGTTACTCCAAGTGTAACTACGATGGATACACAAATTGTAAGGTAGTCGTGAGGGTTACAAATTATAAGGTAGTCACGAGGGTTACAAGATTATGTAAGTAATTCCCCCAAGATACCTCTATGGTTCTAATTATGTTCTTATGTATTTTTTTAAATCTCATGTTTCACAAGGTATGTATATATGTATATTTATACATGTGAAAAGTAAGCCTTTTGAAAATGATTTCATACGTTATAAGTATTCATAGACTAATGTGTTCATTCCTTTTTTCACATCCATTACTGAGTTTTTATGCTCATTCCATGTTTTGAAATTACCTTCACAGGTTAATGGATGTGTAATTCAAAGATATAATCCACGTTAAATTTTGAGGAATTGTCAAGGAATCATGTTTTATGTTTCAATGTTTTCCATTTTTAAAAAATAGAAATTGTTTTGATGTTATCCACTCTCTAACAATGCGTAATGTTAAGAATTTAATATGTCCCAATTCTCTAATGCTATAAACATGAAATTATCCTCAATGTAAAGGGAAGGGTTTTATAACTAAATTCCTGGTTATCTATATAATAAGGTTGGGTCCTTATACATATAGTGAGACACCTTCCCCATGTTCCAATGATGAACCACTTCAGAAGACTTTCCCAGATCACTTTGACGACTCATTCTCCTAAACTAACTAGTTATGGGAAATTCAAGTCATTATAGATGAATCAATTAACTGATAACCTCCTAGAAGGGATCCCAGTATGCCCCATCAACACCATCACCAATTGTTCCCACATTTTGAAGAGCCTGTGGAACTCACCCTCACTCCCCCAACCCAGTTCGAAGTACACGGAACATATGTCATGGAAATAACTAGCATAATGCCTTACAAGGTGCCACTTCTTGGGTTCTATGGCCGCTACCAACAATGGAATATCCTATCATATCCTTACAACTAGAAAACATGGACATATTTTTTTCAAATTGCGATTGAGGTCCTAGCCACCTCATAGCAAGTCCGGGTTGAATCTCTCAATCGCTAGAACCACCAACAGCCAATAAGACCCAACCTGCGATGAGTAGAATCAAATATAATGTCATAACCACACCACCATAAGTAAACATGTAGGAACTACCATTTTTCTCAATAACTAGAGTTTAGTTTATCCATGCTCCTTTAATAACCAATGTGGATTTACTCCTCATGCTCCCGTTATCTAGTACATAGTTCCTCCCTAATCAATCAATAAAAAAAGAAGAGTACCTCCATGGTCCTTCAAAAGCATGTACAAAAGTCCTTCCAATACTAAAACCAATCACCAAAGAGCCCCCCCCCCCCATACCACTACCAAATAAATTATAGGTCATCCTCAGTCCATCAACACCGAGTACGGAGGTCCTCCCAATAATCCTTCTTCTCAACATACAGGTCATACCCATGTGGATACAAATCAATATAAAGTCTACATTGTGATCTCACCAAAAAAATCTATGTTCCTCACCACATTATATCTGAACATAAAATAGTTTCTCCACATGATGAAGACATAACCTACCATAATGAACAAGCATAGTGTAGATGGATTAAAACCAGTTGTCAGAGGTGAAACCCTAAAAAGCACTACATATTCATGACCAAATTGACCTCTTAAATTATAAGGTGATGGTCAACTCGATGATGGATCCTTAACCCGAAATATCAGAAAATGGGGTGGATATTGATATTTTAGATTCACAATATTCTATGTTGAGGTCTACAAGATCCCTATAATATTTTGCAGGTACTTGTTTGTGGAGGATGTTCTAGCCCCCTACTAGTGGCTTCCAATGCATCCACCTTCATCGCCATCAATTTCCATTATCTCTACCTACACCTAAAAATTCATAGATATTTTAGGGTATAGTATAACACATTTAGATTTTATGCACTCTTTTGAGCCAAAAATGGACATTGCAACTTGCACACATGAGGTAGGGGTGAACACCCCAACATATAGTGATGTGATGATGTGGTTGGGATTGGCCTTCAGTGATGTATCATTATATAGAGGATGTTTGAATCACATAGTGACTCCTATTAAAGTCAAAAAATATTATAACTACATTATGATGTTTCCACCATCCATATCCTAGCCTGCTCCAGTCAGGGACTATGCCAAATGGGTTCATGAACCTTCCACTAATTAAGAATCCTATGGGAGGCCTTGGAAGCTGATCATCTATTGGTGGTGTTATGGCCACCTATAACTTCAAAAAAAATCATCCTAGAGTCCCTTATGTAAGGATATGCCATTTGTTTCTTCTTGATTATCTGGGTGACATCCCACTACCTCTTCGATTAAAATTTGAACAATTTGGGAAGCCTTAAGAACATCAATTCCATTGACCAACAGTGATGAAAGGATGATATTACAATTATTATGATAGAACAGGGCCTTGATTCATATTTCTACCATATAACCCTTCATCAAACCATCATCAAGAACCTTACGATACTCCACTAGGTTATGGAAGAATCATATATGCAGGTGATGATCAGATGCTCATGAAATTATGCTTGTATCTACTTTATCCCCATCATGTGATAGTATGTCCTATCTATTAATGATGTAATTTTCCCTCTAGATCAATCCATAGTTAATATGGTTTCAATAAACTACATGAGGATCTATAAAATAGGGTATCTAATATAGGGAATGATAGAGAATATTTTCCTTGTGGGGTGATGTACTGTGTAATTGAACCTCTGACAGTTGTCTTCAATCGTTAGTAGATATAGGTTATTAGCCTTAGAGATCCTCTTTATAAGGAACTGTTTACTACCCATTAGTATATTAACAATGTTATGGGGAATTATGATACCTCAGACCCATTCATGTTTTTATTGAATGTATGGATGGAATGCATGGTAGACTCCTTGTTATAGTAGGTTAGAGAGAAAAAAATATTCCTTTTTGACCACATTGTTGAGTGATGCGCAAATTATGGTACTTTTTTATGAGACCATATCTATAACACCACCTATTTTTTTGTTACTAACACTTTATAAATTTAATGTCTATGAAGGATTTGAGTGATGATTGGGAGGGTTTAGTGAAATTTTGAAATGTTTTGGGTGATTTTTTGAGTTTTTCGATTTGATCGTGGTTAGTAGAAAATTTGTAATACCTTCAAGAAATAGTGTAATGAAAAAAATTGGGCTCATGTAGGTGAATGTTTAAGTGCATAGTTTGGCCAAACCATGCTGCCACCCAAGTGTATCCATATAATGTGGAACAAAAGGAAAAAATTGTTAGTGCACTATTTTTCTAACCATGTGATGTATCTATGAGAATGGTATTTGGAGGTAGTATTCAATGAATGCTTTGCATAGGGCTTCTATAACTATGTGATAAAACTGAAAAATTTTTAATTATAGATCAAAAAATAGTGAATCTCACTCAGATGTACTTCTAAATCTATCATTTTCCCTTATTTTTACCCTAACTCAGTTTTCCCTCTTACCAAAGGTAGTGGGTACTCTCCCCTTTGATCCGGGAGTGATCTATTGGAAAATATTATCCAGTTAATGGATAGATTACATGGTTAGTCTCCTTTCATGGTGGATTTATTGGATATATTATTCTTACATATCTTGATTCTTTGATCATATATATTTGTGATATATCTATGAAATTGGATTCTAAAAATGTTGATTTTATGTTGTTTCGGTGATAGGGAATGATATCTATGATGTGTTTTTGGAGAATCAACCCAGTTTTTTGGAAGAATTCGTGTCGTTTTTTTAGACATAGTTTCTGACATTGGTGGATTTACTCACAAATCCTACATATTAATCTATAAGGTGGTTTTTCACATTAATTTTTTTATGAAATTCATTTTGAAATTTTATCATAATTATTGATGGGAAACCACTTTCATAATTTTTTATAGAATGGTGAAAATTGGGTGTTTTGGTGTAAAGTTAAAGTGGTAACAAGATTTTAAAATGAATATATCAAAATGGTTGATTAGTTTTGATACATGGAAAAGTTTTCTCAATAAAAGGGATAGTTTTATTGAAATATTTTGGAATATCTTGTTTTGTAATGGCTTTTATATGAAATGGTTATATATGAGTTTAATGGGATTGATATTGGAGGTGAATTACCATCATAAAAAGGAAGGATTATGGATGTAAAGTTCCACCATCAATAGTAATCACCTAGATTTTGTGGTTCAGATAGTCTGCTTGGTCGTGTGAAATGGAATGGGTCATGCCAAATGATTTTTGAGAAATGGTTGAATGACTTGTTTTGTTTCTTTCCATGAAAATTATTTTTGTTGGAAAATATTTTTTGTGTGAACAAATTGGTTTTGATTAGAATTGGTAAATTTTTTAAATGTGTTTTACATAATTTTTTATTTAAATGAGATAACATGTTCTGTCCATCTTGACTAGGTATAGAAGTCATTTGGGGAAATACTACTGAGTTTCATTACTCAACCCCTGCTATGGAACATTCATGTGTTTGGAGATATCATTTATCAGGATATATGTAAAGGGAAGGTATCACATTTTTGTCCCTTTTCGATACTTGTGAATGGATTATGGAGTTAGATCATGGATCTTGTTGGGAGTTATATGGTTTGTGTCTTTGGAGTCTTTGAGTTTATTTGGTTTTCTATTCCACTTTTTTGTTTTGATATTGGTTTTCATTTTCACTTAGTACTCTAATGTAGTTTTGTTTGATGTGTTATACAAGGATTTTTTGTTTATTTTTAACAATAATTATGTAGTATTTATTGGTTATGGTCAATTGGTTTTATTATTTTTTAAAATGAAAATCATCTATCCATTGTTTTAATGAAGACCTTGGAATTTTTCACTATCTTTTAGGGTCTGGGGGATGTATCCTAAGTCCAAGTAATAATTTGGCCTCGAATAAACAAACATAAGAGGTGTGGGATGTTACTAATGGTTTCATTCCTGGTAATTCTGAAACCTTTGGTGAGAAATGGAAGCATTTTGGTTAATAAAATCCTTTTCTGGAACAATTGTATTATTTAATTTGGTACTTGTCTTGAAAATGGTATCACTTTTTTTGGTCATGGAGTTAAAAATTAATTCTATTATTTCTTTAGATGAGATTGTAAAAAGTAGGATCATCGAAACATAAAATCTAGATGATAAAAATAGGTACCTAACCTATTTATGTAGAACTTCATGTTATAATGGATTTTGGTATGTAATTGTTTTGGAGATACTAGAAGGAGTATTAATCTCATTGGTTTATCTAATGAGAAGAGCATGAAATACCTTTGAAAGAAATAACTTCTCATAGAGAGTGCGTATTAAATTTAGAGTAATTATTTAGGATTTTGGTAAAAAAATGGTTTTCTAAAAGTATTTGGAAAAATATTTTCATATGTGAGATTTTGAAAACATCTTGATGGTGGTATTTTGAAAATGGGTCAATTTTTAAAATAATGTGTACTATTAAAAATGGTCAATAAAAATGTAGAATTTTGGGAAATCGTTGTTGTGATAGTTTTTAAGTGGTATAATTTTAAATTTTTTAGAATTAAATTGGTAAATAGTGTGACTTATGGTGTTTTTTGTGTTTTGGTAAAATATAACCTAGTAGGAATCGTACAGACCAAACGAAAGAGGTTGTTGAGAATGTGGTTTCACCTGACCCATAGGTGAACCATCAGCTGGTTCAAAGTATAGTATAATCCATTCAGGTTGTGGCTAGATGGAACCATAGGGATGAACCATGTCAAGTTGATCATTCCATTCATTTCTATAATAAGAACCCACCAATCATTCATAGTGATTTAGAACTAGATATGGCAATGGTGTGGCTGAATATAATGAATTGAATCATCGATTTCCTTGGCACACTAACAAAGATTAAATTCATGTTGGAGATGTATATACTGGAGGATCATGACCAATAGTTGTTTCATTTAGAATTTTTGGATGAATTAGACTAAGGAATTACATGTGAATATTTTTAATAATAAGTCAAAAAAATTATCCTCATACATTCAACATTAAAAGGATGATAGATTTATTCATTATGAAGTAGGAGAACCGCTCACTAACCAGGTATGTAGATAAATTTATGAATTTTTTCTTATATTCAGCTAATGTTTCTACTAGTGAATTGTTGTTGAAGGCATGAATTTTGAAATCATGAATTTTGTAGGAGATTCACCCTAGTATTTCAATGCTACGTATGAAAATTTATAGAGATATGTTAAATAGAGAGAAGGTAGAATAATGGGATATCATAGGGGTTATTGTGGAGGGAGTATTTTGATACATATGGGAAGTGGTGAGAACTGTAATTCTAGGAACAAGAGGTAGTGGGAAACATTTTTTCAATGTATTGGATTGGCTCATAATGAGATGGATAGATTGGTGAATATTAAAATAAAACCTATGAGAAACATAGTATATTTTTAATGTTGTTCCATGGACCTGATGAAGTGGGAGTGTATGAAACCACCTTCATCCTACCAGAATCGAAACCTGATGGGGAATCTTCAGCACTATTTTCACAGTGCAATGAGGTCGAGTGTTTAGGAAAATTTCAAGTTTCGATGATGTCTTGTTCTTTTATGGACCAAGGATAGTAGAAAAATTATCATTAACAAGAACCAAGCTAGCGAGGGTGACTACAAGAATATCATGACTCCTCAGCAAGTGAAATCACATTAGGGAAATAAAGAACAAATTCTAGGGATTATGAAAATGTATATAAATGAGTATGTGATTTTGGTTGATCAATTTAGACCATCAACGATTAGAGGTATGATTATTCATATTTCTACCATTATTCAATACTTGTTTGAAGCGGGTGTATACCATACATTTATTTCTTCTCGTGCTCTTGGTTTATTAGGTTTTCATGTTGATATGATGTCTTTTATTTTGAAACATCATACTCTACTTGGTCAAAGGTAATTTCTAAAATTTATGTGTATATAATGTTCTACAACTATTGATGGAGCTATTTCTCTCTAGGATTTCTCTTTTATTAAGATGGATGTCAATAAAATCATATTGGGTATGGATTCATTGAAAATATCTAACTCTCGCGTTGATTTTTGTACCAAAATGGTTTGCATTATGAATGATAATGGATTTGATCATCTCTTTAGAAGAGAAAGGTATGTAAATGAAGGTGAAACATGATTATTGATGCTAGAATATTGAACAATATTATACCAATTAAAATCATTGAATTTGGTATAAATGGAATGGATTGAGGATAAAAAATTTATAATAATTTTTGATCTATATCTATATGTTTTTCCTGAACATTTCTCAGGGTATCCACCCACAAGATAATTAGTTTTTGCATATGATCTCATTCTAGGGAACAATCCTATTTACCTTAGGTCTTAATAGATATAACAAAAATAATTAAGGTAATTTAAATTGTAATTGGAATATTTGAAAGGAAAAGTTTTCATTCATTCTAGCACACCTTTGTGGGTAGCATTAGTCTTGTTTGTCAAAAAGGCATATGGAACTCTATGACTTTTTCTGGGTTATCATAGTCTTCATATTGTTGTAATAATGAATCAGTATTAAATTCCTTTAATTAATGATCTATTTTATCAATTTAGGTGATCCCAATGGTTTTCTAAAATTGACATATGATTATAATATTACTAATTAAGGGTTTGGGAGGAGGATATATCATATCCAGATTTTATGAGTAGATATGTCCATAAAGATTATGTGGTTATTAATTTTTTTAAAAAATTCTCCAATACTATTTATGGAATTAAAGAATCAAATATTTAAAATGTATCTAGATTCTATTATAGTGGTGTTTATGGATGGCATATTGGTGTATTCGAGGTCAAGGTTTGAGCATGAGAAAACATAGAGAAATTGTTGGGAATTTTGGTGGATAATCATTTGTATTCTAAATTATCAAAGTTTGATTTTTGATACAAGAGGTAAGATTCCTTGTCCATGTAATCTTTGAAAGAGGTGTTTTTTAGGATCTATAAAATAATTAGGCAATTATCTCTTGGAACCATGAAAATATTTTTTTTGAGATACACAATTTTCATGGTCTATTCAGTTATTAATGTCATATTTCTCATGATTTTCCACGACAATCTTCACCTATGAAAGCTTTGACAAGGAAAAGTGTTGCATTCCAATGGAACAAAAAATAGAAAATGTATTTCAAAGGGATAAATTATCGTCTTAAATTAGTAAATATATTTATATTTCCAGAATCATGACAAGGGTATATTGTGTATTTTAATGCTCTGGGATCCTAGTTGGGATTTTTTTTCTTATGAAATAAGATCATGTTGGTGCTTAAGGTTCATGGTAGTTACACATTAATGATAAAAATTACCAAGAAATGATTTGAAGATAGTTTTCATTGTCCATTATTTGAAGAATTGTTGTCACTACATATTTTGTGAGAAGTATACATTTTTTATGCATCATAGTTGCATGAAACATATTTTCTCATAAAGGGTTTTGAACCTAATAAAAAGACGATGGATGCATTATCTCCAAATTTTTAACATTGACATGATGTATACAATATGAAAAAGTATATACGGTGGTAGAAGCATTAATAAAAAATTCTTATGGTCAATTAGAAAAAAGAGGATTCTAAAAAATTCCAATTAATGTAGGTGATAGCTGACATACACTTTTATTGTAGAGACAAAGGGTATTTTTTGGTTTTATTTTCTATTTAATTTATTCATAATTTGGTGGAGACATATAATGAGGCATTGAAATTTGATTCAGAATGCGTTTTGATGATGTTGAAACTCAATGGTGGGGCTACCATTGAAGGATGAATGTTGTATGGGAGTTATATGTTGTAGTATTAAAATTATATGGCCATACCGTAGGCATTTCAAGAACAAGTCCATCACGCTTACCACCATTTGAGATGGAATATTCATCCTCGAATAAATAAAATTTATAAGGTAGTGAAATAATAGTTTTGGTGGTTCGGCATGAAAAGAAGGGTGGTAGAGATTATTTCAAGATTCTTAACTTTTTAGAATCCCATGGTAGAGTACCAGAGGCTAGTGGGAATATTTTTTTATTTAAATATTCGTATTTGGTAATGGGAATCAATTGCCATTGATTTTGTGAAAGGTCTCCCAAGAATGGTTTGGAAACATTATGCCATACTGGTGATAGTGGATCAACTCAGAAATTCATCCCATTTCATCCATACTCATGAATCTCATACGATGGAGGAATTGTGAAAATTTTATATCTGATAAGTTGTAAAGAGGCATTTCATAACATTTTTGAAAGCATTAGAATGAGATTTGAGGATTACATCTTATTTTTTGAAATCTTTACAGCAAACCCTTAAGACATTGTTAAACTTGAGTACCGCGTTTCATCCTTATACTGATGGACAATCCAAAAGGATGATACAAATGTTACAAGACATGTTGTGCAATTTGGTAATGTATATCGGTAACTCATGGGAGGATCACATGCCATTAGTATAGTTCTCATATAACAATAGTTATCAAGACTCAATACATATATCTCCTTTTGAATCATTTTATCTTCGTCATTATTATTCTCCAATTTTTTGTGTGGAAATAGGTGAGACTACACTGGTTGGGAAAATCCTTATTCAAGAGACAACAAAGAAGATTCAATTGATCCGTATATGGATGGATATAGATCAGATTAATCATAAATCATATGAAGATCATCATTAATGGTCGTTTTTGTTCAAGGTTCTTGATCATGTGTTCTTGTGAATCTCTCTAAGGTAAGGGAATAGTCATTTTAGGAAGTAGGTAATGCATCTCCCCGATACATTGGACCTTTTGAGATGCAGGAATGGGTTCGTTTGGTGGAATATGAGTTGGATTTCCCACCATAGTTTAATTCAATACACAATGTGTTTCATGTATCTCAATTGAAAAATTATCATTCGAATCTTGAACAGGTGATGTAGTGGGATCAAATTGACTTAGTTATATACGCTTCATTGATACATGTTTCATTACAGATTTCGGATTGGAAAGAGAAATAATTACATGGTAAAAGAATCAATCTAGGTCAGGTTTTGTGGCTATATTCTTTGATTCCGGAAATACTTGGGAATGGGATAAATAAATGGTTGAGAAATGGCCCAAACACTTTTGGGATTGTAGTGGTATTTTTACTTTCTGGGATGGAACAACCAATGGTGGGGAGAATATAGAACCCATGATTTCAAGTAAGTAACCCTTTATTTATGTATTTTATTTATGTAATGGTTTTTGTGAAGTTTCTGAGGGGTTGGGGGACTTTTGAAATATTATAAGAGATTTTCTAGAGGTTATCAGTTTGAGAATGGTTAGTAGAAACCATGAAACACCATCACAGGGCACAATAGGTCGGTCTTTGAGTCCCCTGGCCTAGTTCCTAGTAGTTGACAGGTTCCCTTCTGACCACCCCTACAACAGACGGTCCTTATTACTCCCCAATTGGAGAGGTAACCCTGACTTGCTCAGCTTCCTTCCAAGAGACTAATGTACGAGTCTCCTAGACCACTAGGGAAGTGAAATTATCTTCCTCATGATCAAGGTCATGCTTCTATAAATTTTTTTGATACCTCATTCTATGTTTATGATCCTATAAACGAATTGGTGTCTAGATATCCTAATGATGATGACTTGAAAATAGCTCGTAGTTGCGGTTTTGAGGCCCTAGAAACATGATAGGTCGAAATCCCATCTGAAAAACATTCATACATGGCATAAGGAGATAAAATCCGAGCACCACCAATGTTTTGAAATCCAAGATTCACCCCATTAAAATGGATGGTTAACCCACTAAAATACCTAGACCACTATATTTGATGGTGTGGACTTATTTTTGGGACCCTAAATCTACAGGATACTTACATGATCTGATGATTTCTTCAGACATTGGGAAGAGCCATATTTTTCTGTTACAACTAGATTCACATAGGGTCCATTACTGGTTGGGAGGAACATGGATGATAGAACCTCTACTAATTCAGCTCCACCACAAGTTATAAAATTATTTCCAACCACCTAGACTATAAACTAAGTCCTAATGAGAAATTCACAAACAATTTTATCTACTATAAAAGCCTTAGATATTCATTTGACATGTTGATATCTCTATAATAGTTAACATTGTATGTGGGAAATGTTATAAGTATATTGGTCCCTGGCCACATTATCTAGAAAAAACTATGTAGACTCTAGGAGTTCCTTAAAATTTATCAACATCTAGTGGAAGACCTACAGTAAAATAGACAATAGATGTGCATGTTACCACTTCCAGCTCCCATGATAAGACTTGAAAAAGAATATAATACCACCATTTTTCATGTAGAGGTTCTTAAGATAGTATAGTTAGTTCACCCTTTTCCATAAGACCCTCAATATGTTCGATCTCCCTACATAGAATCATCAAGAACAACCTCTCCCCATGTATCTTTATTTATGAGAGAATGTGTCTCTAGCCCTCCGTCAAGACTAGGAAGCCAGAGTCCCCCTCAAAAGTAGAAGAAACTTGGTATATTCAATATATTTTTCATAGGTCCCTGATTATTTCATATATTCCATGGATAAGGAAATTTTTAAATTTATATAGTGAAAGAGGCCCCAGGAGTTCTAATTCACTAGAAACCCCATTCATTACCAATACCACAGGATCCTTGGCCACACCTCCAAGGAATTATAAGTTTTAAATTACTAGATCCAAGAAAATGTGAAAAGATTTTTGGTCATATAGGTCAACATTGAATCTTATATTACCATGTCTATGTTGATCCTAACAGTGACATTGAAGGTTCTGGTGAATAGAAGTAAGTTTACAGTTTCACGATATAGAAATATGATGATGGTTGGGATCTTACGGTAGTGTCTGGCGATCATAATGTCATATGTTCTATTTTATGAAGTCTATAACCTCTTGTGGTTCTTGAAAACAATCATTTTGCTTCTTATTAATATACATTGCAGGCTTCCATGTATTTGAGAAATAGGCGCTGACGGTGAAAGGGAAACTTGAGTCCCCAGCCAGTTCTGAAGCCATATCTCATTCTCAACAACTTCATTCCTCCATTTTCTATAGATGAACCAAGGTTCTACCAAACCATAGACTATTCCATGGAGGATGATCAATAATACTCATTTTTGAATGTCTTTAAGATGGTGGACAACTTTACAATGCCTGATATTGATGAATTCCATGCAGGCCCCTTGGGTCCCTCCAGCCAACGTCACCAAATAAAATGTAGAGGACATGCATACTGCCCCAATGAAAATAAAATACCTCAAACCAGGTCATATATGAAACTGAGACAAGGATGTAGGTTTTTCGAAGATATCAGTAGGCACTGTCCTCCCAGCTTAACCCATCAAGCTCACCTCTACGGCCTATTGAGATATTTCACTAAGCATCTATATCGTGACCGCACTATAATCATTCATGTCTAGATATAGAGAGACCATATCATACCAAAATTTAGATAGATATTTTTCATAGAAGTATATATAGTCAGTACACAATGCATCCTACACTATTCAACCCCCACTAGTTTATCTAGTAGCATTTGTTGCCCCTCATGCTAATGAAAGACACTATGCAGGAAAAAATATTCCCTTGGAATAGAAATATGACGTTTTTATCCCTCTATATAAGATATTTAGATGTTTTTCAATCATCAAGTAACTATTCTTATTAAAATGTATGTTTGAGTCTCTTGATAAATTTTTTAAATTCCCTCTCTAATTTTACGTTGAAGGGGTAGTCGTGGATTCCTATTGTGAAAAAGAGGCCAAGATTGTGGAATGGGAAACTAGCATATAGTTATCCGAGTAAAAAAGGTAATCCATGTAAAAAGGAATAGATTCTAGATGCATATTATAGGATATTTCAATGGTATGGATAACTAATACTACATGGTGGATACTGGTTACAATATGAACCTCATCCCAATTTTTATTTTCCACTAATTGGGAGAGACATAGGATGATCTGGATCAACCCAACATAATTATTCATGGTTATAAAATGATTAAGAAGAAACTTCATGGTAATGTTTGGTAAAAGACCTAGTTTTCTAGAATGAGTTTGTTCACTGAATTCATGTTAGTTTCACATGATGCCACCTACAAAGTGCTAATGGGTAATCATGAACTTCATTTACACTTAGAGTCCACTACACATATTACCAATGCATCAAGTCCTCCCTTAATGGTCTTGTGGGGGTCCTCTAGGGTGATGCAACCTTCTTTGACTCTTATAAAGTCTGCTATCTAGATTTCATTTACTTCAAGATGTATGGAAATAATGTTATAACAATCGGGTTTAGCACATCAATGGTACGAATGATTACAAATCCATCACATTCAGTCCATTGGTAGACATGGATGATATATTCATTCTCCCAATTCATCGATTAGAGGCCCCAACACAGGACCTGGGGGTTGTTTCATTGTATCCAAGAAAATGGATTTTAACATCTATAATATGAAGGAGTGAACACAGATTACATTTTACTCTTACACTAGAAAGGCCATTGTTATTCTAGAAGCATATAGTCCTATGAAGTACTAAGAATTTTAAACTATGACCATCAGTTCACAACACATATGTATGTTCTGTATGGAGAGGCTGAATCGATATAGGGTGAGTCACCACCATTGCTTCTAGATCATGCATTGACCTCATGGTATAAGTCTAGATATACTTGGATTGATAGATTCTATCGCCATATTCATAAAATAGTGGAAACTCCTCAGTGGGGATTCTATATCTTTTGAAGCATGTTCCATTTCTTCCCATGATTCATTTAGGCAAGTTGATGCTCCTCAACACTCTAATTTTTCTATATCAGATTTTGAAGTGGAATTGGATAATTCCCCTTCTGCATTTTAAGAGGGTGTCTCCCCTGATGTTTATGTGATAAACTAGGTAAACCATCATACCAGGGATTATCCAAGGCCAATATGGATCAGTAAATCCATGTCTCTAGAGGAGCAGAAGAGGTATTGGTCTTCTTCATATACCACTATGTTGTATTATCTTGGATCTGTGAATAGATTTTGAGATTGGAAATATAAGTCGTTGTTCACAACCTTAACCTACTATAAGGTCATTGAGGGTTCAAGAAGCCTCCTATAATGATGAATCCCTATCACAATTCAATGGGTGAGACTAAAGTTGACATTATTATCAAATCTAAATTCATCTGGGATGTCTAGTTCCCTATATTTCAATCCAATTTAATCCTAGTTATGGAGAATAATTAGAATACTGTAGTTTTTATTGAATTCCAGAACCTAAACTTCCATTGTCCAATGGATGATTTTATGCTTCTAATGATTGATCTATTGATTGATTATATTATAGGTTTCTAGGACCTCTCCTTCATGGATTGATAATCTGGATATAATTATATCTAATGGCTCCCAATGTTTATGAGTTCACTACCTTCATTGCACCGTAGTGGAATTTATACTACAGTTGATTCGCTTCTTCTTGATATATTAATAATCTACATATCATTAGACCATGCAACACATATTGAAACAAATCCTTTTTATTTTGGTGTAATTCCATGTAGAAAACAATGTTGTATAATATCACCATCATCAAGATAACCCCAAGACTATAAGAAAGTTGTCGACTTCCTCCACTCAAGGAAATTGAGTATGAACACCATGATGTGTGAATCAAGGGATACCTATGGGAATTTTCATGGATTATTTGTATAAAGTAGTAGAATCAAGATCAACGTAGAGAAGATCGAGGCCATTAATCATATTCCACCCGAATCAATCTCATAGAGTTGCAGGGCCTCCATGGATAATTTCTCTACACACACACACATTTATAGGAAATGTGTATAGAAATTGTAATCCCATATAGAGTATCATGAATAAATACACCATTTGATAGTGGTATGAAGAGTGTCAAGTCATTTATAGTGATTGTAGAATTATCGTCTGCAACCTCCCATTATGATGCCACATGTCTCAAAGACACCATTAGTCCTCTTTGTGACCTCTCAAGAATGGTCTCCTAGCACCATTATGTCCCCTAAAAATAATGACAGAAGAGAAAATATTTTATACAATCTCATTTGATTTCTTCATGATACAAAGACCAAATAACACTTACTAAAATGATATGCCTTATGTTGGTTTTTTAGTGTATAAGTTGCAGAAGTATTTGAATCTTATTCAGATCCTGATTATATCCTTAGTAGAAATGTTGAATTATATCCTCAATCGGTCAATGATGAAAAGATTGTTAGAACAATGGGTGGTGATCCTACAATAGTTAGATGTCAGGATTTTTTTGCTGAATTCCATCAGAGGGAAGGCACCCATTGATATTTTGGTATCCCATCTATCCCTTGAGAAAAATCACTTGGATATTGATTTATAAGAAGATTCTATCCTCATATTGGACCAAGCTATTTCATTTTAAAAGATTCATTTTTATGGTACCTCACCGAGCTAGATCGGTATATGTATCAATGTTCCAAATTATAATAGATTATTCATATATATATAGTCTTTATCACCCCTTCACATGTCTTTCTACCATACATGTTCATGTTGTATGAAGACTGCTCCAACAATGAAGCATAATATCATACACTCGTGACTGGTATTTGCATGGCCCTAGAGATTTATACCCCTTACTTGTATATGATGGGATACTCTGAGTTAGTCATCAAAATGATCATTGGAGACTATATCATTCGAAATAAATAGATTGTTCCCCTAATGGAGTGTACCCTCCAATTGGTGGCCCAGTTTCCATCCCATATAGATGTAAATCAGGTCCGATTATCATGGAATGGTGAAGCTAAGACCATTGAAATCCTAGAAGCATATCTTGCAGAACCTGGCTATGATGACCAAATGATTTATGTGGTGCATATGATGTCTATCACCCAATCCATTTCATATGATGATTACATGAAATAGATTTACCAATTGGATTCTAGTAAATCTATTAATGGACCCTTATGTTCCATCACATTATAATAAATTCCCAAATAATCAAATTCTTTCATTGAGTACCTCAAACATGTAATTATTCTATTAGACTAAGCTGAGCGTGAGTGAATCCATCGGTGTGATGCATAGTCTACACTCCATAGTGGACCCAAGCTTGGGAAGACCCTCTTGGGACTTGTTTATTATGTAAATAACCTTCTCCATAACTGGTGATATGAAATCCATCAAGTTATTTAGGAATTCCATTCCAGTTCCTATGGAACCGATTCAGCAATATTGAACCTCCGCCACCAGATATAGAGATTAAGATACATCTAGTAAAAAATCATAACATATACATTGATCTATCCAAGTGGTTTCATGAGTTTTAGATGCATTCTAACATTTACCATCGACAGTAGGTTCATCTCCACAATACCATATATTCTTATCATTTTTAGTGTGTGGACATGATGTTATGGGACCATACTCTCTTGTTAGAGCTCATAAGTGAAAGTACATTATCACTACAAATGAATTATTCTTCAAGTGGGTAGAAGTGATTCACTTTAATGAAGTTAAATCTCAATCCATGATTAATTTTTTGATCTCCCATATAATCCATTTATTCGGATTTCCTTACACAATTTTTGGCGCCAACATATTTGATGAAATGAGAGAAGAAAAAGAGGCCTCGTGCTCTGCCTCACGAACCCCCAACGCAGAGCCACCCCTCCTCCCCTCAAGCAACGCGGTCACCGTGAAGCACATGAGGAGGTACTCTCTGCGAATTCCCTGGATGTTCGTGAACCCGTCATGAAGCATTGGAGGTGGTACCTCTCCGTGAATGCCCTTGACATTCGCGAACCCGCCACGAAGCAGATGAGGCGGTACCTCTCTGCGAACCCGGTTGACGTTCGCGACCCGCTGTGAAGCAACCAAATCCACCTTCGAGCCACGTGATCTCGGCTTCACGGAGCCTCTTGACTATAAATACAAAGATCCCCCCGAGCTCTCCACACGGACAATCCGACCTTTCGGCTTCATAGCTCCCAAATTGTGAAGAACTCTTCACTCTAGGAATCATGAGCTCCACGAGGTATTTGTGCTTCGTGAGAGGCCTCCTCCTTGTCTCGTTTTGAGCCCCTCTTCTGAGAGGGATTCCCTTAATGAAGCCTAAGGTAATTCATGAAGGAGGGGGATCCCCAAGGGGACCCGAGCAATTTCGGAGCATTTATTCTTTGCGAAACACCCACCCTGTACACATGATCTACATCCCAAGGAAGGGTCACTATACTTCGCGAAGCACACTGCTTCACGTCACCTTGCTTTACGAAGCACCTATGCTTCCCAAGTAAGTGCACCTCGAACACCCTTCCACTTCGCGAAGCACCTACCTCTTGCAACTCCGCCCCATGCTAAGGCTAAGGAACCCCACTTCGTAAAGCACACCCCTTCACAAGTTCCATCTACTACGCAAAGAAACCGAGCTCCGCAAGGCCCCTGCCTGCGGAGTTGAGTCAATAAGATTTTCCTTTTTACATTTCCATTCCTTCTTGTTTTGAAAATCACAAACACCTTATCTTTAAGGAAAACGCTTTTATAAGAAAAATTACTTTTATAAGGAAAATTGCTTTTATAAAGAAAATTGCTTTTATAAGGAAAAACGCTTTTATAAGGAAGATCGTTTTTTTAAGGAAAATTATTCTTATCATATTTTTATTATCTATATCCATATTTTTCTTAAGTATAATAATCGGTTTCATTTCTATATTATTAGAATTGTTTAAAACTTTGATATGAAACATTCTGTTTTAGGCTTCGAATTCTGGATGAGAATTGTAATGAAGTTCCACTCCGAATTCTGGAGACAAACTCTAATAAAGTTCCACTCCGAATTCTGGATACGAACTCTCATGAAGATCGACACAAAAATCTAATGACAAATCTTGATTACGAATTCTCATTATGAATTCTGATGACGAATTTTCATTTCGAATTCACATATTAAACAGAATCTGATCATCTTTGCTTTATACACTCCGAAATTATTTGTACTCCGAATATTATTTTTTAGACTCCGAACTTTCATTTTGCTTACACTTTTATAATTTGTCTACTCTTTAATATTTTTGATTACACTCCGAACCTTCACTCCAAACTTATGGGTTAGACATAAAACGATGTCGTACTTTCTGTTACACTTGTTTTGTTATAAAATGATGTCGTCTATTCCGTTATTAAATAATCGTTGGTTAAGTAACACATGTACAGGTCCCTCCAATTTTTAAGGAAGATATGACCGTTGGAAAGGTGGTCGACAGAGCCTATAAATAGGAGCTCATTTGAAAGAGCTCAAAAACTGATCTTTGACTCATCTGATTACATTATTGAAGTGATTTCTAGAGAGAGAGGATCTTATTAACTCTCAAAGCTTCGTGCGACTCCAAATGTTGGTGATTACATTCTAGGACATCCGGGGATAGGAAGATAGAGTTTCTGACTACCTTAAAGTTTGAGGGCTTACTTGCTGAGGAAGACAGTGGTTCCAACAACCTTGAAGTTGAGGGATTGCGGGGATAGCAAGTCAGAGATTCCGATCATCGTATCGAGGGATTACCCTGGTCTGGGTAAGACAGACTTGCTTGAAAGTATAAATCAAGGGACCTTTATCAAAGGTTTTTGGATACCCTTCTCTTTGGGTTAAAAGACTTATATCTTGTTACTTGTAGTTTTACTACTTGTTTGTTTCCGCTGCATATTGTATTGTAAGGAATGTGTAACTTTCTTACACATCCTTACTTGTACTCTGTTCCATTTAGATTCTATACGCTTTAAGGTAGAATCTAATATTGTAATATTTAGATAAGTTTCAATTTCCAGATTCATATTTCAGGAACCTACTTTCAGAATCTCTTTCCAGTTTTAAGAAAGTACATAGACCTTGATGTTTATAAAGTTCTCAATTGGTGATTAGAGGTGTTGTGAAATTTCTTAAGTTTAACTTTGTTAAACCAAGATTTTCCTTGTCTAAGGAAAACATAGTTATCCATAACTAACTTTAATGGTTCCAAAGGAATTTTTAAAGTGTACAATTCACCCCCCTCTTGTATATTTAGCATCACATCATTATTTCGATCCTACAATTGGTATCAGATGAGGTCTTTGAAATAATTATACTCACGTTTAAGTTTTTCTTGTTCATTTTCCTTTATTCTTCATACTTTCTTATAATGTTCTTTGTAATTCCGAACTTTGTAATTCCGAACTTTTTAATTCCGAACTTTGTCATGCCGAACATTGTGATTAAAAACTTTTTCTTCTAACTAGTTTGTTTGCCCAAATTGTTTTAGTACGGTAGGAGTAAATGTTGGTTCCATTGACAATCTAAATCCTACAAGACCACCAATCGTTGATGGTAATGACTATGAATACTGGAGAGATCGAATGAAGACTTTTGTTATCAATACTGGAGTGGATAATTTCGTTAGGCTTACTGGTGATTACAAAATTCTTGATAAGGAATTTAGAACATTCACTAACCAGGAAAATCAAGAGTATAAACTCAATTATAAGGTACGCAATAATCTACTGTGTTCAATGAATAGAAATATATATTTTCAAATTTCTTCTTGTGAAGAAGCTAATTGTATCTGGAAGAAGTTAGAGGTTACACACTTTGGAACTTCTAAAGTGATTCAGACTAGGAGAGCTACGCTTAGAGATGAATACCATGGCTTCAAATTTCCTTATGGTGAACCAATTTTTAAAGTTCAACAGAGATTTATGACTATAGTAAATAGTTTACAGTCTATGTGAGAGAAAGGGTTAAATTATGAAGCCCTTGTAGATAAGATAATTGATATTATGCCCAATGAGTGGGAATCAAATAGAACTGCTATAGATGAGAACAGGAAGGTCACTCCAATTTATCTTGATGAGTTATTTGGAACTCTTCACCAACATGAAACCAGAATGATGAGAGATGCTGACAACATCAAAAAGAAGAATGGGGATGGTATTGTTGCTTTTACAACAACATCAAATCATATGAAAGCTAAGACTCTTGAGAGAGTAACCATATCCAAGTCTAAGAAGGTAGTTATTCAATCAGATTCTAGTGAAAGTGAAATCTCATAAAATGAGTTAGAAAATATTGCAGGAAGGATGAACAAGATAGCTGGACAAAGAAGTTTCCAATCCAATTATAAGAAAAATTAATGGAATGATAGGAAAGATGGAGAAGTCACGTGTTATGAATGCAAGAGAGTTGGACATATTAGACCAGATTGCCCTTTGCTCAAAAAGAAAGAAAGTAATGAAATGCATTCAGATAGGAATAGCAAAAGGTATTATAAAGCCAAAGCTAAGAACATCTTGAAAGCTAATGAAACCTGGAGTTCTAGTGGTGGTGACTCTTCAGATGAATCTTCTGATTATGAATCTTCAGGACATAAGAATCTTGGTCTTATAACCAGATTACCTATTGACAATCATTACTTTACGGCTAAGGTATGAAATGATTAATCATTGACCAATGTATCTTTAAATCCTAATGATTGTAAGTATTATAATTCCCCATATGAAGAATCCTCTTCTGATGAAGATAATACTTTACCTACTTATGAAGTTGTATCTAGGTTTGCTGAACTTCTTGATATTGAGAACTCTAAACTCAATAAAAAACTTGATAAAGAACACTCTAGGAATTATATTCTTACAAAAGAGATATCAGATCTTTCTAAAGATCTTGATAGGAGAAATGATGATTTTGAAAGTATTTCAAAAAATCATGAGGAAGTAAGTTATAAGAAGAATAAACTTTCTAAAGAGTTAGAAAAAGTAATTTCTAAGAAAACTGTTTTCGAGCCTAGGTCTAGTTCTAAAAATATTGATTTTGAGTATAAAATCTTGGTTATAAAACTCAAGTCCTAAATTTTTTCCTTCAATATGTGTTTATCAAACATTACCCATGGTAAGGAAAATTTTGATAAAATGAATTCCCAAATACGAGCTTTAAGAAATAAATCAGGATTTGGTTATACCCATGAAAAACCAATTTCTAGTAACAATTATTTTGTTCCTCAAAGTGCCCCATTTTGTACCAATTGTCAATGTGGTGGTCACTGGGCAATGAATTGTTCCTTAAACAAAACCCAATATCTAGGATTTCACAAAGCTTATTTCTCTAAGAAGACGTGGGTACCCAAAATTTTGTTATCTGGAAATCTCGGATCTAAACATGTTTGGATTATTAAAGTCTAATTATCTTCTTGATTTCAGGAAAATAAAGAGAGTACCAGCAACAACACATGGTACGTGGATAGTGGATGTTCCCGGCACATGACTGGTAACAAAAGCTATTTTGAAAAGATTATCAAAATGAAAGGAGGAAAGGTAACTTTTGGAGATAATGATATGGGAGAGATTTTTGGTATTGGAAATATTGTTCTTCTAGGTAAAACATTGATTTCAAATGTTCTTTTTGTTAAGGGTCTTATGCACAACCTCATTAGCATAAGTCAGTTATGTGATGAAGGATGCCTTGTGAATTTTAGGAATGATAAGTGCTTAGTTCACAATTCCAAGGAAAAATTTATTCTCTCAGCCAATAGGAAAGAGAATGATTACACCTTAAATTTAGAAGACCTCAGGAGCCAAGATTTACCTCGCCTATGTGAAATGGATGATCATTCCTGGATTTGGCATAGAATACTATTACACTATAACCTTAGAAACTTATGAAAACTATCTAAGAAGAAACTAGTTAAGGATATACCAGAGCTTAGATTTTATTCTTCTAAAGTTTTCCATCCTTGTCAATATGGAAAGAAACCTAAATGTAGTTTTAAATCAATCAGTGAAGTCTCAAAAACTAATGTATTCAAGTTAGTGCAGATGGATATTTTTGGTCCAACACAAACTGGAAGTATTGGAGGCAAATACTATGTGTTTGTTCTAGTTGAGGATTACACTAGATTTACTTGGGTCTATTTTCTAGCAAATAAATCTGAAGCTTTTTCGTATTTCAAATTTTTAAGAGCTCAAGTTAAAAATGAGAAAAACCTTCCATTGAAAACTATTCATAGTGATCATGGAGGATAATTCCAAAATTCTGATTTTGAAAATTTTTTTAGTGGAAAAGGTATTACTCACAATTTTTCAGCACCTAGAACTCCTCAGCAGAATGTTGTTGATGAGAGAAGAAATATAATTATTCAAGAGATAACTAGAACCATGTTGAGTGAATATTCTATAGCTAGACATTTCTGGGATGATGCTCTATGTATTTCTTGTTATACTATAAATCGAGTTTTGATTAGACCTTTTCTTAATAAAACTCTTTACGAGTTATGGAATGATAGAAAACCAAGACTATCCTACTTCAAGGTTTTTGGTTGCAAAGTATTAATTCTGAATACTAAAGATAACTTACATAAATTCGCACCAAAATCTGATTAATGAATTTTCTTAGGTTATTCGACAACTTCAAAGGCTTATATAGTTTTTAATAAAAATACTTGTACTGTTGAAGAAATAGTTCATGTAAAATTTGATGAGTCTGATCCTTTTGTTTTTAAACTATCCTAACCTACATCCTCAGATGTTTTTTTAAAAACGGATTGTCAACCCTTGATAGAAGATCCTTCTGATGAGGAAAATATTCAAGAAGATACTTCTGAATTATTTACCCCAGAAGACTTTCTACCTTATGTTGATGAACAGGTTTTACAAAACCCAAATCAGGTGTTTCTTAAGAATCATCCCAGTGATAGTATCATTGGTGATGTCAATCAACCTGTAAGGACAAGAAATTCCTTATGAAATGAAATAGAACATCTAGCATTTCTTTCCCAATTAGAACCAAAAAGCACTGATGAAGCTTTAGGTGATGATGATTGAATCAAAGCCATGCAAGATGAACTAAATTAATTTGAGAAAAATAAAGTCTGGACCTTGGTTGAAAGACCTAAAGAAACTTATGTTATTGGAGTAAAATGGGTCTTCAGGAATAAATGTGATGAAAATGGAGTCATAGTAAGAAATAAAGCTATACTTGTTGCTAAAGGCTATAATCAGCAAGAGGGAATAGACTATAAAGAAACCTATGCTCCAGTAGCAAGACTTTAATCTATTCGTATTCTACTTGCCTTTGCAGCATTCTTCAATTTTAAACATTTTCAAATGGATGTGAAATGTGCTTTTCATAATGGTTATGTTCAAGAGGAAGTTTTTGTTGAACAACCTCCTGGATTTGAAGATAAAAACCATCATGATCATGTTTTTAGACTTACCAAAGCACTATATGGTCTTAAACAAGCCCCACGAGCATGGTATGATAGACTCACTGGTTTTTTACTTCAAAATAACTATTTTAAGGGAAATGCAGATCCAACCCTTTTTATAAATAAAGATAAGAAAAATGGTTTGGTTGTTCAAATTTATGTTGATGACATCATATTTGGTTCAACTAAGCAATCCTTAACCGACTCTTTTGCAGGTCTAATGAAATCAGAGTTTGAAATGAGTATGATGGGTGAGATAACTTTTTCCCTTGATTTTCAAATTTCTCAAAAAAAAAGAAGGAATATATATATATCAACATAATTATATTAAAGATCTTCTCAAAAATTATGGTTGTGACAACACTAAGAGTATAAGTACTCCCATTGGTACCTCAAACGATTTAGATCTTGATGAAGCTGGGAAACCAGTAGATCAAACATCTTTTAGAGGTATGATAGGAATTTTACTTTACTTAACAGCTAGTCGACCAGACTTAATGTTCTCATTATGCTTATGTGCAAGATATTAATCCAATCCTAAGGAATCCCACTAAAAGGCAGTAAAATGAATTTTTCTCTACCTTAAGGGAACCATGGATCTAGGATTATTTTATACTTCTGGAAATGATTTTGTTCTAAAAATCATTTCTGATGATGACTTTGGTGGATGTAGAATGGATAGAAAAAGTACTTCTGGAACTTGTCATTTCTTAAGAGATTCACTAGTTTCTTGGCCTTGCAAGAAGCAACATTCTGTAGAACTCTCCACTGCTGAAGCCTAATATGTAGCAGCTGGAAGTTGTTGTGCTCAAGTGTTGTGGATGCAACACACACTAACAGACTATGGCCTGAGTTTTACTAAGACTCAAATTTTGTGTGTTAACACAAGTTCCATTTCCCTAAGTAAGAACCCTGCACATCACTCACGTGAAAAACACATAGTTATTAGGCATCACTTTCTTAGGTCACACACTTAAAGGAGGTATTATTCTTCAGTTTATCGGAACTCAAGATCAACTTGCTGATATTTTCACAAAATCTTTCCCTTCTGATATATTTGAATACATTAAACAGAATTTAGGAATGATAACCATACGGAAATATTTCTTAATTAACTTTCTGTTGAAAAAGTCTCCTTACAATAATAGACTCCTTTTCATATGGGGAGTACATTTTATTGTTAGAGTAACTAATTTTTTTTAAAAAGTTAGTTTTTCATACTTTTCGGAACTAAATTTCCGGAATTGGAATTTCCGGAACTAAAATTTTCCAGAATGGATATTTTCGTATAGAAAACATCTAGAATGGAAATTTTTGTATTGAAAACTTCCGTAACGAAATTTTCTTACCGAGACTTTCATAATGAGTTTTTTTATTCAAAATTTTGTAATGAAATTTTAATGTTGAAAATCTTGTAATGATTTTTCGTTTTCTTTGTTGAGTTTTTCATAGTGAGTTTTGCGAACTATGTCTTTTCGTAGTAAGGATTTTTCGTAGTCAATTTTTTTTCTTTTTTCTCTCTTCAAGAAGAATATTACCCATTACAAATAAACATCCTAAGCAAATCTGAAAGGTATGATTTCCTTACTAAATTTTTCGTAATCATACTTTACTAGCTGTTGTTTTATTATATCTTGTTTTCGGATTCTAGTTTTCTTAAATCCTTTTTTTAATAAAAACCTCAAAAGATCAGATTCACGTTTTCTTGAGAATTGGTTTTCAACCATCAGATCAGCTCAAAGTTGTTTCAACCGATAGATGGATTTGGAAGACCAACGGTCAAAATTCTTTTCCTATTTAAAGGGAGCCCCAAATGGTCGTCCCACATCAGTTTTCTAAGATTTTGCATCTCGAAGCTCTGCCTATCCGATTTAAGGCTGTTCCAATCGTCATCAATCTCCGTTCTGAACTTCTCATAAGTCTTCAGATCCGAATGTCTGTGGAAGTAGCTTCTCAAGACATGTCAACCTCTAAGCCGATATCTCAATGGTTAGTATATAGAGAAAGGTTGGTTCATCCTGATTTCTTCAACAAGTATGATTCTATTATATCCAAGAACATAAAGCTTAAAAAATGGGAAGATATTTTTTTGTGTCTAAGCCCAGGAATCAAGATTAATTATATTCGGAGTTGAATTTAGAGTTATATGAGACAGTTTCCTTATTTAAGTAAGATGCTTGGGAGAAATTGTCGTTTATGTCTTATGGAAAGACTTATAAGCTTTCTTATGCCACGGTACCAGCTTGGTAGGGCTGAATAATGAAGGTGAATCCGAGTTCATCACTCATGTTTTTCCGGATTCAAAGTAAATTTTCAACAAGAAAATGGCTTTGGAGACTCTCGAACTGCTAGATGACAAGGCTCTGAATATTGCTAGTCTGTCTACAAATTTTTTGGATTCTAAAATTATGGGTACAAGGCTTTATCGTACCGAGAAAGGGTGATAACGATAGTTTGAAGAAGAGTGAGATCTTTATCTTAGATTTTTTGATAAATCTATGGAATTTTAATCTGATTAAACACATTCTTATTACCATTGAAAATGTTATGAAAGGGAATCTGAGAGCTCAGATCGTAATGTATCCAGCAATCATCTCGAAGTTGATAGTTCGGTGCCTTGAGTCTTTTAAGGAGGCCTGCAAGTCTAAGACAAGAGTTTGCAAAATTATGTTGGTGAGTGATGATACCCTCAAAAGGATGAATGTTGCCTTCGACAAGAAGACTGGCGAGTTCTTTGATTTACCAGTTCAAGAAGAAGTGGTCCGAAAGTTTGTGAACCTGAATCTTCTAAGCCAGTGAAGAAGAGAAAGTTGAAAGAAGTTGAATTTGAAACAAGGAATTCCAAATATAAGGAAGTTCATTCCGCACCTCCAAAACCAAAGAAGAAGAAAGATTACCCTGATGTGGTAGTTGCTAAGTGGAGGGAAATCAAAGAGAAAAGAGTGTAAGGGGAGCCTCAGTTTGGCTTGGATCCTGCGGAGGCTAAGGCTTTGAAGGAAAAAATAGCGGATGAATTACAAAAACATGTGAAACAAAAGAATCTTAAGAAGAAGATGTCTGAAGCTTAGGTAGCTCAGACTTTGTTGAAGTTTAATGAGATGGTCTCTGCAAACATTCACGTTCTGAGATCTTTTTCTTTGGAATCTCTATTTGAGACTCCAGGAAGATACTATGTTACTCTAGAAGAGACATTTGCTATGAATGTTGAGGAAGTTGAGCAGTTTCAGGCAGTGTAAGAGGAAGAAGCAGTTTCTGAAGATAGTGGTGATACCGGAGATCTATTGAAGCAAGTAGACGATTATAAGGGGTCAACTTCGAAACATTTTTCTCTCTAAACATTAGAAGCTGAGTCCTATAAGTTAGTTACCCCACGAAAGGATGAGGAGAAAGGAGAACAAGAAATATCATATCATTCAGAGGAAGAAAAAATTCTACATGATATTGCTCAAATGCAGAATATAGAGGATGGTGCTCAAGAAGTTATTGATGATGAAGACAATCATTTTCAAGTGTCCGGTATTGATCAGAAAAATTTGGAACATCAATCCATTCCGAAAAAAGATAAGGGAAAGAAACTTGTTGTTGATACCCTGAGCTCAGTGGTTGTAAAGAGAAGGGAAGTTGGTGATTCTTCTAAGAAGAAGGATGAGCAATTTTAAGAATAAAATTCTCCAAAAAAAGTCTCGGATTCAGAATCATCTTCATTGGGGCATGACTTTGTTGTTCAGTCTTTAAAAAAGTTGGTGGGTTCTATTCCGACCTTCTCAAGTATTGATTCAAGATTCCAGATGCTCCAACATACTTTGAATCAGAAAACAGACTCTGTATCCATGGTTATGGACAAATGTGTTGAGATGGAGGCTCAGTTCAAAACTTATTTTTTCGGCTATGAATCCCAAAAAAGATCTTGTAAGAAAATAACTAGTTGGTCGAGGAAAACTGTAGAAGAGATGAGGCTCCTGGATGAATTTCAAGATAATGTTAAAGATGCGTTTGAGACAGAAGACAGGAAGCTAAATGATCTTAATTCTTCCTTTGAAGAAAATTTGACAACTGAGAAGAATTCCCAGACTCAAGAAGACAGAGATCTGAATGGGAAGCTGAATTCTATTTCTCAAAACTAGAGGAATGAAAGTGATCGTCGGATTGAGATTGAAGAGAAGTTGTTAAAGCAAGAAAGTTTTTTGAAAGCTCAGGAAGAAAAGATTGAAGCTCAAAGTGAAACAATAGTTGTGTTAGAGAAGCAAGCCGAGGAAGACCATGTAGACTTGAAGAAGATAAAGAATATTCTCAAGGGTCTCATGGCGAAGGAAAAAAGATCCAAAATAGACAAATCTGATCATTTTTTGTATCTTATCCTCCATGTTTTTGATCTTTCAAACTTAATGAAAATCTTTCTTTCTCATTTCTTTTGTTGTTGTTAGTAATTTTTTCAAATACTTTGTTATATTTTCCATTCCCTCGAATCCTTTTTGAAAATCACAAAGGGGGAGAAGAAAAATGAACCCTAAAAAAGGGTAAAAGTAAAAAAAGAACCTTAAAAAGGGTGAGAAAGAAAAAGAACTCTAATATAGCTTATCTAAGGGGGAATTTTTCATTAAAAGAAGACATTCTTATTCTTAATAAAATTTGATTCCAGAAATCTTGAATACGATCCTTAGAGTTTCAAATCCTAAGGGGGAGTTAGTCGTATTCATCAACATCCATAGGCAAAGGAAGATAAGCCTTAATGTTTTTTTCTTAGTCTTTATTTTTCCCAAGGATGTTTGTGCTTTCCAAAAAGGGGGAGATTATTGAGTCAATAAGATTTTTCTTATGACTTTTCCATTCCTTCTTGTTTTGAAAATCACAAACACCTTATATTTAAGGAAAATGATTTTATAAGAAAAATTACTTTTATAAGGAAAATTGATTTTATAAGGAAAATTGCTTTTATAAGGAAAAACGATTTTATAAGGAAGATTGCTTTTTTAGGGAAAATTAGTCTTATCATATTTTCATTATCTTTATCCATATTTTTCTTAAGTATAATAATCGGTTTAATTTCTAAATTCTCGGAATCGTTTAAAACATTGATATGAAGAATTCTGTTTTAGGCTCCGAAATCTAGATGAGAACTGTAATGAAGTTCCACTCCAAATTATGGATTTGAACTCTAATAAAGTTCCACTCTGAATTCTGGATATGAACTCTCATGAAGATCGAAACCGAAATCTAATGACAAATCCCGATTACGAATTCACATTACGAATTCGGATGACGAATTGTCATTCCGAATTCTCATTCCGAATTCACCTATTAAATAGAATCTGATCATCTTTTCTTTATACACTCTGAATTTATTTGGACTCCGAATATTATTTTTTAGACTCTGAACTTTCATTTTTCTTACACTTTTATAATTTGTCTACTCTTTAATATTTTTTCTTACACTCCTAACCTTCACTCCGAACTTTTGTGTTAAACTTAAAATGATGTCGTACATTCTGTTACACTTGTTTTGATATAAAATGATGTCATCTATTCTGTTATTAACTAACCGTTGGTTATGTGACACGTGTACAGGTCCCTTCAATTTTTAAGGAAGATATGACCATTGGAAAGGAGGTCGACCGAGCCTATAAATAGGATCTCATTTGAAAGAGCTCAAAAACTGATCTTCGACTCATGTGATTACATTCTTGAAGTGATTTCTAGAGAGAGAAGCTCTTATTAACTCTCACAGCTTCGTGCAACTCCGAATGATGGTGATTACATTCGAGGACTTCCGGTGATAAGAAGACAGAGGTGTCGACTACCTTAATGTTCGAGGGCTTCCTTGCTAAGGAAGACAGAGGTTCCAACTACCTTGAAGTTGACGGCTTGCAGGGATAGCAAGACAGAGATTCCAATCTTCGTATTGAGGGCTTACCCTGGTGTGGGTAATACAAACTTGCATGAAATTATAAATCAAGGGACCTTTATCCAAGGTTGTTGGATACCCTTCTCTTTAGGTTAAAATACTTATATCTTGTTACTTCTAGTTTTACTACTTGTTTTTTTCTGCTACATATAGTATTGTAAGGAAAGTATAACTTTCTTATACTTCCTTACTTGTACTCTATCCCATTTAGATTCTATACGCTTTAAGGTAGAATCTCATATTGTAATCTTTAGTTAAGTTTCAATTTCCGGATTCATATTTCTGGAACCTACTTTTGGAATATCTTTCCAGTTTTAAGCAGGTACATAGAACTTGAACTTTATAAAGATCTCAATTGGTGATTAGAGGTGTTGTGAAATTGCTTAATTTTATCTTTGTTAAACCTAGATTTTCCTTGTCTATGGAAAACATAGTTATCCATAACTAACTTTAAAGGTTCCGAATGATTTTTTAAAGTGTACAATTCACCCCCCCCCCCCCTTGTATATTGAGCATCACATCATTATTTCGATCCTACATGCAGACCCCTCTACTTGGAAATTCATTCTCCTCTGCAACCCTCTAGGTTTGCATGATATGATTTCAATGTCCCCTGGACGATAGCACTCGTGGAATTGCTTCGCCTAATATTTCTTCGCATAGGCACACTAACCGTTATTGCTTCTTCTCATAGCCACGCTAATGTGGACCCCTCGATGGTTCGCTCTCTAACCCCCCTTCTACATGGAATTGTCGATGCCTTCCCTTACCCAAGGGGCAGAAGGTACCGGTCATGTAAGTACTAAGGGTGCAGAGTAAACCCCCCTCATCCAAGCTGCAGGATGTTAAACTGCCAATCACCTCATCCTCAACACATGACGTTAAACTGTGATCCGGCCCAATGCCGCGTACACAGGGTCCCCCCGAATCAAACATTATTTACGCCCACTGGTATCTATGGAGATGGGATCACCCCTCCCAAGGGATGATATCCTCCTTATCGTAGTGGCGTTTGTCCACGGGGAAGGGAATCCTCCTTAGTGCAAGCCCCTAGTCCTTCTTACGGAAGGTATCACCCATGCACATCCGTACTTCCCCACCGCTAGGGCCAGCAGAGGGCGTGATAGGGAATGAGGAACCTCCTTTATTAGGTCCAAAATCCCTTCTCCCTCTTCGATTTGTAACATTCAGGCCTCCATCTTAGAGTAAGTCCCAACACCATGGGCCGCTCAACGCGTAACCCCTCTTGCTTCTCACGGACACAACCTTCGCGACATGATCATCAGGTCTCTGGTGCCTCTTGTTTCTCACACCGAGCACGACTCGCGTGGGATTAGAGTAAGCGTTGACCATGAAAATTCCCTCATCCAACATGACATTAAACTGTATTCCCTCATCCATCATGACATTAAACTGTATTCCCCCGTCTAGCATTACTTTAAATTGTATGCCGCCGTCCAGCATGAAGTTAAACTGTATTATGTTTCGCATGACATTAAACTGTATGTCCATATGAACTATGGGTTCTTCGATCCATGTCAAGGCATAGTACGTAGGAAGCCTTCCTGAGGTTCAAGCCCACCGCCCGTCGTTTCTTCACGTCAGGTTCCACCCTCGCCCCGCATGATGTTAAACTGCATTCCAGTCCAACTGTAATCCGTTGTGACTATCCTGAACTACGGGGACATTGATCTGTGTCAAGGCATGGTACGTAGGAAGCCTCACGAGGTTTAATCCCACCACTCATTGGTCGTCCTGACCTCCTTCACATTGGTTCACCAAATTCCACCATGGGCCGCCTTAGAGCATAAGCCCCAAACACCCCGTCCAGCATGACGTTAAACTACACACTTAAACTATGAGGTCATTGATCTATGTCAAGGCATTGTACATAGGAAGCCTCCCTAAAGTTCAAGCCATGTCACCCATCAGACCAAGGTCCTTCTTCATGTCGATTCGCCGATACCCACATCCCTCCTGAACTATGTGGACTTTGATCCATGTTAAGGCATGGTACATATGAAGCCTTCTTGAGGCTCAAGCCCACCATCCACTTAGGCCAAGGTCCTTATTCAGGCCGGTTGTCCAACACGAACCCATCCTAAATGATGTTAAACTGCATCCCAATCCATGGTTAAGCCATTGTGACCCTGCCATCTAGTTGTTCTGACACCCCATCATGTCAGTTCAACAACCCATCATCCTGAACTACGTGGACTTTGATCCATGTCAAGGCATGGTATGTAGGAAGCCTCATAAGGTTTAATCCCATCATCCATCAGACGAAGGTCCTCCTTCACGTTGGTTCACTGATATCCCATCTGAACTACATGGTATTTGATCCAAGTCAAGGGATAGTAAACAGGAAGCTTCCCTGTGGTTCAAGCTCACCACCTAGTCGTTCCAACCTCATCCACTTCGGTTCACCCACCACCTTTGGTAGCCTAGAGTGTAAACCCCACACATCCATCCTGAACTTCATGGAATTTGATCCATGTCAATTCATGGTACGTAGTAAGCCTCCATGAGGTTCAAGCCAACCACCCATTGGTCGCTCCGACCCCCTTCATGTCTGTTCTGAACAACAGAACTACGCAGACTTTGATTCTCTGCCACCGGGATATGTAGGAAGTCTCTTCGAGACTCAATCCCATCACCACTGTCATCTCCACGACGACTCCATTTCATTCCCATGCCATTCCGTGTAGCTTTCCATCACCCATCCTGATTTTTGTCTGGGCCACCACATCCAGATGAGGTCATGCCACCCCTTCTCCGCCACAGCATTCGGGAAGCCACCCACGGTCTGGCTCCGATATTGGTGTTCCCTCAAGGGGGATCCTAAATCTGATTCACCCTTATCGGTGTTCTGATCTATTCGATCCATCCTCGTTGGACGTTAAACATGTGGAATACCTTGTGTTAAACATGGGAAACTAAGTAAAACCTCAGATACATGCCTATAGAATATGATTCCCCATACTCGTTGTGGGATGCCTCAGGCTTCCACGCCCTCGAGAAGCCCTATAATAAGGGAAACAGATAGACATGCCAATTCCCCAACGCTCAGACGCATTAATGATGCCTCTATGTGACTACTCCCCCAACCAAAGGTTGCTGCCCTGACTGGACCCATTGGAATGTCCTGACAGAAGCAGTGTAATTAACCGGCATCCATAGAAACATGAAACTAGGATGAGTTTCATGAAAAATGTATTAAATCAATGATGGAGTCCCGGACTAGGTGACGAGATCTAAGGGGGAATCCAAGGGAGGAAGACCCGACATCCCATCATCCTTTTTCGGTCAAGGAGCGGATGTCCCTGAACAAGGAACGGATGTTGCCCGCATTTGGAATGTGGGAATGCAGGGAAACAAAAGCCTCTCCTGTCGCGCCCCAAGCAGACGGATGCGTGCACCCCATAGAAAGTGTCAGAAACAAAAATGGTGAACCTGAAGTGAATTTCTTCTCCTCAATATAGAGATTAGTGGCATTCGAGACATCAGTAGATTGACGTGTCACCAGATCCACATATTCGTCTCAGGGTCCCACCAAGAAATTAGTAGTCCTAGCGTGAAACTCACCAGAAGTTGGGGCAGTAGAACGTGGGGCATTCTATTTTGCAACATTGTCAGCGTGGATTGCTCTTACCGACCATGGAAGATGGAATGGTACTGGGGCACTGGTTGTCTATTTCTTTTCCTCGTAGTGCTGATTAGTAAATCTCCCTCCTTCTCAAGAATGAGGATTCTACTACACGGACTCGATCACTGCCCACCCACCTACGCAGGGGTAGGGGAAACACCAGTACAGCTGCTCTGCATGGCTCCACTACTGCCACAACGACATCTGCATCCATGAACGTGGGGCGCCCATGCCCTATCTCCCCATCAGAAGTCATCCAATGAAGGGGGATTAACGACCTCGTACGCCATTATGAGGAGGTTATAATCCCAACCCGGGATATGGCCCACCTGGTCCCGGAGGCATCTAGGCCTCGCCATCAACGCCACCCTCGAGGGCCGTGCAGCGAGCCCCTGCTCCCCACCCCAACATTCAACCGTTTTAGAAGCCTGTCCCCGGAATGAAATGATGACTCCCTACCATACGCTGATGAGGTGGGTGACGTCTGGCTTTGCCTGGTCAGAGTCTCGATTCAAGGGCTCAGAGCAAGGGCCCACACCCAGCCGCGTCAGTACCGTCATCCGTCCTCACAAGAGGAGTACGTAGTTTATGCCCCTGCACCACCTGCACCGGCTCGCCTGACCCGACACCAGCGTTGGGCCCGGGCCGAGGATTCCTCTCATGGGGTGTTATCATCGATGACTACTATGGCCCGAGCCACCACCAATGCATATCACAAAGTCCTTGCAAACACTGAGCAGGGGAACTCCTACTCCCAACCAGGATCGGGTCCCCAACCACCCCACGGGCAGGCTCGGTCGACTCTCCAGGTTGCAGGCATGAGTGGTGATCACCGCGAACCAACCCATGGTGATGTCACCCCGTACGGAGGTCCTCCCCGTACTACTAGTTCACATAGAGTGGTCCTTCCCTGCTCTGAATCTCGTCATGCAGGTATTCCCCATGCTACTCCAACCCAAATGAAGGCATGCCCTGTGGCAGTGACACTCGGCGCGGAAGCCTCTCCCATGCCCACCACACTGGGTGTGGAATTCCTCCTACTGCCCCCGACCGTCGATGTGAAGGCATTGCCAATCCGGTCCCTCTTCAACGTGGGGATCCTCCCTACATTCTCTCCACAACTGGCAATGGTTCTCCTTAACCTGTAAACCAAAGGGGTGAAGGTAAACCTCACTCCACCCGCAACAAGCATGGAGGTCCTCCCCATGCTCCCGCCGGTTTCAACAGTGGGTTTTCCCACTCAGGTGTTGTTCATGGAGTTCCTCCCCATGTTCCCTTCGACATTTGTCCTAGTGCCCCTGCACCCCGGGTGTCTCAAGTGGATGTCCTCTCCGCCCTGGCACCAGCTCGGCCTCAAGACTACATGTTGGAAATCAGCCTTGTCCAGAGGATCCATCTAGGGGAAGGAGGGCGGGTCGTTGCCTCCACAAAAAGAATCATAGGAAGGCCCAGATAGAGATCAAACCAGCCAGCTTCTTGGATTCTGAATCAGAATACGACTCGGTAGTGGAACCCTCCCCTCAGTCCTCTGTGTCAAGGACTAGGGTAGGAACAAGGCATGTTAGCCTCATCCTTCCAGAATGTGGAGTCCACCGGATTCCCACCTCTCTTCGCAGGTACATCCAAGAGAAGGAAATTTCAGGGGTCCCACAGGTTCTGACTGTGCAGTCACCACCGTTGTCACCAGAAGCTCCCTTTACCTCGACTAGAGATCATAGAGAGCTATTTTGTGGACCGATGGAAGTTGAGAAACAACGTGACCCATTGTCGATAACTGTAATCCCAGCACCAGATGTTGTGTCTATCAGCCCGTCATATCATGACATTGTGGCCAGATCACCGCACTCTTCGGAGGATGGCCCGGAATTTGGCAGTCAGTCGGCTCGTCCATCGTATTCTCTGCCGCCTAGTTTATTGTCCCAGTGGTCCACCTCAGTACCGCTACTGATTCCTCAGCCACCTCTATTTGACGAGTGGGGAAATATGGGTCCAGATACTGAATCTGAGCCCATGAGCTTCTGGAACATTCTCGCAGCGGCTCACTTCCCGGAAAAATTCTGGTCGGTGATAGCATCAAATTGTCATGCGTCATAATCCCTCACCCCAGAAGAAGTTGAGTGCTTCTGCCAATCCCTATGGGCGACGCACTTCAGTCCTCTGTAACATCGGGTGGTGTACCCCGGGATCCAAGTGCACTTTGAGGAAATAGGAAAGCAATGTCATCTGGTCGATTTGGCTGCACTCCCCGTGGCCCAGCGCCCTGAGTCACTAGGTCTCCAGAACACCCTCCAACAAAAATGCATTCATAGTTTCATGGTACTCCAAAAAAATCATCAGGGAAGCTACCCCCACGTGCAATTCTGTGGCTGGGGACAGTATGCCACCCTCCTCTTCAGTCTGATCCGGTGGCAGCCCGACTTGTTATGCGACATTGAGGACATGCCTCCAAGAAGGGTTACGGTCCACATGGTTGAGAAAGTGGACAAGGAGGAAGAGATGGAGTTTCTCGATGGAGACATACCCCCTGAGGGTGTACCACCACTGTTGGACCCATCGAGGAGGATTACTCATCAGTAGAGGAACCTTCTCGGTCTCCCTGCGCCCACCGAGTTGTTGGTACTCATTCGGAATGCCAGTAAGGGTAAAGAGCACATCGGAGCTATCAAACACTCTGACCCGTCCGCCTTAGTGTGGAAGATGGATGAAGACCCCGAGAAGGCTACGTTACATTAGCAACGTGCTGAACAACAGAGGCTGGTCGACGAAATCCTAGATGAGCGTGCTATAGAGCGGCGACCCAACTATGGTGATGCTAGGTAGGGGCAGAAGGGGAAGGAACAAATCCCCCCGGCAAGATGCCTCCGGACAACCCTAATCATGCTACTCCCACAGACAGGGCATAAGACGTAACTCATGGAAAGAGGGTGTGATACGTCTCACCAACCCTCCTGAACGGTGAGGCAATCCGAGGAATCTAGCGCGGGTTCCCCCAGCTACCCCGCGGGACATTCCGTCAGTCGCTCCACAAGACATTGAAGTTGTCTACCATGTCAAAGAGCCTGGAAATGCACTCGTGGTTAGGGATCCCCATCAAGACAGGGACCCCCATCCTGATGATCCTATAGTGGCACTCATCGCCTGCCTCGAGGTGTTGGAAACGCGACAGGATGTTGTCCCACATGATGGAAAGCCATATCCTGCATGGGTGGTTGATTTTCCTGCACCTCTGGGTTTTGGAAATCCCACTTTCTCACCCTTTAACAAGACAGGGACCCGCTGTAGCACTTGGCCCATTTTTCCTCCAGGTGTGGCACCATGTTGGGGACCCTAGCACAGCAGGAATCCTCCAAGCTCTGATGATTTGTGCAGATGTTGGAGGGTCTGACATCGTCTAGTACAGCCAACTCCCTATTGGATTGGTGACCGACTGGGAGGATCTCTGTTAGTAATTCCTATACAAGTTCAGTTCCACCACACGAAAGACCATCATTGCATACCTCTACAACTGAAAACAAAGGCCTGATGAGCGAGTTGAGGACATCATCGCCCGGTGGAAGGGGCTTACATACTCCCTCGACATTCCACTACCTTATGAGCAATTATTGACGATGTGCATAGGGAATGTCAAAACAGAACTGGTTCCTTCCCTGATCACCCAGAACTACCCCGGAGGGTTCCGGGACTTCTCAGATAAGGCCTAGTTCCTTGAGGAAGCTCTGCAATGGGCTAGTCAGTCGCGTTTGCTGCCCCCTGTGATCCCAGGCAAGAGGGCTACCTGAGCTGAGCTTGCTTCAGTGGCCTAAATAGAAGACCTCAGGCAGCTAGAATTACTGCAAGTAGCACCGACTCTGAAACCTTGCATATGCCCACCGCCTCAGGCACAACCTCATTCCCAGCAGCGACCACCTCACAATCGGTAGGTTCCACCATGAAATGCGCCACCACCGCCTAGGCGGGATAATCAGGCTCCGCCTCCTCGGTAGGCCCCTCTGGCCCCTCATCAGGGCAAGGCTCCCAGAGCCCCCTATTCGGAAAGAGGGCAATAGACTTACTCGTTCAATGAGAATCAGGTCCCCTGTTACTTCCGTAGTGCCCTAGAGCAGGGGATTGTGCGTTTACCCGAGTATAAAAGACCGGCAGAGGTGAATCTCACCGATCACCCCAACTACTTCCCCTATCATCGGATCCAGGGGAACACACTCAAGAAGTGCTATGTGTTTAAAGACTGGGTCCATGACCAGGTCGATAAAAACATAGTCAGGTTGGGCCCGGCCCTAAAAAAAGTGGTGGGTGTCTTTGTCAGGTCAGAAAGCGGTAGTGACGATAAAGACGAGTGGAAGTAGGTTCCCAGCCATGCGTCTTAGAAGTACGAAGACTGGATGGCTCGTAAAACTGTCACCCGAGCCTATGGTATTATTTAGGCACACCTGAATCAGTTGGATCCTTCAGAAGATACGACCAGTACCTCTGAATCATCATCTCATCCGCACTCTTCCCAGAAGGGCAACCAGTGGTGGCGTAAGAAGAAGCAACGCGCTCCCCCACTGTCGTCGTCATCCTGGACTCTCGGTGATTTCATGCCCCCTGAGATAGGGATCCCTCCCAGAATCTGCCCAGTGGTGGATGGTTCAACAAGAGATATTCTAGGGTACACTTTGGTTAATACCGTGGAGTTGGTAATTCCCTATATAACTCCCGAAAGGGGGGGAAATCCAGGCGAAACTCCCCAATGTCCCCGGTCGACATCAACGTCAGCAGAGCTGTGACTACGTAGGTCATCAGGGTGCATCAGCTGGAACCTAAAGCTAGACCGTTCATGCTACTGAAACCAGACAGCAAACCCAGTGTAGAGATCAACACGCGCAACCTCTTCATCTAGTACCCTCAGATCTACCTCTGCCACAGTTTGTGCTACTAGATCAGGCAGAGATTCCTCATCCGTACCGCGACCAGTCTCGCCCTACTGTAGGCCGATCTCAGTTGTTCGGTCCTCATCTGGAAGCTACTCTTCGGGCATCGACTACTGAGAAACAGGATGTACCTAGCACTTGCTAGCTGCTAGCCTAGCCGACAGGGCTCACCATGTCTCCAATTGCAGAGCGGCCTCCTGTAAGAAGAGGCTCATGTCTGGCTCAGATGTATGATGTTATGAAGAACCTTCTCGGAATTCTAGTGAGGCTTTCTATCATTGAGGCCCTTCTCATGTCATCTGAAATCTGTGAGGCACTTACTGAGGCCCTAAGTAGCCCCCTCCAGTTTGAGACGAACGTAGCAGCTACGAATCCTTCCATGTCGAGGCAATTGAGAATGCCGAATGCCAGGAGGTTATCAAATTCCTTGGCGAAGATGAAGACCCTCCCATACAGGGGCACATTCGCCCACTATACGTCACTGTCCAGTTCAATGGCGTGAATGTCTGTCGTCGTCTTGTTGACACCGGCTCTGTGATTAACCTAATCCCGACTCAGACACTGCGGAATCTGGATTTGCTTAAGGATGATCTAACTCCCTCCGACCTCAGAATCTACGGATACGATAGGACCGAGCAATCCCCGGTTGGTAAGATCTGTTTGAAGACCCAGTTCGGTGGCCTCATTTCCAGTACCGAATTCATGGTCGTCTCTCAGGACACCGCATACAAATCATTGATGGGAAGGCCATGGCTCCATCTACATGAAGTGGTTCTTTCGTTGTATCACCAATGCCTCAAATACTCCCTCAATGGCCGAGTAGGTGTGCTCCAAGGAGATGTGTTTCCTTTTTCCTCTTTTGAAGATCGCTATCTGGACACTGACTATTACAAGAGAAAGGATAAGAAAATTCTAGAAAGTGAGGATGAACCCTCCAAGGTCACAAGTGATCCCTGGGCAGGTTTGGATGACGCCTACATCTTCTCGATCCACTAGTTGGAAGCCACGACCCTCGACATGGGGCAATGCATAGTCGTTTCAGGTATGAGAGGAAGGCATGTTCCCAGGTCCAAGCAACGGCAGAATATCACCTCATACTCCTACACCAACCTGGATCAGGTGATCCCGGAACCTCCCACCCCTGTACGGTAGTGGGATGTCAGGCTCATGGCATCGGTGGTACGTCATACGTGTCTCTTACTCTGTACTGTAATCAACCGGCTCAAGACAACATGCCACTACTACTTTGATGTCATCAAACGTGGCCCCTTCGGCCGAAGACCGGATGGGATACGATCAACGGCCTTCATCCCTATGTTCTCAATGGAACATGAGTCTCCTGATGTGATGGCCACTGCCGCTCAGGCCGGAACCAGCCTCCCATCAGAGTATGGTGGCTCGGAAATGACTCCCCTTGCATAAGATCCCTCCACAAGTGTAGAAGAGGATCTGCAAGATACTACCCCCACCTTTGAAGAAGGAGTCTCTACCATAGTCGATGAACTGGTACAGGTGAACCATGGTAGAGAGGCAGACCCGAGACCCACATTGATCAATTCACCCATGTCCCTCGAGGAGCAGCAGTGGAATGTAGACTTCCTTAAGAAGCATTGTGATGTGTTCGCCTAGAGTTACGACGAGGTTCTAGGACTAGATCCCCAGGTATTCGTCCACTGCCTTGGCCTCCCGAAAAACCATCACGGGTTCAATCAGCATCTCAGAAAGATGCACCCTTCACATGGTTCCATGGTTGAGGCCGAAGATGACAAGATCATCAAAGCCAACTTCATCATGGAAGTCTAGTACCCCAGGTGTCTAGCAAACATTGTGCAAGTAAGGAAGAAAAATGGACAATTCAGAGTCTATATCAAATTCTGCGATATCAATCGCCACTGTCTGAAGGATGATTTCCCCCTTCCAGTGATAGAGTTTTTGATTGATTCCACGGTCGCGTTCCAAGCCCTCTCTTTCATGGATTGGAATTCTGGGTACAACCAGATCTTAATGGCCCCCGAGGACAAAGAGTCCACTGCATTCATGGCACCCCAAGGTACTTTCAGTCATCAAGTTATTCCCTTCGGCATGAAGAATGCGGGTGCCACCTATCAGCGGACCATGCATCGCATATTCAAGCCGATTTTGGGAACGTTTGTGGAGTGCTATGTAGATGATCTAGTGGTCAAATGTCGTCAATGTTGGGACCATATCAAGGACCATAATAATGTGTTTTGTTTCCTTTGCTCCCACCACCTGAAGATGAACCCATTAAAGTGTGTCTTCTGGGTAACCTCCGAGAAGTTTCTTGTATTTTTTGTCAGATACCGAGGCATCGAGATCATCCCAGAGAAGATCAAGTCCATCAGCCAAATGCCTCCCCCGATCAGTATTCATGAGCTTCGAGGTCTCCAAGGCCACTTAGGAAACATATTCCGATTCATCGCGAATATGGATAGCAAGTGTAAGCCCTTTTAAAATCTCATGAAGAAAGGATCCGCCTATGAATGGGATGAAGAGTGTCAGGACGCCTTCGAGGAAATAAAGAAGTACCTACTATAGCCTCTAGTTCTGATGCCACCCGTTGTTGGAAAACCATTGGTCCTTTATGTGACCACTCTAAAACGGTCTCTCGGTGCCCTGCTCACCCAGAACAACAATGAGGGGACAAATAACATCCTCTACTACCTCAGTCGCGTGCTCCTCGATACGGAGACCAGATACTCCCCCATCAAAAAGAGTTGCATTGAACTCGTGTTTTCCATACAGAAATTACGACATTACCTTCACCAATATGAGGTACATTTGGTCTCTCTGGTAGACCCACTGAAGTACATTTTGAACTGTCCCATGTTGACTGACCGACTAGCGCAGTGGGTGGTGATCCTACAATAGTTCGACATCAGGTTCATGTCTCACAAGGATGTCAAAGGACAGGAATTGGAAGACTTCCTAGCTGCCCATCCAACCTTCGTGGATAAATCCCTAGACCTGGATTTTCTTGATGAGGCAATCATCTCAGTCGACCATGTCATCTCATGTTGGAAAATTCACTTCGACGGTGCCTCCTAGAGCCCCACTGGTAAGAGGATCAATGATCCTAAGCTCAATAGAGTGGGTCTGGGTATCGTCTTCATCACCCCGGCACAAGCCATTCTGCCATAATAATTTTTGTTTTCAGAAGGCTGCACCAACAACGAGACAGAGTATCAGGATCCCATCACCGGCCTCGAGTTGTCCCTCGAGATTGATTTACCTCATTTCCACGTGAAAGGGGATTCTGAACTCATAATCAAGCGGGTCAATGGAAAATATGTTGTCAGAAACCCAGAGCTCGTTCTATTGTTGGAATGCACCCTCCATCGAATGGCCAAGTTCCCTTCTCGGCCAGAAGTTACCCATGTCCCTCAGTAAAATAATGGTCGAGCGGATGCTTTGGTCGGCCTAGTTACATCACTTGTATAACCTGAGCAGGATGATCTGATTATACATGTGGCACACCAGAGAGTCATTTCCCTCGTCATCTCAGAAGATGACGACAGCCTACGGGTAATCCATCTTACCATCGGGCCCTCCACGTCAGGAGCCCCAGGTTATTCAGATGAAGTGGTTGAGGCCACTCCCAACTGGAGGGAACCTTTTGTTGAGTATCTCCAAAATGGTTTCCTCCCGGATGATCGGGCCGAGCACAAGCAAATCTGACGTCGCGCACTAGAGTTTACCCTCCAGAGTGGTCGCACTCTTGAGCGGATCCTCTATAAGTCGGGCTTCGATGGTGTTATCCTCCGCTGCATTCAAGGTGTATAGATTTCTTAAGTCATGACAAGAGGTTCATGCCGGTTCCTACAGTTCCCACCAAGCTAGGACAATGTTGTCCCATCAGATCCAGAGACTGGGGTACTTCTGGCCCTCTATGATCCATGATTGTATTGAGTTTTCCAAGAGATGTCACGCATTCCAAGTTCATTCTAACTTCCTACATCGGCCACCAGAGCCTCTCCACTCCACCAAGTATTCTTGGCCATTTGCGGTGTGGGGACTTGATGTCGTGGGACCATATCCACCAGCGACAGCTCGCAAGTGTAGGTTCATCCTGACCTCCACAGATTTCTTCTCAAAGTGTGCAGAGGCAATTCCACTCAAAGAAGTCAAGGCTCGTTCCATTGATTACTTCGTGAGATCCAATATCATCCACAGGTTTGGAGTCTCTCGTGCTGTCCTCACTGATAATGGAACCAACTTCCGAGGAGTCGAGCTGAAAAAATTGTACACCATGTACAATATCTGTTCGAACAACACCTCTCGCTATCATGTGCAGGAAAATGGGAAGATCGAGGCATTCAACGAAATCCTATATAAATGCTTTTAGAAAATGGTTGGTCAGAACAAGAAAAGATGGTCGGACAAGATCTCCAACGTGCTCTGGGCATATCAGACGACAACTCGCAATTCCACCCAGGTGACTCCATATTCCCCGGTGTATGGGGATGAGGCCATCCTACCCATCTAGATCCAGCTTCCATCATTACGCACTGCAATCTATGTACGCCAGATAAGGTGGCCTAAATCCGTCTAGCTAAATTGGAAGCACTGGACGAGAACATGCTTTGTGCCCTGCACAATCTTGAAAGACATCAGAATAAGATAGCCAGATCCTTCAACAAGAAGGCTTGCCTTCGCTCTTTTCTGTGAGGCGACCTAGTGTTGGCCCTCCGAGTGCCAATGATCCCCGGCAAGAAACCGCCCAAGACGGATCCCAAATGGGAAGTACCTTACATCATTCATAATGTTTACCCCAATGGATCATGCTCCTTGGTAACCATGGATGGCGAGCGCATAACTCCTCCCACCAACACCAAGTTCCTCAACCAATACTTTGCCTGAGCTTCAGGGTCCTTCATGACCTCAAACTCCACCACGTTCCCGCAAGACAATAAATTGTACATTCCTGCATGACCATAAACTACATGGTCCCACAGGACCTTAAACTGTGTGGTCCCACATGACCTTAAACTGGATGGTCCCGCATGACCCTAAACTGCACAATGGTCCTGCATGACCTTAAACTTCATAATGGTCCTGCAAGACCTTAAATTGTCTAGTCCTGCATGACTTTAACCAGCAAAGTTGTCATGCACAATGTTAAACAACATCATCGTTTGTCATGATGTTAAACTACTCATTATCGTCCCGCATGACAATAAACTGAAAAATGGCTCGAGCTCTATGACAATAAACTAAGATCTCCCTCGTCCTTACTGCAAGACGTTAATCTGCAAGCTGATCAGGCCTTCCTAACCGAGGCCTAGCCTCAGGCCCCTTGGCCTCCTTGGGCCCCGACCCTCATCCTCACTGCATGATGGTAAAATGGAAGCTGGTCATGCCTTCATGACCAATGCCCAGCCTCAGGCACCTTAGCCTTCTTGGGCCCCTGGCCCTCGTCCTTACTATAAGATGTTAAACTGCAAGTTGGTCAGGCCTTCCAGACCGAGGCTCAGCCTCAGGCCCCATGGCCTTCCCAGACTCGGGCACTCATGTGGGATTGTATGGTGTGGTGTGGGATTATGTCCTCATTTATATCGGGTTACTCACTGCACCGTACAATTCCCCTAATGAAATTTGTTTCATCGTCCCACATGACGTTAAACTGTTCTTCTAGAACAACATATGGCTTGATTCCCATCCTCATGGGATACGTAGAAATGCTCAGATGCTTCGTTTTGAGCCCAGCCCTAAACTCTTCACTCTGACTGCACCCTGGGTATAGTCTCCTCGAAGGGTCCTTGCATGATACATGGTAGGATTCCTTAGCCCCACTCATACGAGGATTATAATGGTCACACCATGTGCCCACTTGCATTCTTCTATCCTCCGTCCTCCTCCCTGCAAGACGTTAAACTGCATGACCTTCAGAACCACATATGGCTTGATTCCCATCCTCATGGGATATGTAGGAACGCCTGGAAATTTTTTTTGTTGGCCCAACCAAAAATCCATAATCTTCCCCTTGGATCGAGACCTATGGAAGGGTGCATAATTTTTCCCCAATGCACGTCTAGCTAGCCTCAGTCCGGCTGTACGTCCCCCTCCCTGGAGATGTTCGCCACTTTCGTAGATGGGTACAGCTATGCTTTACCCACTACATGACTGGGATTCCATCACTTTCCCCATCCAGAAGGGCCCTGAATGGTATGGATGCTAGGATTAAGGGATCTCTTACCACTTCAGGCCAACTCCCTCAAGCATGTCGAGCAACAAGCCGATACAAGTACCACATTTCGAATGTGGTCATCGGTCGATGCTCATTTTTTCTCCCATCTCTGGTCACCATAGGGACGCTGTGTTTCAAACATGGTCAATAGCCTCCATGGATCTTCAGGTCCACCCTAAGATGTCCAAAACATCAAGTGTAGTGATTCATTCTACCCCATCCCGAAGGGACGAACTCTTTTCGGGAAGGGCCAACTGTCGGGCCCCTGGCCCAGGTTCTCTATGATAGGATTGTGCGGGGTGGTGTGGGATTATGTCCTCATTCACATTGGGTTACTCGCCGTACCATACACATCCCCGGAAAGGACACCTTATCCAGCCCTCGTCTTTATTGCGAGACGTTAAACTACAAGCTGGTCAGGCCTTCCTTACTGAGGCCTAGCCCAAGGCCCTTTGGCCTTCTTGGGCCCCTTAGACCATGTTCATACCCAGAGTGTACAGTGTGGTGTGGGATTATCTCCTCATTCACGCCGGTTTACTCACTATGCCGTAAACCTCCCCTATCCATGGAATCCTATTCCCCGACCCTCATCCTCACTGAAAGACATTACACTGCAAGTAGGTCAGGTTTTCTTGACCAAAGCTTAACTATCATGCCCCTTGGCCTTTTAGGGCCCTCGACCTAGGTCCTCTCTTATAGGAGTTTTTTGTGTGGTGTGGGGTTATGTCCGCATTCATGTCATTTTATTGGTCGTACCATACACCTCCGTTGTGTGGAGGTATCCTACTCTCCTCTTCGTCATGTATGATGTTAAAATGCATCTTGAGAACTACATATGGCTTGATTCCAATCCTTATGGGATTCGTAGGATGACCCGAATGTCTAGGCTTCAGGTCCAGCCCCATCTTCCTGAAATCTCCATCCCACCATGGCCCCTTGGCCTACCCTTCCCCGGAGAGGGGAGTATATAGCGCGTTATGGGATTAAGTCCTCATTCACGTCAGGCTTGTAATGACCACGCCATGTACCTCTCCCACATGATCTACTTCGTCAACACTTTTCTTCCATTCACCAATGTGCCAAAGGGTACTCTGGTTTAGTATCTGGAATTCGGGTTCTGCACGAACATGTTCTCACCTGCTTTTCAGGCTTTGTGTTCCCCTTCATCAGGTATTCCATCATCTCTCACACCTGAAGGGACCCCCAAAAATGGCCTGGATACCACACCTAAGGTCTCTCCTACCATTATGAGCCAACAACCCCGAGGGTTTTGGACAAAAAAATAGATACAAATCCCGCGTTGCGAATATGGTCACTGGTCGATGCTTGTTTGTTGTTCCTACATCAAGTTAACACGATATGGAGACTGTTTTTACACCACGATTAACATTCATCCTCCATCGCCACGCCAACCCCAATAAGCCCAAAGTGTCGGTTACAAGATTCACATCCCTCCCCATCCTCATCATGTCCAAGTACAGTTTCAAAACTCATGATATTATTCCTCAGTGTGCATTATCATCCTATGGGAACAAAGTAGCATTAAAGGTGTCCTTCGGGGCTCTGTACTGACTTTCCTTTGATGGACGTTCCGGGTATTGAAATAAGGACCTTCATCCCTTGTTTCCCACACCGATTTTAACTCACATGGGCTTAGGGATCGGGTTTAGATCTGATCTTACTTGGAAAGTTTCCATCCACCCATGGTCCGAGCTCTAAGACCGTAAACTAAGACCTCCTCAGAACTACATTTGGCTTGATTCCCATCCTTATGGGATACATAGGACCACCTGAATGTCAAGAATTCAGGTCCATCCCCACTTCTTACAGATCTCCCCATCTTCCCGGTCACCTAGGTCCCTTTCCATGTCCCTCTCCACGAGGGGCATATATTGGTGTGGTACAGGGTTTTTGGCACTACGCCCCCCTTCTCCCGGGAACCCTGCATCTCTTGGACGCCCTCATGTTGGGTCCCTTGACCCCTTGATGTTGTTCTCACATGTGTTAAGAGTACTCTGGTCTAGGATAAGGACTTTCAGATTCAACTTGGTCACGTTCCTTCCACTTGTCAAGCTTCGTGGTTCCCTTCATTCGGGCTTTCATCACCTTTCACACCTGGAGGGACACCCAAGAACAGCCTGGATACAATGCCTAAGGGCTCTCCTACCATTACAGTCCAACTCGCCCAAGGGTTTTGGACAACAAATTAATACAAATCCCATGTTGAGAATATAGTCAACGGTCGATGCTCATTTGTTTGTTCCCATTTCAGGCTAATGTGATATAGATACTGCTTTTCCGCCACTGTCAGCAGTAATCCTATCGCCAGACTCTTCAAGACTTGAATTTTGGTCACATGATTCATGTTATGTTCCACCTCAACATGTCTAGGTTGAATCTCAACACTTTTGGTGCTATCCGTCAGTGCACCTTTTCATGTCAGGGGGATAAAGATGCAATACGGTGTCCTTCGGGTCTCCCATGGTCCGAGCTCTAAGACCATAAACTACGATCTTCATCTTGAACTATGTATGGCTTGATTCCCATCCTTATGCGATACATAGGACCACTCAGACTTCTCATCCTTAGGTCTATCTCATTGGGAGCTAGTCTCTCCCCACTTTACCTCTTACCTCTATGTAGCCCCCTCGGTCTGAGGTCTCCCTCCCAGAATTGCGTACGGTGTAATGTTGGATCATGTCCCTATTCACGTCGGTTATGTTTCATGACACCGTAACCACACCCCCCCCCCCCCTAGAATCATCTCTAATATGTCTGTGTTGCATGTCGTTAAAATGCATGCTTGGTCCTCTCACACGACCCTAAACTGTTACATTATTGTCTTGGCCGCACAATGAAAAACGGCACTGCATTGTGATGACCTCATCATAGAGGACATAACGTTGGGTATTGGTCACGTGCCATGGCATTTGTCAATGCCTATTACAGATTGATTTTTTTGGTGACACCAGGGATTGCTACCCTAGGCATGTTGCTTCACAAAAAAAACCACTCACCTTAAAGGAAAAACAAGATCTATCAAGTACGCTTCTCATGGTGAGACGGCTAGACCCGCATGCCCCTTTTAGCCTCCCTAGAACTATGTATGGCTTTATTCTCATCCTTATGAGATACGTAGAAGTGCCCTGGAACTTCCCTGCGGGCCCAACCTAACTTTCATGTTCGGTCCCTTGACTCGAGCACTTCCCCAGAGAACACATGGTAAGTAGGGATTATGTCATCATCCGCATCAGGTTTTGTAACCACTTCACCATGTGTTTCCTACTCTTCTTACCCATTCATGGTCTAAGTTCTAAGACCATAAACTAATACCCTTTCAATAATTATGTGTAGCATGATCCCAATCCCCATGGGGTATGTAGGAACGCCTATGTACTTTGCCTCAGGCCCAGCTCAACTCTTATTTTTGGTCCCTGGACCTAAAACCTCCCCCCGAGAACACGTGGTTCAGAATTATATCCTCATTCACGTTAGATATTTGAGTTACCCCACCATGTTCTTCTTGTGTTTCCTCTGATCCATGGTCCAAATTCTATGACCCTAAACTAAGATCTCCCCATGGGAAGGGACTCGAATCCATCTATCTAGTACGTCTTATTTTCGTATTCAGATGCGTTTTGAAAAAGAGTATGAAGTGTGGAATTTTCATGTAGAAATTCTCTCATTCTATGACCATGCTTCGTAAGCTCGCTATTTGGATCCTCATCCTCTTCCACGTCCAAAAGGACCCTCGGACGACATGGATGCTAGGCTTAAGGTCTCTCCATAGATGTTGGGCTTGAGGGATCTCCTATCGTTTTAGGCCAACGTCCCTACGGATCTCTGACAAAATTTGCGCCATGGTCCCATGTTTTGAACATGGTAAACGGTCAACCATCATTTTTCTATACCCATTTTAGGATAACACAATATGGATGCTATGTTTCCACCACGGTCAACAGTTATCCTCCATTGTTACACCGCCATCACTGTGATCTAAATTTCGAGCGTCAAGATTCACACATTTTCACTTCCTCATGTTCAAGTGGAATTCCTACATGTTCAGCTTTATATCATCGTGTGTCTAGGTGTGCCTCATGGATATATTATCATCATTGGGACAATATTCACCGAGTGTCCCTTATCCCTAATAATTCCCCTTCCTGTGTCAGGAAGGTTCCCCATTACTTCATGTTTCCCACATCGAGCATGACTCACGTGGGCTTAGTGGTTTTGGTGGGATGTGTACCAGCACAACCAGGCTTCTTATTGTACTATAAGACGTTAAATTGTGCTCCAAGAACTACGTACGTCTTGATTAACATACTCATGGGATACGTAGAGACGCCCCAGTATTTCACCAAGGGTCCAGCCACAGGAATCATAAATCATGGTCTTCCCCTTTCCGGCCCCCCGGCCGGACCCCTCGTAAGAACCGTACAACTATAACTCTACCCTGAACAAGTTCAGGATGCCCCGAGATGAAATTTTGAAGCGATAGACCCCCTTTCTAGAGAGACCCTGTCTAAAAGAAGGAATGATCCATGATCAAACTGATGTGCCCATCTAGCGTACCCCCACCATGGTGGCGTAATTTTAGGAGTATTGGATTCTATTCGAACAAACCATCAATCCAAATCCCATGATTTTCATTCCCCTTTATTTGGATCCTCCTCCTCTTTCACGTCTGGAGGGACCCCCTAACAGTATGGATTCCTGACCTATGGTCTGCCTACTATCCTAGGCCAACGTTCCAGAAGACTGGTCTTGTTTGGATGGACACCCTAATATTATGGATGCTCGAAGTATGGTATGCCTTCTGTCCTGGTCCAACGTCCTGAAATACTGATCGACGATATCTGAGTTAGGCCCCATGTTGAAAACATGGTCAGCGGTCAGCCCTCATTTGTTGTCCCCATTTCAGGCTAATGCAATATGGATGCTGCGTTTCCGCCACAGTCAACAGATATCCTCCATTGTCATGCCACCCCATAGTGTTCCGAATCTTGGGTATCATGATTCACACTTCCCATTTCTATCCATTTGGACCGACTTCAACGCCCTTGGTGTTTCACCATTGTGCACAATAGAACGCTGGAAAAACAGTAATTCGACTATTTTGAGAACATCCTTCTCCAGTTAGGTCTCTCCCATTTCCCGGAATTCTGGACTGTTTGTCCAAACCCTTGATGCCTAAAGCTTGGTTTTTACTTCTATGATTAGATGGGGCGATGAGGTGACTATCTATTTTTTCTCACATCGGCCTCGACACACGTGAACATAGGGAATTGTCACTGGACATTCTGCAAACATTATAATGATACAATGAACTAGTGAAAACAATAGAACTCGTGCATGCTACGACATTCAAAGGAATCAAAGCATGAAAGTAGGATTATGGGTTTATAATCATTACAGTACTAGGGGATCAACTCCCCCCATGGCTAGATTGACCCCATAAAAAGATCACTGCAGCTCTGCCACCCTTAGACTAGTGGCATCCAGGATTTCTATCACTATCTCAGCTCCCACTCCTCCTCAGCAGTAATGGGGTGCAGTTCATTAGCCTCAGCTCGGGCCCAATCTATGCCAGCCTGAATGACGGACATCTCTTCGAAAGCCTACCTCATATGCTCTTCCACCTCTGCCAGTTGGGACATCAATCGCAAAATAAGATCATATTGTGCATTGAGAGAGGCTGAGTTCTCATCCGCCCGGATCTGTAGGTGTTGGTCTTTTTTTTTGCCTCTTGGAGCTTCTTGATGTTTGTCGCCTTCCTCTACTGCCAGCCCACACTGAGCCCGCGGTCATACTCCCGGATCTTCTCTGCCATAAGATCTCGGATGAGAAGATGAGGGTGTTTGGCATCAATTCCCCCAACACACATTTCATGCAACCGCGAGCGATGTCTGTCCATTTCGTTCAACCATAATGCTTGGGGGTGTCTTTGATGAAGCATGTTATTAGCTTCCATGATCGGGAGTGGACTATTTTACTATCCACTTCATCGGAGGACATCTCATCCCAATCTGCGCGATTAGTAGGCTCGTATGCGGGGTACACATGCAAGAAGTCTTTAGCATGATCTGCATCTGGTGTGGGATCAGGCATGACATCTAGCGTTGGATCAGATGCGGTAGGACTAGGGTCAACCGGTCGATCCTCATCATCAGACTCTACCTCAATAACCTCAGGCCCGACCCTACTGGTGGTCCCACCAATGATAGGGAGTGTTGTAGCTCGGTTAGGTGGGGTAACTATCTCCACGATCACCGGCATGGCCCTAGGAGGGATGCCACCAGACATCCCAACCAGACATGCTGTAGCAGCCCATGCCAGTGCTAGAACTGTACGCGACATGGAAGGGTATGGACATCAGTTGGCACAATCTACATATGACAAGGAATGAATTCAGTGGAGAATAATTATGGAGATCAAACTGTTGGTGCTTCTCTTGAGTTGATGATTATGGTACACCGAGGAGTGGCCCTCCATATATTTTCCAAAGTTCTATAGATTCTAGAGGAGCCACCTCAGGTGTCCTAGCCCTGCCAGACACATAATTTGACGTGGCCAAAGGCGTGGGTTCCGAAGGTCCTACACCATCACCCACAGAGGGGAGAGAGAAAGGTCTGTGTAAAAGCTCCTCTTGCATGGTCCAGATATTGGTAAGAAATCCATGATGACTTGATAACAGACCCCGAGGAAATATACATGGGATGTTACCTCGAGAGTCTCTTCGAAATCATCCAGATCTGATTCTTGATCGTGGACTTCACCTTCCTCCAACAGGATCCCTCCACTAGCCTCATCTCCCCGAGAGGATTCGTCTGAATCTTCTAACAGGGGGAAGCGCTCTCTCAGTTCGGCGGACGACACTTGTGGGGGAACCTCCCGATCTAGTAGTACCCTCACCCTGTCTGTCAATGGACGCGAGACACCACTGGAATGTATGTAGTCTTCCAGCTCATCCAGATATTTCTCCGCCTCCACCAGAGACACCATGAAACCAGCTTGGACAGGGCCTATACCCGGTAAAACCATCCCGAGATGGTTCAGGTGTTCCCACATCTCAGGCATACTGAGGTGTTGCTAGTTGATTTCCAAAATGTCCTAGGCCTCTGGGAAAATAGAATCCTCTAGCATGTCGATATGGGGCATCTATTTCCCTGGAGCCAGAGTGGATATCCTACAGAATCACCGTCGTGGATGCCCCTCTGGATGGCTCTACTCTTCTGAGACCACCAGGTCCACTACCATTGTTGGATCTGTCGCTGTTGCTTCACCCTCAGCTGGTGTAGGTCTCACCACCATGGCAGCCCCGCCACCGTGAGAGTCCCTTGCTGCCCTCCGACCCTGGCCTCAGGATAGTGGAGGCCCGCCATCACCAACTTGAACTGTTGGCTGCTTTAACATTTCTTCCGGATATGCGACCTCCCACCTGATGGCACACTCCATCACCAGTCCAAAGGCGAAAGTGGATTGAGGCAATGAATTTCACATTTTCCCATCTTCCCATGTGAACATGAGCCACAATTTCCTCATCACACATGTGTGTTCCTCATGGCACACCTCCCAGTAGACTTGTGGGGTCAGCTGCTGTAGGTACCTGAATTGCCTCATAAACCAGTGTGGGGTGTACGGCTCGTAGAGCGGCTCAAGGTCCACCCATGCCACCAAGACTCCACCTATAAAGACCAGTAGATAGGCCCGATGCTCTTTCGTTCCTTGATCGTCTTCGGTGAGTACCCCCGTCGAAAATGGAAATGGGTGGAAGTTAAACTCATCCGCCTTCCACACCCGATTTAGTACCATCGTTATGGTTACCTTGACTTGGAATTTCCTAGAAGCATTCAGAATGGATTGAAGAAAATTTTACCTCGGCGATGAGATGGGGTTTTGATATGCTTAAACACCCATAACGTGGTCCGCGATCAACCCATACAGAAGGTGGAAGGGCCGACATATCCTCGGTGGCTTCTTTCCCTCGCTAACATGCCGCAACATCTTGTACAATATGGCGAGTATCAGAATCAACAGATTAACCCGCCTTCCTGTGGCCAGCATGGATTCCATGATAAATACGATGGGCCGCACCCCCCATGTTGGTATCCCTCACTGGTAGGATCCAGCCACAGATAAGGGTTGCGATAAACACCGCCAGGCTGACTATTGGCTATTGTTCAGTACTGACATAGAAACCACAGGTCCACCATTGGTTGTCCTCCATGATCCGCCAATACGAGTTCCCCTTTCCCTGTTCAGGCCCCTTCAAACAAGTGCGAGGCCTCTGGGGAAACTCTAGATCATTCGGGAAGATCAGGAACTACTTGAACCACTTCTTAAAGTTGACATCTCTAGCCGCTTCCTTGTCCTCTCTGGGGACCAGTCCCATCAATCCCAACGCTAGGCGCGAAATCTACTCCAGATCCTCGGACGCACTCATAACGGGGAAAAAGTCATCATACATAGCCCCCAAGATTGGGACCCACGAAATCTGATGGACATCCCACAGACTGATGCCATCCTCCCCATGGTGTAGGTGAAAATTGTGATCATCAACTCAACAGCTCCGACATCAGCTCTTTCAGTTGATAAATGTGGAATTGGGAGGCCCATGCTGCCTCATACAAGCCCACTCCCCTCAACTCAGCTCCAAACACTTCGCATGATGTGCCTACCCAGTAGGCCCATGCCCAACCATTGGTGAATTTGCCATCCTGGGGTATGTCCCACTCATAGGACCACCCCTTCTTCAAATCCCCCAATGCTACCTTCAGTATGGTATGGTACATGGGATGGGATGTCTCCAGTTGCAAGGGATTCCCATCAATGTTGTTCAGGTGGTTGTATAGGTAGTCATAGATGACATGAGTGATGTCCTTCTACGCATGACCATTCACCGCCCTGAACCATTGACGCTGGAATGTCGTGCTCCTGAATCATCAAACTGGTTCATCCCTACTCACCTCAGGAATGAAGACGTCATCCCTCATCCCGAATCCATACAAGTAAAGATTCTTGCACAGCGGATAGTTATTTTGGATCTCTGATATCAGTTCCGTCAAATAATTATGGTCTGAGTGGCTTTGGAATAGCTCCCCCAGGCCCAGACAGTTGTCCATCTCATCCCTCCAGGTGGCGTCCACAAGCACCCCCTGGGCAGCTTCTTGATAGGCCATTTGTTTTTAAAGGCTTTGGAAATTTTATAGCTCGGGTCACAAAGCCGTTTCTCGGACCTCCTTCGCGAAACCAAATCGTGGAGCCTAGCCGACCAGTACACGTTCTCTAGGTGCTATCGCCGAGTCAGAGACTCGCGGTTCGCCACGACGACTGATTCGCGGAGAGCAGATGCGGAGTACACAGAGCTTCATGAATCGAGAGCATAAAAGGACAAATTAGCGAAGAAGGGAAAGTACAAAAGAGAGGTCATACCAACTATTTATAGGCAGCGTCCCTCGAATCATCACGGTGTGTCCAGTCTGCGCGGAGCTTCGCAGCGCGTCCAGCCCGCGCGGAGCTTCGCGTCGCGTCCAGACCGTGTGGCCCCCGTCTGCCTCGCACGCCCTCTTCGCGAGTTAGCACTGTGAACTGCTGATAATTTTGGCGATTTTCCTTAGACTGTGACCCTTGATCCCTCCACGGCTCCAAGTCTGAGGGGGGGAATTTTTTGGCGCCAAAATATTCAAAGAAAGGGGAGAAGAAAAAGAGGCCACATGCTCTACCTCGCGACGCCCCAACGCAGAGCCCCCCCAAGCAACGCGGCTGCTGCGAAGAACTTGAGGCGATAACTCACCATGAACACCCCTGACGTTCTCGAAATATCCACGAAGCATAGAAGGTGGTACTTCTCCATGAACGCTCATGACGTTCGTGAACCCTCCGTGAAGCAGATGAGGCGGTACCTCTCCGAGAACCTGGTTGACGTCTGCGACCCTCCGCGAAGCAACCGAAGCCCCATTCGCACCACTTCAGCTCGGCTTCGCGGTGCCTCTTGGCAATAAATACTGAGCTCCCCCTAAGCTCTCCAGATGGAAAATCCGACCTTTTGGCTTCTCAACTCCGAAATCGCAAAGCACTCTTCACTTTGGGAATCATGAGCTCCGCAAGAGATTTTTGCTTCGCGAGAGGCCTCCACCTTGTCTCGTTTTGAGTCCCTCTTCTGAGAGGGATGCCCTTAGCGAAGCCTAAGGGTATTCGTGAAGGAGGGGGATCCCAATGGGGACCCAGGTAGTCGTATAGAATTTATGATATGAAAAACACCCACCATGTACACGTGATCCACATGCCATGGCAGGGTCACTGTACTTCGCAAAGTACACTGCTTCACATCACCTTGCTTTGTGAGGCACCTATGTTTCGCAAGGCAGTGCTTCGCAAACACCCTTCCACTTCACAAAGCACCTAAATCTTTCATCTCTTCCCCATTCCAAGTCTAAGGCACCCCACTTCGTGAATCACAACCCTTCGCAAGTTCCCTCTACTACGCAAATCAACTGATCTCTGCAAGGCCCCTGCATGCAGACGCCTCTGCTTGGAAATTCCTTCTCCTTTGTGACCCTCCTAGATTTCACAATGTGATTTCAAAGTCCCATGGACGATACCACCCAAGGAGTATCTTCGCCTAATGCTTCTTTGTATAGGAACGCTAACAGATATTTCTTATTCGCATAGCCACGCTAATGTGGACCCCTCAATGGTTCGCTTTGCAACCCCCTTATACATGGAATTGTCGATGCCTTCCCTTCCCCAAGGGGAAGAGGGTACCAGTCATGTCAGTCCTAGGGGTGTAGAGTAAACCCACCTCATCCGAGATGTAGAACGATAATCTACCAAGCACCTCATCCTCAAAACATGATGTTAAACTGTGATCTGGCCCCGTTCCTCGCACGAAGGGTCCCTCTGGCTCAGATATTCTTTACACCCACTGGTCTACACAAATATGGTATCACCCCTCATAGGGGATGATATCCTCCTTATCAGAGTTACATTTGTCCGCGGTGAAGGGAAACCTCCTTGATGTAAGCCCCTAGTCCTTCTTACGGAAGGTAGCACCCACGCACCTCCGTACTTCCCCACTGCCAGGGCCAGCGGAGGGCGTGATAGGGAATGAGGAAACTCTTTTCTTTGGTCCCAAATCCCCTCTCCCTCTGCACATTGTTGCATTAGGGCCTCCATCCTAGAGTATGTCCTGACACCATTGACGGATCAATTCGTAAGCCCCTCTTTGCTTCTCAGAGATGCACCCTTCGCGACGTGATCGTCAGTTCTCTACTGCCTCTAGTTTCTCACACCGGGCATGACTCACGAGGGCTTAGAGTAATCATTGAACATGAAAATTCCATCATCTATCATGACGTTAAACTATATTCCCCCGTCCACCATGACGTAAAACTGTATCCCCCATCCAGCATGACGTTAAACTGTATGCCCCCGTCCAGCATGATGTTAAACTGTATACAGTTCCGCATGACATTAAACTATACATCCATTTGAACTAAAGGATCTTTGATCCATGTCAAGTCACGGTACGTAGGAATCTTTCACGAGGTTCAAGCCCACCACCTCTTGTTTCTTCACGTCAGGTTCCACTCTCATCCCGCATGACATTAAACTAGATTCGAGTCTAGCGGTAAGCCGTTGTGACAATCCTAAACTATGGGGACTTTGATCCGTGTTAGGGAATGGTATATAGGGAGCCTCATGAGGTTCAATCCCACCACTCGTTGGTCATCCTGACCTCCTTCATGTTGGTTCACCAAATTCCACCATGGGCCACCTCAGAGCGTAAGCCCCAAACACCCCGTCCAGCATGACATTAAACTGCACACCTGAACTATGAGGACTTTGTTCTATGTCAAGGTACGGTACGTAGGAAGCCTCCCTGAGGTTCAAGCACCATCACCCATCGGACCAAGGTCCTTCTTCACGTCGGTTTGCCGATACCCACATCCCTCCGGAACTACGTGGACTTTGATCCATGTCAAAGCATGGTTCGTAGGAATCCTTCCTGAGGATCAAGCCCACCATCCATATGGGCCAAGGTCCTTATTCACGTCTGTTCTATGACAGGCTCCCATCTCGCGTGACGTTAAACTGTATCCTAATCCAGTGGTAAGCCATTGTGACCCTGCCATCCAATTGTTCTGACACCCCTTAGTGTTAGTTCAACAACCCCTCATCCTAAACTATGTGGACTTTGATCCATGTAAAGGCATGGTACATAGGAAACCTCATGAGGATCAAGCCCATCATACATCGGACCAATTTCCTCCTTCATGTCGGTTCACCAGCATCCCATCTGAACTACATGGTCTTTGATCCATGTCAAGGCATGGTACGTATGAAGCCTCTCTGAGGTTCAAGCTCACCACCCTGTCATTCCGACTTCATTCATGTTGGTTCACCCACCACCTTGGGTAGCCTAGAGTGTAAGCCCCACACATCTATCCTAAACTACGTGGACTTTGATCCATGTTAAGGCATGTTACATATATCCTCCATAAGGTTCAAGACCACCACCCATTGGTCGCTCCGACCCCCTTCATGTTGGTTCTCCCCAATAGAGCTATGTGGACATTGATTCCCTTCCACGGGGATACGTAGGATGTCTCTTCGAGACTCAAGACCATCACCACCATCATCTCCACGATGTCTCCATTTCATTCTCCCTCCATTCCATGTATCTTTCCATCACCCATCCTAATTTTTGTCCGGGCCGCCACATCCCGATGAGGTCAGGCCACCCCATTCCCCTCCACAACATTCGGGAATCTGCCCACGGTCTGGCTCTGATATCGGTGTTCCCTCAAGGGGGATCCTCAATCTGATTCACCCTCATTGGTGTTCTCATCAGTCTGATCCATCCCAGTTGGATGTTAAACTTGCGGAATACCCTGTGTTAAAAATGGGAAGCTGAGGAAAATCTCAGATACTTACCTATGACATATGATTCCCTGCGTTTGTTGAGGGATGCCTCGGGCTTCCACGCCCTCAAGAATCCCTATAATAAGGGACAAAAGATAGACACACCAATTCCCCAATGCTCAGATGCATTTATGATTCCTCGATGTGACTACTCACCCAACCGAAGGTTGCTGCCCTGCCCGGTCCCTTCGGAATGTCCTGACAGAAGCAGTGTAATTAAATGGAGTCCATGGAAACATGGCGCTGATAAGAGTTTCACGAACAACGTATTCAATCTATGAGGGAGACCCAGACTAGGTGACGAGTTCTGAGGAGGAATCCATGGAAGGAAGAATTGAAATCCCATAATCCTCTTTCGATCAAGGAGCATACGTCCCAAAACAAGGAACAGATGCCACCCACCTTTGGAAAGCAGGAATGCAGGGAAACAAAAGTCACGCCTGTCGCACCCCAAGAAGACGGACACGCGCACCCCAGAGAAAGTGTCTGAAACAACAATGGTGCCAACTTATGGGATTTTGAGTTGTAGAAATTGTACGCTAAGTATAAGATATAGTTAAAACATACTTCTCATTAACAAAAAATTGGAAAATGTGCAAATTGAGGAATTCAAAAAGTCCCCCTCTAATATATTGCAGAAGATCATGGGATAGAAAAAAAGGGGATGGCCTGAAAATCTCCCCAACATATTCTGGCCATATCGAATAATGACTCGGATTTCCACCCAAGTGACCCCATACTCCTTGGTATATCAAAAATAGGTGGTATTTCTTATCATGTTTATTTTCCATTACTCTGATAAACTATTGATGACCAGTATATGACAGAATGAATGACATATGTCCATAGAACTGAGTTGGAATCCCATGAAGGTAACATACTCCAAGCCTTTCAATGTTTAGACAGGAAGTAGAATATGATAGTGTAAGAGTACAACTAGATGGTTTTACTCTACACCTTTTTCCATGGTGACATGGTATTGGATCTCAAAATATCGATGATTCTTAGAAATAATCCGCTGAAGTTGGAGATCATGTGATAAGGACCATAGATCATTCATAACATCTATAACAATGAATCATACTTTTTGATTACCAAGGATGAATAGTTTGTCACACCTCCCACCAACACCACGTTTCTCAATCATCACTTCAAGTGAGTCACCCCAAGGGTCAAGGTAGTATAAAATTAAACAGTTTTCAAGTGATCAAATCTCTATAAACAAAGACTAGGATCCTCCTAGTGGTCCAAGCATTATGACCCTAAAATAACATCACTGCCATGTTCCACACTCTATGATGGTAAACTAGAAGCATCACTATACTATGATTTTTGTGTATTTAAACTACCTATCATAACATCCTCATCACATGAAATTAAACAGTAGCCTTACCCAACGTAGAAAACATAGGATACCTTGAGATAACTCCACATTCCCCATCACATGATGTAAAAATTTATGAGACTATAAGCCTCCATAAAGGACAGTGATCTACAATCTATGAGTACATTATACTATTCCACATTTAGAAACTATTTCTGGCTTGATTACTAGTTTAATGGGATTCATAAGGAATACCAGGTCTTGTACCATTGGTCTATCATAATCATTGTCCTACCTCGGGACCCCCTTCCTTGAGAATGGATTCAACTACCAATTTCTAATACACCCCATTAACATGCTCAAATGCATTGTGTCATATAACCTAGAGTGTTGAGATCCATATAGAAATTACCTAAATTGATCTCAATAATTCAAGACTTCCTATATTTGGATCTACATCTTCCTTCAAATATAAATATCCACCTTGAATGGGGAGGATGCATAAAAAAATGGCTCATCGCCCATCCTAAGGACACTCCTTGAAGTCTCTTTGGTGGTAAACAACAATTCCTAGTATTAAAAAATGGTCAATGGTTGATTATACATTTTCTCACCCCATCCATTATTAATGTGGTTATAAAACCTATTCTTATAATAATTTCAATACTTTTTTCCTACCACTCATTCAACCTCCATTCATGGTCCACCTCTCAAAATTTATAATTTAAATAAATTCCACCTCCCTATGTTTTGGTGGAGGTTCAACATACTTGGGGTTTCCACTTTGTGTATCCATGTGCATTCAGTAAGTAGGTCAGTGTCTTTGGGATAATTTCATCCTAACAACTCATTACCCCTACTGATCACTTCCATTTTTTAGGTAAATCCCCTAACCCCTCCTTGTTTCACATACATAGCATGGATCATGTGGAATTTGTGGTCTTTGTAGGTTGTATACCTATGTGTTGGAGCCTAAAAAATCTAGGTTCCATGAAATATAACCTTAATCTATCTGCAATGGTCTAATAATTATGACCTAAAACTATATTCATCTCCCATGGATTGAGCTCTATGAATTTAAACTAGAAAAATACCATGTTTGAGTTGTATGAATTTAAACTACGAAGAATGATTTCCTCATTACATGATGATTAATATGATATCACCATAAACTATCTGCAAGGGTCTAATAATTATGACCTAAAACTATATTCATCTCCCATGGATTGAGCTCTATGAATTTAAACTAGAAAAATACCATGTTTTAGTTGTATGAATTTAAACTACGAAGAACGATTTCTTCATTACAAGATGACTAATATGATATCACCTTGTATAAAAATGGGATGTATCTTAATGTGAGACGACATTACCCCATACAGAACTCTGATGTCTCATATTATAAGTATGAGATGATCCAAAAAGTCGTAACATGTATACAATTGGGATGCATCATACAATATGTATGATATGGTAAAAAACCATAACCCATAAAAAATAATTATTTCTCATTTGATATGAGATGAACAAAGAATGAAATCTTCATAAAAAACATTAAATGGTTTCCTTACCCTATGTTATAAGCATGTTATTCCCCACGACAACTCTGGGATGCCTCAATTACTTTATCTGAGAGGATTTTCCCTAGTTCCGGTGTTTACCATGAACTATGCCACATTCTAGAGCAATGTATAGATTGATTCCCAACATCATTGGATACATAGTGATGACTCGTCATCTTCAATTGTAGATTCATATTTAGTAACCTTTCGAACCCTTTTCCCCATTTATGGTTCAAAAATTATGACCTTAATCTATGTGAAATTAATATTATGTATTTACATGGTACACAAGCCTCCCTTTTCCATACTTTCATGTCATTTCTTACCTATTTCGTGCCACACAGATACCCTTGAGAGTAACATAATCCCAGTCCAAGAATCATGAATTTAAATTGTTTTCCACATTCTACACTATTCAAGAATTATTACACCAAACTACGTGTTTTTTGTTACCTTCTGATTGTTTGTTAAAGAGACCTAAAAATATCCTTTCATATATGGTTCTACTTATTTCTTTTCATTAAAATAATCTCAAAACAAACACACATTCTAGTGAATTTCCCATGACTGTAAACTATTTTTTGACAGCCCAAGAATCATGAATTTAAATTATATTCTATTGTATATGTCATATGATTGTAAATTGTGTGAAATAAATAGCATAATTTCTTAATGTAGTTTAAGGAATCCATGGATCCTTTCACATTATTTTTAACTCATTTTCACCACATGAACATACTTTAATCCCCCAACTCTTTTCCATGAATTCTGATATAAAATAATTCCAGTAGGTCCCTTCTGTATAACCTCAAACTATGAGCCTTTTTCTAAGAACTATAACCCTAAACTGTGAGTAGTCACCCCCAATTCACATGGTTTTCTTCATCCATAGTGTTTCATCATGACTAAACCTATAACAACCCGAACATTCATGAATAAAATTACCTTTCTTTTATTTAATTAAATGTCTTATGAATATATAAAACACATTCATTCTTTTTTTATTAGGTTAAAATGACCGATAAGTATCATTACCGTTGATAATATATCCATTATACAGTGATCGCACACCTGATATAAATTTATGGATTTTAAAATAATCCTTTCAATATAGAAAATGGATAGGATGGCCTCATCCAATAGACTTAGGCCTTACGAAGCTAATTTGTCGGAGATCAGAATGGATTTAGAATCATTGGGCCTCTCTCTTGACCAATCCAAAGCCGAGCTTCAAAACGTTACTCTTGAACGGAATCACCTATGGGTGAAGTGACTATTAATAGAGATTACCACCAGAGCGATGTTATCAGAGCATCCCTAAGAGTCTGTCACAGTCTCACACCTTACCCTTAGGTCTTGTGCAGGTGTTATAAGGGGTTATGTAACAAGGTATTAGTTACTTTTTGTTTAATCCATTTTATAAATAAAATTCTTATTCTATCAATTCCTTTATGTCAATAGTTTTTCTTAAAAATATAATGAATTAGATTAATTGACATTTCAGGTAAAATGGTACTTTTCAGAAATATATAGATTTTTATAATAAAATAAGTTTTTATTATTTATTTTATTGTAATGGAGTTATAATAACACTCCATTAAATTATAAATGATGATTATATTTATTATTTTTACTCTATAAAATATTAAGTATTTTGTTTGATAAGAATTATATTTTTATACGATAAAATAGAAATTCTATTTTTTTTAAAGAATAAATTTTTATTAATTAATTAATTTTTGAAATAATTAATATTTTAGTAAATTTTATTATCAAATTACTTTTATGAATAATAAATGAGTATATAATTTGTATAAAGTCAAATGTAATTTTTATTATTGTTAAAAACTGTTTTTTTTAAAACCCATCAATTTTCAGTAATTGTCAGATTTTATTTTAAAATAAAAAATTCACATATTTTGAAAATTATGTAGATAAAATAAATATTATTTTTGGAATCAGGACATAGAAATTATCCAACAATGAATTTTTCATAATTTTCTGAGACAGTCGAATTTTTGGGTAAAAATTAAATATCGAATAAATATATAATGTTTTTTAGGAAATCATAATGATTCAATAGTTATGTAATAAAATACTATAAAAGGTATATTCATAAAATACATTTTTTAACTTTAAAATATTGTGATTTTAGATTTTTTTTGATTAATTTTATAATGCCATAGTGGACCCTCCAAGACTTATGAAATATTTTAACATTGTAAAATGATTTCCTTGAGAGTGTGACTCACCTCCACATAAAAAAAGACTAATATTTTATTATTTTAGGACAATGGCCTTATAAAATATTGTATACCACTTCCCTTTGGTAGAAACCCTGGGCTAAAACTATAGGATGGTATGTTCTTTTGATTAGTTTAATGTGTAGTGCCCAAAACCTAAATAAAAAAGAATTATCTCTCGTTTCCTATATAAACCACCCAAACCTCCCATTACTATTTAATCAAACCATTTGGATATCGACCAATTTATGACACATACTCCCTAGAGTCATCCAAAGGCACCCTCAAGCTCCCATGAATAATCTCTCAATCCTTTGGGATCACATTTCCAAGTAAGGGATCCTCACTTTCTTCTCCTCTCAAATTCAAGCATCTTATTTGAAAGTAATTCTTGAAATTTTGAATGGTTATAATGTGATTATTTTATAATCATTCTATTATTATAAATTTTTTATTTTAATTATGTGTTATTTATCCTCCCTCATTTTGACCCTTACCTAAGCTGTTACTATGCCAACATTTCGTAATGCATTTCACTCTTCGCATTTCCATTCAAGCTACTCCTTTACATTATACTTCCTAATATCCATATTTAATTAATAGGTTATGATGTTCAATTAAACCAAAATTTTCATTTTATTTATATATGATGATATATTCCTTTCACTCTCATAAAACCCCCCTATGATCCTTTAATAACACATGTTACTTTGTCAAAATTTCATAACGGATCTTCCACCCTCCTCTTTTATTAAGCATTCTTTTCATGTTATGTCTCTGAATTTCATTTATTTATATGTCAAGATATGTTATAAAATATCTTACTTACTAAAAATTTGATTTATAAAATATTAGATCCTCTTTCACTCTGATTTATCTATTTTATGAACCCTTATTTATACTCGTTACCATGCCGAATGTTCGTAGGGGATTTATTCCTTTCTCATTTTTTCCAAGTTTCTAAGTTGATGTACCCCTTTATTTTCAATTAAAAATGTTGGGATATGAATTTTCACCGCCCCCATACTTCCCTCCTTATGTTTTAATGATGATATACCTCTTTATCTCTCATTAATCCCCCTCACATACACTAGTTATAATACCGACGTTTCGTAAGCGCTATTCTATTTCTCCTCTTTCTTCAAGTTTCATTATTATGTTATGCCTTATATTTCCAAATTCCACGTGTTGGGACATGTATCAATATGACACCCTTATTTTAAATTTCATTTAAATATGATGTGATACCCCTTTATCTCTCATCAACCATTATTATGAATTTTTATGTCATGTTGTTATGCTACCGAAATTAGACCGCGATTTTCCAAGCCAAAATCATTGTGTAGTGGATACCACACACATTTCTATGTCAAGGGTATTAAACTTTATGCACATATAAATATTTAATGGTACTTACATTTATGCATTCCAAATTCATTTATCATTTAATAAATGATGATGTTGAATGTTTCCATGTTATATGATCTGTGTGGCACACTTATGCATGAAATGAAATTTTTATAAAGGGTGTGCCCTGATAGTGCTCCAATGCATTGGGAAATGTTTAGTATCATGATAAAAAATATTAAATGAGGGTTTACTCATGATAATACATGTAAAATTAGAGTTTAATTCTTTTAATTCATGTGCAATGAGGGTTTACTATAAGTCCCCAGCCTTAAACCTTACTTGATCTTGAGTTATTACAAGATTACACATTGAGGATCTTTTCGGGTTTAGAGTTTTAGAGAATTAGAACATAAATCTTGAATTAAATTCAACATATAAACAAGGCGGTTACATAAAGATTGTATTCTCATTTCCCATCAATGGAAAAATATTTAAAATAAAACATGATTCTTTCTTGACACTTCCTTGACACTATCATCATATCATGTACCTTTCCCTTGACCTGTGAAAAACATTTCAAAAAAACATTGGATGAGCATAAAAAGCTCAGTAAGGGACATAAAAATACGGAGAGTAAACATGGGTACATATATACACAATAATGAAATCATACTTTATCCATAATACATAAGAACTTTAACATACCTCATCAAATCAAGAAGAAATCATAGAAATCATAAGACATAAGGGTAACTTGAGGCATTCATAACATTCTTACGTGGGGAGTAACCCTCTTGGTTACGTTCGGAATACCCATCACAGTATATTTCCTAAATCTCTTTGGAGAAACCTTAACCTTTCACTCCTTTGCGTTACCCAATGCATTGGAGAGCTATATCGGGCTCACCCGCCCTTAGTTTATCACGGAACCACCCGTCTTCATAATAATGACCAAGAACCTCAACATAATCGTATCACATAAAACATGCCTAAAGAAAACATAACATTTCCACCTTTCAATCACAAGATATAAATACAACACATTGATATAAAAACATTATGAAAACCATTTTCAATACCAAAATAAAAGAAAAGAAAACCGTGGTATTTATTTTTCTTTTAAAAAAGGTATGGCTTGTAGAGGAAGCTGAAACTCAAATAATGGTCACGGCGGCAGAGAAGTCGTTGTCGCCTCATACGTATGACAAAAACATTCCCTTTTTTCATTTAGTAAACGCTTCATATAAAAAATATTCCTTTTGAATAAACATAAAAGTCAAAGGGGTTTATACACCGTATAAAAGAAGGTTGTGTATAAAACAAAATATGCCTCAATGAAAGGAGATTGAGATGAAGTCCCATACCTCGGGTCCGACATGACTCGGTCATTATTTAATCTCCTGAATAATAAACTTGAGTTAATTTATACTTGTTTAAGAACCTTTTTCAAGTTCATTATTCCTTTTATATCACTTATTCCCATGTCATGAGCACTGTGTAATTATTTAAGTTAATAATGGTCGTTTTAATGATCATTGGTACTTGAGTCAAAAATAATCCCTTTTTAATTTCAAGTTTTTCATGTATCCATTATATCCAGAATGGTATTAATGATGTAGATATCATATATGTCATATATAACCAGTACATTCATGCATTTATAATATTACATAATCATTTAGAGGTAAGTAATGAAATGCACCGTTCATGGAGATGGTAGGCCGTACGTACGCATGAACGCTACTTTCATTTCAATTTTGTATTTTATAGAATGGAATCATAATGATATAGAGGTATATTATAATTCCAGTATAATATCATATATCACATCATAGTTCCATCCTTTATACGTCCCACATATGGTATTTAACGGATCATATCACTTTGAGGGGGCGATAGTCCGCACTTCCTTAAATGAAGATATCGCGTTTACCCATAATGGAAACCATAAAGGTATTACCAAAATGAAAACTAAAAAAGCATAAGGAAAACATAAACATATTATATATCATATATAAATATAGTGACATCTTAATGGCCACCTTTGAAGGTGTTAAAATATTTTTGAACAATCATCGTTTCGGGAGGCATAAATTCACCATCCACGGAAACAGTATGTCCTTTAACCATTAGAAGTAGGTGTGTGTAAGTGTATCTAGAATCCATCTTATAACAACATCCTATTATATTTAAGATAATTTATTTTTTACAAAATAAATGAATAAAAAGAGTTTAGGGGGTTGGAGAAGAAAAATAAAACAAAAGGACTCAAGTGAAGACATTACCTTAAAATCGGGTAACTCTCTTTGGTTTGAGCTCAAAGGATTCATTGGGAAGACTTCTGCCCAAATTGAGGCTTCAAGGAGTAATAGAGGGATGTGGAGAGACAAAATGGTCTGGGGTTGGCCGAGCCAAAGGCTTTGGGAGTGTGGGTAAGGAGGTAGAGGTGGAGGCCTTTTATAAGAGGAGAGGAGGGGCACTCTTGGAAAGTAAAGAAATGTTACTTTATTTGAAAATGTTTTTCTGATTAAAAAGGTCCCACATTGATATAATTCTAGGTTAAGGTGATAACGGTTCGAAATCCACCCATCAAATAGGTTTTGGACATGTTTAGATTCTAGATTTTACATTATCATTTCATTTTATTTAAATCATGTATTAATGAGGTAATCGTTGCATCAACATGATGTCATAAATAATTTAATTTATTTAAAGTATAAATATAATAAATAAATACTATGATGTAGGAAATCTTCTTAACTTTCCAATTAATATTTATAATAAATAATCTGACTTGTATAACCCCATGTAACAATTGTTTTAGTAAAACATCTCTTGTTTGTGTCATTTTTTCTTTAACATTAAATAAAAAGTTATTTATGTCATTTCCCAAGCAAAGTGGCTCCATGGGGTCCCCAAGTTGACCCATGGATTGTATTGGTCGGACATGACACATCCAATGAGGGTAGTACATGTGTCAATCTCATCTCATACTATTAAAACATTATTTTTACCTTAAACTACACTAATTGCCACTAATCGCGATTAAGAACTTAAAAGTTACTATTCAGCAAAAAAATTATTTTAATCTCATTGAACCACATTTTACTTCTTAATGACAACCATGTATGTTGGATTTTTGAAAATCAAATCATAGAAGTGGCAGAGTTTCATTTAAATGAAAAATCAGTTTTTTTAACTACCACTTAGTGGTTTCACTATTCATCAAAAATTGAAGTTTTTCAGAAAGATACCAAAACTTCACCCTAAGATATATTTGATATTCCAAATTCAAAAATGATGTATATTTTACAAAATTCAAAACATGTAAGTTTCATTAATTAATTTAATAACTAATTCCCGCTGTCATGACAAATAGCGCGTTTTTATGAAACAATAAGTATTAGAAGATTGACACTAGTTTTAGTCCAATTTCAATGTGAAATTGATTCCAATGACCACCATTGGATAAAATGGTAAAAATATATTCTAATTTCACTTCAAAACCAATTCAAAATATAATCTAATCATATAAATAAATTAGATTAAAAATAGGTTTTTAATTAAAATAAAACATTTTTCACTATTCATTAAAAAATGAACTTTATCGGAAAAATACCAAAAATTCACACAAAGTAAATTTTGATGTCCCAATCATAAATAATAAGTTTATTTTGACAAACATAGCTTATAAAATTGTCAAAATATAGATTTAAAAAGGGTTTTCCATCAAAAGGCAGTAAAACAATCTTTTAAGAATATTAGTGTATTCCATGCATAAGATTGTATTTATTTTCATTTTAAGCCTCTAAAAAAATATCTTAATCATTAATAGACAAAGATAAAAATATCTATTATTCATTACTTACTTGGGATGTTACATCCTTCCCCCCTTTAGAAAATTGTGTCCTTGTAATTTATTTACTTATCGAATAAATGGGGGTACTTATCCCTCATTGCATTTTCAGATTCCCATATTGCCTCTTCAACCATATGGTTTTTCCACAAAACCTTTACATGGTGGATTACCTTATTTCGTAACACATGCTCCCTGTGGTCAAGAATCTGAACCGGTTGTTCCATATAAGATAGGTTCTCTTCCAACTGAACTACCTCTGGACTCAAAACATGAGATGGATCTGGCATATACTTTCTCAGCATCGAAACATGAAAAACATTGTGTACCTGAGATAAACTCGGAGGTAAAGCCACCCGGTATGCAACTGATCCAACTCTCTCTAGAATTTCATATGGTCTAATGAACCATGGACTCAGATTTCCTTTCTTACCAAATCGCATCACACTTTTCCATGGTGAGACTTTGAGAAAAACATGATCACCTACCTCAAAATATAGATCCTTCCTCCTGTTGTTCGCATAACTCTTTTGACTGCTCTGAGCTGTTCTCATGTGTTTCTGTATCAGCTGAACTTTATCGGCCAACACTTCTACCAATTCTGGCCCCATCAACTTCCTTTTACCCACTTCATCCCAGAAAGCTGGAGTTCGACACCGCTTCCCATATAATGCCTGAAATGGTTCCATCTGTATACTGGAATGAAAACTATTATTATATGAAAATTCAACCAAATAATGATGTTGGTCCCAACATCCCTGATAATCCATCGAACAAGTACGTAGAATATCCTCCAAGTTCTGAATTGTTCATTCTGACTGCCCATCTGATTGAGGATGAAATGTTGTACTAAAATTTAATTCAGTACCCAACGAATTCTGAAGGCCTTTCCATAAGATAGAAGTGAACCTGGGATCACGATCGGATACAATGGAGAGAGGAACTCCATGTAACCTGACTATCTCTTTAAGATACAAACGGGAAAGTTGATATGGGGAAAAAGTATCACGTATAGCAAGGAAATGACCAGATTTAGTCAAGAGATTAACAATAACCCAGATTGCATTATTACCTCGAGATGTCTTCGGTAATCCCACAACAAAGTCCATGGATATATTCTCCTATTTCCACTCTGGAATTGGTAAAGGCTGAAGCATCCCTTTTGGTAACTGTCGCTCTGCTTTAACCAACTGAGAAGTCAAACACTTCACAGTAAAATCAGCAATATCTCTTTTCATTCCACCCCACCAGTAATAGTCCCGCAAATCTCTGTACATCTTAGTACTGCCATGATGAACTGAAAACAGAGAACTATGAGCTTCACATAACAAATCTCTTTTCAACTGTGAATCACAAGGCACACACAATCTCTTCCCAAATCTCAAATCGCAATCATTATCAATGTTGAATTCAGGCAACGTACCTTTCTGAACTAGCTCTACCTTTTCCTACAACTCACTGTCTGCTTGCTCAATTCTGTCTGATAGAGATGATCTCACTGATATCTGAAACAAAACAGAAGAACTTCTTGCACCAAAAACATCTATGCCAAAGTTCATCAAATCCTTAACCAAAGGATCACGTTCCAAACTCAACATTTCTAATGAAACATTACATTTTAGACATAAAGCCTCAGCCACTTTATTTGCTTTTTCGCGGATGGTAATGAATTGTACAATCATAATCCTTGATTAATTCCAGCCATCTCCCCTGTCTCATGTTCAATTCTTTCTGAGTGAATATAAACTTTAAACTTTTGTGATCAGTATATATTTCACACTTTACACCATAAAAATGATACCTCCAAAATTTTAAAGCGAAAACAACAGCAGCTAATTCCAAATCATGTGTAGGGTAATTTACCTCATGAGTTTTCAACTGTCGTGAAGCATAAGCAATTACCTTATCATTCTGCATTAGGACACAACCAAGTCCTTTCAATGAGGCATCACTGTATATAACAAACTCACCATTCCTGGAAGGTAGTGCCAAAACTGGAGCATTCACCAATCTTCTTTTCAACTCCTGAAAACAATCATCACATTCTTTTGTCCAGATAAACTTAACACCCTTCCGAGTTATCTTAGTCATTGGACTAGATAACCGTGATAAATTTCTAACAAATATTTGTTAATAGCCTTCCAAACCAAGGAAGCTACGAATGTCAGTTACATTTGTGGGTCTTGGCCAGTCTTCCACAACTTTTGTTTTTGCAGGATCAACAGTTATCCCATATTTAAGAACAATGTGACCAAGGAAAGAAATTTGTTGCAACCAAAACTCACACATGCTGAATTTCCCATACAATTTATTTTCTTTTAAGGGTTGCAAGATAACCCTTAAATGTCTTTCATGCTCCTCTTTACTTTTAGAAAACTCCAAAATATCATCAATGAAAACCACGACAAACTTATCCAAGAACTCATGGAAAATTATATTCATTAAGTCCATGAATAATGCAGGTGCATTGGTTAGCCCAAAAGGCATTACTACAAATGCATAATGGCCATATCTTGTACGGAACGCGGTCTTCGGAACATCTGCTTCCTTTACCTTCAGTTGATGTTACCCTGATATCAAGTCAATCTTTGAAAAAACAGAGCTCCCTGGAGCTGATCAAACAAATCATCGATATGAGGCAAAGGATATTTGTTCTTAAAAGTGATGTTATTCAAGGATTTATAATCAATACAAAGTCTCATTGAACCATCTTTCTTTTTAACAAATAACACAGGAGCACCCCATGGTGATGTGCTAGGTTGAATGAAACCTTTCTCTAATAAATCTTTCAATTGCTCTTTCAACTCTAAAAGTTCAATTTGAGCCATTCGATAAGGGGGTTTTGAAATTGGCTTAGCATCAAGAACAAAGTCAACAGTAAACTCAACTTCTCAATCTGGTATTATTTTAGGAAACTCATCAGGAAAAATGGCAGGATACTCATTTACCACTGGAACATCATTAATATGAATAGTTCCATTATTTTCAATGATGTGTGCAAGGTAACATTAATTTCCATCTTTTATAAGTTTCCCGGCCTCTTGATAAGACATCAATAGTAAGGGTTCATTCTTGTACACAAACTGAATGTCTTTCTGAATAGAAACTTCTTTAGCTCTACTGTCAATCTTAGCATGGTAAATAGAGAGCCAATCCATACCCAGGATAACATCAAAATCTACTAGAGGTAGAACAATAAGGTTTGCAAGTAGGTTCTTTCCACAGATAAGGATAGGAAGATTCTTATAAATTCTATTTGCCTCAACATTTCCCCCAGGTGTGTTTACCAAAAGTTCAGGATTCATTTCTTGATATGGTATTCCAATTTTACTAGAAAAGGTTTCAAAGATGAAAGAATGTGTAGACCCCGAATCAAACAACACACTGGTATAATCTGAAAAAACAAACAAAGTACCTGATACAACTTCATTTGATGGCCCAACATCTGTTGAAGTAGTTGCAATGGATTTCACCACCCTTTTCTGCTTGTAGTCTAACTGCTTCCCATCACTCAAGCTCTTTGTCGGACACTCGTTTTCATAGTGACCCATCTCATTGCACTTATAACATTTCACTAACTGTAAATCAAATTTGGTCTTACCTTCAACTTTATCCTTTTTAGTGCAATCACGAGCCTTATGTCCCATCTTACCACATCGGTAGCACTTTCCAGAATTCAGAAGACATTCCCCAGCATGACTTTTGCCACATTTATCACAAACTGGAAACTTAGTTTTCTTACCATCAGACTTTTTTGAAGAATTCTTACCTTTCTCCTGCCACCTTGGTCTCTTCTTCTGTTGGTTGTTATAGAACACTTGATCATCGGCAAACTCCATTTCCACCTTCTCATCACTTCGAACAAGCTTTTCATAACATTTATACTCATGAGAAGATAATGCCCATCAATATTTTGGATTTAATCCTGAGTAAAAATGATTGATTTTACTATCAAGGTCTCGGATAAAATTTGGAGCATACCTTGCCAATCGAGTGAACCTTTCTTCATAGGTAGCCACTGAGTCTTCCTCCTGCCTCAGTTCCAAGAATTGCTTTTCCATCCTAAGTCGAACAACCTTAGGAAAATACTTCTCAAGAACCATACCTTTGAATTTATCCCAGTCAAGAGCATCAATCTCATCGGCGTCCCTGATATTTTTAACCATAGACCACCACTGATCTGCCTCACCCTCCAAACAGTAAATAGCAAGACTAACCCACTGATTGTCTGAACACCCCATGAAATTTAAAATATTTTCCAGTGATTTAATACACCCTTCAGATAACAAAGGGTCATATGATCCTCTCAATGATGGGGGATGTTGCCTCATGAAATGTTCCACCACTGACATGTTCCTCTACGGTTGATCTGGCTGATCTCGTGCATGGATACCACCACCATTTATCGCTTGAGTCAACTGCGTCATTACTGCAACAAACTATTTAGTTCCAATTCCGACCATCTCAGGATGCTGATTTGAAAGGTTATTTCCTTCTGTATGCCTTCCTAGCACTGCTTCCCTGTTTCCTCTGCGGAAAACCATTCTGAACAAACATGTCTTAGATGAAGCAACATGGCAATCTTCAAATACTATATCACCTCAATTTTACCATAAAAAAATATTTTTGGATAATAATTTAATATAATTCTAACTCCTAAAGTTATCTAATCCAAACTTTGATACCAACAATAAGGCCCCAGCCTTAAACCATAATTAATCTTGAGTTATTACAAGATTACACATTGAGGATATTTTTGGGTTTAGAGTTTTAGAGAATTAGATCATAAAACTTGCATTACATTCGACATGTAAACAAGGTGGTTACATAAAGACGGTATTCTTCGTTCCCATCAATGGAAACATATTTAAAATAAAACATGGATTCATTCTTGACACTTCCTTGACACTGTCATCATATCATGTACCTTTCCCTTGACCTGTGAAAAAAATTTCAAAAAAACATGGGATGAGCATAAAAAGCTCAGTAAGGGACATAAAAATATGGAAATGAAACATGGGTACATATATACATAAGAATAAAATCATACTTTACCCATAAAACATAAGCGCATTAACATACCTCATCAAATCATGAATAAATCATAGAAATCATAAGACATAAAGGCAACTTGAGGCATTCACAACATTCTTATGTGGGGAGTAACCCTCTTGGTTACGTTCGGAATACCCATCACAGTATATTCCCTAAATCTCTTCGAAAAAACCTTAACGTTTCGCTCATTCGCGTTACCCAATGCATTGGAGAGCTATATCGGGCTCACCCGCCTTTAGTTTATCACAGAACCACCCGTCTTCATAATAATGCCCAAGAACCTCAACATAATCGTATCACATAAAACATGAATAAAGGAAACATAACATTTCCGATGTTCAATCACAAGATATCAATACAACACATTGATATAAAAAAATTATGAAAACCATTTTCAATACCAAAATAAAAGAAAAGTAAACCATGGTATTTATTTTTCTTTTAAAAAAAGGTGTTGCTTGTAGAGGAAGCTGAAACTCAAATAATGGTCACGGCGGCGGAGAAGTCGTTGTCGCCACATACGTACGACAAAAACATTCCCTTTTGTCGTTTAGTCAATGCTTCGCATAAAAAAGATTCCTTTTGAATAAATGTAAAAGTCAAAGGGGTTTATACACCGTATAAAAGAAGGTTGTGTATAAAACAAAATATGCCTCAATGAAAGGAGATTGAGACGAAGTCCCATACCTCGGGTCCGACTTGACTCGGTCGTTCTTTAATCTCCTGAATAATAAACTTGAGTTAATTTATACTTGTTTAAGAACCTTTTTCATGTTAATTATTCCTTTTATATCACTTATTTCCATGTCATGAACACTATGTAATTATTTAAGTTAATAATGGTCGTTTTAACGATCATTGGTACTTGAGTCAAAAAATAATCCCTTTATAATTACAAGTTGTTCATGTATCCATTATATCCAGAATGGTATTCATGATTTAGATATCATATATGTCATACATAACCAGTACATTTATGAATTTATAATATTACATAATCATTTAGAGGTAAGAAATGAAATGCACCGTTCATGGGGACGGTAAGTCGTACGTACGCATGAACGCTACTTTCATTTCTATTTTGTATTTTATAGAATGGAATCATAATGATATAAAAGTATATTATAATTCCAGTATAATATCATATATAATATCATAGTTCCATCTTTTATACGTCCCACATATGGTATTTAATGAATCAAATCACTTTGAGGGGGCAGTAGTCCGCACTTCTTTAAAGGAAGATATCGCGTTTACCCATAATGGAAACCATAAATGTATTCCCAAAATTAAAAATACATAAGCATAAGGAAAACATAAATATATTATATATCATATATAAATATAGTGACATCTTAATTGCCACCTTTGAAGGTGTTAAAAGAATGTTGAACAATCATCGTTTCGGGAGGCATAAATTCACCATCCACGGAAACAGTATGTCCTTTAACCATTAGATGTAGGTGTGAGTAAGTGTAGCTAGAATCCTTCTTATAACAACATCCTAGTATATTGAAGATACTGGAGGTTTTACAATGGAAATGAATAAAAATAGTTTAGGGGGATGGAGAATCAAAATTAAACAAAAGGACTCAAGTGAAGACATTACCATAAAATCGGGTAACTCTCTTTGGTTTGAGCTCAAAGGCTTCATTGGGAAGACTTATGCCCAATGTGATGCTTCAAGGAGTAAGATAGGGATGTGTAGAGACATAATGGGCAGGGTTTGGTCTAGCCAAAGGCTTTGGGAGTGTGGGTAAGTAGGTAGAGGTGGGGGCCTTTTATAAGAGGAGAGGAGGGGCACTCTTGGAAAGTAAAGAAATGTTACTTTGTGTGAAAATGATTTTCGGATTCAAAAGGTCCCACATTGATAAAATTCTAGGGTAAGGTGATAAGGGTTATAAATCCACCGATAAAATAGGTTTTGGACGTGTGTAGTTCATAGATTTTACATTATCATTTCATTTTATTTAAATCCATTATTAATGAGGTAATCGTTGCATTATCATGATTTCATAAATAATTTGATTCATTTAAAGTATAAAAATTATAAAAAAAATACTATTATGTAAGAAATCCTTTTATCTTTCCAATGAATATTTATAATCAAAACTTTGACTTGTATAACCCCATGTAAATGTTTTTTTAGTAAAACATCTCTTGTTTGTGTCATTTTTACTTTAACATTAAATAAATAGTTATTTATGTCATTTCCCAACCAAAGTGGCTCCATGGGGTCCCCAAGTTGACCCATGGATTGTCTTGTTCGGCCATGACACATCCAATGATGGTAGGACATGTGTCATGCTCATCTCATCTTATTAAAACGTTATTTTTACCATAAACTACACTAATTACCACTAATCGCGATTAAGAACTTAAAAGTTACTATTCACCAAAAAAATTATTTTAATCTCATTGAACCACATTTTACTTCTTAATTACAACCATGTATTTCAGATTATTGAAAATCAAATCACAGAAGTGGAAAAGTTTCATTTAAACAAAAAATCTGTTTCTTTAACTACCACTTAGTGGTTTCATCATTCATCAAAAATTGAAGTTTTTCAGAAAGATACCAAAACATCACCCTAAGCAATATTTGATATTCCGAATTCAAAAATGATGTCTATTTTAAAAAATTCAAAACATGTAAGTTGCATTAATTAATTTAATAACTAATTCCTACTGTCATGACAAATCACGTGTTTTTATGAAACAATAAGTATCAAAAGATTGACACTAGTTTAAGTCCAATTTCAAAGTGAAATTGATTCCAATGACCACCATTAGATAAAATGGTAAAAATATATTCTAATTTCACTTCAAAACCAATTAAAAAGATAATATAATCATATAAATAAATTAGATTAAAAATAGGTTTTGAATTAAAATACAACATTTTTCACTATTCATTAAAAAATGAACATTATCGGAAAAATACCAAAAATTCACACAAAGTAAATTTTGATGTCCCAATAATAAATAATAAGTTTATTTTGAAAACCATATCTTATAATATTTTCCAAAGATAGATTTAAAAAGGTTTTTCCATCAAAAGGAAGTAAAACAATCTTTTAAGAATATTAGTGTATTACATGCATAAGATTGTATTTATTTTCATTTTAAGCCCCCAAAACACTATCTTAATCATTAATAGACATAGATAAAAAGATATATTATTCATTACATACTTGGGATGTTACATTTACACATGATAATCATTGAGGAATGATCCTTGGCTACTACTAATATCTTGTTGTGTGTTATTGCCACATATCCATGATATGATAATCATGATATATCATGCATTTATGTTCATATTTCTCTTGTGCTACATTGATATGAATATTTACTAACATGTATTTTATTGTTCATGTTATTATTTGTTTACTCCTTTACAGGTCTTTATAGATCACCTTTTTCTTATGTATGACCTCAGGTTATCCCATGCAATGTTAAGTACGAAGGAATGTTTTGGTCATGTAAAATAAGTTTTAAATAAAGATGTTGTATTTTATTTATTAAGTTCTCCTGTAATGTTCCTTATTTCCCAAAACATTAGACCTCTCAATACTCAAAGTTTTCTTAAGTGAAAGTTTATGTAATAAATGATGTTTAAATATGTAATAAAGAGCAGGGTTGTTATTATTGGTATTGGAGGACAGGTTTAGTTATTATTGGGATTAGAATTAGAAAAACCTAGTGAAAGCCTTAGGGATAAGAATAAATATAATAAAAACATCCCTAAATTTTTTTGAGTATAGAGTATGTGGTTTATCAAGAAAATAAATCTCTACCTAGATACGAATAAGTAGAGGTGGATCCGGAATAGATGTATCTTGGGGTAAAACCGGAAAACACCGCTTCGAGCTAGACTCGAATGGGAACTAATGTAACACCCCGAGCTTCCACAATACGCTTATCATTCAATAAAAGCAATAGCTTGCAGTTTACGCAACTTCGAGTTTAAAAACACTACGACTACTCATAGTAGCCGTTATGAATATTAATAACCACTTTTTAAAATTATAGAAATTTTATATATCAAAATGGACTTCATTTTTGGATTCAGAATATCGAAATTTGCCTATGTTGAATTTTGGTATTTTTCTGAGGACTTCTAATTTTTTATGAATAGTGAAAAATACTTAAAAACAACTTTTTTAATCAAAATAATGTATAGTGATAAATTATACTATTTAGTGGTTTTAAAGTATAATTAGAATATATTTTTACCGTTTTATCCAATGTTGGTCATTAGAATTAATTTAACATTGAAATTGGACATAAACAATTGCCAATCTTTTGATATAAATTGTTTCTTAAAAACACGCTATTTGTTGTGATAGCGGGAATTAATTATAAAATAAATTAATGTAACTTATATTTTTGGAATTTTGTAAAATAGAAATCATTTTTGAAATCGGAATATCAATTATAGCTTAGGGTGAAATTTTGGCATTGTTCCGAAAAACTTCAATTTTTGATGAATAGTGAAACCACTAAGTGGTAGTTAAATAACGGATTTTTCGTTTAAATGAAATATTAACACCTCTGTGATTTGATTTTCAAAAATACGACATACATGGTTGTCATTAAGAAGTAAAATGTGGTTCAATGAGATTAAAATAATTTTTGGTGAATAGTAACTTTTATGTTCTTAATCGCGATTAGAGGTAATTAGTGTAGTTTATGGTAAAAATAATGTTTTAATAATATGAGATGAACTTGACACATGTCCTACCCTCATTGGATGTGCCATGGAAGACCAAGAAAATCCATGGGTAAACATGGGGACCCCATGGAGCCACTTTAGTTGGAAAATGACATAAATACCTTTTATTTAATGTTAAAGTAAAAAAATGACTAAACATGAAATGTTTTACTAAAACAATTTTTACATGGGGTTATACAAGTCATATTTTTGACTATAAATAGTCATTGGAAATCTAAAAAGATTTCCTACATCATAGTATTTTTTTATAATTTTTATACATTAAATAAATTAAATTATTTATGACATCATTATGATGCAGCGATGACCTCATTATTTAACGATTTTAATAAAATGAAAAGATAATGTACAATCCAAGGCATAAACTTGTCCAAAAACTATTGGATGGGTATATTGCGAACCCTTATCACCTTAGACACGAATTATATAAGTGTGGGACCTTTATAATCCGAAAAGCATTGTATAATAATGTAAACTTTCCTTACTTTCCAAGAGTGCCCCTCCTCTCCTCTTATAAAAGGCCCCCACCTCTACCACCTCATTCACACTTTCAAGCCATTTGGCTCGGCCAACCTCTACCCAAATACTCTCCCAAATTTCCCCTATTACTCCTAGAAGCCTCACTTTGGGCAGAACGCTTCCCAAGGAAGCCTTTGGCTCAAATCAAAAAGAGTTACCCGATTTTGAGGTAATGTCTTCTCTAATGTTGTTTTGTTTTATTTTTCTTCTCCAACCCCCTAAACTCTTTTTATTCATTTATTTTGTAACAACACCAGTATCCTCAATATACTAGGATGTTTTTATAAGAATTATTCGAGCTACACGTACACACACCAACATCTAATGGTTAAAGAACATACGGTTTCTGTGGATGGAGAATTTCTGCCTCACGAAACGATGATTGTTCAACACTCATATAACACCTTCAAAGGTGGCCATTAAGATGTAACTATATTTATATATGATATATAATATGTTTATGTTTTACTTATGCTTCTGTATTTCTCATTTATGTCATACTTTATGATTTCCATTATGGGTAAACGCGATAATTTCATTTTAGGAAGTGCGGACTACCGCCCCCTCAAAGTGATTTGAATCGTTAATGCCATATATGGGATGTATAAAGGATGGATTAAATGGTAATATACACTATATTGTACTGGAATTATATTATACATTTATATCATTATGATTTCATTCCATTAAATACGAAATAGAAATGAAAGTAGCGTTCATGCGTACGTACCGCTTACCGTCTCCATGAACGGTGCATTTCATTTCATACCTCTAAATGTTACGTAATATTATAAATGAATTTATATACTGGATATATATTATATATATGACATCTAAATCATGAATATAATTCTTGAGATAATTGACATTCTACCACATAAACAACTTTTAATTATAAGAAGTTTATTGTTGACTCAAGTACCAAAGATCTACAAAACGACCGTTATTAAATTAAATAATTACATAATGTTCATATCATTGTAATAAGTGATATAAAAAGAAAAATGAAATTGAAAATGGTTCTTAATAAGGTATATATTAACTCTAGTTTATTATTCAGGAGGTTAAAGAACGGTTGAGTCAAGTCCGACACGAGGTAAGGGAAATTCTAAACCCAATTTCTATTCTTTGGGTTAATCTCCTACTTTCAAATTATGTCATGATATTATTATGTACTATCTTGTATTTTTACATTATTTATGTGTACTTATCATTAATACACATTATAGATGCACTTTATTTAAAAAATGATCTTTTTAATGACTTCATCTCAATCCCCTTTCATTGAGGCATATTTGGTTTTATACACAACTTTCTTTTATATGGTGTATAAACCCCTTTGACTTTTACGTTTATTCAAAAGGAATCTTTTTTATATGAAGAATTTTGATAAATGACAAATGGGAATGTTTTTCTTTCCATACTTATGCGGCGACAATGACTTCTCCACCACTGTGACCATTATTTGAGTTTCGGCTTCCTCTACAAGCCATCATTTTTTAATGAAAAATAAATACAAAGTTTTAACTTTCTTTTATTTTGGTATTGAAAATGGTTTTGAAAGTGATTTTATTATATCAATGTGTTTTATTTATATCTTGTGATTGAAATGTGGAAATTTTATGTTTCCTTTATGCAAGTTTTATGTGATACGATTGTGTTATGGTTTATGATATGTTTAAACCTATTCATATGAGGAATGTATTGGACTTAATAAGTTACGTGTGGAGCCCGCTATAGCTCCTCGATGCATCAGTAGGTCTCATTAGACAACTAGACGTGGAATTGGACAAGGCCCTTTCCCAATTTGATTTATGGTTTTGGCCGAGGCCTTAATCATTTTACACGTCTTGGCCGAGGCCTTGAAAAAATGTTTCAGAATGTCTGGCATTATACATTCCCTCATTATGAAAGTGGTTAATGATATTTCATGTGATTATTCGACCAGTAGAATATCCATGTGAAGAAATAAATGTCATTATCTCATTTTACTTTTGCCATATTATGTTTATGTTCAAGTTTAAAAGGATTTTGTTTTAGTTATACATTGTCTTAAATGTTTATGTTTATTTATGAAAGCTTCCGCAATATTGTTATCCTTACTGAGCATCTGAGCCCACCCCTTTCAATGTTTTAATATTTTCCAGGATGTGAAGAAGTATTTTAGGAATGACCTGAAGGGATAGTCAGAAGAGGATATGAGTTTGGACTATGAAGACTTTGTTATTGTAGTTTTTCACCTTATGTTGTAATGTAACATTTATTAATGTATCTAGTGTTTCCAAGGCTACTAAACTAATCGGTCTTTCGAGACTTGATCTTTTCTGATCATGCCAATGTTACGAAGTAATGCACCGACTCTAGGTAGCTGGGGTTGGGGCGTTACAGTTGGTATTAGAGATAGTTTATTACTAAACTTGGAAGCTAGATTTAGAAAAAATCTGATTAGACCACATAGCCCAAAGATAGACTTTGAGGATTAGTATAGAAGAACTTCCGAGAATTTTGTTATTGTAGAGATTTTGTGAGTTTTCCGAGCAATACATCCATGTCTGGATACGAGCAGGTAGAGGCGGCTCTGGCACAGATGTACCTAGGGGTAAAACCCGAAAACACCGCTTTGAGATAGACTCGAACAGGAACTGGTGCACGACAACGAGCATTGCTGCACTCTTGGTTACGACACTCCCGGGGGATATGCTTTGGATAATTCTCATTTTCTTTATAAACCACTATGAAGGGTTATGAGTATATACTTCCTCAAAGAAAACATTTTTATGGATTATATCCATAAATAGTTCAATTTACGTTAAGTATATTACAAGTATGGAATTATGAATTTTGATTCATAAACTAATATAGTTTATGCCATTGTTTAGAAATGGCGCCTAGTGGAAGGAATGGAAACCGTATCAATGCACGCACTCCGTGTAGGGATTTACCTCCTGCTCAAGATAATTATTGTGGATCTGGAGATACAACTGTTGCTGATCAACTTTTTACCATACTGGGACAACTCACTCAAGTTATGAATAATAACCTTACTCGTATGGATCACCCTGATCCACAACGTGGAGGATCAATGTTAGACCGCTTCATGAGGCAACAACCGCCAACATTTAATGGGGGTACAAATCCATTAGTAGCTGAGCAATGGATAAACTCCTTAGAGAAAATATTCCATGCCTTGGGGAGTAGCGAAAGGGAGAAGGTTGTCATGGCAGTTTAGCGCCTCACTGGAGATGCCGATCAGTGGTGGTCGCTGATTCAAAACACAAAGGAAGATGATGACGTATCGAATATGGAATGGAGGGATTTCAAAGAGCTTCTCCTAGAAAAATATTGTCCTCGTGACCATCGACCAGATATGGATAGACAATTGTTGAGTCTGAGACAAAAGGATGATGAGAATGTCACAAAGTATGAGGCCAACTTTACAAGGTTAGCGATGCATGCTGCAGATTATATACGTAACCCAAGAAGTAAGATTGATCGTTTCTTTGATGGGTTAAAACCATTTCTCATTCGAGCATTAGTCACACAAACATTCTCGTCATACGAAGATATTGTCTCATGTTCTATCAAGACAGAAAATGAATTCTCTAAGTCTTATGACAATAAAGTAAAGCAAGAGAAGAAGAGAACGTTGGAACAAGAGACAAATAAATGGAAAAAGGGAAAGAAGGATTTTCCATTATGTGATAATTGTGTGAAGAATCACCCTGGTACTTGTCTAAAAGGAATGAGAGTTTGTTATAAATGTGGGGAAAAAGGTCACCAGACACGTGATTGCAAAGGGAAAGAAAGAGGCTATCAATGTTGAATGCTACAATTGTAGGGAATTGGGGCATTATGCAAATGAATGTCCTAAGCGTCAGGGAAAATTACCTCAGAAAAGGCCAAGGGATCAAGGACAATCTTATGTTGTTACTACACTTGAAGCAGAATAACTAATGTATTGGTGCTTTTGGACTCATGGATTATATTCTGGTTATTAGAATAATGTGATATATATATAAGGATTATACTGCAGTACTTGTTGATTTTAGTAAGGTTTTAATATTATGAAGGTAATTATATTTTTAGTATGTGACAATAAGAGAAACTTTACTTTGTTTGGGGAATCTGATATATTGATTTTGGAATTAAGAGACCTTTTAGAGAAAGTCTGGACAGAGGTATTTTGGATAACTATAAAGGTTGGAGTGGATTAAGTTGATCTTTGGATAGTATTGTTTAAGGTTAAAAAATTTATGAAGATTATTTTTGAATATTATAATACTATAGTTTTAGGAAAAGGACAACCTGCAGGGTGAGGCATAACCCGTCACGTCGGACAAAGCTACAAGAATCAAACCCACAATCATAGTGCGACAGGCCTTTATTTCCTACCACTAGCCTACAGGAAGTCCCTGGTTATTACAAAATAATTTTACTAATCTAAATGTTATGTGTTAACATTTGAAACCTTATACAATTAGGATAAGTATAATATTTTTGAGTTCTATTATCTTTTTGAGTGAAAGATGAGTTGAAGGTTGAAACTCTAATTGTCAAGCATAAATATATATATACCTATCTCTTATTCAATGAATAAATTAGTTCTTAAACTTTAGTAAAGGGATATTAAAACAAAAAAATGTGTTATCCTAATACCTTATGTCTTGTTGAACTGATTATATTTTAAATCAACATAGATTGAAGGCATTGAGGCCCTCAATTTGATAGTTGATTGTGATTGATGAACTCAATCACTCCATATAAATATTTACGTTTTTCCTCCAATTATATGTCTCTAATTTCCACCAATGTTCTCCTAATCGAGATCATAATTGGGTGGTGACTTTTTCATTTCCCTTTCCCTCTTATTAAGGCTAAATTTTATTAATCTTATTTCCGATGTGGGTTTTCCACAAAGGTATTTTCTATTTTCAACCATTTAATTTCCAAGAATAATTTCAAATTGCGAGGACGCAATTTATTGAAGGAGGGGATAATGTAACACCCAAATCTTCCACAATACGCTTCTCATTCAATAAATGCAATAGCTTGCATTGTACGCAACTTCGAGTTCTAAAACACCGCGACTAATCATAGTAGCCATTATGAATATTAATAACCACTTTTTAAAATTATAGAAAATTTATATTTCAAAATGGACTTCATTTTTGGATTCAGAATATCGAAATTAGCCTATGTTGAATTTTTGGTATTTTTCTGAGAGCTTCTAATTTTTTATGAATAGTGAAAAATACTTAAAAACAACTTTTTTAATCAAAATAATTTATAGTGATAAATTATACTATTTAGTGGTTTTAAAGTATAATTAGAATATATTTTTACCATTTTATCCAATGGTGGTTATTAGAATTAATTTAACATTGAAATTGGACATAAACAATTGCCAATCTTTTGATATAAATTGTTTCTTAAAAACACGCTATTTGTTGTGACAGTGGAAATTAATTATAAAATAAATTAATGTAACTTATATTTTTGGAATTTTATAAAATAGAAATCATTTTTGAAATTGGAATATCAATTATAGCTTAGGGTGAAATTTTGGCATTGTTCTAAAAAACTTCAATTTTTGATGACTAGTGAAACCACGAAGTGGTACTTAAATAACTGATTTTTCGTTTAAATGAAATATTACCACCTCGGTGATTTTATTTTCAAAAAACCGACATACATGGTTTTCATTAAGAAGTAAAATGTGGTTCAATGAGATTAAAATAATTTTTGGTGAATAGTTACTTTTAAGTTCTTAATCGCGATTAGAGGTAATTAGTGTAGTTTAAGGTAAAAATAATGTTTTAATAATATGAGATGAGCTTGAAACATGTCCTACCCTCATTGTATGTGCCATTTCCGACCAAGAAAATCAATGGGTCAACTTGGGGACCCCATGGAGCCACTTTAGTTGTAAAATGACATAAATACCTTTTATTTAATGTTAAAGTAAAAAATGACACAAACATGAAATGTTTTACTAAAACAATTTTTACATGGGGTTATACAAGTCATATTTTTTACTATAAATAGTAATTGGAAAGGTAAAAAGATTTACTACATCATAGTATTTTTATTATAATTTTTATACATTAAATAAATTAAATTATTTATGACATCATTATGATGCAGCGATGACCTCATTATTTAACGATTTTAATAAAATGAAAATATAATGTACAATCCAAGGCATAAACTTGTCCAAAGACTATTGTATGGGTAGATTTCGAACCCTTATCACCATATCCACGAATTATATAAGTGTGGGACTTTTAGAATCCGAAAAGCATTGTATAATAATGTAACATTTCCTTACCTTCCATGAGTGCCCCTCCTCTCCTCTTATAAAAGGCCCCCACCTCTACCACCTCATTCACACATTCAAGCCATTTGGCTCGGCCAAACACTGCCCAAATACTCTCCCAACTTCCCCCTCTTACTCCTAGAAGCCTCAATTTGGGAATAAATCTTCCAAAGGAAGCCTTTGGTGCAAATCAAAAAGAGTTACCCTATTTTGAGGTAATGTATTCTCTAATGTTGTTTTGTTTTATTTTTCTTCTCCAACCCCCTAAACTATTTTTATTCATTTCTTTTGTAACAACACCAGTATCCACAATATATTAGGATTTTGTTATAATAAGGATTCGATCTACACATACATACACCTACATCTAATGGTTAAAGAACATACGGTTTCTGTGGATGGCGAATTTATGCCTCACGAAACGATGATTGTTCAACACTCATATAACACCTTCAAAGGTGGCCATTAAGATTTCAATATATTTATATATGATATATAATATGTTTATGTTTTACTTATTCTTTTTTATTTCTCATTTATGTCATAATTTATGATTTCCATTATGGGTAAACGCGATAATTTCATTTTAGGAAGTGCGGACTACCGCCCCCTCACAGTGATTTGAATCATTAATGCCATATATGGGATGTATAAAGGATGGAGTAAATGGTATTATACACTATATTATACTGGAATTATATTATACATTTATATCATTATGATTTCATTCCATTAAATACGAAATAGAAATGAAAGTAGCGTTCATGCGTACGTACGGATTACCGTCTCCATGAACGGTGCATTTCATTTCTTACCTATAAATGTTATGTAATATTATAAATGAATGTATATACTGGATATATATGATATATATGAAATCTAAATCAGGAATATAATTCTGGAGATAATGGATATTCTACCACATAAAAAACTTGTAATTATAAGAAGTTTATTGTTGACTCAAGTACCAAAGATCGACAAAACGACTGTTATTAACTTAAATAATTACATAATGTTCATATCATTGTAATAAGTGATATAAAAAGGATAATTAAATTGAAAATGGTTCTTAATAAGGTATATATTAACTCTAGTTTTTTATTCATGAGGTTAATGAACGGTTGAGTCAAGTCCGACACGAGGTAAGGGAACTTCTTAACCCAATTTCTATTCGTTGGGTTAATCTCCTACTTTCAAATTATGTCATGATATTATTATGTCCTATCTTGTATTTTTACATTATTTATGTGTACTTATAGTTAATACACATTATAGATGCACTTTATTTAAAAAAATGATCTTTTTAAGGACTTCACCTCAATCCCCTTTCATTGAGGCATATTTGGTTTTATACACAACTTTCTTTTACACGGTGTATAAACCCATTTGAATTTTACGTTTATTCAAAAGAAATATTTTTTATACAAAGCGTTTTTCTAAACGACAAAAGGGAATGTTTTTCTTTCCATACTTATGCGACAATAATGACTTCTCCGCCGCCGTGACCATTATTTGAGTTTCGGCTTCCTCTACAAGCCATCATTTTTTTAATGAAAAATAAATACAATGTTTTAACTTTCTTTTATTTTGGAATTGAAAATGGTTTTGAAAGCGTTTTTATTATATCAATGTGTTGTATTGATATCTTGTGATTTAAATGTGGAAATATTATGTTTTCTTTATGCATGTTTTATGTGATACGATTGTGTTATGGATTATGATATGTTTAAACCTATTCATATGAGGAATGTATTGGACTTAATAAGTGATGGGTGGAGCCCGCTATAGCTCCTCGATGCATCGGTAGGTCTCATGAGACAACTAGACGTGGAATTGGCCGAGGCCCTTTCCCAATTTGATTTATGGTTTTGGCCGAGGCCTTAATCATTTTAGACGTCTTGGCTGAGGCCTTGACAAAATGTTTCAGAATGTATGGAATTATACATTCCCTCATTATGAATGTGGTTAATGATATTTCATGTGATTATTCGACCAGAAGAATATCCATGTGAAGAAGTAAATGGAATATCTCATTTTACTTTTGCCATATTATGTTGATGTTCAAGTTTAAAAAGCTTTTGTTTTAGTTATACATTGCCTTAAATGTTTATGTTTATTTATGAAAGCTTCCGCAATATTGTTATCCTTACTGAGCATCTGAGCTCACCCCTTTCAGTGTTTTAATATTTTCTAGGATGTGAAGAAGTATTTTAGGAATGACCTGCAGGGATAGTCAGAAGAGGATATGAGTGTGGACTATGAAGACTTTGTTATTGTAGTTTTTCACCTTATGTTGTAATGTAACATTTATGAATGTATCTAGTGTTTCCAAGGATACTAAACTAATCGGTCTTTCGAGACTTGATCTTTTGTGATCATGCCAATGTTACGAAGTAATGCACCGACTCTGGGTAGCTGGGGTTGGGGCGTTACAACTGATGTAAGACAACGAGCCTTTATTTTCTCTGGGTTTGACACTCCTAGGGGATATGATTTAGTAAATTCAAAATCATATAATGAACCAATATTAAGGGAATAAAAAATTCCCCTAAGAATATATGTTGGGAAGTAGATCAAGGATAACATAGATTGAAGCCTATAAATCAATAAGTTAAGGAAATAAATGTAATTTATAAGTTATCCCTTTTTTCATTGGATTTCCATTTATGTGTTAAAATGTTTAAGATACACATAACTAATATTCCTTTTATTGTAGCCAATGGATGGTAATATGAGGAATATGTCAAACAACTGATGTGAAGGGAAACATGATGAATATCCCACTAAGATTCTTAATCAAATGGGAGCTCAAGTTAGAAATATCGTGATTATGAAAAATGAGCTATCAAAAATCAAAATAAAAAATTGGAACTTTTTTTAATTCCCATGGAAATCAAGGAATAAGAAGATGATATCTCATGAATGTCCATCTGGTAAAGTTGATAAGGGGAAGAAGGCCAAATTTCCTTCGTGAAACATGTTTGGATAAAGGCACCAAGGGAAATGACACAAAGGGACTAAGAGTTGTTTTAAGTGTGGAAAGGAAGGGAAAAAATTATCCAATTTCTATGAAAGAATGGATAATTTGATGGATGGAAACAGAGTTTCATATAAGGCATATTACACAGTTTTATGATAAAAATGTAGACAAGTCGGGTATTACCCAAGACAATGCTCTATTGCAAGGTCTGAGAATAATTATAATCATAAAAAATATCCATATTCAAGGGATAATTGGAATTACTATGCTAATATGGATAATTATTAATGAATCACATGTAACTACTACTTTTTTTTAAAGAAGGATAAAATTAATGACGAATATTAGCAGGAGTAAATAAGAAGAGCCAAGAAGGGAAGTTTTCCAACCATAGATGGTTGACATAGAAGCGTCCTGAGGACTCTAGTTTATGGGAGAATTATTTACTTCCCTTTTGGTAAAGGTGAAGGTGTAGGAATAGAAGCTTTGGCGCAGCAAGCAGATTCTCTTGATGATGAAGCCAAAGTCCTGAAGTCCAGCGTCATTGTGATGAATGGCATTGATAACTGAAAGGAAGTTCAACTTGATGATGATATCATCCCATCCAAATTCTACAGCAAGAATCATCCCAGCAAGAATGGCATAGGCCTCAGTAACTGCAGGTTCCTAGAAGGCATGACGTGGTTCATATATTGCTGCAATGATCTTCCCTAGATGATTTCGATCCAGGAGGCCGAGAGCAACAGACCCATCCTTGTGGATAGAAGCTTCCACGTTGAGCTTAAGGCTCCATTCCTTTGGGGTTCCAATGAGGGGGAAGGAGGGGGAAATTCCTGGAAAGAGGTTTTCATTGAGGTCATTCCAGCCCTCAATCCATGAAGTGGCTCGTTCAATCCAGAACTCGGGGGGCTGATGGACATGGTGGAAAATCGAATCGTTGCGCTGAACCCAAATGATCCAGGCCAGGGTGCAACGAGCGCTTGCATGAGCCGTTGAAATAGAGGAGTACCTATGCATCAGAAGATCAGAGAGGTCATAGGCAGTGTCTGGTGAAGCATCCGAAGTCGAGGCCCATTTATTCCAAATTTCCATGGCTCTCGGGCAGTGCATGATGGCGTTCCATGGATTTTTCGGAATATTTGGGCAGAAGGGGCATGAATCAGCACTGGCCATATGTCGGTAAACAAAGAGGCTCATGGTAGGAAGGGTGTATGGCATAATGTATTTCAATTCATGTCCTATTAGTATATCTTTTATGTTTTATAACAACATTGAGTCCTCGTCAGAAATGATATTAAATCATTACAAAAAAACTTCTATATTTGTTGTATCACGCGTTAATGTTTGTGGTAGTTTTCTTTTTGATAAAATTTATAAGTCTCCCTTTGATGTAATTTGAGGAAAAAATAAAAATTCATTGCCTAGGATTGAATGAAATTGAAATTTCATGAGAAAAACTATCCCACACATGATCTGGAGTTGGAGGTAGTGATCTTTGCCTTAAAAATCAAGTGGCATTACCTCTTTGGAGATAAGTGTGAAATATATATAGATAACAAAATCCTGAAGTATATATTCGCACAGAAAGAGCTGAACATGCACCACCGATGATGGTAAGAGATGATCAATGACTATGATTTCTTATTCCATTACCACCCTAGGAAAGCGAACAACATGGAAGATGATCTATGTAGAAAGGATGCTAAAATTCTATCATTAATGATAATTAAAAGTATCGAATATTCTTAGATTTGATGAAGATGGACATGAGAATCATAAAGAAAGAAACATCATCAATCCTTTAACAGATTATTGCTTAACTTTATCTTTTGGTATGTTTAAATGATGCTCAAAAGGATGATGTGTGAATTTAGATGAAAATGGATACTATAAGAAAGTTGAAATCCTCGGAGTTCTATGTTAATGAAGAAGGAATTGTGATATTTTGTTGAAGACTATGTGTTCCAACAAATATGGATTTAAAGAATGAACTTTTGGATGATGCACATAGTTTGAATTTCTCCATTCACCCAGGAAACAAAAAGATGTATCGAGATCTCTAAGAGAATTTTTAGTGGGATAACATGAAGAATGAGATCACTGAGTATACATCAAATTCCCCGGTGTGTCAGAATGCGAAGGCTATGAGGTATAAGTCTAAGGGGATGATGCAACCATTACCCGTATCAACATGGAAATGGGAGAACATTACCATGAAAATTGTCACCAGAATTCTGAAGACATATAAAGGAAACAATGCTATCTATGTTGTTTCAGATCATCTTATAAAGACTGCACACTTCATTACAATTCAAGAGGATTTTTCATTGGATCAACTGGCACCGATATACATCAGATAAGTGGTATGGATGTATAGAGTACCACTATTGATTATATCTGGTCGAGATCCGAGATTCACCTCTAGGATTTGGAAGAGTCTCTAGCACGCTTTGAATATTGAGCTAAACATTAGTATAGCTTATCATCCTCAAACTGATGTCCAATATAAATGGACTATCTAGACACGTGAGGAAATTTTGAGAGCATTCTCAATTAACTTACAAGGTGGATGAGACCAACATATTTCTTTGATGGAGTTATATTAAAAAAATATTTTTCACTCAAACATCAAAATAACTTCTTTATGGATCCCTTATCGGAAGAGGTGTAGAACACCGACGTGTTGGGATAAAGTTGCGGGGTGAAAACATCAAGGTCCAAAAATGGTCGAATAAATAGTGGAGAAGGTTAAGACCATCCAAAAACACATTAACGATACTAAGAGTCGACAAAAGATCTATGCCGACAATCGTCGATGAGACCAAGTGTTTGATGTTGGAGACACGGTATTCCTTTTCATATCACCATGTAAGAGAGTTCTGAGATTTGTGAAGAATGGAAAGCTTAGTCCATGGTACATCGTCTCTTTTGAGATCCTTGATCACATTGGAGCAGTGGCCTATCGACTACAACTCCAACCAAACCTGTCTCAAGTACAAGATGCTTTACATGTATTACTATTGAGGAGTGCATACCATACCCATCGCATGTACTCAATCCAATTGTGGTACCATTGGAGAATGACTGCTCCTATGAAGAGAAGCTGGTGAATATATTCAATCGTAGGGAAACATTTCTATGAAATAAGAAAATGACCCTCGTCAAATTATGGTTGAGAAACAAAAATTTTGAATAATCAATGTAGGAACTCGAGGAAGTGATGAGCAAAAGTTACCCTCATCTCTTTTAAAGTGGGAAAAGAAAGTTTGAAGGGAGAAACTTTTTAAGGGATGAAGGTTGTAACGACCCGAACGTTCATGAATATATTTTATTTTATTTTATTTACCTAAATGTAATATGGATATATAAAACACATGCACTCATTTTTTTATTCGGTTTAAATGACCGTTATGTATAATTACCATTGATAATATAGCTATTGAATAGTGATCACTTGACTAATATAAATTTATGGTTTTTAAAATAATCCTTTCGACACATAAAAAGGATATGATTGCCTCATTTAGTAGTCTTGGGACGTATGAAGCTCATTTTTCGGAGCTCAGAAGGGAGGTAGAATCACTGGGCTATGATCTTGACCAAGCCCAAGCAGATCTTCAACATTTTAAGTTTGAACATAATTTCTTATGGGAGACGTGGAAGTTAATAGATATTACAACTCGAGTGATGTTATCCGAGATGCCCCAAGATTCTATCACAATCATACACATTACACTTTAGTCTTATACGGGTCTTATAAGGGGTTATGTAACAGGGTATTAGTTAGTTTTTGTGTAATCCCAATTATGAATACAATTATTTTTCCATCAATTCCTTTATAAGAATAGTTTTTCATTAAAATATAATGAATTAGATTAATAAACATTTCGGGTAAAATGATACTTTTCAGAAATATTTAATTTTTTATATTAAACTATGTTTTTATTAATAATGATATTATAATATTGTTATAATAACAATCCATTTAATTATAAATGATGATTATATTTATTGTTTTTACACTATAAAAGATTAAGTATTTAGTTTGATAAGAATTGTATTTTTATACAGTAAAATAGAAATTGTATTTTTAATTAAAGAATCTATTTTGATGAATTAATGACTTTTTTAAATAATTAATATTTTAATAAAATATCACTATCAAATTACATATATGAATAATAAATGTGTATACAATTTTTATGAAGTCAAATGTAATTTTTGTTAAGGTTAAAAACGGTTTTTGTTTTTCAAAACCCGTCATTTTTTAGAAATGTATTTTTTTATTTTAAAACAGAGAAATAAAATATTTAGAAAATTATTTAGATAAGACAAATATTATTTTTTGAATCACAATGTAGAAATTATCCAAGGGTGAATTTTTCCTAATTTTTTCAGACATTCTATTTTTTTTGTAAAAATTAAATACCGAATAAATATATAATGTGTTTTTTGACATCATAATGACCCAATAAAAATGTAATAAAATACTATAAAAGGATTATTCGGAAAATATATCCTTTAACATTAAAATATTTTGATTTTAGATTTTTTTTGATTAATTTTATAAGGCCTTATTGGACCCTCCAAGGCTTATAAATGTTTTTAACATTTTAGAATGATTTCCTTGAGAGTGTGACTCACCTCCACATAATCAAGACTAATATTTTTATATGTTCATCCGTTGAACTTATAAAATATTTTATACCACTCCCCTATGGTAGAAACCATGTGAAAAAACCATGGGATGGTTTGTGATTTTGATTTGTTTAATGTGTAGTGTGAAAAACCTAAATGATAAATAATTCCCACTAATTTCTTTTATAAACCCACCCTTCCTCCCATTTCTCTTCACTCAAACAATTTTTATATCTACAAACCTCCCCATACTCCCTAGATTCCTCCAAAATCTTCCAAAATCTCCCAATAATCCTCTACTAGGCCATTGGGATCACACTTCTAAGTAAGAGATCCTCACTTTCTTCGCCTCCTTTCTAATTGAAGCATCTTATTTGAATGTAGTTCGTGTAATTTCAAATGGTTATAATGTGATTATTTTATTAAAATTCTATTAATGTCCATTTTATATTATTTTAATTATCTTTTATTTATCCACCCTCATTTTTACCCATACCTAAGCCGTTACAATGTCAAATTTTCTTATGGGATTTCACTCTTTTAATTTCCATTCAAGCTACTCCTTTACATTATGATTCTTAAGATCCGTATTTATATGTTGGAAAATGATTTTCCACAACCCCCTTACTGTAAATTTGATTTATATATGATCATATATTCCTTTAACTATCATCTATCCCCCCTATGATCCTTTATGCACACCTGTTACTTTGCTGAAATTCTATAAGGGGTCTTCCACCCTTCTCTTTTATCAGGTGTTCTTTTCATGTTATGTATTTAATTTGATTTTATTTATATGTTGGGATAAGATATTAAATATTATTCTTAATTCCCATTTGATTTATAATTGATGATATCCCCTTTAACTTCCATTTATTCATTTTATGAACCCTTATGTATACGCGTTACCATGTGGAATTTTCGTAAGGGATTTCTTCCATTCTCATTTTTTACAAGATTTTTTATGTTGATATACCCTTTTAATTTCAATTAAAAATGTTGGGTTATGATTTTTCACCATCTATATACCTCCCTCATTATGTTTGAATGATGAGAGACCTCTTTATCTCTGATTAATCCCTCCCACTTACACCAGTTATCATGCTGAAATTTTGTAAGAGTTATTCCAATTCTCCTCTTTCTTCAAGTTTCATTATTATGTTACGCCTTCTATTTAAAAATTCCATGTGTTAGTACATATATCTATATTACCCCCTTACTATCCATTTCATGTAAATATTATGATATACCCCTTTCTCTCTCATCATCCTTTTTTATGAATTTTTATGTCACACTGTTATGTTGCTGAAATTACACCGCAATTTTCAAAGCCAAAATCATTGTGTAGTGAATACCGCACCAATTTTTGTATTAATGGTATTCAACTTTAAGGAAATATATATATTAAAGAGTACTTACATGTATATATTCCATATTCCTTTATTATGGAATAAATGATAATGTTGAATGAATCCATGTTATATGATCCATGTGGAACACTTAAGCATGAAATGAAATATTTATGAAGGGTTCACCCTAATAGCACTCTAATGCATTGGGTAATGTTTAGTATCATGATATGCCATGTGCAATGAGGTTTTACTCATGCTAATCCATGTGGAATTACAGTTCACTCATGCTAACTCATGTGAAATGAGGGTTTACTCATGCTAATCCATGTGCAATGAGCATTGGATCATACTAATATCATGTTATATGTTATTTCACATTTCCATGATATGATAATCATACTATATCATGCCTTTATGTTCATATTTCTCTTGTTCTCCATTGATATGAATATTTCCTATCATGTATTTTATTCTTCATGTTATGCGTTGTTTACTCCCTTATTAGGCTTTATAGATCACCATTTTTTAGGTATGTCCTTAGGTTATCCCATGAAATGCTAAGTGCGATGGAATATTATGGTCGGGTAAAATAAGTTTTCAATAATGATGTTTTATTTTATGTCGTAATTTGTTATGTATGTAACAATCCAATGTTTTTAATGGAAATTACCTTCTTATAAATATGCCATAAAATCACATAATAATGAACTACTAAGTGATAAGTGACCTTTAAACATAAGTTTGTCACTTCAGTGTTTGGAATTTCGAAAATCCGGCATACACGGTTATGTTCAAGATGTTTTTCAGAGTCTAATAAAACAAAAATAATTTTTGGTGAATAGTAACCTACTCTAATGAATAGTAACATACCCTTATGAATAGTGATATACCGTAATAACTAGTAACATCACCAACGGTGGTATAAAAATAATATTGAAGTTGAAAGTATGTAGTACCAATATTTTAGAATAAGTTAATGAATGTATTAAAACTAGTTTTTGATAATATATGATGATTTTAATTAAATACTAAAATAATCATATTTAGAAAGTTATTTTTTAAAAATGGACTTAATTTTTGGATTCTACATGTTGAAAAATGGTTAGGGTGAATTTATGGAATTTTTCTGAAATTCATGAAATTTTGATGAATAGTGAAATACGATAATTCACTAAATAAGAAAAATACATTAATTATGAAGACATGATTTTGTTCTGATGATGTAAGACCAATTGGTTCGGATTCACATGCTAAATTTACTATTTTTGTTCAAGGAATCATCATTATTCCTTGTCTTGAGGGAAATTAATAAACTATTGAATAAAAAATTGGGAAAACCCTATTCTCCCTCACTATAAATACCCCCTCTCCCCACCTGTTTCCCTCACACCTCTCAAGCCTTTTACCTAGCCAAAATTCAACCTAATTAACTTCCCAATATCTTTCCCCACGTCCATGGATTTATGGTATTTCAAAAAGTCCAAAATCAAATCCCCTAAGAGGAGTCTCAAAGAGAGGAGATAAAAGGGTAAGAACCCTCTTTCGTTTTCAAGTGTTTTGTTTTCATTTTCTTTGTTTTCTTATACCCTCTTCCACTTCCCTTATCCGAAAAGAATTAATGTTCCAAAATCTCATATATTATGTATTTTAATCATGTTTATGGAAAATTTCAAGCATCGTGCTTCTCCTCCTCTCCCTCACGTTCTAGAATTAAAACATCGTCTGTGATGTGTCAAATTACCGACATCATGGATAATGTGTTTTCAAATTCTTTTATAATTTTGTTTCTGGTCATGAAACCATTTATGTCATGGTTGAACCAGATTATTATATATGTTATATGTCCTATTTAAGTTCCTGTAATCCTCTTACACTCATGATATAAAACAATAATACAAAACAAGTCAATTATGGGAAAAATCGTTAAAATTAATTCAAGTGTTTATCATTAATGTTTAATGTAAAGGTTATATTTCACTCTAATTTACCAAATTAATTTTGTAACCATGTAAACTACTATATTTCCACTAATTTTATATAACTTCAATTCTGGACATCCACTTTAATCTTACAATTTATTTGAACCTAAATACAATTGAACTGATCATTAAAACAAATGAAACAAACGGACTCGAACAATGCAATTGAACCTTGTAATCAATAAAAATGGGTATAAATGAACTTAAAAAGGATATATTAATCTTTTACATTTATATAAGGTTCTGGAACTATTTATTAATAAACCTAATTTGACTATTCAAGTCATTAATATCAAGTAGAGAACACCAACGGACCTAAGGTAAGGGATCCTCTCAATTTCACTCTTATTCAAGATTGTTCACTATGTTAGGACATGTTGTGTGTAATTATTAATTATGGGGTATGATTTCTCACCTCCACCATACTTCCCTCTTTATGTATAAGTGATGATAATTCCATTTCCTCCCTCACTAATCCCACTCAAGTACTCCTGATACCATGCCAATAATCCGTAAAGAATTCTACCCGAACCTCTTTTATTCCTTTAGGTTGTCTTATCTACATTTATACTAAAATTATGTTAACTTATCATTTCTTGTGCATACTCTAAATGTTTTGTACATGTTCCAAGTTTTTTTTATTAAGACTCTTTCATCACTCTCATCGGGGATATGCTTTCTTTTAAGTGATTCTCTCCTCATTACTTCCTGATAAGTAAACCCGTTTTAAGGGAACTTCCCAAATTCTTTCCATTATCAAGTGTACTCTATCATATGTTTTAAGTAACATTTGTATTTATAAAATAAGTCTTTTTATTATGAAAACCATCCTGGTTTACCTCTGGTTTTATAAAAATTATTGTGCCGCTTTTCGTTTTAAGAGATATTCGATGTTTTCTTAAACCACACTAAAATGTTTTGACTCAAATATTCCTAAAAACTATTTTTACATGTTATCACTTAAATATTTTATCTCTTGTCATGATATATGACTTTATAAATTATTATTTTCCATTTATTATTTAATTCCTTTCATTCATGGATTCTTGTATGTTACGTCCCTTCTTATTATGCTTCATGACGTGATTGTGTGCCCATTTCTTTCCTTGGGTACTCTTATGTTTATGTATGATTGATTATGTGAGATTCATTATGTGGAAAGAATATATATGAATAATCTTAGATGGGTGTGCCCAGATAGCACTCCAATGCATTGTGTAATGTTAACATCTCATGAGAAGATTATGGGAAATCGGTCCGGGCGGTTAGCCTTGGCTTGTCTACTATGGGAAACGAGATTGGCGGTTAGCCTTGACTCATACTAAAGTAATGTTTAATGATGCTTCCACCTCCCTATGAAACTATGATTATATAATATCATGCTTATATGGTCCCATGCTTATTTTATTCCATGTTTTTATGATCCCATGTTTATATATTATGATTCATATGTTCCATGCTTCCAATATCATTATGTCAAGCCTCCTAATTCATGTGCTTAAAGTTTATTCATATGTTCTTTCCCTTAATGGGATTTTTAGATCATCCCTTTGTTCATGTGTTCCCCAGGGTTCCCTATGCGGATGTAAGAGCTCATGGTAAGTTAGGATCTCTTTATGTAGATTAAATAAGGAAGTGTTTTTTTAGCCCCATGTTATCAGTGTTATGTACCTAGTTTACAAAGACACTAGACTTAACGATCCTTAGTCTATACTCGGATGTATAAGTAAGCTTAAAATCATGTATTTTTATTTGTAAAATGCTCAGGTCTCTATAATGTATTGTTCCTATTTTCCTAAAAAACTAGACCTCTTAGTCCTCAGAGTTTACTTAAGTACATGTTTATGTAATAAATCATGATTAAATATGTAGTAAAGAGTAGGTTTGTTATGACACCTCTGTCCAATTTCTATAAATAAATGTGGATCAATTCATACCCTCAATGAATATATAGTGATGCATAGTCCTTAGTCTTTGGGTTTTTCCACAGATTCACTGCAATTCTATCTGTTACATGTGATGATATCACCTAGAAATATCCTTATGGGAATCCTTTTTAGGTATAATCACCATTCATTATCCTTGACCCATCGGCGGGCTAAAATTCCCTCATATCCGGATATAAGGAAGTAATTAATGGAATAATTGATGCAGAATCACCTCTAATGTCCTCATCATGCCATTAAAATGTTCTCATAACTCATATAAATTTGGATTATTTTCATGTGAGATGATTTATAGTCTATCAAATTGGGATTCCCCATATGAAAAATATTGGGTGAAAACATCAACATCCTTAGGACACGACATTAAACTATGAACTTACCCCATGTAAATTTAGGATGCCTCATAACCGAACATAAGAAGACTCAATATCGTAATTTGAGAGGATAGCCCCTATTAGTGTTAGTTTCCCAGAACATCAAATTAAAGAACAATGATTGGATTAATTTCAATTCATTTGGGATTTGTAGAGACATCCATATATTTCATCTTGGGACCATCCCAATCATTGAATCATATTCCCTTTTTTATCTTACCTAGAAGCATTAGGTCGACTCAGGGGTCCATCTATCATTTTTTATGAAAAGGGTCCCTTTAGCCCTCCATCTATGTTGGTTGACACAAAATACCCATTTCGGTCAAATATAGATGACCATAAACAAGAAATTTACCTATTGTTCACTCTCTATGATGTTATACTAGTAGCATCCCAAGTTCAAGTTGTAAGAAATTAAACTACCTAGCCTAATGTCCATCGTGCATGATGTTAAACTGCAGCCTTACCATGTGTAACAAAATAAGGATTCCACATGTGATATGTATGGGATGATGTTATAATTTTTTCCCATGAAACAAAACTATGATATGTCATAGGTTAAGAATGGGAGAACCCTCACACTAATATGTATAAAATCGGAATGCCTCCTAATATGAGATGATTTGATATCCTCTATACATAGGATGTCACTCTGATGATGTCGGTCTCCAACCATGCCACATTACATAACATTATATACCTTTATCAATATCTGCATGGGATATAGAATGACACCTGTGTATTTTATTTACGTCCCAACCCTATCATCGACTCACTTCAGGGTCTTTCCCCTTCTATCCAGGCATAAATCTCACCTACCCAAGTCTTCATTTGGTGCCTTCGAGCACCAAAAAAACATCTCCCGTAGAACCTAATATTCCCTTAAATAAATTCCCCACTTCTACTTCAATGCTTTTCACATTATCCCATATGAATATTTATCATTCTACCAATCCGAATAGGCACAAAAAAAAAATGTTCCCATTCCACACAAGCTCACAAAACTTTCTAGGATAATTCCTTGAAGGATATTTAGTAGTAAATAGTACATTACACATTTAAAACTCAATGAACGGTTGATCCCATATTTATTCGCCCATATTTACCTAGAATGGGTATAGAACATGGCTTTCAAAAAATTTAAATATTTTTTCCTCGCCCATCAGCTACTCCCCCTTCACTATCTAGGTCTTGAATGATGTGATCTCTCTCGTGGTATTTTTCGGTCACATTCACCTCTCTTTTGTTTCTCCCATAAGATCAATAGTATCTTCATACCACTCAATGTTTCTCACACTGAATTTGGAACACACAATATTTATAGTTGGATGAAATTTTTCATTATTAAATGTTGAGTCCAATGAGCTCCACTGGTCTGTAGTATATATCCAAATACTTTGAGACCATGTCATTGAATCATGACTCTAAACCGTGTGCAAGTTATACTAGGAATGTGTTGTGTCATGTTGGGTCTCTTTGTCCCACAATTCACATCGATTATGTCACTCTATCATAATACACATATCTGTTTCTGATTCTCATCCATAGTCCAAGCATCCTGACCTTAAACCGAGTGAAATTTGTCTTAGGGGTGGTTTTTGCAGCGTTTGGTGGCCTACTAGGCCCATCCTTTCCCTCCTTTCTACCATTATTCTTTGTCTCTATCATTAATTTGAGATACAGTGGCCCCTAGTCTAAGAATTATGACCTTAAAATATATTCTATTAGTCTGAACTCTATGAATTTCAACTAAGATCCCATTTCCCAACATCACGACCTTAAAACATGTGAAACTTTCCCCTTATGATTTGTCTATAATTAAAACCCCTTAGCCCTCCCCCCATTCACATTTGGATACTATTATATGCTCTTCACCAAACACTTTACTACAAATGTGGTTTTCCTAGGCCCAAATATGCAGTACTTTTGATTACCAAGTCATGTATACTGTTAGAAATACATTATGTATTCCTACCATTATAGTGTAGTCTTTTTTGTGCCCACTATTTAATGGAAATGTACATATATTAATTTTCATATCGAAATGTTATGGTAGATCCCATGATATAATGAGAACCTTGAGATACAATGACATTAATCTTAAATACAGGTCCTAAGGTTTAAATACATCTAACTTGCTGGACATAGTAGATGTTCGACTACTAGGTTCTAGGGACTCATAAGCATTCAGACTTCTTCTCATGAAGTTCTCCCTTGGTGATCTCTAGTAATGAGATCAAGAGAACAGACCATCCAATAAGAACACCACATGTTTTGGATGTTCCTATCTAAACATATTTATAATGGTCTCCTGACATGTTTTTATTTCCAATGTGTTCCATTTGATCATGTACTTTGATGCAAGGAAAATTCATGATAATGAAATCATGGTGAGGAAGATTATTTTTGGTGCATCATTGGTGGCATGACATTTGTAGAATAGTGAGGAAAGGGTTTGTAGCTTACATATTAATTAAGTTATATATCTCGGGCCATGTTGATCAGGATGGTTGTACCTTGAAAAATCCATGGTCATGGTAGTCGAAGGTAAATCCATCTAGTTAAATCAAAAAATAATAAATAATAAAAGGATGGTGACACGTGTGTGCGCCCTTATTTATTATATATTAAAGACAAATAGATTATATTATATAGTGTGTGTTTTAAGGTTGGTTGTCACTATTGTGAAAAATACATATCTCTTTAGGGGTCATTATGGGTAGCTAGATTATGTTCTTGGTTTGTTAATAGTATTCACTACTATCGAGATAAGGTCTTAGAGGGTCACACACAATAAAGTAAACAAGAATCTTCTCTATTCAGTTAAATATGAGTTTGAGACATGGTGGGTCCCACCACTAGGGTCTGAAGTAAATACAACCACCAATGGAATAAAAAAATATTATTATTCCAGTAAAGAATTATTGGCATTGATGATTTTATTAAGAGTATTTACAAGTTTAAAATTAAATACATGAAAATATTAATTGAATAAATATTAGTTTAAAATATTCAAAATTCATTTAACATTTGTGGGAACATCGAGCCGAGTTAATTTCTCAATTATTATCATTTAACATATTTATTATATTACAGAAAAGTGATAATAGTATTTATGACTGAGTAGTAATAATATGTCATTTATAGTGGGTTGACTATTCGGTTGTCAGAGAGGCAATACCGGATAAGCTCATAACACCCTATAAATAGAGGAGGAGAGGGATTTTCTGATAACTATACACAGCCTCTCTCTATCCTCTTATCTATCCCACACTCTAGAGAGATATACACTCTAGAACCAGGATTTCTAATGGATATCTCTCTCATACATACCATGTAAGGCAATGCAGTGATTGTTAGAGCATCAAATGCTCCATCGAAACTCCGCACACACACCTGGATTTTGATGATAGGCACTCCCAACAAAATTTAACTCGTGTGTGGAGAATCTAGGGGAATTTATGTTCTGATTATTTGAGTAGTAATCATCAACTATGAGCAGATGTCGAGCACGAATTCATATTAAAACAAGGTATTTTATGGTTTTATTTTTGTGATTAAAAATCTTCATGGAAGATTCATAGCTTAAATAAAGTAGCAATTCGAAGACATTGATGAGTTCATATAAATCTTCAGTAATGTTTTTTTAAAATTCCCACATTCATGGCTTCCACTGCGTGGTCGATACCTTTAATTGATATTATAGGGATGCATGATGGTTTTAATACCATAAAAATTTAATTTTTCATTGTGTTTAATAATGAGCATCGTTTTGGTCACATCGCCGCATACAGGTTTATAAATATAACATCAGATAGCCTATTAGCACCCATCTGAAGTTTTGATTTCAGATTTTTTTTATTTTTGGAATATAAAACCATATATATATATATAGAGACATATATTTGTTGGTTTTACCAGAAGACATCAGAATAAGCAGTTTCTGAAAAAATAGTTTTTAGGTCACGGTGTAGGCTACCAGAAACAAATATTTTGCGGGAGAACCGTTTACTACGGACAAACCCTTAATTTTGAGTGGTTTTTTAGAGTTAATAGAGAAAAAAGGTGGAAATTTTTATTCCCTTGGATCCTATTTATAAACCCAACCTCTTGCGTTGAGTAGCCCCGACTGGATACCTCACCGGCCAGCACACTGCGCGCCTCCACTTCCTTGTGCGGCTTCCCGCACCCCGCTCGGCATAGAAACTAGATGTGACTCAGCCTGGTCATATTCGACCTTCACCAGGTGAGACAAATCCCTTCACAATGGGCCTCCCCCTGCGGGGCCCAATAGGTCAGTTGTCGAGTCCCCTGACCCGGTTCCAGGCAGCAGACATGTTCCCTTCCAGCCACCCCGATGGAAGAACGTGCCATGGTGGGTTGGATCAGTCCATAACAGAAGTGAGCAAATCTTCCAGGCCCAGAATAAACTTGCATGGGATTAACACAGTTTCTAATGAGCCTGTGCAGGTTCGGAAGGACATGCACATTTCTTGTCTGAGGTTTTTAATACACGATTATTTTTTATATAATCGAAAAATTTATTTAATTTTTGTTCTAAATGGAATTAATTGCATATTGATTTCTGGTTTAATAAATTTACTTTAACCATTGATTATTAAATAAATTTAATTTGTTATTAAATTAATTATTTAATTAATTAATTAATTATTTTTTTTTTAAATTAAATTAATTAATGTGTCCAAATGACAATAAAATATTTAATTAAAATAAGAGTGAATTTTAATGCAATAAAAAAATACTCATAGAAATTATTTAATGCATGTTTCGTTTATATTTGTATTTTTATTATAAATATGCAAGTTTATAGAATATTTCACTGATAGGGGAAAGTGTTTAATAAATAATGTTATATTTTTAGAACCTAAGACTTCACTCAACACACTAAGGAACCGTGAGTTAATACGATTAGACAGCCAAACACCTACCTTAACCCTTTGAGTAGCGGCGTAGCCATATCTTGTAGACTAATAGGGGAGGTTCAAGGATCCTTTCCACTACAATACTCAAGATATAGATTATTCTAATTCAAGCACAGATGGATCCTACATTTCATAAAAATAGTGGGAGACAATTCATGATTTAATTAATTAATCAAAATGTCTAAATCGGTAATCAAGATAAAAAGTTTAATTCTAATAAAATATTATTTTTTTAGAAAAATGGAAAGTTATACGACAATATAAACAGGGATAATTATTGGAAAATCTAAATTTCCACATAGGCCTATGTTTCCGAGTGTAGTACAGGCGATTGTGAACAATACCATGATACCAGAAATTAAAGATGCAATTGTCCTTAATACGTGTTAGACTAACTCAAGAAGTTATGGTTTTAAAATTTCTTACAGGAGGCTAATACAGTAACACCCCAAGTTTTCATAGTACGTTATCTCATTAAAATAATTCAATAGCTTGTCTTACACACAACACTGAGTTCAAATGCACCACAACTTACCAAACTAGCCGTTCAAAAATTAATTATGAATAGTATTAACTATATTTTTAATCTTATATACGCTATAATTTTAACATCAATTTTATGTGTTTCTTAGACATAATAAAAGAACAAAATCATTTTTTTCAGATGAAAGAAGTATTTTTCAAAAAATGAAATTTTACCACCTTTTAAATGTGATCCTTTTTTAAAACCAATATTTGACACTTTTATATATTCAATTTAATGAAATTAAATTATTCTCTAGAGGCGGGACATAAAAACATTGTTTAGATAAATTTTTGGTACTTTTCTGATAACTTTCATATTTTGACGAATAGTGAAAAATACTTCGTTTTAATTTAAAACAATTTTTTTAATAGAAATAATTTATAGTGTTAAATTATGCATTTGAATGGTTTTGAAGTATAATTAGATTATATTTTTATCATTTAATACAATGTAGTTCATTATATGCAATTTCACATTTAAATTTGACATAAACATATGTCAATCTTTTGATAGTTTTTACTTTTTAAAAACCAGCATTTTGGTTTTGTGTAACAACTCAAGATTTCATACTACGTTATTTTTTCAATGTAATTCAATAACTTTCACTACACACGACACCGATTTCATGCGCACCACAAGATTACCAAACTAGTCGTTCAAAATCGATTATGAATAGTATTAACTGAATTTTGAACATTATATAATCCATATAATTTTAGAATCCATATTATGAGTTTCTTAGACATAATGTAAGAACTAATTCATTTTTTTCAGATAAACGAAGTATTTCTCAAAAAATGCACTTTTACCGTCTTTTAATGGTGGACCGTTTTTAAATATAATATTTGAAACATTTATATACTCAATTAGAAAAAATAAAATTCTTCTTTAGAATCATAACATAAGAATTTAGTTTCAATAAATATTTGGTGTTTTTCTGATAACTTTCATATTTGAGTGAATAGTGAAAAATACTATATTTTAACTGAAAACAACTTTTTAATCAAAATAATTTATAGTGTTGAATTATAAATTTTAATGTTTTGTAAGTATAATTAGATTATATTTTTACCATTTAATCCAATTTTGGTCATTGGAATTAATTTCACATTGAAATTATACATACAATAGTGTCAATCTTTTGATAGTTATTTTTTTCTTAAAAACACGCTATTTGTTTTGTCAACGAAAATTAATTTTAAATTAATAAATGCAACTTATATGTTTCAAATTTGGTAAAATAGACTTCATTTTTGGATTCATAATATCGAAATTATCTTACGGTGAATTTTTTGTATTTCTCTAAAAACATTCAATTTTTGATGAATAGTGAAAAACACTGAGTTATAGTTTAAAACCAATTTTTTTAAAAAAAATAGTTCTTTTATTTAAATTTATTTTAGGTTAAAATATATACATAATACCTATATAAGGTCAATTCAATTTATTTGAGTCAATTTATAATAATTTTAGATATATAAAAATTTTATTGAACTTTTCACCGTCTTTTACCCAACTCCTAAGTGAATTTTCGAATTCACATAAAACATAATTTTATCACTTCTATGAGTGAAATTTAAAAAATCTGAGAGACACGGTTAGAATCAATAAGTAAAATGTGGTTCAATAAGACACATTTTTTTTGTGAATAGTAACTTTTTACGTTTATTTATCACGGTTAAAATTAAATAGGGTAAATAAGGGTAAAAATGATATTAATATTACCCTAAAACATGTTTGAATTCTATAGTAAAAGTGTATCTCCACCAAAAACAACCTTAGGAATAAAATATTATCATTTAGGACCACTTGGAGTAGAGTAGGGAATTTATTAATATTTAATTCAAAGAAAAGTTAAAATAGTTAAAATCAAAGTATAATAACTCAAACATTTTCAATATAGGGTTAAAGATAAGATAAATTTGATTAAAAATATTCATTAGAAATATAAAAATATTTCCTACATAATGGTATTTTATTTATAATTTTTAGACATTAAATAATTTAAATTATTTATGACACCATGATGATGCAGTAATTACCATATTAATGAATTATTAAGATAATTGATATTATAAATACCCAAATAAATGTAATTTGATACTTTTTATGAATTACAATACTTTTCTAGGTTAATATGACATATTAGGATTGGTTATATGAATTTTTTTGAAGTAATAATTTTGTTATGAATTTATAGAAAAAAATACTCAATAGTGTCAAAATTGACATAAAAGAGTATTTAAAACAAATATTATATTATTAATTGATATTATATTCCTAAAAATCTATGGCTCGGAAGAGGACTTATATAATGATATTTTTATAATTAATGGACCACTTGGGGGTCGATTGGATGTTCATAGTATGTTTACTAACCATATAATATAAAAATACAAAGAGACAAGGTAAATGTCAAACTAATTAACTATTAGTTAAAACTAAAAGATAAATTTAATAATGTGACACAAACCTGTCTAAAACCTATTGGTTGAGTTTATTTTGACCCATACCCACCTTATCCTCAAAATAACTCAATTTGGGGCCATTATAAACCGAATATGATTTTATTATAAAATAATATTTTAAGTTCATCCAAAGGTGCCCCTTACCCCTCTTATAAAAGGAAACTCACCATTATATAAAATTCATACCTTAAATGCCTTTTTTCTCATCCAAAACCTTCCCAAACATCCTTTAATCTTGCCTCAGTTCAACCTAGTGGCCTTAGTTTGATCAGAAATCCAACTTAAAGTGCCCTTTTGATCAAATCAAAAGGAAGAACCCGAAGAAGAGGTAATGTTTTCACCGCCCTCTTTCAAGTTACTTTCTTATTAAACTTATTATATATTTGTTATTTCCATTATAAAATAATAAATCATGTGTCTTCTATATACTGTGATGTTATTATACATGTGGTACAACCATATTCAGTATTCTATCCATCCTTTGAATGACATGTCACCATACGTGTGTACGTACGACTTACCGTCTCCACGTCGTGGCATAATTTTTTTTTCAATAATTTATTATTTGGATGGGTATAATAATAAAGTATAATTCATGTAAATAATAATTATAACATGATAATTATTCTGTATATATGACACACCATCCAATTATATATTATTTTAATATCAAAATAATGATATTGTCGCTCGTGCGTACGTATGGACTACCGTCTCCACGAACGCGATAATATTCATTCCCCATTGTATCCATTCAATTTTAATTTTAATTTGATGATTAATAATAATGTTTTTGGACTTGATATCATTCTATAAATGAATAAGATACAAACTATGGATAAAATAACACGGATTATGTAACAAAACATATGAAAGAAAACGAGTAAGTAAACACCCGAAACAACGATAATACAAAAATATTATTAAAAAAGAAACATTAAAAGATCATATATGATATAATATTTATGTATACGATTCTTTTATAATTTAATAACATAGCACGATCTTCATAAAAGAGTTTAAACGTACCCTCTACCAAATGAAAGTGCAAGGTAATGAGTTTTCATCTCACTCCTTATTCCCGTGAGATTCATGACATATTGCCACTATTACCTTTTGTGTGGTTTATTTAATACTCATAATTGTATTCTTTGTGTAATACACTTTAATTTATGTTTATTTACATATTCATTGAATGATACCTCTTTCATGGGGTGTATGTTTCGTATGTTACCAAATTTTAAGGGGTTAATTCCTCAATCTCATTATTATCCGAGATTGTTTATGTGTAAGTATCTACTAGGACATTTTTATCATCCATGTCCGTTTTTCATAGAAATGATTTCAAAATGAATATTTTAAGGATTTTTGAAAGGTACTATTTATCAAGATCAGAAATTTAAATATTTTAAATATTTATCTTTCTAGATCATTTTAATTAATGTCCATGTTTTCAAAATGATTTAAAGGATTTGTTTATATGGACATGAATGTTTTGAAATTATATTTCTTTTCAAAAGTTTCAAAGTGATATGAGACACTCTGACTCAAAAATCTTTTTTAAATTAATTCCTTTATAAATATGTGACTTTTCAATGATTTCAAAAATATATATATTTCTCTCAAATAGTTTTGATTTCATCTATGTCAACATCCTTTGATGGGTTTTAAGCTTCTTTGAAGTTGATTTATTATGATATGAAACATCCATATTTTATTGATGGTTTTGGGATATGTTTGACTGTGGATGTGTTATTTTTATACTATTCATGGTTTATGGAGAATGTATTGAAATTTCGTATGCTAGTTTTAATACGAATGTTTGTGTTATGTTTAAACATGTTCATATGAGGAATGAATTGGACTGAGTAAGTGACGGGTGGAGCCCGCTATAGCTCCTTGATGCATCGGTTGGTCTCATGAGACAAACTAGTGTCTTGGCACAAGGCCTTGACAAAATCTTATTTGTATTCTTGGCACAAGGCCTTGACTATGTGGTTATGAAAGTCTGACATTATTCATTCCATCATTATGAAAGTTGTTATTGATATTGCATGTGATTATTCGACTAGTAGAATATCCATGTGAATAAGTAAATGGAATTATTTCATTTTATCTTTTCCATATTATGTTGAAGTTAAATTTTAAAATGATTTTGTTTTAGTTATACATTGCCTTAAATGTTTATGTTTATTTATGAATGTTTCCGCTATATTGTTATCCTTATTGAGCATCTGAGCTCACCCCTTTCAATGTTTAAATTTTTCCTAGGATGTGAAGATGTATTTTATAAATGACCTACTAGGAATGTATGAGGGGATATGAAGACAAGATGTTGTTGTAGTTTTTTTTCACTTTAGGATGTAATTTAATACTTATGAATATATTTAATGTTTCTAAGACTACTAAACTAAATGTTGTTTCGTGACTTGATCTTTTGTGATCATGGCAATGTTATGTAATAATGCACTGACTCTGGGTAACTGGGGTCGGGGTGTTACAGTTGGTATCAGAGGAAGTTTAGTACAAACCTTTGATTATAGATTTAGATTAACTCTGATTAGAGCACATATACCTAAGATAGACATTGAGGATTAGTATAAAAGAACTTCCTAGAATTTTGGTATTGTAGATATTTTGGGAGTTTTCCGAGCAATACATCCCTGTCTGGATGCGAGCAGTTAGAGGCAGCTCTGGCACAATTGTTCCTAGGGGTAAAACCTGAAAACACCACTCTGATCTAGACTCGAACATGAACTGGTGCACGACAACAGGCTTTAATCTACTCTTGGTTACGACAATCCCGTGGGATATGCTTAGGATAATTTCCATTTTATTTACAAACCATTATGAAGGGATTATGAGTATATACTTCTCCAAAGAAAACATTTTTATGATTAAGGATTATATCCATAAACTATTTAATTTATGTTAAGTTTTTTAGAAGTTTGGGATTATGTATTACAATTCATAAACTAAGCTAGTGTATGCCATTGTTTAGAAATGTCGCCCAGTAGAAGGAATGGGAACTGTAGCAATATGCATGATCCAAAGAGTAAGAAGGATCATATCTTTCATAGTATTAATCCAAAATATAGAAGGGGAATAGTCTCCCATGTATTCTCAACATATGAAGAAATAGTATCATGTGTTAATAAGATAAGTAAAGAATTCTATGAGTCTTATGGCTTTAAAGGGAAGCAATAGAATATAATGACGGAAGATAGAAATATGGATAAAGGGAAGAGGGAAAAGAAGAATTTTCCCATATGTGATAATTGTGGGAAGAAACACCCTAGAACTTGCCTGAAGGGAACGAGAGTTTGTTATAAGTGTGGAGAAAATGTACACCAACTACGTGACTGCAAGGGTAAGAAAAAGGTTTCAAATGTACAATGCATCATATGCAAGGTGTTGGGAAACTACACAAACCAGTGGTCAAATCATTATAGTATTCTCCAAATGATGCTATTGGATAATAATCATGTTATGATACTACCACAAATGAGGAGGAATGGTTAGTGTTCTTATGTTGTTATTAAAAAATTATATCATTTGTGGGTTGTATCAATGCTATACTGGTTATAGTAATTATGGAGTATATAAGGATTGTACTTCAGTAATATTTCATTAAGGACTTGAGAATGTGTGGATCCAAGAAAAGTGACTCAATAACAGCTTAATGTTTTGGAAAATATATGATGATAGAAAGATAAACCATAATATGGTTCTGTTACCGAGGTAGTGATTTTGGAATAATACATGATTGATTTGGATAAATTATATTGGATTTTCTTGACAACCTTGAAACTGATTAATGATTTGTATATTCCATCATTTCTTGAGTTTACAAAATTTGTTTTGGATAGAAGGAGTATATCTAGTATTCTATATGGAATAAGGGATGATGAATGTAATCAATAAGGTTTATGGTAATTCATGATGTTGTAGTTTTTTGAAAGAATACATGATGAAGGTGTTCACATGTTATTATATGGAAAAAAGGATCTTCATTGTGTTTAACTTCCCTATAAATTTTGGATTGTGAGTTTGGACAGAAGTATTTTGGATAAGTCTACTTTGACATTATTTTTCGATTTTTTATAAAAAGGAAAACCCGGAGGTCGGGCGGCAACCCGTCGCATCCGGCAAGGCCGCAAGACTCGAACCCGCAACTGGAGGGAGACTAGGGTGTATCACCTACCAATGAACCACGTGATGTCTTGGATTCAATAATGTAGTTTTTTTAAAGGGTCTGGTAGATGAATTATAATCTCATTTTTTCTACGAGACTTGAACCCGCAACCGAAGGGCGACTAGGGTGTATCACCTTCCACTGACCCACATGATGTTCTTGATTGAATAATGTTGTTTTCTAAAAGTGTCTAGTAGATGAATTATAAATTCATTTTTTGACACCCTATACAAATAGGATAAATATAATATTTTTTAAGTTCTATTATCTTTTAGAGTGAAAGATGATTTTGTGGTAGAAATTAGTTAAAGGATGGAACTCTACTTATCAAGTATATGATTTTTTCTTCTCCTATTCATTGAAGAAATAAATTCTTAAACTATAGGCAAGGAATATTAAAACCAAAAATGTGTTATCCTAATACATTTCATTTTTTTGAACCGATGGTATTTTAAATCATCATAGATTGGTGCCTTTGAGGCCCAAAATTCTACAATTGTTTGTGATAGATGACCTCAATAACACCCTATAAATATTTATGTTTTTTCTCAAATTATATGTCTCTAATTTCCACCAATGTTCTCTTAATCACGATCATAATTCGGTGGTGACTTTTTCATTTCCCTTTTCCTCTTATTAAGACTAAATTTTATTAACCCAATTTCCGATGTGGGTTTCCCGACAAAGGTATTGTCTATTTTCAACCTGTTATTTTTGAAGAAAAATTTCAAATTGTGATGATGCAATTTATTGAAGTAGGGAAGAATGTAACACACCAATATTTCATAGTACGTTATTTCTTCAATGTAATTCAATAACTTGCACTACACGCAACACCGAGTTCAAGCGCACCACAAGATTACCAAACTAGCCGTTAAAAAGCGGTTATGAATAGTATTAACTGAATTTTGAACATTATGTAATCCTTATAAGTTTAGAATCCATATTATGAGTCTCTTAGAAGTAACGTATGAACTAATTCATTTTTTTCAGATAAAAGAAGTAATTTTCAAAAAAATGCACTTTTACCATCTTTTAATGGTGAAACCTTTTTAAATCCAATATTTTAAACATATATATAATCAATTAGACAAAATAAACTTCTTCTTTAAAATCGGGACATAATTATTTAGTTTCAATAAATTTTTGGTGTTTTTCTGATAACTTTCATATTTGGGTGAATAGTGAAAAATAATATATTTTAACTGAAAACAACTTTTTAATCAAAATAATTTATAGTGTTGAATTATACATTTTAATTTTTTGAATGTATAATTAGATTATATCTTTACCATTTAATCTAATATTGGTCATTTGAATTAATTTCACATTGAAATTATACATAAACAAGTGTCAATCTTTTGATAGTTATTGTTTCATAAAAACACCTTATTTTTTTTTGACAACGGGAATTAATTTTAAATTAATAAATGAAACTTATATGTTTTTAATATGGTAAAATGGATTTCATTTTTGGATTCGGAATATCGAAATTATCCTAGGGTGAAATTTTTCTATTTTTCTGAAAACTTTCAATTTTTGATGAATAGTGAAAACACTAGGTTACTATTTAAAAACTGACATTTTATTTAAATAATTATTTAGGTTATTTAAATTTATTTTACTTCAAAATAGATACATAATACCTATATATGTTCAATGTAATTCATTGAAGTGAGTTTATAATAATTTTAGATATATAAAAATTTTATGGAACTTTTCACCGTCTTTTACCCATCTCCTAGGAGAATTTGAAAATTCACATAAAACATAATTTTACAGCTTCTGTGAGTGGAATTTTGAAAATATGAGAGACACGGTTAATATAAAGGGCTAAAATGTGGTTTAATAAGATAAATTTTTTTTGGTGAATAGTAACTTTTTACTTTTATTTACCACGGTTAAAAGTAAATAGGGTAATTAAGGGTAAAAATGATATTAATATTACCCTAACACTTGTCCTAATTACATTTTAGAAGTTTATCTAGGCCGAAAACAACCTTTTTAATAAAATATTATCATTTAGGACCACTTGGATTAGATTAGGGCATTTTTTTATTTAATTCAAAGAAGAGTGAAAAGAGTTAAAATCAAAATTTAATAACTAAAACATTTTTAATATAGGGTTATAAATAAGATAAATTAGACTATAAATATTCATTAGAAAAATAAAAATATTTCCCACATAATGGTATTTTATTTATAATTTTTAGACATTATATAATTTAATTTATTTATGAAACAATGATGATGCAATAATTACCATATTAATGAAAGATTCAGATAATTGATATTATAAATACCCAAATAAATGTAATTTGATTCTTTTATGAATTAAAATAAATTTCTAGGTTAGTAGGACATATTAGGATTGGTTATATGAATTTCTTTATAAGTAATAATGCTGTTATAAATTTATCAAAAACAAAATACCCAATAGTGTCAAAATTGACATAAAAGAGTTTTTAAAAAATATATTATATTATTAATTGATATTATATTCCATAAAATCAAAGGATATACCAAAGGACTTATATCATGATATTTGTATCATTAATGGACCATTTGGGGTTCTATTGGAACTTTATAGTAAGTTTACTTATCATATAATATTAAAATACAAAGAGACATGGTAAATGTCAAACTAATTGACTATTAGTTAAAACTAAAATATAAGGTTAATAAAGTGACACAAACCTGTCTAAAACCTATTGGTTGGGTGGATTTCGACCCATCCCCACCTTAGACTATAAATAAATCAATTTAGAGCAATTATAAACTGAATTTGAATTTATTATAAAATAATATTTTATGTTTTTCCAAAGGTGCCCCTCACCCCACTTATAAAAGGGAACCCCACCTTCCCTCAAATTCATAACTTTAAAACCATTTTGATCGGCCAAACCATACTGAAATATCCTCCAATCGTCCCTCTATTCATACTATAGGCCTTAGTTTGATCATAAATCCAACCAAAGGAGCCTTTTTGATCAAATCAAAAGGAAGAACCTGAAGAAGAGGTAATGTTTTCACCACCCACTTTCATGTTCCTTTCTTCTTTCACTTCTTATTTCTTTTTTTACTTCCATTCAAAAAATAATAGATCCAGTATCTTCTATATACTTTTATGTTATTATAAATATGGTAAAACCATATTCAGTATTCTATCCATCCTTTGAATGACATGTCACCATACGTGCGTATGTACGACTTACCGTCTCCACATCGTGGTGTAATTTTTATTCAATAAAATATTATTTTTTTTGGTATAATAATGAAGTTTAATTCATGTAAATAATAAATATAACATGATAATGATTCTGTATATATGACAAACCATCAAATTATATATTATTTTAATATCAAAAGAATGATATAGTCCCTCATGCGTAAGTACAGACTACCGTCTCCACGAACACAATGAGATTCATTCCCCATCATATCCATTCAAGACTAATATTCATTTTATGATTAAGAAAAATGTGTACGGACTTGATATAATTATGGATATGAATAGGATACAACCTATGGCTAAAAAAACACGGCTTATGTAACAAAACATATAAAATAAAATGAGTAAGTGAACATCTGAAACAATGATAATACTAAAATATTATTAACAAATAAATATTAAAATATCATATATGATATCATATTTATGTATATGATTCTTTTATAATTTAATAACATACTATGATCTTTATACAGGAAGTTAAATGTACCCTCGACCAAAGGAATGTGCAAGGTAAGGGGTTTTCATCTCACTCCCTATTCCTGTGAGATTCATGCCATATTGCCACTATTACCTTTTGTGTGGTGTATGTACTACCCATAAATGTATTATTTGTGTAATAAACATTAATTTATGTGTATTTACATATTCATTGTATGATACCTCTTTCATGGGGTGTATGTTTCATAAGTTATCGAATTGGTAGGGGTTAATTTCTCAATCTCATTATTATCTGATATTGTTTATGTGTAAGTATCTACTGGGACATTTTTATCATCCATGTCCATTTTTCATAAAAATGATTTCAAAATGAATATTTTATGGATTTGTGAAAGGTACCATTTATCATGATCATAATTTTAAATTTTTTACTGATTTATCATTCAAAATAATTTTAATTAATGTCCATGTTTTCAAAATTATTTTAAGGATTTATTTATATGGACATGAATGTTTTGAAATGATATTTATTTTCAAAAGTTTCAAACTGGTATGGGACACTTTGATTCAAAACCATTTTTTAAATTTATTCCTTTATAAATTTTTGTCTTTTCAATGATTTCAAAAAAATATATATTTCTCTCAAATAGTTTTGATTTCATCTATGTCAACATCCTTTGATGGATTTTAAGCTTCTTTGAAGTTGATTTATTATGATACAAAACTGTCATATTTTATTGATGGTTTTGTGATATGTTTGATTGTGGATATGTTATTTTTATACTATTCATGGTTTATGGAGAAATTATTGACATTTCGTATGCTAGTTTTAATATGAATGTTTATGTTATGTTGAAACCTGTTCATATGAGGAATGCATTGGACTTAGTATGTGACGGGTGGATCCCGCTATAGCTCCTCGATGCATCGATAGGTCTCATGAGAAAAACTAGTGTCTTGGAAATAGGCATTGAAAAACTCTTATTTGTAGTCTTGGCACAAGGCCTTGACTATGTGGTTATGATAGTCTGAAATTATGCATTCCATCATTATGAAAGTGGTTATTTATATTTCTTGTGATTATTCGACTAGTAGAATTTTCATGTGAATAAGTAAATGGCATTATTTCATTTTATCTTTGCATTATTATGCTTAAGTTAAAGTTTAAAAGGCTTTTGTTTTAGTTACACACTGCCTTAAATGTTTATTTTTATTTAGTAATGTTTCCGGTATATTGTTATCCTTACTGATCATTTGAGGTCACCCCTTTCAATGTTTTAATTTTTTCCAATATGTGAAGAAGTATTTTATGAATGACCTGTAGGAAATGTATGAAGGGGATATGAAGACAAGATGTTGTTATAGTTTTTTTACTTTATGATGTAATGTAATACTTATGAATATATCTATTATTTCCAGGGCTACTAAACTAATCGGTCTTTTGAGACTTGATCTTTTGTGATCATGCCAAGGTTATTTAATAATGCACCGACTCTGGGTAACTAGGGTCGGGGTGTTACATTTTGACAACGAGAATTAATTTTCAATTAATAAATACAACTTCTATGTTTTTAGTTTCTTAAAATTGATTTCATTTTGGAATTCAGAAAACCGGAAATAGCTTAGGGTGATTTTTTGTTATTTTTTCTGAAAACTTTCAATTTTTGATAAGTAGTGAAAAACACTACGTTATTGTTTAAAATCAACTTTTTACTTAAGTAATTAGTTATTTTATTTTAATTTATTATATGTCAAAATAGATACATAACACCTATATATGTTCAATGTAATTAATTGGAGTAATTTTATAACAAGTTTAGATATATAAAATTTTATTGAACTTTTTACCCTCTTTTACCAACCTTCTAGAAGCATTTGCAAATTTGCATAAAACTTATTTTTACCATTTCTATGAGTTTAATTTCAAAAATCCGAGAGACACGGTTGACATCAGTAAGTAAAATTTGGTTCAATAAGATGAAAATATTTTTGTGGTGAATAGTAACTTTTGACTTTTGTTGACCACAGTTAAAAGGAAATAGGTTAATTAAAGGTAAAAATGATATTATAATTACTCTAACACATGTCTTAATTCTATTGGACAGGTTTAATTAGAAAAAAAATAATCTTAGGAATAAAATGTTATCCTTTAGGTCCACTTGGATTATATTAGGACATTTATTATTATTTTATTATAAAGAAGAGTTAAAAGTGGTAAATTCAAAGTTTATTAACTAAACCATTTTTAATAGAGTTATGCATAAGATAAATTAGACTATAAATATTCATTAAAAAGATAAATATATTTACTATATAGTATTATTTTATTTGTAAATTTTAAATATTAAATATTTAAATTTTTTATGAAACAATGATGATGCAATAATTATCTTCTTAATGAAATATTAAAATAGTTTATATTAAAAATATTAAAAAAATATAATTTAAAAGTTTTGATACCATCCATGAATTTTCTATGTTAATATAACATTTTAGGGTTTATTAGATAAATTTTTTCGAAGTGATAAGGTTGTTATGACTTTCACAAAAACAAAAAACCAAATAGTGTCAAAATTGACATAAATTAATTTTAAAAACAAATACTATATTATTGGTTGATATAGTATTCCCAAAAATATAATGATCATCCAAAGGGATTAAATAAAATTATATATATCATTAATGAACCACTTGAGGTTCTCTTGGATGTTTAGAGAATATTTATTATCCATATAGTGTAAGAATACAAGATGACATGGTAAAAGTTAAACTATTTAACTAAGAGTTAAATTTAAAAGATAAGGTTAAAATGGTTACCGAAACTTGTCTAAAACCTATTGGTTGAGAGTATTTAGACCTATAACCACCTAAGTCTCAAAGTAAATTCATTTGGAGCCATTATAAACCGAATATCATTGTATAATAAATTAGTATTTTAATCTTTTCCTAAAGTGAGCCTCACCCCTCTTATAAAAAGGCACTTCTCCTTCTCTCAAAATTACACCTCCAAATCCATTTGGCACGGCCAACCCCTGACAAAATATCCTCCCAAATTTTATCACATCAACCTAGAGTCCTTAATTTTATTAGAAATCCATCCTAAGGAGCCCTTTTGATCAACTCAAAAGGAAACACCCAAAGAAGAGGTAATAATTTCACCACCCCTTTCATGTTCTTTTCATCTTTATCTTCCTCTTTCTTTGTTGTTTTCATACCAAAATAATAACTTAGTACCTCCTACATACTGTGATGTTATTATAAACATGTTAAAACTGTATTCATTATTCTATCCATCCTCTAAATGTATATGTCACCATACGTGGGTACGTACGACTTACCTTCTCCACGTTGTGGTGTAGTTTGTTATTCAAACACTTCATTATTTAGATGGGTAAAAAAACAAGTTTAAATTATATAAATAATAAATATAACATGTTAATGATTCTTTATATATGATATAACATCCAATTATATACGATTTCACCATCAATATAATTATATTGTTGATCGTGCGTACGTATAGATTACCATCTCCACGATGTGATGAGACCCATTCCCACATTCAACATTCAACAATGATTATAAAAAAAATTATTAATAAGTATGTAATATATTACATAATAATGCTACTGGATATATATATATATATATATGTATATATATATATTGTGTACTTACATATATCTTATTCACTTACATTCGTTCAGTAAGATATAGAAATAGAAACAATGATTATGCATACGTACGACCTACCGTCTCCATAAACTGTGCCTTCCATTTAATATACCTATCTATTATAAATATTTATATTATAAATATATATGATATGTAAATCAAGTTTTATATTATGGAATAATTTAAATCATGATCTAGATGATATGATCAAGAATAACAAGTTAAAACACGTATGATAAAGAAAGAGATTATTAACCAAAATGTTAATTTAAAATTAAAATCAATATTAAATGTGTAGTATAAAGTCAAAAATGAACCATGTATAATATAGTATATATAAATATGGTTCTGGTGTAATTTAATAACGTACTATGGTCATTATACATGATCTTAAACGCATCATCGACCAATGGAATGTTCAAGGTAAGGGTTAATTTCACAATCTCTTTATTATCCAAGATTGTTTTTACGTAAGTATCTACTGGGAAATATTTATTATCCATGTACATGTTTCAAAAAAGTGTTTTCAAAGGGATTCTTTTGAATGGAATTTTTACAAAAACATCATTTTAAATGTTTTAATTATTTATCCTTCTAAACCTTTCTCATTAATGTCTATGTTTTGAAAATGGTTTTAATGATTTATTTATATGAACACGAATGTTTTAAAATTTTAATTCCATTCAAAAGTTTCAATGTGGTATGATGAACTTTTATTCAAAACTATATTTTAAATGAATTCCTTTATATGTATTTTAAATTATTTCATGAAAAAAGAGATATTTCTCTCAAATATTTTTACTAATAATTTTCAACTATGTCAACATCCTTTACATGATATTATTCTTGATCGAGGTTGATTTATTATGATAAAAATATTCCATATTGTATTGAAGGTTTTGTGATATTTTTTTACTGTGAATGTTTTATTTTTATACCATTCATGGTTTACAGATAATTTATTGACATTTCATATGATATTTTTAATACGAACGATTATGTTATGTTTAATCCTTTTCATATGAGGAATGCATTGGACTTAGTAAGTGATGGGTGGAGCCCGCTATAGCTCCTCAATGCATCGGTAGGTCTCATGAGACAAACTAGTGTGTTGGAACAAGGCCTTGAAAAAATCATATTTGTAGTCTTGGCATAAGGCAATTACTATGTGGTTATGAAGTCTGGCATTATGCATTCCATCATTATAAAATTAGCTATTGATATTACATATGATTATTAGACTAGTAGAATATCCATGTGAATAAGTAAATGAAATTTTTTGATTTATATTTTCCATATTATACTGATGTTTTAGTTTAAAAGGATTTTGTTTTAGTTTTATACATTGCCTTAAATATTTATACTTATTTATGAGAGTTTTCGCTGTATTGTTATCCTTTCTGAGAATTTGAGCTCACCCTTTTCTATGTTTTATTTTTTCCCAGGATACAATGAAGTATATTATGACTAACCTATAGAGATAGTATAAAGGATATTAATGTGGTCTATGGAGACAATGTTGTCATTGGTTTTCATTTTATAATGTAATGTAACGTTCATATATGTGATCTATTTTCCAAGACTGCTAAACTGATCGGTATTTCAGTACTTGATTCCTTATAATCATTTCAATGTATTAAAATAATGCACCAACTCGGGGTAACTGGGGTCGGGGCATTATAGTTTCTATAAAAGAAAGTTTAGCAAAAACCTTGGAAATATATTTTGATACACTCTGATTAGAGAACATTACCCTATGATAATCTTTGAGGACTAGTATGAAAGAACTTCGTAGAATTTTGGTAATGTAGATATTTTGTGTATTTTCCAAGAAATACATTCTTATCTGTATATGAACAGGTAGAGGCGGCTCTAACACAAATGTACCTAGGAGTGAAAACTTCAACATGGAGTTCCAGGAATGACCTTGGGTATCCTGTTACATGACAACGGGCCTTGCTGCACTCTTGGTTACTACATGCCTGAGGGATATGCTTAGGATTATTCAGATTTTCATTACAAGACATTATGAAAGATTTAGGAGTAAATACATCATAAGAAAAACATGTTATGATTATCCATTATATGAATAATCTTTTCAATTTACATTATGTATTTTACATGTTTGGAATTATGAATTGTGATAAATAAACCAACCTAGTGTATTCCATTTTTTTGAAATGCCGCTTAGTAGAGGGAATGGTAATTCTAACAATACGCATGATCTAATGATTAAGAAGGATCATATATTTCATGGAATTAAGCCATCATTTAAAAGGGAAATAGTCTCCCATATGTTCTCATCATATGAAGAAACAATATAATAACGAGTATAGAATTTACATGTATTGATGCCATACACGAATTTTATAGGTTAATATGATATTTTAGGGTTCATTAGAGAAATGTTTTTCGAAGTGATAATGTTTTTATGACTTTCACAAAAACAAAATACCAAATAGAGTCAAAATCGACATAAATTAATGTTTGAAACAAATACTATCTTATTGGTTGATATAATATTACCAAAAATCAAAGGATCGCCCAATGTGCTTACATAATGTTATATATATCATTAATGAACCACTTGAGGTTCTCTTGGACGTTTAGTGCATGTTTATTAACCATATAGTGCAAGAATACACGAAGACATAGTAAAAGTTAAACTATTTAACTAAAAGTTAAATCGTAAAGATAAGGTTAAAATGGTAGCCTAAACTTGTCTAAAAACTATTAGTTGAAATTTTTTAGACCCATAACCACCTAATTCCCAAAATAAATTCAGTTGGATCCATGATAAACCTAATATGATTGTATAATAAATTAATATTTTAATCTTTTCGTAAAGTAACCCTCACCCCTCTTATAAAAGGGAACTTCCCCTTCTCTCAAAATCATAATTCCAAAACCATTTGGATCCGAAAAAACCTGCCAAAATATCCTCCCAACATCCCTAAAATAATCTTAGAGTCCTTAAATTGATCATAAATCCAACCTACGGATCCCTTTTGATAATCTCAAAATGAAACACCAAAAGAAGAAGTAATAATTTCACCACCCCTTTCATGTTCTTTTCATCTTCCAATTCCTATTTATTTGTTGTTACCGTAACAAAATAATAACTCTAGTAACTCCTAAATACTGTGATGTTATTATAAATATGGTACAACCATATTCATTATTCTATCCATCCTCTAAATGACAAAGTCACCATACATGCGTACATCCGACTTACCATCCCCACATCGTCCTGTAGTTTGTTATTCAAACACTTCATTATTTGGATGAGTATAATAACGAGTATAAAAGATGTAAATAATAAATATAACATGTTAATGATTCTGTATGTATGATATACCATCTGATTACATACTATTTCCCCATCAATATAATGATATTGTCGCTCAGGCATACGTACGGATTACCGTCTCCACAACGTGATGAGATTCATTCCCACGTTCACCATTCAAGGATGATTATAAAAATATATATTATTAATACGTATTTAATATATGAAATAATACTCATACAGGATATATAAATATGTAATTACTTATATCTTATTCACTTACTTTTTTCAATACGATATTAAAATAGAAACAACGTTTATGCGTACGTACGGCCTACCGTTTCCATAAACAGTGAATTCCAATTAATAAAACTATATATTACAAATATTTATATTCTAAATATATATGATATATAAATAAAGTTTTATATTCAGTAAGTATTTATATCATGATATAAATTATATGATCAATAATAAAAAGTTAAAACACGTACGATAAAGAAAGCGATTATTACCAAAATTGTTAATTTATCATGAAAATAATTATTAAATGGGTAGTATAAAGTCATAAATGAATCATGTATGATATTATAAATATAAATATGGTTATGTTATAATTTAATAACATACTATGGTCATTATATAGGAGGTTAAACGTAACCTCGACCAAAGGAAAGTGCAAGGTAAGGGTTGATTTCACAATCTCTTTATTATCCGAGGTTGTTTTTATATAAGTACCTACTGGGAAATATTTATTATCAATTTCCATGTTTCATAAAATTATTTTCAAAGGGGTTATTTTTAGGGGGATTTATACTAAAACATCATTTTAATTGTTTTAATGATTTATTCTTCTAGACCATTCTCGTTAATGTCAATGTTTTCAAAATGTTTTTACAAATTTATTTATATCGACATGAATGATTTAGAAGGTTAATTGATATAAAAAGTTTCAAAGTGGTATGAGACACTTTTATTAGAAACTATCTTTTAAATGTCTTAATTTATTTTACTTTTAAATGATTTTATGAAAAAGTGATATTTCTCTCAAAGATTTTTATTGATCATTTTCAACTATGTCAACACCCTTTACGAGATATTATTCTTGATCGAGGTTGATTTAATATGATACAAATATTACATATTTTATTGAAGGTTTTGTGATATTTTTGACTGTGTATGTATTATTTTTATACCATTCATGGTTTATGTATAAATTATTGACATTTCATATGCTTGTTTTAAAATAAATGTTTCTGTTGTGTTTAAAACTTTTCATATGAGAAATGCATTGGACTTAGTGAGTGATGGGTGGAGCCCGATATAGCTCCTCGATGCATCAGTATGTCTCATGAGATAGACTAGTTTCTTGGCACAAGGAATTGAAAAAATCTGAGTAGTAGTCTTGGATCAAGTCCTTGACTATGTGGTTATGAAGTCTGACATTATGCATTCCATCATTATGAAATTAGCTATTGATTTTACATTTGATTATTAGACAAGTAGAATATCCAAGTGAATTATTAAATGGAATTATTTGATTTATCTTTTTTATATAATGCTTATGTTTAAGTTTAAAAGTCTTCTGTTTTAGTTTTAAACATTTCCTTAAATATTTGTGCTTATTTATGAAAGTTTTCGCTATTTTTTTATCCTTACTGAGCATCTGAGCTCACCGGTTTCTATGTTTTATTTTTACCAGGATGCAAAGAAGTGTATTATGACTGACCTACAAGGATAATCTGAGGTATATGAATGTGTTCAATGGATAAAATGTTGTTATTGTTTTTTATTCTATAATGTAATGTAACGTTCATGTATGTAATCTATTTTCCAAGACTTCTAAACTGATCAGTCCTTCGGGACTTGATTCCCTGTAATCATTACAATGTATTAAAATAATGCACCTACTCTAGGTAACAGGGGTTGGGGAATTACAAATATACATTGGATATGATGGTTATGTCATTATGAAATCATCAAAGATCTATGTTAGTTGCAATCACTATATTGGTCATTGATGGAATAACATTTTGTCTTATCTCCAAGTAGTTTGTAAGGAGAAAGTGAAGCAGGATTAGAATGAGATGATTACACAGGATATGTTTCAATTGGAAGGAATCTCATGACATTATATGAAATCCTATTACTATACCCATTTACACTAGTCTCGCTCTAGGTTACAAAACAGACAATATTGAGTAAACACTTCATTACCTTTTAGGTACAGTTTATGAAGTAAATAAGAATATCAAAGATAATTTTATTAATAATTCCTAGGAAGAATTAATTGAAATAAAATGTGAAAGGGGAAAAGGAAATTAATTCTAAGGGAATATTTGAAACATCCTTCAATCAAGATCTATTAATAGGATGATATCTTCATCGCATATCATGAAATGAAACAATGGGAGTTTATATGCAATAAACGGATTATTGCTTCTTTTTTAGGTATATTAATCACATAAAAGTAATGATTCAATATTACTTCATGGGTATTAAATACTATATTCCATGCTCATGTGTTTATTTAAATATGGTATCAAATTATGTATAAAAACGTTATTATAGGGTAGGTTTATTATCCAAGCAGTTGAGAAAGGGTGATTCTTATGTTAGTAGTGATTACATGACTTATATATCTCCATGTAAAATGATTCATGTAGGACATTGATTAAGTATGACCAAAAAAATTATCTCATGTGTTATTTTGGACATAAGGAGAAATTATTCTAGGTTCATGAATTAATTTTATATTCGGTGTCACATACTCAATTAATAGTTCAATAATAAAAGAATCAGGGAAATATATGATGAATATAAAATTTAGGGAATAATTACCTAGTTTTGGAAAGATAATTATTCATTAAGAAAAGAAAAATAAAAATTCACATCATGGATATATCCAATATGGTATTAAGGCTTAGAGGACATAAAAAACCTGGTATTATAGATATATATATGTAGTTTTGGAAAAAGTTACACTTAGAAATAAAGGTAAGCCACAAGGCTATTGGAATTAGTTCAACAAGTGAGTGGGAACTATTCCAAGGATAAGATCGTGGTAAATATACTTCATTGGATTCTTTTAAGTGATTAATTAATGGAAAATGAAGCATGAAATATGCATGGTCTAAAGATATGAGTTTCTTTGAGCTGGCATGCAGAAGAATATATTGACTATGCAGTCATTAATCATGACAATGTAGCATGTAGTAATTCTAAAATTCACATTACCATATCAACATTATAGCATTGATGTTTAATATGGAGGATTGATGATGCGAGCAGATATGTTAAAATTGACCAACAAAAAGGTAGTGTGAAACAATTCCAAAATGTATCTTTTATAAATTATTGTTATGATGTAAATAATATCAATATTAAAACCTATAGAAACATCCATTATATTTTATGACATGCTTCGCAAATAACAATGTTATCATATAACCATATTCCAATTATTATGACTAATTGATATCATAACAGTTGTATAATGTTGGGAATCAATTATTTCATAAAGGACATGTGTTTGGATACAAAGATATTGTTAGGACATAAATAAACTTTTATTAAGACCAAACATAAAGTGCATCTAAATTAATTATCCAAAACACTTTCTTATGATATTACATAAACCCATAAGACAAAAACTTCATAGTAAAGTGATAGGCTACATTTATATAAGGATACACATGTCTATTTGAGATAGTGGGAGCAATATTGACTCGGGTCTAGTCGATTTCACCGATGCACATATAGTTGGAATAAGAACTAGTTCAACAAATCCATGTGGAATAAGAAGGTTCTAGAGACACATACTATGTAGGAAGGTTAAAACCATAGTGATGATTTTTTATTCCCTATTGTCAGTGATAAATTATTGTTTGAGAATAATATTATCTACCAGTAATAAGTATATGGTAATTATCCAGGATTTAAAAGATCAATTAAAATTAAATAATGGATTCCATGTATCACAATGAAAAGGGGCATATTATTCTGAATATTGTGGTAGGTATTCAGATGAGATTATACATCAATGGTACATGTATAGTACCAATAAGACTTAATTGGTTATACCAATTCGGTATGCCTACATCTGTTAGAATTTTACTAGTGATAGCTACGTTCTACAATCATTTTCATGAGAATTGGATGCTAAGCCCAACTTTTTTGGATGCTTTCGATATGATGTAATTAGAAAGGGATGGTGACATCATATAATGCTAATAAAGTTTACAAGTTATTGAAATACATCTTAGTATTAAATTAATAATCTTGATCATATAATATTTATTTAGAATGATTATTTTATATATTTATACTAGAGGTTAGTGGGAGTGCCAATGGTTTCTTGTAAAATATTTTCGACAGCATATGAAAACATATACACATCTAATAGTTAATTTAGACCAGAATAAAAGTATCTAGAGATTGAATTAACGCTGTTACCTAAGATCTAGGGAACAATATATACTCATATAGATCTAATGGTTATTTGTACCTAGTAAATCATACATATAGTGACATAGTATTAAAAAATAAAAGTTAGAAAAATTTTATGTAAAAATTATTGCTAGTGTCACAAGGCATAATCTCTCCAGGTTGACATGTCTAGCACCGGGTAGAAGATTAATGCGATGATTTTAAATCCATACGCTTAAGTGATGGGTTAGTTATATATTCAATGATATGAAAATGAACTAATATTTCAATTATATAAATTATTTTTGGCATATATCTGTTATATCCAAGAGTACTACAAGTAATACTATTAAAACTATTTGATTGTACTTCAGAAAGAACAAAAGATATGTATCTGGGATGTGGTGAAGAAGGATACTAGTTTTAATGGGACATAAACTCATATTCCTTTTTATCATTTTGATCTATTATCATAGTTAAGATAAGGTGATAAGGGAGATAATCTCATATAGGCTAGTTGTATCCATACATAAATGTACAGAGTATGTTGCATCATATAGGGAATTTATAAAGCCATTATGCGCAACAATTTGTCATGGTTCATGGAATCATATCTAGTCAGAAAAGTATTATCATAATGTATCATATTAAATTATTACTATGAAATATGTAAAGTTATGATAGTGGAAAAATTGATATACTCTAGGATACCATATAATGAGAAGTGTTACTCAAGGAGATGATGTTGCAAATAACACAATTTCCATGCGAAGAATCATGAATGTCCTAGTACCTAATGTTGTGACTCTAGAGTAACATGATATTGATCTTGTAGAGCTAACATGATTGATTAAAAAGTTGGCTCTTAAGAAAGTGGGTTTTTGTAATAGTGGGTTCCCTAGACCCAACTATGAAGTAATTTGGATTACCATATCATGTACACAGTTAGATATTCCTAATATATTCATATAATTAATGTATAAAAACATATTTTTCCAATATTTTATGGTAATGTACATATATTAATTATCATATAGAAAGGTTATATCACATCGCAAGGTATAATTAGAACCCCAAGATACTATGACATTAATCATAAACATATGTTCTATTGTTCATATATATTTATATTACTAACTAGACACAATATATGTAATACTATAAGGTGTTAAGGGCTCATAAGAATTGAGAAGAATTCTCATGATGTTCACACATGGTGACCTCTAGTAGTGAGATCATAAAAAAATACTATCCAATTGGAACACCACATGTTTTGGGTTCCATTGGATGTTCTTATCTACAAATATGTGTAATGGTATCCAAAATTGAGATCATTTTTAATGTGTGTCATTTGATCGTATACTTTAATGCAAGGTGAAAAACATGGTAATTAAATCATGACGAGGTAGTTTGTGTTGAGGGTGTTATTAGTGTCATGACATTGGTTGAATGATCAATAAAGGGTTTGTCTCGTCTAGGGTAAGGAAGTTATATATCTTAGTCCATATTGATAATGATGGTAGTACCTCAATAAATATATGGGAACGGTAGTCCAAGGAAAATATGTCTAGTTAGATCAATAATTAACAAAGGATGAAAAGGATGATGACATCGGTTTTCATCTTACATTATCAGATAATAAAGGCAAATAGATTATTATACATAGTGTGTGGTTGTAGGCTGGTTGTCACTATTGTGACAATCCTTATCTATTTAGGGTCCATGATGTGTAGCTACATTCCACACATTCTTTGTGAATAATATTTACTGCTATCAAGACAAGGTCCTAGATGGTCACACAAAATAAATTATTCAAGAGTCTTCCTTATTTTGTTGAATATGTGTTTTGGACATGTTGGGCCCCACTACCAGGGGTCCGAGATTTGTCCAAGTAAATATGATCACTAATGGAATTATGAAAATCATACTATTAAAGTTAAGAAAAATTTTCATTGAATTTATTTATTAAAAGTTTTATATGTTTACAAATAAATACATGAAAATTTTAATGGAATGAATATTTTTTTAAAATATTAACGATTCATTTAATATTTTCATGAATATTGAGCCAAGTTAATTGCTTAATTATTATGAAATAGTTTATTAATTATATTATAGGAAAGTGATAATAGTACTTATGACTCAGTACAATAGTCATGATATATTGTTTATAACTTGTTGATAATTTGGGGGTCATGGATGCAATACAATATAATCTTCTAACACCATATCAACAAAGGAGGAGAAGGATTTTACTTTGACTATTCACGACCTCTCTCTCTCTCTAATCTCTCTCTCAAACACTCTATAGAGAGAGGCTCTAGATCCAAGAGCTCAGATCAATAACTCTCTCACCCATTGTAAGAGAGGCGATGCAGTGATTGTCATAGCATCAAAGGAATCATTGGAACTCTTCACTTGCACCATGATTTTGAAGATCGACACTCCCGCAGATTTTGGAAGTATGTGTAGAATATATAGAGGAATTTAGTTTCATATTTTTGAGAAGTGATCTCTAATGATGAGAAGTCGATGAGAACAGCTTCAAATCACAACTAGGCATTTATATTGTTTTAATTTGATGCTTCAAATTCTTCCCACAAGATACTGGACTTAAATTAAACAACAAATCTACAATTTTGATGAGTTTATGTCCATCATTGGTGTTTTTTTTTAAAATACCCTTTCAAGGGTTCTGTTGCATGCCCAGTACCATCAAACATTACAGGGGGAAATCCACGTGGGAAGGTGGTGTGTGGAGTTTGTTCCCATTGACCCTCAATTCACATTGGGTTTTTATTGCACTATGGTACACATATCCTTATAGGAAATTCAACTTAGGTACCAAACATCGCACCCTTAAAATGCTTGTGACTCTCCCCATATTCCTTCTACATCCAAAAGATCTTATAAAATCCATTTTCGTTTTAGGCCCTTCATATGACTACCCACTCTATGATACCTTCTTGAAACATTTTCTAAGAGGGTACCATTCACTTTAGTTAACATGTTCTAGTCACATGATGTTAAAAAAATATGTGGTATGTTTTCCTCACCATATTACATTATGTTGTGTGTCTATCGTCCTCATATCAGTACATAAAACTACATAGAATATGAGGCTATCTATAGAGAGGATGCTACTTTTGATGAAAGTCATATACTATATCATTCATGTTCTTAGACCAACACTGGAATCTGAGATTATACCCCCTATACAACGAGTTTGAACGTGGTCTAGACTAATATGCATACCCCAGGTTCCCAAATTCGTGGTGGTGTAATTCCAAGTGGGTTGAACATCATTTGATAATTCCATCACTTAATATCCAATATTCGAATAAGAATTTATCAAGATTCTCATTCGCCTCCACATTATAATGGGCCAACCTAATGATCAAGAAAGATGGAAAAATTGGAACACCAAAAATTTATGGTACAAACCCTATAATACATAGGATGAAATTTTTAGATAGGCCCCACATTTAGAACTTTCTCTGTAGTGGACTGTCAATTTGTTTATCACCATCCTTGGGAAAATGATAATGAGTGTTGTGTTTCAAACATTGTGAGCAATTATCCACCATCATCCCGACACTCATCAAGTGTTTCTAATATAAATAATTTTGATTCAGTACCTTCACTCCCCTATGTTTCGGTAGAATTATATTCCCATGATGTTACCCCCTTCATGAACCAGTGAACATTGAAAAAAAACTCTGATATTTAGAGAGCGCCGTTCTCCAACCCTAGCTCCTCTATACATGAAAACTCTTGTTGGTCAGTCTATAAATATGGACCTTGAGATTTTGAATAATTTCTAACACTCTTATGAATTAGTATTCACAAGGTCATCCCTTGTTTTTAACATCGAGCTTGACTAACATGAAAATAGGGATTATTCATTGGTTGTCTCATGGGTATGTTTGATGTGAGGTAACAAAATATAAAAAAAATATGTCCGTACATGAGGTTAGATTTAAACAATGAAACTTCTATAGTTGGAGAGGTTCATCCACACATTGTTGTTTCACTTATGTCTAGCTATAAATTCCCCTAAGGCTCCGCCCAGGACATCCTCTAGCATGTGGTCTCCATGGCCTGCTACAACCTTAAGGGGTCTTCTTCCTCATCCTCATCGACATGGTAAATCTCATCATCCCAAAATCACCCTATAAAATACTCATCCTAGTACTCATATATATGAGATACTACCTCTTTCTATTTATACTAATCTTTCATTATCTGAGCCACCAAAAGGATGATGACTTCATCTTGAACATTTAAGAAGGCCACATGCTCATTCACTTTCACCTCTAGATGCTGAATTTTTATGGCCTCCTAGAGATTCTTGCTGAAATTATATTTCTCAATATTATAGGACATGTATAAAGGATGAATCTTTACATTCACTCACTCAACAAGGTTTCCAGGGAATATCCAATGGATAACACAAGAATTCACTCCTTTATTACTCAGGGTATGTATTCTGTGTTGAAGAGACCACATCTGGCTCACTAGGTATGCCTATGTAGTATTGGTGTTAAAACACTGCATTCTCCTACAAAACATACACCAATAAATGTGGTTCCCTTCTGAAATGTGAGAAATTAAGTTTTAAATAACCTCTATTGGTGTGGAATCATATTAAGGGTAAAGTAACAAGAAAAATAGCCATAGGTTCCTCATCAAGGATCCCTTCATTTAGGCCAGTTTTCATGTCCAGAGGAAGTCCAAATTCATTCGACCCTTCTTTATTAGCAATGCCTTAAAAAATAGAAGATCTTCCCCTCCAATGGAGTCACTTGTGACCATAGTAGGCTTCCCTCATGGGACTACGGCTCAATAATCTTGAATGACTGACTCCACAAGTGTAGGAGTAGCAATCAGGGAAGGTTCCCTGTGTCCACCAACCATAGCCACTAATTTGGATCACATCCTCTCAAGCACATCATTAAATAATATAATGTCCATTATTTTAATCAATGATTAATAGTTAAAAATATGGAAAATTTAAGGGAGAAATACAAACAGAGAACAAGCATTTGGGAAAAGTTTGGGCTTGGAACCCCAATCAGGAGTTCCACAACTAGAGACCCCTAGACAATAGTCTGAACATCATTGGATACTACTTGACCCCCAATCACTGGTTCATAATAACCATTATTGGAAATGTATAATACATAGATGAGATATCTTCATGATTTTTATTTTAAAAATGGGATTGGGGGATTGAGATTCAATATTAACTTGAGGTAGATGAGTCTCAATAATGTGAAAACCAAGGAGACATACCTCTCCAGTAGTAGACATTACCATTGAGATTCCATGGAACATACCCCTATATATGAATAAGAGGACCAGAGGCTCCTATAATGTCACTTAATCCTCCTATAAAGTCCCTCTAGTTGTGAAAACATTGATAAAAAATCCCAAAGAATTATCTCCAGAACCCAATGGGGAACCTTCATCCCCTCAAACAGGGTCCCCTTTTCCATTTTTTTTATTTTTCCTACACAATAATAATCCAAGATAAATACTCTGGGAAAATAGAGGATGTATTGTAAGGGAAATAAAATTTAGAAAGATTACATTTGGGATTTTGACAAGGTTTGAATCAGCTAAATGGTAAATATCTCCACTCTCTTGGGGAATCATCTAATCAGTGGATAATCCCCTGGATTCTCCATCACTAGATCCCTATGTTACATCATCAGTCGATGTATCCTATATTGATTCCCTATAACATGGAATCTCATCATGGTCAGTTACTTCACCAAACATCACCCACATCGGGCCAGGTAAAATCTCAGGTGACCCACGCTGGTAAGAAAAGAAAAAATGGCTACAAGGTACTCAAAACACTGGTGAAAGTGTATCTTGGTAGTGATAAAGGAATGAAACACCACCAACAACTTGACCCATTCCTAGGTTGGTATTATCCATATATGTTTTACTGCTATATTCATCCTTAACACTCCCTAAGACACTCAACTTGAGGGGAAAGAAGCATCAATATTTGGATCTTGGATATAACATATCTTCTTGTTTGTGGTACCTCCCAAACATAATTAGTTACATCCTAGAATCCCCCTAGATTCCCCTAATACCGCATCTAGGGAAGGAATTACCCTCCAAGAGTTGGGGGTGCAACAAAACAATGCACCTCCCACATAACATCTCAATCTTGATCTTCCCCCAATGATTGGATCACACCACAAGGAACATACCACCTACCTTCTTTCAACTCTAGAATTTAGATTACTGGTTAGATCACCCTTAAGAGTAGACACAACATCATGCCCAAGTATGTTGTAACCCAGTTTCTAGCATAATTTTGGGAGAGTCTCGTGTTAACATTGGACAACGAAAGCATTATGGTCTCCCCCAAAAACTCTTATGAACAACCATAATTTTTGATGAAGGGTAGAAGGATTAATCTCTTCATATAAAACTATATAGAGTCTCCTAATCATATTATGAATGAATCCAATCTATCAGTGAAATAGAGACAGATTAAATGTCTCACATTAGGTGTTTCCATCAATTCTTGCCTCGACACATCACCCTGATAGGTATGTATTTATTTCCTCTTCTATTATGTACCCCGAAGGTTGTACACTATCTCATAGAATTAGGATGATAATAGGTGTAAATTTTAGTTGGCATGGTGTATGATTCTAATCATAACCAAAATCTCACTGAGTTACACTAGATAGGCCCTAGTGATGTTTAGTTGTGCAAGCTATAGACCAGTATTTAGTGGGATGATTGCATTCAAAAATTCATATCTATTGAAGTGAACCACAATCTAGCCATGAAATAACTAGAATCAGACACCTATCCTCCTAGGCATGCCCCCTCCCCACATGGCCCAACTGGATATAGATCTAGGCCAGAAATAATACCACCAGATTCACCATTTTGTTGGCCACTGTGATCACCACCATCACAAGTGTCCCTAGACACATGCCCATGTGATCTTAGCTAGACATAAGCATCCATAAATAGAGAATTTTGTCCCATAATGTGATGTATTAGACTAATAGGTTTTGATATACCACCAACTTGTAGACCGATGGACCATACCACCCATTATATAGGATCAGCTAGTATGATCCCAGCATCATCCTTTTTGGAGTGTCAAAAAATTTCATTAGAAACCCTGATATATTTCTGGGTCATTATTCAAAAACATGCCCATCCATTTCATGAATTCAATTTACATGGAGATGGGGGAGCATGATTCATTATTCTTTTCAGCGCCTCCTCATGTTGAAGCACTAGGATAGGAGTCCAATGCCTATGGCCTCAGTTTTTCAGTACTGGGAGAAACTCATTACATTGAAACACATTCAATGGGATTACACTGATATAATGCACACCCCACAAGAAAATTTACACCTCTTCATGGTGAAAGTGTAATGTGTTGGGATCTGGATACCAATAAATGAGGATCTATGGAAATAGATAATATTAGCGATATATATAGATTTGTGATGTCCATACTAGATCATTTATTCAAAAATGGCATTAATATTCTGTGATATCATAATAGGTTATGTGTGCCCAGTATTCCTAGTCCCATTCATTAATGATGTTTCATCTATCCCATATATCAAAGTCTTTATGCAAGCCTTTACTTTTATTCCTGAATACTGATTTGAAAAATAATGGAATATCAAGAATAGAACCCTTAATACAATGGTTTCACCTTGTTAATGACTCTCATTTATCTACTTATCATATAAAAGTCACTTTCATCATGCTCTCGAGTAGGGTGACCTTGGATGGTGGTCTTCTAGTGGGATTACTTGTAGGGACGACTAGACAAAGAGAATGGTTTTTTGACTTCAATGACTGAGATGCCCATTTTATCAAGCATCCACCAATTAAACAATGAGAAGAATTTCAACATGATATAGTTACATTGAGATTCAGTTATCATCAATAGAAGTACCAGCTTATCAGAAATCAGCATTCTGGTTTGATGGATCTTAGTGTTCCACACCATTTCATCATTCTATGTGGCAGCAACATGTTAATTTCTACTCAGTTCAGTTGGTTGTATATTACAGAAGAATATGGGAGTTCAAATGTAGTTTCTCACATGAAGTCCATTTGATCACATAAATTTTATAGCATCACACAACTTTGGAAGAGTGAGCACATTATTTGAAATTGTTTGCAGAAATAGATGGATAAACAAATGATTTTCATGAAATTTGTAGATGAGGCCCTGGATTTCACACAAGAGATATGTTACAAACATGAGATAAAATATTTTCACTTAGTAATTAATAAAAAATACAAGGGGAACCATCCACCTATATACATACATTTCATGTCTTTTAAGCATAGCGTGAAATGTAGATTCGTGACCTGGGCCAAAAGTTCTGCAAACACATGGAAATGATTCTCTTCCTTTGACATTTCTCTTAGAACCTATCCATCTAGTCCCCTAATAAATTTGCTTCCAGATGAGATTTATTGGTGTCCAAATATCATATCAGACCTTAAATTACAATATTTGGAAGAACCAAAGGTATAACCCACATCAAAGGTACATTATAGGGCCAATGAGTGGGATGCATGAAAGATTTAGCAATTTCACATGAAAATATAGTTCAACAAGAAAAAGACTTGTGAAGAAATGGTGACTTATATTTTTATAGATACTCAAAAGGATGGAGTCCCACCTATGTTCAATTCATACTAGAAAGGCATATTACACACCATAAATAAGAATTACCCCCACCCCTAGTGTGAAACTATCCAGTTGCACCCCAAAGGTGAAGTAAAACTAGAATTATTTCATCGAAAAGACCCCAGTGGAAAAAAACCTAGAATAAAACAACCTAGTTCCACACCCATGATGTTTTATCCCAATAACAAATCATTTTGGGTATAAATAGAATCTCAACCACACCTCTTTAAGTGGATCTTTCAAAGTGGATGCAACTATATCATATGATGAACTCTCTCTCTCTCTTTGATGAAAACATGCAACCCTAGGTATCATGGAACCTAAAAGGTAGATAATTCTCTAGATAGAACTCCTATGGGCCAAAAAATTAATTTATTAGCGGTGGATTGATCCCCAAAAACTATTCCTAAGGATGGTTGTGATTATGAAAATAGAAACTTCCTTTTCACAACCCTCATCTATGGGAAAATCCTAATCTTGTGCAGAACTTTTCCACTTGAATCCATAAGTTTTCCTTCTACTAGAGTACTCTACTCACACAAATCTTACATTCATCATAATACTTATGTGTGAAACAACTTCCTAGTCCACTATCCAGTATCCACCATGCCCCATGTATAGCCAATACCATACATATTTTACCTAAGAATTTTTACCCTAATTCCTATTTCTCCAAATCATAGGGACCATAGTGTCATGAATTATGATTTCTTATCCTCCGCATTAGCTCCAACACCATGTTCTTCCTAGAGTCACATGAGTGGTTGTAAAAAAATACCCAAGGGTGGCATGTTCAGGGGAAACTATACACCGGTCATGGTAGGAGGTCCTTATGTCATATTTTCCTCTTTCCTTAATGTGGTCCTCCTTGAAGTGTGACCCCACCATTTTGGAGATACATGATGTAAAATAGACTAGGTCCAAAATATTATCATATTATGTTAAACTGCACGATAATTTATTCAACACATGATTAAAAATTATAGCCTTACCCTTTGTGATATTCATAGGATTCCCCTTGTATGATTGAAATGGGATAATCCCACAACACATACTTTGTCTAATATACATAGGATGAACCATGTATGACTAGCATGAGATGAAATTCTTCATCTGGAAGCTTCCATGCATATGGACCACACCAACTCTTTCACAATGTTTCTCTCCTGGTAATAAACTTATACACATAAGCCACACAACATCCCTCATTGATGCTCCTTCAACGACATGAGATTCATTACCCCATGATGTTAAATAAAATAGATTGTTCCTTTGAAATAACATTAAACTGTGATATGAAACTAAATTGGTTTTGATCCATTCCTCTTAAAATGGGTACGTGTGACTCCTCCCTCTTGTTTAATCCCAACAATAGTAAAACCAAGTATGACATATTCACTCATAGGGACATACCTCTAGATCAACCTAAAAAGGTCTTTCTAATCCATTAATAAATATTTTATATCATTACCTATTAGGAAAAAACCTCTATTGATCAATCTCCATAGGGATTTCTGGTTAAACCCATGTGTGATATATTCTCTCTTAAGGACACACCTAAATAGATACACATAAATAGGGAGTCCTAATCTACCTCTATTGATCTCCCTCAATAGAATGTTATGATAAACTATAAACCATAGAGTAAAATATTCCATCATAGGGACAGACCTCTAGATCCACCTAAATAGGGAATTTTGATCAATCCAACCTGGCGTGACATCATCCCTCCTTGGGACACACATCTATAGACCTATCTCGATAAGGAATTTTGATCTATCTATATAGGTGTGACATATTCCCTCAGAGGTACACACCTCCATGTATCCACCTAAATATGGATTTTGGGCCACCTCCATAGATTTTACTCAATATGGAATTCTGATACATCCATCTATTTGTGACATCTTACCTCTAAGAGACATTTCATAATGCATATGCCTCAAAAGGGTGTTCTGATCCACAAACTTGATCCACCTCAACAAGGTGTTATGATTTGTCTCCAAAAGATGTCAAATTCATTGCTCAATCCTTCTCAATAGGATGTTTCATCACATCTCTTGAAGATTATAAGCCTAATCCAATACTATCCCTATAAAATCATAGAATACACATTCTGTTAAACTCATACCCTGATCGATATAGGATTACATCTCTTATATCTTCATGAGGTTAAACTCATACCCTGATCTATGATCCCAACCCGATGTAATAAATATGGAATTCCTGAGGTATAAAATCATAGAATACACATTCTGTTAGCATTATTACCTCTTGATCAATATAGTATTACATGGGTTCTTCACATAATATCCCTTATATGATATTCCATCTGAAATAGTACGATTCACAGTTGCCCAATATTCCAAATTTCTTGACATGTAGAGAGATTGCCGACATAAATACTTTCCTAAATGAATGTTTCTACCATTTCATGATAGAAGTATAATAATTTACAACAATACACATAGAAATTAAATTGGGAATAAGTTCCAATAACATGATTTTAATCAATGAGGGAGACCCAAATAAGGAAATGATCTCTAAGGATGAATCTATGTAAGAAAGAACTAACATCACATCATCCAATTTAGATCAAAGACCAGACATCACCCATGACTGTGATGAAGGAATCCCACCATTTTATAGTGGGAATAATAGGAAATAGATTACATCACATGTGAAATTACGGTGCACCCTGAATTAAGTGTTAGAAACAATACTAGGAAATTCATGAGAATAAATTAATTTTAGGCTTCAAAAAATATTATTTATAAATATTGTTTTTTATAAAAATTTCATGAATGTGAGAATTGTTTCTTTTAAAATTTTTAAATTTAATATGACAAGGTTCATTTCATTTTTTATTTCAAAATATCAAAATTATATTCATTTTATTTGTTTTGGATTTTTTTAGAAATGTGTGATTTTTTGGTGAATTGTGAAAATGATGTTTTTTCTAACACAATCATTTATTTTATTTTAATCTAACAATTTATTATCCAAATTATGTTTTGGAAGGTTTTAATGTATCTGAATATCTTATTAATTAATCCTAATCTAACTATTTATTTTTAAATTATCATTTTCTTGTATTTTCATATTTGATTTTTTTAAAGATAAAAGACATTTTTTCCTAAAATATTGTTTTTCATTGCATTTTGTACATGAATGTTAAGAATAATTTCATTATATTTAAAAAAACTGAATCTTGAAAAACACATACTATATTTTTAATCATAATTTTTTTTAAAGTATGAGCTAAATTTCTTTTGTATTCATTATGGAAACTAATTGTGGTAATTTTTTTGTACCACATTAAAAGGTAAAATGAGTTAAATGGGAGTAAAATATATTTCATGAGGTTAAAATAACATTAAAAAACTAAATTTTATTTACATTATAAGATTATTTCTACTAAAATTATCCTATATTCTTATATATGTAATTTTAGTTAAGATTCCATTCGATATGAATCATTATATTACTTTCAGAGATGAGTAATCATAAAATATCACAATCGTTATTTTAATAATAGAAACATGTTTTCATATGAATAATTAAATTATGAATTGTTATAAATGATTATTTTTAATATAAATATATTATATTTTAATTTATTATTTATATTTATTTTTTTGGTAATTTTATAATTACCTCATATTATTACTCATCACTGATGCAATGCTAATGAAAGTGGGTGAAAAATTAAATTAAATAGTTCTAAAATTTGAAAAGTGATTTGGTTTTGATTTTTTAATGTATTGAATGATTTTAATGGGTAAAATTAATGTTTTTAACGATTCAAATATTCAATTTAAAACATCATGGTAAAATTTATATTTTAAATGTCAAATTATGTGAATAATCCCAAATTGACATTAAGGATATTTTTTTCAAAACTAATAGTTAATTTTTTTAAAAATCATAAAACTATTTTATATTGTCATGTGAAAAGAAAATGGTTGATAATATGAACCAATATCAACTAAATATATACTTTTCACTTTAAAATGGAATTATTAACCCATAAGAACTATGTATCTCGGTAACATACTAAGGGTTGAAAATGAATATGGATGGTTTAAACTAAAAATATAAGGATTAAAAAAACCTAAAAATTTGTCTAAATACTATTGGTTGAATTTATTTCAATGAAAAATCATCCCACCTTTAAAATTTATCAAATTTATTTATACTTTTATAATAAATTAACCTTATATTATATTATAATTTAAGATAATTACATGATTTCCACCCACCCCACTTATAGTAGGAAACCACCTATGCTATCTTACTATCCCTAAATAAGATACCTTGATCAACCAATACCATAAAAAATACCTTCCAAAAATCCCTCACCTTGACCTTTAGGCCCTAGTCTCACAATAATACCACTTCAAGAAGTCTTATTGTGTAATCCACCATAGGATACCAATAAAAGAGGTATATGTTCATACACATCATTTTAATGTTCCTTTTTTCTTAAATAAACTCAAAATATTAAATAAAAATAATAACATTATTAAAGAAATATATTAACATTAATTAGATGTCTTTATGTTATTGGTATATTCATTTCATATATCCAACCTTTTATCACATTTGAGTTTTGATATATTGCCCTTTTACTATGTATTTTTCACTTATACAATGCTCTAGAAATGTGCCAACAGTTTCTGGAGGGTTTTTGAGTCATTCAATAGTGCTTTTGGAGATTTATAGTTTACAAAAAGTAATAATAAAATATGAAATATAGTTAGAAAATCGTATTAATTGATTTTGGGAGCCAATGGGTTAGAGCATGGTTAGCGCACGATTTGGCCGAAACATGCAGCTCCTCGGATGAAACTATGCATTTGGATATAGTGGATAAAACATAGTTGACACATGGTTGAAAAACCATGTGATGATACAAGGTGAGGTTATATCATTCAGAAATTAGCAACATATGGTTAGTTCATGGTTTTTCAAATCATGAGGCTCATCTATATTTCTATTTATATTTTGAGGTACTATCATGCACACGGTTGGCATGTAGCATGATAAAATGTGTGACCTAACCATGAAAAATTAAATTAATTTTCCAAAAATAATAGTTTAATCTAGATAAGGAAACTAAAACCTTGTTTTTCTACTATTACTCTATGTTCTCATACACCTCTACCTCCCAATGATATTTTTGAAAATCACCTTTTATCTGGAGGTACATTTTGGTGAATTAACGTGAATTGGAGATATAAATTCAATAGTAACTCCCCATTATCTCTCATTATTCATATACCCTCTCAAATTATCTCAGCTAGATAATTATAAATATAGTAACAAGGATATATCTATCTTTTATATTGTGTACCATTATGATATAATGTTGGATCGATTTTAGGGAAGAATAATCATGGCTATGATGAGTACGACTTTATTATTGTACTTATTTTCTTTATACATTGATAGGTTAGTAGATCATATCTATAGCATCCCGCCTTTTTATCACATAAACTTTCATTATATTTTACAAAACCAAGGATCTTTAAGGTTTAGTGTCATGGAAACCGGGAACTTAAAACATGAAAACATAAAACATTATACTTAAACACTTGAAAGGATTCTCCTTAGGTTAATCCTAGGTTCATTACTGCATCTCATAACCTGGGGACATACATCAAAAGAAAGGGTGAGCAGAAGGCCTGGTAAGGGAAACAAGGGGAAACATTTAACATGTGAACTTGAGATACATCAATAATGTCATGAAAAAGAATTTTAAGGAATGAGAAAGAAATCATGAGGCATATAATAATAAAAAAACTTATTTCATAACTTAAAGATGTTGCTAAAACATTAAATATAGACAATAATTTCTGTTTCACCAAGGTCCATCCCCAAGGTGTCATTAAAAATTACCAAGGTTATTCACCAAGGCATCGTTAAAAATGGTCATCTATAGAGATTAAGTATTTACCCAATTCATTGGAGCGATATTAGGGAACACCCTTGTATTTGTCTTTATTATCATGTGAGATACATATATAATCATCAAAAATTTCATAAACAACCCATATAGCATAAATGAAATGGGTTTCATTTCATAGTCATCGCATTTTAAAAAACTTCTTTAAAGACGTGATCCTTATGTCACTTTAAACCCACGGAAAAAGGAATGTGGGTCTCATGTATATAAATCACAGAATTAAAATAGAAAATTTTGATATATATGTTAATACCCCTATAGAATAGTGATCTTTGAGTATTCACTTAATGAAATAAAATAATTTGAAAAAAGAGAAAGACATTTTGAGACCAAAATTCTGCAGCATAACAGCTATGATACATGGTTTTAGAAAACATTGAAAAGAGAGGGGACATGGGCCACCCACTCATAAATGATACATAAGAAAGTAGGGGAACAGAATATAAAGGATTTAAGAACATGGTAATGAAATTTTAAGGAAATACCATATGAAACAAAGAACGTGAAAGGAAGACAAAAAAAATAAGATTACTCTAATGAGAATTCGACAGCCTAACGACGTCACTTAAATCATCCAAAAATGGATTGAAGAGATCAGATAGGGTCTCTCATTATATGAACAAAAATGATCAGTATGAAATATATAGGGATCATACCCCAACATAATAAAAATGAACTTGAAAGGCTTGACCCGAAAATAGAACGTTAAAATGAGAAGGGTGAACGAATCCCTTAAAAATTCGGCATCCTAACGGAGTCACTTAAACTTAAAAACATTGAATTGATGAGATAAAATAGGGTATATCATCATATGAAAATAAAAGAACATTATGATAGATATAGATATTATACCCCAACATAATAAAAAGGAACTTGAAATACTTGACATGAAACTTGATCTTGAAAACGAGAAGGGTGAAAGAACCCCTTAAAAATTCAGCAGCCTAACAGCGTCACCTAAACATCAAAAAAATAAATTAAGGAGATCAAATAGGGTATCTCATCATATGAACATAAAATATAATTATGATATATATAGATATCATACCCCAACATAAAAAGGAACTTGATAAACTTGACAAAAAAATAGAACATGAAAATTAGAAGGGTGAAAGAATCTGTTACGAAAATTCTGGCAGCCTAACGGTGCCACTTAAACATTCATAAAACGAAATGATTAGAGTAAGAGGGTATATCTCATCATATGAACATAAATTATCTGTAAGAATAATATAAAATAACATCCTCCAACATAAGAACATGGATCATAAAATAAATTACTTAAAAGAGAGTATTTGAAAAGAAAGAGAGTGTTTGGATCCCTTACCTTAAAATGTAACTCTTAAAACAAAAAGGTTGGGACCTTGAGGGCTTGGGGACACATTAAGAGGACTAATTGGGAGGTAATGAGGCTAGAGATTCGTTGGGGGAGAGTTGGGAGTCCAATGGATGAGAGGATGACTTGGTATTTATAGGGAAAGTGAGGGGACAAGGCATTAATGGCCAAGGGACACCTCATTGGTGGTTTTTGAAAAACCATGGGCATTCCCATGGTATTTTCCCGTCGTATTGGACACTTGGGACACATAATACCTTATATTACTGTTAATAAGTCTACCATATTGATTACATACTAAATATGTAACTTAATGATGTCATTAAATACCCGTAACTTAAAAATTGTATTTTCACTATTCATCAAAAATTCAACTTTCTCAGAAAAATCCCAAAAAATTACCATAACATAATATCGATGCTCTGAGTTCAAATTTGAAATCCATTTTATAAAAATATTTTTCTAAATATTTTTAATTTAATTTTTAATGAAAAAACACTATTCACTTAAAAAACTAATACTTGACTAATAATTTATGAAACCATAATTAACAATTTTATTGAATCACAATACTTAATCAAGGTGCCTTGATTATATTAATACTTTATTTAAGTTAGATTACTAATCCATTTGGTCACATTACTCATCCTAGGCATAAAAAACAATTCATAATTTACTATTCATTAAAAATTAAGTTGATCATTTTTAGACTCTAAATTGCGTACTAAACATAATTGTAGAAGACCATTTTTTGAAAATCATTACACATTTTTAATTATTTAAGGCTTAAATATTTTTTTTTAAAATATCCTATCTCTAAAATTCACCAAAAATATGCATACTATATTTATCTGGACATTTGAAAATTCATAAACTTCATCATAAGAAGAAATCAAATTTTTTATTTAAAACAAAGGATTACACAAGGCAGTTATGGTCTCCTTACATAGCCCCTTATCACACCAGCATAGGACCTAAGTGTATGGTGTGCTCAGGTGAGATAATCTGAGGGAGGCTCGGCTAACATCGCACAAGTAGTAATTTATATCAGTGTGAACTTCTCGTGAAGGCGATTTCGTTCTAGCTTCACACGATGAAGTTCAGCTTGGGTTTAGTCCAGAGCAAAGCCTAGTGGTGCTACCTCTTTCCCAAGTTTTGTTAGATGGGATTCGATCGGTCCAAGACAACTGGTGAGGCCATCAAATCTTCTTTCTATATTAATTTACCAATATTACTTCTATTTAGAGACAATAATAGAAATGTTTAGTTTCCAGCGGTCATACTGACTAATGGTCATATAACAGTCAAAACCCAACTGTCTCATTTTAATTATACCCATGTTATCAAATGAAACTATTTTGTTGAGTATAATAAAATAAAATAACACACAAAATTAGGAAATAAGATTTTTTCAAAATATTCATTCGTTACAATCTTCCCCCCTTGAGAAATTGCGTCCTCACAATTTTTAAAATTGGGTTTTAAAATTTCATAGAAAGTCCCACATCAGAAAAATAGTCAGTAAAACTATTACTTTAAAAGATGGAAAGTGATGTAAAAAGGTCACCTGAGTTAACCCACACAGGGATTCCATGTAGGAAAACATGGACATGGATGAGAAAACAAAGGTTCATGTTCTGAGGGAGAGTGATAGAAAACATGATTAATAGAATGTTACCATAAGAAAATCACAAACTTATGATGTGTGTAAATGGTCATTGATTACCTAGTAGGAAATATAAACCAACAATGTTTTTGTTTTATGTTCCATTTCATAATTTTGAGGATTTTATTTACTACATAGAACAAAAACATAAGGAAATATACCAACCTTCAAGTAGAGTTTCATCCTTTAATAAGTTCCTACCAAAACTAATCTTTTCTCCAAACGACGAGCATTCAAAACACTTGGTCTCATGAAAACACAAGAATTAGCTTCATGAGAGTCACGTAATCTACAAAATATTAACAATCAATTTCTTCTATCTTTAAACATTATCTCAAAAGCAGAAAGGGTAAGATAAAACAACTCTTCAAAAAGAAATAATCTCATAGGAAGGGAAATTACTTTTAAATCTTTTAAGTTCCATGGTACTACCCAAAGTTCATTATAGACCATTCCATAAATAACTGTCCTTAAAATTCCTCAAAATAAACCAAACTAAGATTGAAACCCAATTATAAGAATGATCTCATAACATAGTCTTCCAAGATAGACTTTATTGTTCATATTCAAACAACATCAACCACTCATATCATCTTATAACAAAAGTAAATAACATAATCACATTTTCCCCAAGATAGGTTAATCATTTCCATATGTAACCTAAATTACTATAAGTCTGCCTTAAATTCATCAAATCTTCAAAATATAAGTAAACCTTTACTCCACAAAGAAAATACCGTAGTAATCTATTTACCCTGATCAAATAGGGTTCCCACAATAGTGAACGTCTTCCAAAATAATAATCACCTTTTAATCCCCTAATCACCCTCTTTTTTTTTAAGGAGAACAACTTCACTACATCAACATGTGGTACAAAACAATATATGTTTTCCATAATGATATGAAATCATATTAGGTAGTGACTCGATGATCTTATAAAACATAAAAGATATTCTCATAGAGAATGAACTAAAATACAATATGACATAGACAATTATTGCGAAGAAGTTACATGTACTTCAGTCATCATGATCCTTCTCAGCATAGGACTTGCATTGTTCCCTTGTCCTCGAAGATTTTTGATGCTCATCATGCTTCTCATCCATTCCAAGGTAGAATTGCCTTGGATAATGTCTAACTTCTCCACATTTACTACAACAAAATGTATAAGGTACATTAGATCGAACCTTATCTCCATTCATCACATTATCCATTTTTAAGCAATTGGCTACTTTTTGCCATATCTTCCCACACTGAAAACATCTCTCGGTTCCTCTGTGACATTCTCCTTGGTGCCTCTTCCCAAACCTTTTGAAAAAATGAAATTGGGTATTCTTTCCCTTATCAACTTTATCAGAAGAACATCCATGAGACTTTGTCTTCTTCTTCCTTGATGAATTTGGGCATTCAACTAGGTACCAATTATTAATTGTGGTTTTTGATAGCTGGTTTGGCATAATCACAATATGTTAAACTTTATCATTCGTCATCTCTATCTTGTTAATAGGGCAATCATCACATTTCCTATCGCATTGGTTGTTGGGACATGCTCTTCCATTTCCCGCCATTAACTAAGAAAAGAACATATAATTAAGGGGCTTAAATACTTAGCCAATAATCATGAAAATAAAACATAAAGCATTGAAGGATAAACATGTATAAGAAAATTATACCCTAACTTATGATCCCCTAGGTCCCAATCTAGGTTATCCATGATCATATATTCTTATGTGAATCTTTATTTTATTTTATCATTGTTCATTTAATAATGGTTCATACTAAGCTTATGAATTTACCAAAGCATATCCCCTGGGAGTGTCGTAACCAAGAGTGTATCAAGGCCCGTTGTCGTGTACCAGTTCCCATTCGAGTCTAGATCAAAGTGGTGTTTTCAAGTTTTACCCCTACGTACATCTGTGCCAGAGCCACCTCTACCTGCTCGTATCCAGACAAGGATGTATTTGCTGGGCATCCCTTTTCTCAATACTCACCAAAATACCAGGAAGATTTCCTATATTTAAACTTTTCTATAGGTTTATTCCTTAAGTTTTCAAATCTTAATCTCCACAAATAACTAAACCATCCTTTGATACCAACTATATCATCACACCTTTTTATCACATAAACTTTCATTACATTTTACAAAACTTAGGATCTTTAAGGATTAGTGTCTTGGAAACTAGGAACATAAAACATGAAAACATAAAACATTATTCTTAAACACTTGAAAGGATTCTCCTTATGTTCATCCAAGGTTCATTACTGAATCTCATAACCTGGGGACATACATCAAAAGAAAGGGTGAGCAGAAGGCCCAGTAAGGGAAATAAGGGGAAACATTTAACATGTGAAGTTGAGATACATCAACAATGTCATGAAAAAGAACATTGAGGAATGAGAAAGAAATCATGAGGCATATCATAATAAAAATAACATATTTCATAACATTAAGATGTGGCTACAACATTTAATATTGACAATCATATCTGTTTCACCAAGGTCCATCCCCAAGGTGTCATTAAAAATTACCAAGGTTATTCACCAAGGCATCGTTAAAATGGCCATCTCTAGAGATTAAGTCTTTACCCAATACATTGGAGCGCTATCAAGGATCACCCTTTATTTTGTCTTTATTATCATGTGATCCACAAATATCATCATCAAACATTTCATAAACAACCTATATAGCATAAAATAAATGTGTTTCATTTCATATTCATCATATTTTAAAAAACTGCTTTAAAAACGTGATCCTTATGTCACTTTAAACCCACAGAAAAAGGAAAGTGGGTCTCATGTATGTAAATCCCAGAATAAAAATTGAAAATTTTGATATATATGTGAATACCCCGATAGAAGAAAGATATTTGAGTATTCACTTAATAAAATAAAATAATTTGAAAAAAGATAAATACATTTTGAGATGAAAATTCTGCAACATAACAGCTATGATACATGGTTTTAGAAAACATTGAAATGAGAGGGGACTTGGGTTACCCAGTCATAAATGATAAATAAAACAGTAGGGGAACAGAATATAATTTATTTAAGAACATGGTAATGAAATTTTAATGATATACCATAGGAAACTAAGAACATAAAAGAAAGACAAAAAAATAAGATTTCTCTAATGAGAATTCGGCAGCCTAACGACGTCACTTAAATCATCCAAAAATGTATCGAAGAGATAAAATAGGGTCTCTAATCATATGAAAATAAATGATAAGTATGATAGATATAGTGATCATACCCCAACATAATAAAAAAGAACTTTAAAGACTTGACCAGAAAATAGAACTTGAAAATGAGAAGGGTGGACGAATCCCTTAAAAATTCGACAGCCTAACGACATCACATCAACTTCAAAAAATGAATTAAAGATATCAAATAGGGTCTCTAATAATATGAATATAATAGATCAGTATGATATATATAGAGATCATACCCCAACATAATAAAAAGGAACTTGAAAGGCTTGACATGAAAATTGATCTTGAAAATGAGAAGGGTGAAAGAACCCCTTAAAAATTCGGCAGCCTAACGGCGTCACTTAAACATCAAAAAAACATCAATTGAAGAGATAAAATAGGGTCTCTCATAATATTAAAATTAAAGATCAGTATGATAGATATATAGATCATACCCCAACATAAAAAGTAACTTTAAAAACTTGACAAGAAAATAGAACTTAAAAATGAGAAGGGTGAAAGAATCCGTTACAAAAATTTCGGCAACCTAACAACGCCACTTAAAAATTCATAAAACGAAATGATGAGGGTAAGAGGGGATCTATCATCATATGAAAAAAAAAGATCAGTAAGAGGAATATAGAATAATATCCTCCAACATAAGAACATGGAGCATAAAATAAATGACTTAAAAGAGTGTATTTGAAAAGAAAGAGAGAGTTTGGATTCCTTACCTTAAAACGTAACTCATAAAAGTAAATGGTTGGGACCTTGAGGGCTTGGGGGAACCTTGGGAGGACTCCTTGGGAGGTAATGAAGCCATAGATTCGTTGGGGGAGAGTTTAGAGTCGAATGGATGAGAGGATGGCTTGTTATTTAGAGGGAAAGTGAGGGGACAAGGCATTAATGGCCAAGGGACACCTCATCGGTGGTTTTTGAACAACCATGGGCTTTCCCATGGTATTTTCCTATTGTATTGTCCACTTGGGACACCTCATACTCTATATTACTATTCATAAGCCTACCATATTGATTACATACTCAATACATCATTTAATGATGTCATTAAACGCCCGTAACTTAAAAACTGTATTTTCACTATTCATCTAAAATTCAACTTTCTTAGAAAAATCCCAAAATATTACCTTAACATAATATCGATGCTCTGAGTTCAAATATGAAATCCATTTTATAAAAATATTTTTCTAACTATTTTTAATTTAATTTTTAATTAAAACACACTATTCATCTGATAAAACTAATACTTGACTAATAATTAATGAAACCATTATTTAACAATTTTATTGAATCACATTACTTAATCATGGTGGCTTGATTATATTAATAATTTAATTAAGTGAGATTACTAATCCATTTGGTCACATTACAAATCCTAAGCATAAAATCACTATTTACAATTTACTATTCATCAAAAATTATGTTGATCATTATTAGACTCCTAATTTCATACTGAATATAATTGTAGAAGACCATTTTTTGAGAATCATTACACATTTTTATTTGTTTATGGTTTACATAATTTTTTTTCAAAATATCCTTTCTCTAAAATTCACCAAAAATATGCATACTATATTTATCCGGACATTTGAAAATTCATAAACTTCATCATAAGAAGAAATCAAAATTTTTATTTAAAACAAAGGATTACACAAGGCAGTTACGGTCTCCTTACATAGCCCCTTATCACACCAGCATAGGACCTAAGTGTAAGGTGTGCTAAGGTGAGAGAATCCAAGGGAGGCTCGAACAACATCGCATGAGTAGTGATTTATATCAGTTTGAACTTCGCGCGAAGGTGATTTCATTCTAGCATCACACGATGAACTTTTCTTGGGTTTAGTCCAGAGAAAAGCCCAGTGGTGCTACCTCTTTCCCAAGTTCTGTTAGATGGGCATCGATCAGTCCAAGACTACATGGTGAGGCCATCGAATCTTCTTTCTATATTAATTAACCAAGATTACTTGTATTTAGAGACAATAATCAAAACCTTTAGTTTCTGGCGGTCATATTGACTAATGGTCATATAACAGTCAAAACCCAACGGTCTCATTTTAATTATTCTCAAATTATCAAATGAAAAAGTTTTGTTGAGTATAAAAAAATAAAATAACACAAAAAATTAGGAAACAAGATTTATTCAAAATTTTGGGTCGTTACAATCTTCCCCCCTTAAGAAATTACATCCTCACAATTTTTAAAATTGGGTTTATAAATTTCATTGAATGTCCCACATCGGAAAAAGAGTCAGTAAAACTATTACTCTAAAAGAAAGAAAGGGAAGTACAAAGGTCACCCGAGTTAACCTACACTAGGATTCCATGTAGGAAAACATGGACATGGAGGAGAAAACAAAGGGTCATGTTCTGGGGGAGAGTGATAGAAAACATGATTAAGAGAAAGTTAACCACAAGAAAATAAAAAACTTAGGATGTGTGTAAATGGTCTTTGATTACCTAGTAGGAAACGTAAACCAACAACATCTTTGTTTTACGTTCCATTTAATAATTTTGAGGAATTCATTTACTACATAAAAACATAATGAAATATACCTACCATCAAGTAGAGTTTTATCCTTTAATAATTTTCTACCAAAAATAATCTTTTCTCCAAACGATGATCATTTAAAACACTTGGTCTCATAAAAACAAAAGAATCATCTTCTTGAGAGTCACATAATCCACAAAATATTAACTATAAATTTCATCTATCTTTAAACATTATCCCAAAAGTAGAAAGGGTAAGATAAAACAACTCTTAAAAAAGAAAGAATCCCATAGGAAGGGAAACTGCTTTTAAATCTTCAATGTTCCATGGTACTACCCAAAGGTCATCACAGACCTTTCCATAAATAACTGTCTTTAAAATTCCTAAAAATAAACCAAACTAAGATTGAAACCCAATTATAAGAACGATCTCATAACATAGTCTTCCAAGATAGACTTTATCGTTCATCTTCAAACAACATCAACCACTCTTATCATCTTATATCAAAAGTAACTAACCTAATCACATTTCCCCAAGATAGGTTAATCATTTCCATATGTAACCAAAATTACTATAAGTCTTCCTTAAATTCATCGATTCTAAAAAATATAATTCAACATTTACTCATCAAATAAAATACCATAGTAATCTATTTACCTCAATCAAATAGGGTTCCCAAAATAGTGAACGTCTTCCAAAATAATAATCACCTTTTAATCCCCTAATCACCCTCTTTTTTTAAGGAGAATAGCTTCACTACATCAACATGTGGTACATAAAAATATATGTTTTCCTTAATGATATAAAATCATATTAGGTAGTGAATTTATGGTCTTATAAAACATATAAAATATGATCATAGAGCACGAACTAAAATACAACATGACGTACACAATTATTGCGAAGAAGTTACATGTACTTCAGTCATCATGATCCATCTCAGCATAGGACTTGCATTGTTCCCTTGTCCTCGGAGATTTTTTATGCTCATCATGCTTCTTATCCATTCCAAGAGATCATTTCCTTGGATAATGTCTAACTTCTCCACATTTACTAAATCGAAATGTAGAAGGTAAATTAGATCTAACCTTATCTCCATTCATCACATTATCCATTTTTTTAATGCAATTGGCTACATTATGCCCTATTTTACCACACATAAAACATATCCCGATTCCATCGTGACATTCTCCTTGGTGCCTCTTCCCACACTTTTGTCAAAAAATAAATTGGGTCTTCTTTCCCTTATCAACTTTATCAGAAGAACAACCTTGAGGCTTTGTCTTCTTCTTTCTTGATGAATTTGGGCATTCATCTAGGTACCAATTATTAATTGTGATTTTTGATAGCTAATTTGGCATAATCACAATATGTTCAAATTGATATTTTGTCATCTCTATCACATTAATCGGGCAATCTTCACATTTCCTATCACATTGGTTATTGGGACATGCTCTTCCACTTCCCACCATTAACTAAGAAAAGAACGTATAATTAGGGGGCTTAAATACTTATCCAACAATCATTAAAAGAAAACTTAAAGAATATATGGATAAACTTGTAGAAAAAAAGTATATCCTAACTTGTTATCCCCTAGGTCCCAATATAGGTTATCCATGATCATATATTATTATGTGAATCTTTATTTTATTTTATCTTTATTTCTTTAATAATGGATCATACTAAGATTATGAATTTACCAAATCATATCCTCTGGGAGTGTTGTTACCCAGAGTGCAGCAAGGGCCATTGTCATGTACCAGTTCTCATTTGAGTCTAGCTCAAAGTGGTGTTTTCAGGTTCAACCCCTATATACATCTGTGCCAGAGCCACCTCTACCTACTCATATGCAGACAAGGATATATTTGCTTGGCAACCCCTTACTCAATACTCACCAAATTACTAGGAAGATTTCCTATATTTAAACTTTTATATAGGGTTATTCCTAATGTTTTCAAATCATAATTTCCACAAATAACTAAACCATTATTTGATACCAACTATAGCAACTCACCTTTTTATCACATAAACGATCATTACATTTTACAAAACCGAGGATCTTTAAGGTTTAGTGTCTTGGAAACTAGGAACTTAAAACATGAAAACACAAAACATTCATATTAAAAACTTGAAAGGATTTTCCATAGGTTTATCCTAGGTTCATTACTACATCTCATAACCTTGGAACATAAATAAAAAAAATGGTGAGCAGAAGGCCCAGTAAAGGAAACAAGGGGAAACATTTAACATATGAACTTGGGATACATCAACAATCTCATGAAAAAGACCCTTAAGGAATGAGAAAGAAATAATGAGGCATATCAGAATAAAAATAATGTATTTCATAACTTGAAGCTATGGATACAATATTTAATATTTAAAATAATTTCTGTTTCACCAAGGCCCATCCCCAAGGTGTCATTAAAAATTACCAAGGTTATTCACCAAGGCGTCGTTAAAAATGTTCATCTCTAGAGATTAAGTCTTTAACCAATGCATTGGAGTTCTATTAGGGAGAACCCTTAAATTTGTATTTATTATCATGTGTGACAAATATATTATCATAAAAAATATCATAAAAAACTCATATAGCATAAAATAAATGGGTTTCATTCCACAGTCATCACATTTTAAAAAACTTCTTTAAAGACACGATCCTTATGTCACTTTAAACCCATAGAAAATGGAAAGTGGGTCTCATGTATGTAAATCCCAGAATTAAAATAGAAAATTTATATATATATTTGAATACCCATGTAGAATAAATATCTTCTGAGTATTCACTTAATAAAATAACATAATTTCAAAAAAGAGAAATACATTTTGAGACGAAAATTCTGCAGCATAACAGATATGATACATGGTTTTAGAAAACATTGAAAAAAGAGGGGGCATGGGTCACCCACTCATAAATGATACATATAAAAGTATTGGAACATAATATAAAGGATTTAAGAACATGGTAATGAAATTTGAATGATATACCATATGAAACTAAGAACATGAAAGGAAGACAAAAAAAATAAGATTTCTCTTATGAGAATTCGGTAGCCTAATGACATCACTTAAATCATCCAAAAATGGATTGACGAGATCGAATAGGGTATCTCATCATATGAACATAATTGATCAGTAGGATAGATATATAGATCATAGCCCAACATAATAAAAAGGAACTTGAAATACTTGACCAGAAAATATAACATGAAAATGAGAAGGGTGAACAAATCCCTTAAAAATTCACAAGCCTAACGGCGTCACTTAAACGTCAAAAAAATGAATTGGAGATATCAAATAGGGTCTCTCATCATATGAACATAAAATATCAGTATGATATATATAGATATGATACCCCAAAATAATAAAAAATAACTTGAAAGACTTAAAATGAAAATAGATCTTGAAAACGAGAAGGTGAAAGAACCCCTTAAAAATTCGACAGCCTAACGACGTCACTCAAACATCGAAAAAATAAATTGAAGGGATAAAATAGGGTTTCTCATAATATTAACATAAAATATCAGTATGATAGATATAGAGATCATACCCCAAAATTAAAAGGAACTTGAAAAACATGACAAGAAAATAGAACATGAAAATGAGAAGGGTGAAAGAATCCGTTACAAAAATTTCAGTAGCCTAACGGTGCCACTTAAACATTTATAAAACGAAATGATGAGAGTAAGAGGGGATATCTCATAATATGAATATAAATGATCAGTAAGAGGAATATAAAAGAACATCCTCCAACATAAGAACAAGGAGCATAAAAGAAATTACTTAAAAGAGAGTATTTGAAATGAAAGAGAGAGTTTGGATCCCTTACCTTAAAACGTAACTCTTAAAACTCAATGTTTGGAACCTTGAGGGCTTGGGGGAACCTTGGGAGGACTCCATGGGAGGTAATGAAGCCAGATCTTCGTTGGGGGAGAGTTAGGTGTCGAATGGATGAGAGGATGGCTTGTTATTTATAGGTAAAGTGAGGGGACAAGGAATTAATGGCCAAGGAACACCTCATTGGTGGTTTTTGAAAAACCATGGGCTTGCCCATGGTATTTTCCTATTGTATTGGACAATTGGGACACCTCATACTTTTTATTACTATTAATAAGTCTACCATATTGAATACATACTCAATACATCATTTAATGATGTCATTAAACACCTGTAACTTAAAAAATGTATTTTCACTATTCATCGAAAATTCAACTTTCTCAGAAAAATACCAAAAAATTATATTAACATAATATCTATGCTCTAAGTCCAAATATGAAATCCATTTTATAAAAATAATTTTCTAAATATTTTTAATTTAATTTTTAATTAAAACACACTATTCACCTGAAAAAACTAATACTTGACTAATAATTTATGAAACCATTATTTAACCATTTTATTGAATCACATTACTTAATCAAGGTGCCTAGATTATATTAATAATTTATTTAAGTGAGATTACTATTCCATTTTGTCACATTACTAATCCTAAGCATAAAATAACAATTCATAATTTACTATTCATCAAAAATTAAGTTGATCATTATTAGACTCTAAATTTCATACTGAACATAATTGTAGAAGACAATTTTTTGAAAATCATTACACATTTTTATTTATTTAAGGTTTAAATAAACATTTTTTTTAAATATCTTTTCTCTAAAATTCACCAAAAATATGCATACTATATTTATCCGGACATTTGAAAATTCATAAACTTCATTATAAGAAGAAATCAAAATTTTTATTTAAAACAAAGGATTACACAAGGTAGTTACAATCTCCTTACATAGCTCTTTATCACACCAGTATAGGACCTAAGTGTAAGGTGTGCTAAGGTGAGAGAATCCAAGGGAGGCTCAGCCAACATCGCATGAGTAGTAATTTATATCATTTTAAACTTCTCATGAAGGTGATTTCGTTCTAGCTTCACACGATGAAGTTCGTCTTGGGATTAGTCTAGAGCAAAGCCCAGTGGTGCTACCTCTTTCTCAAGTTCTATTAGATGGGCTTTGATCAGTCCAAGACTACTGGGTGAGGCCATCTAATCTTCTTTCTATATTAATTAACCAATATTACTTGTATATAGTGACAATAATCGAAACGTTTAGTTTCTGGCGGTCATATTGACTAATGGTCATATAACATTCAAAACCCAACGGTATCATTTTAATTATACTCATGTTATCAAATGAAATAGTTTTGTTGAGTATAAAAAAATAAAATAACACACAAAATTTGGAAACAAGATTTATTCAAAATTTCGGGTCATTACAATCTTCCCCCCTTGAGAAATTGCATCCTTACAATTTTTAAAATTGGGTTTTGAAATTTCATTTAAAGTCCCACATCAGAAAAAGAGTCAGTAAAACTATTAATTTAAAATAATGAAAGGGAAGTACAAATGTCACCCAAGTTAACCTACACTATGATTCCATGTAGGAAAACATGGACATGGAAGAGAAAAAAGGGTCATGTTCTGAGGGAGAGTGATAGAAAACATGATTAGGAGAAAGTTAACAACGAGAAAATCACAAACTTATGATGTGTGTAAACGGTCTTTGATTACCTAGTAGGAAACGTAAACCAACAACGTATTTGTTTTATATAATTTTGAGGAATTCATTTACTACATAAAAACATAATGAAATATACCTACCTTCAAGTAGAGTTTCATCCTTTAATAAGTTTCTACCAAAACTAATCTTTTCTCCAAACGATGAGCATTTAAAACACTTGGTCTCATAAAAACACAAGAAGCATCTTCTTGAGAGTCACATAATCCACAAAAGATTAACTATCAATTTCATCTATCTTTAAACATTATCCCAAAAGTAGAATGGGTAAGATAAAACTACTCTTCAAAAAGAAAGAATCCCATAGGAAGGGAAACTACTTTTAAAACTTCAAAGTTCCATGGTACTACCCAAAGTTCATCATAGAACATTCCATAAATAACTGTCCTTAAAATTCCTCAAAATAAACCAAACTAATATTGAAACCCAATTATAAGAATAATCTCATAACATAGTCTTCCAATATGGACATTATCATTCATCTTCAAACAACATCAACCACTCTTATCATCTTATAACAAAAGTAACTAACCTAATCACATTTTCCCCAAGATAGTTTTTCATTTCCATATGTAAGATAAATTACTATAAGTCTGACTTAAATTCATCGATTCTTAAAAATATAAGTCAACCTTTACTCATCAAATAAAATATCGTAGTAATCTATTTACCTTGATCAAATAGGGTTCCCAAAATAGTGAACGTCTTCCAAACTAATAATCACCTTTTAATCCCCTAATCACCCTCTTTTTTTAAGGAGAACAGCTTCACTACATCAACATGTGGTACATAACAATATATGTTTTCCTTAATGATATAAAATCATATTAGGTAGTGAATTGATGATATAATAAAACATAAAAGATATGCTCATAGATCACGAACTAAAATACAACATGACGTAGAAAATTATTGTGAAGAAGTTACATGTACTTCAGTCATCATGATCGATCGCAGCATAGGACTTGCATTGTTCCCTTTTCCTTGAATATTGTTGATTCTCATCATCCTTCTTATCCATTACAAGAGTGCATTGCCTTGGATAATGTCTAACTTCTCCACATTTACTACATCGAAATGTAGAAGCTACATTTGATCGAACCTTATCTCCATTCATCACATTATCCATTTTTTAAAGAAATTGGCTACTTTATGCCCTATCTTCCCACACATAAAACATCTCCTGGTTCCTTTGTGACATTCTCCTTGGTGCCTCTTCCCACACTTTTTTCAAAAAATAAATCGGGTCTTCTTTCCCTTATCAACTTTATCAGGAGAACATCCTTGAGACTTTTTCTTCTTCTTCCTTGATGAATTTTGGCATTCAACTAGGTACCAATTATTAATTATGATTTTGATAGCTGGTTTGGAATAATCACAAATATGTTCAACTTGATCTTTCAACATCTCTATCACATTAATAGGGCAATCGTCACATTTCCTATCACATTGGTTGTTGGAACATGCTCTTCCATTTCCCTCCATTAACTAATAAAAGAACGTATAATTAGGGGGCTTAAATACTTATCCAATAATCATTAAAAGGAAACATAAAGAATAGATGGATAAACTTGTAGAAGAAAAGTATACCCTAACTTGTGATCCCCTAGGTCCCAATCTAGGTTCTTCATGATCATATATTCTTATGTGAATCTTTATTTTATTTTATCTTTGTTCCTTTAATAATGGTTCATACTAAGATTATGAAATTACCAAAGCATATCCCCTGGGAGTGTCGTAACCCAGAGTGCAGAAAGGCCCATTGTCATGTACCAGTTCTCATTTGATTCTAGCTCAAAGTGGTGTTTTCAGGTTTTACCCCTATATACATCTGTGCCAGAGCCACCTCTACCTGCTCGTATGTAGAAAATGATATATTTGCTTGGCAACCCCTTACTCAATACTCACCAAAATACCAGGAAGATTTCCTATATTTAAACTTTCTATAGGGTTCTTCCTAATGTTTTCAAATCATAATTTCCACAAATAACTAATGCATTCTTTGATTCCAACTATAGCATCCCACCATTTTATCATATAAATGTTCATTACATTTTACAAAACCGAGGATCTTTAAGGTTTAGTGTCTTGGAAACCAGGAACTTAAAACATGAAAGCACAAAACATTATTATTAAACACTTGAAAGGATTTTCCTTAGGTTCATCCTAGGTTCATTACTACATATCATAACCTAGGGAGATATATAAAATAAGGGTGAGCAGAAGGCCCAGTGTGGGAAACAAGGGGAAACATTTAACATGTGAACTTGAAATACATCAACAATGTCATGAAAAAGAACCTTAAGGAATGAGAAAGAAATAATGAGGCATATCATAATAAAAATAATGTATTTCATAACTTCAATATGTGGCTACAATATTTAATATTGAAAATAATTTCTGTTTCACCAAGTCTCATCCCCAAGGTGTCATTAAAAATTACCAAGGTTATTCACCAAGGCGTCGTTAAAAATGTTCATCTCTAGAGATTAAATGTTTACCCAATGCATTGGAGTGATATCTAGGAGAACCATTAAATTTGTCTGTATAATCATGTGTTCCAAAAATATCATCATCAAACATTTCATAAACAACCCATATAGCATAAAATAAATGGGTTTCATTTCATAGTCATCACATTTAAAAAACTGCTTTAAAGACATGATCCTTATGTCTCATTAAACCCACAGAAAAAGAAAAGTGGGTCTCATGTATGTAAATCCCAGAATTAAAATAGAAAAATTTTATATATATGTGAATACCCATGTAGAAGAAATATCTTTGAGTATTCACTTAATTAAATAAAATAATTTGAAAAAAGAGAAATTTATTTTTAGACGACAATTCTGCAGCATAACGGCTATGATACATGGTTTTAGAAAACATTGGAAAGAGAGGGTACATGGGTCACCCACTCATAAATGATACATATAACAGTATTGGAACAGAATATAAAGGATTTAAGAACATGGTAATGAAATTTGAATGATATACCATATGAAACGAAGAACTTGAAAGGAAGACAAAAAAATAAGATTTCTCATATGAGAATTCGGTTGCCTAACGACGTCACTTAAATCTTCCAAAAATGGATTTACAAGATAGAATAGGGTCTCTAGTCATATGAACATAATTGATCAGTATGATAGATATATAGATCATACCCCAACATAATAAAAAGTAACTTGAAATACTTGACCAGAAAATAGAACTTGAAAATGAGAAGGGTGAATGAATCCCTTAAAAATTCGGCAGCCTAACGGCGTCACATAAACTTCAAAAGAATGAATTGGCGAGATCAAATAGGGTCTCTCATCATATGAAAATAAAATATAAGTATGATAGATATAGAAATCATACCCCAAAATAATAAAAAGGAACTTGAAATAGTTGACATGAAAATAGATCTTGAAAACGAGAAGGGTGAAAGAAGACCTTAAAACATCGGCAGCCTAACTTAAAATCAAAAAAATCAATTGAAGAGATAAAATAGGATCTCTAGTAATACGAACATAAAATATCAGTATGATAGATATAAATATCATACCCCAACAGAAAATGTAACTTGAAAAACTTGACAAGAAAATAGAACTTGAAAATGAGAAGGGTGAAAGAATCCGTTACAAAAATTTCGGCAGCCTAACGGCACCACTTAAACATTCATAAAATGAAATGATGAGAGTAAGAGGGGATATCTCATCATATGAACATAAATTATAAGTAAGAGGAATATAAAATAACATCCTCTATCATAAGAACATGGAGGATAAAAGAAATGACTTAAAAGAGAGTATTTGAAAAGAAAGAGAGAGTTTGGATCCCTTACCTTAAAACGTAACTCTTAAAACTCAAAGGTTGGGACCTTGAGGGCTTGGGGGAAACTTGGGAGGACTCTTTGGGAGATATTTATGCAAGAGCTTAGTTATAGGAGAGTTGGTAGTCTAATGGATGAGAGGATGGATTGGTATTTATAGGGAACATGAGGGGAAAAGGCATTAATGGCCAAGGGACACCTCATTAGTGGTTTTGGAAAAACCATGGGCTTGACCATGGTATTTGTCAATGGTATTGGTAAATTGGGACACCGAATACCTTATCTTACGATTCATAAGTCGACCATATTTGATTACTTACTCAATACATCATTTAATGATGTCATTAAACACTTGTAACTTAAAAACTGTATTTTCACTATTCATCAAAAAATCAACTTTCTCAGAAAAATCCAAAAAAAAAATTACCATAACATAATATCGATGCTCTAAGTTCAAATATGAAATCCATTTTATAAAAATAATTTCATAAATTTTTTTAAGTTAATTATTAATTAAAAAACACTATTGACCTGAAAAAACTAATACTTGACTAATAATTTATGAAACCATTATTTAACCATTTTATTGAATCACATTACTTAATCAAGGTGCCTAGACTATATTAATACTTTCTTTATATGATATTAATAATCCATTTGGCCACATTACTAATCCTATGAATTAAATCACTATTCATAATTTACTATTCATCAAAAATTAAGTTGATCAATATTAGACTCTAAATTTCAAACTGAACATAATTGTAGAAGACTATTTTTTGAAAATCATTACACATTTTTAATTATTTATGTTTTACACTAATTTTTTTTTAAAATATCCTTTCTCTAAAATTCACCAAAAATATGCATACTATATTTATCCGGACGTTTGAATATTCATAAACTTCATCATAAAAAGAAATCAAAATTTTTATTTAAAACAAAGGATTACAAAAGGCAGTTACGGTCTCCTTACATAGCCCCTTATCACACCATCATAGGACCTAAGTGTAAGGTGTTCTAAGGTGAGAGAATCCGAGGGAGGCTCGGCCAACATCTCACGAGTAGTAATTTCTATCAGTTTGAACTTCCTGCGAAGGAGATTCTTTTCTAACTTCACACGATGAAGTTCGACTTGGGTTTTGTTCCAGAGCAAAGCACACTGGTGCTACCTCCTTATGAAGTTCTGTTAGATGGGCTTTGATCAGTCCTAGACTACTAGGTGAGGACATCAAATCTTCATTCTATATTAATTAACCAAGATTACTTGTATTTAGAGACAATAATCAAAATGTTTAGTTTCCATCGGTCATATTGACTAATGGTCATATAACAGTCAAAACCCAATGGTCTCATTTTAATTATACTCATGTTATCAAATGAAATTGTTTTGTTCAGTATAAAAAAATAAACTAACACACAAAATTAGGAAACAAGATTTATTCAAAATTTCGGGTCATTGCAATATCTGATTTTAATTGTTCTAAATCGTGAATGCTTTTTTTTCAATTCATTTACCTTTTTTTGTAAAACTATTTTTTTATTTCCAAAGCACTACATTTTGGAGTGATTCTCACAAGGTGTTTGATAAAATTATTTATGAAAACATTTTTAAAATGATATATTTTGTTAGAATTATTTTTCAATTGGAATTAAAATCTATGCTAGTGTATGTTTATATGAATTTTATATGGATAATGTAGTGAATGTACCAGAAAAAAATATGGAAGGAATAAGGGTGTGAATGTATAATCTCAAATGGTTCACCAAGTGATAACTTAATGAATGGATGACTTTCCACCCACAAGTATAGGGAGTTCCATGGTTGAATTATTCTATGTGTGATTGTGGGTATGATACATGGGTATTAATTCCATGAGTTTGAAGAGAAATGATAAATTTATTTAGTTCAATTGTTTTCCCTAAACTATTTTCTTATGATTAACATTTTCTTCACTCCCATCTTGTTTCTTATTTTATCTCTTTTTTATTAAATTTAATTTTATGAAATGTTCTAACATGTTCTAGTCCTAATAATTTGTGTTGGGAATTATTTGAGGAATTATTAATGAGTTTACACTCACCCAATTATTCAGTAACATGGTCTTTTATTAGATATCATATATCAGTACATAAGGAAGGGAATGTTATCTTACTTTTCTAGTGACACATCATGACACTGTGGCGTGGCATCTGAAGTCAGATCTTGAAGTTAGTCTAGCGATTCTTCATATTATTTTTCATTGGTTTCATGGTGTTATGTAATATATTGTACTTTTCAAGTGTTTCTGTTTATCTTCATTATCAAACTAATATTGTATTACTTTTGTATTTACCATTTATTTATATTGTTTCCACTCATTTATCACAGAGATTGTCTTTGGTTTTATATGTTATTTTTATAGGATCATTGTTTATTTTGGATAATGATCCACCAAACCACTATTATTTGTTTAACATTCATTTACATACTTTGGTGACTTAGGGATTTTACCTAGGTTTATTGGAACCTCACCATATACAATGCTTATGATTGAGGGTGGGATGTTATATACCTATCATATGGAAAATTAAAATATCTCTAGTGGATACGTATCACCAACCATCTGTACAAAGCAGAGTAATAAGTTTTTCATCCCCATTTTTCATGGATGGTTATAAAAATTAAATTAATGAATACATATGAAACATATTTCATAATTAAGATTTAATTTATATAATATATCATCTATCTTATTACCGTAATTTATTTTATAGAATTATAACATCATTCGTGCATATGTGTGGACTACCATATCCATGAAGAAATTTTATTTGATTTCACATTACAACCATGTTTCAAATATACTAAAATTGCATACTATGAAAAAAATAATATTCAATAAATTATTAAAATATTGTATATTATGTAACCATTTCATTACACATTTACCCATGGTTAATATATTAATGAAATTTTAGAAAAATTGATTAACCAACCTTATGTCATTAATGTAAATAAGAAATATTAAATGATTGGATGAAAAAAGATTATAAAATCACATAAACAAATGATATATAAATGAAAAATATTATTAAAAATGTTTCTAATAAATTTAAATTAGTTATTTTATTGTATAATACATTTAACCAAGATGGAAACAAAGTTAAGGGTTTTTTCTCTCAATTACACTGCACTAAGTCATATTTTATATTATTCATGTAATTGAAATTATATAGTGTTTTACTACCCTTTTTGACACATTATATTATGAATTATTCTTTATTCACTATATTTGATGTTCAAATTCATGTTATTTCACAAATTGTTTTATGATTTAGATGTTATCAAATTCATATTGGATTATTTTACAATATCAATCTTATTTAGTATTTTAATTTCTATATTAGATGAATTTAATTTAATTTATCTTTTCAAAACCCTTATATTTTATTCTAATCTAGTTATTTTTTGGTTTCCTAGGTTTCTTATATAAATTTTTCTATCTATTAAACTCAATGATAGAAAGGGTTTTTTAAACCAACCTAATCTCTCTTTTTAAATCCGAAATAATTATCATCCATACAAAAATTATATGATTTGTTTTATAATTTTTTTTTAAAAAAAATTTAAATTAGAAATAAATGTCATTTTATATTATAATTTCCTTTATTTATAATGTTTTTAAAATCTTATTTTAAAAATTTCTTAGAAAAAAATGTCTCACTTCTCATAAAATTGTGTAAGGAATTTTATTTTTAATTTATATAATGTGAAAAAAATTTCCCACATTGTTGCTCATAATTCATTATTATAAATCATTTATAATTTAATATAGGATTAAAATTAATTTAATTTTTCCACCATTCCTTATCATTTTAGTTTTTATAGAAAAAAAATTCAATATTTTTTAAATGGTTGAAACGAATTTTTGAAATGAATTAAAACATTATTTTCTCAAAAAAAATTACGAAAGAATTAGAAAATGTTCTTTCTATTATTTCTCTCATATTTTACACTATAATTATAAAATGAAATTTTATTCCTTTGAATGATGATGGGTGTATGGTTATCTTTGGTTTTTAAGAGATGTGATACCTGATGCCTATAATGATTTAGTTATTATGTCATTTCATGATTTCAAAATATGTCACTATCTATGTTTCCTATTTGAGTAATGACTGTAGAGGTTTCATGTATAGTTTCAAAATCATTCTTGTCATCTATACCATTTTCATACTTTATAGAAACTCATGATGGTTCAAATATCCATAATAAGGTTAATCCTTATTATCTAAAGGTTGGTAGTTATTTGGGGTTTCATAACCAATAGTTATTAATAAATCACATTAATTTATAGGATTGGAGTTTTGGATCACTTCACTATTTTTGGGGTAGTTATTACCATTTCTAGGACTCTATTATAGATTTTAGATATGTCCATGAATGTCTTCCAAATACAGATCCATGACTAGTTAACCTTAAAAAATGACCAGGTGTTGAATCCTTCTACATTTAGAGGTGGTTTTTATTAATGTGGAAATATATTTGTATCCATGGTTCTTAATCCATTTACCATTGTTTTTTAGAAATCAAAATCTTCTTATATTTTAAATCCATATAACAAGGAACTCTAGATTTTAATTCCATCCATGGAGGTTGTTGGTGTTTCAAGGATATGATTTATCCTTCATGAGTTTTACTTTTAATCCCATATAAAATAAGATTCAGAACCCATAATTTTAGTTAATTTTCAATTCATGCAGTTTAATGTCATTATAAAAGAACATATACGAGGGAACTTAGTCTCCAAGCATAGAGATCAATCCATAGGACGATGTCATATGTATCATGGTCATAGTAGGAATCAGAGTTATCATAATTCACTATTTACTCAACTCATTGTTTTGTGGTGGTATATAATTAAGTCATGTGGGGGTTATTTCCCTAGTTTTAACCATATTTTAATTCATTTAGGACATACACCAAGGTTAATGTCCTTATATGGAAGAAGTCATATCTTACCACCAAATAGGGATTACAAACTAAGCTTTCCCATGTTGGTGAAAATTTATGATGTTTGTGATATGATCATTGAAAATGAATAATCCCATGCGAGTCATGATCATTTTGAGAAATTAGTTATAGAAATTAATCATACACATCACATATATATTTAAGAATTTTGTACTAGGATGGCCCTTATGAGGTGTTTCATATGGAGCTTTGTAATTAAGACGACATCATGCATATACTCCTTATAAAAGGAATCAAATTCTTCATAGTTTAGTTTGGACCAAACCCCTTGATGGGTTTGAGGTACTTGAGGGTGTAACATTCCAGGTACATAAAGAATAAATCATTTTCATATTTATTAATATTTTCGAATTAAATATTAATTTTACTTTAAAGGGGTTTCTATGTTTGATAGCGTACCTGATACGCAACAAAGAGTTTCTTTGATATCTTACGTTGCACACTAGTAATAAAATAATATTATTTTAAATGGTAGTTAACACGTAGCCATTGTATTGGCGGGAATGAATATAAATAACTAAAATATGATTATATATGTTTGTTAAATGTTTTTACATTTATCCAATAAAGGATAAAGGCTTAAAGTACGAAAAGAATTCAATTTTAGGCATATATACTCTAATATTCACTAAAGGTCCACTTATCGCCTTTTGATGGAGAACCATCATTAAATATAGTTTTTGTCACTCTTATACATTATATTGGACCAATTAAAACTCTTATTTATAATCGGGACATCAAAATTTACTTTGTGTTAATTTTTGGTATTTTTCCGATAAAGTTCATTTTTTAATGAATAGTAAAAAATGTTGTATTTTAATTCAAAACCTCTTTTTAATCTAATTTATTTATATTATTAGACTATATTTTGAATTGGTTTTAAAGTTAAATTATAATACATTTTTACCATTTAATCCAATAGTGGTCATTGGAATTAATTTCACTTTGAAATTGGACTTAAACTAGTGTCAATCTTTTGATATATATTGTTTCATAAAAACACGCTATTTGTCCTTACAGTGGGAATTAATTATTAAATTAAATAATGTAACTTTTATGTTTTTAATTTTTTAAAATAGACATAATTTTTTAATTCTGAGTATCAAATATAGCTTAGGGTGAAGTTTTGTTATTTTTTTAAAAAAACTTCAATTTTTGATGAATAGTGAAACCACTAAGTGGTACATAAAAAACTAATTTTTCATTTAAATGAAATTTTACCACCTCTGTGTTTTGAATTTAAAAAATACGACATACATGGTTATCATTCGGAAGTAAAATTTGGGTCAATTGGATTAAAATATTTTTTTGGTGAATAGTAACTTTTAATTTTTTTAATCGTGATTAGAGGTAATTAGTGTAGTTTAAGGTAAAAATAATGTTTTAATAATATGAAATAACAGAGAAACATATCCTACCCTTAGTTTATGTCTCATGGCCGACCAATAATATTTATGGGTCAACTTGGGGACCCCATCGAGCCACTTTGGTAGGAAAATGACATTAATAACTTTTTATTTAATGTTAAAATAAAAATGTCACAAAATGAGATGTTTTACTAAAACAACTGTTTTAATGGGGTTATACAAGACATAATTTTGACTATAAATATTCATTAGAAATCTAAAACTATTTCCTACATCATGATATTTGTTTTATAATTTTTAACAATTAATAAATTAAATTATTTATGACACCATGATGATGCAGCGATTACCTCTCTATTTAACGATTTAAATAAAATGAAAAGATAATGTAAAATATAAGACCTACACATGTCAAAAACATAGAGGATGGGTGTATTTCTAACTATTATCACCTTATCCTCGAAATATATAATTTTCGGACCTTTTAAAACTGAAAAGCATTTTATAATAAAGTAACCTTTTATAACATTCCAAGAGTGCCCCTCCTCTCCTCTTATAAAAGGCCCCCACCTCTACCACCTTACCCACACCTATCAAGACTTTGGATCAGCCAAACTCTACCCATTTTGTCTCTCCAAATCCCTATCTTACTCCTTGTAGCCTCACTTTGGGCATAAGTCTTCCCAAGGAAGCCTTTGAGCTCAAATCAAAAAGAGTTACCCGTTTTAAAGGTAGTGTTTTCCATTGTGTTCTTATGTTTTTTTTGCTTCGCCAACCCCATAAACTCTTTTTATTACTTTATTTTGAAACAACACCAGTATCTCCAATATACTAGGATGTTGTTATGTGAAGGATTAGAGCTACACTTACACACACCTACATCTAATTGTTAAAGAGCATACTGTTTCTGTGGATGGAGAATTTCTGCCTCATGAAACGATGATTGTTCAACACTCATATAACACCATAAAAGGTGGCCTTTAAGATGTCACTATATTTATATATGATATATAATATGTTTATGTTTTACTTAATCTTCTGTATTTTCCATTTATGTAATACCTTTATGGTTTCCATTATGGGTAAACGTGATATCTTCATTTTAAAAAGTGCGGACTACCGCCCCTCAAAGTGATTTGATTCGTTAATGACATATGTGGGACGTATAAAAGATGGAGTTAAAGTTATTTTATATGATGTTATACTGGAATTATAATATACCTTTATATAATAATTATTTCTTTCCATTAAAGTATGAGATAGAAATGAAAGTAGCGTTCATGCGTACGTATGGCTTTCCGTCTCCATGAACGGTGCATTTCATTTCTTATCCCCAAATGTAATGTAATATTATAAGTACATATATATAATGGATATATATGATATAAGTTACATCTAAATGATGAATATAATTATGGAATTAAAATATACATATCTCTCATTTAGTTTTAATTCCATTAATATGGCATATAAATGAAAGTACCGTTCATGCTCAAGTACGACTTACCGTCTCCATGAACGGTGCATTTCATTTCATACCTCTAAATGATTATGTAATATTATAAATGCATGTATATACTAGATATATATGATATATATGATATCTACATCATGAATATAATTCTTGATATAATGGATATTTTACCACATGCACATCTTGTAATTATAAAGTGTTTTTTTACTCAAGTACCAAGGATCGACAAAATTACCATTACTAACGTAAATAATTACAGAGTGTTCATAACATGGTAATAAGTGATATAAAAGGAATTATGAACTTGAAAAAGGTTCTTAAGAAAGTAGAAATTAACTCATGTTTATTATTCCATACGTTAAAGAACGATCAAGTCAAGTCGGACCCGAGGTAAGGGACTTCGTCTCAATCTCCTTTCATTGAGGCATATTTGGTTTCATACACAACTTTCTTTTATATGGTATATAAACCCTTTTTAATTTTAATTTGATTCAAATGGAATATTTTTATACGAATCGTTTTACTAAACAAAAAAAGTAATATTTCTTTTAACGTATGTGGTGACAATGACCTTTTCCGCCGCCGCGAGTATTATTTGGTCTATGGCTTCTACAACAAACCGTAATGTTTTTTAAACTGAAATAAATACTATATACTCTTTTATGTATTTTGGTATTGAAAATGGTTTTTATAATGGATTTTTTATGTCAATATATGTAAGTTATATATTGTGATCAATGTGTGGAAATGTTTTCTTTCCATTATATTTGTTTTATGTTATATGATTTTATAATGGTACTTGGACATTTGACGGGTGGTTAAGTGATAAACCATATGACGGGTGGTGCCGTGAATACCAGGACGAGTGGTTTCGTTATAACCTCCAATACATTGGGTATGGAAGTCGGTCGTATGGCTATTCCATTAAGTGATATGTGTGGAAGTCGACCGTATGGTTATTCCGTTTAAGTATGTTTATGTCCCAAGTTACCTTCATATGTTATGTGTTCTTTATATGGGTTTTATGGTAATCTTTTGGCTACAAAATGGTAAGTATTGATATTTTTTTAGTGAAGAGTTTTTACTACTTCATAAAGGTTAAAAGTATTACTTCGATAAAGTATACATGGTTTACTTGTATTTTTGAAAAACTAACAGTTTTCATTCTTTGTGTTTCCCTTACTGAGATTTTTATGCTCACCCCATGTTTTTTGAAATGTTTTTAACAGGACTTAATGTGGAATAGTGTCAAGGATGAGATCAATGGAAAGTCATGCTATATAAAACATGGAACTAGACATGTTTCTTTTTAAGAGTTTTTATTTTATAGAAACTTAGAAGAAGTGTCTACTTTGTAATCTTTTGAGATGTAATAGTTAAGATCTAATTCTTTAAAACTCTAAACCTGAAAATATCCTTAATGGGAATTATTCATTTAATTCAATGTTAAGTAATGTTTAAGGTTGGGGCCTTATAGTTGGTATCAGAGGTCGTTTTAGACAACTTTAGTAGTTAGAAAATTGTTAAATTATAAATTAATTTATGGTATGATTGAAATGATATTGCATTTAAAGATTACCATGTTGATTCGCTTAAGATATTTCTGTGTTCAAAATGGTTTTCCGTAGAGGAAACAAAGCATCAATGTTGGGACGACATCAGGAAATAGACAACCTTCCAAATCAGCAACCCGAGATGGTCGGAATCAGAACTGAACAGTTTGTTGCAGTGATGGCACAGTTGAATCAGGTTACAAATGGTGGTGGTGTCCATGCACGAGATTAGCCAGATCAACCCCAGAGGAACATGTCAGTGGTGGAACATTTCATGAGGCAACATCCCCCATCATTCAGAGGATCATCTGACCTCGTGCTAGATGAATGGTGGATTAAAGCACTGGAGAAGACATTTGATGTCATGGGGTGTACAGAATATCAAAAAGTTAGTCCTGCTGTTTACCATTTTGAAGGTGAAGAAGATCAGTTGTGGTCGATGATGAAAAATATCAGGGATAAAGATGAGATTGATGATCTTCACTGGGAAGAATTCAAAGGTATGTTTCCTGAGAAATATTTTCCTAAGGTGGTTCTTCTTAGGATGGTAAAACAATTCCTAGAATTGAGGCAAGATGATGATTCAGCGGCTGCTTATGAAGAAAAGTTCACTCGACTGGCAAGGTATGCTCCAAAATTCATATGAGACCTTGATAGTAAAATAAACCATTTTTTCTCAGGGTTAAATCCAAGGCATCGATGGGATTTAGCTTCTTGTGATTTCAAAAGTTATGAAAAACTTGTTCGATGTGCGGAGAAGGTGGAAATGGAGTTTTCCGATGATCAGGTGATCTTTGAAAAACAACAGAATAAGAGGTCCAGTTGGCAGGAAAAGGGAAGAATTCATCAAAGAAATAAGGAGGTAAGAAAACCAAATATCCATCATGTGATAAGTGTGGTAAAATTCATCCTGTAGAATGTTTATCCAAGTCTAGAATGTGCTTTCGGTGTGGTAAGTCTGGTCATATTGCCCGTAACATTAAGGAAGATGATCAAGCAGGCAATGAAAATCCAAAGGTAAGATGTTTTAAGTATAATGAAATGGTTCATTATGCAAATGAGTGTCTAATAAAGAACTCAACTGGGGTAAAGCAGCCAGACTACAAGGTGAAAGGGGTGTTGAAATCCATTGCAACTACTTCTGTAGATGTTGGGCCATATAATGAAGTAGTATCAGGTACACTGTTTGTTTGTTCAGATTATGCCAATGTTTTTTTTGATTCAGGGTCTACACATTCTTTCATTTCTGAGAAGTTTTCTATTAAATTGGAAATTCCATCACAAGATATGAATCCTGAACTTATGGTAAAAACACCTGGAGGGAATATTGAGACAAAAATAAATTATAAGAACCTTCCTATCCTTGTGTGCGGAAAGAATCTACCAAAAAACCTTATTGGTTTACCTCTAGTAGAGTTTGATGTTATTTTGGGCATGTATTGGCTTTTTTATCATTCTAAGATTGACTGCAGAGCTAAAATGGTTTCTTTTCAGAAATATTTTTAGTTTGTGTACAAGAATGAACCCTTTCTTTTGATAACATATCAGGAAGTTGAGAAACTACTAAAATATGGAAATGAATTTTACCTTGCACATGTTGTTGAAAATAAAGGAAATGTTCAGATTAATGATGTTCCAATGGTAAATGAGTTACTTGATGTTTTTTTTTTGATGAGCTGCCTGGTATTATTCATGATCGGGAAGATGAATTTACTATTGAATTAGTTCATGATTCTAATCCAATTTCAAAACCCCCTTATCGAATGGCTCAAGTTGAACTTTTAGAGTTAAAGACGCAATTTCAGGAGTTATTAGATAAAGGTTTCATTCGACCTAGAACATCACCATGGGGTGCACCTGTCTTGTTTGTTAAAAAGAAAGATGGCTCAATGAGACTTTTCATTGATTATAGATCCTTGAATAACATTTCTGTTAAGGACAAGTATCCTTTGCCTCATATCAATGATTTGTTTGATCACCTCTAGGGAGCTCAGTATTTTTTGAAGATTGACTTGAGGTCGGGGTACCATCAGTTGAAATTAAAAGAAGAAGAAGTTCTGAAGACTGTGTTCCGTACTAGATATGGCCATTATGAATTTGTAGTTATGCCTTTTGGGTTAACCAATGCATCAACTGTATTCATGGACCTTTTGAATAGAATTTTCCATGAGTTCTTGGATAAGTTTGTGGTCGTTTTCATTGATGATATTTTGGTGTTTTCTAAATGTAAAGAGGAGCATGAAAGTCATTTAAGGGTTATCTTGCAAACCATAAAAGAAAAGAAACTGTATGTAAAATTCGGAATGTGTGAGTTTTGGTTACAACAAATTTCTTTCCTTGGTCACATTGTTTCAAAAAATGGCATAACTGTTGATCCTGCTAAAACTAAAGTTGTTGAAGAATGGCCAGGACCCATAAATATAACCTAGATCTGTAGTTTTCTTGGTTTGGTAGGTTACTACCGAAGGATTGTTGAAAATTTTTCATGTTTATCTAGTCCAATGACTAAGCTAACTCGGAAGGGTGTTAAGTTTATCTAGACAAAAGAATTTGATGATTATTTTGAAGAGATGAAAAGAAGATTGGTGAATGCTCCAGTTCTGGCACTTCCATCCTGGAACGGTGAGTTTGTTATATACAGTGATGCTTCATTTATGGGACATGGCTATGTCCTTATGCAGAATGATCATGTAATTGCATATGCTTCATGTCAGTTGAAAACTCATGAGGTAAATTACCATACACATGACTTGGAATTAGCTTCTGTTGTTTTTGCTCTAAAAATTCAGAGGTATCATTTGTATGGAGTAAAGTGTGAAATATATACTGATCACAAAAGTTTAAAGTATATATTCACTCAGAAAGAATTGAATATGAGACAGAGGAGATGGATGGAATTAATCAAGGATTATGATTGTACAATTAATTACCATCCGGGAAAAGAAAATAAAGTCGCTGATGCTTTGAGTCAAAAAAAGTAATGCTTCATTAACCATGCTACGTTTGGAACAAGATCCTTTGATTTTTGATTTGATGAAATTTGGAATTGAAGTTGTTGGTGCGGGATGTTATTCTGTTTTGTTTCAGGTATCAGTGAAATCTTCTCTATCAGACAGAATTAAGCAAGCACAGACGCAAGACAATGAGTTGCAGAAAAGGGTAGTGCTGGTTCAGAAGGGTACGTTTCCCGAATTTAACATTGACAAGGATTGTGTTTTGAGGTTTGCGAAGAGTTTATGTGTGCCTAGTGATTTACAGTTGAAGAATGAGATGTTATGTGAGGCTCATAGTTCCCCGTTTTCAGTTCATCCTGGCAGAACTAAGATGTACAGAGATCTGCGGGAGTATTACTACTAGGATGGAATGAAAAGATATATTGCTGATTTTAATGTAAAGTGTTTGACTTGTCAGTAGGTTAAAGCAGACCGGCAGTTACTGAAAGGGATGATTCAGCATTTTCCAGTGCCTGAGTGGAAATGGGAAAATATATACATGGTCATTGTTGTGGGATCACCGAAGACATCTCGAGGTAATAATGCAATCTGGGTTATTGTTGATCACTTGACTAAATCTACTCATTTCCTTCCTATTCTAGATACTTTATCTCTAGATCAACATTCTCGATTGTATCTTAAAAGTATAGTCATGTTTCATGGTGTTCCCCTATCCATTGTATATGATCATGATCCCAGGCTTACTTCTAACTTTTGGAAAGGCCTTCAGAAGTCGTTGGGTACTGAATTAAATTTTAGTACAGCTTTTCATCCTCAATCAGATGGGCAGTCAGAACGAACAATTCAGACTTTGGAGGATATTCTACGGGCTTGTTCGATGGATTATCCAGGAAGTTTGGACCAACATCATTCTTCGGTTGAGTTTTCTTATAATAAAAGTTTTCATTCTAGTATACAGATGGCACCATTTGAGGCATTATATGGGAACCAGTGTCGAACTCCAGCTTTTTGGGATGAAGTGGGTGAAAGGAATTTTATGGGACCAGAATTGGTAGAAGAGATGGCAAAAAAAAAGTTCAATTGATTTAGAAACACATGAGAACAGCTCAGAGCATACAAAAAAGTTATGCAGACAATAGGAGGAAGGATCTCTCTTTCGAGGTAGGTGATCATGTTTTTCTCAAAGTCTCATCGTGGAAAAGTATGTTGCGATTTGGTAAGAAAGGAAAGCTGAGTCCAAGGTTCATTGGACCATATGAAATTCTAGAGAAAGTTGGATCTGTTTATTACCGATTGGCTTTACCTCCAAGTTTATCTCAGGTACACAATGTTTTTCATGTTTCAATTTTGAGAAAGTATATGCCAGATCCATCTCATATTTTGAGCCCAGACGTAGTTCAGTTGGAAGAGAATCTCTCTTATGAAGAACAACCAGTCTAGGTCTTGAATGAAGAGAGCAAGTGTTGCGAAATAAGGTAAATCACCAGGAAAAGGTTTTGTGGAAAAACCATATGGTTGAAGAGGCAACCTGGGAATCTGAAAATTCTATGAGGGATAAATACCCCCACTTATTTTGAGAATTGAATAAAATTGTGAGGACGCAATTCCCAAAAGGGGGAAGGATGTAACATTACAGGTAAATAATGAATAAAGCATTCTCATATTTATTAATATTTGCGAATTAAATATTAATTTTACTTTAAAGGGGTTGCTATGTTCGATAGCGTACCCGATACGCAATAAAGAGTTTCTTTGAAATCTTACGTTGCACACTAGTAATAAAATAATATTATTTTAAATGGTAGATAACACGTAGCCGTTGTATTGGCGGGAATGAATTGAAATAACTAAAATATGATTATATATTTTTGTTAAATGTTTTTACATTTATCCAATAAAGGATAAAGGCTTAAAGTACGAAAAGAATTCAATTTTAGGCATATATACTATAATATTCACTAAAGGTTCAATTATCACCTTTTGATGGAGAACCGTCATTAAATATAGTTTTGTTCACTCATATACATTCAATTGGACCAAATAAAACTCTTTTTTAGAATCAGGACATCAAAATTTATTTGTGTAAATTTTTGGTATTTTTCCGATAAAGATCAATTTTTAATGAATAGTGAAAAATGTTGTATTTTAATGCAAAACCTCTTTTTAATCTAATTTATTTATATGATTAGAATATATTTTGAATTGGTTTTAAAGTTCAATTAAAATATATTTTTTCCATTTATTCTAATAGTGGTCATTGGAATTAATTTCACTTTGAAATTGGACTTAAATTAGGGTCAATCTTTTGATATATATTGTTTCATAAAAACACTCTATTTGTCCTGACAGTGGGAATTAATTATTAAATTAATTAATGTAACTTATATGTTTTGAATTTTTTAAAATAGAAATCATTTTTTAATTTGGAATATCAAATATAGCTTAGGGTGAAGTTTTGGTATTTTTCTGAAAAAACTTCAATTTTGATAAATAGTGAAACCACTAAGTGGTACTTTAAAAAACTGATTTTTCATTTAAGTGAAATTTTACCACCTATATGTTTTTAATTTCAAAAATCCTACAAACATGGTTTTCATTAGGAAGAAAAATGTGGTTCAATGGGATTAAAATAATTTTTTGGTGAATAGTAACTTTTATGTTTTTAATCGCGATTAGAGGTAATTAGTGTAGTTTAAGGTAAAAATAATGTTTCAATAATATGAAATGACCTAGACACATGTCCTACCCTTATTGTATGTGTCATTTCCGACCAAGAAAATCCATGGGTCAACTTGGGGACCCCATGGAGCCACATTGGTAGGAAAATGACATTAATAACTTTTTATTTAATGTTAAAATAAAAATGTCATAAACATGAGATGTTTTACTAAAACAATTTTTTTAATGGGGTTATACAAGTCATAATTTTGACTATAAATATTAATTATAAATATAAGAAGATTTCCTAAATCATGATATTTTTTTTAATTTTTAGAAATTAAATAAATTAAATCATTTATGACACTATGATGATGCAACGATTACCTCATTATTTAACGATTTAAATAAAATGAAAATATAATGTAAAATATAAGACCTATACATGTCAAAAACCAATTGGATGGGTGTATTTCGAACTATTATCACCTTATCCTATAAATATATAATGTTGGGACCTTTTCATTCCGAAAATCATTTTCTAATAAAGTGAAATTTTATAACTTTCCATGAGTACCCCTCCTCTCCTCTTATAAATGGCCCCCACCTCTACCAACTTACCCTTAACTCTAAAGCCTTTGAATCAGCCAATCCCTGACCATTTTGTCTCTCCACATCCCTCTATTACTCCTATAAGCCTCACTTTGTGCATAAGTCTTCCCAAGGTAGCCTTTGAGATCAAATCAAAAAGAGTTACCCGTTTTAAAGGTAGTGTTTTCTCTAGTGTTTTTATGTTTTATTTTGCTTCTCCAACCCCATAAACTCTTTTTATTCCATTATTTTTCATTAAAACCCATATATTCAGTATAATAGGATGTTTTTATGTTAAGGATTCATTCTACACTTACACACACATACATCTAATGGTAAAAGAACATATTGTTTCTGTGGATGGTGAATTTCTGCCTCACGAAACGATTATTGTTCAACACTCATATAACACCTTCAAAGGTGGACATTAAGATGTCACTATATTTATATATGATATATAATATGTTTATGTTCTACTTAAGCTTCTGTATTTTTCATTTATGGCATACCTTTATGGTTTCCATTATGGGTAAACGCGATATCTTCATTTTAAGAAGTACGGACTACCGCCCCCTCAAAGTGATTTGATTCGTTAATGCCATATGTGGGACGTATAAAGGATGGAGTTAAAGTTATTATATATGATGTTATACTAGAATTATAATATAACTTTATATCATTATCATTTCTTTTCATTAAAGTATGAGATAGAAATGAAAGTAGCGTTCATGCGTACGTACGGTTTACCGTCTCCATGAACGGTGCATTTCATTTCTTATCACCAAATGTAATGTAATATTATAAGTACATATATATAATGGATATATATGATTTATGTTACATATAAATGATCAATATAATTCTGGAATTAAAATATACATATCTCTCATTTATTTTTAATTCCATTAATATGACATATAAATGAACGTAGCATTCATGCGTACGTACGACTTACCGTCTCCATGAACTGTGAATTTCATTTATTACCTCTAAATGATTATGTAATATTATAAATGAATGTATATACAGGATATATATGATATATATGATTTCTACATCATGAATATAATTCTTGATATAATGGATATTTTACCACATGAACAACTTGTAATTAATAAGAGTTTATTTTTGACTCAAGTACCAATGATCGACAAAACGACCATTACTAACGTAAATAATTACATAGTGTTCATAAAATGTTAATAAGTGACATAAAAGGAATAATGAACTTGAAAAATGTTCTTAATAATGTATAAATTAATTAAAGTTTGTTATTCAGGATGTTAAAGAACGATCGAGTCAAGTCGGACCCAAGGGTAGTGACTTCGTCTCAATCTCCTTTTATTGAGGCTTATTTTGTTTTATAAATAACTTTCTTTTATACGGTGTATAAACCCATTTGAATTTTAATTTTATTCAATAGGAATATTTTTATATGAAGCGTTTTACTAAACGACAAAAAGGAATGTGTCTTTTAACGTACGCAGTGACAATGACTTTTTCCGCCCCCGCCTGTATTATTTGGTCTTTGTCTTCTTCAAAAAGCCGTAATGTTTTTTAAAATGAAATAAATACCATATACTATTTTATGTATTTTGGTATTGAAAATTATTTTTATAATGTATTTTTTATGTCAATATATTTATGTGATATATTGTGATCAAAGTTTGGAAATTTTTTCTTTCCATTATATTTGTTTTATGTCTTATGATTTTATAATGGTACTTGAACATTTGACGGGTGGTTATGTGATAAACCATATGAAAGGTGGTGCCATGAATACCAGGACAGGTGGTTACATTATAACCTCTAATGCATTGGGTATGGAAGTCGGCCGTATGGCTATTCCATTAAGTGATATGTGTTGATGCTGACCGTATGGTTATTCCATTTACGTATGTTTATGTACCAAGTTACCTTCATATGTTATGTGTTCTTTATATATGTTTTATGGTAATATTTTGGTTAAAAAAGGGTAAGTATTGATGTTTTATTCAGTGAAGAGTTTTTACTACTTTATAAAGGTGAAATGTATTACTTTGATAAAGTATACATGGTTTACTTATTGTTTTGAATAACTAACTATTTTCATTCTTTGTGTGTCCCTTACTGAGCTCTTTATGCTCACCCCATGTTTTTTGAAATGTTTTTCATAGGAATTAATGTAGAATAGTTTCATGGATGTGATCAAGTGAAATTCATGCTATATAAAACATGGAACTAGAAATGTTTCTTTTTAAGAGTTTTTATTTTATGGAAACTTAGTAGAAGTATCTACTTTGTAATCTTTTGATATGTAATAGTTAAGATCTAATTCTCTACAACTCTAAACCTGAAAAGATCCTCAATGGGAATTATTCATTTAATTCAATTTTAAGTAATGTTTATGGATGGGGCCTTATAGTGGGAATGACTGGGGATTAAACATAAAGGGATTCTTGTATATGAGCCCACATATCATCTTTTGGTGAATGATGAAGGATTTTAGAATTATGGGAGAATTTAGACCCATTAGTTAAGAATATTTTTTTTATATTGATAGAATTAAACAAGGGTGGATTCCCTTTAGAGACTGGGCCTTAGGAAGGAGTCTTACATATCCATTTTGGAGATTAATTATTGTACTCATAGATCATTTTAGGTACGGTAAAAATATGTCAAATTGAAAAGGTTTTCACATCCTAGGGGTTCTTACTGACATCTTTGACATGTCAGAGTGTCTATACCTTACATATCCGTAGTGTCTATATGAAATACCTAGAGTGTCTACACAACATGTGTAGATTGTCTTCCATACATGTCCAGATTATGTGCCCAACATATTATAATAGTCTATCTCACAAGACTGACATGTCCCAAATTTATTTTCATGGTCAATGAAGGAATCTTAGAGGTCTATAGAATAATCAAACTAACATGTCTGGAGGATATTTACATGGTTATGTTGGAACATATAAGGGTATTCACATTTTCTATATAGACACATCCAAGTGTATAACATGATCAAGGATGAAATGTTGGTAGGATTTTGAATGGAATGGTTAGAAGGTTTGGAGGACATTGCATAATCTGGACAAAATGTCGGGTGGACTTCATAGAACCAAGATGATATTTCTAGGAGACTTCAATAATTATGGTCGACAAGTCCAAATGACGTCACAAGACTTGTATGGAAAGTTTGGTGGGATTCAAAAGACTTGGCTGAAATGTCCCGATGATCCCTTGGTATATGGATTTCAAGTCTAGAGTACATAACAAGTCCTAGATTACATTTTCAAGAGATTTATAATGATCTAGAAAGGTCATGTGAAGTGTATTATTACTTGGAATGAAAAATGGTGTATTTTTCTTTTCATGATTCTTCTATATTTTTTAGCCTTTATTGAATATATGAATCAATGGTTTTCAATAATTATCTTGTTCAGGATTTGTGCGACCAAGTTGACACATGGAATATCCTTCATATAATCAATTCAGTGCACCAGATGTCCTTTGTCTTATCAATAGGTGATCACATGAAGTTAATATTCATGTTGTCTAACCACTTATGTCATTCCCTAGGTTTACCTAGTGGAATACCTCTATGATTACATGGTATTATTCTCTTATTTTCTCTACTATTATGTTTATTCTTCCTCATTTTTTTAGGGGGGGGGGGATTTTACACTTCACCACCCAAGTTTGGAACCACCTGTGCTGAATTTATATCATAGATATCACCAAAATTCGATGGAGGGAGTATCATATCATGAATTTTTGATAATATTACCACGTCATTCATGGTGTCTCATGATAAACTTCGATTTGTGAGAATACCCCATCATTACTATATTTTCTAGATCCAAACAATTTTAAAGGGATTTCTCATAATCATGTTGATATGTTAAAGATCCTTTAAGAGATATGGTTGATTTTTCAATGTGTCTTCACGAGATCAAGATTCCTTTAAAATAGACTTTTCTATTATTAGTAGATACTTATCTAGTTTCTTTTGTGAGATCTAGTTGGCTTGGAAGGGGATATTCGAGAGGCAGCGTTTCCTTGTAGAGGGGTCCCCCATGATATCATCTTGTCTAGTCAAATGGCCTTCATGTTATCAATTTTCATCACACAAGGTTGTATAACCACTTCACATGAAAATTAGAATATCTTAATTTCATGAGAGGCCTCCACCTTTTTCTTCCCTTACTCTGTATATTACAAGAATTTTAGTTGGTCCAATGGGTTTTCCAAAAAGGATTCACATGATTATTATTTAATCTCATGAATTCATTTGATCATTATAATGGATAGTCTCTCTTCTTATCTATGATGAATTTCATAATAAAAATAACTTATTTATGTGTCTTTGAATGACTGGGATGACATGTCCGAGAGTCTTTATGAGATCAGGTGGCCTATAAAAATTATTTTGTGTTATTGAGGGAGACTTGTCTAGGGACCTTCCCAAGATCATACTTTCATAATAGATAGCCATAATGAGATCAAGATTCTATGATAAAGGACCTCCACATGATCAATGGTGATCACAAAAGGTGAAAGAAAATTCACATTAAAAATAGAGTATCATGGACTAAATGCAACATCTTATTTTTTTGCATTATTTAATTATTTTAATGTGGGGATTTAGTTGATTATAATACATTTTTTACCTTATATATATATCATGATCAGATGATCTTATCAGGTAGCCTCTTCTAGATCATATACACTTGTCTAGAAGCCTTCACATGAATTAGTTGGATTTTATGATGGGATTTACATTATCATTGATAGATCATGCGAAGCAGATGACTTATTTGAATGACCTTCCTAGGATCATGTGATCATGTTTATTTTTTGAGGTCACACAATCCCTGTTACCAAACCACTTGGTCACCAATTAACCATGTTTATCCTTCTATATTATTATAGAGAATATAAAACCCATTCTTTTGGGTACATAATTGATTCAATAATTTTTAATGCTCACATATATTTCCTCAAAAATACCCTCCTCGTGAGTCAGTTTAGTATGGAAAAGGACTTGGTTATGAGGAGATTAAATTCCTACATAAGTTCATGAGGCTTTATCTGAATGGAATTCTTGGTGATGTTTGGTATTCCTAGCGACCTTTGGTATTCCATGGGGTATAAAATATATTAGGTATAGAGGGAGATTCTTATTCCACCAATGGATTAAAATCCCAGATCTCTTTCAATTTTATTCTCTGACATTATTACTTCAAAAGACCTCGCTATAATATCCTATTCAAAAGACAAACTTCCCACGAACAACCTCATGATATTCGATAACAAGATCACACAGCATGATATCAAAGCATTATATCTCAATGTGACATCTTCATATGAATGTTCTGATTAATCAATCAATGATAATTTCTTCATTCTATGCTTCGTCTCTTTGATTTTAGGTCATATAATGTTCTTATCATGGTTTGAAGATGATTTATCTTTGATTTATTGATCATTTTTCAATTTTCATGACCCCTATATGGCCATTTGATAACGATTCAAAATAGAAAATCATGTGATACTGATATGTCCCTAGATCACAGGCTTCATGAGATCTATGAGAGGTCTTGAAATAATAAACCCTTATAAGGGTCATGAAATTCATGTGACAATAGATTCTCTACATGTTTTTTAACTATTTTACCTTTTAGGATTTTACTCATCATTTACGTTTCATACACTTTTTCAGTTATATACCAGATCCTTTAAACCTTTTAATGTAGGCATTCTGAGGGCTATGATTGCTATGAATCATAATTCCGACCCTCAATATCACGTGTTTTATAAAAAAATGATTGAAAGGGATGATCTCATCCTAACTTTAGAACAATCCTCTAACTCTTTGACTACCTTCATGCAGATTCAACCTTTTGGATGATACCTCCATTCTTTCACCCAATTATAATATTGCATCTCATTATCTATCAGCCTGAATGGCCTGAAGACCTTCTTTTTAATGATTTTTGATAACCCCACTTTCTAGGGATGATGGGGAACCCTTAAAAGGCCTGTAGGATTAGAGATTACATAACCCCTAGGTCTTAGGAAATTTACAGACTAACTTGGAACTCCTACTCCCTAGCTTCTTTATCATGATTTCAACTCTCCACCTTAACAGGGCTTGTTCGACTAGGCTTCTCGTGCACAAATAGGCTTATCCTGATGGAAATTCCATACACTCCCATTCTAAAGAATCCGCTTAGATTCTACTATAGTGAATATTCCTACTCTGATTCCCCATCTGGAGTCTTCTTCTTGTAGTGTTTGTATAATCATTGATGTAATATTTTAGGTGGCCTAAAGGCCTTGAGGTGTCCTGAAGGACTTGGGTGGACCGAAGGCCATAAAGGACTCGAGGCCCAAACCGGTGGCCCAAACGCCCAAACAGATGAATAGTTCTGGCTGCTACAGTAGTGAATAATTACTACTACAGTACCTGCAATAATACCTAATACAGTACCAAAAATTATTTCTCCACCTAGTTTTTAACTCGGGTCTCTTGGATGCACTTACAGAATCCTTAACAACTGGTTTGAGGCTCTTGTGTCTTTCATTGTCTATCATATTCTCATGAATGTATTGAAATGATTTTTTTAAGGAAATACATTGGTTGTTTCATTTATATATGTTTTATATCATATGTTTGATTACTCCCCTTAGGGACCAGATTATATTGATCTCACCCATCATCCAATTTCATAGCATTATTTGAAAACAATCACCTCACCATTGAATAATTCAAGTAGTTAGAGCTGAAAGTGATAATTATGACCTATTGGTAACTTCTCTAATGAATTTGAATGGTCTCTGTGGGTCTTGTAGAGCTTATTGAAATTATAGAACTAGTTACATGGAATTCATCTAGATGAGGTGGCATGGACTTTGATGTTCTTCTTGTATAATCAGTAAGAACTCCACAAAGAGTTTATTATAAACTGGTGACCTCGAACTAACTCCTTCTATCTATCTCAGGGAGAAGTAGACATCATCCTTTGGGATATTTATTTACTGGGGGGATACCTCCTCTTGAGGATATGTAAAGATAATTTTCCCTATTTATGGATGTTTGGGATGACCTCACATAAACTATGACCTTGTTAAGGGACATAATCATCATCCTGAAGTAGAAGTTCGGGAAGGATCAAAACTTACACTAACTCGTTCATTTTAATGATTTGATCAAAATCATCCTCTATTTTCATAATAATGGTACAACAACTCAAAATTATCATATGTTTCCTTCACAACATGTTTTAAAAATAATAGGATCCAATTGAGCCATTCATGAAGTTGGGGAGTATTCCTCAAGGGGTTACTAGCTGAGACCAAGTGTATCTACATGATGTCATCTTATGAGGTATTTATCAATGTTTTTAATTTATTAATTTTCTCTATCAGAGATGTATGCCTGGAAAATCGAGTTGGAACATTGGTAATGGTTTCCTGACTGGAAGAGGGGTTCTTTTTAATCTATCCATACCGAATATTTATCACCTTTACTAACTCATTTGTCGTATCCAAAAAGAAAACATCCCTTACTGAATTAGAGTTTCCTTCTAGTTATTATATGGCTAGATGGGAGATCATTATATTTGTTAAAAATATCATAATACTATAGTGATATATAAAGATTCATTCTATCCTAGGTGATTGAATGTTATCAAGGATGAGGAAATTATACTAACTCCTAATGAGGTTATTGAATTGTTGAGCTACTATGATCATTTAAATTTTTGCCCTATCATACACTGATCACTTTATTTTTTGATAATGGATGTGGCTCTCTCAAAGAGAGTTTATATAAAATTTCTCTCTATGTTGGTGTTCTTATGGCTAATGTAGAAGATATGATAATCAATGAAACAGAAACCCCTATCAGTTTTATCAATTGTTTTTCTATTTAAAAATTGTTTCTCTTATCCCTTAAACTCGAATACAAGATGAGAGACAACATTGTAGTAACCACCAATTATAGATCATGTAGGTGATTGAAGACAAAAAAATTTGAGATAATGAATCATTTTTTTCATTCCCTTGTCTTCTTGTATTATGAGTATCACTAGGCTGGGGTGGAAGCTTACCTGGGTGGTGTATTGAATTGGCCATTTTGTTAGGTGGACAAGAAATGAGATTCCTCTAACAACTTATTTGTGGTTGTAGTGGAGTTGATTTAGGACATAGGGAATCCTAAATGGAAGGTTCTTCAGCATAAATATTATCATACCATTTTTAAGACATAATTTTGTTAAGGAAGCTCATCCTTCGATATTAGTGATATATGATTCACCGATTAAGAGGAGAGCACATGAAACATCTTCTCTTGACTCCATGTCAGCATACAAAACTATTCCTTAAATGTATTTGATTTCAAAATACCCTCCATAAACTATTCCTCCTTATAGTGTTCCCACTCCAATTGTTATTGATTACCAAGTACAATGAAGTTCAATATGGAAGAAAATACATACCTAGATTTTGAAGACTCATTTATAGAAGTTTCAAAGGCCATAATAACACTTTTATGGGAACATTCATTATTTGGGGGTGGGTGGATTTTATTTTCATCCATTATAGAATATCATGCTTCATATTTTCCCAAACTAGAAGAAATTGTCCAACAATGAAAATTACCTACACACATTTGATGAAAAATGTTATCTTTTATAGTCAATGAGGTACTCTTTAGAGATCCATGAGAAAATAAATCAAACCAGATCTAATATAAATAATAAAATTAACGACTTTTCCGAATAAATAGAAAAATAAAATGCATGACTAGCTAGATAGAGATAACATATTCTAGAAACATCATCATCATTAGAAACTACCCACAATGAATATGAAGATAAATCCTTTTTAGTTGAGTCTTTTTGTGCTTGTGCATCAATAAAATAAATTGAGTGAGTGACACATCAGGGATAAATTTAGGCCCCACGCCAATCATTAGCTAATTTTGAAAACATATATAATAATTTTTTTTATGACCCTACTATAAGCAACTTTGATTTTGTCTAACATTCATTCATTTTTAAATTTAGGATAGGCCCCGAAATGTGGGGACTCATCCTTTTATAATTTTCCAATGAATAAATCTTAAAAACATTACCTATAATTTTACATCATTCATTTTTTCATTCCATGCCTAAAATTTCATTGACCATATATAGTATGGATCATCAAGGATAAACAATATTTATATATTACTAAGTAAATCCAAATACCAGGATTTCAATTCATAAATCAAAATAAATTTCTCATGATAATTAGTTACAAATTACTTCCAACATGTGATACCTCATTGATTTATCTTCTTCAGTCATATGAGGATCACATTGTTTTAAAAGGATAATTTGGGTGCACATATTTTAGTAGACATAGAAAGAATATCATGATCTTCTTTAGGGAAAATAATGATCCCTACATGCTTTGTATAAAATTTTATTAATTTTCATTACATTTTACTTATATTCAAATTTAAAATATTAGTGGTAATGGAAATTGGTTTTTTTCATGGCACCATTTTATAGGATTTTTAATTGATGTATTTTATATCTTTTCAATTCAATAAGTGATCAATATTTCTTAGATAACACAATGTGAATGTATATGGAGTAGGGACTCAAATTCTTCCCAATGATCCATTTTTGGTTTCTCATCATTAAAAGAATTGTGTCTTTTTCAATAGGTTGTTATATGTTCTATCAAAATACACAATTGATGTGTTTTATTTTAGGTTATTCTATATTTTCCATCTATTTCTAGTAGTGTACCATTCACGATGTCACATTCTCTATTATATTTAATGTCTAGTTGTAAGTACATATTTTGTAAGGTTTAATGTCATGTGGAGAGGAAGTAAACTACTATACAGTTAAATGTGTTATAGCTAGGATTTGAGAAGAATAAGGGAACATGTCATAAATGTTGGGGATAACCTAAAAAAACCTATGTACTTGAGTTCAACCATGGTGTTTTTGGGGATCATGAATGTAATGAGGAAACTATACTGAGGATACCATAAAACACCATATGGTGTTGTGTTCCTCTACTGTGTTCTCGCCACTCATGAGTGGAATGTGGAAGACATATCAGGACGGCCCAAAACACCCTATGGTGGTGTGTTCTTCCACAGTGTTTTTGGGCATCATGAGGATTTTAGTTCCTTTCCTCCGAAGAGGGTATTTTTATAGTTGTTGTCTCAGTTTCCCTTATTCATGTCCCATAGTTCTTATGTGTATGGGCAATTAAATAGTATCCCCAAAATTTTCTATGGTGCATGGGTGATTTTGTGAGGTTGGTATTGGTGGATGTAAAGTTATTATGTAATCTCAGTACAAATTGATAGTTGGTATATGAGTGGTATAAATCATAACAAAAAATATTGAATCGATGAATATGGAATGGGGAGGACATAAAAAGGATGAAAAAAACACCCTAAGGTGACAAGATCCACCTCAATGTTAATGGGGATCATGAGGATTAGAGTTCCTTTACTACAAGGAGGATATGTCTCTAGTTGACGGGTTATAGGTTTTTATGTGTTGGACCATATGGAATTCATGTATGGTCAAGTAAAGGGTTTTCCAACTATTTTCCATGTTCCATGAATTATTTTTGAAAACTCAAATGTATGGTTATCGAATTCAAAAGTATAAGGGATTAAATAAAAGGAGGGTTCTGGAATTCTATTCTAGGTTTTGGTTTTGGTTGGTAGGCTGAAACCATGCATCATGTGGTTTGAAGTCATGTGGTGTGGGATATAAAATGTTTTGGGAATGAAATTTTGAATTCCTTATTTAAAAAATGGTACAATACACGGTGATGTAATTTTGAGGTTTTCAAATCCATTGGAATAGTCTAGTTATGGGGAATATAAATCATTGTCTAGGAATTTATGACATAATTTAATGTGGGAACTTGTGGGTAAAAGATTTTCATTGGTAATGGTGGATGCCCATATTCCACATGGTTAGTAAAATAACTCAATTTTTAAGGGGGTCATTTTGGGACCAAGGGTTCCATTTATATTATCTTGTCCATGTTTCTAGTTTTCTATTATAAATATCTAGAAGAAATAGAGATCATGGTCTATATTTTTCCATGAAAAGTATATCAACTCATGGAATTTGTTGTGTCAACCAAAACATCAATGAAATCAATGTGGATTATGAATAATTTAATATTCAATTGGGGTTTGAGGATCATAATAGTTGTGTCTCTACATAGTGAACATTTTATCACATCATGGAGAAGTGAGAATTCATTACTATAAATTTTTCTTAGACCTAGTTGTCTAGAAAACATGGATCAAAATTTACTAGGTCTATAATTTTGGACCTTATGAGGTTTATACATTGTTTATTTATGCTCTAACATTTTCTAAAATATATAGATTAATATATTATCACGAAGAGACTTGACTTTTTTTCATGAATCCCTTTGAAATATTCCATCCTGAGATGTTTTATGTCTATTTTAATATATGTTTAGGATTTTTTTATTTAGATTATGAATTGCTAAAGATTAAGGTTGCACAACATTGAACCAAGTATTTGTAGTTTAACTTCATTGTGCACATGGAACTAAAATGAGGGGAATGTTACACAATATCATACTTAGTATACCTAGGATCAAGATTAATGAAACATCAAATTTATCCACAGATGAAAATTCCATAAATTTTGTCTAAAAGATAACAATTCATGAGTAATGGTATCAGGAAATCCTGCTGGGGATGGACAAAAAATTCTCTAAGGTGATAAATTATTCAATGGTTATGTCAGGGATCAAAATGATCATAAATAATTTCCTATAGGTCCATGATGTATCTAGTTGGTGGGTCACAATCGTTATAAATATCCATCACTAAAATGGTCTAACAAAGAGTTCTTTTTCCCTTTCCTTGGATATTGAATGGTTTGCATCATTAAGAAAAAATCAATACATGAAATGTGATTTATAGTTTAAGGTTATTAAAATAATATTAAATAACCACATTCTATAGTTGGACATGGTCAGTATCTTATGGTCCACTGATTAGAAATAATGATGGGTGATGGCCAACACACTTTAACATCATGTAGTTGGGACGTACCTATTGTGAAATTTAACATCACATGACAAGGATATTTTACTTATAGTTTAACGTCATAAGCTATGGACATAAAAACCGGTGTTATTTTTAATAATTCATCCTTCGAGACACTTTTCATTGGTATGTAAATTTAGTTGCAGGCAAAAACTATTCTCTATGAAAAGGATTATTGATGGGTTTCCATATGCTAGATAAATTCTTTCTCAAATTTATCATTAGATAAATAAACCCATACAATAATGTCACTTGTGTATAAGAAGAGAGATTCCAAATGAATTATTCCCCATTAAGCGGAGTTTAATATAAATATTTGTTGTTGGGCTTCCCCTGGTTAACTTATACATATTTTAAGGGAATTAATTATACTATAAAACTCTCCATAATAGATATCCCTCTACATATAATTTAATTATATGTGGGGGATATGATTTGGATTGATTAAAACTCATCGTTAGACCTAAAATGATGGATATGGGATTCACTACATAACATGTGATGATAAGAATCAAGTCACTTGTATTTATTATATAAATGTTTAAGGTGAATTTCTAAATTGTGCATGGCAAGGGGAACATTTAAATATTTTATATGGACCCATCATTGTCGATCCTGGTGTCATTATGTATCATATTATAGTATTAATCAAGACACAAGTGGTTCTTCAACTAAAAAAACACCATGCAGGTCTGACCCATACAAATAGGAGGCATTTTATCCATTTATGTTATGGATGGACCCATGATTGGGGATCTGAGAATCACTACATATCCTATAGTAATATTAATGAAGCTAAAAAGTTCATGTATTGAAAACTCTTCGAGATGGTATAAACAATACACATAGGAGGAATTTATTCCTCTAATTTTGTGGCTGGACCCAAGATTGGATATTCATCAATTTCTATATATCCTATAGTAATAGGAATCAAGACACATGTATATCTTAAAAGGGGGTTTGGTGCGAGGAAAATATCAAGGATAGTGGTCCTCTCTAGTGAGGGATATGGTAATTTGTGGTTTTATTTCATCTTAGATATAACAACCAACCATTTTAATATGATTCAGTAAAGAATTATGGTGTGCCTTTTATGGTATTTCATCCAGGACCATGATAAACCTGGCATGAACTGATATGTTGTCATCTTGATAGAATTACTTTACCAAATTCCAAATCCACCATATTTTATTAATGGCGTTAGAAACATGTAGTGGAAAAAGTTTTTATCACCACACATAGGTGATAAAAAATAAAGGACAAGGGAACTTTTTTCATGTAGTTTGTATTCCATGATATAAGATTTAAGTGCCTCTATATATATTATTGGAATAAGAATCATGACATATGTAGTTCTTTGAAACCATGTGGTTTAACATCATGCGGTATGTAAGAAGGTTACCCAATGAATGAAATGTGGCATAAATCCCCATAAATGATATCTACGAATACATGAAATCATCTAATGAGATATATCCCATGTTTTTGACATGTAGCTTCTTAATTTGGTTTCCCAATGCATCATATTCGTGTTATATAGGGTGAGACTATTTTTTGATATCACGTTTCATAGTTTTTTTCATATAGTTTAATAAATTTTGACTGAGCTAATGATTATCCACTGAATTAGGCTAATAATCATTATTAATATATAAAATATTCATATTCATTTTTATTTATAAACACCATTTTTGTGAATTTTACACTATGAAAATTGATTACCATTATGTTTGTAATTCCCTCTTAAAATGCACTATTACACGGTACATTTTTGAACACCTACTAAAATAAAAAATGGTCTTGATTTTATTTTAATATTTAATTTTCAGGTTTCTCATTACATTGGGAATAATTCATACTTTTGGAGTACTTGAGGATTCATATTGGAAGACCACCAATGATGGCCTTGAACAAACCACATTCTGGGTGAAGTGGAATGGAAAAAAACCCAATAAAACTACTGTAGTTGCCAAACACCAATCCTAATGATTCTAAATACATTTATCAAGATAGAGGAAATCATGGGGAAAATTTAATAAATCAGTTACAATATCTAATTTGGATGTTTTAATGGAGTTTTAGGCAGCCCAAGTGGAAGATGAAAATCTGGGACAGATTCTGTGACCCAGAAAAACATCCCACCAATTTAATCATATCTCAGAAACCACAACTTATTTTGGTATGAACATTTTTAGAACGTTATTAAACACCCTTAGATTCATTTTTTCTTATATGGACCACTCCAATTCGGCCATCTAGAATGTCGTATAGGCGCCTCTATTTGGTAGATGGAAGCTGGCTGCAACTTCGGGTCAAGGGTAGAAAAGTCCCATCTCCCTTACTTTCCACCACCCTAGGCCTACCATACTCAATTGGAATAATTTTTACTATTGGGATCACTACCGAAGAGTTTTTAAATTCCTATTTAAGTAAGTGGTGGTATAGGAGTTGAGGATATTTGGTTCTTTGTTTAATTGTAATGTTATGCTTCTATTTTGTTGCATTGAGTTTCTCCTTCTTTTGTATGTGGTACAATTCATCTTAGTTTCTTAATATAAGTTCCTATTCTCACATTAATCTGTTATTATTCATATCACATTCATAACTTTGTTTCAAGTGGATATATTGGATGTTATTTCTCACTCTAAAAATGTTTATAAATTTCATTTATATGAGTTTCATTTAATCAATGAGTTTCTCTCTTCCTCTTTCATATATAATTTATTCACCCCATTTTTATGTGATAATAAGATACATTACCTTGGAGTGCTCATGAAAATTATCCTACAATTTTAAAGGTTATTAGAATTTATTTTTGAAGGTGTTTAATCAATAAGTGACAAGGTTAGTTTAAATTCATTGAATGAATCCTTATCGAGTTAATGAAATTGAAATTGTTAAAAAAAGAATTCTTGTAATCCACCTTGAGAAATAACTATGGATCAACTCATTATCTTAATTTGAATTAACATAGATCTGTTAGTGAACTTTTGAAACTATATAAAATCAACCAAATTTGGCCAGTTCATATCCAAAAACAATCCATAGATTGTACATGTCTCTAGGTTACTTCTTAGGACTTTGAGGATTCGACAACCCAAGCTAAACTACAAGCGACCGCTTAACCCTAGAATCTTGGGTAAATTTTGGCGAGACGAAATTTTGGATCTAATGACAGGTAACCATGTAAGTCATTTAACAACCATTCTATTCTCCCCTATTTCTTCTATTTTCACACAAATTCTCTTATATTTTCCCTTTCTCGTTTTTCTTTTCATTTGGTGCATGTCCGGCTACACCTGTGACCAATCAAATCGTCTAGTTAGGGTGAATAGTCCTGGGGTTGGAGAGTCATGTACACAAATGGAACTATTTACATTACATACTAATCTTCCAAATACTCTAGAGTCAAAAATTGAGCCCATTTTAATGGAATTTCTTCAAAGAAACCAACTCATAAACCTGGGTGGGAACCAAAATTTAAATCAAAATGAGGCAGCCCCAAACTTGGGGAATGTATTCAATCAAACCATGAATGAATACCTCACAACTACTTGGGAAAACTAACCCACATGCATTATACATAATTCCCTAGGATATTACTACTAAATCTTCAAACCCCAGGTCCTAAAACAACTTCCAACATTCCATGTAATGGAGTCTGAGATGCCCAACCTTCACGTTAAAGAGTTCAATGACATTGTAGAAACAACGTGTCTCCTACATCAACTAGAATCATATAAGATAAGGCTATTTGATTTTTCATTAAAGGATTGACCTAAAAATTGGCTAAAAAATTTGAGACCATCACCCATCAACTCTTGGGATCAATTACAAAGATAATTCTATAGAAAATACTTTCCCCACCACAAAAAAATTTCACTTAGAAATAGCATCCAAAACTTTTTTGAAAAAATGGGAGAGACATTCTATGAAACATGGGAGAGGTTTAAAGACACCCTTAACATGGTTACATATCATTTTTATTCTATTCTTGAACAAGTTAGAATTTTCTATGAAGGGTTGGGCCTGGGGAACAAACAATTCATTGACATGATGTGTAATTATGTGTAATGGGACCATTAAAAACAATGCCCCAAATGATGCTTATGAGTATCTAGAAATCCTTGCTGAAAAAAACCAATCATGGGGAAAATCACCTTATTCTGAAAAACCACAAAGAACTACTGGAATGAATACACTTAGAGAAGAGGCATTCCTTAGGGATAAACATACTGCACTCACTAGGAAGGTCGAGGAGATCAATCTTAGGAAGGTCCATGAAATTCAAACGGTTAACCATGTTTGCTAAATTTATGACAAACATGACGAAAACACTGAAAACTTCCCAACCATCCCTTATATTAAAGATGTTCATCTAGGAGTTACACTATCATAGTTCAATTCTATAAACATTCAGAAGACACAGTACCGAAACACATTCAATCCAAGGCACAATGACTATCCAAAATTCTGTTGGAAAGATAACCAACAACCCAACCAACAACCTAGACATCCACAAGGGCCAAACCCCTAACCTGCAAAAAAATTTCAAAACCATAAATAGTTACAACCATAAATACTCAAATACCAAAACCCTCCTATCCAATACCAATAACCCATCCAATAACCCATGAAACAACCAATCCAATAACCAAAGTTTCCTCCTAGGATAAACCAACCAGCACAAGCACCTACTCAATCTATCCCTCTACCAATAATTGAACAGTTGTGTAAATAGATGGAGGGAATGAAATTATAAGATTATTCCCTTAATCATGAACTAAAAACCTTTAAAACTTGAAAGGCGCCCATGCCTACTAAGGTGGTACGATCCTCAACTTTAAGGGGAGAATCCAGTTATACAGAGACCTCTCATGAAAAAATCAAAATAGTAACGGTTTTAAGAAGTGGGAAATCCAGTGAGAAACCTGAACAAGCCTTTATTGAACCATTAGAAGCTTCAACAATGCATGAGAATGATGAATAACAACCCATATATTCCGAAAAACCCAATGAGAATGTAAATAAATTAGAACCACACCAAACAATCAAACAACCTGCTCGTTTCCCTCAATGCATGAGAGGAAAAACTAAACTAGAACTGAATGAGACATTGAGGGAAATATTCTCTCAAGTTAATTTGAAAATCCCCCTTCTGGATGCAATCCAAACCATTCCAGCCTACTCAAAGTAATATAATTACTTTTTCACTTTTAAAAGGAAATTTCCACATAATAAACAAGTCATTTTGGCTTCTAATGTGAGTACCACCATTCAAGGTACCATACATCCAAATATGAATGATCCAGGATGTCCATACATTAATGTTGAGTTAATAGAGAAGAAAATTTTCAAATCCATTTTTGATCTAGCCGCTAGTGTGAACCACATTCCTTATTCCATGTATTTCAAATTAGGGCTCAAAGAACTCCAACCCACATCTGTCACTCTTCAAATAGATGATCTTAGTGTTCGAGTTCCAATGGAGATCTTAAAGGATGTTTTAGTGAATTTTGAAAATTTCATTTACCTAGGTGACTTCATTTTCCTTGAAAATAACCCAATCTTAGGTCCTAGGGAGAACACCCCACTCATCCTTGGCCGTCCCTTCCTTGCAACAATCAACTCTATTATCCAAGTCCAAAATTGGAACAAGACCATCACCTTTGGAAACATGAGTCTATAATTGAACATATACAATGAAAACTCTAAATTTGGGGATGATAATGAGACAGATGAGGATAATTGGATTGGTAGTGATTATAGTGAACTCAAGGAACATCAAGGGAATACTGAGGGATGTTTAAGTCAGTAAGAGATTGATTTTCATTGTTCACATGAGGGAAATTTGTCTCCTTGGCTTGAATCTCATTTAGGTAGTTCTATGGATGATTCTATCGAATTACCAATCAATGATACCATTAGTTAAATAAATAATATTGAGTCCATACCCATTCCAGACACTAATCTGGCAGAATTATTGGATGAAAATTATGTTCACAAGGAACCAATTCTATCAAGAAATATGGAAAAAGAAATTGAGTTCAATACAAAGTCCCATACTTCCTTGGAATGTGATAACCAATCTGATCTTGAATATAAGGTGATACCTTCTTCACTCATGTATGCGTTATTCAGGGAAAATCGAGCCTTTCCTATTGTCATTACATCCTCTCTTGAATCCAATCAGTAGATAATGCTTCTGGATGCCCTAATAATGAATATGTAAGAAATTGGATGGACCCTTTCTAATATTCCTGGTATTAGCCCACTCATTGGAACTCATAATATTGTTCTTGAATCTGAATCCAGACCGTGTCATCAACCTCAATAGAGACTAAGTCCAAATATTATGTATGTGGTATGTAAGGAACTTCTTAATTTGTTGAAAGCGGGTATCATCTACCACATTGCTGGGAGTGAGTGGGTAATCCCAATTCATGTTGTCCTAAAGAAGGATGGAATCACTGTGATATCCAATGATGATGGTGACCTTCTATCCACAAGGATAAGTAGTTGATGGAGAGTGTGTATTTACTATAGGAAGATTAAATCTTATACCGAGAAATACCATATCCCCTTTCCCATTATTGATCAATTCCTTGAGCGAGTGGCAGGTCATCAATTCTATTACTTCCGAGATGGATTCTCAGGGTATAATCAAATCAATGTCTCTTTAAAGGATCAAGGAAAAACAAACTTCACTTGTCCATTCGGCACTTTTTACTTCAATCACATTCCCCTTGGGTTATGTAATTCCCCTGATACCTTCCTGAGGTGCATGATGGGAATCTTCTCGGACATGGTGGGGGATTGTTTATAGGTCCTCATGGACGTCTTCTCCATCTTTTGGGATACATTTGAGAGATGCCTTATGAATGATGAAAGGGTTTTGTAAAGATGCGAGGATAATAATCTCATCCTAAATTGGGAAAATTTTCATTTCATGTTAAAGGAAGGACTTGTTTTAGGCCATCTGGTCTCTGGTAGGCAGATTGAAGTTGATAATGCCAAGGTTGACATCATTCGTCACCTTCCATCACCCAAAACTATTAAGGAAGTGGGGTCCATCTTAGGACATGTTGGTCTCTATAAAAGGTTCATTAGAAATTTACGCTCTATTTCTCGACCACTTTGTGCTATATTGGTGAAAGATGCTCCATTTTTATGGACAAAAAGCTGTGAGGAATCATTCTCTACACTCAAGTCATCTCTTATCTCTCCACCTATATTGCAATCTCCAAGTTGGAAAATTCTTTTTGAGATCATGTGTGATGCGAGTGACTTCGATTTAGGAGTAGTCTTAGGACAATAGTGTGATAAAACGCCATATGTCATTTCTTATGCAAGAAAATCATTAAATGAAACACAAATTGACTACACCACCACTGAGAAAGAGTTTCTTGATATTTTCTTCACCTTAGAGAAATTCAGGTCTTATCTCTTAGGGACAACCATCATTATCTTCACCGACCATTCAGCCTTAAAATACATTTTTCCAAAAACAAGATTCCAAGGATAGATTGATTAGGTGGGACATTATTCTTCGAGAGATCGATTTAACCATTATGGACAATAAGGGTGTCAAAAATGTTATAACGTCTCACCTCTCTAGGATAGAATTCAAAGACAACTAACATCATCTTTCTATGTCTGATTCATTTCTCAATGAGCACCTCTATTCTATGAGTGATTGCCCATGGTATGTTGACATATAAAACCATTTGTATATAGGTGACATTACATAATTAATTGGGACCAAAGCTAAGAAGAAATTCATTTCTGATGTCAAACACTATGTGTTTCATGATCCTTACCTCTTCATGTTTTGTCCTAATAAAATCGTTAGGAGATGTGTTTTCTTGTCTAAGAAAGAGTTCATTCTAAAATTTTGTCATCGATAGGCATGTGGAGGCCAATTTTCCACAAAGAAAACTACTGCAAAGGGCCACCAATGTGGTTTCTACTAGCCTAACCTCACTATGGATTCTTTCAAATTCTGAAAAATTTGTCCTCAGTGTCAACAATTAGCATCCATCACCAAAAGGAATCAAATGCCACTGAATCCCATTCTGGTCATTGAAATCTTTGATTATTGGGGAATTGATTTCATGGGACCATTACCAAACTCTAAGGGATACCTATACATCGTCTTATATATTGATTATGTCTCGAAATGGGTTTAGGCCATTCCCACCATGTCCAATGACCATCATATTGTGATTATATTTCTGAAAGAGCACATATTTTCTCAATTTGGAATTCCTAGGGCTATAATCAGTGATCGGGGAACCCATTTTTGCAACCGCCCATTCTCTTAACTCATGTATAAGTATGGTATTTCTCATAATTTTTCTACTCCATACCATCTTAAAACCAATGGTCATGTTGAGTTAGCGAATAGGGACATTAAGAAAATTCTTGAAAAAACTATCAATCTCTTTAGGAAAGATTGGTCTGAGAAACTCTTGGATGCTCTTTGGTCATATCATACAACATTCAAAACCATCCTAGGAATATCACCATATAGGTTGGTCTACAGAAAATCATGCCATTTACCTGTTGAAATTGAGCATAAGGCATTTTGGGAAATCAAAAAAATAAATTTCGACATATCTTTGGCCGAAGCAAAGAGGAAATTATATCTTAATGAATGTGATGATATTAGGATGGAGGCTTATGAAAATTAAAGGATAAATAAATCTAGAGTTCATGCCTACCAATCTCGGAATCTCAAAGTTAAACACTTTGAACAATGAAAATTTGTGCTCTTTAATAGTTCAAAACATCATTTACACCCGATAATGATAATGTCTAGATGGTCATGTCCATTCATAGTGCACCATGTGTACCACCATGGGGTATTAGAGATTCATGATTCCACAAGTGGTCACATTTTCAAGGTCGATGGTCATAGGTTAAAACCATTCATTAAACCATTCAGTAAATATGAAAACAAATGTTTATATAACGGAGCCATCCTATGAACTAAGAAAAAATCGATAGATTTAGGATCCATTTCGGGATAACGACGTTAAACAAAAGCACTAAATGGGAGGAATCATGTGGTTTTCATGGTTCCAATAATTTTGAATCATATTTATTTTTCAAATAGGATTAATAAAAAAAATTATATTAATAAAAAATACTTGACAATTAATATAATAGTACCATAAACTGTTTACCTATTCTTATATTATGAGTATGGATCAGTATGAAAGGGGAGCGCTATATTCATCTATGTCACGTGATGAAATCATTGAGTAATACCCTACCCATAAATTTTAAAATAAGGAAAGGTATCATTAGATTATTTTTATGGATTTTTAGGATAAAAAAAATACGAAAAATATTATTAATTAAAAAAAAGGAAACGTCATAGGTCATGGGGAAAACCCCATCATAATTGACAAAGCCACAAGACTCGAACCTGGGACCGAAGGGAGATAAGGACGCACAATTTCCATTGACTTACAACTTATAATTCATCCTTAATCTATATTTTTTTCATATATACTTATATTTGACTTATATATATATATTATTTTCTTTTTTTTCTATGTGGTACTTGTATCAATATATGACATACTAAAATAAATAGGTATGTTTTTTGTGTCTTTATCTATTTTTCATTAAGGGAACCTCACGTGGTTTCCATGGTTTCAAATATGGTTTGTGAGTGAGAATCCGAGGCAATTGAGGTCAAAGAGTTTTATAGGGAAATCAACTATATCCACAACTTCCAAAATTTTCTACCATCTTCCATTGGGAGTTCATGAGTAGCATAGAGATCAAATGAATAATCAGGAGCATCATGAACATAAAATTAAAACACCAGGTAACTTTGTTCCATGTTTATTTATTCAAATTCCTTTTATAAATCCTCTCTTCTTACCTCCACCCCCTTCTAAAATTCCATTTATTCAAAAATTGTGGACATTGTTATTTTATGTTTGGGGGGGAGATGAAATAAAAAAAATTCCTCTATGTGAAAAATAATTTTTTTTAAAAAGTGTGCCTTAATGAAAAGAAAAAGTAACATTATCATTGAACATGATAATACAAATTTCACACATTGAAATTGAATATCAAATAATTTATCATGCCCTGATTCTGATTTTAATCCATTTATATTTTATGAGCATAGATTTTGGAAAGTGTGGTTGTCTAATGTGATATTTCATTGTTTATATTTTCATCCAAATAAAAATACGAATCACAATGCATGTCCTTTGGATATTGGGGTATTAGTTTTAGTTCATGGGGTCCCCCAAATAAATATAATAGTTTTGGTGATCATTTTAGTTTTAATACGAGTATTCAAAAAAAAAACAAAAAAAAAACAATAAATGTGCGCGTAGAGCAATGAAATGACCTAATGTGTGGATTTCAACACTTGGTGATCGTGAATCCATACTATTCTGGCCCAAAGTTAGTAATTTTATCTCTATTTGTTCTAATTTGACCTTTTTTGAATGATTTAACTCGAGATGATTCCCTAGTATGTGAGATTAACTTTCTTCCCTAAGGTCTTTGAGCCTGGGGGTCATCAGCAATGTCTTGCTAAATGGGTTGACTCGATTGAGTTCAATTTCAATTACTATGGAAAAATATCAACAAAAAAATGTATAATAAAAAATGAATACTCTTATTAATATTGAAATGTGATTCATCCTAGCGCTTCAATTATTTTCTACTTGAATAAAAATGAACCCCCATGTCTATTGTGATACATAACACATCTTCATGCTTAATTGATATTGGATGAAACATAACGATTAATTTAAAAAAAGGAATGGGATTGGGATTCAGATATGCTTATGAAACTATCTTATATTAAAATATTTTTATGGCTTTCACGATTTTTTGGTATAAGGGTTCATGGTGATCATTGTGTATTAATTTGTTTTGGAAAAGGGAATTCCAATTTTATATTTTTGAAATATATTTTGCTCGGGACATGAAAAACACATGTTGGGGGTGTGATTAGACATTGAATAAGGATCATATTAATTGTTAATATATAAAATATCCATGTTCATTATTATTCATAAACACTATTATAGTGAATTTTACACTTTCAAAATTGATTAACATTATGTTTATAATTCCCTCTTAAAATGCACTATTACATTGTAAATTTTTGAACACCTACTAAAATAAAAATGGTCTTGATTATATTTTCATATTTAATATTCAGGTTTGTAATTACATTGGGAACAATTAATACATTTGGAGTACTTTTGCATTCATATTGGAAGACCACCTAATTTGTCCTCGAACAAACAACATTCTAGGTGAAGTGAAATGGACTGCAGCCCAATAAAACAACTTTAGTGGCCAAAATACACACCCAATGATTCTCAAAATTTAAATTAATATAGAGAAAATCATAGGAAACATTTCATAATTCAATAAAAATAGCTAATTTGGATGTTTTAGTGGAGTTCTTGGCAGCCCAAGTGGAAGATGAAATTTCGGGCCAGATTCTGTGGCCTAGAAAAATATCCCACTAAATTAATCATATATCGGAAACCAAAAATTATTTTTTTGCTGAAAATTTATAGAGAGTTATTATACATCCAGAGATTCATTTTTCTCTTATATGTACTACTCCAATTCGACCTTCTATAATGTTATGAAGGTGCCTATGTTCGGAAGATGCAAGCTGGATTCAACTTTAGGTCAAGGGTGAAAAAGTCTCATCTCGCTTACTTTCCACCACCCTAGGCCTACCATACTCCAGTAGAATCTTTTTACTATTGAGAGCTCTTCCCAAGACTCTTTTAATTCATATTTAAGGAAGTTTATATGGAGAATTTGAGGATCTTTGGTGATTTGTTTAATTGTAATGTTATGCTGCAATTTTGTTGCCTTGAGTTTGTCTTTCTCATGTAAGTTGTTCAATTAATAATAGTTTCTTAATATATGTTCTTTTGTCCTGTTATTATTTTCTTCTTCATATCATGTTGATACCATTTTTATTTGATAATAAGATACTTTAACTTGGAGTGATTATGAAAATTATCCTACAAGTGTATAAGTTATTATCATGTGTTTTTGAAGGTGTTTAATCAGAAAGTGATGAGGTTATTTTGAATTAATTTAATGAAACCTTCTCGAGTTAATGAAATTTAAATCGATACAAAAATAATTCATGTAATCCACCCCAAGTAATAACCTAGGATCAACTCATTTTCTTAATTTTAAATAACTTATATATGTTATTGACCTTTTAAAACAATCTAAAATTTACACAGGTTGGCCACTTCATATCCATAGAAAATCTATAGAATGTACGTGTCTCTAGGTTCTTAGGTCTCTGAGGATTTGACAACCCAAGCTAAACTACAAGAGACCACCTAACCCTATAATCTTGGGTAAACTTTGGTGAGAATAGATAATATGATCCATTTATTTTTAGAGTTATGTGACAAATAGATATCTTACAGTTTAACATCATTCACCAAGGATTAATGGTGTCGTATAGTTCTAGGTCATATGACTGGGACCAATAGTATAGTTTAATATCATGTGACCAGGGTGAATCATGATACTTAACACTATGTAAACATGAGGAATCATACATTTTATCATCATGTGGTTGGGATGAATCATTCATTTCAGTGTTATGCTACTAGAATGAATAGTGAAATTTTGCTTCATGTGACCAAGAGGAATCACAGTTTAGAATCATGTGAGAAGAACAAATCATGATGTTTAATTTCATGCAACCAAGATGAGTCATTTAGTTTAGCGTTATGCCAATAGGATGAATCATGCAGTCTAGTGTCATCTGACTAGAAAGATCATTCAGTTTAGAAAGATACAATGAGGATGAATCAGGATGTTCATCATTATGAAACCTTGAAGAATTGTGTAATTTTGTGTCATGAAATGAGGTTGAATTGTGTAATTTAGATTCCTATGACAAATATAATTAATTATTGAAAACATCTAAGAAATTTATTTCTTATGAAACCATTCATTGGTTGGGGTAGTGACGCATTCCGCATCCATTATGGCCAATGATTAAGCTCAATTAATGTAAATGTTATGTATGACATAAGGCCCTTCCCATTTTGAATACATCATTAGTGGATTTATCCCTGTTATTATTGGTTTTATGAGAGCCGATACTAGTTCTGCATGAAGTAATGAGATGTGGAAACCCGGTTTATTATAGGATGATACCATCTAAATATGATGGACATCAACATTGTATACTTTATGCAAAATTGTATCATCTAGCTATATCAATTTATCATTTCCCATTTTGATTTCTCATTATCATAGGGTTAAATACAAATATATGCCTTTATTAAAGGAATCTTGAAATCTATGAGAAATAATTCCATGGGTTTTTATGCCAATGAAAATGGGGTTTCATGCGTAGTAATGTGCATGCTGTTATAGTAGGCCCATAAAATATGAAGGAGCTTGTTCAGACAAGAATTCTATTTATTTCCCACTATCTTATAGATTATATTTTATAGAGTCTTATTATAGTCCTATAATTATGAATTTTATAGTACATAATTGAAATATTACTTTATTGATTCATTTTTGTAATCCTTGTAAAAGTTGTTCAATTTGGTGGAATAGAACATATGGCAGTTTCCCATCAATATCAGGTGATGAAATTTGAATCTGGTGATGATATTGGACTTTATTTAGTTACTGAAATTATTTATCAGAAATTACATGGAGGATATTTCCTTAACCCATATATAAAAGAATTATATGGAAGTAAGTATGCACTTAAACTAATTAGGTATGGCTGGGGGGAAATGGACCCACAACATCCATCCCCCATAAGGAAAATTCATTAGAATATTTAGCTCTATATCAAAATTCCAGGGGTCGATGGATAATGTTTTTAGGAATCATATATGTGTGATATTTACTGGTGAATTCCATAGATTCATGTGTCATTTTTTCTTATTGTAACCAAGCCTCTTCATTTTATAGGACAGTTTTTTCACATACTGATTAATATAACAGGGTCATTCATGGAATTTATCCATGATGGGAGGAATATCTTCATTCATTGTACATATGATGAGGATTTAATTAATGATTGTTTTTTGAGGGATTTTTTCTCATTAGGTCTATCCTAATGGGTAATGTTCGTTTCTCATCAACGGTTCTGTTCCATTTTGGATACATCTAAAGTGAGGGTCCCATTTTGTCGGTAATTACATATGAGATCCATCCATCCATGGGAGTATATGATTTCATCATTGTCATTGGATGTGTTGAACATATTAATTTACTCCATGTCAAAGTTAATGAACAATTATTCCATCCATTGTAAGGGATGTGGAAAACCACATGGCCATAATCAGGGTCATCTAGGACTATGGTTGTATTACCTAGTGCATTGGTATATTCATTTTTCAATTGTGGAACAATGTGAAATGTTGTTTCCCAAAAGAAATATTCTATACATCCTTTATGAAACTCATGAATGCATCCAATTCCACCTTTTTTATGTAATATTCATAGTAATTTGTTTGATAAATAGAAATAATACCCCTTTGATATTCAGGTAGACTATTTAAATCGATCAAGATAGTTTCATGAAAACAATTAGGTAATGATATTCTGAATCACTATTATTATATCATTGGGTAGTGAGAGTGATTAAGCAAAAATTTCTTTGTCAGAGGAAACAAATAGAAACCCTTGATCAGCTCGTTTGGGCCTCATATTTTCCAGCATGTTGTCAATAGGACATTGGGAGGCGCTGTCAAAATACATATCCCATGTTTGGGGAGTGTCATGGGAATACAAATCCTCTTCATCCATATATTCTCTATCCAATGGTGTGATTTATAGGGAAATATATACCATGATTAAATAATCTAGATCCTTCTCTATAACTACATTCCATGAAATGAATTGGATGTCATATTATTATATAATAACATCCCATCCAGAAAAAAAACTTGTCAATGTTGACAAGCCGAGGATGTTCTTGAGTGGTAGAATACAAGAGACCATGTGTACTTATGGATTATGTTTGTAATATCAACACTTTTTTCAATTCGAATATGAATGTGAGGCAATTCTTATTGATATCAAAATACTGGGTCTTAGATCCAAGAAATTATTCAAGTGAGGTAGTAGAGGATGTAATCATTCCTCATAACATTTAATTTGTTCGAGCAGAGCACCAAGTGAATACAACATAAAGTCCACATATATTATAAGTGGATTCCCTTCAAATGGAGGTATCCAGACCTATGGGTGTTGAATTTACTACTTGATATCATCAAAGGTTTCTTGGTAGTCCTCATCCCATCAGTTGGTGAATCCCATCCTCACTAACATGGAAAGGTGGAGATATTTTCTTACTAGTTTAACTATGAAAATCCAAATATATGTGAGGTTACCTTGTATCGCCTTTATTTCATTGAGATTAGGAGGATATGAAATTTCTGGGATTGAACTATATTTTTTAGGTTTGACATTGATTCCATGTGGCGTACCATAATTCTATGGAATTTCCTTGACATTTCCCTAAAAGTGTACATTTGTAGAATCATCATCAAACCATGACACCAAAAAATTCCTATTATTTTATATTCATCTATACAATAATCATATCACTATCAATAATTTACTACCATTTCATTGACATAATGTTATATTATTTATCCCATTAAGGGATTAAAAATTCTATGCGTTAAACGTCGGTAAGTAGAACCAACATTCATTAATCCAAATGGAATAAGTTAATATCAAAAGATGCCCTAAGGTTCTCTAAAGGTGGTGTATTTTTCATAATTAAGGGGAATGATTATTTAATTATTAATAGAATACCCATACATGATGGGAAAGGCTTAGAATATATCATTTTCATCAATCAAAAAGATTAGTGATTGACAATGGGATTTCATCCTTTAGGTAGTCAGAATTGTGTTCATTGAAATCGATTCAGTCCCTGATTATCTAGTTCATTTTCATGACATGTAAGATATTGGAGATCCATTCTTGGTAATTCACATCCCAATTTTTTTTATCTTTGATCAATTTTCTAACATTCATACTCTACATTAGTAGAATGAGAGGGGTGGATCATCCTGGTTTCCTTCTTGGAACCTTGATGGTCATTGGTAATATTAGATTGTGTATATAAACAAATGGGTCCAGCATGAGGATTTCTATATAATTCCAAGATATAAAATATTAAAAACATAATAGGAATGAAATATACATCTTCTTCTCCTTGAGAGGTATTGTTACACTAATCAATGTCATTCGTGTGTCCTAAAAAATTCCCAGATTGAAGTAGCTAGGATCCTTAATGGTGGTGGAGATGATTTCTTCAAATGAGGGAGGGAAATTACTATGGTCATCATATTAATATAACATATCTATGTGTATGGATGTATTTTATGACATGGTAGGTAATATGGTGGAGTCTCTATCACTTTAAAGCTGATAATTTCCTTAAGAAGAGATATTTCCCCTGTATCTACTGGAGTCTACAAATAGAGAATATATAGCTTCTTTTTTTCTTTTTTTCTACCATTGAGTAAATGAGGATCATGGACATATAAAATTAATTTTTCTACCCCAATCAGTTTTATTGGTATCACATAATCTGTTGAAATCATACTACATGGATTCACATTGGCAGTCCCTAAGACATTTAGGGTTCTAACCTGAATATTCTTATCCACCATTAGTTTTTTCATCCTTTTTTATAGAAAGATGCCTCATAATATCTGGATTCACAAGAAAATATAGTTTCACTTTCATAATGTAGTATGTATACCATTCCATTGATGGGCTATTTCATGCACAAATAAAATTTTGAAGGTACTACCAAACTGGTTTTGAAGCCAATGTATTCCAATTATTATATTTTATACTACGTCGTGGTAGGTAACCATGAGATCAATATTATATGTGATATACCTAAATTTATCCATGAGATTGATGTTACTGAGAGGTTATTTCTCACTCTTATCATACCTTTGTATGGATTGATTTTTTGAATACAATTCTATATTGCTATATCCCAAATGACAAAGGGTTCTAATCGGGAAGAGGTTGACCCTGGAACCATTTTTAACTAGATCCCTTTGGATGTTGAATTTTTTTAGTTTACTTGAAAAATATAGGGGTATGATATGTCCATGAATAACTTATCCCAAAACCTATTCTATAAACATTATGGTTACCGACAATTCTAATGGAATAGTCTCCAAATGATAAACCTCAACTTCAGTAACTTCTATCTCGAACTCTTGTGGAATATGGATAGACTTAGTAAGTGCCTTTATTTTTTATTATTAATGATGGAGTGCATCTAGGATTTATAATTAGTGGGGATAACCGCCAACTATTTCAAAATTTTGTTCTTGTTTCCATATGCATGTTCTTCCCAAGGTGTGGATACTCCATATTCCTTGAATATGGAGTTGTGGTGTTTGAGGTGGATAGTCCTAGTTATTGAGAATAATTTTAAGGAATGTCTTATTCTAATTGCATAGGTTGTTCTAACCTTCTTCTTCATCTAGAATGATAAAAAACTGATCCCCTACCGATCAATTGTGTAAGATGATTAGGATTGGACGATAGCTTGAGGTTAATGAGGTATCTTTGTGTTTTTATTGGGAATTCTCGAGTTCTATCCCATGGTTCTTGACTACATAAATGATATCCTTGGTGAAGTGACCAAATTATTGGGTTCAAATATTCATTTTCTATCCCATGTATCCTCAACTCCTACATCCCCCGCCTCTACCTCCTTGGTTAGGTACGGTCCACTCGTACTCTAATGAGTATTCATCATCAAAGAAGGATTATATTACGTGAAATAAGTTAATATAAAAAAGATTTGTTCATCTATTGAGGATTCTATTTTGTGGGGTAGTTCCCATTATTTTGATGTTGATGAAAAGAATCCATTAGAGTCAATGATTGTGTGTGAGAAATAGACGAATCTTGTTTTTGTTTATTTTTATATTTCTAATTATTACATATAACATTTTTAGTTCTATTCATAATTGTATCCCTGGGTAAAGGTATTATTATTTTTCCTTTTTTTTCTCTGAGGGTGGAATTATCTAGTTTGACTATCTTTCAAGTCATCTAGTTATCAATATTCTATCCATGATAGGTCAAAAACTTTTTCCAGTCACCCTATTCTTATAGTTTTGAAATAGTTATACATGTCAACTACACTAGTGAATTCACCTACATCACCTTTCCAAAATCAACCATGATTTTGATAAAGTCTATAAAATGATGAAATCTTGGAAGGTGTGCCTCAATCTCATATGGAAAGGGAAATAATGATGATGATCTTTTTGTTGGCCTCAATGGGATTATTGGTCTATGGTAGCATGAGTAGAATAATATATGTAGATGAAATAAAATATTCAGGTGATTTCTCATTAAAATCAGGGTATATTTTAATCATTCATTCCTCAAATTGTTAGTGACCCTGATATCATTGTTCTTATTATTGAGGGAGATTTTGTTGCTACTTCCACTTAGCGAGAGGATTCGAATGATTTTAGGCCTATCGTGGTGTTTAAATGAGAACTAAATTTTTTTGAGGGTGATAATGATAATATTTTCATTATCAACACTTTTTTCTTGTCTCGAAGAAATGGGATTTCATTTAAATTAGTTTCACTTAATGGAATCTTTTAAAAGTTTTTTCATTTCTAAAAACTCATGGAATTATCTTTGACATTTCAACATGATCAAAGGTTTATGAATCTCACCAGAAATATTTTCAACACAAATTTTGTATAATTTTTCAAATGATAGGGGGATGATGAGTGAATAGTTTAAATCCATCCATCTAGTGATGAAGTAAGGATACCTATCATTTTAACATTTATTCCTATTTATGAGCTTGAAAATTTCCACTTTACTTAATGTGGAGCTAAAATAGTAGAGTAACTAATGATAATTTTATTATTGACCCAGAATATATCCTTATAAATGACTATTGTACAAACTGAAGGTTGACATTATTCGATTTTGTACAAAAAACATCACATTGGTCCCCTCCTGCTAGTCTTGAGGGCCAATCATCAGGCTACATCAGGACATGAAGTATTTGAGATGATGTTATAGATATATAACACCATTAAATGATAAAAATATAAGATGACCACAACTAGGTGGGGGTAACCTGTCATCCAACCATTCAGGATATGGCCACTTCTTGGGTAGCAAGAATCCATACCTTACTTCCATGTCTTCCATTCATGAAACTATTGATTTGATGACATTGAGTAATTCTATAGGTTCCATTTTTTTGGCTGCCTCCCATCTATAAGAAGTGGGATAGGATTGATGAGGTGCCCCCATTTACATATCCAACATATTCCCATTTTTATCTTGGAATGAATGATCACTCTTATATGGGATAGGTTATCTCTATAATGGTGTAAAGTCATTATAAACATCAATTTCCACTTTTATATAGATTTTTTTAAAATACCCATAGAAATCATGGTAATAATATTATTATCATGTATGATAATTAAATTGCACATGATTAGTGGGAGGAGGAAAATTCATCTCTATCTGAAGTCAATACCTAGTTGGAATATTTCTCTTTAGTAGATCCTTATTATATTACCTGAGACTTTTCAGTTCATTCTTATAATGGCCCAGTGGTTCCTTTTTAGAGGGGATATCTACTCATCTAGGTACTTAGTGGGATATATTCGCACATTTCCCGTTATCTGTGGTGGTTTTATATCATGGGGGTTGTAATTTATTATTCAGTTGTGTTAGGTTCTAGATCATTCTCTGATTCCATGTAGGTGAAAACACTGTTTGTGAATCCAGATCACCCATATATTGAGGAATGTTTTCTTCATTTCAGCCCACCATGTTTTGTATGTTGATCCATATTATATATTATGACGATGTTGATTATGTTCACTAGGTTATATTAGGAAATGGTAGTTATTCCATTAATCCAAATGAAAAAGTTGATCTCTGACTACTTACTCCTCTATTGAGTGTCACAACAGTGACATTTCTCTAACACCATGCCATGTTGGACCATTTTGGTTTAAGACATTTACATGGTTTTATTTTTTTTGGCATGAATTACTCGTATATATCTATGTGAATAATGATACATAGGGTGTTTCTAGTCATGTTTTTCGAATGGGCCTCAAATAAAAAAGGTTTGTCTCAAAGAGGGAGGAATGTATATGATACCAGCCATCAATATTTATTTCCCACATGGAGAAGATTTATTTCTTCTAGGGTTATCATGGAAATGAAAATTTTCCTATACCTATTGTATGATGATGATTTAGGGCCCTTATTCGTACATGGTCATCCTATTTTGGAGGATTTCATGATTCCAATTTAGGATTTGATGACTCCTAGGGTTGGAATTGATATATATAATCCGTTAATCCTTTCAAATGGGGCTCATCTGAAATTGATATTGATTTCCCTAGGTACATCATGGAGTGTGATGAACCAATTGATATAAATAGAGATATAAATACCCCTAGCCCAGTGGAATGGGGTTGGTATTTATCAATCATCTATATTTCCTAGATCCTCTCAGGGTTTTATTTACAAAGGGGTATAAGTGGTGGTAATGATGACCCCATACCTATTGAATGTTTTATTCTCATTGATGGGTATTATTAATGATTTTATTGGGATCTATTATTTTTTGGTGAAATTATTCTTCAGTAAGAGATAAGTGAAATGGAGTCCTATATTGGGTGTCATTTCCTAGATGAAGTTTTCATATAGAAAACAACTCAAATTTTTTGTCTGAAATGGATTCCTTTATTTAGTTTCCCAACTTATGAATATGTTTCTTGTCCTCTCCCTCTATTTGCATTTTATTTACATATTTAGTGAAGTGGAATTTCATTGTGTTTAACAACTGGCATGTGTATTACCTAGTTCTTAATTCCTCTTATGACTATGAAATTATAAGATTACATATCTTGGGGGATCCAATCTTTTGGGGACATAGTAAAGTGAATTTAACCATATTCTCCCAAACCAAAAATACATATGTCTGATAGGGATTTAAAAATATGCCCGAAAAGAGTCTTTGTGATACAGATACAATCACTATATAGCTTTTTATCATGATTTTCCATCCCTGGGTTCTAGGATATGGATAATGCGGCCATATCCAACCGACATCATGTTGTATTTATGATATGTTTATTACTCACTTATCATTGATAAGATAGGTGTTTACTCATCAAATTATTATTTGTTTCTTACTTTTCTTTTTCATATATATGGTAATAAATCCTTCTATAACTTATCTTGGATCTCAATGTTGGATGTTGTGATGGTCCATATAAAAACCATACCCTAGTTTCTTAGATTCTGTGACTTATTACATTACATTATAAGGATTACAAGAAATTCATATCTCAATAGAATGAATATTTTAGTATATTTGGAAACAAGATACATTCATAAGTTCAACATGATAACTTGAAAAGAAAAAAGAACATAAAAGTTCCACTGGGAACAACCACCACTCTAAGAATATCCCTGCGAGTAAATAATAATATACCACTTCATGTCATGGGAAAAATGAAACATAATAAGGGGTGATCTCATATGCTCAGCAAGGGTAAAAATTACAGTAGAAGATTACATAAACATTAGACATGGTGAATAATTAAAAACACAATCCTTTTAATAAAACGTGAACATAATATGGTAGGAATATGAGATGAGTAAATATTACCATAAAAAACATAATCATGGGTATTCTACTAATCAAATAAACACATGAACTAACAATTTATAACATCATAATGATGTAAATTTATATGTCAACCATTTTGAAACTTATCATCAAGGCCTCATCCAAGATGTCTAAGAATGATCAATTCCTCGGCCAAAACCATATCTCAAAATGGGCATGGCCTCAGTAAAGTCCATATATATATGTCTCCTAATACCAACCGATGAATAAGGGGATATAAAAGGCACCACCCAACACATAATAATTCCAATTCATTCTTCATATAATTGTATATAAACATAAACAACATATTCATTCATAATGAAACTAATATATGAAATGTAAATAACTTTCCCCAAGAATTAATCTTAAAAACTAACCATTCAAAGTAAATTATTGAATGGTTTTAGGATAGAACATACACATTAAAACAAGTCATAAAATTTAAATTAAATATGGGATATGATATCATATATAATAATTAATAAGAATGTTGAAATAGATAATGATATTCTTATAAAATCATCGAGTAATTCTTGAGAGAAATACTATTTTAGATTGAAAAGAAGAGTTTTTATGGGAAAGTATTTGTATAAAAACAAAATTTAAGTATGATAATATTTTCATAATATAATGAGTTATTTTATAAAGATAATGGGTTCTAAAAAAATATTATATATTTCCCTTGAAAATAGGAATGAATTTGAGAAATTCCCTTGAAATGGGTTTGTATTTTAGAAAGAATTTTGAAAATTCCCTTTTAAAATGTGTGACTCCACATAAAATAAAGTAGTATTCTAGTTGGTAAAAATATATAGAACAGTAATGAATAATTTATGAGAAGTAAATAACAATATATAATATCTTTATTGAGGTAATTAGACAATAAAAGTAAGCCGAATGAAAATGGAGGTTCGAGTGGAAAACCCTTACCTTAAATCTGAATGTGTTCCGCTCATGAACATATGGTTTTGGAATATGAAATTAGAAATATTAATAACATTATTAAAAACCCTTAATACATTTATTAATTTATCATAATCTTATAGAGTTAATTTATGTCCTTATTGATAATTTATAAGATTGAATTCTGTCACTCTAGAGTGTTTTTTTCCTTGGTTTTCATGATCGATATATTTGTTTATGAGTCTGGATGTTCATGTGGAATGGATGTAATTACCAAGAATTAATGTTATATATTATTTATGAACATACAAAAGTTTTAATGTTAATATGTATATTTTTTACATGGTATGAGGGTGAATCGTTGGATGAAAAGACAATCACTTACATTATTTGGCGGTATTTGATTTATTATGAAATAGTTTTGTCATATGAATTAATACTATGTACATATAAAAGTTAATGAATATTTTTATGTTATAATTCATATATTATACCCTATTTCAACCATGAAAATGGTTTCATGACCAGTAATGAAGTAGAAATTGAAGAATTAAACATCGTCATACATGAAGTTTGTAAATTGGAACCTCATGGACGATGATTTAATTTATAAGAGAGAGAGAGAGAGAGAATAATAAGATTGACAATGGTTATTAAATTAACATGGTATAATTACATTATATAGATGAAACTAGAGTTATAAGGATCATTTGGACAAAGGAGGTTTGGAGAAAATATGAAAATAAGTTAAATTGAAATGAAACTAAATGAAAAAGAGAGACACTTTACCTCTTGAAATAACCTCTTGATAACCTCCTTAAGGGAAGAGGTTCTGGTCTTTTCGAAAGACCAAGAGATCATGGATGTGGGGAGTGACTAGGGATGGGTATTCTGGGTAGATATTCGAGGAGCTTCAAGGAATAGAGGATTTAAGAGAACAGTGATTGAGGTGGGGGGGGGGTTAAAGTGAAAGAGATGAGTGATTTGTGAATATCTTATTCACTATTTTATTATTTATTTATAGACAACAAATAATAATGTTTAATGTGACCCCTAATAGTAATAAGTTCATGTGAGTTTGAAATAATCGTGATTAAATTATCCATGATGCTAAGAATAGTGAATTTAACTGATAATGTATATATATGGTAAATTACAGTATTTTACTATTCATAAAAAATTCGAGTATTTCAGAAAAATTCCAAAAATTCTCCCAAACCATTTTTTGATGTGTAGAATTCAAAAATGAAATCCATTTTTTGAAAATAATTTTATAAATATTATTAATTTAATTTTTAAACAAAATCATAATTTATTCGAAACATAACAATTTTAAAACTATAATTTGTTTTATATCACATTGAGAAATTAATCAAGATCTCATTATCTTATAACCTTAAGAAAATTAAATAATAATATTATTTATTTTTTCATAAGGGTCATATTAATATTCATATAATTGAAAATTCTCATATTTTCATATTTCTACTAATGTTTTAAAGAATTTAACCCCTTATCATAAATGAATTTGATCTTATTAGCAACATTCTATGATTTTAGGTGAGTTTTGAGCTTAAGTGTGAAAATTGGTTAATTCTGGACATTCAACAGTTTTCCTTCACCTCTATATTTCACACATAACTTTTTCAATATAGTTCCAATTTGAGTTATTTGTTTTTTAGGATTAGATGGTTTGTGGTATAAAAATAAGTCTTCTGGACCTAGATCCAATTGTAACCCCCATAAGCCCAAAAAAAATCGATTAATGTGAACACTTATTTTGGCTGGTAGAATGGAAATTACCTCATTCAAAGAATCATATTTCAGGATACTGATAAAAAAATTAAGTAAATATAGTTGTGTTAGAAATAAAACCATATGAGGATGTATCAAGGGGAAATGATTTCATTAAGGCCACCTTTGAACCAGTCAAATTTGGGTTGGTGGAATAGTGTTTGGCGGCCATAAAATGTCCGGTATAAAAATTCTGCCATTACATATTCAACACAGATCCAATTTCTATGAAATTTATAGGGTATATTACCAACCCCACTACTCACATCTTATAATAAGTGACCGTGGCCTGATTCGACAATATAGTTGGAGAATCAAAGCTGACCTTTTGGTGGATATATTCTGGAGGATATTTTTTATGTTCTTATTTTTATCTCTTTTCTTTATTTTATTGTAATGTATAATTCCTCCAAATTATTATAAATTACCCTTAACATGGTGGGGTAAAAATTATGAGTGATTGGGGAAGGTTAGGTTTTATATTTTGTTATGTTTGAGTTCACGTGCTTAATGTTAAGAAATATTTCTCTCTTTTGGAAAGTTGGTTTCAATTGTCATAATAATTCTTATTATCTTGTGTGATCTTCTATTATTTTATATTATATTGTTATAATTTATTTGTTAAATTATAATTATATCCCTCCACTAGATTCTGATCTATATACGATGGAATAGATTAGATCTTAGTGGTGAATTATTTGGCGATCGTCCGCACGTGTGAGAATTGTAGTAAATATTCTTAATTATTTGGTATAACCAATATCTGATTGGGAATTTACTAAATCAATTGAGGGTATTTTATACACATATTTCACAAAAATAAGGAGATAAGACCAAACTATGATCTTGGAAAGGTTTAATCTCACCAACACCGTTTAACAAAGGAGTGAGAGGAAATGATTGTAAAATCTCACATTAATTGATTTTGTAGAAGATAAATGGATAAAATCAAACTATGATAACATTGAAATTGGATAAACAACCCCTACCTGATCACATAATTTATATTAATATTTTCAATCACATTATATTTAATTTGTTTCCATATTTTACTTAATTTCAACATTTTTTCTCTCTAAATTTATAAACCAAACAAATTAAAATACAAAGCGACAAACATGATTTGTGTACACTCCTATATAGAAAAAACCTAGCTTAACCACTATAATATATTTTAACTTATTAAATAAATAATTTTTACACACCCCATGAAAGGAACTTGTCAAAACATGATGCCTTTGCTGGGGAGGTAGTTCCGCAATCTAGTTATAAATATTTTATATTTTTAAAAAAAATAAAAAAATCTTTTTCATTGATGTTTTCAAATGATTATTGCTTTAATTAATGGAATAAATACCCACAAGTGGAATATCAAGAACAAGAATTTAATTATAGTGATCTAAATGATCTAGTGTAAAGGATGAGTGATACTTTGGATGACATGGGTTGAAAAATGGGAAAAGAATTTGACTATGGTCATGCATTAATAGAGAAACCTGGCCCTAAGACAGAGAAAGAACCTGAGAAAGAACCTAAGAAGGGCAAGGTAGTAGTTCCATTGGATGAGGGACATCAACCTGAACTAGAATCCAAACCAGTAGTGGATGTAATTTCACTACTCATTTTTCAAATTGAGGATCCGGACTACCTACATTTATCGAGTGAAATTCAACTCCAAGAGACTTTCCACTAAAGAATCAATTTAATTCAAGCCAAGTAAGGATTCAAACAACAACTATATTTAATTGGTGGATGAGGAAGAAAAATAAGATTCCACCGATAAGGAACATATGGATCTCACTGAACGTGATGAACACTTATTAGAGGGAGTTCAAGAGGAGACCCAAGTGGAATTTTCTGAAGAAACTAAGACATAAGATTATTACTCTGAAGGGGATGAATGTGATATTGATTCTTCATGATTTAGTTTTTTTCAAATATAATTACTCTCTGACATACCCTTTTAGTATTCTTCTAATAAAATATACTTTGAGAAATTTTTGGATAATGAATAAGAAGTTTTGAATGTGGATACCAAAAAAGAAGATGACTCATTCATTATCTTATCCCGACCCTACAAGATGCATTTCATTTTTTTGGGTGGACTTTATATATTATATCTATGGAGTTCTCTGAAAAAATAAATAATTGAATGTTGTAAATAAGAATTTGTATTAGTTCATGAGCAAGAAACTGAACCCACTATCAAATTAGGAATAACCAACTAAAAATGTCCATCTATAGGCAGTCAAAACTCAAGGCCCACATGGGAGATTAAACAAATATTTATCTTTATTTTCACACTCAATTTATATTTTAATTTTCATTTAATAAATTTCTTATGTTAATTTCTTTAATTGTGGTTGTATGTTTTTAGTGTGCAGTACTTATGAGCTTAACTCAACATTGAACCACAAAAAGTTAGGTTATACCTCTCCTTATCACTTACATGATTTCTATGATTCAATTAAAAATATAATTAAATATTAAATTCACTTAAAATCATTAAGTAAATTTCATTATTTTAGTGTGGAGGAGGGAACCTTTGTAGTTGAATATTTTTAATAGTTTATTTTTCATTTTTTCAAAAAAAAGTGTGTTTTTCATGTGTGTTTTTCAATTGTTGTGTGTTTCTGAAAAAATGTGTACTGAAATGATTCTCATTTTCATTTTTTAAACCCATTTAAATTTTCAAAACAATTTTTCCTCTGAAAATAAAATTAAATTAATAGTAAAAATAACTTTGTTTCAAGTTCAAATCTTTAGTAATTTCATAAAAAGTGCCTGGAATTTTGAATCCCATGCCTCATATTACTGTCTTCATATTTGAAATCACTTTCTCGTGAGGCTTCTAAAACAAATTTTTGTATTATTTTCATTCACCTCACTTATTGAGTGAACCAAATCATGTAGGATTTAACAAGAATTTGATTTATTTCTATCAAAACTTTAAGGTTTGAGGTACATGTGTTTTAAATGATTGAGGCATTTCTTTGGTTTTAAAGCCACATTTTCAATATAATCCTTTTTATAATATCCTAACATTCACATTTAATCAATTAATCCCCTAGAATCCATGAATATATTTTTAGGTTACCATATTATAATCCAATTTTTCATATCTAACCTACTCTTGAAGTGAAATTGCATAATCTAGTTTATCTTACATATGGGGGAAGCTTCCCTATATTTTAATGCCCCATTTGGTGAAACATTGGGTGGAAAATGAAATGTTAAAGAGATGAATATTCATATAAAAATAAATAATTCTATTTAAATCTATTCCTTTTGTGGAGCTTTCATCATAAAAGAAGTTGTTCCTTTCTAGAGCTTCTAATGAAGAAAAACATTTATGCCTATCCGGAGATTTTAGGAAAAAAACATGTTTCATATGACTGACATTGTTATTGTTGATATAATGAATGGTTTGAACATTACATAATTTTTCGTTATTATGGATCTGAATTTATACTTAGGGGAGTGAAGAGGAGACCGTACTAGATTGAAAATTAGAATAATGTAATTTTTCATAAAAGATTCATGATCTCCTTATTCAGCCTCAAATATTTTGACATCTAAATTCTACCAAAATTAAGCCAAAGAGCAGCCCTATAAAGTACCCATGACAAAAAAAAATGTCCTTGAATTATATTGGGTAGTTATGTAGGAATTTATCAAGCCTATGATGACCCTTTCATGAGATTGGATGAGAAAGACAATGTTGAAAATTTTTAAATTTGTGTGATAATAGAAAATGCAAGTGAGGTATGTGTATTATGTGAATGGGAGGAGAAATTAAGATGAAATATATTTAATGATATGAATTTAGAAATCGAAATAATGGTTTTTTATAAGGAATTATATCTTTTGTTTCTTGGTGATAAATTAATGGATCTCATGGATATGTTTTTTAAATTTTCTTAGATATGATCTTGATGTTTACTTGTCAAGGAGTCCATGTGATAAGTGTGGGGGAATTGAAAGAGATCATATTTTCATATTTTTACACATGTTTTTAAAATTTTTAATCCCCTATAATTAATCAATTTTATCTTCTTTTCATCATTTTATGATTTTTGGTGAGTTTTGAGCTTAAGTGTGAAAATTGGTTAATTCTAGACAGTTAACAGTTTTATTTCACCTCTGTATTTCATGAGTAACATATAAAATATGGATCCAATTTGAGTGATTCATTTTTTTAGTATGACATGGTTTGTGGTATACAAATAAGTCTTCTGGACCTAGAGCCAATTAGAACTCCCACAAGCCCAAAAAAATCAGTCAATGTGAAAACTTATTCTGGCTGGCAGAATAGACATTTCTTCATTCAAAGAATAATATATCAGGCTACTGAACACAAAATGGTGGGATTCTAGATTTTTTAGAAGTAAAACTCTACTATTCAGTTTCAAATTAAATTTTAGTGAGAAATTATTTCATAAATCGCTTTTTTGAACCAGTCAAAGTTGGGTTTGTGGAGTAATGTTTAGTGGACAGAAAAAGTTAGATCCAGTAAATCATCCCTAACTGGATTAACACGAATCCAATTTCTCTAATAGTTTTTTAGGGTATATGTAAAACCCCATTAATCACATATTATAAGAAGGTTTCACTGCCTGATTCGACCATATGTTTAGAAAATCGAAGCTGGTCTTTTGGTGGACCGATTCTAGAGGATATTTTTTCTGTTCTTATTTTTATCATTTTTATCTTTTATATTTGTAATGTATTATTCCTTCAAATTATTCTCAGTAACACTTTACATGGTGAGGTAAATATAAGGAATTATTGGGTAAGATTAGGTATTACAATTTTTTATTTTTGAGTTCACGTGCCTAATGTTAAGAAATATCTGTCTTTTGCAAAGTTGGTTTCAATTGTAATAACGGTTTTTCTAATCTTATGTGATCATATATTATTTCATATTATGTTGTTATAATTGATTTTTGAAATGAAAAATATATCCCATTACTAGATTTTGAAAATATAAACAATAGAATAGATCACATCTTAGTGTTTATGTACTTGGCGATCGTCAGTACATTTCAGAATTATAGTAATCATTCTCAATTATTTGGGATAAACCAGAACCTATTTGGAATTTCCAAAATCAATTGAGGATATTTGATACAAAAATTTCAAAAAACTAAGGATATTATAACGAACTAATATCATTGTAAGGTTTAATCTCGGCAACACCATTTACCAAAGGAGTGAGAGGAAGCGATTGTCAAATCTCAATTCAATTGATTTTTCTGAAGAAAAATGGATAAAAACGAATAATGATAACATTGAAATTAGAAACCCAACCAAGGAATGATCAAAAAAATTATATTAATATTTTCAATTACATGATATTTAAAAAAATTCCATATTTTACTTAATTTAATCCTTCTTTTTCATTTCTCTCAATTTCTAAACCAAAAAAAAATCAAAAACAATGTGACAAACATGATTGTTGTGCACCCCTCTCTAGAGAAAACCTAGGTTAAAAACTATGCTATATTGTAAGTTAGTAAATAATTATTTTTTCCAAAAACCATGTAAATAATGTTTCATTAATAAATTTGATCTTATTTTCATCATTTTATGATATTTGTTGAGTTTTGAGCTTAAGTGTAAAAACTGGTTAATTTTAGACCTTTAACAATTTTCTTTCACCTATGTATTTCACACATAACTTTTACAAAATGGATCCAATTTTTTTTATTCCTTAATTAGGATGACATGGTTCATGGTTTACAAATAATTCTTCTATACCCGAGCCAATTTGAACTCCCACAAGCCCAAATAAATCGGTCAATGTGAACGCCTATTCTAGATGGTAGAATAGACATTGCCTCATTCAAAGAATCATATCTCTTTCTACCAACCACAAAATGGGGTTATTCTTTCTTTTTTTAGAAATAAAACTTGACAAGTTAGTTCCAAATTAAATTTCATGATGAAATTATTTCATTAAGGTTTCCCGTGAACAGATCAAATATGGGTTGGTAGAATAGTGTTTGGCAGCTAGAAACTTTTAGGTCTAGTAATTCTGCCACAACTCATACAACACAAATCCAATTTCTATGACATTTAAAGGGTATATGAAAAACCCCATTACTAACATATTATAAGAAAGGGCCTTGTATTTATTCTACCATATGGTTGGAGAAACGAATCTAAACATTGTAGGACATATTCTCGTGGATATTTTTTTGTTATTCTTTTTAACTCTTTTCTTTATTTTAGTTGTATAATGTATTTTTCTTCCCCGTTCTTCTTAATTATCCTTAAAATGGTGGGGTAAATCTTAGGAGTGTTTAGGGAAGGTTTGGGTTTCCATTTTTTAATGTTTGAGTTCATGCTCTTAATGTTCTATATGTTATCTCTATTCTGCGAAATTGGTTTCAATTTGTAATAAGAGTTTATATTTTATTATCAGATTGTATTTGATTTTATATTCTGTTTTTATTATTGGTTTTTTAATGAACATTATCTACCTCACTAGGTTATGGTCTATATATGATGGAATATATTAGATATTAGTGGTGAGTTACTTGGTGATCATCTGTATGTGTGAGAGTTATAGTGCATATTCAAGATTTGTTGGGATAATAATGGCCTGATCGAGAATTGCTTGAATCAATTGAGGATATTTTCTGAACATGTTTCATAGAAGGAAGATTATTAGACCAAAATAATATCTTGTTATGGTTTACTCTCACTATCACCATTTACCAAATTAGTGATAGGAAGCTATTTTGGAATCACACTTTAATCGGCTTAACTGAAGAGGATTAAATTAATAGGAATAATGATAACATATCTATTGGGAAAATGACCTCTAACTAATCTCATGATTCATATAACTTTTTTAAATCACACAATTTTTCAATTTTATATCAATATTTTATGTGATTTATTCCGTTAGTTTCTTTTAAAAATCAATCATTTCAAAAACAACCACCACTTCATTATCTAATTATAAAGTGAAAAATTTGATTGTTGAGAAATAATCTCTAGATAAATCTTAGGTTATACACTAAAATTTATTTTAACTTAGTAAATATTTGTTTTTTTCCACACCCCATTACATACATGTTTCAATTACTATTCATAAGGGTGTGTTAATATTCACCAAAAATTATGTTTTTCTTATCAGACTCTAAATATATTACGGAATGCTACTCTGTCTGTTAGTTTCCCAATATTCAAATGACTGAGGTGGGAAACATATGTTTACCGATTCGGTTATAAAAAAGTGGTGTTTTTGTAGAGACTAATTGTTTCATGCATTTATTATTAAACATATTTGAAAAAAATTGGGGTGTTACAATCCATTACACAGATGGGAGGTTTTTTGTGGATAAATCTCTCCAAATATCTATTTTGACTTTTTCTTGATTATATTTATATTAATCTACCTGATCAGACCATAAAAGTTACATATCTGGTTAGCCTAAAGACCATGTTGAACTACTGTAGATAGTTTGTGGGTAACTATATTCAATTAATTCTATTGTTTTGAGCCCCAATATATATGATGGTTTCTTAGTTTTGAAATCTTATCTATATTATGGTTTTGGGGTAAGAAGATGATTTCTTGGTGGGAGATAGAGATCACCCTAGAGAGGATTACCAAGGTGGTTTTCAAGAGTAGAGTCCTTATGATATATATCCACAATAACAGGAGGTGTACGATCAAGGTAACAATATCATTCTCCTTCAGTTTAAGAGTTTATAGACCCTTGTGGTTTGGAAGACATGCATCAAGAAGACTAAATGACAATGGCATTGATCAGATCATGGATATTTTTTTTATTCTATGACATGATCATAATATGTTGATCGGAATTCTAGGGTTGATAAAGGATATGAGCCTACTACATAATGGAAACCAGAATATGATGACAATTATCTACATTTATTGGAATATTATCATTCTAATGAGATGTTCCAAGATTATTTTAGTGACATTATGTATTATCATTTGTAATATGTGATTTATTATTAATGGATTCTAGAATATACTACTAAATCATTTCTAATGAGTGGATTTTATCCCAGTTCAAATATGAATTTCACATAATAATATACTAATGGACCTCTAGAATGTGAGAAGGTATTTGAGCCTCCACTTCTATAGACTTTGAATTATGTTAGTGTAGTCGTTCATTGGTAGAGCTAGGTATGTGATAAAATAATCTAATAGAAGTTGGAATATTATTTGTTGCATTATTGGAAGGGATACAATCATGAATATAAGTGAAATATATATTTTACTGATGACTGTTGGTCGGAACGGGGATATAAGACTGATTATATTCCTTTTTACTATGATATTGGTCATTACTGATAGATTTCTGGGTCTATCCTGAGGCATGTGCCAACCCAACATGGTGATACTTGGTTGGAATGGGGTTATGATATCAGTCCTATGGATTTATAGTATTCAACTAGATTTTTTTGTTAATAATGTGCACATTTCATGATACAAGAAAAAAAATTAGTTAGTAAGCCCGGGTTCAAATGATAAAATGAGCACAATATTATACCTCTTACTTCAACAGAATATGTCAATAATCCTAATGGATATGAGAAATAATTTATTCCTGCTTAGGGGTGGCCACACATTTATACTAATCATGTTTATGTGTTTCTCTATCATTTGGGATATGATTATGTGCATGTCCCATTATCTGTGCTAGTTATGGAAAATGCCAAAAGAGTTCTTCAACTATTTCTAGAATGTAGGTACATATTAGAAAAGTTTTTAGTGGAATGAAGTACATTATATTTTCAATACAAAAAATACACTAGCATATATATTAAATTTATTAAGGGATATAATCCCACCTTATTTTTCCTAATTCCATTATAATAGGACAATTGACATCATGTATACAGAATTGGAAATCTTCTTCCCCCAAGATTGCTACCAGAACATGCCCAAAGACTTGATTTGAGTGAGGTGGGATAAGAACATACCCAATGAATACCCCCAATATTTGATGATGGTATTCATCAATGGAAGTAGGGATATAATCCCACTTGTGTATTTCAACAACTCTATATGACCATCTAGACCTCCTTAGGACTAGTGTATGGGTGTGTAGGGTGAAAATTAGTCAGGTGGTTCCCTCATCATGTGATTAAGTGGAACTATTAGGAAGAGGATGGTGATAGATTTTTATAGGACCCCTCCTTGGTTGCTACTAAATCAGGATAGATCCATATCCAAAGCTTTGATCGACCATATTATGATTTTTCACTATGGGAATATGTTTATTAGAGAACATTCCCACTTGTCTCACTATATGTTTCCCTAAATGTAGTTGAATTTTCAACATCATCATATGGTGATATTTACATGCATCATCAAGGTTTAGGATCGTACCATTTTGGTTTTATTCCCAAAACATCATGTTTTGTACCTATAGTTGAAGGTGTTAAGTGGGTGAGGTTAATTTATGACCCGTCATGGTTTCATCTACAAATGAGGTTCCAAAACATTCTAATGATGAATACATGGTCATGGGTCATGGTGTTTTTTTAGAGAATTATAATTATTCAAAAAGACAACAAGGAACATGGTTAATGACCAATTGATCATTTAAATTATGAAATATTCTTAATCATCTATTTATTAGTAATAAAATATTCTTTCTTATTCCTTACATGATTATCTTTCTTGTTTGTTATTTTCATGGTGAGAATGGAATTGTTTTATAGGAACCCCGGTTATGAAGGAATTCACCTCTGGCATACCATTTATTTTTTCATAGGAGATGAAAATCTTTCCAAAGGCACACTCATCTGATAATTTTTAATATTTTATAGATTCAAATTGGGTTTATAATTTTTATTTCCCCTGAATGATTATGTGTGTATATTTATCTCTAAGGATTATAAGAAATGATGTATGGAACCTATAATGATTCAGATATTCTTTTATTATTTGATTTCGTACTTGGATCTCCATCATTTTGTCCAATTTTTAGATTGATTGATGGGGGTTTGTGTATTGTTTCACAATCATTCACATTAGGCGTACCATTTAAAATATTTTATAGAATCACCAAATTATTCCTACATCTATAAAGAAGTAAAAACCTAATTTACAAAGGATTCCATTAATTTTGGTTTTCAAACCAAAAAACACTTAAGAAATCACATTGGTTGAGGTGATGGGAGGCCGGTCACATTGCACAGTTATGGGTGATGTTATTTCAGATTCCAAGAATTCCTTATAGATTTGACATATGTTCATGAATATCTTCAAAATACTGATACAAGATTGTTTAAGCTTAAAAATTACTAGGTACTGAATCCTATTATCTATATGAGGGGTTATATTAATGAGAAAACTTGTATTTATCCATGTATCATAATCTTTTTTCTGTTATTTCACAGTAGTGGGTAGCTTCTTATATATTGATTCCATATAACAAGGAAATATGGTGTTTATATCCTTCCAGAGTGGTGAATTTTGTTTTGAGGATTGGATTGAACCATCATGAGGTGTTCAATAAAACCTAATTATAATTGGAATCAAAAAACACAATATATGTATATGATTGAGTGGTGATTTTTAATTTCACGTAGAAAATAAATGCCTGACAACACTTATGATCTAGGAATATATCTCAAGAATTAGGAAGGAATCATATATACCATTATTATATCAATAATTAGTTTCATAAATTTTTTATATTCCCTCAACCCTATATTCTGTGGTGATAGATAATTTAGGCATGTAAGTGTTATTTCCCTATTTTATATCAATATTGAATGACATCTATGTAACACCCGAGACTTTTATGTTATATAAATCATCAAAGGAATCGTTTTCTACACAACACTTGCTTGACTTGCTTTACACGCAATCGCGACCTTCCTCGATAGCTTGCGTCGTACGCAATACCGAGTTTCACTAAACAACAATATGCTATTAAAACTAGCCGTTATAAATAGTAATAACCACTTTTTGAAATTTTATAAATTTTATTTTTCAAAATGGACTTCATTTTTGGACTCAAAATATCGAAATTAGCCTAGGGTGAAATTTTGGTATTTTTCTGAAAACTTTCAATTTTTGATGAATAGTGAAACCACTAAGTGGTAGGTTAAAAACTGAATTTTGCATAAAACTTAATTTTACCGCTTCTGTGAATGGAATTTCAAAAATCCGAGAGACACGGTTAATATCAAGGACTAAAATGTGGTTCAATGAGATGAAAATAATTTTTTGGTGAATAGTAACTTTTTACTATTTTTACCGCGGTTAATAGTAAATAGGGTAACTAAGGGTAAATATGATATTAATATTACCCTAACACATGTCCTAACTCTATTGGACAAGTGTAATTCGACCAAAAACAAACTTAGGAATAAAATATGACCATTTAGGCCCACTTGGATTAGATTAGGACATTTATTATTAATTTATTTAAAGAAGGGTTAAAATAGTTAAAATCAATGTTTAATAAGTAAATCATTTTTAATATAGGGTTATACATAAGATAAATTCGATTGTAAATATTCATTAGAAAGCTAAAAAGATTTCCTACATGATGGTATTTTATTTGTAATTTTTAGACATCAAATAATTTAATTTATTTATGACACAAAGATGATGCAGTAATTATCTTATTAATGAAATATTGACAAAATTGATAATATAAATACCAAAATAAATGTAATTTGAGACTTTTTATGAATTCCACTAATTTTCTAGGTTACTATGATATATTAGTATTGATTTAATCAACTTGGTTCGAACATATAATTCTGTTATGACTTTGACAAAAATCATATATCAAATAGTGTCAAAATTGACACAAAATAGTTTTTAAATCAAATATTATATTATTAATTGTTATTTTATTCCTAAAAATCTAAGGTTCGGCCAAATGACTTAGATAAGGATATATATATTAATAATAAACAATTTGGGGTTCGTTTGGCATGTTATAGTAAGTGTATTAACCATATAGTGAAAGAAAACAAAAAGACACGGTAAAAGTTAAATTAATTAACTTAGAGTTAAATCTAATAGATAAGGTTAAAATAATACCCTAAACTTGTCTAAATCCTATTGGTTGATAGGATTTCGACCCATCCCCACTTTAGCTTCGAAATAAGACCCTTTGGAACCATTATAAACCGATTTTGACTTTAATATAAAATAATATTTTGATATATTCCTAAGGTGCCCCTCTCCTCCCTTATAAAAGGGCACCTCCTCCCCCTCCTCCTCACACCAATTTGAGCACTCAAGCTCGGCCAACCCCTGCCATTTTCCCTTCTCCACTTCCCTAGAATAATTCTAGAGGTCCTGGTCTTCTCCAAAGACCAATCTTAGTTCCTTAAGTGGAGGATTCAAAAAGGCGTTCCAAAGAAGAGGTAATATCCATTACCGATCTTTTCAATTTCTTTCTTCTTCAACTTCTTCTTCTTTAGTTGTTTCATGATAAAGTAATAACATAAGTATTACTTACATACTGATATGTTATTATAAATATGAAACAACCCTAATTCACCTTCTATCCATCCTACGGAAAAAATGAAATCACCGCGCGTGCGTACGTACGGAATACCGTCTCCACGCCGTGGTGTAATCTATTTTCCACCATCACCTTACAAGGATGGGTATAATGGTGTAATGAGTAACTATATATGATTATTATTAAGTAATATTGATACTGAAATAATATATATATATACTCCAATACAATTCCACGATCATAGGAACGATATCATCACTCGTGCGTACGTACGGAATACCGTCTCCACGATGTGATGCGACTCGTTCTACATGATCTTCATTTCATAATGATTATATAAATGAATTGAATGAATGAATATGGTATATACTACACTAATACCATTCTGGAAATGAATTATATATAACCTAAAGATAAGAATAAGAATTTATTCGACAAAACACGCATAAGAACAAAAAGTTATAAAGACCCGAGTAACAAGTAACAATGAAATATTACTAACAAGAAGCTAATAATATGACCATATATGATATCATATAAATATGTATGATTCTGGAATAAGTCAATAACATTATTTAAACCATTATACAGGAGCTTCGGACACGAACAAAGCAAATCGGACCTAAGGTAAGGGAAATATCACAATCTCATTTTTATCCGAGATTGTTTATTCGTAAGTATTTACTGGGGTGTATTTTATCATCCACATCCATGTTCCCTCAATATGTAATATTGTTTCCATCCACTTGAAATAGTTTAAATCGAATTTTACCCTTAGGTGAGTTTTTAGTAAAGAATATGAAAGGAATCTTTTGTCGTTTTTCCGTACGAGGTACTTTTTGACTTTTCCGACAAAAGTACGAAGAATGTTTTTTTAACTTATACGGCATGAATGGATTTTTAAAACATTACTTCAAAGAAGCTTCCTTTACATGTTTTCAAGTTTATTTTTAATCAACTTCTTTTATTTTAAAGTTGTATGACATGTTATTAAAGGAAAAATGTTTTTGAAGAAGAAAGGATATTTTCCTCAAGAATTCAATTCAAGTGTTTTATCAAAATTATTTTCCATCTAAGATAATAAAGGGTTCTGTTTCTATCCATATTTTTACATTGGTTTGACTATGTTGTGATGGAATTATGTTTATGAATTCCTTTATCATATATGAATTGATTTATGATGTCATGATGTTTCAAGAATGCCATTTTTGTTATATGTGTTATGCGATGATGTATGTTTTATGATTATGTGGCACACATAAGAAAGGATTCATTATAAGATGGGTGGGACCTATATCTCCCTCCAATGCATTGGGTAATGATTTTATATCTCATGAGATAGACATGGCTGGAACGGAAGGTTATTTCGGTTCAGTGATACAGGACTGAAACGAGGAGTGAACTCGGTTCAGAAAGGGACTTTGTCCACTAAGATAGTCTTGGCAATGAGTCATGACTAACAAGAAATGATTTTCCATGATTATGTGTGCATGCCACAAAAATTCAAGTTTTATGTTATGATTATGGGGATCTCATTTTCACTTCTATGATTTATTCCATGTTAAGATATTATGATCTCTTTTGCAGGTTTTAAATTTTCAAAAAGATATGATATGATTTTTATTTCCTTTATTTGCCCTTGCTGAGCATTTGAGCTCACCCTTTTATGTTTTCTTTTCCCCAGGCCAGGAAGATGGATATTAAGTAGAATATGCTAAAAGGGACCCTAGATATGATGAAATAAATGGGAGACACTGTAGAAGATTTATGAACCAGTTGTTTATGCTTCCCAGTTTCTAAAGACACTATACCTATACGGTCCTTTGTGGTTTTGTCATATGTTGTAATAAGTGTGATTCAATTTTGAAGTATTAACAATGTATGTAAAGTGTGGGTCGTTATTGTTGGTATCAGAGGAGAGGTATAGTCAACCTTTGGAAACTAGGATGTGAAAGCCTTAGTAAGAACCCAAAGGATAAGTCTAAGCATAGAACACAATCTTAGTGTTTTAGAAATGGCCTTGAATAACCTAGGATAAGACCTTAAACATGAAAATTTTATTCTTGAATTATGTGGTTTCCAATTATAATTAGTGTTGCTCACACTATTCTTCTTGGTTTTAGTCAATGGCTGGAACCCGAAGGAACCGTGTTAATGCGGAATGCGATGGGCAATGCAATGATTGTCCCCCTGAGCAACCAAACGATATGGGAGCTGGAATGCAAAATCTTGTAGCCATGCTCACACAACTTTCTCAAGCTATGAATCATGCAGGATTTCCAAACGAACAAAGGAGGGAGCAACATTCTGTTGAATCCTTCATGAGGCAGCGTCCACCATCTTTCAGCGGGTCTACTGATCCATTAGTTGCTGAACAATGGATTAGTACTACTGAAAAGATATTTTCAATTCTTCAATGTTCTGAGCATGATAAAGTCATCCTAGCAGTGTATCGTTTGGAAGGAGATGCGGATCAATGGTGGAATCTTGTTAAGAATACGAGGCAAAGGGATGAAATTGAGTCTATGGAATGGGACGAGTTCAAGAACTTATTTTTCAATAAGTACTTCCCTCGTATTCTCCGAACAAAGATGGAGAAAGAGTTCCTTGAACTGAAGCAAAGGGATGATGAATCTGTTAGTACCTATGAAGCAAATTTTACAAGACTTGCAAGGTACGCTTCTGGTATTATTATCCAACCTGAGAGTAAGATCGATCGATTCTTTAGTGGCTTAAAACCAAGTCTTCGAAGGGAGTTAGCCATAAGGGACTTCAATAGCTACGAGGAAATCGTTCGATGTTCTCTCAAAGTCGAGATGGAGATTGGAGTAACCCATCAGTCACATGGGTTTGATAAGAAGAGGAAGATGGAATTCAAAGAAAAATCTAAAGAGAACACGGAAAAGAATATGAACTTTCCCTTATGCTCAAAGTGTGGAAAGAAACATGGAGGGAGTTGTCTTAAAGGGACAAGTAAATGTTTTAAATGTGGAAAGGAAGGTCATCGGGCATTTGAATGCCGTGATAATGGGAAGAAGATGTCTAATGACGCAAACAAAGGAAGGGATACACAGAATGAACCTACAACACTTCAATGTTTAAAGTGCAAGGAGATGGGGCATTATGCCAATCAATGCCCAAATCCAAGGATTGATGATGATGGTCGACGTCAACAAACTCTTAAGGCTAAAGAAAAAGGAAAGTCACATGCAATTTCTATCAGCGATGTGGAGTACGATAACGATGTGGTGAAAGGTACACTTACCATCCACTCTAAAGTAGCAAATGTTTTATTTGATTCTGGATCCACCCACTCTTTTATTTCTGAAAAATTTTCTAAGGGTATCACCGTATTACCTCAACAATTAGATGTTGAGTTAGCAGTGACAACACCTAATGGCACATCAATCGCATCAGAAGTTTATAATTCTTCTCCGATCGAAGTTTGTGGGAAAGTGCTTCCTGCAAATCTTGTGATCCTTCCTTTAGTGGAATTTGATGTGATTCTTGGCATGGATTGGCTTTCTCTACATGGAGCTCATATCAATTGCCAAAGAAGGGAAGTCACATTTCATATTCCAGATCAACCTACGATCGTCTATCAATGCAAGGATGAACATAACCTTCCAGTGGAAATTTCTTCCATCTTATGGGTATTGATTCCACTAAATGAAGGTTATTTATCTCAAATAGTTGGTGAGAAACTCACGATTAAGAATATGCCCATTGTACGGGAGTTTGATGATGTCTTTCCGGAGGAATTACCGGGTCTTCCACCAAATCGTGAAGTTGAGTTTTCAATAGAACTCGTACCGGGTGCTTTGCCTATTTCAAAGACACCTTATAGAATGGCCCCAATTGAGTTGCAGGAATTGAAGAAGCAACTCCAAGAGAATCTTGATAAGGGATTCATACGCCCTAGTGCGTCACCTTGGGGAGCACCTGTTCTATTTGTTAAGAAGAAAGATGGATCAATGAGACTCTGCATTGATTATCGAGAACTTAACAAGATCACTATCAAGAACAAATATCCTCTCCCACGCATTGATGACTTATTTGACCAACTACGCGGAGCTCAATACTTTTATAAGATTGATCTTCGTTCAGGGTATCATCAATTAAGGGTCAAAAGGGAGGATATACCAAAGACGGCTTTCCGTACAAGGTATGGACACTATGAATTTATAGTGATGCCATTTGGTCTTACTAATGCCCCTGCTATCTTCATGGATCTAATGAATAGAGTCTTTAGATACTATCTTGATCAATTTGTGGTAGTCTTTATAGACGATATTCTTGTCTATTCAAAGAGCAAGGAAGAGCATGAAGATCACTTGAGAATTATATTGAAGACCCTGAGAAAAGAGAAGCTTTATGCCAAATTTACCAAGTGTGAATTTTGGCTTCAAAAAGTTGCATTTTTGGGTCATATAATCTCAAAAGAGGGGATATCTGTGGATCCAGCAAAAACAGAGGTTATCGAAAGATGGTCAAGACCAACAACAGTAACTGAGATCCGAAGTTTTCTTGGTTTGGCTAGATATTATCGACGTTTTGTAAAAGATTTTTCACGATTATCTAATCCACTCACCAAGTTGACTCGGAAAGGAGTTAAGTTTGTCTGGACAGAGGAATGTGAAGAGAATTTCAACGAGTTGAAAAGAAGGTTATCCAGTGCACCTGTGCTCACACTGCCTTGTAGTGGAGAAAGGTTTGTGATCTACAGTGATGCATCCAAGAAGGGATTGGGGTGTGTTCTTATGCAAAATGATATGGTGATAGCTTATGCCTCACGACAGTTGAAAATCCATGAGCAAAATTACCCAACACATGATTTGGAGTTGGCTGCGGTAATCTTTGCATTAAAGATTTGGAGGCATTACCTTTATGGTGAAAGGTGTGATATTTATACTGATCATAAAAGTTTAAAGTATATTTTCACACAAAAGGAGTTGAATATGCGTCAAAGAAGATGGTTGGAGCTGATTAAGGATTATGACTGCTCAATCCATTACCACCCTGGGAAAGCAAACAAGGTGGCAGATGCATTAAGTCGACAAGACCATGCTAGTTTATCCATGATGAGGATCACAAAAGATCCAATATTTATGGATTTACAAAGGATGGATATTGGAATTATAATGGAAAGGGAAAAATATTATCTTTCCCAAATGAATGTTCAACCATCTATACATGTGAAGATTAAAGAGGCACAGAAAGAAGATGTCGAGTTACAAAAGAAGGTGAGAAATGTTCCTGAATTCAACCTTGATTGTGATGGGATAATAAAGTTCAGGAATCAGGTTTGCGTTCCTCCCATCCTCGAATTAAAGAATGAGCTGCTGGATGAGGCTCATAGTTCATCATTCTCTATTCATCCTGGAAGCACGAAGATGTATAGGGACCTGAAAGAGTACTTCTGGTGGGATGGCATGAAAAGAGATGTTGCTGAATATGTCTCTCGATGCTTGATTTGTCAACAAGTTAAAGCTGAGAGACAGAAGTCTAAGGGGATGTTACAACCATTACCCATACCCGAATGGAAATGGGAAAACATCACTAAGGACTTTGTCACAGGACTTCCTAAAACATCCAAAGGCAATAATGCTATCTGGGTCATAGTTGATCGTCTTACAAAGTATGCACACTTCATTGCTATTAGAGAGGATTTCTCTCTAGATCAGCTTGCCAGGATATATGTAAAGGAAGTGGTAAGATTGCATGGAGTACCACTTTCTATTATATCTGATCGAGATCCGAGATTTACCTCGAAGTTCTGGCGAAGTCTTCAGCATACTCTGGATACAGAGTTGAGTTTCAGCACTGCTTATCATCCCCAGACAGACGGTCAGTCTGAGAGAACAATTCAAACCCTAGAAGATATGTTGAGAGCTTGCTCTATGGATTTCAAAGGAGGTTGGGATCAACACCTACCTTTGGTGGAATTTTCTTATAATAATAGCTTTCACTCCAGTATTCAGATGGCTCCTTATGAAGCTCTCTATGGAAAGAAATGCAGGACTCCAACTTGCTGGGATGAAGTTGGGGAAAGAAAGCTATTAGGACCTGATCTCGTTGATGAAATGGCAGAAAAGGTCAGATCTATTCAACAACACATAAGAGCAGCTCAGAGTCGACAGAAAAGTTATGCCGACAACCGAAGAAAAGACCTAGAGTTTGAAGTGGGTGATAAAGTGTTCTTACGAATATCTCCCTGGAAGAGGGTTATGAGATTTGGAAAGAAGGGGAAGTTGAGCCCTAGATATATCGGTCCTTTTGAAATACTGGATCGTGTTGGGAAGGTAGCTTACCGATTGGCGCTTCCACCGAATCTCTCTCAAGTTCACGATGTGTTCCACGTATCTCTCCTGAGAAAGTACATACCAGATCCTTCACATGTACTCAGCTCAGAAGTTGTACCGCTGGAGCACGATCTTTCTTATGAAGAACAGCCGATAGAGATTCTAGATCGTAGCGAAAAAGTCCTACGAAACAAGACCACTCGCTTGGTGAAAGTTTTATGGAGAAACCACCAACTTGAAGAAGCTACATGGGAGCTTGAGGATATGATGAGGGAGAAGTATCCTCATTTGTTTGTTGCAAAGTGACGAATTTCGAGGGCGAAATTCTTTTTAAGGGGGGTAGAATGTAACACCCGAGACTTTTATGTTATATAAATCATCAAAGGAATCTTTTTCTACACAACACTTGCTTGACTTGCTTTACACGCAATCGCGACCTTCCTCGATAGCTTGCGTCGTACGCAATACCGAGTTTCACTAAACAACAATATGCTATTAAAACTAGCCGTTATAAATAGTAATAACCACTTTTTGAAATTTTATAAATTTTATTTTTCAAAATGGACTTCATTTTTGGACTCAAAATATCGAAATTAGCCTAGGGTGAAATTTTGGTATTTTTCTGAAAACTTTCAATTTTTGATGAATAGTGAAACCACTAAGTGGTAGGTTAAAAACTGAATTTTGCATAAAACTTAATTTTACCGCTTCTGTGAATGGAATTTCAAAAATCCGAGAGACACGGTTAATATCAAGGACTAAAATGTGGTTCAATGAGATGAAAATAATTTTTTGGTGAATAGTAACTTTTTACTATTTTTACCGCGGTTAATAGTAAATAGGGTAACTAAGGGTAAATATGATATTAATATTACCCTAACACATGTCCTAACTCTATTGGACAAGTGTAATTCGACCAAAAACAAACTTAGGATTAAAATATGACCATTTAGGCCCACTTGGATTAGATTAGGACATTTATTATTAATTTATTTAAAGAAGGGTTAAAATAGTTAAAATCAAAGTTTAATAAGTAAATCATTTTTAATATAGGGTTATACATAAGATAAATTCGATTGTAAATATTCATTAGAAAGCTAAAAAGATTTCCTACATGATGGTATTTTATTTGTAATTTTTAGACATCAAATAATTTAATTTATTAATGACACAAAGATGATGTAGTAATTATCTTATTAATGAAATATTGACAAAATTGATAATATAAATACCAAAATAAATGTAATTTGAGACTTTTTATGAATTCCACTAATTTTCTAGGTTACTATGATATATTAGTATTGATTTAATCAACTTGGTTCGAACATATAATTCTGTTATGACTTTGTCAAAAATCATATATCAAATAGTGTCAAAATTGACACAAAATAGTTTTTAAATCAAATATTATATTATTAATTGTTATTTTATTCCTAAAAATCTAAGGTTCGGCCAAATGACTTAGATAAGGATATATATATTAATAATAAACAATTTGGGGTTCGTTTGGCATGTTATAGTAAGTGTATTAACCATATAGTGAAAGAAAACAAAAAGACACGGTAAAAGTTAAATTAATTAACTTAGAGTTAAATCTAATTGATAAGGTTAAAATAATACCCTAAACTTGTCTAAATCCTATTGGTTGATAGGATTTTGACCCATCCCCACTTTAGCTTCGAAATAAGACCCTTTGGAACCATTATAAACCGATTTTGACTTTAATATAAAATAATATTTTGAGATATTCCTAAGGTGCCCCTCTCCTCCCTTATAAAAGGGCACCTCCTCCCCCTCCTCCTCACACCAATTTGAGCACTCAAGCTCGGCCAACCCCTGCCATTTTCCCTTCTCCACTTCCCTAGAATAATTCTAGAGGTCCTGGTCTTCTCCAAAGACCAATCTTAGTTCCTTAAGTGGAGGATTCAAAAAGGCGTTCCAAAGAAGAGGTAATATCCATTACCGATCTTTTCAATTTATTTCTTCTTCAACTTCTTCTTCTTTAGTTGTTTCATGATAAAGTAATAACATCAGTATTACTTACATACTGATATGTTATTATAAATATGAAACAACCCTAATTCACCTTCTATCCATCCTACGGAAAAAATGAAATCACCGCGCGTGCGTACGTACGGAATACCGTCTCCACGCCGTGGTGTAATCTATTTTCCACCATCACCTTACAAGGATGGGTATAATGGTGTAATGAGTAACTATATATGATTATTATTAATTAATATTGATACTGAAATAATATATATATATACTCCAATACAATTCCACGATCATAGGAACGATATCATCACTCGTGCGTACGTACGGAATACCGTCTCCACGATGTGATGCGACTCGTTCTACATGATCTTCATTTCATAATGATTATATAAATGAATTGAATGAATGAATATGGTATATACTACACTAATACCATTCTGGAAATGAATTATCTATAACCTAAAGATAAGAATAAGAATTTATTCGACAAAACACGCATAAGAACAAAAAGTTATAAAGACCCGAGTAACAAGTAACAATGAAATATTACTAACAAGAAGCTAATAATATGACCATATATGATATCATATAAATATGTATGATTCTGGAATAAGTCAATAACATTATTTAAACCATTATACAGGAGCTTCGGACACGAACAAAGCAAATCGGACCTAAGGTAAGGGAAATATCACAATCTCATTTTTATCCGAGATTGTTTATTCGTAAGTATTTACTGGGGTGTATTTTATCATCCACATCCATGTTCCCTCAATATGTAATATTGTTTCCATCCACTTGAAATAGTTTAAATCGAATTTTACCCTTAGGTGAGTTTTTAGTAAAGAATATGAAAGGAATATTTTGTCGTTTTTCCGTACGAGGTACTTTTTGACTTTTCCGACAAAAGTACGAAGAATGTTTTTTTTTAACTTATACGGCATGAATGGATTTTTAAAACATTACTTCAAAGAAGCTTCCTTTACAAGTTTTCAAGTTTATTTTTAATCAACTTCTTTTATTTTAAAGTTGTATGACATGTTATGAAAGGAAAAATGTTTTTGAAGAAGAAAGGATATTTTCCTCAAGAATTCAATTCAAGTGTTTTATCAAAATTATTTTCCATCTAAGATAATAAAGGTTTCTGTTTCTATCCCTATTTTTACATTGGTTTGACTATGTTGTGATGGAATTATGTTTATGAATTCCTTTATCATATATGAATTGATTTATGATGTCATGATGTTTCAAGAATCCCATTTTTGTTATATGTGTTATGCGATGATGTATGTTTTATGATTATGTGGCACACATAAGAAAGGATTCATTATAAGATGGGTGGGACCTATATCTCCCTCCAATGCATTGGGTAATGATTTTATATCTCATGAGATAGACATGGCTGGAACGGAAGGTTATTTCGGTTCAGTGATACAGGACTGAAACGAGGAGTGAACTCAGTTCAGAAAGGGACTTTGTCCACTAAGATAGTCTTGGCAATGAGTCATGACTAACAAGAAATGATTTTCCATGATTATGTGTGCATGCCACAAAAATTCAAGTTTTATTTTATGATTATGGGGATCTCATTTTCACTTCTATGATTTATTCCATGTTAAGATATTATGATCTCTTTTGCAGGTTTTAAATTTTCAAAAAGATATGATATGATTTTTATTTCCTTTATTTGCCCTTGCTGAGCATTTGAGCTCACCCTTTTATGTTTTCTTTTCCCCAGGCTAGGAAGATGGATATTAAGTAGAATATGCTAAAAGGGACCCTAGATATGATGAAATAAATGGGAGACACTGTAGAATATTTATGAACCAGTTGTTTATGCTTCCCAGTTTCTAAAGACACTATACCTATACGGTCCTTTGTGGTTTTGTCATATGTTGTAATAAGTGTGATTCAATTTTGAAGTATTAACAATGTATGTAAAGTGTGGGTCGTTATTATCTAGACATACAAAAAAATATATTCCATTGTATGGGGGGAATATTATCATGTCAACGAATGTGGTCAGCATACTAAGGATTCTATATATGAGTGAAATTTATGATGTGGGTGTTATCATCATTGAAAATATATAAGTCCACATGAGCAGGATTACTGTAAGAAAATGTATTGTAAGTAATTATACACATCTCATATGGATTCGAGACATATGCATTAGGAAGGACCTTGTGGGGAGTTTGACATAGATATAGGGCCTTATGATGGCATCCTATGAATCCATATTTTTTTCTACAATTATATTATTCATTATTTAGTTTATCCCAATCCCACTAATAGGTTTGAGGTGCTTGAGGGCATGGTTGGGGGATTACACACGAACGCATTCCTGTATATAAGAAAAATTCAAGTATTCTAATGGATGATAGATGATAATAGGATTATTATATAAATGAGTCTCACGATTTACGAGTATTTGATATATGGAGGTAATTATAGTAGGGTGGATTACCATTAGAACTCATTCCTTAGAAATGCATCCTATGTATCCAGTGTTAATAGGGATTAATGTTCTCATAGTTTAGTTTGTGGAATGTATGAGTGTTTCTAATAGAAAAGGTAATAATTTCTCGAGTTTATTTTTTAAATTATTTATATTTTATAGATTCTACACTTGATATTCCATATCTTTCTATCTGGCATGCCCTTTGTGTCATCATGAAAAAACTTGATTGTCTGACCAACATGTCCTGATTATCTGCATGAAAAAGATTACATTTTATTTGGTTCTTCACATGGCTGAAGTAGACATGATTGAGGTCTATGTAATTATCTTACTAACATGTCTATAGGACTGTTGTGTGGATCAACTGGCATGATCTAGGGTCGTCACGTGATCAATAAAGACAATTCCATGGATATAACATGATCAAGGATAACATATCAAGAGGTAAATATAGGGATTGGATGGAATGTATTGAGTATTTTTATTGACATAGATATAATTTCAAAAGGTCCTCACACAACCTAGCCAATATATATATATAGAGGTCTTCAGAATAATTGGCTGACATGTCTATAAGACTTCACATGACATGGTTTCTATGTCCTAAGGATATCGTAAGACATAACTGACATGTCTGTAGGATGCCATGTGGATTGGATGATATGTTCGAAGAAATTCACCATTCCTATATGATATTTTCAATAAGTGTTATATGATATGGATTGGTCATGTGAATAATATGATTACATACCATGAAAACCTATTTATCCATATTCATGTAATTCTTCAATTGTTTTCATGCTTTATTGCGTATATTTCTTAATGTTTGTCAATCATTGGATTGTTGAGGTTTTCCAGGTCAATGTCAACATGTAGAATCTCTTTCGCATAATTATTCCATCACAATAGAGGACCATTGAGAAATGGATTTTGTGATCACGTTAAGTGAATATTCATGAAAAGTAATACATTAGGTCTTTACACATGATTTCATAGTGGAATACCAATGTGATTACATGTTTTACGACTCTAATAATTATTATCTTTGGTGCTCCCATATAGTGTGAAATCATCCATATTTTTTATTATAATGGGTAGGAATTTAATTCCCTCTCTACCATTGTACTAAAACACCATTCATAGAATGTATATTACATATATGGAATTGAGTCAGTGGAGGTTGTACTGCATCACATGATCTTGTTGTAGGTTGTCTATGGAACAACATGATAATCACCGACCATAAGAACACAACATTATTTTAATATTTATTAGACCCATTTCTTGTAAATTTTATTTGAAATAATCATATATATATATATATATGTAAAATATACTTCTTTTGATCAGAATGAATTTTCTAGAAGCCTTTACGAGATCAGAATGCATATCGAAGTGGATTTCACATGACCAATAGAGACTTGTCAGTGGACCTTTGTGAGATAATGATGGCATGGTAGAGTTTATTTGTGAGACTAGGTTTTCATGTCATGGGGACTCTTTGAGATTATTATGACATGTCCAAAAACCATTCAATGATAAATGTTTATCACATGTGGCACATAACCCCTTCACATGAACAATATCTTATCTTCATATCATGAGATGATTATACCTTTTCACAAATTTATTCCTAATTTTATAATTCTTTCATCCTTTTCCATTTGGGTTTCCTTAAAGTATTCACATGATCAGTAGATGATCTAGTGATGTTGTATGGGAATTGGAATTTATAGTCAATATGATTACCTCTGACGCATCACATGGTCTAATTTACATGTTAAAAGGGATGATGGGAGAACAAGAATAACGTGTTTGGGAGTCTTCATGAGATTCAATCAATTTTTTAAAAAAGGTTAATAGGTGATTGAGAGAGGCATGTCTGAGGCCCATCATGAGATCATGTCAACTTTTCATAGATCCATCATGGGATCCAAGTGACCTCTACTTGATGAATGGTTATTAAATGAGGTCCACAATGCCTTTTTATGAAAAACAATGTAACATTAACTTCATGAAGGATATAATTTTTTCAGATATTTTTCAATATATTACAAGGTAATTCAGGTTCCTTTCAGATAATTGTTTCCTGAAATGTTGTATGAGAGGAGGTGCTCATCTGACATCCTCTACATGATCATCAGTGATTGTCTAGAATCCTTTTTGAAAAAAGGAGGTTTTTTCAAATATTCTTCTTGCGATCTGTAATAGATCAGGTGAAGTGCATGACCCAATCACAATACCATGCTATGGTTATTCAATCTAGTTTATTCTTGGAGGTTATGTGATCTGCATAACCTAGCCAATTAGTCTCCATGTAACCATGCTTCTCCTTTATTTATCTTCCTAAGAAAATAATTCCCATGATTTTGGATCTTTTTTGATTCTGTAATTTTGTATTCTAATTTTGGAGGCATCAACAACATTCAATTATTTTAAACATTCATTTTTGAAGAATTCATGGACTTCTATACTCATTTACTAATTTAGGGATTACACCATATTTTTTGATCATTCAATTTCTTAGGATCATTCTCCATATCAATTTACATTATTAATTAGACTTTTTCTTATAATTCATGTCCATTTTTGTAGTATCATTGATATATTCATTAGAGTCTTAATCATATGACTTTTCAATATACAATTTCAATTGGAGGAAGCTTATTTATTTTACATACTGGGGAAATATTGATTTTATGTATTGTTGATTCAATATTAATAATTATTGATTGCTAAAAAATATTTATTATATATTATGTTGATGATTAGATACATGAGTAATGTATATAATGTTCAAGTTATATGTTTTTATTTGTTATTTATTTCCCCTCGATGCATCAAGTGGCCTCATGAAACAAAACAATTATTCATGATGTATAGGCTAAGGATAGAAGACAATTCAATAGAAGTTGGGTATTTGAACCATACCTTCCCCTATATGGAAATAGGTTTGGGAAATTCCTTGACTTTTATATTCATGAAGTCATGGCAGAGTCATTGATGGTATGATCATGAATATTAGTTAATATGAATTTCATTTATTAAAAATCCAGTTATTTTTTGACTTGGGATTTTTTTATTTTCTATGTATATATTTTGAGGCTCGAGTTATTGATTAAATGGAATATATATTTATTATTTATTTTAATTGAATGATATATCTTATCTAATCACGATGTACTCAATTATAAAACATCTCTAATTGAGAATTTGATACCACCCTTTATTATTTTTTCCTTTCCATTGGATATATAGAAGGAATAATTTTATGGTTGTACTAATTTTGTTCATTCTATGTTATTATGTGTATATTTTTTAAATTACACACACATATATAATATAATGACTAATAAATTGATATATCCTTCATAGTTTCATCCCATATATATTTTACTATTTTAATAAATTATATGCCATCTTTAGTGTACTAGATTCAGGGTTGCCATAAAAATTCCATTTAAATACTTAGTTTTCAACCACTAAATAAATTATGGATCTTAATTTTAGATTTGGTAATAAGACTAGTGGCATAACATATGAGTCTTGTGATATTATCCTCATATGTACCATTGGATTCAGAATCACTTTTCTAGCATATAGAATTCATGATCTATATTTAGTTGAAGAGTTTATATAAAAAAATTGGGGAATAATTGTTTCTTTGAATCCTCTAATTCTATAATGTTTACATTTTCTTTTGTATTTTATTATTAATTAGAACCCACAATTATTTATCATCACCCTCTAAATAATAATTTACTAAAATAGTATTCTCATGGTATGAGAAGGGTATAATGGGAAATAAAATATCTATTGTATTGATCCATTTATTATCAATTAGTGGATTTTCTGACACACTAAATGATGATTTCATTTTTTCATGATAGACTAGATAACAATCTATCCCATCCTTGGTGAATTTCGGATATCAACATGAATCATATAAATTTGCATTTATTTTTATAGTTGGGTGGAAAATTACATGATATTTTTTACTCCAGTTCTTATCCAGTTTGATCATATCATTAAAAACATCATCTTAATTCCTTCTATTTCAAACTATTTAGTAGTACAAAGTTAATTTATGAATGAAAATACATAATTTAGAATGTATATAAAGTTGAAAATTTATAATATAACTATAATAAATCACAAATTACATATATACAAAAAATTATTAATTTTATAGTTTTCAATATAGGTTATACATGGTTATTTTTTATTAGTTTATCTATCTATATGGTAAAAATTGATTAAAAAATCATAATATTTGATAAATAACATGATAATAAGAAACATATATTCATTGCAAGTGTAAAACTAGGTGTTAAATTAGGCCTCCTTTATTACACCAAATAAATATAAAGTTAATACCCAACCAACATTTTTCAAGGTTATTACCCATTATTTTACTATAAAAAATCTTCCATCCACCTACTTCAATACAGATAGGAATTCCATTTCTTCATAACCAAACACTCTATAATTTACCAAAATTTTAGGTTTACTTTACTATATTTTGACTTATCCCTAGTTTTTTCCCAATTATTTCTAATTTCAATCCCCAAATATATATATATACCCAACTAGGATACCAACTACTATGATCTGAACCGAAAAGTACATAAATTTTACTTCATTGTTTAGATCCTATTAAATCTGATAATTATCACATAATCCAAGAACACAATACTTTAGATCCATCATAGATAAGATCAACAAATGTATTATTATAAATCCTTGATTTAATATCTCATAAAAACACTATATAAGACTTCATTCTACAAATAACCGGACACATACATTCAATGTAAATGGAAAAAAATATGGTGTGAGATCAAATAATTAGTAAGGGAACCCTGTTAACGATTCATAGTGGGTTAGATCATAAATATATTAGAAAACATGAATCAATGGATATTATATGATTAGAAATACAATATGATCATATGAACTAATAAAACCCAATGATATAACTTCATGGATAATATTTTTAGAATATTAAATTGTAAAAGGTCCATCAAGTAAGATTAATAATAAACCATGCCCTTGAATCCTGTGAACGTAATCATAGACCATAAAATAATTAAATGGTATATGTTATGACAAAAAAAATTAAATTATTATATGAATAATAATTCGAATCAGAATATTATGAATTTATCTTACCACAATCATGACCATGCATAATTTTTTGAACATTTATAATTAAAAAATGTCAATGTATAAATTTGTGACCGTATCGTGATATCACAATACCACATTTATCATTGTTTTCCCAGGAGATAAAAAATATTAAGACTACATTTAGGGGATATATAAGACCCCAATCCTCACATAATGATATACTATACATATTTATACTATGGGAAAAATCATTCTACATATCATAAAAAATACTTGGAAATAAAAGTTCGGTTGATATAATTTCCAAAAAGGTAACACAATACATAAAATGAATATTAATTATTTATTACAAAATTGAATCTATAAAACTATGTATAAAATCACATAGATTATCATCATGAAAAATACTATATAAGAGGTACAATAATTCATGGTAAAGAGGAAAATGTAAGTGAAATAAAAAGAAGGAATTTGTTGAAGCTTTAATATCATGGTTTTAGTAAAAACTATATGTCTCTTAATATTTAAAGATTTTGGGTCTGACAACAGAAAATTAAAACCCATAATTTTAAAATAATTTAAAATATGTAAATTGGGATAATTATTTATGTTTATTCAATGAAATAGGTATTGTATGATCAAAATGTATTAAGGTGATAAAAGATTTCATTTGTAGTCTTTGGTATTTTTTTGAGAAAACTCACATCAAAGAAAGAGTTGAAAATGATAACTTTTATCAAATGGTAAAGAGATATAAGAATAAAATAAAATAATAAATATATAATTTCATAATTTTAAAAGAAACATTTATTTTGTAAATAATATGTACATATAAAGAAAACATCCCTTATGAAGGATGAAATTTATTCTAAAAAATGTCAACTTTTTATAAATAAAAGGATCCATTTAGAGAAGATGTATTCAATGTAAAAACTCAAATTCTTTATATTGATATAGAGAAAACCATAATGAATAATTAAATCGAATAATAAATAGAAGTTTGAAAATAATTTTCAAGGAATGAAGTTTATTACCCAATAATATAAAATTGAATCGATGATACTTTTACCTCAGGTCCAAACTCAATTGTTTCATGTAACCATCCTCACAAATAAAAAAAATATGTTTAAAAACTAAATTATTCAGAAAATTGTCCTTGTATATTTAATTTTTTATGGTTTATTTATTATATTATTCCTTTAAATTATTAAATTGTTCATTTATTTCATCAACTATTGGGGAATGTTTAGTAACATCCACTTAAACTAATTTGGTTTTTTGATCATGGTCAAAAGAAATAGAGAATAGTTTCCATATATCCAAAATTGAATATATATATATATATATATATTATTTATCATTACAATAGATCAATATAGCTATTGTTTTATACGTATTAAAAAATATTTTATAATTATGAAATGGTATTTGGTATTTTAATTTTTAAGAGGATAAATTGATTATGATTACGTATTTTAATAATTATTAATATAATGAATAAATTATATATTATAAATATTAATAATGTTATAAATATCATAATTATTTACTGAATGAATTTTAAGAACCATATATTTTTTAGTGATGAAAACAGAAACATGTCATATCATGGGGGTGCTAGTCGATACGTAATATGAGATATGTTTTCATTTTCATAGGAATGTGAGTAAGGTATGTGATGGTTCTTACATAAATAAATTTACATATTAGTCTATTATTGATACATAGTTCACTATATTAGGATTGGTATATAACATTTTTAATATGTATAAGAATAATTTAATTTAAATGAACTTGGTTGAAACAATTAGAACTTCCTTGGATATCCTCTTTTATTCCACTCTTTAAGACTTATCATATATGTATTTTTGTGACACCCAAAACACTAAATCAATGTAAATTTGTTTGGGGTTTAATTTTTATATGTATTTTTTAGATAATATTATCATTGTGTGTGGAAGATTGTGGTAGTGAATGAATCCATTAATAGGTGAGAGGCGTGGAATTTTTTAATATAATTTCTTATTTTAAAGATTGATGAATTATTCAAGGAATGTGGATGAGATATTTATAAATATAGATAAAAATATATTTATTGGTTGATAAATCCATAATACCCCCATTTTTGGAGTGTTTTTTGTTTTGAAAATTTGACCCTTTATTACGTAGTTTAACATTTTTTCCTAATTTAACTTATCCCATGCAAACTGTACTTTTTACCTTTATAGCATTAAAAAGAAAATATATCATATAATGTAATTCAATAATTATAATTAAATTTTTAAAATCCATTTTAACGAAATAAATATAAAATTTTAATAAAATTAAATTTAATATAATTAAGCAAAACATAATAAAAAAATATTTTTACTATTCAGTTAATATCAACATTTTTTAGAAAAATTTCAAAAATTAATCCACATAAAAATTTTATATGAAATATCAAATAAATATGATAAATTTATAAAATTCACATTATATATTATAAGAGTTTAACTTTTAAATAGAAATTATATTTATAATGAAAATTTATTTTATTTAAAATAAAAATTTAAATTGTTAGGTGTTTGTAATATTAGTTCAAATAAATTATTAATTAAATTTATACATTAAAAAATTTCATTAGATCCATAAATTAAAATAGATAATGTTATTTTAGAAAATAAATACTGTAATTAGACAAATATTTCCTTTTAACATTGACTCATTTTATTCCAAGTTGATTATTTAGTTATAAATAATTAATTTAATTTTATTAATGTTGTTTAAATTAATATACCATTTCTTTTTTATTAAAATAATTATTTAGAAAATAAATTTAATAAAAAATATGAACTGGTAGAAAATGATATAATATTTATTACATTAATAAATACATGTGTATTCCATCCAAAATTTAACTTACAAACCCCCTTGGTGACCTCGACATATGATCAAAGGGTTCGATTATTAGTGGTGGAAGTCGCAAGCAACGATTTAGCCATCATAGATCTTTATGTGTTTTATATAAGGAAGAAAATCACTCCAATATTATTTATATGATGTCATATATGTTAGAGCTCATCTAGGTCTTGGTCTATGGAAAACTCATGTGATGATACCTCCATTCATAGCCTCAAAATAAGACCCTAATAAGGAAGACCCATACTACATATTGTCATTATGTCTCTTTTCTATATATATTTCATCATATGATACACATTTTTATACTGAAAAATTCAATTTCTATTTAATAACCTCGATTGTTAATCATATTATCTTATCAATATATGAATATTGTTTTTTTTTCAGTGTTGTATGAAAAATAAACTATCTAAAAGAATTTAAAAAGAAAAATATAGTAAAATAATGTGAGGATATAAATAAAATATCATGTATACCAAAATATCATTTCATATTAGTTTTAACAACTACCTTTTAAGAATACAACATTATCCATCATATTGGATAAATTAAAAAAGATTATATATCCATTATTTTTAACTATCTAAGATTTATATATTCATTTTCATTCAAAATAATTACAATTGAAAACATCTATACTAATGGAAAATATAATCTCTACCATTTTATCCAAAATATTAAACTACTATAAATGTAAAATATTTGTAAAATACATATTTTTGTATCACATACCCATAAATTTAATGTAATTGGTTTCGATAACATTAATACTTAATTAATTCGCTCTATTTCTTTTTCAAATCCCTTCAGGTATCCCAAAAAATTAGAATCTATGAATACATTTTCTCACATTCTTGAAAGCTCATTTGATTAAAATGACCTTAGACCATTTAATATTCATTATTTAGTTTGAAATTTTAACCACATACAATTTTTATTCAGTACTAAAAACCAAGAAAAATCACACCTAGTTTAGTTATCATAAAAAAAATATAGGATGCTGGTTAAAAAATTTAATTATTTAAACTATCAAATGGTTTCCATTAATGATTATATAATGTATCACATAGAAAAATAAATCCATAATGGAAAACATCAATATATCTAAGTAATTAAAAATCCCAATCCTATTGACTATAGGTCACACCCTGAATTTATATTCCTTTATCATTTTAGGAATTTTTCAGTTATTTATCTTATAGTTGATTCTTGGTTTTAGTTACCACAAATGTTTTTATTTCACTATTTTGTTGAATTTTTTCCTATTCCATATTATGGGTACATATTTTTTGGAGATTCTATGATACTAATTTTTCCTAGGGATTTTTTATATTTTTTTTCATTAATATATTAGCCTACATGGGTGGAAAATGGTTTAGTCTAAAATCTATAAAAACATGGTGAATCTATGTGATGGATTAGTGTGTCTACGAGATGGTGTATGATTTGGTATTGGTTATCATAGACCATGTGACAAGCATGTAATATTATTTATAATTTTAACAGACATGTTTTGTAGGCTTGGTGAAAGTTTTAAATGAAGTATATCTGAACTATGTGTGGGGGGTGGTTTGTCTATCCATTTTAGGGAACATGTATACTATATAGTTTGGTACACCATGTCTACTAACCATGAAAATTTAATACTTTTCCTTAATCATTAATTCCATGAAGTACCATATATAAAATAAATTCTCTACCACGATCTTCAATCCCTCACTTAATATAGATGCGTGAAGGAGATCCCAAACAGAGTTCCCCTTGCCTACCATTGTATTTTTAAACTCTCTATATCATATTTTATTGGATCCCTCTATGGTAAAAATTTTTTTTCATCTATTTAATTCATACTATTGTTTTTATTTATTTCATTCGATTGGTTTTAATGAACATAATGAAATGATTAAGCCTTTTGAAACACATTCCATTGATATTTATTTGATTTGTGGGAATTATAGTTTTTTAGAAATATTCATGAGTTAAAGTGTATTTATGAATGATATCTTCCTTTTTATTAATTTTTTTGTTTATATTTCAAAATTATGTTAATACTAGGTATTTTCAAATATGAATCATGGTATTTATTATAGTGTTTTTTGTTTCAATTGATGTTTGGATTTTAATTAATTCATCTAGGTTGGTCTGTGTGATTGAACTATGAAATTAAATGGTTGTTAGACCTTTTTTTGATTGATAGATTCATATTGAAATTATTATAATTTATAAAATTCTTTGAATCATGAATAATTATTTAATAAAACACATTATATATGAATGTTTATATATATGTGCAAGATAGGTACATGTGTATATATAATTGTATATAACCACATAAAGTGTACATGAATATATAGGGAAATTTCATATAATTGTTTTTCTTAAATTACATGTCGTTTCATTAATTTGATTCATAACATCCAAATGATTTTAAACTTTTGTTTTAAAATTTGGGTTTCCAAAATCATGTTTCTTTCTGTTTAGAACATTAAGAAATTTTATTAATGTCAGTTTTGGTTTTTTAATAGCATTTATAAATGAATTATGTTTTATAAAATTCATATTTCATTTCTAATGAGAATGACTAGTTGAATGGTTCAATCAATTTACTTTAAATTTGTGCACCTCTATTGAAACTTTCTCTTATTTAGTTGGTGTTATCTTATATGGGTGTATAAAGATGAGTTGATGAATGTATTTTTATTATATATATTCCTATTTTATATTGTTGATGTGATCTAATTCTTAGCTATAAAGACCCATGATTAATGTACAAATAAATTACATAATTTTTTTGGAATACTTCATACATTACAAAAACAGACACCCAAATACCTTGTTAGTTTAGTTTAATTGGAAACATGGAACAAAACTCTTCTAACTCAGTGAATGATCTTAAATATTTCCCACAATGATATCCCCCCTTAGAAATTATACTAAGAAATGTTTATTCATAAACTTGGGAAAAGAGACATAAGAATGTGGTGAGATCGAATGCTCAGTAAGGGTAAATAAATGAAATGTGTAAGAACATCATGAACATAAGGATATGAGAACATAATCATAACAATTAAAGATCAGACCCTACATATCAAATTTTATAACCATGAGACATGTCATAATGATTGGATGTTTATATGACATGAATCTTATTAAAATATATAACAGGAAACATGTGATCATATCCAAGTAATAACACATAGTATTTGTGGAAAATCTAAAAACATGTAATATCTTTACCCATAAGTCAAGTCTCGTTGAAAGAAACTTATAATTACAGTTCATGGGGACTACACCAACTGGGAACGACCTACCCCCTTCCCGTTTATAGTCGTTTCCTTATAAGGGATCATGTTTTCCCATCATCCCATGGAGGATTGGGTATCCCTATCTACCCATAGTCGACAGGGTTTCCCCATCATCCCATAGTGGATCAGGTATCCCCATATTCCAATTGTGGATCATGTTTTCCCATATTCTATAATGAATCAGAATTATCTACTTGAATCCTATCATTATCTCATGATATATAAATTTTTACACAATTAATTAGAGGGAGATATAGGTCCAAACCATCACATTATAAAATAATTCAAACATGGTACATATGAAAATAAAATGTTCATTATATCATGAACCAAAAAAAGATATGGGTGTGATAAAATTTATATCATAACCCATGGAATAAAATGCATATTATAATGGTTAAATCGCATCATAACCTATAGAAAATAGATATATTTCATAATCATTTAATCAATTAATGACCTACGAAAATAATAGGATCCCAAAAACATATAACCCTTGGAAGCAAAATGTGTGTCATAAAAATGATACCATTAAAAGATAAACCATTAAAGAAATTTTTGGAATGTTATTCTTGGATCATGTCCCTAATAAATCATAAAAAATAAAAAAGGATTTAATCTTAGATAGATAATTATTTTATAAGATCAATTAAAACATTTCTTAAGGAAAATATACATTTTTTGAAAAAACTTTTTTATAAAACAATTTATAATATACATTTATTATAAAGAAAGAATTACAATTTCATTTTAAACATTAATTGAGGAAAATATATTATCCATATTGAAAAATATTTTTGAAAAATAAATCATTTTGAAAAACTTTTTCTTTTGAAATATATTTGAAAACATATAATTTATGATTGAAAATATTTTAAAAAACATTTTCCATTTAAAATCAATTGAAAAATCATATTTAAATTTTAAAAAAATTGAATTTTTTTCTTTGAACAAACATTGAAAACATAAAAATAAGTCTTGAAATCATTTTGAAAACAATTTTCCTTGAAAACGTATTAAATATTATAAAATAATAAGAAATACATTTTATTTTCACATATATAAAATAATAATTAATCACTTTGAGAAATATTTTCCTTGAAATCATATAAAAGAGTCATGAAAACATTATAAAAACCATTTTTCCTTAAAAACTTATAAAATAAGCTTATATAAATTTTGAAATCCACTTTCCTAGTAAAATTATAAAATAATCTTGACAGATTTTTCAAAAAAAATTTCCAGGACAACTTATAAAATAATATTATAAACATTTATAAAACTAATTTCCTTAAAAACATAAAAAAAAGAATAAAAACATTTTGAAAAAAAAAATAAATGAATAAATAAAAAAAATAAAACATTTTGAAATCTATTTTTCATGAAATTTTATAAAATAATAATGAAAAATTTTGATACACATTTTAGACATTAAATATTTTTGATCACCTTTTTATAAACCAGGATTCTGAAAAAACAAAGATTTCTACCGAAGAGAGAGATAAAGATGAATTTTCATGAAAACACATATTTAACTATGTTAAGTACCAAAGTGTGTAAATATTTCACTAGTAAATGACAATATATTGAATAAAAATATGATAATAGAATTCATTACTTTTCTTGATAGGTGAATTATTAGATTTCATCAATATAATCATAACATTAAAAAATCTTTATAAGTGAGGAAATTATTTCAATAAACACCTACCACTTAGTAACATTGAATCATAGTTATGTGTAAAGAATAAAATTAATTTAATTTAAAAATATATTTAAACTGATGGTATTAATGATTTAACTTGTCAAAGGGAAGTATATACACCTCATAGAATGATACAGGTACATAACATGGCATGTGTTTCAACGAAGGTAAATTGAAATAAAATTACACTATTGATTTGGTAAATTTTGAATCGTAAACCCCATGAATGAGAGATAATCAAATGGATTTTTAAATACCCACAAATTTAATTATATGAAGCATATAATTAAAAAAAGTTTAGTATATACACCACCAAAAATAAATTCGTGGTGAATAATGCATAAGTCTCATTGATATAAAAGTGAGATGAGAAAACCCTTACCTTAAATCTTGTCATTCTTAATATACATTCAAACTCACTGTATAATAAATATAGTTATATTAAATTAATACAAGATAAAAATATTATTATATCTAGTACTGTATATGATTTTTTTATGACATTATATTACCCATTTATTAACAACATCGTTTTAATGTTATATTTCGGGTTATATATTCGATGTTTTTCATATATATTTTGTCATTTTATTCTTGACTCTTTTACATAGGTCATGATTGATTTATTTCAAAAACATAAATCATGATATAAATATAATATTTTTTTAGTATATATGTATTTATAATAATCTATAAAATATATAAATATGAAATTGAATACATCCTTCATGGAGAAAGTAGGTCATACGTACGCATGAAAATTGTTTTTTTATTGTCCTATTAAATGAATGAAATTAAATGAAATATATTTATATAATCATTAAAGGATAATTATTATTTCATATATACCATATATGTTCACTAAAATAATCCTTAATACATTCCATGTAGAGTGTGAATGAATCACATGTCTTTGACGAGGGGATAGTCTACACATCCACAGACAATGTTATCATATTTACACAAAATGGAAATAATGAAGGAATGTTTTATATAATAATATAATAATAATAAAACATCATAAATATAATATATATCATTTAACAGTAGAGTTTCCATCATCATTAGTACCCATGAGAGGTGGTAAACGAGGAACAAACAACAATATTTCATGAGGTGGTAGTTCACCTTATACAAGAATGGTAAGTTAGTTACCCATTAGACCAAAGTGTGCGTAAGTGCTGGTAAAAAATTATGAATAGAAAAATATATATATATATATATCAAGTATACTAATGATATTATATATTCATGGAATAATAATATCATTGGTGATGGATAATGATAATAAAACAACAGAGCATGATGAAGGATATTACCTCTTTATAGGGTAACTTGTCTTGGTTTTCACCATGGAGCTTACTTGGATGGATTTATACTAAAATATAGTATTATCAATGAAATTTAGGTATTTATGTATCTAATTTTATTAGTTTTTATAGAAAAAATTTCTTGATATGTTTGAATAAATGTGAGAGGTGATTGCCTTGTTATAGTGGAGGTGGAGTGACATTCTTGTAAATTTTTGAAAATGGAATTACATTAACATTTTTTCATTGAAAATTGTATAAAATAAAAAACCTAATTAGATAAAAAGGATTTTATGGTCGATATATGTCCATCCAATGGATTTTGGACAAGTTTTTAGGTTATTTTGGCCCTTAATTGTATGGTTCGGTCCCTTGTTAAACTAATTTCTCTCTTAATCATTATAATTAATATTATTTAATTTAACTAAACTTTTCTTGGTAAAACACTAAGTTCAAATATATAGATATTACAAAATTTTAATATTAAAAATATGGTATGAATTTGTAAAAAATATTATCCACAAAGTGGCATAAATTCATTTAAATGTAATCCTGTAGATGGGTCAGGACTACGAGTTTCTAAGAAAAAATGTTTAAAATGTTGGAATGTTTTGAAATCTAATTTCAATGTGAAATTGGTTCCAATGACTTAAATTAGATCAATTCATGTAGGATTGATCAAATTAATTTTAATCCAAATTAACAGAAATTTAACCATATAATAAAATTAGATGAAAAGAAGTTTTGAATTAAAATTCATTATTATTGACTATTTATTAAATAGTGAAAATTCATTGAAAAATTCCAAAATTTCTCCATAATATAATTTTTATGTTCCAATTTTAAAAATTATGTTCATTTTTTCAAAAAAATTATAAATTTTTCAAAAAACATATTTTAAATGGGTTCTCCATTAAAAGGTGGTAAAATTACCTTTAAGAATTATACATTTTTTATTCATAGGTTTTTATTTATTCTTATCTTATACCTATAAATATATTGGATGAGTATAAAAAAATATTTTCCAAACATATAATATAAAAAATTTATTGAAAAAATTAATCAAATTTTATTTGTTTGATTTATTCATGTAAAATTCTATAAATAAAAAGAAAAGTAGTTTTATTACTAAATAAATTTCAATTTTTTCAAATAATTAATAGATTACCATATAATAATTGATATCCAATGAACTCATTTTATATATATGCATAAAATATTTTTTTGCAATTGGTATAATCTTATTTATAACATCTATTAAAATGGCTAGGTGGTATCTATAATAAATAATTTAACGATAATTTTAATAGCACCTTTTACGTTGGTAAAACTAAACCTTCTATGTTACACAATAAATTGAAGGACTCCATATTGTTTGTAATTCAAGACAAAAAAGTTTTGTGTATACCAAAATATATTCCATTTTTCGCCCTCGGTTTTAAGAAAGAAACCCTTTATTTATTCTTTTTATGTATGTAATGTTTATGGGTGATGTTTTGGAGAGTTTAGTGAAAATTTGGAGTGTCTTTGGGATTTTATATAGGTGCATAGTTGGTAAAAGGTTTTAGAATACCTGGAAACACCTATAGGAAAATGTGCATAATGAATCCTGAGCTATAGGGAAGGCACATGAGTTGTGCATGGTTTTTCTAAAATATTCGGGTTCTTATGAGATCTAGAGCTTTGTTGGACAGGGGGATTTTTTATAGTTAGTACATGGGTTAAAACCTGTGTGATATTAACATGAGTGGTTTAATCCATGAAGAAGTATCATGTGCATGGTTAGCGTACGATCTACTTAACCGTGTGACTAACCATGATCATGTAAAAATTGAGATACTAAAATTGTGGATCTCACTTGTTTTGGCCTCTAAATTCCTCACTTTCCTCATATACAGAGCTAAATAGAGATTCTATATTCCCAAATGCCATGGAATATTATCACATCGATTTGGAAGTGATATGAAAGATTCCCTTGGAGTTTTGAAGCCAAATAATCACAGTAAGTGATCATCCATGGTCATTCATGGTGCTTTTAATTAGATCATATTCTCTATCCCTCTCATATTCATAAATCAATGTCTATTACGGATAGATGTAGGATAGTTAATTACAAATTTGAATAAACTTTTCTTTTTCTTTAGTAGGTTAATAGATCTTTTGTGGTTATGTGGAGATATGACCAGGTTTAATTGAAAATTTTCATGCCATTCTTATTTTTCACCATAAAACCCGAGGTATGTGGATTTACTCTAAAATCCACTATTTAAAATATGAAGACATGATTTCAAATTGATTATTTTTTGTGAAATTAATTTTTAATTTTATGTCTAATGATTATTGCAAAACCTCTTGAGTGATGGTTTGTTGAAACATGGAAATTGGGGTTTTTATAGAAATTTATTTGGTTCATGGTATTAATATGTGATTTAAAAATGTGGATTTCTTTTGAATTTTGTTAAATGGATTAATCAAAATGTTTTCAATTAAAATGATGGGATTGTTGAAATGAATGGGAATGATTTTTTGAACTAGGTGTTTGTAAGTTTTTCAATAAAAGAGTGCTGTTATTGAAATGGATGAAATGTTTTTTTGGCATTGGTTTGGAATAATGGTGGTTGGTGTTCAAGTGAATTTGGGATAGATAAGGGTAAAGAGTGTGCCCCATCATTAGTGGTCCGGATAAAGGTCAGGTCCCAACCTTGTCAAAATGGTTCATTAGGTGGTGAAAAAGTAAAAAAGATGACTCACCACTCATGAGTATAGGGAGGATTAAGTTTTTTATGCCTGGTTCAATTTGTGGATAAGTGATGGTAAATGGTTATTATAAAATAGAATTTGTGAAATTAGTCTAAAACATTATTATGTTTCATTCCTTAAAACCTGACACTATTTTGAGATAATGGTTTCATTGTAACTTGTTTATATTTTTATATAAAATCTTTTAGAACATATTTTATATAAACTATTTTTATATAAATGGTTCTATCATAATCTATCTTTGTGGAGTGAGTAGGAAAGTCATTTGGGGAAAATCTACTGAGATTCACTACTCACCCATTCATTGTCACTTTGGAGCTTCTATAGATATTGTATATCAATACGTGGGAAAATGTAATGTATCACACATATTCAGTAGTACTTCCAATTATTTTGGTTATTGTGGAGTTGGAACATGGGGCATGTTTGGATCATGTTGTTGTCTTTAGAGTCTTTAGGTTTTTTTCTTCCACTATATAGTTTGGTATTGTAGACTTTCTTAGTGGTACATGGTTTTGATTTGATTTTAATATCAATGGTCACATTGAGTTTTTATTTATTGATATCATGAATCATGTAGTGGGTTATTTATTTATGGCTTCATTGGTTGGTTGTTTTATTTTCAAGGGAAAATAATCCCCCACATATATTTAAGACTTTCATCATTTATTGCCAGAATTTGGTTTCTTGTTAATGTATCTTAAGAAAATGTAATTTTCTTATGTATTCTCAAGACAATGAGGAGTTGGGGGATGTAACAGGTTGTATCATCCTGGCCATTCTGCTTTTATAGAACAATTGGTCTTTGACTCGGTATTAGATATTAATCTTGGAGTTGAAATTATTTATACTATATTCCTTCGGTTGGTATCATATAAATGAAAATTATTGTCAAAACATTAAATGTAGTGCATAAAAATACGTAGCTAACCATTTTATATTGAAATAAATTTACTAGGGAGATGGATATATAAATGATCTGGAGACACTTATAGGAATTTTAATTTCATTTTCATGAGTTTATGCAATGAGATGAGCATGACATGCATTAGAGAAATGACTTCCCACTAGGAGTGAATATTTCATTTTTAGTAATGATATAATATTTGGTCCAATGTGTTCGTTTTTGAAAAATGTTAAATTTTTTTCAAATAAAATATTTTTTAAAATGGGATTGTTGTTGTATTTTAAAAATTATTTGATTTCAAATAGAAGAATAGATTTTTCAAAAATGGTTGAATGTTGAAAAATGATGATTTTATAAAATTATTGTTGTGATATTATGATGTGATAGAATTTGGAATGCTAGGCCTTTAGTTATTATAGATTGAGACTTATGGAGTTTTTTTTGTTTATAGAAAATGGAACCTTGTAGGCTTAGTAGAAACAAACCATAATAAGCTACTAAGAATGTGGTTGTATCTGATTCATAGGTGAACCAATAACCAGTTCAGAGAATAGTCCATGCCATTCAAGTTGAGGAGAATGGAAATAGGATGGATGATCCAAGATAAGTGGATCATCACATAAAATTATAGAATCGGAATCCACCAATCTTTTAGGGTGATTCTAAACCAATGAAAATAGGGGTGTGGCTAATAGGATGAATGAAATCTTCAATTTCATCAACACACTAGAAGATATGAACGTCAATATGGTGAAATATATAATAGAAGACCCGTCATTCTAGTGGTAGGATTTAGTTGTTTAGGATAATGGATACCGAAAACATTCATGGGAGGATTTTGAAGAATTATTCAACAAACAATTCTATTCTCACACATTCAGAAATCAAAAAACGACTCATTTCTTCATCCCAATGAAAGAAAATATTTATATCATAGATTTGAAGATAAATTCATTAATTTAGTATTATTTTCACTCAAACATGTTACTAGTGTGTCCTGGAAGGAACACATATTCTAATCAGGGTTGAGAAAAGATATTCACAAGAAGATTGATTTACTCAGTATTAAAGACCATATAAAGATTCTTAATAGAGTAACAATGGATCATAGGGACATATCATGATCTATGGGAGGAGGAATCATGTTGATACCCATAAGAAATGATGAGAACTCCAATATTGTGGGAAAGAAGAAAAGGGAAACATTTTTACAAGGTGGAAGCGTGAATATGAATCAAAAGGATGGATAAGTGAATCTTCCTCCAAAACCAAAGATCCAACCTAGATATTTCAGTGCTTTTAGTTCAACCATATAAAGAAACAATGTATGAAACAACTTAAAGAATTCCATAACTTTAATCAGATAGGGAATCATCAACACTATTTTTACAATTCTACTATGTCAGGTGCTTGGGACACTTCTCATGTATCGAAAGTTTCATATGCTTAGATGGGTCAAGGTAAGGAGCATCTATGTCATCAATATAAAAGAGATACACATGGTGATTCCCTGAATATTATGACACATCGCGTTGGGTAATCTGAATAAGGAAACAAAGAGAAAATTGCAGCGATATAGCTGTTATATGGAGCTGATAAGGTTATTATGGATGATCATCCTAGAAAATCTATGGTGTGAGGTATGAATCTATTGAATTCTACCCTTATGAAAGTTTTTTTTGATATAGCGACATATCATTTTTCTATTTCTTCTCATTCAATTTGGTTGATCAGTTTTAAAGATGAGAAGATACCTTTTATTATAAAACCTCAATCTCTTCTTGGACAAAGAGAATGTCGAGCCTTTGTGTGTTGTGCATGTTCTATTACTATTGATGAAACATATGTGAAACGTTATTTATCTATACATGATATAGATGTCTTTGATAAAATCATAGGTATGGACTGTTTGACAACATTCAAGGCTCACATTGACTGTTATTCAAGAAAGGATAGTTTTATAACTGAGGATCTTGTCGAGTATCTCTTTTGAGGAGACCAAAGTATAAAGGTAGGATTATTAGGATTGTTTTCACAATATTTGGACCAATATTAAACCATTTGGAAGTGTTTTATTTGGAATTTATTGGTGATATTGAGAAAATTAGTTTTCCAGCAAATGGTTGATCAGTTTTCATATGTGTTTCCCAAATATTTCTCATAGTTACCACTCATAAGGGATGTGGAGTTTTTTATTGATATCCTTATAGGGTGTAGTACTATTTCCCTTCCATATTATTTTATGAACCAACGTAATTAAGGGAGATAAAATTTCTATTGGAGGAGCTCGAAAGAAAACGATTCATTCAGCTGATAACATCGTTGTGCATAGTGTCGATCTTGTTTTTTAATAATGTTGATGGAACTTTATGGAAGTGTGTGGATTATCATCATCCTAACTATGTTACCATAAATAATAGATTCCCACTTCATTGAATTGATGATATGTTCTAACAATTAAGAAAAAATCAGTGGATCATAATAATTGACTTACAATTAGGATATCACCAATTACGTGTATAGAAGGGGGATACTCTAAAAAAACTTTCCGAAGCAAATATGTCCATTAAGAGTATTAAATAATTACTTTAGTGCATATTAATTCACAATTGGTTTTTATGGAATTGATGAATTAGATATTTTAGAGATATATGGATTCTTTTGTGGTGGTGTTTGTAGATGAGATTTTGGTGAATTCAAGGAAAAGGGTTGAGCAAGAGAAATAGTCAATGGCAGTGTTGGGAATCTTGATAGATCATCATCTATATTCAAAATTATCCAAGTGTGATTTTTTGATATAAGAGGTATTATTTCTTGTCAATTTAATTTCTTAAATAGGCTATTTAGTGGATATAAAGAAGATAGAATCTATAATCTCTTTGTAATATTTGAAGAAATTCTTTGAGACATATAGATTTCTGGATCTAGCAGGTTATTACCAAATAATTGTGCCTGAATTATCAGGATTAGAAATAGGTATGATAGATTTGAAAAAGAAAAATCTTCCATTATAATAGGATGAAGAATTATAGAATTCTTTTCATGAGATAATAGTTCTCCTTTCATTATCACCAATCTTGATTTTATCAGAATTAGGAAAAGGGTACGCAGTGTAGTGTGATTCTTTACGATTTGGGATGGGATGTGTTCTCATTCATGGAGATCATGTTTTTTTCTTATTTCTCAAGAAAGTAACGATTTCATGAAAGGAACTACCCAATATATGATTTGATTTTAGATAATTTAGTCCATGCTTTGAAGACATGGCATCATTATCTCTTTGGTGAGAAATTTACAATGTTTATGGATAATAAGATCATGAGACATAATTTATCACAATGGGATTTGAATTTGAGACAAAGATGATGCATGTAGTATCTCCATATTTTTTTTACTCTGACCTCATGTATACACTAGGAAATGGACATTTGGTAAAAGATTCATTAAACCTAAAATCATATGCTCAGTTGAAAAAAGAAGCATACTATGAGTTGCATTTGATGTCATTCCTAGCCAAAATAAACATGGAATGTGAATACCATGGTGATGTTTTAGTTTTCATTCCAGTTTCTTTCTGTTTAAATTTGGTAAATATGGTTAAAGAGGCATAATAATTCGATTCATAATGTGTGGCAATGTGGTCAGACCTCACTGGCGGGGAGACCATTAAGGGATAGAGGTTGGATGTGTGCTCAGTTTTTTGGTTTATAAATCAGATGGTTATACCTATGGCTTTTCAGGAACAAAATCTTCATGCTTACCACCATCCAAAATGGCACATTCATCGTAGAACTAAAAATATGTACAATGCATTGTTATCATAGTTTTAGCGGCACATCATAAAAAGAAAAGTTGATGAGTTTGTTTTGAGATGCTTAAATTGTCAAGAAGCAAAGGCAGAGCATCAACATACAGAAGGTATGTTGTAATATTTATTAATTCCTATTTGGAAGTGGGAGAAAATATCTAATGATTTTGTAATAGGTATCCAAATAATGTTTAAAAAACATGATACCATATGGGATGATATTGGATTAGATCCCAAATTTGACTTATTTAATTCTAATATGTGCCACTCATATGGAGGAGGAAATCTTAGAAATCTATAACTGAGAAGTGGTAAAGAGGGATGACATACTAGTTTCAATCATGTCAGATAGAGATCTGAGTTTTGTGTCTCATTTATGGAAATCCATACAAAAATATCTTAAGACTCAGTTGACTATGAGTATAGTGTATCATCCTCAAATTTATGTGAAATACTAAAGGAAAATAAATACATTAGAATAAATTTTGATTTAGTTGGATTATGTGAAGAGCATATACCATTATTAGAGTTATCATATAACAATAGTTATCTTTCCTCGATACATATGGATCCTTTTGAAGCATTTTATGGGAATACTTTTCACTTTCCACTTTTTTTCATAGAAACATCTAAGACTTTTCTAGTTGGGATGAGCCTTGTCTAGGAAACAATAGAGAAAGGTCATTTGATTAAAAAAATGATAAAGATGACAAAAGGTTTTTAGAAATAGTATGTGGATCATCATTGACGACTTTTGTTCATCACAGTGAGTGATAATGGGTTCTTGAAGATCCCTATAAGGAATTAATATCACCATTTTTGGAATAATAAAATGTTATCTCCTCAATACATAGGCCCTTCTGAGATAATGGAATTTGTTGGTGAGGTGGAAAATCAGTTGATGTTACCACCATAGTTCAGTGTGGTGCATAATGTGTTCATGTATCTTAGTTGAAAATGTATAAGACTGATCTTGTCCATGCGATTCAATGGGATCATATTGAACTATAGTGGGATTATTCATTAGTACATATCCCTATATATATTGTGGATAAGAAATATAGAATCTTGTGTGAAAAAATCATTGGTCTAGTATGGGTTTGTGGAAACATACTAGAATTTAAAAAGAGACTTGGGAATAGGAAAAATAAATGAAATAAAAATGGCTAGAACTCTTTTAGCAAGACGATGGCTTCCTACTTTTTAAGGACAAAAAGACCAATTGTGGGGAGAATGTATCACCACTGGGTTTAAGTAACCATTTCCTTAAAATTCTAATGGATGTTAACTATATGGGTGATGATTTTTAGTGTTTTGAGAAACTATGGTGTGTTTTGGGATTTTTTTAAAAGTTCATGGTTGGTGCACATTTTGGGAAAACCATGAAATACATACAGGAAACTATGCATAATGAGTTAGGGGCTAATGTGAAGGCACACAAGCTACACATAAATTTTCTAAACATTGAAAAAGCCTAGGAGAGACTGTGCTATGTTGGATTGTGGGATTTTTTGCAATTGTAGCATGGATTGAAACCCATTCGAGCAAAACATTTAAGGTTAAACCCTTGAATTAGTAGCTTGTACATGGTTAGTGTATGATTTTCTAAACTGTGCAGGTAACCATGCACAAGTTAATTGTGAGATCCAAAAAATGTCAATCTCACATGTTTTGGTCTCTAAATACCTTTTTCCCACCATGCATCCGTAACTTGAGTATTTATCTTCCCAAATGTCATTGAAGCTTCTACCATCATTCTGAAGGTGATGATAAGTCTTACCTTAGTTTATTGAAGCCAGATCCTTGTGGTAAGTGATCGTTCGTTGTTGGTCATGGTGATTTTTCTTAGACCCTCTTCTAAATCCATATCTTTCTATTAGATCTATGTATTAGGTGGATAAATATAAGATATTTGATGCCAAATATGAGTATATTTTTCTTTTTTATAGATTGGGGATGAGATCTAAGGTGGGATTGTCAATATTTGACCCGGTTTCAATGACATTTTTTGTGTCGTTCTTCATTTTTATCATAAAACCTAAGGTATGTGAATTAAATCTCGACACATATATTTAGAATATGATATATTTATTTGAAATTGATTATGTTTAGTGAAATTTATAGTGAATGTTCTATGTAATGATTTTTGAAAACCCTCTTGAGTGACAGTTTGTGCAAACATAGAAATTTCATGTTTTTATAGAAAGTGATTCGGTTCGTAGTTGTAAAATGGGATTCGAAAATATGGATTTTATATAATTATGGTAAATATATTAAAAATAATTCTTTCCATAAAATGGATTGTTTTATTTAAATTAATGGGAATGGTTTATTTTAATTGGTTTAATGGAAGGTTTTCAATAAATCAACAGTTTTATTGAAATAAATGAAGTGGTTGTTTTACCATTGGTTTTATATTATGGGTTTGTATGTTCATGTTCAATTTTTATGGATAAGTGTAATAATTATTTTACATCATTAATGGGGTGGATAACGGTTAGGTCTCTCCCACATAAAAATATTTAATTAAGTTATGACATAGTGAAAGGATGACTCACCAGTCATGGGTATAAGGTGGTCTAGGTTTTTGATGCATGATTATATTTGTAGATAGGTGATGTCAAATGGTTATGACAAAATAGAATTTTTGAAATTATTTTAGAACATTTTTTGGTTTCTTTCCATTGAACTTGATGCTATTTTGAGAAAATGTTTTCATTGTAACATGTTCATATTTTGATATTAAATGTTTTAAAAATTCTGTTATATAAAATATATTTATATAAATGATGCTAAAATGTTCTATAATAGTGGTGCAGGTACGGAATTCATTTGAATAAAATATACTTAGTTTCATTACTCTCCCATACTTTCAGTACTTTTGAGAATTTTCAACAACTGTTTATCGAGACATGAGAAAAGGTAATGTTTCACACATCTTTTGTAGAACATCGCGATATATGGAATGTTATTGAGTTGGATCATGGATCATGTTTGGAGCTTTGAGTTTCATTTAGATTCGTTGAGTTTATGTCTTCCTCTATGTACTTTGATATTGTAGCCTTCCACATTGGTACATGGGTTTAATTTTATTTTAATATCAATGGTCGCATTTAGTATTTTTTAATAGATATCAAAAATCATGTAGTGGGTTATTTAGTAATGAATTATTTTTTTAGTTGTTTTATGTTCATAGGAAAAATCATATCTCATGTATATTGGAGACCATATGCATTTATTTCCATCAACTGGCATCTTGGCGATGTCGCTAAAGGCCAGCTAATGTTCTTCTGTCTTCTCAAGACAACAAGGAGAAGGTGGATATTACAATCTAAGTGTCACATGTAGATCAATATTGAATTTCTATTTTGTATAACATAAGAGGAACTTAGTTCTTTTGTTTAGTAAAATCTATATGTAGTGTTTCATGAAATGAATGATATAAAAAGAACAAATTAACATAAAAATTACAAATTCAAAAAATATTTGTGTGTTACATTATCTCCCATATTTATTATTGTAATAAATTTCTAGGATTATTAATGTGGTATGAAATATATTTTTATGTACTATCAATGAGACATAATACATCCCCTTTGGTTTGGGATTCCACAGGGGGTTCTCCACTTGTAAGGTCAATTGAGTGCAATCACATAGGTACGGCCTTTGGAATGATTCATTAGGCCAAATAATGGTTCCACCAATGTTTTCCCAATATCTATTTACAAGTTATTTATGAACTTCCCATGATTATAGATATCATATTTTATTTTATTTCATTAAAAATTTACTATATAAATTTTTTTATGATTATTCCCTTGGTCGTAATCTTAAACTATGTTCCTAATTTCATGAAAATGAATAACTAATACAGTGACATCTAACTTATTATTCATGTTTTATTACATTAATATGAGTTCGGTGTTTCCATTAAAATGGTAAGGGATTACAAAAAATTATTTTTTAATGAATGTTTTAGGTAAAATTTAAAATATTTCAAAAAACATTTTTTTATTTAAATCTGTTTTTTTGAAAAATTTTGTTTCCTTATTATTAAAATGATAAAACCAAACTTTCTATTTGTATTTTCAATGTGGTATTTTCATTATATTTTTATAATGAAATGTATGGATTTTATAGTTCATACCTATAGATTTGTTATGGTTAAAACCTAATTATATCAAAAAATGTTGGTATACTTGAACTATTTTCAGGATTTATATTCTGGATTATGATTTCTCATTGTGTGTGTTAGTTTTATGGATAGATATTGATCATAATGTTCAAATTGATATGATTATGGGTATTTTTTATTTATTTCAATTAATATATTGGCTAGTTTGACATTCCACACATAAATCAACATTTTTTTTCATTAATTGGGAATATATGGATATTTATTCTTTATATGTCATGTTCAACCTCTTTTAGTTTTTAGTTTTTTTTTATTCTTGTATAACTATAATTTCCATGTTTTTTATGCTAGAATTCATGGTGGAATATGTGGATTATTATTTAGTTATGGGATGAAATCATCGCTAGTGATTGTGAAGGAATTCTTATAATGATTCTCTTCTTCCATTGAGGATTGGGGACACTACACATATAGGTCATGGGCCATCTCGGGTGCCAATTTTAGGGATTAGATCATGTTTATTCATGAAAAAATTGGATCAAATCCTATGATATTAAGAGGGCCTATATTTTAGAGAACCATTTCATATTTATGTTGTTATGTATATTAGAATATGACCATTAAAAATCGAGTGGTGGGCGTAGGTATTGTGCCATGAGATCTTTATCATCAAGTAATTTGAAAATACCAAGGTTCACAAGGTTTTAGATCTTGAATTATGATTTTGATATATTTTAGTCCTTGTTGACAATGTTTTGAATTTTTCAATGTGTATATATATTTTTGGGGAGTGTCAATTGGATTTGAACTAGTGTCACTAGGTGATCTCATATTTCTTATCAAACCATCAGGAGACTAAGTAAATTATTTATCATCACTTCTAGTGGTAATTTCACAATTATAAAATGGTATTCTATATAAAATTTTCAAATAATAAAACACCACTATTCCCTCCTAGAGAAGTTTAGGTTCATTTAAAATTTTATCGGAATGGATGTATGGTTAGGATATTTTTTTGTTTCAAATGAGAAAAAAGAATTATATTAAAAAAACTAGCCATGAGGATGTAGTGATGATAATATTTGTTTTAAGAAAAATGTTGTATTTGGAAGGGTTTCATGAATTATTTAATTTTTTATTAAAAATAAATTTTGAATTTTAGACAAAAAATGGAGAAATTTATAATGGGTTTGTAGTTTATAAATTTTTTATTGGTTTTATAAGTGGAATATTTGCTCTTTTAATATGATTTAAAGTGGAATTTTATGGAAAAATTTTGAAGTGGGAAATTTTGATGTTATATTGAACCCGTCTTAATGTACATGGAAATTACCTAATTTTTTTGGAATAATTAAAATTTTATATAAGAATAAACCAAAAGAGATTATTAGTCTAGTTCCATTGGAAACACAGAATCATATACACTGGTACATGATTAAGCTACATTATCTCCCACTATTTATTATAATACAAGAAACCTTTTTAGACTTATCATAAATAAAATATATTTTCATTAGATAGGGAAGAAAACATTAAAATACGTGAGCATAGAATCAAATTAAGGGTAAAAAAGGGAGGCATATAAATATAAACATCATCATTGTGGTATGAGATTATGATCATAACATTAGCCTTTCATATCAAAACTCATAAACATGAGTCATGGGTAAATATTAGCAGTTATTAATTCATGAACCATAAGGGAGACTAGAGAATGATCCATGATGGAATAAGACATGAAACTCATGTAATACACAAAAACATATAATATCCTAAATCAAGGCTACCTACCAAGACCATTATAACATGTTAGGTGTGGGATAATAACATTTGTACCTACATAGGCCATGAGATTCCCTCCCTTGTACCCTCTTGTTTTGGGAATGGGATGGCCTCTAGTTTACCCTCTTCTTTTGGGCTTGGGATTCCCTCCCATGAAAGCTCTTATTTTGGGCTCAATATACCCTCTTATTTCATGCTTGGGATACCCTCGCATGTAACCTATTGTTTCGAGCATTATATTACCTCTTGTTTTAGTCATGGGATTCCCACCTACGTACCCTCTTGAGATCATATGTAATTTATCATTACCCAATGTATTGGAGGAGGATATAGGTCTAATGTTTCATATAATAAAATCATACATATATGTTCCAAAAGTTAAAAAAATATTCATCATATCATGACCAATGAATAAATATGCGTTTTATAAACATCAAATCATAATCAATGAAATGAAATGTGTATTATTAAAATTTCGTCCCATCATCAACTATTTAAATTTTATAGGTATCTGAATTATTTCATTAATTCATTACCCATTAAAAGAAGTAGGTTTCAGAAGTATATAACCTAGTTATGAGAAACTATTATCATAATAATAATTCCATAAAATCATAAACCATTCAATAAAGAGTATGAATTGAACATATGGATCCATTCCTAGAAAGGGATGAGTAACATCAATTGATGTCATCATAGATGGAAAATAATTTTTAAATATATACTAGAAACATTTCTTGAAGAAAATATACATTCTTATTTGAGAAAAGATCTTTAATGTATAAATTATTTTCAAAACAAGTCTAATATAAAATACTTTGAAAACATAGAATGAAATATTGAAATCATTTTGAAAACACTTTTCCTTGAAAATTAATAATAGAAACTTGAACCCATTTTAAAATCCTTTTTCTTTTAAAATACTTTGAAAACTTATAAAATAATATTTTAAATCATTTATATCTATTTCTTTGAAAACAACCATTTTAAAACTTATAAAGGAGGTCATTAAAATCATATAAAGTAATTTTTAAAAATAAAACATTTATAAAATGTATTTCAATTGAAAAAAACATTAAAAATGAATTTACAAAATATTAGGGGAAAAATATCTTTAAAAAACAACTTCATAATATTGTATAGGAATAATGAAGGGAATGACGATCATGAATGTGGGTAAATCCAAACCTGTTGAACATTCATTTTTCTCAGAAAAATGTTTTGAGAAGTTCCTTGAATGTAAAACTATTATAAGAAACCTTTTTGACAATATTATTGATAAAAAGGTAATAAATTGGAAAAAATTTACTTTAAATATAATAGGATAATAATAGAATATTTTTTTAACACTTTTATAATATATGATTCTGAAGGAACACCGATTTCCGACCAAATAGAGAGGCAAAGTCGAACTTTATTAAAAACACATTCTGGAACATCATATGAACCAAATAGTTGGAATATGGTACCACTATTTTCAAATAACATTTATAAGAATAGGGTAAGAAAATTCATGATATTTATTGATATATGGATGCTAGTATTTCTTTAATGGGAGAATAATCATAAACTATCATGATAAAGAGTGAGATTGTAGCTACTAATTATTACCAATTTGGCAACATTGAATTACAACACAATGAAAAAAATAACATTAAATGAAGATTATTATAACAACTAAAATAAGGTTATTTATGATATAACATTTTATAGGCATTATATATACCTAATATAAAAATATAGGTGTATAGCATGGCATGTGTCTCAAAGAAGGAAAATTGAGACGAAATTAATTTACCGATTTGGTAACTTTAGGATCATAAACACCGTGAAAGGAATATCATAAAATGATTATGAAAATATATAAACACTAATTATAGGAATAATAAAATACATCCCTGGAAATTTTAAACACCACACAAAATAAATGAGTGGTGAATAAGGCATAAATCTAATAGCAATAAAAAGTTAGATGAAATTCCATTTCCGTATGTCTTGACTCTCTTCACACTCATAAAAACCAACTATATAATAAATATAATTTCATCATAAATATTTAAAATAACTATATTATTATATCTAATACAATATATTTTTTGAATATGACTTTAAATTTCATGATTTTTAAAAATTCAATGTTAATGTATTTGTTCAGGTGATATCTGCTTTGTTTTTCGCATTTGTCTTAATTTGTTATATGTTTGGTCCTCATAATTATATCATGACTTCCAGAATGTAAACCACACTGTTTCCGACGCTTTCGTCAGGGCGCGTGCATTCGTCCGTCTGCGGAGGAGGACGTGCAACGCTGTTGCCCCGCATTCCCGCTTTCCAAAGGTGAGCGACATTCGATCTTTATTTAGGGACATATACTCCTTGATCGAAATGGGATGATGAGATGTCGGTTCTTTCTTCCACAGATCCCTCCTCGGAACTCGTCACCTAGTCCGGGTCTCTCTCATAGATTTAATACGTTGTTCGTGAAACTCGTCCCAGTGCCATGTTTCCATGGACCCCTGTTAACTACACTGCTTCTGTCGGGACATTCCAAAGGGTCCTGTCAGGGCAGCAACCTTTAGTCGGGGGAGTAGTCACGTTGATACATCAGTAGCATGTTTGGATGCTGGAGAACCGGCATGTCTGTCTATTATCCCTGGTCATAGGGCTTCTCGAGGGCGTGGAAGCCCGAGGAATCCCACATCGAGTGCGGGGAATTATATGCCATAGACACATATCTGAGGTTTTCCTTATCTTCATGTGTTTAACACAAGTTATGTCGTGAGTTTAACGTCCAGCGGAGATGGAGCAGCCCGATCAAAGCATTAGCTAGAATGGATCGGATTGAGGGATTTCCCTTGGAGGGGTGCCGATACCGGGACAAGCCCATGGGCGCCTGTGAAGAGGAGCGTACCGACATGGTCTCACTGGGATATGAAATTCCAGGTGAGAATCAGGGTGGATGATGGATGGATGAATGAAGTGGAGGGGGGAATGGCAAGGGACCATCGCAAGGGAGACTATGATGTTGGGCTTGAGGCTCTAAGAGACCTCCTACGTATCCCCGTGGCAGGGAATCAAAGTCCACGTAGTTTGGGATGGTACCGGTGAATCGGCATGAAGGTGGACCGTGGTCCAATGGATGTCGTCAGTGAACCAACATGAAGGTGGGCCTTGGACCGGTGCGTCAGCGAACCGACGCGATGGTGGACCTTGGTCCAGATGGTGTGGGGCTTACACACTAGGCTACCCGGGTGTGGATGAACCGATGTGAAGAAGGTCAGAGTGACCAACAGGTGGAGGACTTGAACCTCTGGATGGCTTCCTATGTACCATGCCTTGACATGGATCAAAGACCATGTAGATCAAATGATAGAATTAATCAGCGAACCGACGTGAAGGTGGAACTTGGTCCAATGAGATATGGTCTTGAACCTCGAGGAGGCTTCCTACGTACCATTCCTTGACATGGATCAAAGACATCTTAGTTCAAAGGGTTTCATCGGTGAACCGACGTGAAAGTAGACCCAGGGGTCCACTAGTGGTGGGCTTCAACCTCGTGAAGGCTTCCTACGTACAATGCCTTGACATGGATCAAAGTCCACGTAGTTCAAATGGTGAGTGTCGGTGAACCGACATGAATAAGGAGGGACCTTGGTCCAAAGGGGTATGGGATTGAACCTCAGGGAGGCTTCCTACATACCATGCCATGGCATGGATCAAAGTCCTCATAGTTCAGATTGAAAATGGGGGCTTGGCACACCGACAAGGAGACAATATGGGCCAATGATTGTTGGGCTTGAACCTCAGGGAGCCTTCCTACGTACCTTGCCTTGACATGGATCAAAGTCCTCATAGTTCGGGTTGAAAATGGGGGCTTGGTACACCAACAAGGAGACGGTTTGGGCCAATGATTGTTGGGCTTGAACCTCAGGGATGCTTCCTACATACCATGCCTTAACATGGATCAATGTCCTCGTAGTTTGGGTGGTGACAACGGCTTGCTGTCGAACTGGAATGTAGTTTCACGTCATGCTGGATGAAGGTAGAACTCGACGGGAATTGGATGACGGGTGGGCCTGAACTTCGTGGAGGCTTCCTACGTACCATTCCTTGAAATGGATCAAAGACCTCGTAGTTTAAATGGATGTGCAGTTTAATGTCATGCTGGATGGGGAAATACAGTTTAATATCATGCTGGACGAGGGCATGCAGTTTAACGTCATGCTGGACGAGGGCATACAGTTTAACGTCATGCTGGGCGAGGTATTGTCATGGCCAATGCCAACTCGAAGCCCACGTGAGTCATGCTCGGTGTGAGAAACAAGAGACATCAAGGACCTGATGATCACGCCGTGAAGGGTGCGTCCGTGAGAAGCGAAGAGGTGCTTACACGTTAGGCGGACCATTAGTGTTGGGACTTACTCCAGGATGGAGGCCCGAAGTGTGACAGAGCGCAGCGAAAGAGGGATTTGGGACCAATGATGGGAGGTCCCTCGTTCCCTATCACGCCATCCACTAACCTTAGTAGTGGGGAAGTACGGGGATGCAGGGGTGCAACCATCCGTTGGGGAACTAGGGTCGCCTATCTCCTGAGAACATACGCCACTCCAATAAAGAGGATATCATCACTTAGAGATTGGTGATTCCACTCCTGTGGAGACGAGTGTCGTAAAAAATGTTCTATTTAGGGGGACCCTTCGTGCAAGGCACGAGGTCGGATCAAATTTTAACGTTATGTGTTGAGGACGTGGTGCTTGGCAGTTTAACGTCCTGCAGCTCGGACGAGGCGGGTTCACTCCACACCCCTAGGACTTACATAACCGGTACCCTTTTCTCCTTGGGGGAGGGAAGGTACCAGTAAGGCCGTGGTCAAGGGGGGTTGTGGAGCGAACCATCAAGGGGTCCAGGTTACCGTGGCTATGCGAAGAAGCAACAACCGTTAGCGTGCCTATGCGAAAAAGCATTAGGTGAAGCGATGCTACGAGTTGTATTGTCTGTGAGACATTGAAATCACATCGTGCATACCTGGAGGGTCACACGGGAAGCGAAATTGCTAAGAAAAGGAGTGTACATCGCGAAGAGGTGTGCCTTAGCTTTATCATGGGGCATATGTGTGAGTGGAGGGTTCTTCGTGAAGTGGAACAGTATTCGCGGAGCACTGCCTCGTGAAGAAGAGGTGCCTCGTGAAGCACTATGCTGCAAAGCAGTGTCCTCCGCGATGTGTAGCGATCCTGCCTTAGCATAGGGATCACTAGTACATGTTGGGTGTTTCGCGAAGCATAAACACTCTGTGGCTGCCCGATTTTCCTTGGGAATCCCCCTCCTTCGCGAATGCCCTTGAGCTTCACGAAGGGCATCCCTCTCGGAAGAGGGTCTCAAAACAAGACAAAGCGAAGGCGTCACAAGAAGTAGAAGTACCTCGCGGAGATCATGATTCCCGGGGGCAAAGGGCCATCACCATTTGGGAGAGGAGACACCGAAAGGTCGGATTGTCCATCCCCGGGAATTAGGGGGAGCCCAGTATTTATAGGCAAGGGGCGCCGCGAAGCAGAACTCGCGCACCACCTCAGGTGCTTCGCGGCGCGCGCGCCAACGTCAGCGTCGTTCGCAGAGTGTTACTGCCTCCGGAGCTTCGCGGCAGGCTCGTGAACGTCAAACTCGTTCGCGGAGAGTTACCTCCTCTTAAGCTTAGCGAGCCGCGATGCTCGGGGTGCTTCGCGTCGGTGCTTCGCGAGGCAGCGGGCTGACCTTCTATTCCGTCCATTCCTTTCGTGCAATATTTTGGCGCCAACAAATTCCCCCCCTGAGACTTGGAGCCACGGAGGGTGAAGGGTCTAAGTCTGAGGGAAAATCACCAAAATTGTCGGCAGTTCGCAATGCGACTTCGCGAAAAGGGCCTGCCGTGGTGACTAGGTCCACGGATCTGGGCGCGCCGCGATGCTTCGCATGGTTGATGCGTGCCGCGATGCTCCGGGGTCTCCGCCTATAAATAGTGGGGTCGACCGCTTTTGTCTTCACGCAACTTGTCTTTTTGTGCTCTAGATTTCGCGAAGCTCCGCGTACTCCGCGCCTGCTCTCCGCGAATCGAGCTTCGCAGCGAACCGTGGGTCTCTGACTCCGTGACCGCGCCAAGCGAACTCCTGTTTACTGGCCTTGGCCAAACTCCAAGGCTTGGTCTCACGACCGACCTTCGCGATCCATCTTCAAGATCCGTTCTGAGAAAAAAATCTTCTCGAGTTCCGGAACTGAAATGGCCCATCGAGAAGCTGTATTGGTGGTGCTTGCAGATGTCGCCCATCGGGATGAGATGGACAACTGTCCAGGCCTTGGGGAGATGGTCCGCAACCACTCGGACCATGCTTCTTTGATATATTTGCTATCGGAGCGTCAGAAGAATTATCCGCAGTGTAAGAAGCTTCCATTGTACTGCTTCGGGATGAGGGATGACGTCTTCATCCCTGAGCCGAGTAGGGACGAACCAGCTTGCTGGTTCCGGAGCACACAATATCAGCACCAATGGTTCAGGATGGCCGATGGTCATGCGCAGGAGGACTTCACACTCGTCACCACTGACTACCTCTACAACCATGTGAACGATATTGAAGGGAAGCCACTGCAACCAGAGAAGTTCCCTCCTCTCTATCGTACGATGTTGAAGGCAGCATTGCTGGATTCGAAGAAGGGATGGTTCTATGAGTGGGACCTGTGCTAGGGCTGAAACATTACTGATGATTGGGCCTGGGCCTACTGGGTAGGCGCCTCATGCGAGGAGTTTGGGGCTGAGCTGAAGAGAGTGGGGTTATATGAGGCGGCATGGGCCTCCCAATTCCACATTTACCAACCGAAACAACAGATGTCGGAATTACTGAGAAGATGGTCGTCTAGGACTAATACCTTTCACCTACATCAAGGGGAGGTGGGAATCATCCTGTGGGATGTCCACCAGATTTCTGGGGTTCTAATCTTGGGGGCCATGTATGATGAGTTCCTCCCCGTCATGATCGCGTGGGAGGATACAGAGCAAATGCCGCAACTAGCGTCATTGTTGATGGCACTCGTCCCTGGAGAGGACAAGGAGGCAGTGAGGGATGTCCACTTTAAGAGATGGTTCAAGTGCTTCCTGAATTTCCCATAGAATCAAGAGTTCCCTTCGAGGCCTCGAACTTGTCCGAAGGCGGTCCAATGGGGTAAGGGGCACTTGTATTGGCGGGTCTTGGAGGACAGCCAATGGAAGACTTGGGGTTTCAGTGTCAGCACCGAACAACAGCCGATAGTCAGGCTGGCGGCGTTCATCGCGGCTCTCATCTGCGGTTGGATTCTACCGGTGAGGGATACAAGCATGGGGGTGCGGCCCAGCTCGTTTATTATGGCGTCCATGTTGGCCATGGGGCAGCGGATCAACATGGGGATTCTAATGCTTTCAAAAATGTACAGAATGCTGCGGCACATTAGTGAGGGAAAGAAGCGGCCAAGGATATGCGGGACCTTCCACCTCTTATATGGGTGGATCGCAGTGCACATCAGGGTGATTTATGAGTATCCAAACCCTATTTTTCCGCCAGGATCAAATTTCCACCCCTCCATCCTGAATGCGGTCGGGAGCTTCCCATTCAAACTAGCCATGCCGATGGTGTTGAATCGGGTGTGGAGGGTGCATGTGTTTAATTTCCACCCCTTCCCATTGCCGATGGGGACACTTACTGACGACGGGAGGGGAATAGAAGAACATCAGGCTTACCTCCTGGACTTTCAAGGTGGAGTTTTGGTGGCACGAGTAGATCGTGAGCCACTCTGCAAACCGTACACCCCCGCATCAGTTTGCGATGCAGTTTCGGTGCCTCCAGCGGCTGACCCCGCAGGTCTACTGGGAGGTGCGTCACGAGGATAAATCGTGTGTGATGAGGCAGGTGTGTCTCATGTTCACATGGGAAGATGGGAAGATGCGAATTGCATTGACTCCATCCACCGATACTTTCAGATTGGTGACGGAGTATGCCATTAGTTGGGAGGCTGCTTACCTAGGGGAGATGCTGAAGCAGCCAACTATTTGGGTCGGTGAAGGAGAGCCTCCTCTATCTCGAGGTCGGGGTCGGAGGGCAGCTAGGGCCTCTTGCGGTAGCGGGGCTTCCATGGCGGCGAGACCCACACCGGCCGAGGGTGTGGCAGCAGCGGTGGATCCGGTGATTCTGGAAGAGAATGGCCATCCGATGGGGCAGCCACCGAGGGGATTTCATAGGATATCCACTCAGGCTCCGAGGAAGCGATTGCGTCATATCGACATGGCAGAGTATGTCATCTTCCCGGAAGCCTGGGACATTTTGGGATGTCAATCGCCAATTCCTCAGCCCATCCAAGATATGGGCCCACATGAATCACCTCAGGATGGAATTACCGGGCATAGGCCCAGTCCGGGCCAGCTTCATGGCGTCTCCGGCGGAGGCAGAGCAATACCTGGACGAGCTGGATGATTACGTTCACTCCAGTGGTGTCCCTCGCCCAATGACAGACCGGGTGAGGGTACTACTGAATCGGAAGATCCCCCCACAGTTATCGGTTGCCGATCTGAGGGAGAACTTCCCCCTGCCGGAAGAATCAGAGGACTACTCTTGGGAGGATGAGGCTGGAGGAGGGAGCCCGTTGGAGGAGGGTGAGGTCGGAGATCAAGGCTTAGATTCCGAAGATTTTGAAGAGGCTCTCGATGTAGCATTCAGAAATTCTTATGGTCCGTTCTCGGGCCACTATGGACTTCTCACCGATGTTTGAGCCATGCCGGAGGAACTTTATCGCAGGCCTCGTTCTCTCCCCTCGGCGGGTGATGATGTGGGTCCTTCAGAACCTACGCCTATGGCTGCGTCCAGTTCCACGTCTGGTGGGACCAGAGCACCCGAGGTAGATCCTCCGGAATCCCAAGACCTTCCAACAGTATACGGAGGGCCTCGCCTCTGGGTCCCGTCAGTATCGGCTCAAGATCAGCACCAAGAGGTTGATCTCTGTACGTTTCATCTACCGTTTTCCTTGTCGTCATATGTAGACTATGCCAACTAACATTTATGTCCCTCTCTGTTGTACAGTTCTCCGACTGGCATGGGATGCTGCGGCAAGAGTAGTCGGGATGTCTGGTGGCGTCCCTCCTAGGGGCATGCCGGTGATGGTGGCAATATTCCCCCCATCTCCTCCAGCTGAAAAACACATCATCACTGGTGGGACCACCAGCAAGGTCGTGCCCGAAGTCATTGAGGTGGACTGCAATGAAGTGGATCAACCGGTCGGTCCCAGTCTTGTCACGCCTGCTTCGACGCCAGATGTCGTACTGGATTCAACACCAGATGTAGATCCTGCCGAGGATTTCTTGCGGGCGTATCCCGCGTACGAGCCTTCCAATCGCGCAGACTGGGACGAAACTACCTCCTAAGAGGAAGACAATAGCATATTCCGCCTCCGGTCATGGATGCTAATCTCGCGCTTCATCAAGGACACCCCCCAAGTGCAATGGCTAGCCGAAATGGATAGACTCCGCTCGCGGTTGTGCGAACTGTGCGCTGGGGGAGTGGATGCCCAACGTCCTCACGCACTCATCTGAGATCTTATGGCTGAGAAGATCCGGGAGCATGATCGTGGGATCAGCGTGGGCTGGAAGCGGAGGAAGGCGACCAACATCAATAAGATCAAGGAGGCTGAAAGCAAGGTCCAACAGATGCAGACCCTGGTAGATGAGGTTTCAGCCTCTTTTAATGCACAATCTGAGCTGATCTCACGGTTGAAGGCCCAGCTGGTAGAGGCAGAAGAGAATATGAGGCAGGCCTCTGGAAAGATGGTTGTCGTTCAAGCTGGCGTAGAGAGGGCCAAAGCCAAGGCTGATGAACCGCGCCCCACCGCTGCTGAGGAGGAGCGGGAGCTAAGTCAACAGCAGCAAGACTTGGACTTAACAAGCCAACGGGTGGAGGAGCTAGAACGCTCTTTTGACAGTGTCAACCCGTCCATGGGGGGAGTCGACCCCCGTATATTATAACAAACCAAAAACCTTTTATTGGTACTTACGTGCTTCAATTTCATCTTTCTTTGTTTTGAATGCCGTAGCGTGCACAATTTCCACTATTTGAATCACCTCATTACATCCATACAATGTTTATGGGACATTCAGTGATAATTCCCCAAGCCCACGCGGGTCGAGCCCGATGTGAGAAACCAGAGATAGTTACCTTCTTGTCCCACCTAACATAGGAGTGGAGACCGTGCTCGGTGCATCTAGGATTTGGCTTACCAGTCCGGATTTCTGAAAGATGGGTGGGGCCTGACCAGAGAAGGAACATTTCAGAACAGCCTAATTACCGTTTCTTCAGTGTGCCCTCATGCACGAACGGTGCAACACCAGGGACACTGGAATCAGTCCGAACAGACGGAAATGGGAAGCGTGAATTACAATGCCCAAGATTCGGAGCACTGTGGGGATGGCGTGACAATAAAGGACAACCGTTAACCATGGTGGAGAAGCGGTATACTTACTTCATTAGCCTGTAATGGGGACAAAAATGATGGTCAACCATTGACCATGTTTGAAACACGGGACCATGTCGTAAATATTGTCGGTCAATCTTTCGGGACATTGACCCAGGACTGTTGGCGGACCATAGGTCAAACATCCATACTGTTAGGGGGTCCTTCCAAACATGACCAGTCTTCCGGAACGTTGGCCTAGGACGGTAGGTGAGCCAATGCGGCAAGAGACCAGGTCATTAGGGGGTCTCGTCCGACATGAAAGGGGACGAGGGTCCAAATAAGGGGAACGCAAAGTGTGGAATATAGAGTGATGGGGTGTCCGAACAGAATCCAACATGAAGGTAGTTACACCACCGTGGTGGGAGTACGCCAGATGGGCGCGTTAGTTTGTTCATGGATCCTTCCTTCTTTGGGAAAGGTCCTCTCTAGCGAGGGGTCCGGCCAGGGGGCCGGAAAGGGGAAGGATGGGATTAATGATTTCTATGGGCTGGACCCTGGGAAAAATACCAGGGTGTCTCTATGTATACCATGAGGATGGGTGTCAAGCCATACGTAGTTTTGGAAGCATTGTTTAATGTCATGTGGGATGATGAGAATCCCGACCGTGTTGGTACACATCCCGCCAAAACTACTAAGCCCACGTGAGCCATGCTCGGTGAGGGAAACAAGAAGTAGTGGTGGGACTTTCCCGACATAGAAAAGGGAAGGTTAGGGAAAAGGGACACTCGGTGAATACCGGACAAATGACACTAACACGATCATGTAGTGCACCTAGATGTGCGATGAGAAAGAGCCGAGTATGATGGAATTCCACTTGAACATGAGGAAGTGGAAATGTTTGAATCGTGTCACTCGAGAGTTGGATCACGATGATGGCGGCGTGACGATAGTGGATAACTGTTAACCATGACGGAAACGCAGCATCCATATCGCGTTGGCCTAGAATGGGGACAAAAAAATGAGGGTTGACCATTGACCATGTTCGAAACACGGGACCATGTCGCAAATTTTGTCAAAGATCCTTAGGGATGGTGGCCCGAAATGATTGGTGGGCCCTTAGGTCTAGCATCCATGGAGGGCCCTCAATCCTAGTATCCATGTCGTCTGAGGGTCCTTTCGGATGTGGAAGAGGATGTGGATCCAAATAGCAAGCTCACGAAGCATGGTCATGGGACGAAGGGAATGTCCCCATGAAAATTCCACACTTTGGGATTTGTCAAAACACATCTGAGTACGGCAATAAGACGCATAAGATAGAGGGAGAAAACATAAGAGGAACATGGTGGAGTAACTCAAACACTTGGAATAAATGTGAATAGGGGGTTTTTGCAGTGCGATGAACAACTCGACGTGAATGAGAGAATAATCTCATATCACACTGCACGACCTCCTTGGGAGAGATTTTTGGTCAGGGGACCGAATGAGAAAGTTAGGCTGGGCTCGCGGGGAAGTGCCCGGGTGCTCCTACGTATCTCAAGAGGATGAGAATCAAGCCATACATAGTTATAGATGGATCTTAGTTTATGGTCTTAGAGCTCGGACCATGAATGGTAACAACTTCCCATGCTAGCGCAGAAGTCAACCCGACCCCTAAGCCCACGTGAGTTAAACACAGTGTGGGAAACAAGGGGGGAATCCTTATCGCAATACATGGGGCACCCATCAATTTGGAGTTGGTAGAGAGGCCCGATGGACACCTTTGACGTGGCTTGTTTCCTCAACGTGCAGACATGCACAGGGGAAAAAGTACCAAGAGTTCTGAGACTCTACTTGGACACGTTGAAGTGATGAAGGGTGTGAATTTTGTACCCGAAATTTAGGGCCCAATGGGTTGGCGTGTCGATAGAGGAAAACTATTAACCATGGTGAAAATGTAGCATCCATATCGTGTTAGCCTAAGGTGGGAACAACAAGTGATCATCGACCGCTGACCATATTCGCAACGCGGGATTTTTTCGATTTGTTGTCCGAAACCCTCGGGGGCGTTGGCCCGTAACGGTAGGAGAGCCCTAGGGCGTAGTATCCAGGACGTTCTTGGGGGTCCCTCTGGGTGTGAAAGATGATGGAAGCCTTGATGCAGGGATACACAAAGCCTGGAAAGCGGTTGCGGATGTGTCCGAGTAAAGCTTGGCATTCCAGGTAATAAACCATAGTCCCCTTGGGCACATTGGTGAACTGCCAAAAAGGGTTCGACGAAACAGCTCAGGAAGAAGAGGTAAATGGCATGGTCATTACGAGACCGACATGAATGAGGACATAATCCCACACCACACCATATAATCCTCTCATGGAGGAAGGGTCGACCATGGGGCCAAGGTGGGACGAAGATTCCCGAAATGTGGGGCTGGACCCGAATCCTAGACATTCAGGTGGTCCTACATATTCCATGAGGATGGTAATCAAGCCACACGTAGTTCTCTAGATGTAGTTTAACGGCATACAGGATGAGGGTGGGAGTAATATACCCCCAAACAAGGGAGGTGTACGGTACGGAGAATAAACTGACGTGAATGAGGACATAATCCCACACCACACCATACACTCCTATAAGAGAGGACCTGGGTCGGGGCCCAAAAAGGCCAAGAGGCCAGAGGCTGGGCCTCGTGAGGTAAGGCATACGACATGGTACATGATCTTGATGTGAAAGAGGAAATAGTCCCACACCACACTGTACACCCCGAGTATGAGATTGGGCGGAGGGGCCTGGGAAGGCCAAGGGGCCTAAGGTCAGGCATCAGTCAGGAAGGACTGACTGGTTTGCAGTTTAACGTCTTACATGAGGACAGGGAAAGAGATAACTGTATCCAATCCGGGGGTTTGTACGGCATGGCATGTAACCTAACATGAATGAGGAAGTAATCCTACACCACGACGTACATTCCTTATAGGGGAATCAGGGCCGCGGGCCCGACCGCTAGCACCACCCGGAGGGAAGTTTGTCACTTCGGGATGGGGTAGAATGAATCACTGCACTCGATGTTTGGGACATCTCGGGGTGGACCCAACGATCCAGGACACTGTTTACCATGTTCGAAACACATCGTTCCTATGGTGACCTGATATGGGAGCAACAAATGAGCATCGACTGTTGACCAAATTCGCAACACAGGACTTGTATCGGCTTGTTGCTTGAAAACCATTAGGGGCGTTGGCCCTTGTCGGTAGGAGAGCCCTGGGGCGTAGTATCCAGGCCGTTCTTGGGGGTCCCTCCAGTTGTGAAAAAAATGATAGAATCCCAGTCAAGGAGTGGGTGATGCATAGCAGTATCCATCCACAAAAGATGCAACTATCTCCAGGGAGGATGTGCAGCCGGGTCGAGGCTTGCTCAATGTGATTTGGGGCAAAAGTGTGCACCCTACCATATGTCTTGACCCGAGGGGAAGATTTTGGCTTTTGGGCTGGGCCAACAGACAAAATGTCTGAGCGTTCCTACGTATCCCATTAGGATGGGAATCAAGCCATACATAGTTCTTGAAGGCCATGCAGTTTAGCGTCATGTGGTGAGGACGTGGGAGGATGGAAGAAAGGGAGTGGGCACAAGGTGAAATCCTTACAATCCTTGTATGAGTGGGGTTGTATAAGCAGGGCTAAGAAAGCCTACTCCACGCTACACAAGGATCCTCTAAGGAAACTATTCCCAGGGGGGATAGTGGAAGAGAAAATCTTGGGGTTGGGCTCAAGAAGAGGCATCTGAGCGTTCCTACGTATCCCATTAAGATGCGAATCAAGCCACACGTAGTTCTTGAGATGCAGTTTAACGTCATGCAGGATAGGGATTCCTCTCATTTGGGGATATGTATGGTACGACAAGTAATCTGTCATGAATGAGGACATAGTCCCACACCATACCGTACAATCCCACAAGAGGGTGAGTCAGAGAGAACCAAGGGGCCTAAGGCCGGGCCGCGGTCAGGGAAACTAGACCAACTTGCGGTTTAACGTCTTGTAGTAAAGATGGGGTCGTGGGCCTGAGGAGGCCAAGAGGCCTGAGGCTGAGCCTCAGTCAGGAAGGCCTAACTAGTTTGCAGTTTAACGTCTTACAGTATGGACGGGGGGAGAGCTTCATTTAAGGTCATAGAGCTCAGACCATTTTGCATTTTATCGTCTTGCAGGACGAAGATACAGTTTAAGGTCATGAAGGACCTTACAGTTTAAAGTCGTGTTGGACCATAACGTGTAGTTTAAGTTTGTGCGGGACCCTCTAGGATCAGGCGAAGTACCGCTTGAGGAACCTGGCATTGGTGGGAGGGGTTATGCGTTATCCATCCATGGTCACCAAGGAGTATGCTCCATTGGGGTAAACCTTATGGATGATATAAGACCCTTCCAATTTGGGTTCTAACTTTGGTGGTTTCCTACCAGGGATCATTGCTGCTCGAAGGGCCAGTACTGGGTCTCCCTATAGAAAATAACGGAGACAAACCTTCTTGTTGAAGGCCCTTTCTATCTTATCCTAATGCCTTTCCAGATTGTGCAGGGCACAAAGCCAGTTCTCGTCCAGTGCTTCTAATTCAGCTAGACGGATTTCGACTACCTCGTCTGATGTCTAGTGATCATATATTGCAGTGCATAACTATGGAAGTTGGATCTCAATGAGTAGGACGGTGTAATATCCATACACCAGGGAATATGGGGTCACCTGTGTAGAGTTGAGAATCGTCGTCCGATAAGCCCAGAGGGCGTTGGGGAGCTTGTTCGGCCAACTTTTACTGTTCTGACCAACCATCTTCTGCAGAATGTTAGAGAGGGTTTTTTTTGAAGGCCTCGATCTGTCAGTTTGCCTGCGCGTGGTAGCGGGAGGTATGGTTCGAATGGATGTCGTACTTGGCGTACAATTTCTTCAGTTCATCCGATCAGATATTGGTGCCGTTATCGGTGAGTATGGCGTGAGGGACCCCAAACTGGTGGATAATATTGGAGCTCACAAAGTTGACGATGGAACGGACCTTGACCTCTTTGAGTGGAACTGTCTCTTCCCACTTGGAGAAGAAATCTCTAGTAGTCAGGATGAACCTACACTGGCGAGCTATTGCCGGTGGATATGGTCCCACTACATGAAGTCCCCATACCGCAAATGGCCAAGAGTACTTGGTGGGGTGGAGGGGCTCCGGCGGCCAATGCAGGAGGATGGCATGAACTTGGCATGCGTGGCATCTCTTGGCATACCAAATACAATCCTGGATCATAGAGGGCCAGAAGTACCCCAACCTCCGGATTTGATGGGACAGCTTCGGCCCAACGTGATGGGCGCCACAGGAACCGGCGTGAACCTCTTTCATAACTTTAGGATTCTCTACTCCTTGAATGAAACGGAGGAGGACGCCATCGACGTTCCACTTATAAAGGGTCTCTTCAAGACTGGGCCACTCTGGAGGGTAAATTGCAGCGCGCGGCATTGGATTCACTCGCGCTTGGCCTGGTCGTCCGGGAGGCGACCATTTTGGGGATAATCGACAAAAGGTGTCCTCCAGTCGGGAGTGGCTTCAACCACGGTGTCTGAAAAACCCGGGACCCCTGACGTAGAGGGTCCGACAGTGAGATGACTTACCCGTAGGCCATCATTGTCCTCTTGGGTGACGGGGTAAATGAATCTCTGGTGTGCCACATGTATGATCAAATCATCTTTCTAGGGTTCTGCGAGCGACGTGGCTAAGCCATCCAAGGCATCTACTTGACCGTTCTCTGACCGTGGGACATGGGTAATCTCTGGTCGAGAAGAGAACTGGGCCATTAGGCAGATGGTGTACTCCAGCAACTGTACAAGCTCCGACTTCCTGATGAGGTAGTCTCCAATAACCTATTTGATTACCAGCTCAGAATCTCCTTTCACATGTATATGGGGGACATTGATCTTAAGGGACAACTCGAGGCTGGTAATGAGAGCCTGGTACTCTACCTCATTGTTCGTATAGCCGTCTGACAACAGGAACGAGTATGGAAGGATGTCTTGCGCCGGGGTAATGAAGACAATACCCAGGCTCACCCTGTTGAGCTTGGGATCGTTGAGCCTCCTACTGGTAGGGCTCCGGGAGGAACCGTCGAAATGCATTTTCCAACATGGGACGACATGATCGACTAAGAGGACCGTCTCATCATGAAAATCCAGGTCCCGGGATTGATCCGCGGTGGTCAGATGGGCAGCTAAAAAGTCTTCCAACGACTGTCCCTTAATGGCCTTCTGAGGTACGAACCTGATATCAAACTGCTGGAGAATCACCGCCCATCGTGCTAGTCGTCCAGTTAGCATGGGTCGGTTAAGGATGTATGTCATTGGGACTACCCGGGAGACCAATTGCACCTCATGGTGCTGCAGGTAATGTCGCAACTTCTGTACGATGAAGATGAGCGCAAGGAAGCTCTTTTCGATAGGGGTGTATCTGACCTCCGTATCGTGAAGCATGCGGCTGAGAAAATAGAAACTGTTCTCGGTACCCTCGTTATTCTTCTGGGTGAGCAGTGCACCAAGGGATCTTTCCAGGGAGGTCACGTAAAGGACCAGCTGCTTTCCAGAGATGGGTGGCATCAAAACCGGAGGTTGGAGCAGATACTTCTTGATTTCCTCAAAGGTGGTCTGACACTCCTCACCCCATTCATAGGCGGTGCCCTTCTTCATGGGCCGGGAAAAGGGCTTACACTTGCTGGCCAGATTCGTGATGAATCGGCGTATATAGGCTAAGTGGTCTTGGAGGCCTCGAAGTTCATGAATGTTTCTCAGGGGAGGCATTTGTCTGATGGCCTTGATATTCTCTTGGTCGATCGCAATGCCTCGGTATCTAACAACAAATCCCAGAAACATCCCAGAGGTGACCCCGAAGGCACACTTCAACGGTTTCATCTTCAAGTGATGGGAACTGAGGAAACCGAACACCTTCTCAAGGTCTTTGAGATGGTCCTGGAGCTGACATGATTTGAACACTAGGTCATCCAGTAGCATTCCACCAGCGTCCTGAGAATCGGCTTGAATATGCAGTGCATGGCCCGCTGATAAGTGGCGCCTACATTTTTCATGCCGAATGGCATAACCTGGTAGAAAAAGGTACCTTGGAGAGCCCTGAAGGCAGTGGACTCCTCGTCCTCATGGGCCATCCAGATCTGGTTGTACCCGGAATACCCATCCATGAAAGAGAGAGCTTGGAACCCGGCTGTGGCGTCAATTAATAACTCCATCACCGGGATGGGGAAGTCATCCTTTGGACAGTGACGAATAAGGTCGCGGAAGTTGATGTAGTCTCTGATCTACCCATTCTTCTTCCTGACTGGAACAATGTTGGCAAGCCACTTGGGGTACTGGACTTCCTTAACAAAGTTTTCTTTGATAAGCTTGTCAACTTCGGCCTCAACCATAGCACCATGAGAAGGGTGCATCTTCCTGGGAGGTTTCTTAAACCCACTGTGGTTTTCCAGGAGGCCCAGACGGTGAACTGCTACCTGGGGATCTAGTCCTGCAATCTCGTTGTAACTCCAGGAAAACACATCACGATGTTGTTTGAGGATGTCTACGTACTGCTGCCGCTCCTCAGGGGACATGGCTACGCTGATCAATGTGGGTTTCAAATCTACCTCGCTGCCAAGGTTCACCTGTACCAGTTCATCAACCGTGGTAGAGACGCCTTCCTCAAAGGCATGGGGAGCATCCTCCAGGTCTTCCTCTCCACCCGTGGGGGGATTTCCCGCGATGGGGGATATTTATGGGCTATCAAAGCCTAAGGGGCAGCTGGTGCCGGCTTGGGCAGCAGTGGTCATCATATTAGGAGACTCACTCACCATTGAGACCATAGAAATGAAGGTTTTCAACCCTATACCATCTGTACTTAGGCCTAAGGGGCCACATTTGATGGTATCAAAGCAGTGGTGACATGTCGGCCTGATTCGGTTGATTCCAGCCCGGTGGAAGAGATGTGTATGGCGCACCACCGTTGTCATAAGCTTGACATTCTGGTACCATAAAGGGTTAGGAGGTTTCGAGATCACCTGAGCCTGGTTGATGTAGAAGTACGAGGTGATTTTCTGTCGTCGCTTAGACACGAGAACATGCCTTCCTTGTGTACTCTAAACAACAAAACATTTCCCCATGTCGGGGGTCGTGGCCTCCAATCGGTGGATCGGGAGGATATAGGCGTCATTCATGCTTGCCTAGGGATCACTTGTGACCGGGGCGGGTTCATCCTCACTTACTAAGATTTTCTTATCCTTACTCTTGAAATAAACAACATCTAGATAGCGGGCCTCACAAGCGGCGAAAGGGGACACATCTCCTTGGAGCACACCTACTCGTCCGTTGAGTGAGTATTTGAGGCACTAGTGATACGACGAAGGGACTACTGCATGCAGATGGAGCCATGGCCTACCCATCAATGCGTTGTAGGTGGTGTCTTGAGAGACGACCATGAACTCGGTGCTGGAAATTAAGCCACCGAAATGAGTCTTCAGGAGGATCTTTCCGACTGGGGTTTGCTCGGTCCTGTCGTACCCCTGGATTCTGAGGTCAGAGGGAGTTAAATCACCTTCCGACAGACCCAGCTTTTGCAACATCCGAGTCGGAATTAGGTTGATTCTGGAACCCATGTCAACGAGGCAGCGGAAGACTTCCACACCATTGAAGTGGCCAGTGTTGTACAGCGGGCAAATATGCCCCTGTATAGGAGGGTCCTCACCTTCACCGGAGAACGAGATAACCGCCTGACATTCGGCGTTCTCAATTGTCTCGGCATGGAAGACTTCTGCAGCTGCTACCTCCGTTTCAAACTGGAGGGGGCTCCTTAGGGCCTCGACAAGAGTCTCACACATTTTAGATGAGAAGAGAAGGGCCTCAAGGATAGAAAGCCTTACCGGAATGTCGGCCATGTGCTTCAGGACATCATACTTTTGTGCCAAACGCGAACCTCTGCCTACAAGAGGTCGTTCGGAAGTTGGAGACATAGCGGGTCCTGCCGGTTGAACCGGTGGTTGGCTAGTACTGGGTACATCCTACTGCCCACTAGTTGAAGCCTAGAAAGTAGTTGCAGGACTAGGATCAGACAGTGGAGGCTGTCCTATAGCCGGGAAAGACCGATTGTGATACGAACGAGGAAGCTCTCCCTGATCTAGTAGCACAAATGGCGGTGGAGGTAGAGCTGAGGGAGTCAGATGGGGTTGTGCATGCTGAGCTCTACGGTGAGCCTGCTATCTGTTCTCAGTAGCATGCACGTCTTGGCTGAAAGTCCCCGTTGACGTACCTCGATGATCGGCATGGTTGCGGTTCCGCTGACGTTGACGTCGGCTGGAAACGTTGGGGAGGTTCGACTGGCATTCCCCCTCATCGGGAGTCATATAGGGCTTTACCAGCTCCACGGTGTTAACCAAAGCGTACCCTTGGCTGTTTCTCAATGAGTCATCCACCATCGGGCGGATTCTGGGAGGAATCCCCATTTCAGGGGGCATAAAGTCGCCGAGAGTGCGGGATGACGACGACACCTGTGGAGCGCGTTGCTTCTTCTTGTGTCGTTGCTGCCTGCCCTTTTGGGAAGAGGTCGATTGTGAAGGCGATGCGGAGGTACTGGCTGCTTCTTCTAAAGGTTCTGACTGCTTCAGGTGCGCCCGGATGATACCATGGGCACATACGATGGTTTTTCGAGCCATCCAGTCGTCGTATTTCCAGGTTCCGTGGCTAGGAACCTGCTGCCACTCGCCTTCGATTTCGCAGCCGATATGTTAACCTACAAAGACACCTGCCACTTGTGTTGGTGTCGGGCCCAACCTGACTATGTTTTTGTTGACCTGGTCTTGAATCCAGTCTTTAAACACATATAATTTCTTGAGGGTGTGCCCCATAATCCGATGATAAGGACAGTAGTTGGGGTGATAAGTGAGATTCGCCTCTGCCGGCCTTCTGCACTCGGGCAGGCGCACAATCCCTTACTCTAGAGCACTTCCGAAGTAGAGAGGGACCTGATTTTTGATGAATGAATAATTCTAGTGTCTTCTTTCCGGATAGGGGGCCCTGGGGGCCTGGCCCTGACGAGGGGTTGGAGGGGTCTGCTGAGGAGGTGGCGCCTGATTGTCTCGCCTAGGTGGAGGTGGCACATTGCGTGGGGGAACCTGTCGATTCTGAGGTGGTCGCTGCTGGGCAGGAGCATGTGCTTGAGGTGGAGGACTTCTACGGGGTTGTGGGGATGGTGCCACTAGTAGTAATTCCAGATGCCTAGGGGCTTCTATTTGGGCCACCATGGCGGGTTCAGCTCTGGCGGTCCTCCTGGCTGGGATTATAGGGGGCAACGAACGTGCCTGACTAGCCTGTTGCAGAGCCTCGTCACGGCGCTGATCCTTATATGAGAAATCTATGAACCCTACAGGGTAGTTATGGGTAATCAGGGAGGGTAATAGCTCCGTTTTGACATTCCCCAGACACTTCGTCAATAATTTCTCTTGATTCAGTGGCATATCGAGGGAATACGTAAGTCCCTTCCACCGGGTAATGAAATCTGCGACTCTCTCATAAGGCCTTTTCTTGCACTTGAAGAGGTCTGCAATGCTGGTCTTCCACGTGGTAGCACTGAACTGGTATAGGAATTTCCGGAGGAGATCCTCCCAACCGATCACTGATCCGATAGGGTGCTGGCTGTACCAAACGAATGCGGGACCTTCCAATGCCTGTACAAAACACCGGAGCATGGCAGCTTCTTGCTCGACCGGGGTCCCTAGCATGGGGCCACACCTGGAAGAAAAATGAGCCAAGTGCTGTGGCAGGTCCCCTGTCCTGTTGAAGGGTGAGAAAGTGGGGTTCCCAAAACCCAGAGGTGCGGGCATATCATCCACCCACGCGGGATATAGCTTGCCATCCGGTGGGACTGCCACCTGCCGCGTTTCCAACGCTTCGAGGCGGGCTGTGAGTGCCACTATAAGATCATCCAGGTGGGGGTCCCTATCTTGACAAGGATACCTAATCACAAGTGCGTTGCCAGGTTCTTCAACACGGTAGATGGCTTTGGGAGCTCGTGGATCAACTGGTGGAACGACCTGTGGGGAGACTGGGGGAACCCGGACTGGATTCTTTAGATTGCTCCGTCGTTCGGGGGGGGGGGGGGGGTTGGCGATATGTATCACGCCCTCTTGCCATAAATTCAAGCTTATGTCCTGTCTGCGGAAGTAGCATGCTCAGGGTTGCCCGAAGGCATCTCACCGGGGGGAAATTGTTCCTGACCCTGCTGCCCCAGCCTGGGATTACCATAGTCAGGTCACCGCTCTGGAGCGCGCTCAGCCAAGAGGTTGTCCACCAGCCTCTTCTGCTTAGCAAGCTACTAGCGTAACATGGACTTCTTGGGATCTTCGTCTGTTTTCTGCATAGAGGCAGACGGGTCAGAGTGCTTGACAGTTCCAACGTGCTCCTTACCCTTGCCGGTATTTCGACCGAGTACCAGCGACTCGATGGGTACAGGGAGGCCTAGCAGGTTCCTCTGCTGACGGGTAACCCTCCCTGATGGGTCTAGTAGTGGCAGTACGCCCTCGGGGGGTAGGTCTCCATCAAGTAATTCAAGCTCATTTTCCTTGTACACTACGTCAGCCATGTGGACCGCGACCCCTTTAGAGGGCATTTCCTCAATGTCGCATAACGAATTGGGATGTCTTCGGATAGGGTCGAAGAGGAGAGCGGCATAGTGTCCCCAACCACGGACTTTTACATGGAAGATAGCTTCCCCGATGACTCTGCAGAGTACTTTGAAACTCTGAACGCATTTTCGTTGAAGGGCGCTCTGACGGCCTGGCGACTCAGGGTGCTGGGCCACAAAGAGTGCAGCCAAATCGATCAGGCGACATTGCTCGCCTATCTCTTCAAAGTTCTCTCGACTTCTGGGGTACACCACCCGCTCGTAACGAAGGAGGAAGTGTGTCTCCCATAGGGTTCGACAAAAGCACCCCACTTCTTCAGGGGTAAGGAACTCTGGTGCGAAAAAGTTCAGCGCCGCTGTCGGCCAGAACATCTCCAGGAAGTAATCCGCTACGTGAATGCTCCAGAAGCTCCTGGGTTCGGACTCGGGATCTGGCCCTGTATTTCCCCACTCATCATCCGGGGGCGGCTAAGGGACTGGTAGCGGTACCGAGGCGGACCTCTGGGATAGTAAACTCGGCGGTGGAGAATACGACGAACGAGCTGACTGGCCGGCGAATTCTAGGCCATCCTCTGAAGAGTGAGGTGACCTGGCCACAATGTCACGATACGATGGACTAACAGCCACAGCTTCCGGCATAGGAGTCGCGACTGCAGGTGATAGGTCATGTCGTCTCTCTACCACCGTTGGCCCCCAAAATAGCTCTCTGTGACCTCTGGTAGAGGTAGAGGGAACTTCTGGTGACAATGGTGGTGATTGCATGGTCGAGACCTATGGAATTTCCACGTTTTCTTCTTCCTGGATGTACCTGCTAAGAGAGATGGGAATCTAGTGGACCTCACATTCCGGGATAATGAGGCTAACACGCCTGGTTCCCGCCCCAGTTCTTGATACGGAGGAGCGGGGAGAAGGTTCCATCGCTGAGTCGCATTCCGCTTCAGAATCCGAGAAATGATCCAGTTTGATCTCCACCCGGGCCTTCCCGGGACTCTTCTTTTGGTGGCACTGACCCGCTCTCCTACGCCGGGGTGGCCCTTCAGGACAGGGTAGATTCTCAACATGTAGTCTCGGGGCGGCGTTGGTGCCGTGGAGGAGAGGGATCCAGCTCGAGATAGCCGAGGTGCGAGGGGCACCAGGGCAAATGTTGAAGGGTACATGGGGAGGACCTCCATGGATAGAACCCATGTGGGAGGAGCCTCTGTTGGAATCGGTAGGAGCATGGGGAGGACCTCCATGGTCGATGTGGGCGGAGTGAAGCTCACCTTCACTCCTCGAGTTGCTAGGGCGAGGAGGACCTTCGCCGGTTGCAAAGAGGACGTAGGGAGGTCCCCACGTTGGAGAAGTACTTGATGGACAGTGCCTCCAGATCGACAGTCGGGGAAAGGAGGAGAGACTCCATACCCTGTATAGTGGGCACATGAATGGTTTTCGCGCCGAGTGTCACTGCCGTGGGGTAGGTCTCCCTTCGGGATAGGGGTAGCACGAGGCATACGTCCAGGACGAGCTTCGTAGCGGGGAAGGCCCATGCTCTGTGGAGTAGTGGTACGAGGAGGGCCTTCGTACGTGGTGACATCACCGCGGGTTAGTTCGCGGCGATTAACACTCAGGCATGCAACTCGGTGAGTCATCCCAGCCTGCCCGTGGTGCGGTTGGGGTCTCGATCTTGGTTGGGTGAAGGAGTGACCCTGCTCAGTGTATGCAGGGACTCCATGATTCATGTCGGCGGTGTCTCGGGCCATTATAGTTGTTGACGTCGATGCATCTAGGCGAGCGTCATCAGCCCGCGCCCAGCGTTGACGTCGGGTCAAATGAGCTGGCGGAGGTGGTGTGGGGGCATGGCCTACCTGCTCTTCCTGCGGAGTCAGAAGGCGGTGCTGACGCAGCCGAACGGGAGCCCTTGCCTGGAGCCCTTGGGTCGGGACCCTGAGCGGGAAGATCCGGATGTCACCCGCCTCATTAGTATAAGGATAGGAGTCGTCGAGGCATTCCAGGGACAAGATCCCGAAACGAATGAACGTTGGGGTGGGGAGCAGGGGCTCCCTGCGCGGCCTGTTACGGTGGCGTTGACGGTGGGGCCTAGATGCCTCCAGGTCCAGGCTGGCCATATCCCGAGTTGGGATGACCCCTTCCTACTCGTACCTGCGTACGAGGTTGTTGATCACCCTTCGCTGGATGACCTCTGATGGGGAAAGGGGACATGGGCGCCCCCGTATTCTGCGATGTGGCGGCCGTCGTGGCGGTAGCGGCACCATGCGGGGTGGTTGTGGCGGTGTTTCACCTTCCCCTGTGTAGGCGAGCGTGCGGTGATCGTGTCTCTGTAACATCAACCTGGTTCCTGGGAAATGAAGGGATGAACTCATCAGCACTGCGAGGAAAAGGATTGAAAACCAGTGCCCCAGCGTCCTTCCATTCTCCATGTCTGTAAGAAGGATCCATGCCAACATACTGCAAAACAGAGTTCCCCATGTTCTACTACCCTGACTTCCGGTGAGTTTCACGATAGGCCCGCTATTTTCTTGGTGGGACCAGGCGCTGGATATCTGGATCTGGTGACCTGTCAATCTACTGGTGTCTCGAATGATACTAATCTCAACATTGAGGAGAATAATTTCACGCCGGGTTCACAATTTCTGTTTCCGACACTTTCACTGGGGCACACACATCCGTCCGTCCGCGGAGGAGGACGCGCATCGTTGTTGCCCTGCATTCCCGCTATCCAAAGGCGGGCGGCATTCGCTCCTTCTTCAGGGATGTCTTCTCCTTGATCGAAACGGGATGATGGGAGGTCAGTTCTTCCTTCCGTGGATTCCTCCTCGGAACTCGTCACCTAGTCCGGGTCTCCGTCATAGATTTAATATGTTGTTTGTGAAACTCTTCCCAGTGCCATGTTTCCATGGACGCCGGTTAATTACACTGCTTCTGTCGGGACATTCCAAAGGGTCCAGTCAGGGCAGCATCCTTCAGTCAGGGGAGTAGTCACGTTGAAACATCATTAGCGTGTCTGGATGCTGGAGAACCGGCATGTCTGTCTATTATCCCTGGTCATAGGGCTTCTCGAGGGTGTGGAATCCTGAGGCATCCCACATCGAGCACGGGGAATTGTATTCCATAGACACATATCTGAGGTTTTCCTCAGCTTCTTATGTTTAACATAGGGTATTACGCGAGTTTAACGTCTAGCGGAGACGGATCAGCCCGATCAGATCATTAGCTAGAATAGATTGGATTGAGGGATTTCCCTTGGAGGGGTGCCGATATCGGGACAAGCCCATGGGCGGCTGTGAAGAGGAGCGTACCGACATGGTCTCACCAGGATATGAAAGTCCGGGAGAGAATCATGGTGGATGATGGATGGATGAATGAAGTGGAGGGGGGAATGGCAAGGGACCATCGCAAGGGTGACGGTGAAGTTGGGCTTGAGCCTCGAAGAGACCTCTTACGTATCCCCGTGGAAGGGAATCAAAGTCCACATAGTTTGGGATGGTACTGGTGAACCGACATGAAGGTGGACCTTGGTCCGATGGATATCGTCAGTGAACCAACATGAAGGTGGGCCTTGGTCTAGTGCGTCAGCGAACAGACGCGATGTTGGACCATGGTTCAGATGGTGTGGGGCTTGCACACTAGGATGCTCGGGTGTGGATGAACTGACGTGAAGAAGGTCGGAGTGACCAATAGGTGGTGGACTTGAACCTCTGGAGGGATTCCTACGTACCATGCCTTGACATGGATCAAATAACACGTAGTTCAGATGATGGAATTCGTCAGCAAACCGAAGTGAAGGTGGACCTTAGTCCAATGAGAGACGAGCTTGAACCTAGGGGAGGATTCCTACGTACCATGCCGTGACATGGATCAAAGACCTCGTTGTTCAAAGGGTTTCATCGGTGAACTGACGTGAAGGTAGACCCAGGGGTCCACTAGTGGTGGGATTGAACCTCGTGAAGGCTTCCTAGGTACCATTCCTTGACATGGATCAAAGTCCACGTAGTTCAAATGGTGAGTGTTGGTGAACCGATGTGAATAAGGAGGGACCTTGTTCCAAAAGGGGATGGGATTGAACCTCAGGGAGGCTTCCTACGTACCATGCCTTGGCATGGATCAATTTCCTCGTAGTTCGGATTGAAAATGGGGGCTTGGCACACCGACAAGGAGACGGTTTGGGCCAATGATTGTTGTGCTTGAACATCCGGGAGGCTTCCTATATACCATTCCTTGACATGGATCAAAGTCCTTGTAGTTCGGGTTGAAAATGGGGGCTTGGCACACCGATAATGAGACGGTTTGGGACAATGATTGTTGGGCATGAACCTCAGGGAATCTTCCTATGTACCATTCATTGACATGGATCAAAGTCCTCGTAGTTCGGGTGGTGAGAACGGCTTGTCGTCGAACTGGAATGTAGTTTAACGTCATGCTGGACGAAGGTAGAACTCGACTTCAATTGGATGACGGGCGGGCTTGAACCTCATGGAGGCTTCCTACGTACCATGCCTTGACATGGATCAATGACCTCGTAGTTCAAATGGGTGTGCAGTTTAATGTCATGCTGGACGGGGAAATACAGTTTAACGTCATGATGGACACGGGCATGCAGTTTAACGTCATGCTGGACGAGGGCATACAATTTAACGTCATGCTGGACGAGGTATTATCATGGCCAATGCCAACTCTAAGCCCACTTGAGTCATGCTCGGTGTGAGAAAGAATAGACAGAAAGGACCTGACGATCACACCGCGAAGGGTGCGTCCGTGAGAAGTGAAGAGGGGATTACATGTTAGGTGGCCCATTAGTGCTGGGACATACTCCGGGATGGAGGCCTGAAGTGCGACAGAGCGTAGCGAAAGAGGGATTTGGGACCAATTATGGGAGGTGCCTCGTTCCCTATCACGCCCTCCACTGACCTTGGTAGTGGGGAAGTACGAGGATCCAGGGGTGCAGCCATCCATTGGGGAACTAGGGTCTCCCTTCTCCTGAGAACATACGCCGCTCCAATAATGAGGATATCATCCCTTATGGATGGGTGATTCCACTCCCGTGGAGACTAGTGGCGTAAAAAAATGTTCGAGCTGGGGGGACCCTTCGTGCGAGGCATGAGGTCGGATCACAGTTTAACGTCATGTGTTGAGGATGTGGTGCTTGGCAGTTTAACGTCCTGCAGCTCGGATGACGCGGGTTCACTCCAAACCCCAAGGACTTACATAACTTGTACCCTTTGTTCCTTGGGGGAGGGAAGGTACCATTAAGGTCGTGGTCAAGGGAGGTTGTGGAGCGAACCATCGAGGGGTCCACATTAGTGTGGCTATGCGAAGAAGAAACAGCCGTTAGCGTGCCTATGTGAAGAAGCATTAGGCGAAGCAAAGCTATGAGTGGTATTGTCCATGGGACTTTGAAATCACATCATTCATCCCTGGAGGGTCACACGGGAAGCCGAATTTCTAAGAAAAGGAGTGTGCTTCGCGAAGCGGAGTGCCTTAGCCTTAGCATGGGGCATATGTGTGAGTGGAGGGTGCTTCGCGAAGTGGGATGGTATTCGCGGAGCACTGCCTCACGAAAAAGAGGTTCCTCGTGAAGCAGTGTGCTCCGTGATGTGTAGCGATCCTGCCTTAACATAGGGATCACTAGTACAGGTTGGGTGTTTCGTGAAGCATAAATGCTCCGCGGCTGCTCGGGTTCCCTTGTAAATCCCCCACCTTCGCGAATTCCTTTGAGCTTCGCGAAGGGAAACCCTCTCGGAAGAGGTGCTCAAAACAAGACAAAGCGAAGGCATCACGCAAAGTAGAAGTACCTAGCGGAGCTCATGATTCCCAGTGGAAAAGGGGCTTCACGATTCAGGAGAGGAGAAGCTGAAAGGTCAGATTGTCTGTCCTCGGGACTCAGGGGGAGCCCAGTATTTATAGGCAAGGGGCACCGTGAAGCAGAACTCGCGCGCCGCAAAGCACCTGAGGCGGCGCGCGTGTGAACATCAGCGTCGTTCGCAACAAGTTACCACCTCCAGAGCTTCGCGGAGGGCTCGTGAACGTCAAATGCATTCGCAGAGAGTAACCACATCTGTAGCTTTGCGCCACGCGATGCTCGGGGTGCTTCGCGTCAGTGCTTTGCGAGGCAACGGGCCGGCCATCTTTTCCGTCCCTTCCTTTCATGCAATATTTTAGTGCCAACACACACTATAAATATCATTTATAAATACTATATATGTATTTATAATTATATATATAATATATAATTATTAAATTGAGTACACCATTGATGGATAAGGTAGGTCGTATGTACGCGTGAACGTTGTTTCCTTTCTTCGTTGTAATTTTGAATGAAAAAAAGTAAAAGAAATATATAAGAATATATATATATATATACAATATAATTTAGTAAAATTATTTTGTCATATTTATCATATAAGTTCACTAAATCCATCCTCAATTCTTTCCATTAAGTGTGTAAACGAATCACATCACATTGAGGGGGCAGTAGTACACACTTCCCCAAACGAAATTATCGTATTTACCAAAAATTGAATGAATAAAGATAACATTTATGTATTAAAAAAATAACTATTAATATATCATAGATATAATATATTAAATATAAAAATAGGGTGTCTCAAATAATTTCCAATCATGGAAGGTGGTAAAGAAGAAATTGAAAACTTTATTTTGTGAGGTGGTAGTTCGTCGTACACAAGAACTGTAATTTCGCTACCCATTAGATTGAATACTGGGTAAGTGTAGGTAAGAACCTTATCATAAGAATATATAAGTATATTTAGGATACTAGTTTTATTATATGTCCATGGAATAAGATTAAATGAGGTGGTGGAGAGATAAAATAAAGGAAATGAGTTTTAGGAAGGATGTTACCTCTTCTTTGAGTAACTCATTTTGGTTTTCAGAAAAAGGTTTCCTTGAATGGATTTTTTCCAAAAGGCAGGATTGAAGGAGGAAGGTGACAATTTCGGCAAATTATGTGGGTAGATATTTTTTAACACATGTGGATTGATATATGTTATGATGGTGAACTTGTTGGGGCCTTTTTTAGGAGAGGAAAAGGACACACTTAGTATTTTTTGAAAAGAAATTTGTGTTACAGAAGAATTACTTGTTCCCAATGTGTCCAAATGGACTATTATATAAACATATTGGTTTAATATACTAAATATGTCCATACAATTGGTTTTGGACAAGTTTGTAAGTCATTTATTCCTTAAGATTAATGTTTAGTATCTTATTAAGGTCAATTTTACTTTAATCACGGTAATTCATTTTAATCACATTCACTAATATTTTTGGTCAAAAATTTAGTAGAAATTATTATAATTTAAATATAATATTTATTAAAATAATATATTTCCATTTTTTAAAATTTAATTAAATGAGGTGGAAAAATTATGTTTAATGTTAATCCCATAGTCATAGTGAAGAAGTGAGTTTTTTAAGTGAGAATGTTCAAAAGCTCATCATTCTTTTATACTTAAATTTAATAAAAAAATATTCATGTGACCTCAATTGGATTAATATATTTATATTTTATTTATTGTGACTATCAAACCAACTTATATTAATATCTATCTATATAAATAAATATGATGTAAGAGTAGTTTTTAATTTAGATTCAGAATTTTTTAGTGTTTAACTAAAAATGAAGTTTCCTAGAAAAATCCCAAAACTACACTCTAATAAAATTTTTAAATTATGAATTCAAAAATATTTTTTTATAAAATTAAATTTCTAAAATTTTCTAAAATTATTTTTATTATTTTTTAGTTGATAGAAAAAGTAATTCTTTTAACAAAATAGTATTTTTAAACATATAATGAATATAGAAAAAAAATATTACATTATCGATTTGTCCTATTTATATGAAACAAATATAAATAAAATTTAAATATATTTTATTAATATTCATATTAACATGTTTAATGGCTAGGATATTATTACATTATTTAAATAATTATAATTATATTAGGTTGTTTTGCAGAAAATCAGTGTTTTTTGTAACGCAAGACATGTTAGTGTTCCATGTAAAACAATCTTACCATGGTGTATTGTATAAAAAAATCCTAAAATAGTGAATTAATATAAAAAAACTACATTTAGTGTTAAATGAAATTCAAAATATCAAAATAATTAAATTAATTTGAAAATAATTAATTTAAAAAATCTTGTTCTGTCGCATTCTGCCCCCCTTAAAAATGAATTTCCCTTCAAATTTTAATGGTTTATCGAATATTTAGTATTTTAAAGTAATATTCATATAATACCACATCATAAAAATTATTATTAAAATATCTTTTAAATAGGGAATGTTGGAACTGTAACGCTTAACCAATGTAACTCACTGCTAGGTTTCTATTGTAACGAACCAAAATTTTACTAATGAAAATTACTCTTGATATAATTAAATGTATAATTATGTAAACTGGTTATATAAAACATATTCACTTCATTGGTTTTAGGTTTTTGGATTTTAAAATACCATTAATAATAGTTACCATAGCTAATATAGCCGTTGAACATTGACCGCATGATTCGTATTAAAATAGGGCTTCAACCAATCTAGTTTACTCATATAAACGAAGCGATGGATTCATCCAGTACAATTTATCCACAAGAAACCCATTTTTTGTATCTTGGAAGGGAGGTGGTATCACTGGGCTTCGATCTTGATCAAGCATATGGTTAGCTTCAACACGTGAAGCTTGAATGAAATGGCCTATGAGAGAAGTAGACGTTGATAGAGATTATCACCAGAGCAATGTTATCTGATCCACCCCAAGAGTATGTCACCATCACACACCTTACCCTTAGGTATTATGTGGGTGTTATATGGGTATTTGTAAAAATACGCTAGCACCATGTTTTTGTGCATTATTTTTGTATAAATAATATACATTTATTTTATTATTACTTTTTAAATGGTTTTTAAATAACAAATATCATTTTTAGTCATTATTCAAATAATAAATATATTTTGATGAATTAATGAATTTTGAGATAAATATTTTTTTAATAAAATATTACTACTAAATTAATTTTTATTAAATATAAATGATCATATAATTTTTATGAATACAATTGTAATTTTTATTAAGGTTTGAAATCCATTTTTACAAAACCGATGAATTTTTTATATATGTTAGTTTTTATTTTAAAAGTAAAAATTCAAATATTTTAAAAATTATTTAGATAAAATGGAAATTATTTTTGGAATCAAGATTTTTAAAATATCCAACTGTGAATTCTTCATAATTTTTCGACACACATGAATTTTTGGGTAAAAAATCTAATACTGTATAAATATATAATCTGTTTTATGACATAATAATGAATAAATAGTTATGTAATAAAATACTATAAATTATATTTTTGGGCAAAATATATTTTTCCTTTCAAATAATTTTATTTTAGATTTTTTTTGATTTATTTTACAAAGCCTTAGTGGACCCTCCAAGATTTATAAAATCATTTTATCTATAAAAATGAATTCCTTGAGAGTGTGACTCACCTCCACATAATAAAGCATGATATTTTAATAATTTCGTCCATTGGACTTATAAAATAATTTTTTAAACTCCCATTTCAAAAAACCATGTTAAAAAATCATGGAATGGTTTGTGGTTTTGATTAGTTTATTGTGTAGTGTCTAAAACCTAAATATTAAAGAGTTCCCTCTCTTTTCCTATATAACCCCACCCAATATCCCACTCATATTCACTAAAAACCATTGGATCATGTACCTAATCTTACCTCCTTTATATATTATCCTCTCAAGGTTCCCCAAGATCCCATGGAGCCTCACTAAATCATCTCCCAAGCCTTTGAATCACACTTCCATGTAAGGGATTTCTTCTTCTCTCATTTTTTCCCAAATTTCATTATATTGTTATACCATTTTGTTTTCAATTAAAAATGTTTGCGTATTATTTAAATCCACCCCCATAATTCCCTTCTTATTTTTGAATTTTTAGAGTCCCCTTTCTCTCCCATTAATTCCTCCCATGTACACTAGTTACTATACTGAAATTCATTAATAGATTTCTCTCTCCTCATTTACATTCAAGCAATTATTTTATTTTATGAATTGAAATTACATTACATATGTTGGGAAATGTATCAATATAACCCAATTACTTTACATTTTAATTAAATATGATGATATATCCTTTTTTTCTCATTAACCATTTTTATGAATTCTTATGTCATGTTGTTATGCTCCAGAAATTGCACCACGATATTCCAAGACAAAGTCTTTGTGTAGTGAATACCATGCCCATGTTTTTGTTCAAAATTATTCAACTTTATTAATATTTACATATTTATTATAGATTTTCATGTATTAATTCCACATTCCTTTATCATGTAATAAATGATGGTGTTTATTGAATCAATGTTACATGATCCATGTGGAACAATTATGCATGAAATAAAATGATTAAGAAGGTTGCACCCTGATAGTGCTCCAATGCATTGGGTAAAGATTTGTTTCATGATATGTAAAGTTAAAGAAGGATTTACTCATGATAATTATTGTTCAATGAGAATTTACTCATGATGCATGTGGAATGAGCCCTGGATCATGCTAATTCCATGTTAAATGTTCATACCACATTTCCATGTTATGGTAATCATGGTATATCATGCCTTTATGATCATATTTCTATTTTGCTCTATTGATATTCCTATATCCTAATATGTATTATATTTTAATTATTATGCCTTTTTTACTCCCTTACTGTGATTTATAGCTCACTCTTTTCTTATGCATGTCCTCAGGTTATCCTATTCAATGCTATGTACGAAAAAATGTGTTTGGTCATATAAAATAAGATTTCAAAAAATATGTGTATTTCATGTTTTAAGTTATTATGTAATGTTAAAAATATCTAAAGACACCAGACCTCTTGATATTCTATGTTGAATCAATTGAATATTTTATGTAATAACCTATGTTTAAGTTTGAAATAAAGTGCAGGGTTGTTATAGTTGGTATTAGAGGAAAGGTTTAGTTATTTTTGGGATTATGGTTAGAAAACCGTAGTGAAAGCCTTAGGGATAATAATAAGTATAACAAAAACATCCCTAAATTTTTGTGAGTATTTATTAAGTGGTTTATCATGAAAATACATCTCCATCTAGATACGAGGAGGTAGAGGTGGCTCTGGGACAGATGTATCTTGGGGAAAAACCAAAAAACACCGCTTTGAGATGAACTCAAATGGGAACTGGTGTACGAAAACAATCCTTTATACACTCTTATTTACAACACTCCCAAGGGATATGCTTTAGTAAATTCATAATCTTAGTATGAACCATTATTAAGGGAATTAAAAATATTTCCCTAAGAATATATGTCAGGATGTAGATCATGGATAACATAGATTGAAGCCTATAAATTCATATGTTAAGGAAATAAATGTAATTTATAAGTTATACCTTTTTGTCATTGGATTACCATTTATTTTTTAAACTATTTAAGATACTCATAGATGATTTTACTTTTATTCTATCCAATGGCCGGTAGTGTGAGGAGTATGGCCAAAAACCGATGCAAATGACAATGTGATGAGTGTCCCAACGAGATTCCCTATAAAACTAGAGCTTAAGTAGGACATATTGTGATTATTCCTAACCAGCCATCAAAAATCACGATTAAAAATATGTACTTTTTTTAATACCCAAGGACATCATGGAAGATAATATAGCATATCATGTCACGACCTGTCCTCGGGGCCCGTGACATGACTACCCCAAGCCCGCCTTCTATAGGCCAGGGGCTAGGGACTAGCACCATGGCGTGATTCCTAGTAAAAAGGGAAGGCATTGACTTTGTAAAATAAAAAAACACCACATAGCAAGCAAGAAGAAGTAAACACAAAGTAAAACTGGGTACAACAGTAAGTGCGGAAAAGTAAGAGGGCCAGAATACAATTCCAAACTGAAAGTAAAGTACAACTAGAAAGGGAAAACAACATCTAAAAGTAAAGCCGCAGCCTCAAGCCATCCACTGGAATTCCCACCTGAAAGGTGGGTACAGATAGCCTCCACAACTCCTCGGGTCCAGCCACCCGCTCCGAGTACGTCCCGCCCAGTGGTCCACCACTAGGTACCGACCTGCTCCGCAGGCCTCATCCGTGATCAGCGTTGTCCGTCGTCGACAACCAACACAATGTAGTGTGAGCATTGCCCATGCATGGGTCAGTATAAGCTACTCAGTAGGGACCCCAAGACCCCCGAAAGTCTCCCAAAATCCAATAAGTATAATCCACAAGGAAATATACAATCACGAAGTAAATTCCAACACTACTTAGGTATATGACCATACATATACCAAAGTCATCAATTCCAGTTCAGCTCCAACACCTGAGCCCATGTACAACCCAGTCCACACAAGAAAACGTAACCCGTTACACATAGGAAATCACAACCCAATCCACACAGGAAAGAAAAACGTAATCCAAACAGGATATCAAGTCAATTTTTTCGAAGATAAGGATTGAAAATCATGACTCAGCTCACACAGGTATACATCATTTGTAATGAAAGAGAGATGATCAGATGTAGTCACTGATTTATCTTACTGAGACCCACTTAGGATACAAGAACTGTAGTCATCACCATTGAACCCAAAGAGGATTCCAGTTCAATAGTCTTCATCGTCGAACCCACATAGGATTCCAGTACGATTGACTTCATCGTCGAACCCACATAGGATTCTAGTACGATTGTCTTCATCATCAAACCCACATAGGATTCCAGTACGATAGTCTTAATCATCGAACCCACATAAGATTCCAGTACAATAGTCTTCATCGTCGAACCCACATAGGATTCTAGTAAGATAGTCTTCATCGTCGAACCCACATAAGATTCTAGTACGATAGTCTTAATCGTCGAACCCACATAGGATTCCAGTACGATAGTCTTCATTGTCGATCCCACATAGGATTCCAGTACGATTGTCGTCATCGTCGAACCCACATAGGATTCCAGTACGATAGTCTTCATCGTCGAACCCACATAGGATTATAGTACGATTGTCTTCATCATCGAACCCACATAGGATTCCAGTAGGATAGTCATCATCGTCAGTCACAGCCAGCTATAGGGTTCCCGAACACAGCAAGCTCGTTTTCGGGAGGGTCCGCTCCATGAGCCAAGGGGTTCGATACATCAACTGACACATAGTCCAGAGTTGATAAATCTAAATGTTCAGTATCGTCAACAGGAACTCAACGTCACAGACGGTGCGTGAATTGAACGCCTGGTCTGAGAGTTATTGGCTTTTTCGTCCCAGGGGCCCGGTTGGTTTTTAAGTCAAAACCAACCCGACCGTACTCCACCTACGTCCAAACCTCAAGTTGAGTAATCCAAAAGGTTAGTATCACATATAATAATCCGTTAAAGTCAACGACACGTCAATCGGACGTCCGAAGTTCATGTTATGAGCATTTACGCTCCGAGGGCCCGGTTGGTTTCGTGTACGAACCAAGCCAGCTGAACCCAAAGTACTCTCAAACCTTGAGTGTAAAATACCGAAACGACCTTCTCGATCCATGGATCACTACGCAACTGACGGTGTGTCGATCAGAGGTCTACAGCTCATGTTATGGGCAACGGACCGAATGAGGTTCGTTATTAAGTTGTTCGGGCCCGGTCCGACCCGGCCCGATAACCCCATCATTAGCCCAAACCGGGTCGACCCGAACTGCATCCGGGTCTGGCCCTCTTGGGCGCAGCCCAGACGGGCTGGCATGGCCCGGCCCGACCTGGGTGCGGCCCAGCTTGGCGGTCCGGTCTAGCAGACTGGCCAGGGCAGTCGGCACGGCGCGCGACGCACTGGCCAGGGGCTCGGCCGAACAGTCGAGTTGTTCGGATGCGGCGGGCGCTGCCCCTGCTTGAAGAAACTCCATCCCCTTAAAGGGGTCGCTCAGATCTATCCAGCCAGGGGTTTCGAACCCCCAGTTCTTCCACGGTCTGGCCGGCCCGCTCCAGCCGCCCGACTTCTTCCGCCACAGGACTGGCAAGGCCAGTCCCCCTGCTTCGATGCCGGTGGCCCGATTCTGGCCGCCGGTTCCGCTGCTCCGCCGCAGCTTAAGCCGCAGCCTTGGTCCGTCTGGTGGGGCGCGACTGTGCCGCGCCCCCCACCGTGGCCCCGCTCAAGACGTGGTGTCTTCAGTTTCTATCTGGCGCGGCACGACAGCGCCACGACTTGGTTCGAAATCTCAAATGCATGGCGCAATGGCGCCGTGCATTCTTTGCCGCTCGTCTCCGCGCGGTGCGACGACACCATGTTACTTTCCCTCGAACCGCAACAACAATTAATAATAAGGGAGGAGGGTCGGCCATGATTGTGCGGTCCGGCCCCCTCCCGTTAAAAAATATCTAGTGGCCCAAAAGAACGGGGTTAGATGATGGAAGATTTCACATATTAAAACACATAGACCCTACCTCAACATTGTCTTCGAACGAGCATGCGTCGCGGAATTAACCATCACGAAAGAAAATGATCGTCGTGGTAGAAGAGAATCGCCACGGAAGAAGCATCACGGAAGGAACGTCGTTGGCGTTAGGTGGTCTCTGAGGAAGGCGTCTCTCGCCATCGTCTGCCGTCGGAGGTCGGCGTTCTTCGTCGGCGGCGGTGCGTTCATCGCATTCTTCGTCGAAGAACGAAGAATCCTCAAGACCTCTATTACTCTCCCAAAGCCATAACACAACAAAAACCCAACCATAATAAAATAATTCCTTCCCTTATTTTATTATCATAACATAAGAATTTGAAATTCAAAAGATAAGAAACGAACAATTAATTATATGGATTAATTGTAACAATTTAACCGAGAAAATTAATTAGGCGTTTCATAACCAAAATAAATGCACAGTTGACTTCATTAAAATGGGGGTTGCCGGTGCATTACTTAGAAGGAAAGAAATGGTGGGGCTCGTGCGGGCCCCACCTCACAAATATCCTACCATGTGTGTAGGATATTGTGGGTCCTGCCTTATCAGATTAACTTAGGTTAAGACGCTGTAAGTGAAATAAAATAAATTGTCACACCAATTTTATTTTATTCTATATCTTAACCCCAAAAATAAATTAAAAACCACACCCGAGCAAACACAACTCCGGAAAAGGTGTTTCTAAGCAAATACCGGCACTGTGATTCCCTCAGTGCCCTCGGAATTCTATTCTGAGCACCGGTTCAAAAGATAGAAGAACCCGCTCGTTTGTTCATTGAACGTACCCGAGATAAACTTCAGAAAATGATTCCCAGCACACCGGTCCTCGGAATCAGGTTCCATCCGAAATTGCATTCTTGTAAAATTCCCAAGAAAATTAAGAAAAACATTTCCTTGATTTTTTCGGGTCTTTACATCACTCCCACCTCAAGGCTTTACGTCCCCGTAATGACACAACATAAAATAGGGAAACAAAAGTGGGTACTGAGCACGCATCTGAGCCTCCCGCTCCTAAGTGCTCTCCTGGAGGTTCCCGTGCTTCCATCTGGTGCGCACTAGAGGAATCGACCATCCAAGTAGGACCCGCTCTTTTCGTTCCTCAATCTCCACAAGGACCTCCGCAAAAGTCGCCCCATCGTCAATGAAATGCGTCAGGTCATGATCCTATCTCCTCAGCTGAGATATGTGGAATACGTCGTGCACCTGGTGCAACTGAGGTGTATGGGTCAAGCGGTAAACCACCTCGCCTACCCCGTTGAGGACCAAGAAGGGTCCAATGAAGCACAGAGACAACTTGCCTCCTCGTCCAAAACTCCACAACTCGCGTAGAGGTGACACGCATAGGAAAAAAACGTGGTCGCCATCCTCAGACTCTAGTGGCCTCCGCCTCCTGTCAGCATAAGCCCTTTGTTGGCTCTGAGCTGACATCATCTACTCCTGGGTGACTTGGACCTATTCTGGTCCTACAAGAGCTGCTAAGATTCCTTCTTTGCCGATAATAGAAATCTGGTCTCATCCCCTGGATGAACCACATTCTTCACCTAATACAGTCAACCCCGACATGGATGATACTAATCCATACCAAGGATGACGTCCTAAGGTCTCGACGCTACTACCAAGAGATCTGACCGTTACTCTCGCCTCCAAGGGTTGAGTCACACTGTCTACCTCAGTGTGTGGTAACTAGGTCTCCTCCAGTTGTTATCACAAAAGTAAGTGTCAAGTCAATGATTTATAAACCGGAACCTCTTAGTATCAACAAAAAGAGAGGAGAAGATAGTAAATTCAAAAAGGAAAGGAGACTTTTATTACAGCAGCCCAAGTACAAAGACACAAAGCATCTACAAACAAAAATCAACAAATATAGAAGCAACATGAAAAAAAGTCTCCACATATAGAGATAGTCCTGCTCCTGTCCATCTGCTCCTGGAGCTCCATGATCGTAGGCCTCAACTGCATGAAGCTGAGCTCTTCCCTGTCCACCTGTTCCCTGTGGCCGGGGGGGTCTCCCAGGTGGTGGTGGTGGTAAGGCCTTAAAGCGTCGTCCACCACACGCTGCTCAGCCAGCTCCTCTGCCACGCCCGCCTACTCCCTATGGACCGCCATGGTCAATCCTATTCCTGGGAGGTCCCTCTACCGCCTGCTGTTCATCAACAGGATGAGTCGGGCAGTCTCGATCCATGTGACATTGCCTACCGCATGCGTAGAATTTCCTTCTCCTCGTGTAGCTGTCTCTCCTTCGTGTTCCCCGATAAACCGAATCGTCACCCTGAGATTTCCCATATGAAGGTATGGCCAACTTGGACCTCTGCGTCACCTGTCTAATGTCAGCTGTAGAAGACTCTGCCACGGGTCGTCCTACGGAGGGTCCTACCACTGGTGCCTACTCGGCGAGGAAACTCTCCACTAAAAGGGATCTCTCCAACACCTCTACCTGCGTTGGAATGTTGAGGAAGATCATCTAAGCCCTGATATCATGCCTCAGTCCCTGCTCAAAGGTCCAGGCCCAGAAGAACGGATCCCATACCATATCTGTGGAGTAGCGCGAGTGATCAGTGAACCTCGCCGAGTACTGAGCCACAATCATGATGCCCTTCCACCGCTGTAGTATCTCCAGGATGCGCACTGCACGGAGGGTGGCTAGGACGAACTCCGAGTGGAAGATGCTCTCAATGTCCGTCCAGAGGAGAGATGCCTCGTCGTGCACCTGGAGCATCAAGTTCCACCATCTTCCTGCTGCCACATGCAGGAGGCTCGCTGCGAGGATCTCCATGAGGTCCGCTGGTGTCCTCGCTAACCTGAAAACTTGTACAATAGCCTCCAGCCAATCCTCGGCTGCCTGAGGGTCCGTCTTCTTGTGGAACCTGGGCGGTCGCTGGTGCTGAAACTCGTGTAGTGCACTAAGGCGACATGCATCTTTAGCGGTTGGGGCTAGTAGCATCGGGGGCTCGGCGAGTAGTGGTACCGCTGGTGCCTCCGCTGTCAAAGGGTCATGCACTGAGGCCTCGTCGCTCGGTCGGCTGTCGTCACATACAACATTTGAAACCCTTGCTGGTCGCCGTCGTGGGGCCATCCTGAAAAGAGACTGGTGCACCATGGTCAGAACAGTATAACCGGTGAGCTGACAAAAAGTAATCACAAAGAAAACTTTAAACACACATGCAATCAATGTTTTCGTGCATTAAGTCGGAAATCATAAGTAAGGGTCCTGGTGTATGGATACGTCTGTCTCCGCACCAACACTGGTCTCTCTGGACTGATAACCACACTCAATACTCTTAAGACTATTGCTTCACATAGAAGAAAGATCAGAGTCCAAGTTCTGCGGTAGAACCGAACTCCTCTAATACCAATTTGTCATGACCCGTCCTCAGGGCCCGTGCCGTGACTACCCCAATCCCGCCTTCCATAGTCTAGGGGCTGGAAACTAGCACCAAGGCGTGATTTCCGGTAAAAATGGAAGGCATTGCCTTTGTAAAAATAAACAAACACCACAGAGAAAGAAAGCATAAGAAACACTATGTAAAAATGGTTACGACAGTAAGTGCGGAAATGTAAGAGGGCCAGAATACAAACCAAAACTGAAAGTAAAGTACAACTGTAAAGGGAAAACAACAACTGAATGTAAAGCCGCAGCCTCGAGCTGTCCACTGGAATTCCCACCTGAAGGGTGGGTACAGATTGCCTTCACAGCTCCTTGGGTCCAGTCGTCCACTCTGAGTACATCCCGCCCAGTGATCCACCCCCGGGTACCGACCTGCTCCGCACGCCTCCTCTGTGATCAGCGCTATCCGTTTTCTACAACCAACACAATGTAGTGCGGGCATAGCCTGTGTAGGGGTGAGTATAAGCTACCCAGTGGGGACCCCGAGACCCCCGAAAGTCTCCAAAAATACAATAAGGATAATCCACAAGGAAATATACAATCATGAAGTAACATCCAACACTACTTAGGTATATTACCATACATATACCTAATTCATCAATTCCAGTCCAGCTCCAACACCCGAGACCAAGTACAACCCAGTCCACAAAAGAAAACGTAACCCGTTACACATAGGAAATCACAACCCAATCCACACAGGAAAGAAAAATGTAATCCACAAAGGATATCAAGTCAATCTTATCAAAGATAAGGATTAAAAGTCATGACTCAGCTCACACAGGTATACATCATTTTTAAATCAAGAGAGATGATCGGATGTAGTCACTGATTCATCTTACTGGGACCCATGTAGGATACAAACACTGTAGTCATCGCCATTAAACCCATAGATGATTCCAGTACAATGGTCTTCATCGTCGAACCCACATAGGATTCCAGTACGATTGTCTTTATCGTCGAACCCACATAGGATTCCAGTACGATAGTCTTCATCGTTGAACCCACATAGGATTCCAATATGATAGTCTTCATCATCGAACACACATAGAATTCCAGTATGATAGTCTTCATCGTCGAACCCACATAGGATTCCAGTACGATAGTCTTCATCATCGAACCCACATAGGATTCCAGTACGATAGTCTTCATCGTCGAACCCACATAGGATTCCAGTACGATAGTCTTCATCGTCGAACCCACATAGGATTCTAGTACGATAGTCTTCATCGTCAAACCCACATAGGATTCCAGTACGATTGCCTTCATCATCGGACCCAAATAAGAATCCAGTACGATAGTCTTCATCGTCTAACCCACATATGATTATAGTACGATTGTATTCATCGTCGAACCCACATAGGATTCCAGTACGATAGTCTTCATTGTCAGTCGCAGCAAGCTCTAGGGTTCCCGCACACAGAAAGCTCATTTCCGGAAGGGTCCTCTCCACAAGCCAAAGGGTTCGATACATCAACTGATACATAGTCTGGTGTTTATGTATCCTAACGTTCCGTATCGTCAACAGGAACTCAACGTCACAGATAGCGCGTCAATCGGACGTCCGGTCTGAGAGTTATTGGCTTTTTCGTCCGTAGGGGCCCGGTTGGTTTTAAAGTCAAAACCAACCCGAACATACTCCACATGCGTCTAAACCTTGAGCAGAGTAAGACAAAAGGTCCGTCTCACTTAGAGGAATCCATCATAGTCGATGGCACATCAATCAGACATCCGTAGTTCAAGTAATGAGTGTTTCCGCTCTGAGGGCCCGGTTGGTTTTGTGTACGAACCAACCCGGCCGAACCCAAAGTACTCTGAAACCTTGAGTGTAAAATACTGAGACGACCGCCTCGATCCAAGGATCGATATTCAACTGACAGTGCATCGATCGGAGGTCTGCAGCTCATGTTATGGGAAACAGACCGAAGGAGGTTCGGTATTAAGGGGTTCAAGCCCGGTCCGACCCGGCCCGATACCCCCAGGGTCAGCCCTGAACCGGGCGAACCCGAACCGAGTCCGGGTCCGGCCCACTTGGGCGTGACCCGGCCTGGGCGCAGCCCGGCCTAGCAGTCCCATCTGGCGGACCGGCCCGGCGCGCGGCGCTCCGGCCAGGGGCTCGGCCGAAAGGTCGAGCTGTTCAGAAGCGGGGGGCACTGCCCCCACGTGAAGAAACCGCGGCCCCTTAATGGGGATGCTCACATCCATCCAGCCGGGGGTTTCGAACCCCCGGTTCTTCCACGGTCCGGTCGGCCCGCTCCAGCCGTCCGGCCTCTGCCGCCACAGGACCGGCAATCCCAGTCCCCCTGCTTCGACGCCAGCGGCCTGATTCCGGCCGCCAGTTCTGCTGCTCCACCGCGGCTTCAGCCGCGGCCTTAGTTCATCCGGCGTGGTGCAACGGCACCGCGCCCCTCCACCGCGGCCCCGCTCCTGCCACGGTGTCTTCGGTTTCTATCCGGCATGGTGCGATGGCGCCACATGTTAGTTCAAAATCTTCAATGCGAGGCGCGACGGCGCCACACATTCTTTGTCACTCGTCTCTGCGCGGTACGACGACATCGTGTTACTTTCCATCGAACCGCAACAACAATTAATAATAAGGGAGGAGGGTTAGCCATTTTTGTGTGGTACGGCCCCCTCCCATTAAACGATATCAAGTGGTCCAAAAGAATGCGGTTAGATGACAGAAGATTTAGCAAATTAAAACACATAGCCCCTACCTCAACGTTGTCGTCGAACGAGCATGCGTCGCGGAATTAACTGTCACTAAAGAAAAAGATCACCGTGGAAGAAGAGGATCACCGCGGAAGAAGCGTCACGGAAGGAACGTCGTTGGCGTTAGGTGGTCTCCAAGGAAGGCGTCTCTCATCGTCGTCCACTGTCGGAGGTCGGCGTTCTTTGTCGGCAGCAGTGTATTCTTCGCGTTCTTCGTCGAAGAACGAAGAATCCTCAAGACCTCTCTTATTCTCCCAAAGCCTTAACACAACAAAAACTGAACCATAATAAAATAGGTCCTTCCCTTATTTTATTATCATAACATAAGAAATTTAAATTCAAATGATAAGAAACAAAAAACTAATTTTATGAATTAATTGTAACGATTTAACCACCCCAATTAATGAGGCATTTCTTAACCAGAAGAAACGCACAGTTGACTTCATTAAAAGGGGGGTGCGGGTGAGTTACTTAGAAGGAAAGAAATAGTGGGGATCATGCGGGCCCCACCTCACAAATATCTTACCAAGTGGGTAGGATATTGTGGGTCTTGCCTTATCCTCTTAACTTAGGTTAAGCCACTTTAAGTGAAATAAAATAAATTGTCGTACCACTTTTATTTTATTCCATAACTTAACCCCAAAAAAATTAAAAACCACACCCGAGCAAATGCAACTCCGGAAAAAGTGTTTCTAAGAAAATATCGGTGTTACGATGCCCTCGGTGCCCTCAGAATTAGATTCCGAGCACCGGTTCAAAAGTTAGAAAAACCCGCTCGTTCGTTCACTGAACGTACCCGAGCTAAACTTCGGATAATGATTCTGGGCACACCGGGCCTCGGAATCAAGCGCCGTCAGAAACTGCTTTCTTGTAAAATTCCCAAGAAAATTAAGAAAAAAATTTCCTTCAATTTTTTGGGTCTTTACATATCATGAAAGTATATTTGATAAAGGTGATGAGGGAAAGAAGACCCAATTTCCATTGTTCAAAAAATGTGAAAAATGGAACCAAGGAAAATTTTACAAAGGGAATAGAAGATGTTTTATGTGTGGAGACGAAGGAAAAAAAGTTTCCAATTGCCATGAAAGAATGGATAATGTGATGGATAGAAACAAATCTCCATCTAAGGCATCATATATAGTTCTATATCATAAATGTGGAGAATTCCGGAATTATACAAGATGATTTTCTATTGAAAGTGCTGAGAAGCATGATGGGAATCAACAATATAATTGATCAAGGGTGCACAGGAATTCATATACTAATATGGATACTGATGAATGAATTACATGTAAAAACTAATTCAAATCAAATTATGTCATAATTTATTTCAATTCATGTCCTATTAGTATATATTTTATGTTTTCTATGAACATTGAGTCCCCAGCAGAAATGATATTAAATCACTAGGAAAAAAATATCTATAAGTATTGTATCACATGTTGAAGTTTGTGGGAATGTTCTTATTAAAAATTATATAAGTATCCCTCTAATGTAATTTGACGAAAAAGGAAAATGTCATTTCTTATGACTCAAGACAGTCCAACAATTGATCTAGAGTTAGCTGTAGTAATCTTCGCTTGGAAAGTTTGGCAGTAATACCTCTTTGGGGAGAAGTGTAAAATATATACGGATCAAAAACTTCTCAAGTATATATTCACAGAGAAAGAGTTTAATATGTTCCAATGATGATGTTTAGAGCTGATCAAAGACTTTGACTGATCAATCTATTCCCACTATGGGAAAGAAAACATGGTGGAAGATGCTCTAAGTAGAAAGGACCCAATGATTCTATCATTGATGAGAATTGAAAAGGATCCAATCATCTTATATTTGATGAAGATGGACATGGTAATCATAAATATGGTAAAATAATTAATCCTTTCACAAATTATTTCTCCACCATCTCTTTTAGAAAGGTTACAGGAAGATCAAAAGGATGATGTGAGAATTCAGAAAAAATTGGAAACTATCAAAAAGGGGGAATCCCCAGAGTTCAATGTTAATGAAGAAGGAATTTTGATATTTTGGACAAGACTGTGTGTTCCATAAAATATTGATTTAATGAATGAACCTTTGGATGAAAAACATAGTTTGACTTTCTTTATTCACCCTTGAATCACAATGATATATTGAGATCTCTGAGATCATTGTTGGTGGGATAACATGAAGATGGAGATTGCTGATTATACATCAATGTGCATGGGATGTTAGTAAGTGAAGGTTGAGATGAAGAAGTATAAGGGGATGATGCAACCATTATCCACACCAGCATGGAAATGGGAGAACATCACCATGTACTTGGTCATGATACTTCTGAAGACATCCAAAAGAAACAATGCTATCTGGGTTGTTGAGGATCGTCTTATAATGATTGCACACTTCATTTAAATTCAAGAGGATTTCTCATTAGATCACCTAGAACAAATATATATCAAAGAAGTGGTAAGGCTGCCTGGAGTACCACTATCTATTATATCCGATTGAGATCTAAGATTCACCTCTATGTTCTGGAAGAGTCTTCAACATGCTATGAATACTGAGCTGAACTTCAGTACGACTTATCATCTTTAACGAAATTTCCAATCTGAGAAGACTATCCAAACACTTGAGGACATATTGAGAGAATGATCAATGGACATCAAAGGAGGATAGGTTCAACATCATTATCTGATTGTGTTCTCTTACAATAACAATTTCCACTCAAATGAGTCCTTATGAAGCCCTTTATGGGAAGAGTTGTAGAACACTGAAATGTTGGGATGAAATTGGGTAGTGAAAACTTATAGGTCCAGAAATGGTCAAAAAAATGGTGGACAAGGTTAAGACAATACAACAACACATTAAAGCTTCTCAGAGTAGACAAAAGAGCTATGCTGATAATCATCAACGAAACCTAGATTTTGATGTTAGAGACATTGTATTTCATAGAATATCACTCTGGAAGAGAGTTATGAAATTTGGGAAGAAGGGAAAGCTCAGTACAAGGTATATCATCCCTTTTGAGATCCTTGATCGCATTGGGGCAATGGCCTTTTGAATAACACTCCCACCAAACCATTATGAAGTACATGATGTATTCTATGTGTCACTCTTGTGGAAGTACATACATGACCCATCACAAGTACTCAATCACGTGGTGGTACCATTGGAGAATGACCTCTCCTATGAAGAGAAGTTGGTGAAGATCCTAGATTGTAGATAAAAAGTTCTACGAAATAAGGCAATGACCCATTTCAAGGTGTTTTGGTGAATCCAATAGTTTGAAGAAGAAATGTAATAATCATAGGAAGTGATAAAGCAGAGTTACCATCATATGTTTTTGTGTGGGAAAAGGTTTTTTCGAAGGAGAAATTTCATAAGGGGGACGATTTTAACGACCCGGACATTTAATAATTAAAATTCCTATTGATATGATTAAATGATTTATTATGTACATTGGTTATATAAAACTTATTCACTTCTTTGGTTTTCTGTTTTTTGAATTTAAAATACCATTAATAATTCTTATCATTGCTAATATAGTCATTTAACAATGACCACAAGATTAGTATAAAGATAGGGTTTTAACAAATTTAATTTACCTAGAAAATGAAGAGATGACCTAATCCAGTAATATTGCTTCATATGAATCCCATTTGTTAGGGTTTTGAAAGAATGTGACATCATCGGGATTCACTCTTTACCAAGCCCAATCTAAGCTTCAAAACATTAATCTTGAATGGAACTGCCTACAGGAGAAGTGAAAGTTGATAGAGATTATCAGCCGAGCAATGTTATCTGAGCCACCCCAAGAGTCTGTCACCATCGAACACCTTACCCTTAGGTGTTATGTGGGTGTTATAAGAGTATATGTAACAAAACCCTAGCACTAATATTGTGTGCTTTATTTTTGTATAAATAATATAAATTTATTTTATTATTACTTTGTAAATGTTTTTAAAGCACAAACAGTATTTTTAGTCAATATTCAATTAAGAAATCTATTTTGACGAGTTAATGGATTTTTGAATTAAATAATATTTTAATAAAATATTTTTACTCAATTACTTTTTATTAAATATAAATTATCATATAATTTTTATGAATATAATTTTAATTTTTATTAGGGTTTGATATCCGTTTCTGTCAAAACTCATGAATTTTTGATAAATGTTAGTTTTTATTTTAAAAGATAAAATTAAAATACTTATAAAATTAATTAGATAAAATGAATATTATTTTTGGAATCAGGATGTTGAAATCATCTAACGGTGAATTTTTCATAATTTTCCAACGTAGTCGAATTTTTGGGTAAAAATTAAATACCGTTTAAATATATAATGTGTTTCATGACATCATAACGACTTAATAGTGATGTAATAAAATACAATAAATAGGTTTTTCGGACAATATTTATTTTTCCTTTAAAATAAAGTGATATTAGATTTGTTTTATTTATTTTACAAAGCCTTATTAGACCCTCCAAGATTTATAAAACATTTTACCTTTTAAAATGATTTCCTTGAGACTGTGACTCACCTCCACAAAAGCAAGCCTAATATTTTAATACATTATAAAATTTTCCATATAAAATAATTTTTTACACACCCCTTTGAAAAAAATCCATTATAAAAAACCATGGGATGATTCGTGGTTTTGATTAGTTTAATGTGTAGTGTCCAAAACCCAAATATTATAGAATTTCCACTATTTTCCTATATAAACCCACCCAAGATCCCAATTCTCATCACTCAAAACCCTTTAATCACATCCATAATATGATATCCTCTCTCTATTATACATACAAGTCACCTCATGCTCCCAATAAGCCTCTCTCAAGCTTCTCCCAAGCCTTTGGACCACACTTCCAACTAAGGGATTTCATCCTTTCTCATTTTTGTCCAAATTTCATTTTGTTGATATAACATTTTTTTCAATTAAAAATGTTTGTGTATAATTTAAAAACTCCCCCATAAATCCCTTATTATGTTTGAATAATTATATACCCCTTTATCTCTCATTAATGTCTCTCATGTACACTTGTTACTATGCTGAAATTCCGTAAGGGATGTCTCTCTCCTCCTTTAAATTCAAGTAATTATTTTATTTTAGGAATATAAATTACATTACCAATGTTATTACATGTATATATATGTCCCCATTACTATCCATTTCATGTTCATATGATGAGATACCCATTTCTTACTCATCAACCATTTTTTATGAATTTGTATGTCACACCATTATGCTGCCGAAATTGCACCATGATTTTCCAAGCCAAAGTCATTGTGTAGTGAATACCATGCCTAGTTTTCTATCTAGGGTATTCACCTTTATTCACATTTACATATTGATTATATTTTTTCATATATTAATTAGATATTCCATTATCTTGGAATAAATGTTGATGTTTATTGAATCCATGTTATATGATCCAAGTGACACACTTATGCATGAAATAAAATGATTAAGAAGTGTGTGCCCTGATAGTGGTCCAATGCATTTGGTGAAGAATAATATCATGATATGTCAATTGAAATGAGGGTTTAATCATTATAATTAATGCTAAATTATAATTTACTCTTGATACATGGGCAATGGATCCTGGATCATTCTAATGTCATGTTAAATGCTGATGCAACATTTCCATGTTATGATAATCATGCTATTTCATGCGTTTATGTTCATGTTTCTCTTATTCTCCATTGATATGACTATTTCATAACATATAATATATTATTAATATTATTATTTTTTTACTCCCTTACTAGGAATTATTGCTCACCCTTTTCTTATTCATGTCATCAGGTTATCCCATACAATGCTAAGTACGAAGGAATGTGTGTGGTCATGTAAAAGAAGTTTTCAATAAAGATGTGTATTTCATGTTTTAAGTTGTTATGTAATGTTTCTAAGAAGCAAAGACACTAGAACTATATATATTTTATGTTGTATCAAGTGAATATTTTATGTAATAAATTATGTTTAATTTTGAAATAAAGAGAAGGGTTGTTATATCCATGTAGAAGAACATAGGCTGGGAGTGAAGATTGATCAAAGAGGAAAAGGGTAAATATTCATAGGGGTTGGTTAAGGTAATTAATCTCAAAGAAGTTAATGATCAATGGAATGATAAGGGACTCAATGTAATAAATATGTGATAACATAACAGGCCATTGCTTCTACAAAAATTGTGGAATTAGGATAAGATTTTATTTCTAGATCATTTTCCTAGTTGAAGAGTTTTTTTTGAAAAGATATACTTTCATGATTTCAGGAAGACCTATCCCTTGGTTGTTCCATGGTCCAATTAAGCTATTTATCCAATAAAGAGGGTGGAATCTTCTTTCCCTAAGTATTAATAGATCATGATACCCATGATATTCCATCTCATTGGTCTTTAGTTATAATCAATACGATGTTATTAGAAGAGGTTATCCAATATGAGTAAATCCCCTCGTGGTGAGATAATACTTTAATCGTGAAAAGTTTTTCGGGTTTTTAACCAAAAAAATTAAAAATATGGTTAGCCTTGTTACCCTTCCAAAATAAATTTCTCTGTATACTCCTTTAAAAATATCTTATCTTATAGAAAATAACTTTTATTGTAAATCCGGGTCCATCCTTGTACAAAAAGAATATAAAAAGAGATTTTATTAATCCAGAATCCACGCAGAGAGATATAGTCACATGAATAATCACTAAATGATAAAAAAATATGATTTTAATAAAGCTTAATCTTATAAAATTAATCATGAAATTCTCAACTAAGGATGTAAGGATATGTGTGTTGTAATTATCAGGATTAAGTTCATATCATCACTTAATAACATATGTAAAATAGAAAAGTTTCCTAATCATTTCATTAAATCATAACCCATGAAAAGAAGTGGGTTTTATAAGAATATAAACCATGGAAGAGATTCATATTTCATAAGATCTATTTGATCAAAATGTAAAACATTCATGAAAGAATATGAATGGAACCATTGGATAATTTCCTAGAAGGGTATGTTTAACATCAATGAATGTCATCATAGATGGAAAATAATTTTTAAAAATGTCATAAATAAATTCTTGAGGAAAATATATTTCTTCTTTGAAAAATTCTCATTAAACCATAAAGTATTTCGAAAACCATTTTAATAGAAAATAGATTAAAAAATTTGAATGAAATATAATATCATTTTGAAAACCATATTCCATGAAAACTTATAAAATATTCTGAAACAAATTATGGAAACATTTCTATTTGAAAGTAACTTTAAAACATATAAAAGAAGTATTGAAATCTGTGAAATCATTTTATTTTACAACATATTTTTTGAAAACAAATAAAAGAAGTTTTGAAATCAAATAAAAGATGTTTTGAAAATTATTTAAAATAAATTTCAAACATAAATTTTTTGGAAACTATTTTCATTGAAAAATAAATTAAAACCAATGAAATTTCAGAATATTATGAACATAATTTATTTTTTAAAAAATTACATTTTTATACTTTTAAAAGAAGCCTATTGGGAATGAAGGACATTATATAAGGTAAATCCTCACATTCCGAAATTTTCTATTAGAATGTAAAAAGTTCATAAAAGTGCATTGAATGAAAAAAGACAATAATATTCATAATTAAAAACTACTTAAACAAATGTATAACTTGGGGAAAATTATTTTAGTGATCATAAAAAAATTGTAGAATATTTTTTGAAACTTTTTTAGAGGACATTGTATTGAAGGAACACAAATTTTTACCAAAGAGAGAGATAGAGTTATACATTATTAAAATTAGATTATTGATCATATTACATACCAAATAGTAGAAAAATAGTACGATTACTTGGAAATAACATGAATCACCACAATTTAAGAAACCTGATGAGAGTTATTTATAGACGGATCATAACATTTCATCAATGGAAGAAAAACCAAAAAAAAAATATCGATAAGCATTGAGATTCTAGATATATACCATTACCAATTTGGTAAATTTGAATAATAAGACAATAGAAAAAATAATATTACAAGAATATTAACATAACATAAAAATAAAAATAAAAATATTCATTATATAAAATTTAAAAATTAGTGTATACTCCTCGGAGAAAAATATAGGTGCATAACATGGAAGGTGTATCAATGAAGTCAAATTGAGACAAAATCACTTCACCAGTTTGGTATATTTTGAAACATAAAAATCATGAAAGAAATATCATAAAATGGATTTTTAAATAAAAAAAATTATGTTTAAGAATAAAAAAATAAATCCATGGGATATATACACACCAAAAAATGTAAATCAGTGGTGAATAAGGCATGAAACCCAAGAAAATAAAATGTGACATTTTTTGAAAAGGTAGGTTCCATGGCCATTTATATTAAGAAAAAAAAAGTAAAAAGAGGAAGAAATGAGTATAAAGTTTCACACAAGGCCTCTTTACCCTTATCACGAGGTCCCATTTTTTTAATATTTTCTGAAATCATACGTTCTTTATCTTGTAATGATCCCCAATAAATTCCATGTCCGCAACTTTATCCACAACCTCTAGAGTAAAGTGATTCATGTTTTATCACTTTTTGAAAAAGACATTAAATGTATGTATTGTCCGAGTTAGAATCCTAAAAATGTGGTTCTTCCTTCCTAGTAGTCCAATCCACTCAACCGCGACCCCACCCTTGACTTCTGGGATGATGTCCTCGTTTCCGTGATTTTGCCTATAGCCATGATCTATATAAATGTTTCTCATATGCATCAAGAGTGAGGTTCACTATTGGGTACCTCTACTATACCTCTTGTTGAATACTAAAATTCTCCAATTGTTAGTGAACCAAGGAAGAATTATCCATCTCATCTTTTCATGAAGGAATGGAAACACCCTCCCCTAAATTTATGAATTCACTCTCTTCACACTCATAAATACTCATCTATAATAAATATAAGTTCATTATAAATATTTTACAGAAACATATTATTATATATAGTAACATGTATGGTTTTATTATGACTTTATATTAACTACTTATTAACAAGTCCATGCTATGGTTTCACATTGGGTAATATCTATTTTTTTTGTATGCGTCTTAATTTGTTATATTTTTAATCCCTATACTTACATAAAGATTTAAATAAATTAATACATGATATAACTATAATTTATAATATGTATATATTTATTTATTATTATCTATAGAATATATAAATTTTAGATGGAACACCAATTTCCTCGATAAGATAGGTCGTACGTACACATGAATGATTTTTTTGTTCTTCTTTGTAATATTGAAAAAGTAAAGTAAATTACTGATATGTATATATATAATAGTTAGAGTAGAATTATAATTTCATATGTATAATATAAATTTAATACACCCTTCTTTAATACATTCTATGTAGTGTTTGAATGAATCACATCACTTTGAGGGGGTAGTAGTCCACAAATCCCCAAATTAAATGATCCTATGCACACAAAATTGAAAGCATGAAGGTTGGATATATATAAAAAATAAATAAGTATAAATAATTAATTATTTTTATATAAATTATTAAAAAATATTTCCATCATAATTTCCAATAATGCGAGGTGTTAAAAGAAAAACACATCTTCGTTTCGTGTGGTTGTAGTTCACCGTACACAAGAATGGTAAGTTCATTGCCTATTAGATAGAAGTGAGTGTTAGTGTAGGTAGAACCCTTATCATAATAACATAATTTTATATAAAGGATATTATTTTAATTATATGATCATAGAATAAGAATAATTAAGGTGGTGGAGAAATAAAATAACGGAAAGGATGTTGTGGAATGATGTTACCTATTCATTTGAGTAACTCCTTTTGGTTTGCACAAAAGAGATTTTTTTGTTAGATTTATAACATAATGGGGATTCAAGGAGTAATTAGGGGATTTTGGGAAGTAAATTGGGAAGATCATGTCTAAACTTATGTGTCATGATATGTGTGAAGAATGGGAAGAGGTGGTGTCCTTTTATATGGGAGGGAAATGAAACACTTGGTATTTTTTTAAAAACTTACGTGTTCTCTATGTATTTCCAATGTGTAAAAATGGTCCATTGTCTAAAATTAGTTTGATAATTCCATAAATATGTCTATAAAATAGGTTTTGGACTAGTATATATGTCATTTTTCCCCTTAATATTAATGGTTAATCTCCTGTGATGTTTATTTTAACAATAATCGATGTGATTAATTTTAATCACATTCACTAATATTTTTTCATCATAAATTAAGTTGATCACATTAAGTTACATATATAATACTGATTAAAACCATTTATTTAAATTTTAATAAATTAAATTCACATATGTTGAAAAATTTAGTTTAATACTAATCTAACATACGTGGCGAGAAATCATATTTTTAAAGTGAAAATATTCACATATTCAATATGATTTTAACTCTATGTTCAATAAAGATATATTAAAATAACATAAATAGGATAAATAGAAGTATATTTCACGTAATTTTACTTTAAAAAAAACCTATAAGATAATTTAACTATATAAATAAATTATATAAAAAAGTTGTTTTTTTATTTGAAATCTGTATTTTTCACTAATCATCCAAAAATGAAGTTTCCCAAAAAAACCCAAAAACATATTTTTAAGATAATTTTTAAATTTTGAATTAAAAAATTATTTTTATTTTATAAAATAAAATTTCAAAAAGTGTATAAATAAATTTTATTATTTTTCATAGATGGACAAAAAAAGCATTTCTTGTAATAAAATAGTATTTTTAAACATATAAAGATATTAACAAAATACATTTATATTTATTTATCATTATGTTTTATTTATATGAAGAAATTAAAATAAAATTTTCAAAATTTTTATTATTATTCATAATACCAAGTATAATGGATGGTTTATAATTACCTCATCTAAATAATTTTTAAAAAATTGGTATTTCATAGAAACTTAGTGTTGTGTGTAATGAAAACCATGACATTGTTTCTTGTATCACAAGATTACCATAGTGTAGCATATAATGAAATTATTAATTAGTTATTTAATATAAAAATATTATTCTCAGTGATTCCGGAAATAAAGAATATAAAAAATGATAGATTAATTTGAAAAAAATTGATAAAATCATGGGGTGTTACAAATGTGGTTTTAAAGAAGAGGAACACTGACTCAATTTTTGATTTACAAATTGGTTTTGAGGATTTTGTGGTTTAGTATAGAATTTTATTTTTTTGTGTTCATAGATTGATATTTATTTCATTATAGAGTATTTATTACATTCTCATGTTATTCAAGGTATTTTTTACCAAGAAGTTCATAAGGAATCATTGAATATATTTTCCAGTGGTTGAATCTGCCCAGAATCCTAGTATATTGGTGGATCAAGACACTTTTAAGTAGTTTTATATCTTCAATTTTCATTGAGGTATTATAATGGTTGTAGATTAGGTAGATGAAATTTAATGGATCATGAGGTCCCCAATGACTCCAACATCCTTGAGGGAGAGAGTTATCTTGGGTTTGATCAAGGGTATGAGTCTATTAAAGGGATATTGAGTTCTTCCATCCTAATTTCTGTAAAAAAATACATGGGAATTTTTCAAGAGAAATTTATCTCAATATTTTACACCCAATGTTTTGAAGTGAGGAAAGTGGAATAACATTGGTAAATTCATCCAGGATAATGGATGGATTAAGTGTATTTTCCCACATTAATAAGATAATTAATTTTTCCCTAGAGAAATTATCAAGTTATTCAATGAAAGGGAATATCATTATGATTTTTTTCATCCAAAAAACAATGAATGAGTTCTATCATATGGTGTAGTTTCTTTTACGGTGTTGGTGGATTTATTTTATTTTGATGAATTGGTTTCTAAAGAGAAACCCATAATGGGTAGAATCCTTATTTCTCTTAGTTTCAACAAGTTTCCCCATATTTGGATGAGTAAAAATTATATGACCCCATTTGGATGTGTCTCATTTAACAATATTCAATTTCCCAAAAATTATTTATTCACAAGTTTCATTGTAGTGTGTTTAGTTTGGGTATTACAAAACATATTTACTTTTTACTCTTAATATGTAATTTCTATTTGGTTTATTTGTTCATTTTTATAAATTTATGGTTCATGATGTTAATAGAAGTAAAAAACCCTTATATATTGTAGAATATTTAAAAGAGTACCATTTTACCTTTTGAGGTGACCCCTTTATATATTCATTTAATTTTTTATTTCCCATCACAATTTGTTTCTTAATTTGTTTTGTGAGTTTCATTTGGTTTGTTTCAATATATAATATCCATTTGGTTTTATATGTTATTTATGGAAATCATAGATCATGATATACCAAGATGTTTGTTGAGTCTTTTGGATTTGAATCTCATGCTTTATTAGTGGTAACCTATAAGAGTACCATTCCTTATTATAAACTATGTTGGTAAATTTCTAAATTTTTAGGAGATCGACTATGTATATCATTTTTTGATTTCTTGAGCTAAATGGGTATGACATTGGGTGTTAGGAATCAAAACCTTTTCATTAGTTCTATTTGATTTTTGTTTTAGTTTGGATATTTTATTTGGGGTGATTCCTTATTTCTAGGTTTAATATTTTGACCACATAATCTCATTTTTAATTAAGTGAAATTTTGAGGGAATAAATTATTAGGGTGAGGTTAGTTTTCACATCCCCAATTTTTTTCCTTATTTATTTTATTAATTAAATATATTTTTATATTTTATGGTAATTTTAGGTCTTATTTATAATGAAAATATGAAATTTAGTGTTTTGGTAATTTTTTCCACTCCCAAAATGTTTTTGATCTTGGTTTAGGGGTTATCACATGACTATTTTTTTAATGTTTTTTAGTTCAATTTTTTCATGAGAAAATAATTATACATATATATCTCAAGGAAATTCACTAAATATTTAAAACCATAGAAAAAATAACTATGTGTTGGTGTTTCCTAGAGATATTTCTCTTCCTCCACACAATTTGTGAAAATGATGTGGAATGTTTATTAGAGAATCATAAAATTTAACAGACATATCTTACATTGTTAGTCCATGGCTTCTAAACCTTTTTACCAAAACTAATGTTTTTATTTTATTTATCTGCTGGATGAATGTAGTTAGTGAGTAATTTGGTAAATTGTATGACCTAACAATTAAACATTCATAGTATTCCATAAACCTAAATTCCCTAAAATAACCTCTTAAAAAATATACCCTCCTGAAGGCCCATTTTATTCACCTGAATAGAAATCATAAAGGATATCCCAAACCTCATTGCCACACCTTGTATTTTTCAATCCCTATACTTCGAATTTTATTGGATTCACCTAGGGTAAGGCCTTATTTCCTTGACTCATTCTTTATTACACTTTTTTTTCCTTCATTCATTTGCTTGTTTCCTTATTTTATTGAACCATAGGGATATATTTGTCATATATGAATTGTTTATTTTTATTATAAGGTATGTTTTTTGTCTTTCTAGGACTTGTTCCACCAATATTAAAGGTTTTCATTACATCTTCAAATGTATGAGGTAATTATGACGATCAATTTATTTAATAGAGAACTCCATTAAATGGTTGGGGACTTCTAAACACTTTGATTAAATTTCATAGGTTGGGGACTTTATAAATTTATTTTAATGATCCATTGGTAAAACGTAATTTAGAAAGGGTATTTTACAATTATTCAATTTTTTTGTTTATATTACAATTGTATATTATTGCTATGTGTTTCAGAAAAATAAAAAAAATTATTTTTAATGGTATTGTGATGTTTTATTTGTGTTTCTAACATAATAAATTTATGTGGGTTTTTTTGTGAAACTAAGATATTAATTTATTGGTTTGTTTCCTCTTTTATAGATTTATAGAATCACATCAAAAATATTATATTTTTTGAAAATGGTTTGAATCACGTATCTTTACCTGATACCTAGAATAATTTATGAATTTATATATATACATGTGGGCTTTATGAGTATATATATATATAAGCATTTCTATACATAGAGATGTGTACATTAACATGTATGGATGTTTTGAATAATGATTTTATTAAAATAAAACATCGTTTCTTGAAAGGGTTTCGTGACTTATAAATTCTTTTTAAACTATAGTTTTAAAATGTGTGTCACATTTTACATGTTTGAGGCCCATTTTTCACTTTGGGACCATTTCTTGATTCTGAATTTTTTTTATTATAATTTATAAATAAATCATTTTCATTCAAAATTATAACATGTTTATAAGGAAATGTCTTGGTTGGAACCTTTAAAAAATTTCAATTTCATATTTTCAAACCCATGGAATCCATCCCTTTTTGGAGGTATTTACATGTATGGGTGTAGGGATATTATCTGAGAATTATATTTGGATTATGTGGATTATTTTTTGATATATTTTATGTGAGGCCACATCATCTCCCACCTTTAGTATCCTTTTGGGATTCTATACATCTTTGTGAAGGATGATATATGTTTTTATATATTCTCAATGAGATATACTAGATCCTTTTGTTATTGGTGGCTATAGTGGTGTGTTATTGGTGAGTATAGTTAAGAGAATCTGTGTAGCCATAGACTTATGAATGCATTGTTAGGATGAAAAATGGTAATAAACCTAAGTATGTCTTGTTTATTCACATATAATGTTTAGTAATTTCCTTGGATAATGTGTAACTTAATGTTATTTTCTAATTGAATTTGATTTATATTTTACTCTCATGTATCACAGTTTTCCCTGATTATGTCCCTAGTTTCATTCTTGTACTACGTTCCACCATTTTTTATTATGGTTTATTTATGTATTGAAAAATCCTTTTATATTCATGTTGAACTACTTTATTATGTGTTGGGTGTTTTACTAAAAATAAGATGAAAATTCAAAATGTTTTTTCCCAACGGTTTAGGTAAACAAAAAAATACTTATTAAAAATAATTTTTAGTTCAAAATGTTTGTTTTTGGGAATGGTTTCTTTCTTTAATTAGAATGAAAAACTAACTTTGTACTTGTATTTTCAAACATATATTTAGAATTTATTTTGTAAAAGTAAATTTATGGATTCATGGTTTCTTACTTAGTAAACTGTTTATGATCACATTCTATTTGTATGACTTGTTGTTGATAGTCCAGAGATGTTTTTCATATTCGACTACTAGTTATTTATCACTCTTAGCGTAGGATGGTTTTTTATATGGAGGGTTACCACAGATGTCATACAAAGATGTTTTTGGGTATTTTCATTTTTATTATTTATAGTTTTTGTTATATTCCATTTTTCCTCTTATATCTTGATACAATTTATTTTTATCGTTTTTTGTGATCAGTTGGATGATTTATTTTAATATTTATTTTTTCCCATTTTAATTTTTCATTCTGTTTATGTTTGGGCGCAAATAAATCTAATTTACAAGATAGACATGTTAGGACTATGAGTGGAAGCCTGTGTATCTTACTTATTTATTTAGTGAAATCATTACAAGTGATAGTGTTTTCCTTCTTGTGACACTCATCATACTCTTTTTAGGATCATGGATTCCTCTATGTATGTTAGGCGATAGCTCAGATTCTTAGTTTTGGGATTATCCCTAGATGGCTCATTAAAATATATGATTGGAAGCTATATTTCCTTCATTTATAGTCTAAAACATCAGGTGGATACTTTTATGAATCTCCCCTAGTCAATTATATCAAATTATTCAATATCTTGAATATTTTGCTACTTATTAAGAGGTTCTTATAACACATATAATTCCCCATTTTTCTTATGAATGAATGTGATGTTTCAACAATATTATATGAACTTTCTGTCACTTTTATTTTCTTTCTCAATTGATGACATCCAAGCCATGATTGATGATGATTATTACATTATATATATACAATGAAATAATTTCATTGATGATTATATTTTTTCAATCATTTTTTTGGAATTTAAAAAAAAATGCATTAAAATACTAACCCTATTTAAATATCCATCACACCAATTGTTTGGATGAGATTATTGTCTATATATGTAATTTTTCTACATTAGTAGTCCTTTCATGATATATGTATAATGGTAAGAATTTATTTAAATCATATAAAACACGAGTATTGAATATTTTTTTGGATAAATCTTTATCTCAATATATCATATGGATTCATTCAGCAATATTCCTTTAGAATCCTAACCCTTGATGTTTCCTAGATATGTGTGGCTCAAATATCAATGTTTTATTTTGTTACCAAATAGTTTATGTTTTCCATTTAAACAATTCCATAGAAATTACATGGAAAACATTCATTGTAATGAACCAACCCTATAGGATGATCATTTAATTAACTTTTTTTAAGACCCAAAATAAAATCTTTAATACATTACCATAGTCAGAGTACAACAAGTCCTCAGTCATCCACTATATACACTAAAGGATTCTATATAGTGGTTAAGAGTTTATAACTGACATAAAGAGTTTGTGATATTACTTAGATCACAAACAAATATAAAATAAAAAAATATAATAATCATATAATAACAGATTATGTGAAATAAATTATATTTAAAGGAAACCCATCTGTAAGAGGTAAATATCAAAACGTTATATAGCGTGAACCATGAAATAAATATACATACATGATGGATCATAAACAATGATAATATAGAATGGATAAAGAAAATAAAATATATATTATAGACATAATAATAAAATATTATCCATTTATCAAACTTATCTCTAAAAAATACATCCATTTTATCTAAATAATCCCCTAAAAGATTGTCTCCTAATATACAAACATAATTTATGCAACTAAAATAGGGGTACCAGTACATGGTGTGATCATGAAAATAAATAGATTCTCAATAATTCATACTATATATATTCCATATTATATAGCATAACCATTTACTAGAATAATAATCAAACAACACATAAGTAATCACATCATGTCATCATGTGTTAACTGGGGAACATAAATACATAACATTAATTGATCTAACCAATACTGGATCTGATTTAATAAAATAATAAAACCAAACCCCATACCTTATTCCACCTAATAGATTCTAATATTTGTTTCTAAACCAACACACTCTGACTCAAGGTATGGTATCATACCATGTATTAAGATGAAATCTAGTCGGATACCTCCACATTCTCAACTTGGTGAGGTATCCTACCATATCACATACCATATGTCATACCACAACACTCTCATAAATAGTAATGAATCATATCACTTTACTAGCCTCACCTCATACCATAACTCTATCATTCCGACTGAATTATCATTCAACATGAAATTCAATATCTCATACCACCATTATCTCACTTAGATTGAGATTTCATAACCTATCATTTTCCAAAACATTCTCACTAAATGTGGTATCCAACTACAATATATCAATCATGTTCCCTTTAACAATGGGTGAGGTCCTCTACAAGTATTTTAACTACACCCTCTTGATCAGTGTTAGGTTTTAGACAAGTTTCAACATTATTTAAATAATGATTGTTAGGTTTCAAAAAATCATGGTTGACAAGAAAAAAACTATTCCCTTAACTAGTGGAACACACATATCAATCATTATCTATAACAAATAGTATCATATACATCTCATCCTAACATACCATAAGCAATATTATTAACAATATTGAATAATAAATCTAATAAATACACTAAAAATATAAAAACCATTATATTGTAGGAAATTACCTAATAAAAACCCAACACAATGACCATACATATAAAAAATGGAATAAAAATATGCTCATATTGGCCATGAAATACATTCAATTCCTATTTAAAACACTTACCAACACCAAAACCTAACCCCTTAACATTTCTAGTTCCTAACCACACCCTAATGTGTGTACCAGATTCCATGTTTCTATCTTTATGCTTCTATTAATCTATGAAGAAAAATAACCTAATTAAATCGCACATGGGCTTCTAATATAAACCCTATGTTAACACTATCCTAGCCTATCATGGATTTACACAAACTATCCATACCCATATCATGTTATTATACCACTCTAATTGGAGTTCTATACCTAAAAAGTCATAAGACTCACAATACAGTCACAAACAACCACATAAAACCATAATGATAGGGTTATTAATCTAACCCATAACTAGGAAACACTTGAAACCCAATCCCACTGGTTTCCTTTAGTTACTATGATCATTATCAGCGTCAAAAATTTCTCACATGATGAGTTTTGAAGTTCCATATATTTGACCATGAAATTTTCAATTCAATTACCTCATCTGAACACCAACTAAGACCTCTACTCAAGGTCTCCAGTATCCTCATGTTTATTATCCAACTAAATCAGGCTTGACCTACATATATTGTATATTATAATATTAATATTATTGTTATTTATTAGAAATAGAGATGTGTAAAATGATTATTGGGTGATTTTATTTTTTGAAGAGGGGTTTTCATCAAGACATAAATTATTAATATATTATTTTCTATAGAATCCCCCCATTGAGCCTAATATTTTTTCACATCAACTTCATTCCAAACCTCATTGAAAATTTCTTTTATCCCTTTTATAAATTATCATAAGATTAATGTTAATTTATTTTATTTTTGGAGAGATATTTGAGATTATTTTAAGTACATGATTAATATGTATTTAAATGAGGAATGGGTATAATTGTATTAAATATACTTTTCACAATGACGAATGTATATTTTTTGGTGAGGTGGGTTGAAAATTCTCATGCATGGTAATAAAAAATATCTGAATATTGGTTAATAAGTGTATCATCATTTCAAGCCGAGGAGTAAAATACAACGTATATTAATTTTCTTTAAAATGAGCATTTTAAAATATTATACTTGGGTGATGTTTGAAATTATATTAATTTCCGTACATTATTTTATTTTATTGACAAGGATGCATAAAAATTAGTTGAATGGTGATTCCTTTATAATGATATAGAAATTTTATGCATAAAAATAGGAAATAGTTTATTTGTGGGGGGGGATTTGATAACTATAATTGATGAATCATATTTATTTTAGAATTAAAATAATAATTTATTTATATAATAATTTTTCATTAATTCATTTTGATTTTATATTTTTATTAACGATAATGTAATAAATGTAAATCATGATAAAATGTGAATATATAAAAAAATTATTATTGAGGTGAGATAAAATATATATTTAGATGTAGAAAAAATATGTGGGATTATTAGGAAATGGTAGGATCCCATGTATTGTATATTATTCATTTAGTAGAAAATAAATAATTGGTTGATTCATAGCTAGAATGGGTGAATATGGTCTTGAAATAGGGAAACTCCATGAGAAGAATCAAAATCAGTTATTTTGAGCTCTAATATATATAATGTTCTGTCCCTAAAAAAATTCATGTTGTATTTGGAACCATGGTTCTTAGTTTAAAAAATTTAATCTAACAACATGGATGAAATGACGACATCTAAGTCACCATTATTTAAGGAGAATAGTGTTTCATGAGGAATCTGTGGTTCCCAATTCATGACTATATATAATAATTAAAGCCTTTGGGAATCTTGACTAAGGATAATTGGCCCTCTATGAAGTATTTTTGATATTATTGATACTACGGGATCCATTAATGGAGTTAAAATTACTAATATCATATATTAATATGTACATAACACACTTACTTATGTTAAATCACGATCCATGAAAGGATATATATTGTAAGTGTGACTTTTATCATAAATAGAAGGACACATACCCCTAGATAAGGGTAAGAGTATTATTTTCACATGTATGGGTAAGTCCATTGTGTATTTTTGAATAATCGATTTACATTGTGTTCTACATGTCCATGCTCCATCTTCACATAGAACGGAATGTAATGATGCATGGTTACTTTGACACAAAGATTCCAATTATTACCCCATACATATTTAGATAACGATAAATCCTCATGGATACCATGTGATGTGTTACTATTGGGTTTATAGTCAATATTGAGATAGTTAGGTCTATTCCATGATATTTATTCATGACTGAAAAGTATAAGGGGGTTCGTGGCACACTAAACCCATGAGTCAAGAGGGAGAAAAACGTTTTATGGAATGAGGGTTTTACCTTTATCTCTAGGATTCCACACTACGTTGATACTCATACAATAAGGAGAATATTTAATTACACCATTATATATTTATTTTATTCCATTTGGTTTATAAATGTTGCAGGAATATTTGAAAAAAGTTAAGGTTTACACCCTTAAATACAAGTCATTCCGAGATATTTTTTTCCTCAGTGACAATATAATTCAAATATATCTATCCTAGTCATGTGGTTTTTTGAACTAAAATATCTTCAGATATAAAGGGTATGTTTTCTGCTATTTTAATACTATATATATTTTGGAATGTGAGTTGGATTTCGTGTGATACATATATATTCATCTATATAACATGATATGAATTATAGTTCATCCCACAAAATAAAATGATAACTGATGAACTCTAGTGGTATCAATTCTTGAATCATTTTTGGTCACTTTATCAACTCTTACAAAATCTCGAATCCTCACATCCAACAAGAGAATAATATTTTTAAGATTTTTGTTTGTTTCTACACTCTTTTATGGCTAGTATGGGGGAGGGGGGTTACTTTTTTTTCTAAGATGTGTAAGTAAGGGTTATATTATATAGTGGAGTGATTTTTTTATTAAATAATGATGAGTTTTAAATTTATTTAATTTTTTATATATTATTGTTATTCTTTGAAATGATAACTATTTTTCAGTTAGTAAGTAATTTATAATTCATGGGATACAACTTTTTATTCTTCATTTCTATTAATTGGGCTATGTGATATGTTAAAACTTTTTTTGGGTCACCTAATTAATTAATTAATTGAAATATATAACCATTAAAATAATATTTTTTGGGAAAAATTGTTATTAACTAGACCAAGGGATTATAATAGACCAAATTTAGATATCATCATGGCTAGTTTTATTATTTTTTACTTCACTTGTTCATGATCCTAGAATTATTAATTCTTTTATTCATTCGTTTACTGAATTTTTTATTCTTTTATTCCATTGTTCTTGTTTTTCAAAAAAAATTCAATTTTCATCTATCTGATTACAATATTAAATTTACACATACCCTTATTTAAATGTATCATATTTGAATAATTTTCAAAATTCATATCAATGGTCAGAAAACTAAGAATATTGGGGTTAAATCAGTGGTACCCTTTTAGAATTATTGATATCCTAAAATAATTTTGTGTAACTAACTAGATAAATAATCCACTCAAATTATAAACTCATGATTACCCATATGGATTAAATAATATATAAACAAATGAAAATTATATTTCTAGATGGTTTGGTACCAATTAGGTATCATATTCTTATATTCATTATGTTATTATCTCTTAGAATGTATTCGCTCAGTAATAGAATATTTTCTAATTATAGTGTTGTGGGATCATTATTATCCACAAATTACAATTCATAATATAAAAAATATATACGTATAGGAATATATTGGTTCCAAATAAATATAATAACACCATATCCATCTTAAGAAATATCATCCTAAAATTCAATTGATTAAGAAAATGTAATTTTATTACTTTGAGACTTATGCAATGTAATATTCTCATCACGTTCAAAACTAAAACCTCTATAATATGACATATGTATCCTCATCCACTAGAACTTGTTATTTTGATATCTTATTGTTTAAATCAATAGAATTTTTCATCTTCACCAAAATATTTCATTCATCAAGAATTTTTTTATTCTTAAACCCTATATATTTCTATTATTTTATGGTTAGGACTCTCAAAATACATTTAAATATAATGGAATTTTAAATTTTTTCACATCTATTTGGTATCTAAATACGGTTTATGTAACCCCAATTATTCTGGTAAAATTATCAATCATGGTGACTATAATGTGAAAACTCATACTAACGCAAATTCATATGTCAAGTAACTTTATCATTACTAAATATATTGAGATATAAATTTATCAAACTAAAAAAACTCAAATACAACAACAAAATTTCCTTCATGAATATTGAATCTATGATCATCCATCATAAAATAGTTCTAATGATTTATAATTCACATGAATGAAATGTCACTTTTTATTTACTAGTGGTTTTACTTTTGTAGTCTAAACCATGTATGCCTGAATTATTTTCCTCCACTGATGCACCTCTAAAACATAAATTCTTCATAAAAATATAACTCTAATTGTAAGATTCCTATCATCACCATATATTTATCTTACTTGTAGTTAAAAAATCATCTTGTAAAATCTTATAAATTTTATATTTTATTTCATATATTTGTATATTCTTATCATATTTAGACACATTTAGCCCAAAAAAATCCTTTTTTCATTCTCCAAATTTAACAAATTTTTCAATTTTTTAATATCTAATGAGGATAATTTCCAAGACATGATATGTGAGAATATTTAGAACCTACTAGTATTCTATTTCATTAACTTATAACCCATATTATATGATTTTAATTTCTTTGAAATAATTTATATGTGATGCTTCTATGAGTATCCATATTTTATAATAACTACATTTTTCAAAATTCACTTTTGGTATTTGTAAATAGAACACATCAAGGATTACTATTGGTCTTATATTAAAGTACCATTTATCACATTGATATAAAAATTTACAATAATATGAATAATCTTCTGGGGAACCCTTTGGACTATTTCCAATTCTAAACGTTATCAATTAATTTCTTCTAATATCTTTAATTTTCCTACAAAATTCCAATATTACCTGAATACAACCACTGGTAGACCAACATCATGTGAATTTAAAGTTAAAATATATTTCAAAGATTAAAAAAAACCCATAAGAACAATAATATCATTTATTGAAATGATAATTCCGTATTCACAATATATATTAAAATCATGTCACAATATCTTCTAGTTAAAACATTATAAAAAATACATTATCATTTTCAATACTGAAAAAATTATTTTGTTTAATATGATCAATCACAAGGCATAATCAATACATAAAAAAATATAACACCTTCATAACGCTTAGGAAACTACAATATACCCCTTTAGATTTATTTGAAACCCTATTTAACTATTTATACAACATACCTTACTTAAAACTATATCATTTCCTAATGAGAAACTCATAAAACGATATAATAGGATAAATTTATGTTTTTGTATGAATTTTATCTATCATTGAAAGTAAATTATATTTCCATGATATTTACATTGAAATCCTCAATCATATTTCATATTGTAAAATTTCCATACTTCACATTTTGTCCCCATTTTATTAAACACTTTTGAATCCTGTTATGAATAGAAATGGGATTTCCATACACTATATTACTTTTCTAAATGAATTTATTTTTCCCCGCTATTCTCAATATAATCCAATGTATAGTGTTACCCCCTATATATTTGATTAAGTCTAATAAGTGGGATGAACTAGATGTTTTTCCATAATTCCTCAAATCTCTCCATTGGTATAGCCTTAGAAAAAACATTTTCTATTTTATCATTAGTTGAAATATATCCCAACATCAATTACCTATATTAAATGTTTTATTTTAATAAATGATATCTGATATCGATTTATTTTGTAATAGAATATTTCATTATAATCATAGAAATTTTTATCTCACATTTTATATCTCAATAAATGTTCAAGGGATACCCACCATGTGCCTCAAAATTTTATAAAAAAACATTCATCCACAACATTTTTGTGCACACATGTATAGTAGTAATATATTATGGTTTATCTACAATAAAATTCACTTATCATGGTTTCTTATTTTTTCATCATAATATCTATACCAAAAAGTATCACTAAAACTAAAAAAATTAAACTTACTAATTATTTTAAACATCATTAAAAAATTTGATGTCCATTCACATGTTTCCTGATTCTCTTTGAATCCATAATTTCTGATTCATTCATGTTACTTTGATATCTCTTATATCGATTAATGATATATGAAATGAATGTTCATGATGAAGTGATATATATTAAAAAAAATTATAAACCTTTTTATGTCCTTATAATTCACACTCCATCTAGTTTCCTATTTAATAATAATTACATCAATGAAAATTGGTGAGGAGTTTCCTTTCAATAATCTGTGAATAACAACCTTAAAAAATCCATGGAACAATTATTTTATCAATGGAAGATATAACCTAATGTTTATATTAGTATTATATTAATAATGAAATTAATCTACCCAATCAATTATATTTCAATGAACCTTTTAATTTTCATAGAGTCTCCTTGAACAAGTATTATTTATCACTAATAATGATTATATAATCAATAAACATAGAAACTATTAGTGTTCCCTAACAGTATTACATAATTTATAATAATAAATTTCCTTAATATATGTAAAATAATTTCTAGATAATGTAATTTTTAGAGTAAAATTATTGAGGGCGTTTCTTTATCCCATACAAAACCTTATTGGTATTTTACACCATACTTCTATTATAAATAATAATTAAACCTTCTAATTTTTTAGTATATATTTTTACTTAATCTCACCATTGAAAAAGGTATACATTAAATCCAATTATACACCTTATAGTTATAATGTGTTGAAATGAAAATAATATCTCATAGTTTTATTTCATAAAACATATGAAAACGTTTATTATAAATTGTCACCTTCCACCTATGAGTATCCATTTCACACTAAAATGATTTATTTCTAAAATCCAGACCCTTTTCATCAAGAATATTTCAAAACACCAACTTAGATTTGATAATATTTATATGATCATGTCTTGTAACTAGTTCCCATTTTCCATTATATACAATTTCATATAAATTTTTATTCATCAAATTTATCCATTCTATATTTTCAATATATTTTAATACTAAATGATGATCAATATTATATAATTGTGCTACTTGATATCATAAAAATTCTATTATTTATCTTAAAAATCAGAAAATTCCATTTCATGATACTATATAATGAGTATTTCTGTTTCAAAATTCCTATTATATGTTATTGAGGAATCACTTATTAATTTATCATAACCATAGTATTGTTGTTCTAGTAATTGTCTTACATTTACAATAACATTGACATCCTAAGTCTCAACAACATTGTGAAGGAATATGTTCCAATATCTATAAATCCTTCTATTTGATGAATATTTATGTAGGATTATATTGTTATTACTTCTCATCATATTTTCAAGAGTATTGAGTTTTTATTTTGATTTGAAAGGGACTTCCAAATACATTAAAATATGTTGTTGTGGATTTCTTTTTTAACAACATTCATACGAAGTCATGTTTATTTTCAATCACAATAAACACCCATTCTATGAAATTAATATTTTACATATATATTATTTATAAAAGTATTTATATAGTTTATACATAACAAGAATAGCCCTCCCTATGTATGTATTGATAATATTTTATATTCAGCAATATCATTTATTAATGGGTATAGGGATCACTAATCTTATGTATGTTTATATTATTTGAATGATATGATTCAAATTTGTTACTTGTGTAATATATGTAATTATCTGTACTTATATTCATAATTTATGAACAAAATTCTTTCTTAGAATCCCTTTTGAATAACATTTACATCGCTGAGGCCTCACATTTGTGTTTTGTGTAAAAAAATGGTCATTAAATTAAAAATGAAAAGATCATCCTTTTCGGATTATTGTGTCTCCTACCCAAAGACAAAAAAATCTATTATTTAATGTGTCCTTATAGAATAGATATCTATCTCTAAGTGTATTTTCTGTTAAATCTTTATTTTCTAACATATTTCCCAAATTTTGTTTCATTTTTAATGTAATAGAGGTAAATATATCACCAATTATTCCTTTTAAAATTTTCTCCTTTTAATTTTTCCATGTTGGAGATTTATTTTATACCAAAACACATATTCATTTCTGGAAATTATGTAACATGACTTACTCAAATTACAAATTTTAAAAATATTAAATCTAAACGTTACTCATTAAGTCACGATATTCCCATTCTATTAGAAATGAATAATACAACTATCCATTGGGAAAATCACTCTATTTAAATTATCATAAGTTAGATACAACTCAAAATGTGGTTTAAATTTTTCATAGAAACTTTGAATTCATTGTATTTTAACTTGATATCATTGATATCATCTACCCAAACTCATCTAATTTTAAGGTAACTATCATTATTGAAGGTCATAGAGCCACTAAATAATTATACTAAATGTATCAAAATTTCCAAATAACTTATCCATTACCAATAATATATATTATAAAGTATCCAAGGTTTTTCCATTCAGATAACCATTAAAGAGAGACTATTATCACAAAATATTCTATCTATTGTTTTCTTTCATTTCTTATTTTCTCTTCATTTAAATACTACTTTTATAGGAAGATTTTTCTCTAAACCATTTATATAGTAACTGGTTTAGTGAAACTCTTTAAAGGTCACATTTAGGTAGTCAAATTTATTTTTCATATAGGGGGTCTTGTTTTTTGATTACTTCATTCAATAAAAATATAATCTTATATTCTGATTAATATTTATTCTTATTTGATAACTTCTCCCCATACACTCTATCATTATATTTTGAAAATACATATTATGTAAAAAAGTATTGTATTTTTTATTATAAATTCAATATTATCATAAATATATTTAGAAACTCAATCAATATTTAATTAGTTTTTGGTTCTTAGTTTTTTCGGTATGTATTTTGGTTTATATTACATCCTTTTTCATCTAATTTAGAGAAATTTTCTTCCAAATTTTGTTCTTATCATCTGTTGGTTTAGTGAATTTATTTTGGTGGGTTTTCCCAACCCAAAAATTCAAAATATAATATAATTTCCTCTAAAGTTTTAATAACTTAATTTATCATTATTTTAGTATTTTATTGTAACACTTTAAGGATCGATTCAACTATTTCACTTGTATAGGATGATTCCACAATAATTTCAATTTCCCTATGATTTTTTTAAAAAATTATTACTAAATTCCACAACCTGAAGACTCATTGAATTTTTTTCATCAACATATTATCTTTTATAATGATTTTTCCTTCTTTGTAACCCTATAAATTATTGTACATTTACCCTTTCAACATAATGTTTTTGTTTTCCTCTATGTTACAAAATTTTACCTTTTAAAAAAATAATATTTATTTTTACATGTATTAACTTATTCCATTTTTTTAGTCAATGTTATATATTAAGATTAGTATATTTTCAAAAAAGTCCAGAGTTTTATTTTCAAAAAATATTATATGTTGATTTCTTTACCTCTTCATTTAAATCACTTAATAATTCATAATTATTAACATGATCCATGAAGATCAAATGTTTCTTAGGAAATTATTAATTATATGTCACGCCTAATGAGTTAACTTAAAACTCCAACTTTAGTTAAAATATACATTTATTCTATATAAATTTCCATTTAACTTTCTCGGATATCATATCTTCCCTAGGGAAATTTACCCATGAATTCTTTAAAGCATTTCTTCATTGTGATCAATATCATCACTAATAATCTTTTATTTACAGAAATTTATAGAATATTGTCCAATTTATTTAAACTTGAGACTTATTAATATAAATTTTCCATTTTACTTTCCATTAACTCTTCTACTATTTCTTGGTATGTTAGATATTATTATTTGATATGCCTCGTCATTATCAACATCATCTCATGATTCTTTGTAAGACCAAAATTTTGAGTTTCCCTTTTATTGTTTATTATGTGTTCAATGGATGTATTTTAGTTACCCTTATTATTGAATATTGTGTAAAAGGGAACCTGAGAATAACTTACACAAATATTAAATCATTTTTGAGTAACATTCAATAAAACACGTAAAAATTAATTCCCATGAACCATAATTGTATACTGTATTTAGAGTCTAAATACATAATCATATTTTTCATTAATGAAATTCAAAACCTCTTGAAATTTTGTTTTCACATATTTCCCTTTCTTAGGCATATCATACTTAAAAATCGTACTTAATAACCCAGGGAAACATAACCATAAGAAATGTGAGATCATATTCACAGGAATACAAATCATGGGGGATATTAATTTTTTTATCATAATTGAGTATATGATAAACAACAGGGAATATAAAAATTATCCTAACTTATGAAATAAACCCAAAAAAGTAATAGGTTATAATTCTTGAAACATTGAATAATAAATTATCAAAATAAAATACATGAGTCATAAGTGTGTGGAATGATCAATAATCAAACATGATCCATATGGGTGTATAATAAGAATTAAGCTTATGTTACCAGTATTCCCATTTTCATAGAAATTAATTTCCTATTTTAATTATCATTTCTAGTATTATTATAGTTGACAATGTTCCTTAATGGATTTTATTCACTCCTCATTTGCATAAAAATTATAGACATAGTCCTATTGTGGATTAGGTTCCCTCCTTATTACCTTTCATGTTTTTTCATGAGATATCATAAATTACGAAATTAATTGGAGGGTTTTAAAATTTTGTGTCCATATATCACATAATGAGAACCATATATATATGTGTGTCACATCTTTATAAAAACATTCATGATTTCAATATAGCTTAATCATCCTATTGTAAATAACACTTCACAAAAAAACATAATTACAAAATTATAATCATAATAGGTTTTAATAAATAACGTGGATGGACTCATTAGATAATATTCCCATTAATGTATATTATTCCATAATATATGTTCATATATATGAAATTTACTTCAGAAAATGTATTCAAAATATGGTTGGAAAAACAAGAAAAACTCATTTTTTGTTAACATTAATAAAACAAAAAAATCATAGAAAAATGAAATTTCATTTTGTTTATAAAACTACAGAAACATTTAAATTAATACTAAAACTTAATAAATTATATTATTATAATAAAATTTATTTATTCAATAAATGTTAAAAAACGTCTTTCTTAAAAAATTTAAAACAATCCAATATAAACGACATAAAAAAATTTATAATGATTTTTGTAATACTAAAAATATAAATTATAGTTAAAATGGAGTAAAAATTATTTTATAACACATAATATTATCCTTGATATATTTTAATTAATATGGATATGTGAAAAAATATGTGATTGAAAAGAAGATATATGGTTGAATTGTCTTACAAACAATATTTTAGACATTTTGAATAAAAATGGTGTGAAAAATTGAAATAATAATTTAAAGACATTGATATAGCAATATGAGATGAAAATAGAAGAATTTATAACATAAAAAATATTTAGTTTTATAGAATGTAAATTTAATCTTGAACACTCATGATAAAATGGGAGATTAAAACATAAAAAGCTCGCAATTTGATAATCCTAGAATAAAAACCTAAAGAAAAATAATTCCAAATATGTATTTATATTTCTTAATATGCTTCATGAAAATAATATTAAAATTAATTCTATTTTATTATATAAACCACCTAAAAATTAATTTATTGAATATAGAACATATCTCAATAAAGGGAAAATGATATTGGGAAACCCTTATTTGAAGTTTAGAATTTCATCGTATGAACCATATCCACATATAATTTATTTAAAAATATTATAAATACATACCATAAATATATAAATACTTATAATTATATATATATTTCAATTATAATTTTAAATAAGCCATATTTAACAATTATTCATTAAAACCCCCATCTGGGTGTTTCTTGTTCAGTTTTCCATGCATGTTTTGGTTTGATGGTTCCAATTATTTCTTCATGTTCATGCTTCAAGAGTATTATTATTTTTATAATTACCATATAAATTTATTATAAACTATTTTAGAATATTCTATGTATAGATGTTATGGAAAATATATTACATCACTTCATTGAGGGGTAGTTCTCACATATGAAATGATGATGCTTTATCTATTAAATAATGGAAACAAAATAATTTTAAGAGTAATTATTTTCAAAAAATTAAATTCATAGAATAATTACAATGTAGTATCATTAAATAAATCAATTCTATTTTCCTTGAGTGGTGGCGGTGAAAAATGAATTACAATAATTCATGAAGGTGGTGGTAAACACGTACACTTTAGTGACACTTTAATTTTTTAATAGATGGAAATGAGGTAGAAAATTATTTAAACATTAAAATTATAATTTTATATTATAGTAAAGAAAAATATATAAATATTTTCATATGGTTATGTAATGTTTAGATGTGAATTAATGAGAAAGAAACTTGAATATTTTTCATAAAAACATATATCTTACCTTCGATAATCTCAATTGAAAAACACATCAATGATTTTTCGATGTTTATTATATGAATAAAGAACTATATTACATAGATCATGGTGTTGGTAAAGTATTTTTATAGATATGGTTTGTAAAAATGTTCTCAAGTGGTGTGTATACATGTGAAAAAGAGGTTCCCTTTTATAAATGAGTCGAGTGAAACCCATGTAAATAACATTAACATTAATATAATATAAACTTATTTTTATGGGAAAGTGAAACAAAATGGATAAAATAAGATAGATTTTATTATGATTAAATACACTAAAAAATTTATATCGGTATGTTTTTTGAAATAATTCAATCTGTGACTCTTATATTAACCCCCATATTTACCATTTTAATTAATACCTTCAGGACAAGATTCTTACAATGGTAACCATTCATCACTGCAATTTGTTTTGTAAAAATTACTAAATAATATTGATTATACTAATTCAAATTATGGAATCCATTTAACAAGTTACAACACCAAGATATGGAAAACAATAATTCTAATATCTATGCAAAAAAATACAAATCAATTTTTAGGAGAAAAACATGCTCTTCTTAATATTAAAATTACTTAATTGTTATTCCATTCATTATAAAACCATAATATTAAATATTTTTTCCTTTTTTGAATAATTTTTTAATATATAAATTTATTTATTTAGATAATATATATTAATTTAACTTATTATATTAAATTAAATTACAAACATAAAATATTTTTTATAGAAACTAACTCCTTTTTACCATTAATTTATTTTATATTTATTTATAACTACTTGATAATCAATGTATGCATAATTAATCATTTTTTAAGTGTATAAAAAATAAATTTTCATAAGTTTCATTCTCTGAATTTGTGAATGATATAATGAAATAATTATTACAAACAATACATTTATTTTTAATTAATAATAATTAATGTAGTACATATTATAATTACATAATTTATTTTAATAAATATGGTTCATTTAAATGTATTTTAAAATATTTAATTTTTTATTTTCGTAAATCATCATAAACTTATGTTTAATTTTTCATGCATTATAATCTATAAAATGATGAATTTTCATAAAGATAAGTATATATTAATATCTCATGGTGTCACGAGAGCTTTCCTCATTCCATATGAAATGAGGATATTTTACAATTCATCTACTGATTGAAAGAGTTTTTTTTGGATCAAATCAATCCCAAATATTTCTCACCCAATTTTTCAAAGAATTTTAATCTTTCAAGGTTTCCCAAAAACCTATTTTATTATTGAATATTTTATTTATCATTATAAAATAATGATCTAAAATTTCATCACTAGTTATCTTCAAGTCCTCAACCTTAATCTTCCAGTTTTTTATTTTTTCTTCCTTCACATTCTCATTACTTATATAGGTTCATTAATATTTTTACATATAATGAATTTTTGATTAAATAATCATTACATTCATGAATATGTTTTCCAATAAGGATATAAGAATATCATTCAAGTACTTTCTGTAAACATCTAAGTTTGGTTTATGAAAAAATTCAAAGGAAACCTTATTTCAAGGATAGAAATGATGTGGTGGTAGTATCAATCACATCAATTACATGTGAAAAATTAAGGTATCATCTTATTTTCACTCTATGAAATTTCTATCCATCAAAATTCAGAAATATTCTATCATTGAGATAACTCAATATCTATATGATCATCTAATAGATCATATAGAGGGTGTCCTCTCTAATACCAAATCTGATTTCTATTAATGGTTTGACCACTTAGAGGGGGGTGGGGTGGGGTGAACAATTGGGTTATTTATATAATTTCTAATATATTATATTTAAAATAAAAAACTAGACAATGTTATTGGGTAAGTAATTCAAAAACTCAAGATTGATTTTATGAAATAGTGAAAAGAATATCAAATGTGAATTAAATTTTTATAGGGTTTAGTCCCAATGAGGAAACCTATTCCATCATACATTAAATTATTATCCCATGACATATTTTTCCATTAATAATATTTTTTTCCATTACAATGGTTTTGAGAAATTATTGTTAGTAATCCACATTGAATCCTTGGAAAAATTTCTCCCAATAAATATATATTAGTTCCAACCTATTATAATATTACCACCACTAACCTGAGAAAGATCAATATATATTTTGATTTATTTTAAAGCAACTGACATTATTCCTATAATCCTTATATAGTTTACAATTATTCCTCTTCACATAAATAACACATAAAGAATATAAAATATGTATCTTCATCCACCTGAATTTTTTCTCAATGTTTAATAGAAAAAATCAGTAAATTTAGACACTTATTCATATCTTTAAATTCATTTAAATGTTTTATCTTTTTCAACCAAGTATATTATTATATATTATTTTCTCAATATTTTTATAATAATTTAAGAATTCATATTTTCTTCAATCATATCTTGTAAATGATGGATGAATATAACCATTTATATAACTAAATTTATTATAATAATAGTGAATAATTCATTGGGTGTAATTTGAAAAATTCTTCTAACTGAAATTATTTAATCAATCACATTTAACTCACGTGATGTTATCATTATCTAAATATTCTAATGTTCTTTAAAGACTCAACTAATATTATAAAATTATCTTTGTGAATATTTAATCCTCAATAAACAATCTAATAATTTAATTAATGATATTTACTTCCCATGAATGAAAAATCCATTATTATTTATGATTTGTTATAATAATATATAAATAACTCAACATCTTATGATTATTTACTTTTATGATTCCCTACTAAAAAGGACACTATATTATATTCTTTAAAAAAATATGTTTTTGCATGTAAGATTTTGATAATCACCATATTTTTCTATTATATTTTGATCAAACCTCATCATTTAATTTCTTATAATTTTTTTTTATTTCTAGTCTTTATATCTATAGATCAATCATGACCATCTAGATTCGAATTATCACGAAGCAGCCTGAGTACCTTAGTAATCTAATAATTGATCCAACCCTTATATATCTCAAAGGAAATTCCCAATCCCCCCTAGATTGGGACTAGCACATGGTATAGTACAACATTCAAGTTGTAACGATTTGACAAAAAAACATAATGGACGAAAAAGAATAAAGACATTATTCATAAAAAGGAAGCTCTACTAGGAGTAATATACTAGAATATAATAAGGCATAAAATCCCATTGTACTATAAGCTAAATACAAAAAATATTGAAAAAACCCACAAGGGACTTAAATACACATCTCGCAATGCCCAAACCTCAACACTTGGATCCACCGCTAAGAGATCCCTCAATTTTCCCGAACCTAGATGGATAATTTCTACAAACACATGAAGTAAAATGTATGGTGTTATCATAATCTAAGTATAATTCCACCAAATATTCCATAACCGATGATAATTATAGATTATCCGATGAAAAGATTTCAATTTTCAAAATACATTTGTTTGGAAATTCAAAAATCATATTTAAACAAGACACGTAATATAGTTTCAACATGATGGAAAATATTTTTGAAGAAGAGGATTTACTTTACAAGAGATGGAATATTTCGAAAATAATGGCTTTAATAAAATAGTTACATAAAATGGATAATGTAAATATTGAAAAGACATGTAAATAAGTTTTAAAAAATTGGTAAAAATTTATATCTCATATATAAATAAAAAAGCAAGCAACATGGTAATCTAACAAGTATGTATGATAGTATTAACTGGTTATAGGATCCCACACTCTCTCAGTGATCACAATGATATATGTATAATTACGCACTAATGACACTAGCTAGAGTTGACTCGTCACCCTCCCATCGGGGACGTGATCCGCCATAGGTATGTTTTAGAACACTCTAATAGTCTAGTGTGTTTCCAAATTACTCACCAACAACCTACAACTTGTATGCACTATTACAAAGTGGTAAATTTATTTTAAGACATCATAAAATACAATAAATACCATTATAACATTTCATAAATTTCAATTTATTTCCATTTAAAACAAAAAATAGTTTTAATAAAAACAAGAATTTTTCACATGATAAAACCCCTTGGGTTCAATAAAAATATTTTTAGGCCATTTTCATAAGTTTAAATTCAATTAAAAAAATTCCATCCATTTCCCAATGAATTTCAACAATTAAATTCAAAATTTTCATTGAAAATTTTTCCATTTAATCCATAAATTACATTTAACAATTTAAATCAGCCAATTTCAATAAAGAGCCCCCAATTCAATGGAATTGGGGGTATTCAAAATTTCTATGCGAAAACCATTTATAATTTTCCAATTCACTAGAATAGGGTATTTTTCAATTTAATTGAAATAAAATTTGATCAATTGAATTTAAATAATTAATTAAAATAAATCTTGAAATACAAGGATAATCAATTTGGTATGTTGGGACGGAACTACCTACTTATTTCCCGAAACCCAACACTCGCAATGTCTCATGTAAATTGGAAAAAAGGTGTATAATGTATTTAAACTCAACCTAGATGTGATATAAAACATCTTGGTGGATAGATTCACCAATTTTAAGACTATCTATTAAAATACAAAAGTATTATAAGGATATATATATGAATAATGATGAAGAATGATTACCTGGATATCACCCACCAATGAAATGAATATTGATCGTAAAATAATGGATCTGAATGGGGTGGAAGGATCCTAAATATTCCGCAGAATACTTAGGGTTGAGGGAGTGGAAACTAGAGATTAGGATGAGAGAAATTCCAAGCACACTGCTTCTTTTATTGGTTCATATAGGGTTACTACCCTGCATGTAATATATTACATGTCATGAAATCTTTATGTAATGCATCCATGTTAATAAAAAATGTCTCCATATATTAATGGCTGACGTAGTAGTCAAAAGATTTATCTACACTTTTTCAGGACATGAAAACATGGTTCACAATGTGAAAACCTTTACAGTGTGAATTCATTTTTCACATCTTGTTCCCTATGATAACTTACACATCGTGTAACCTTGGTCCATGATGTGTAATTCCCTAGTTATTTAAAAAAAACCCTATTTAATGTTGAAAAATCTATCTGGTGTCAAAATTTACTATTATAGGAATCCTGCCAATCCAAATTCAACCCTTTAACAAAAAATAAAAAGGAAAACCAAGATAAGTTTTAAAACGTACATGTGAGAACGATAAAGAGATATTACAACCTCCCCACCATAAAAACATTATGTCACTTGAAATCCTATGAAGAAGTTTCCATGATAAAGTGATGAGGCTACGTATCTCTCATCATTGCCCCATATTCCCATGTCTCATCACTATCATAACCATTCTACCATAGAAATCAAGCCAAGTTTATCGATCTCCCACAAAGTTCATTGCTCTCAAAATCAACAATCTTGACTGGCTGCTCAGTCAAAGATAATTAATGTTCAATCTCTATATCACTCCAAATAAAAATGTGAGATAAATCAGATTGATACTTTATCTTATGTGATAAATGGAATACATTATGTGTCGACATCAGCTATGGTGGATTTTCTAGACAGTATGAATATTTCCCCACATAATAAACAACCTCTAAAGGTCCCATATAACGAGGAGCAGGCTTCCCCTACATCCCATGTCATCGATGACCCATCCAAGGTGAAACATTCACGAACATGTGGTCATTGATTACAACTTCCAAATTTATATGCTGACAATCATCATAAGTATTATATCTGCTCCATGACATCATCATCCTCTAATGAATCAAATGAATCTTAGTCTTCATATCTTGCACCGTACTTGGTCCTACCAAGGGACTTTCACCAATCTCCAACCAAAACAATAGGGATTTTAAAAGGATGGCCATACAAGGTATAAAAAGAAGTCATTCAGATCATATATTGGTAACTATTTATATAAGAGAACCCAACTAGTACCAAGTGAACATCCTAAGCCCAACCAAAATCGAGAACAGAAGAGAAAAGCATATTCTCTAGAATCAATACAACTCTCTTTTTTTTGGACATCTAACTATGGATGGTAGGATGTTCTCACACAAAATTTAGTTCCAAGTGCCTCTTAAAGGCCTCTCCCAAAATAATATGAAAAACTATGATCTTTATGAGAGACTATAATAGTTGGAACTCTATGAAAACAAAAAACACTCTTTCACATAGAGTTTCCCCAACTCCATATTTTAGGATGTATCTCAAATCGGTAAAAAGTGAACCAACATGGTCAGCCTGTTGATCACAAACCACATCACATTATTATTCCTCTAGGTATAAAGAAACCGAATCAAAAAGTCCATTGAAATTTTATCCCACTTGCAAGTAGGTACTAGAAGTGGTTGTTGTAATCCTGAAGGCTTCTGATGCTCGACCATAACCCGCTAACATGTATAGAAGTTGGATAAAAACATAGAAATTCTTCTATCATACATAGCCACTAGAACTATAAATGAATATTACAGAACATCTTACTGGTTCTTGGGTGCACTTCCCACTTGGAATTACAATAATCCCCCATCACAACCTTCCTTATCAAAAATGGCACAATGAAGTGATTTTGATAACAAAGAAACCCCTCTTTGGAGAATGACCACTAGATAATGGTATCAACACCATAAAGAGACTGTCAGATGATACAGAATAAATCATCAAGATCATGTTCTTGAATAATCACCTTGATAAAAGAATATTTCAACAAAACTCTAGCTAATGAAACTTCATCTCCTTTCTCCTAAACTCTAATGTAAATCTGTGCAAACAGTGCCATCAAATTCCACCCTTCCAAAGATTCTTCTAATAACTGGGTTGGTTGTTTCTTGCCTTACCCATCGGCAATGACATTCCATTTTATGGAGTATATGTGATGTCAAACTAGAAAGATTATAGGTACTCCACCCAACATCTATAGTGACGATTTAAATATTTTTGAGAGAAGATATAACTGGATATTGTTTTGTTCTGAGAACTTGGTAAACCTTTAACTATAAAGGTAATAATGACAACTGCTATTGAATACATCACATCATAATGTTAATGTTCATGGGTAGGATAATTATTATCATGTGGAATAAGCTATCAAGATCCATAAGAAACTACTTGGTCACCATTCATAATAACACATACCAAGACTGAACCCAACACATCACAAAAGACCACATATTCCTGTTCATCCTCTAGAAGATTCAACCTAGATGTAGTAGTAAAAATAAATTTCAGCTCAAAAAATTAATTCTAAAATTTATCTTTCCAACAAAACTTAACCCCCTTCTAAGTCAGAGAAATCATTAGAGATTTCAACGTCGAGAAGTCTAGCATGAAACGACAATAATATCAAACTGAGCACAAGAAGCACTAAATTTCAATGACATTTTATGGTTTCTACCAAGTCATAATAGCCTTTACCTTATTAGGATCAGATGATATACCCTATAAAAATAAAATATTTCCAATTAATTTCACTTCATGAATCCATAAATTACACTTATAAAGCTCAATATAAATTCAATTATTTTTTATTATACTTAAAACTCTTCTAAGATGTTTGACATGATCTCCCATAGATTTAGAGTAATAAAATAAGTCATTCAAAAAGACTACCACAATGGTATCAATAAAATCATTGATAATCCAATTCAACCCTTCCATGAAAACTATAGGAGCATTTTCTAATATAAAGGTAATAACAAGGTACTCATAATGGCCATACCTGCTCTAAAAGGTGGTTTTAGGAATGTCATATTTCTTTATCCTTAATTGATTGTTACTAGATTAAAGGTCGATATTTGAAAACCATATTTTACCTTTGAAATGATTGAAAAATTCATCAATTTTTGGAAATAGATATTTTTCCCCACCATTACTTGATTCATATTTCAATAATCAAACCATAAGCAAAGAGAACCATTAACCTAATTAGAGAAGAGATTTGGCGCCACCTAATGTGACACACTCGGGCATATAAACCCTTCCTCAAGAAGATCTTCCTACTGGGACTTTATCTATTTCATTTTAGTCGGTACCATAAGGTAAGAGATAAATGAAATTGATTGAGTACCATGCATTAAGTTAATAAAAAACGTGACCTTCCTCATTCAAGGAAACCCCAAGAAATTACAAAACAAAACACGTCAGGAAACTCAAAGATGACTAGATGAAGATCACCAATTATTGAATCCTACTCTAGATCAAAAGAAAAAACTAATATCACATTCCCCATTTTGGAATAAGAAGGTTTGGGTCTACTCGACCTTGGCTCCCATTCTTCATGAAGGACAAGAGACACACAAATGGGTGTAGTATGATATACTCTCCAAATAAAACAATCAATCCATGCCCTATTGGAAATGAACCAATTCATCCCAAATATGACGTTAAGAGATTAAATGTAGAGAAAAATAAAACTATAGGAAATCTTGACGTCTGATAGAGAGAATACACAAGTGATACAACCGAGGGACTTATCTCTCTTCATACCAAGGGGTGTAGTAATATCCATTTCACAAGATAATTGCTCCATAAGAAAAATAAGAAGATTAAAAATATGGGTTGAAATAATCCAGTGAGATGCACTAAAATCATATAGATAAGTCGCTAATGATGATGTTATTGTAATGGTAACTATCACGGTCACTGGACCCATGTAAACATTCTATAGAGACTCTTCCACTGTGAATTACCTTCATTCCAGACGACTATGGCTAGAACCCTTTTATACATGAACTATATGATTTCCCTACAGTTTCGGGAGGAGGTGAGGAGCCCATACCACTACATAAAGTAGAGAAGTGGTGGTAGAATGTAATGGCCATGAACATCCGTAGAATCTATAGTTATTTAGTGCCTTAGTGAAAAAATCTTATAATGTCAATTATTTCCACACAAGTAGCAAACAATGAACTTCCTTCAGGTTATGTAGGATGTTTGGGATGACTCTACCATCGATAACTATTGTGAGAATAATTATACATGAATTTTCTTATGAAGGAACCTATACTGACACTAGGAGGAAAAAAACTCCTGATAACCCTAACTTTACAGAAAGTTCCATATTAACAACCATCACCCTATCCAACACATCATCATAAGTGGTAAGCTTTAGCAACAAAACCTGATAATGGATATATCATTGAATCTCCCAATCAAATCATCGAGCCTTCATCCTTTCATTAGATAGTAACTCAATATAAATATGCACCAAATTAGAAAAGGGATTTGAATACCCGATCATGGTTGTGTCAACATTTTCATTATTGAAAAAAATCCATTCCCTTATTAAACATCATTGACTATAGATATAGTTGATTGGTGAAAATAACCTTGAAGACTATCCACTATAATCCATCATGTTTCCTTGTCATCGCCATTATGTCCCTCAATATCTTACTTGTTCCATCCATCCAGAAGATGGTGAACTTTACTTTGATCTAATTTAATGTTTCTAGGAACTCAAAAATGTGTTTTATCTTGTCTATCCATTCCTCAAAATGTTGATGATCGGTAGATCCATTGAAAACTGGTGTATTTTGGAAAAGGAAATCTTGAGAATAATTTCAAGACTATCCCCCTAAGGTTCCATAACTGGATAATGAATGGCGAATGAAGGTGGGGCATTTCCTGGAGCTTGGACTATATGCATGATCACCTCAACTAGATTTCGGTCCACAAGATGATCCAATTTCTATGGTTTTTTATAATCCTCCTCCTAGATCCGATTCTCATGTTTTCTTGGCAAAAAGATTCTTCAAAACATCAGCATATAACCTTTGGAGAATGATAAAATAGAGAAATGAGGGAAACATAAATCCAAATAGATGGAACAACTAGATTTAAATTGAACTCAATCCAAATAATAATAAGGAAATAACTAAAACTAATATATAAGATGTCATTACCTAAACTACCCTGTTGAATTAAGGTTCATTGCAGTGATAGATGGCCATGAAATCAATTGAAACTAACTCTTATGTCCTAACAATATTTCAAAAATGAATACTAACTTCAAGATAAAAAACGAACATCCTCATTTGATACCAGTTTTTCACAAACCTGGTCAGGTACCCTAGTAACCCAATATCCAAAACAACCCTAACATATCCAGAAGGGCATTCTTGATACCCACAGGGTGGATACTAGTACCTGGAATCGTACAACATGAATGTGTGGACAATTTTTCCACAAAAAATAGCTGAAGAAAAATAAATAAGACCTTATGCATAACAAGTAATCTCCAATGGGAGTAATATTCCCGAATACAGAAAAGCATAAAATCCTAATTTACTATAACCCTAGTACTAAAAATTGGGAAAACATCCCCAAGGTCCCTAAGAACACAAGTCACCATATCCAATGCTCAATAGCTGGACCCCCTAAAAAGATCACTTCTCTTTGCTCGAACCTAGAAGGAGAATTTCTACAAATACCCGAAGGTAAAAATAGATTGTGAGCCTAATCCATGTAGGATACCACCAAATATTTTATAACAGATTCCAATTATAGATTATACAATAAAAGGCATTCAATTTTCAAAATAAATAAGTTTTGAAATTCAAAATTGTTTTTTAAACAAAACATGCTATATAGGATCAAAATTATAGAAAATACTTTTAAAGAACATGCTTTAATTTAGAAGACATGGAATATTTCAAAAAATAAAGGATTTGATAAAAAGTTTACACAAAATAGTTTATATAAATCTTGAAAAGGCATGTAATGAAATTTTACACCATTTTAAATACATTTATATATCATATATAAGTTATAATGTTAGAAACATGGTCATCTACCATGTAGGTACGATTGTATTAACTTTCTATATGATTCCACAATCAGTAAGTGACCACAACAAAATTAGTATACTCACATCCACCTAACACTGGGTAATGGTGACTAATCACCCTCCCAATGGAGATGTAACCCACCCCTTCTATTTTTTAGGACATTGTAAAAGTGTTGAGTGTATCCAAATAACTCACCAACTACTTAAGGCTTTCCTTCACTCTTACATAAGGAGAAATTTATTTTAAGACTACTAAAAATACAATAAATATTATTCTTTCATTTCAAAATCTATAATTTCGTTCCATTTAAAACCAAACTGGGTTTGAATAAAGAAACATTCATTTTTTCACAAGATAAAATAACTAGGTTTTAATAAAAACAATTTTATTCCATTTTCAACAGTTTTAAATCCAATCAAAATAAATTATATCATTTTCAATATTCATTTCCATAATTAAATTCAATATTTTATTTTTTAATATTTCCATTAAATCCACAATTTAAATCATCTAATTTCAATAAATCACACCCAATTCACTGGAATATGGGGTTTTCTATCTTTCACTGCCAAAACCATTTCATAAATCATGATTTAATGGAATTGGGTTTCTATCAATTTAATTGAAATAAAATTTAAGAAATTGAATTTAAATCAAAAATTGAAATAAATCAAGAAATATAAAGATAATCAATTTCGAAATTTGGGAAGGAACCACCTACCTCATTCCCAAAACCTGACATTCACAAAAACTCATGTCAATAATAAAAAAGGTGTAGAAGGAATAGAAAATAAAATTAGAAGAGGGATCCAACATCATGGGGGATAGATCCATCAATGTTAGGATGGTCATTTCAAATCCTAAATGATGATAAAGAGTGATTAATGAAGAATGATGAAGAATGATTAATCTGATATCACCCTCCAATGTAATGACTATTTATCACCAATGGAATGGATCCAAAAGGGTTGGAAGGCTTGTAAATCGCATGGGGAGGGATTTGGGGTTAGGGAGGGGAAACTGTAGAAGAGGGAGAAATAAATTCTGTGTGCATTTATACTTTTATAGGTTCCTGTCGGGGTACTAACGACGTGTTATATATTAAATGTCCTGAAATCCTTATGTTACGCAGTCGCGGGATGAAAGAGTGTCGCCATGAATTAAAGGCCAACACAAGAGTAAAATGAGTGATCATTCACTTTTTACATATGTGTAATCTTGGTTCATAATGTAAAAACATTCATAAAATTAATTCCTCTTTCTTGTCTTGTACCTTGGGACAACATACACATCATGTAACCTTGATTCATGACCTGTAATTCCCCAATAGTTTGAAAAAAACTCTGTTTAAATCTAAAAAATACATCACGTGTCGGATATTACCATTATAGGTGTCCTTTTAATCCAAACTCAACCCTTACCCAAACAATGAAAAGGAAAAATATGAAAAGTTTAATGACGTACCTATCGGAATGGTAATGGGATGATACACCAATCAAATTCGTCTACTAGTCATTTAGATTTTACACTTTTATAATTTTACCCAATATCTTATTATTCTAATTTATATTTCATATGACATAAAAATATTAAGTCACCATAATAACTTCAGGTGATTTACCATACGTTTCAAATTCAATTATACACCTACTAGTGAAATTATCAATCTATGATTCATCTATGAGTATCTATAATTCTTAGTGATAATGATTTTATCAAATTTTCCTTTAGATTATTCAATGTATAAATCCTCTTGGATAAATATTGGTCTTCCAAAAAAGTGATGTTTTATGATTTGGAAATATATCATAGAATCATACAACTACACATCCAAATTACCAGATGCACCATCACCAATTCATCTAGTATTTTACAAGTAACATATAATTTCCACTAAGTCCTCATAATATAACTATATTCTTTGAAATCTACCACTAGAAAATAATTATCTGGTGCATTTGAATAATCCATATAATTTAATTAAAAATTTAAAACCATTAGAGCATATGAAGATTATGTTAAAATTATCTTGAAACCCAATCATTATATTAGGATTCAACTCATAATATCCTCCAGAAACAGCTTTATAACCTACAATAACTGATTTTTTTCTTAGTATTTTCTTAGTGTCTATATAATGTTATATAGTGATCCCAATTATTATTCTCGATGGGTAAGACAACACATTAAAATTACCCTTACAACTATAATTATATTATATTAGCATTCATTGTTACTTTGATGATATCTAGTACCTTCTAAGATTATTAACGGATGACTTCTAAGATATCCACATTATTCCATTTAATGGGGAATAATTTCTTAATATATTAATCATTATATTGTTATCCATGTTTTTATTCATCAATATGTTCCTTAGATATTGGTATTGAGTGTCATGATGACTCATATAATTAATTAATTATACTTAATTAGCAGAAAAGTGGTGCCTAAAATTATATATCCCATTGATGCATCAACAAGTATTATAATGAAAAACTGATTGGGTTTTTGTGCATACATCTCCACATATCAGTATATTGTTTTAGAATAAGGCCATGAAATAATATTTTGATATCAAAAATTATTCATTCCATCAGGAGATCATTTATTACTGTTATACTTGTTTTAATTTTCTAGGATATATAATTTTCATATTTTTATTTGATTATGGATTTAGGGTGTTTGTTTATTCATTACATATAACATGCACCGTATTTATATTATTATAGTTTCCATTATATGTTACAACATATTGAGTATGTAATCATACACTTATTTTTTTTATTTCTCTAAGAAACCTAGAGGAAAAATATGTGTAACATTCATGTATATGATGTAAGTTCAAATAATGTTCTCACAATATGATAATATTATATATCTTTTTCTAAAAATTTGCTATATTTATCTTGTCTTCTAAGTCTACTATGTCATTTGAACCTTATGGATTTATTTTATTCTATAACAATGATAAAATATAACTACAAATTATATATTTTTTGAGTATATGTTTCTAAATTCTAAGTTGTTATAATTTATAAAACTTGTAGTTTAGTAACAAATCGAGGCACTACATTTAGAATAACTTAGTTAGATTGCGCAAGTACTATGAAAACCCATCATGATATGTAGGGATAAATCTTTGAAACATAGAAATATTCTTATTTTACAATTCAATATCATTAGATAATTGTGTTTATGTTTATGTAGAGAGATATGGTGACTAACATGTGGAATGAGAACCATATCAACACCCATAGTCAATATAGGGATATTCCCATTAAGAGATGGAATTAAGTTGTATCTAAGGCTAATCAGATCATAACCATATTTTTCATGACCCACTCCTTTATAGATATTATGATGTGAATTTTAACATTAATATATATTAAACACAAACTAAGGATAAAAATGGTTTGGTGTCTTGGGAAGACAAGGTTCATAATATGTTAAAGTGAGACTAAAAAATAATTATTTTATTCTCCATAATGTGATCTTAAGTTATTATAATCTCTTAAAACTACATAATATTACCATTGGGATACATAGAATATTGGGTGAGATAAAATTCAATGTAATGGAATAAACATGATAATGATTCATAACACAATATCCAAGTTATAACATTATATCATAAAACCGAAGAAAACCGATTATTCGCATTAGATAATAACATAAATAACATGGAATAAAAGATCATATCCACAAAGTAAATATAGAAACAACATTAAATATGTCATAAACATAACTCCAGGATAACAGGTTAAGAAACATCACATGGTGGAGAAAGTCAAATCATAGAATAGGTTCACTCCCTAGTATCATACATGATGTATCATGAGACTAAATGATTACCCAATGTATTTTTGGGATATATAATTCCAGGATGACCCATCACATTAATATAATTTACAATTATATATTTTCAATATAAGGAAATAAAAAATATGGCTTAAAACTAAGAACATCCTATGGAATGAAAATTAGTTTCATAATCCTTCCTCATATAAAAATAAATAGAAATTTATTAAAGAAAGAATTTGAAAAATGAAGATAATAAATTTATAACCCCATAAATAGAATTGATAGTGAGATATATATATATATATATTAAAGAGACATATATATTTAATTTATAATATTACATAATATTTTAGGTTGTTTTCAGGGATGAATGGAAGGAATTTTAAATTGATTGAAAAGATTCGTGAGGAAAATAACATTTACACTTTAGAAATCAATTTTTTAAAACAAAAATTTCCAAAATACTTTTGTTTTTTTAAAAGAACTATGGAAACATATAAAATAATTATAAAATATTTTGTTGGCCTGGATTATTGTTAATTTCATACATTTTGTAAAAATAAACATTACTTTCACACTATTATAAAGAGGTTAAAAAGTGCCTCATTTGAAAAATAAATTTAACATTACTTTTAAACCATTTTCAAAAAAGTAAAACATGGATAGAAACGTATATAATAAATATTTTCTGGGAATTTAGAAAATACTTTTGAATATGTTTTTATAGAACACGGATATGAAAAAATCTATTTTTGACAAATGATATTAATGAATATAGTTTTTCCAAAAAAATTTCCTTAATAATATTATGTACCTAAGAGTAGATAATGGTGATGTTACATAAAAATTTCATAAATAAAAAATATAGAAGAAAATTTTATGGTATTATTATAATAAAATAGCTTCCTTTAATAGATATTGAAGAAAACAATATTGATTAAAATGAGGTAGAAATGTAAACCATTGTTGCTTTGGTACCATTTGATTCACATACCCCATGAATTAAGTATATAAATTCTAAAATAGAAAAAATATATATCAAGGAATTATTTTATAATATTAAATTTTGTTTTATTAACCCATATAAAATAAATTATCTAAATAAAAAACTTATGTCTCAAAGAATGATTTTTTAGATAGAAACCATTAGCTAGAGTCCAAAAAATATCATGTGTGTATTTTATCTACTATATATTATAATTATATCAATGGTTTTATTTCTTAATAAAATTTTGTAGGTTTAATCACTTATAAAAAACCATTTGTATCTTTTATTTTAATGTTTTATTTTATTAATTATTCAGTTAATTCCATGTCACATGTTTTCAGTGTGCTCAATCCATAATTTCATATTGACATCAATGTGTTTACCTTTGTAAAGAGGTAATTTATCCATAATAAGAATAAAAATTGAAATTAAATAATTTAAATTTTTATAAATAAATTATATTTTAAAATTTTAACCATGCATTTATTATATTAAAAATGAATTACATTATAATCATATACAGATGCATGAGTAATGATTATATTTTTAAAAGATCATGTTGGAAAGAAGTTAAGTTTTACTTAATCATTAAATATTTATAATTATATAATAAATAACATATTATATATTTAATTATACTTACATATAACAACTATTTTATTTGGTAATAGATTATGTATCATGTCGCTTTGTGTGGCGGTAGTACACCCTAACCATTAATGATGTAATCGTTTTCCATGGATATAAAGGAAAGAATATTTATTATATATTAAATTTTTATAATGATTTATATGTCATTAATATCTTATATAAACATTTAATACATCATTATGAACATCTATGAGAGGTGTTGATGGAAAAAAATTACATTATTTTGGGAGGTGGTAGTCTTCCGTACACACGATCGATTGATTAATTTTCCATTTTATATATGTGGAGATAGATTTAGGGTATAAAATTAACATTATAAAACAATAGTACATCATAGAAAATGACATTATAATATGAGAATGATTTATTAATATTTAAAGGAGGTATAGGATGAAAAAATAAATAATGCTTGGTTACGAATGTTACCAATTGTTTAGACCACATCCTTTAGATTATACCTAAAGACTTCCTGTATTGGATTTCTAATCAGACCAAGGAATATATGATTTTTAAAAAATTAAAGGTTTTAGGTTTTTCATTTCCTAACTAATGATTTTTGGATGTTTGTAAGGGAGAGAAGAGTAGGTTCCATTTTATATGGTTGGAGGAGTGGCATTCCTGTAAACACCCAAAACTATGAAATAATGGGATGCCACTCTCAATGAAAGAGCCTAAACAATTGAACAAAAGAGTGGGAGATATCTAAGGAATTTAAACACCTCTTAAAATTATAAGGGATTATTTTAAACATTTTTTCCTCAATACCTATATAGTTAATATCTTTTACCATTTTAATTTTTTAACCATCGTAATTAATATTTTACTATTTTATTACTTATTATGAATATTAAATGAGATAAAAATATTATGTAATATTAATTAATCTTAGTATATATATTTAATAAATTTTATAAAATTAAATTCAAAAAATTAGAGGAATTTAATTTAATGTAAAATCCTCAGACATGTCGAATATATTATTTTTCATGAAATGGATTTTTTAGAAAAATATGATCTTATAATAAAAATATGACATGTAACAATAATTAAATAAAGTTTAATTCATTTATATAGATATTTAAAATATGATTTTTTTAATTATTCCTCAGTAATGTATATTTTAATTAATTAAAATCGAGAATCATTATGGATGTTAAAACAATTTCTAGAAAAGAAAAGTTTTTTTCCTAAGAACAAACTTATAATAAATTATAGTATAAATATAATTTAAATATAATTAATTAAATGAAATTAAATTATATAACTAATATTTTAATTTATAATTAAATAAAAATAATAACGGTTCTTTTAAATTAATTAATTTATTAAAATAATTGAAAGTTTTATAAATAATGGGTTTTTACAATTCACTAAAAAATAATATTTTCTGAAAAAATATCAAACATTCACCATATTTCAATATCAATGTACTAATTTTAAAAAGTATAATATTTGTATAATATTTTTTTTCTAAAAGTTTAAAAAATTAGTTACAATATTTTCACACAAAGTAATAAACATATCATTTTATGAAATAAACATATTTCCTATAGAATAAAATTTTTTCATTAAAGTTAATTATTTATTATAAATTTTAAATAGGTTTATATATGAATTTTATATAAGTTTTATGTAGAATTTAATAATATTCGTACTCTCTAATCATAATTTCTAGTTCAAATCATTCATGATTATATAATAATATAATAATATTATATCACAATTCTCTTAATTAGAGGGTTTCATGTAGAGAAAACTATCAGATATAGTGTTCTTTAAAAAAACTTATGGTGTTACATTATACCACCCTTAAATAAATTTCATCCTCATAATTTGAACATGCTCTCCAAAGTCAAGGGTTATACATTTGAAATTTTCATTCCATAAAACACACATCATTAGATGTATTTAATAAAACATGAACATAAAAAGAGGGAAATTTAAACATGAAGATCATCATATAACAAGGATTACACATAGGATAAAATTATTGGGACGTGAAAATATGGGCATGGAACAAAAGAGTAAATATTCAAAGAAAGTGATAAATACCATTGATCAAAAGAATGTGAATGATCATGGGAATGTTATCAACCAAAAAACCATAAATCTGGGATGAATTACAAGACCATTATTTTATTACATATGTTTCTAGTAGGATGATTTTTTTTTCAATAACCAATTACAAGAGTTTAGGAATAATTTTTCTATCAACATAGATAAACTGAAAAAAAATGTTTGGATATCATTTTATTTCATAAAATACTTTCACCCTTTCATTTTTCATTGATTAATCTACACTTCACCTCTTACTATAAAGAATGAATAACCCATATGAATTTTTTATTCCTGAAGCACTAAATTTAACATTAAATAGATGATTTGATCTATAAAATAGTTACAAGATATTCCTCCTATCATTACTAAATAAAAGTGGATTGAAAAAAGTAATATCATACGAAAAATTAATATGGATATATTAATTTCTAAAATTTAGTAATAAAAACAATGCATTAACATATATCATTCCATAAATAAATAACTCTATATAACAGATTACCTAATAAAAAAAATATCAAATAAGGAATTAACCTCAAAGTTTATCTCATACTCTACAAGATACATCCCCAAAATTATAGTATTATTCCACAAAAATAATTCTTTATATAAAAATTAAAATATATTTATATTTAAAATCAAAAAATGTTTCCCAAAATATCCTTAATCACCTCAAAATCCTAAAATTTCAAATAGACATTATACTCTAATGTGTTCCCAAAAATCCACTTAATACTTATAATTTATGATTTTTATGATAAAATAATGTCATAGTAACTAGTATATCATATAGGCCACTGGGTGGTATTTTACCCTTATTGATCTTTAGTTGTGGGTTCAATCACCCCTTACCATTTCAAATACGATAAATTTTCACCTTGCATAGTGGTTGTCCTTTTTTAAAAATTATTATTACAACACCAATAACATTCCCAAAAAAATGAACATCCCTAAAATAATAATAATAATTAAATCAGTTTGTAACCATTATTGTTTTATATACAACATATTTTATTACAAAATAATATCATAATAATTTAATATTATTACATAATCATTAAAGACATGATAAACCTGAATGTATACAAATAACCATAAACATATGTCCAAAAAATATAAACATAGTTTTTGTCAAATAAATTTTTTTTATTAATAAAAATCATACTAAATAATGGGTTTATATTATAATAAATATCTCCCAAAATACAATTTATTATAATAGAACTCTTTATATAAGAACCTCAAAAGGATATTTATACATTTAAACATATGATATAAATTACAACTATCATCCCATGCCACTTTAGTTTTATACTAGGCAATTCATTATTATCATCAATTCAATACCTTCATGACTTCTCATAAAGGGCATGTGAATTTCAAAAACATATCCTCACTGGGAGAGATAACAATGTGTCCTCCCTGTTCTGTTGTTGCAAACTAGGGGATGATTGAGTCAATGATAAATATTTCATTTTCAGTGTGATTACCCCTAGGTAAAACTCTAACATACCCACAATAAATTTTAGTATCATGAAAAGGATGTAATTTCATTGAAACCACTCTCTCAACCCTTCACAAAAATTCCATGATATTTTATTATAAAAAATCTCACCCTTAGACTTATCCCATGTTTTCTCAATAAAATTTTACCATACAAATTTCAGAAGGTTAACCTTTCCTTTAATACCAATTATAGTGAAACTATCCTTTTATACATACTATTGTAATATTTTTAAAATAAATATCCATTAAATATAAAAATTGGATTGAAATGGATTAGTATATTTGGAATACAAGTTTTATAATACATCAATTTGAGTATAGAACTAAAAATATTTATTTTATTCTAAATAATTATCTCCAATATTCATTCAACCTCCTAAAATGTAATGTGGTATATTTGGGAATACATAGAAAAATGGGTCCTCTAAAAATCATAGTAAGTAAAAAAAATGATAAGTATACATAACGTGGGGTAAATTTTACAACTTGATATAATTAAAGGAATGGCACATGACTAATTTCATAAGACTATAACATAAATATAATGATTTAATAAGATCAAATAATCATATCAAATGTTTCAATAACACAAAAAATTACTTAAAAATAAGTCAAGGAAAACCACCATGATAATATCACATGGTGGAAAAAGTCTCAAGATTTATTATGTTGACTCTCTAATGAGTTACATAACGTCCCCTGAGACTGGAACTTTATAAAATTTTTAGAGGGATATATAATTCAGTACCAACCATAACTTTCATATTATTTATATGAATATGGTTTCCTCATAAGGAAATCAATTATAAGGTATAAAGATAATAATTTTCCGTGGATGGAAAATAGGTTTCATAATCTTGCCTCATATGCTAATAAAAAAATAATTTTTTTTATGGAATTTGAAAAATGATCATGAGGACTGTAATACTCCATAAAGATAAAATGGTGAGCTTGGTATATATTTACTAGACATTAATATATATAATTTATAATCGTTACATAGTATTGTAAGTTTATTTCGACAATAAAATGAACTAATTTAATAATTTTGAAAATAATTCTTGTGAAAAGTAATCATTGGCATTGAAAATAAATTTTGAAAATCTATAATTACATAAAATATTATAAAATAAATTTCATTAAATATAAACTTGGGGACATAAAAAATAATCTTTAAATAGTCATGTTTTTATGAAGATGGGTAATTTTTTAAATTCCACATAAAGAAATAGTCGTTTCTCCCTATTGTAAAAATGTTAAAAATGTGACTCATTTTGAAAATGAAAATAATATTATTTTTAAACCATTTGGTGAAGTTAATAGTCGTAAAATATTCTTCATTAAATCATTTGAGAAATTTTAAAAATAATTTTGAAAATAATTTTTGAATACATGGATATGGAAGAAAAACAATTGTTTTTTGAAGAGAAAAATAAAATTAGGTTTTCTAAAAAATTACTTTATCAACCATTTTAAATAACTAAGAGAAGAAAATGTATGAATTAATTGAAATTTTTATAAATAAACTTATTATAATAAATTTATATGGGCCTATTAGAAAAAAATAATCATTTAATTCTGCTGAAACTAAAGCATAAAACTTCCTGATTAAAATTTGATTAAAACATAAACCCTTACCACTTTCATAACTATTGAATAATAAACACCATGAATTATGTAAAGTAATTTTAACATAAAATTAAATTAATAATAAAATATTCATGATGTAATATCTTAACGGATAATATGTACATTATATAAACAATTAGGTGTGTAAAAAATGCATCTAAAAGAAAGTCGTTTTCACACAAAAACCCTTACCTCAAGTTCAAACATTGTCATGTATGTATTTTGACTCTTATATAATAAACATATATCAAATACGTGTTTTAAAAATAATTATTCCTAGGTTTAATCTATTATAAATAAAATATTTAATTCATTTATTTTAATGTATTATATAATTACCTAATCTGTTTTGTCCACATCATGTGTTTTGAGCATACTTAAATCATAATTTCAAAATTGTATGAGTGTGTTGATTGTGGTCAAATTGTTTATTGTTCAATTTCCTTGAGAATAATAAAAATTATATAAAGGTATTTTTTATACATAAAATATACATTTAAAAATATTGATTAATAATAGTTAAGAAAAATGTATTATGTTAAAATCATAGAGAAGGTAAGCCATATATACACCTAAGAAACGTTTCCACGTTTCAATGATCAGGTGTAAATATAAGATAATTTTTATTTTATATTTACATTATGATAATTTTCTTAAAACTATCATATAATTTCATTAAATACAATTACATATACCATCCATGTGATGTAGTAATAAAAAATCAATCACATTGTTTCGTGAGGTGGTAGATTGACGTGCACATAAATTCCATTATCATTTTTCCATGGATAGTAAGATAAGAAGGTTTATGAAGTTACAATATTCCAAAATTATTAATATTTCATGAACATAATATATAATGTTTTAATCCATCACTATGAATATCCATAAGAGGCGTTTATGGATAAGTAATTAAATCAGTTCTCTAAGAGGTAGTCATATATACTATTGATCGATGGTTACGTTTCGCATTTGATATAATAAAATATATATTTAATTTATTAAATTAACATAACAAACTCATAGTATATAAGAGAGTAATATTTTATTATTTTATAATTATGAATAATAATTTTATAATAAGGAAGAATAAATAAAATAAATATTCTTAGTCAATAATGTTGTCTCATCTTCAAACCACCTGAATATGATTATTCATAAATCCTTCCTAGATTTTATATATGATAAAAAAAGTAAACTGTATCAAGGAAAGGTAAGTAAATAAAATAATTGGAAAAATATTTATAAAACCAATTTTTTTGGGATGTATGTAAAAAACAAGAGGGGGTTTATATTTTATTAGGGAGGTGGTGTGGCATTCTTGTAAATAACCAACACTATTCAATAATGGGAAGTCACCCTAAATCCAAGTTCCTCCAAAATTGAAAAATAAAGTGTTCTAGGATATGAAATTTTAAAAACACCTCTTCCATTCCAAAGTTACTTGTTTTAATTATGTTATCATCTTTAACTCTAAGGTTGCTCTATTATACCTTTTTATTTTTTAACCACAATATCTTATTTACTATTTTTATTCTTAATTATGTGAATAAAATATGTTAAACTTATTATTTAATTTTATTTATTTTTATTTTAAAAATTTAATCCTTCTTATAAAATTCAATTAACATAAGTTTAAAAGTAATGTTTTAAATTAAAACTCATAGACATGTTGAAAAATGGTTTTCTAGGAAAAGTGTCTTCCTAGAATAACATGATATAATAATAACTATATGATAGATAATAATTATTAAATAAATTAATATTAATATTTATAAATATATAATATAAAATTTTATTTAAATCATTAATCATTATGTGTTATTTTAATTAATTAAATCGATAAACATTATACACCTTAAAATTGTCTTCAGAAAAATGCACTTTTTAAGTCGAAGAATAAACTCACACTAAAATAAGGTATAATGATGATTTAATCTTTATTAATTTCATTAAATATTACGAAAAAATAGTTATTTTAATTTTATATTAAATTAATCATTTAATTTTACTTTTAATTTACCTAATTTATTAAAATAAATGATAGTTTTACAAAAACTGTTATTTTTCACAATTCACTGAAAAATAAAAAATTTCCAAATAATCCTAAAATGACACTCTATATTAATATAAATAGGTTTATTCTAAATATGATTTTAATTTTAAAAAATAAAATTTCCAAATTTTCCAAATATTTATTATAATTTTTACTTGGAAAATGAATAAAAACAATTTTTCATTGAAACAAATTTCCTATATAATAATATATATTTATTAAAAGTTGAGTGTTTATTAAAAATTTATCAATATATTTATATAGTAATTTATTTTTATATTTTTTAAATTATTCAATACTATATATACCAACTAACTTTAAATCATAGGTCAAATCGATCATGTTTATATAATGATATTTTTATATAATATTGTGGTTTATTTAAACTCATTGTTCCATGTTGACCACTTTCTCGAACGAAGTGATTTTTTAAAATTTTCAGATAGTCACAATATTAGTGTAGTTATTGTAGGTTATAATAAATAATATCTCCCATATATAGTGGAATACTGATCCAAAATGCGATAAAAGTTTTTTTATACATTAATTGAAACAACCATTGTCATTACGTGGAACTATAATTCTGTTGGTTAACAAAAAATGGATCATGCCCCTTGAGAAGATCGATCTCACTTTTTGATTTGGTGAAAAATAAAAAATTCACCATGTTTATCTATCATTAAATTGAGTATTTTAAAAAACAGTGGTCACTAATTAAATATAATAATGATAAATATTATATAAAGATCATAGAAATGGTTAATTTTTAATAATATATTATATGAAATATACTTTCCATGTGGTCAATGATTTTAAATGTCAATGAATTACCTCAATATGTCACAAAAAGGAGGAAAAAGTTACTTATTACAATGATAATTATATATGGAATGATATACATAATATGGAAAATTTACAAAGAACATATATCAAGATTGATAGTTTCATCAAGGGGTTTAAAGTGAGCATTATAAAGGAATTTATGTCTCTAAACGTTTCATTTTATGATAATATTCTCTCATAAAATATTATCAAAGAAAATGTGTTCTCTAGGGAATAATTATTCAAGGTATAATAAGTGAATAAGAGGTCATATGAGAATCATGGGAAGAATAGAGTGAAAAATTAGAAGAAATGAAGGATATGATTTTCCATAAGTGATAAATATGGTATAAAACACCATGGATCTTTAAAGAAGGTAATGTTATATTATTTCAAGTGTAGAGAAAAAGGCTATCAAGGTCAAAAGTAAAAAATATCACAGTGTAAGATGTTAATGTCAAATTATTTATATTTAATGATAATTTACATTGCTCAATCTAATAAACAAACATAAAGGGAATTTTTCTATGAGTATTTTTTCAAATTTAGCCTAAACATATATGATTTCCAATAAGTAATTTTAAGTCCCAAATGACTCAGTGGAAGTTACATCTATCACATCCTCAATATTCAATAATGGTTTCTATGATTTTGGATATTCTTAATCTTCTAAATATTCTATGTTTTTAAAAAAACATTAAATATTTTTCTATCACTATAGTAAAGGATTTTTAGTTTATAATGATTCCATTAGGACCTTCAGGTTCATTAATGTCATGAATCCTACGAGCCATGTATGGGTCTACCTTAGACCATTAAAGGGGGATGAACAAAAATGAATAAAAAAAGAATGGCCTTAAATAAATTTAGGAAGGTTTATTCTAACATGATCCTACTCATGGATAGGCCTTTAAATTATAATGGAAAAATTAATCTCCCAAATAATGAGATTATGAATCTAAATAGTGAGGTGTAATTTCTTATATTTAGAATGTAGACATTTGTTAGCGTTGAGGTTGGAGAAATTGATCATTTTTAAAAAATTAATATCCTTTTTTCATTTTATTATTCAATTTCACTTTTAATAGTGTTTAATTTTAATTTTTTACCTAAGTTGAATTATTATAATTTTAATATCCATATATTTATTTGGATTATTATAAATTGTATTTTTAAATTACATTTGAAAGAAATTTTTTGATCAAATAAAACTAGTTTAATTATTTCATTATATTAAATTGTTTAATTAATTTTTTTTTTCAAATTCATCACATGATTTATTATTTTTATAATATTTTTTTCAATTTTAATTTTCATTAAATTTTATACCTTTTTATTATCATTATTTTATATAAATATTGTTGTTAGGCCATGTGAATAAAATTTTTAAATATTTTTTTATACTTGGAAAATACTGTTCCTACCTTTACATAACAATTATTATTTCATGATAACCCTTATATAAGACTATTTTTAACCTTATGTATCATATTTTAATTTCATGTAATCTTGAAATATCTTTTTTCCTTATACATCTTATTTTCCAACCATTATGCAAGGGGTTTGAATTCAACATTACAATTTCACATGTTTATATCACCCTTATGTATCAGATTTTATCACTATGAATGAAATGAAATATTCAATTTACACTCAAAAAACATTTTTTATACACAAAAATTGGTTTTAAAATTTTTTCCCTACATTTGAGAACATTCTATAGTAGCCATACATAGGTTGTTTAATTTATATCTTACCATTACACAATTCAACGCTCCTCAGATGCAGTGCATCAAGTTATAAGTTTTTCAGTACAAAATACTATCTATCATTATGTGAGTTATTTTTTTTATCTTTACCTATGTTTCAAAGATGATTTTTTACATTTAAGTATAAATATTTCACGCATAAACAATGTTTATAAAATTTGTTTTACCTTAATGAGAGCATAACACTTACCCTAAGACATTATATATTTACACAGTCTATTGAATTACTTAGTTACCCTTATGAATGCATATATGTACCATTATGTAGAGCATTGAAATATAGTGTTACCCTTACATAGCCTTATAATATACCCTTACAAAACATATATATCATTCTGGTTACCATTACGTAACATGTGTAAATTGCTTATTTTCCTCTTTGAAACCTTTAAAAAATATAGGTTAATATTATGCAGGGTATAGAAAAATGATTTTTCCTTTACACATCATATATGAATTTTTAGTTATCATTATATATTTTATATAATTTATATTTTACCCTTATGCAACACATGAAACCAACAGACACATAGGTTTCAAAATACTGAAATCCTCATTTAAGGTTTTGTTCAGATATTTATGGAATTTTTATTTTTTTAATTATTGTATTAAGAGTTTAATTTTATTAATTGTTATATAAACACAAATTAATGTAAAATAAAATTTGGGAATTATTTTTACATTATTTTAAACACATTTTCATGAGTAATAATTCTATTCTTCATTCAAGTATATAAACATAGTTTTAAACTCAAATATTTTGAGCTTATTATTTTTATGATTTTTATTTGTTTTTTATTAGTTAAAAGTTTATGTAATGGTAATGTGTTTGTATTTTTATATAAAAAAATTATTTTTAATTATAATTTGATGAAATATGAACCACTTTTGTAAACATAGTTCATAGATTTTTAAAAATAAAAAATATATTGTGAATAGTTTATATATAAATGGTGTTTGAGGAAAAGAAGAGAAAAACATAAGAGAAAGAAGAAAGACAAAACATTATATAATTTCATTATGAATATCTATTAATGAATTAATGGTTTCCTAAAGTATCATTGTTCTACATCAATTACTGAATGGATGATGATCACTGATCCATTGAATCATTCTTTATTGGCATCTTTTTATTTTATAGTTAGTTTTATTTTTATATGTAATTGTCTACAATTCTATGTCCACATTGTTATTCATAAATATAAAAAAATAATTCATGGATATTCTCTCTTGTGGAAAAATCTTTAACACAATGGATTAATTTCATTATACATTTTTTAGAAATTTATGTTGAGTTTGTGTTATACCTCTAAGAGAAAAATGGTAGTAAAGGATTGTAATGTCTATAGAATAAATTGTGTCATTCAAATTCATAGAAAAGGTACTCAAGGGCTTGTCAGTTGTGAAATAAACTAGGCTGAGTCTGAACCACTAAAACAATTCTTATAATTTTTTGTGGTTAGTCATATCAATAAGTTTGAGGGGATAAAAAAGTATATTATGTTCATAGTGAACTATGGAACTATAAAAAATCATAATGATCATGTTCTTTATTTATATTCTATATATTTCTTATTTGAACACTACTCTAACATTAATATATTTTTACATTTTCTTAAATAATACTTTGGAAACTATTTTATTATTTCTAAATTTTATAAAACGAATATTTACGCCTCTATAGAAAAAAAATTTATAGATAATTGTTCCCAACAACAATATCATCCAAATTCTGTATATATCCTACCTAATAATCTATCCTTAATGAAATTTTGGGAAGGGAATAAGATAAAACAAGATTGATGGATAATGAAGATATCACATGAATGGAAGATTTACCCATGTACAGACAATCATTGATGTTTTTTTCTAAATAATTACATGATCGTAAACATGAGAGAGAAGTTGTTTCTCCATAAAAATCAATCCTGATGCAAACCCATATACAAACCTCCCAATAAAATAGTTGTTGTAGAGTTATTGGAGTTGAAGAAATTTTTTCATGAGTTGTGTGATAAAGAATTTATAAACCCTAGAATTTCACCATGGAGTGACCATATTTTATTCATGAGAAAGAATGATGGGTCTATGATAATATACCTCAATTACAGGGATATAAAATACATTAGTCATAAGAAAATTTATCAGTTCACAATGATTAAAGAATTAATTTATCAACATTAAGGAGCCTAATATATTTTATTTATTGATCTTCTCTCTAGTTAACATCAGTTAAGTGTGAAGAATGATGATACATTGAAGGAATAATAGAGGATAAGGTACATACATTTTTATTTTTTGGTATTTTCCTTTGTATTTGATAATGTGCTTTCTATCTATATAGATCTGATTAATAGTGTACTCAATGATTTTCATCATTACATTATCACGGAATTTACTAATTATATCATGATATACTATGGGAGGAATGAATATAATGATAGTTATGTGAAAATAATTATACATACCCATACAAAAAATTATTATATGAGACATAGAGTTACTATGAATTTAAGATTAATGGTTTTTTTCTTGTACATATTTTGCCTGTGTATGGAATATTTTTTGATCATTTGGTCAAAAAAGTTCTAAAAGAATGGACTACACAAAAACTATAACTATGATACATAATTTCCATGGTCTAGTAGGTTACTGTCACTGTTTTGTTTATGATTTAACTTGCTTGGGAGACCAATTATCAAAAATAATCAATAAAGGGTTTAAATTCACATGGTCACAAGAATGTGATGAATTTATTTGGATACAAAGAAGATATTGATTAGTGCACCAGTATAAATATTATCATAAGTTAAGTAAACATTTTTAATATATATTGATTCATTGAAAAATGGAATTAGTTGTATCCTTTTATGGAATGATAGAGATGTTTCCAACACACCAATGAAATAAAAATCCATGAAGACAATTATCCATCTCTTATCCATATACTATAATCAACAATCATTTCATTGAAAATAGGGAGAAACTACTTCTATATTAAAAAAATGTGATATATGAACAGACCATGATAGAGTAATGTATATATTCTCTTAGAATAATATCAACATAATGAAAATAAGATGGTCAGAACTACTCACTTACTATGATATCTCGATATAGTACATCCTAAGGATGGAAAAAAGGTGGATGAGTCATTTAATAGGAGAGACCATATATTTATTACCATAATTATTATTAATAAGGATCCTATATATAGGGATATACTAAAGATGTGTACAATGATTTTTATTTAAGGGGATCCATTATTTATTTTTGAAACAAATACTAAACCATCCATACGAAAAAAAGATAAACGTGTCCATATATGATGATATGGGCATGTGAATGGATATTAAAGTAGTTTATGATTTTATATTGATATACACCATCAATAGATAAAGGGTGATGAATTTTTCATTGAGTTTATGTGTTCCATCTATGTCATATTTAAAGATGGAAATACATGATGGAGAATATAACACAAATTGATCTATACACTATGGTAGCATAATGATGAATATAAATTTATAAGAATATTTTTGGGGGTATGGTGTGATGTAAGAAATTTGGGAAATTGTTCCCAGTTGCATAATATTAAATCTGATAAAATTTAAATTAAAAAATCATAATGGGGTCATGAAAACTCTTATAATATGTATACTGAAGAGGGGTAATATTATAATGGACATTAAAATTTGGACTTTGAAATACTCCATAGATAAAAACATATATATGGGTCATCATTGATCAACTATATAAATATTCACATATCTATGAAAAAATATAATATCTACACCTAGATCACATATTCTAGTTATATATTAATGAAATCACACACCTTCATATAGAACCTCTTATATTATTATATGGTCATGAGCCTTGGCTCACATTGAAAATCTGGAAGAGTCACCAAATGGGTATCAGTAATATGATACTTTTATGAACTAACTATTATCCAAAAAATTATGGGTAGTCTAGAAGTACATTTTAGACATTTCAATACTAACTTATATACCTTTATAATGAATTTAATGTTATGTGGGATAAATAAATACCTTACATGTAATATTCTTAAAATAATATATTCCATACGAGCTTCTAGATTATATAAGGATATGTTACCTTTCACCAAAAAAATAAGTTGGTTCTATAAGACATAAAATAAATTACGGATCCCAGTTGTAGATGTCCATTTATCGAAATTCAAATCATAGATGCAGAAAAATTAACATTAACATCTAGTTTATAATTGTATTTTTAAAACAAAGCTTCATTATGTATAGATTTAATGTTTCATGTATTTGAATTTATTTTTAAATCCATTGGGGTCTTAAATTCCCCACACCTTTTTTAAATTTCTTTATCACATTTATATTTACTTATTAAATATCTGAGAGTACCATTACCTGATATAATTTTTTGATTCCCATGATTTTTATTCAACTATATGGTTTCTCAACTAAACCTATACTTGGTGGATAACTTTATTCCAAAAACGTTTTTCTCTTAAATCAAGAATCTGAACAGGTTTCTCTTCACAAGAATGGTTTTATTCTAGATGAACTATTTTTGGGGGCTAAAAATATGAGATTAATCTGGTGCATAATTTCTCAACATCAAAACATGAAAAACATTTTGTATATTAAATAATATCATAGGCAATGTTACTCAGTAAGATATTGGTCCAACTTTATCTAATATTTCCTAATGTCTAATCAACCGTGGACTCATGTTCCCATTCTTAACAAAACGCAGAACTATTTTCCCTGGTGAGATTATATGAAAAATATGATCGCCTACTTTGAATGAAAAACCTTTCATTCTATTTTCTACATAATTTTTCTGCCTGCTCTGAGCTATCCTAATGTGTTGTTGGATCATTATCACTTTCTCAACCACATCCTATACTAATTCTGGTACCATCAATATCCTTTTCCTGGCTTCATTAAAAAAATGTGGAGTTCGACACTACTTCCCCTATAATGCCTCAAAAGGCACCATCTGTATACTAGAATGAAAACTGTTATTATATGAAAATTCAACATAAGAATTATGTTGATTCCAACTTCCATGATAATCCATTGTACAAGCTCAAAACCTATCTTCTAAATTCTAAATTTTCCATTCTAATTGACCATCTAATTAAGGATGAAATGTTCTACTAAAATTTAATTATGTTCCTCAAGTCTTGTGATAGCATTTTCAAAAGATAGAAGTGAGACTGAGATCATGGTCAGATAAAGTGGAATGAGGGATCTATGTTACCTAGAAATCTCTTTGAGGAAATATGAGAAAGTTGATACAATGACTTAGTATCTCAAATAGGAAGGAAATGATAATGTTTAGTTTGTCGATGAACAATAACCCATATTTCACTATTACCTTGAGAAGTCTTTGGTAGTCCCATAATGAAGTCCATGGATCTTTTTTCCATTTCCATTCTGGCACTGTTAAAGGTTAAAACATATCCTTCTATAATTTCCACTCTACTTCAAACTGTTGACATTCCAAACATTTAGTTGTAAAATCTACAATATCTCCTTTCATTCCATGCCACCAGTAATACACATGAAGGTATCTATACATCTTTGTTCTTCTAAGATGAACTAAAAATTTATAACTATGACATTCTCGCAAAAACTCTTTCTTTATCTAGGAAATACAAGGAACCCATAGTCTTTTTCCGTATTTTAAAACACAATGTTTATCAATGTTAAATTATAGAAACTTACCCATTTTAACCAATCCTACCTTTTCCTGTAGCTCCAAATCTACCTTCTGCACTTGCATAATTTTGTCTTACAATGATGATTGCACTATAAGTTGAAATAAAACATAACAATTTCCTACAACAACTACTTCTAAGACAAAATTCATCAAATCATTAATCAAAGGGTCTTGTTCCAACTATACCATTGTTAATGATGAATGATATTTTCCACTCAAGGAATTTTCCACTTTGTTTTCTTCTCCATGATGGTAATTCATTGTGACATAATAATTTTTTATTAATTCAATCCATATTATATGACTCATGTTTAATTCCATCTGAGTGAATATTTACTTCAGACTTTTTGTATCAGTATATATTATACATTTGGATCTATATAAATGGTACATCTAATTTTTTATTAAGAAAACACCACAACTACTAATTCCAAATCAATTTTTGGATAAATTAACTCATGAGGTTTTATTTGTCTCGAAGCATAAACAATTACCTATTCATTCAGCTTCATAACAAAACCAAGTCCCATTAATGAATCATCATTATAGATAACAAGCTGTCCATTTCAAGAAGATTGGTTCAGAACTAGAGCATTCACTAATTTTCATTTCAATCCCTGAAAACAATCATTAAATTCTTTTTTCCAGGCGAATTAACTCATTTTTGATTTAACGTAGTCAGTGGTCCAGATAACCGTGCAATGTTTTCATCAAACCTCTAGTAATATCCTACAAAAACAAGAAAACTATGAATCTCATTTATATATATGGGACTTATCCATTATTTACCAAATTTAGTTTTAGCAGGATTAATAGTTATTCTATCATTGGAATCAATGTAACCAAGGAAAGAAATTTTTTCCAACAAAAATTCATTCTTTCTAAATTTTCCATACATTTTCTTTTATTTTATGGTTTGGAAAACAACCCTTAGAAGTTTTTAATTATCCTCTTTACTTCTATAATATACAAGAATGTAATAAATAAAAACAACCACAAACTTATCCAATAACTCTTGAAATATTCTATTCATATGATCTATGAATAAAAAAGTGAATTAGTTAACCCAAACGACATAACAACAAATTCTTAAGGACCATATATAGTTCAAAAATATATTTTTGGAATTTCATCCTCCATCACCTTCAGCTAATGGTACCCATATCTCATGTCAATCTTGGGAAAATACTAAGATCCTTAGAGATTATCAAAAAATTCATCGATGTGTGGAAAAGTATACACATTCTTAACAATGATTTTTTTTCCAATCTCAATTCTCAATGTAAAGTCTCATGGAGCCATATCTCTTTTTAATGAAAAAATAGGACCTCCCCATGGTGAAGTCCTTTGAAAAAATGAATCCCTTATCATGTAACTCATTCAACTACTTTTTCAACTCAAGAAGTTCTATTTGAGCCATTCGATAAGGTGGTTTTGAAATTGGATTAGAATCATTAACTATGTCAATTACAAATTCAACTTCTTGATCATGTATAACACTGTGTAACTCATCAGTAATAACACCAAGGTATTCATTTTACATCAGCACATCATTAATCTAAACAGTTCCCTTGTTTTAAAAAATATAAAAAAGATAAATTTCACTTACATATTTCATCAATTTATTAGATTTTTGATATGATATCAATTGTATGGGTTCGTTATTGTTTAAAAACTGAAACACTTTTTGAAAAAAAAACATTTGTATCTCTACAATATATATTAGCATGATAAACTGAAAGCCAATCCATATTCAAAATGACATTAAACTCTAATAAGGTCAAAACGAGGTTTTCAGGTAATCTCTTTCCATATATAATAATATGAAGATCCTTAAAATGCATTTTTTCTGTAAAATTTCACCCTTATGTTTTAGAAATTAGTTTTGGTCTCATTTTTTGAAGTGATATTTCCAATTTACATGAAAATTGCTCAGAAGTAAAGGAATGTGTAGACACCATATCTAAGAATAATTTATAAAAATAGGAGTAAACATACAATATACCTGATACCACTTCATTGGATGGCCTAGAATAGATTACAATAGTTTCAATGGATCTCTATAAACGTTTCTTCTTATAGTCTAGCTACATTCCATCACTCAGATCTTTCTTTGGGAAGACATTTTCAAAATGACCCATCCCACCACATTGGGAACAATTTACAGTTTTCTTATTAGGATTAATATTATGATCATTTTCATTACAATCTTGGGCCATATGTCTAAACATACCACATTTATAATAGTTACCTATTTTTGTAAGACATTCCGCATAGTGCTTTCGTACCATATTTTCATAAATAAGATACTATAAATTCTTACCATCAGATTTCTTTGATAGATTCTTACCCATTTATTTCCATCTAGACCACTTCTTCTACTTATCTTGAAAGTAAAATTGATCATCATAAAACTCTATTTATCCCCACTTATCACATCAGACAAGTTATTCATAAATTTTTTAATTATTTGGTGGCTAATTCCCATTGGTATCTTGGCTTTAATCCTAAGTAAAAAGAGTTGGTTTATCTATCATGATTCAGAATAAGATTTAGAGTATACCCCACTAGTCAGGTGAAGTGTGCTTCATACACAGCCAATGAATGTTCCCCCTTTTCCTTAATTCAAGGAATTTTTTCTCCCCCCTATGTTGAACCACCTTAGGAAACTATTTTTCAAAGAAAACACTTTTAAATTAATCCCACTCTTGGGCTTCAATATTCTCTCTATCCCTGATAATATTGACCATTGAACACAACCAATCAGATTAAACATAAAAATAATAAATGGAAAGACAAAACTTTTTATTATATAAACATTTCATAACATCTAATATCTTTTGAAGGGATTTAATACATTCTTCTACCGCTATTGGGTTAGAATATCCATGGAAGGCAGGAGGGTGATTCCTTATAAAATGTTCCACTTTCGTCATGACCTTTTGTGGTATATCTGGTTGTTCTATTTCATGGATTCCACTTACATTTATTTACTATATCATCTGGTCCCTTATGGTCAGAAACTGATCAGTTCCAGGTCCCGCCATTCCCAATTGCGGATTTGAAAAGTATCAACCTCTAATTTCCTTCTAATTTCAGATTCCATGTTTTTTCTGTGGAAAACCGTTATTAATAGACATATCTTAGATAAAGAAACATTTTAATATTTAAATTCTATACCACATCAACATAAAAATTAAGTAAAATTTTTTTATGGTATTCTATTAACACCATAATAACTCTTAAATATATCTAAATTGTAGTCTAATACCAAATATAAGGACCTGACCTTAAACATTACATAATCTAGCTATTTCAACTAGATATCGCTTAATTAAATACCCAAAGGTATTTTCAGTTTAGTGTTTTATAAATTTAGGACAAAACTCATACATATGAACCCAAATAATATAGAGTGTGTACCATTAAAACAATATCCATTTCTTCTAAAAAATAAAATTATTAACACAACATAACAAAATGATTTCTTTGACAAAACTTCAAAACATTTAACATGAATTCATTATTTCTATTGAAAATCCTTATAACACGTGAATGAAATTTGAAAACATGTGATGGGTATAAATATCCCAATAAGGGATTGAATATAAGGAAAGAAACATTTGTCGATGAAAACTTATAAACATTTGAATTCATTTTCAAAAAGACATATTTCTCACCCATATATTCATACTTTTTGAAACATGATATTTCTATAATACATGAGAGAAAATATACAAAAATATAATGGTATATTTTGGGATTTATTTACTTATATTATAAAACACATGCCTACATTATGATTTGTAACCCTCAAGGCTACCGGACAATGTAACCCGTACGACTACCGTATGGTGTAACCATCATAGTTACCCTTGGAGTAACCATATTTTAAACCTACAACATACACATACCCAATGAATTTTTAGGAGATATAGATAACACAATTACTCATATAAAATTAACAATAACTATAACAAAATCATAAAACATGAACATTTTCTTAAAAATTTCTTTTGTGTTTTGAAAAATATAAAATTAAAAGAGGTTTTTAAATAAATATCCCTTAAAAATATTATATAATAGAAGTTATAATTGATAGAATGAATTTAATATGTGTATACACTATAAATAAACATAATAAAACATTATATTAATTAAATTAATTACAAAAATAATTATATTACCACATAATTAAGGAAATAGAATGTCTACCCAATGAATGGAAATTGGGTTAAGAATTCCCTTACCTCTAGTTTGTCTTACATCAAACATGTTTAAAACTCATGTATAATTGTTAAAAGAGTGTTATTAATATTTAAAAAAATATATATTAATGTTTATAACACATTATATGATCATTTTATAACATCATTCAACCAATTTATTAATATTATTTTATTATATCCATTGTTTCAAGTGCGTGCTTCACATGATTTCCATGGCTGGTTCGTAAGGGATTTTCATATCAAATGGAAGAGAAAATATAGAAGGGGAATGAAATTATGTTAATATTTTTCTATAATATTAAATAATTACATAAATCATTTTTATTATCTTGTTTGATGGTGAATCATTAGATATATCATTATTGATATTCGTGTTGATCATTTTGGTGATTCTTTGATAATCTCGAACTTGTTTCATCACATACCATTATTATATTACATATAAGTTAATTCAAGAACATAATATAGTTCATATTATTAATTTATTTTAAACTATTCAAATTGTTTTGAAACTATAGTTTACAGTATTAAATGAAATTGAATACACATTGTCCACGTTGTTTGTAAATCGACAAATCCTGGGTGGTGTTTTTATTTTTAGAATAAAAGTAAGAGGAGAGGAATAAGGATGATGAATTATTCCCAAAACATGATAATAATTTAAAATATAAATAATAATATATCTTTAATTCCTATTGGATATGGGTTGGAAAAGAGAGTAAAATAAATGAAATGAATTTAAAAGAAAACACAAGTAAATGAAAGTGGATCATTACCTCTTGATCTCTTCTCCTTGAGATCCTATGTAAGGAATTTGGTATTATCCATTTAGTTAGATCAGACGGTCTTGGATGTGTGGAAGAGACTTTGGATAGGGATTGGACAGATATTAGATAATTCAGGGAGTTTGGAAGGTGTGAGGGGGAAGGGGGTGGTATTTATAGTTAATGTGAGGGAGTTTTTAATTAATTTCACATGACACCTCGTTAGTGTTATTTGAAAACCCATGGGATAGAACATGGTTTTAACCCATGTTATTATCCACTTGGGACACCTCATATCATATTTTAATCCTCAGGGATAAACCATATTGATTACATCATTATGATATCATCAAACACACCAAAAACATAAAACTGTAATTTTACTATACGTCTAAAATTCAACTATCTTAGAAAATTCCCAAAAATTCACCCTAGCCATTTTTGTCATGTAGAATTCAAAAATGAACTCTAGTTTTTGAAAATAAATTTTAAAATTTTGTTTCATTAATTTTTAAATAAAATAATAGTTTGTTTGAAAACAATAATTTTAAAACTATAACTCATTTTATATCACCTTGAAAAATTATGCAAGATCTCCTTATCTTATAAAATTTATAAAATTGAATAATAATATGATTTACTATTCAAAAGGGTGAAATTACTATTCATATTACTATTCATAAGGGTATGTTACTATTCACCAAAAAAACTAGTTCAATCTATCGAACTCCAAATAACTTATTAATTACAACCGTAGATGTCCAATTTTCAAAATTCAAATCATTGAATCAGAAATATTATGTTTACGGGATAGTTTATAACTATCTCATAAAAAATGTATAAGTATGTATAAATTCAATATTTCATGCTTTTCAATTTATTTTTTAATACCTTGAGGTGTTACATTAATTCTATATAAAATGATTTTATAGTAAAAATATCAAGATTACCTATGTGATGAGTTTTGGAGGGAACATGAAGGAAAGTGATAAATGTCAACACTGTAGGGTTGAATGGTTTTGAGGGATATGTTTTCGAATGTTTTGGTGAAGATAGGGATGAATGATGGACATATCCCCCAACTCAAACAAGATAATATTCTTATATAAAAAACAATTTTTATGTTAGTAATAATAAATAGAAATAAATTGAACATAAATATGAAACAATACATTAATTATATGTACAATGATTTTTTAGTGGAAACATAAAGATTACCTCTATAATTGAGAAGATGTGGTGGAATTTCTCTTACTGCAAAGGAAGTTGAGGTAATCTGAAAAAAGTGATTAATGGACCACTATAGTGGTGAAAAGGTTTTAAGGAATATGAAGTGTGAAATTTGTATAGAGCACCCTAACTCGAACAAAATAATACAAAATAATAAGAAAAAAAATTATTATGCGATTAATAATAAAAATAAATAAATAAAACAAAAATATTAAATAATACATTAATTTTATAGAAAATTATATTATTGTTAAAACATCAATATTACCTTTATGATTGATTAGAGGTAGCGTCACTTCCCTTCCTGCAATGGCTGTGGAGGTAATTTGAAAGAATGTGATAAATGAACCACTATAGGGCTGAAGAGGTTTTGAGGGAGAAAAAGCATGCATGTTGGACATGGCACCCCAAATCCAAAAAAAAGAATCCACCTATTTATGAAAATAATTATTATGTGAGTAATAAAAAAAGAAATAAATTAAACATAAATATGAAATAATAAATTAATTCTATGGAAAATGATTTTACTATGAAAACATCAAGATCGCCTCTCTAATTGAGCATAGGATGCACTATTTCTCTTCATAAAATGGTAGCGGAGTTAATATTAAATAAAGTGATAAATGCACAACTACATGGGTAAAAGGGTTTTAAGGGATAAGAAACATGAAATCTTGATATAACCCCCCAAATCGAAGAAAATAATATAATTTTATAAGAAAAAGAAATTATTATGCGATTAATACTAAAAATAAATAAATTAAGCATAAATATGAAATAATCCTTAAATTATATGGAAAATGATTTTACATTAAAAAACATCAAGATTACCTCTATTAATGAGTAGAGATAATGTCATTTCTCTTCATGCAAAGAAAGCCACATAGATAAAAATATTCTAAAATAAAGGAACTCTACAAGGAATAATGAAAATTAAATCAATGATGAATTATATAATTTTTTCATTAAATAAGAAAACATATATCGTAAAATTACCTTTACATCTTTCCAAAGGGATTATTCGATCCAAATATAAGCTAATAATAGAACTAAAGATTCATTGTGCACTTCATTATGGTTTATATAACTATATGTGTGTTAAGAAACTGTGAGACAATTAATCATATTGATATCTATTTGGATCCATTGATCAGTGGATCCAAAACAATGATTAGTTCTGAATCACTCACAAAGTTAATAACAAATCTAAGGATTCTTTGTATACTTCACTACTATTGGTTAACTACCTCTTATCATAGAATCTGACCTAAGGTTCCTGTTCAGCGTCCTCATGATTCTCTCATCCCACACATGATCCCAACCATCTCTATCATATCACAATTCAACATTACATTTTCCTTCTATTCATCATATTTTTATTCAATATTTAAACAAGTGGGAATATTTTTTCTTCATAACATTTACTGATTCTCATGATGTTTCTTCAATTTATGTGTTTTCCACAAAACCTTTACCCAGTGAATTAGATTATTTTATGAATTTTTATCTCTATGTTCAAGAATATAATTTGTTTATTTCTCTCTATGTGCGGGATTAGAGAACCATGGGGAAGTAGGGATGGAAGTTCAGGTCAGATTCTATGAAGAGCAATAGTTAACTAACAGTAGTGAAGTATATAGAGAATCCAATTTTTTTTTATTATCATTGTGAGTGATTCACAACCAATCATTTTTTTTGAATCCATTGATCAATGGAGACAAATAAACATCAATATTTTTCAAACTCTTCTAGACTAATTTGTCTTGAATAACAACAATGTAAACATGGAAATAAGATTTTATAATTGGCATCTGCATGCTCTCTTTTAAACTTAATGAACTCTTTAATGCTATCTTCATATTCATTTATAAAATGATTAGATTGCATCCGTTTTTAGTTCATATCCATCCTATTGGGATCAGAAAAGATTAATTTTGTAAATCATATAAATAAAAACACATAATAGATTCATTATAAAAAGTGAAAGTTATAGGCAATTATAATAATTGAATCTAAACATTTGATTGTTTCAAGGAATTACAATGTGTTTAACAAAATGGGTAATTGATTTTATAAAATAATTACGCCACATAAAATCTTTCTTAAGTACCACAAAAAATGAAAATATAATATATGAAATTAAGAAGTATTAGGAAACTCATTATGATAAACATGAATAATAAACATTCATTCAATAAACTATAAGATATACCATTGTATTGGAACATGAAATATAGAAATCTAAGGAATTATTAAATTTGAAATTAATGGTATATCAATATTTGATAACATCTCAAGTCTCTTGGGATGTCCTATCACCACATCGACCCATCTCAAGAAAATTCAAAGTACTCCAACTGGATGTAAAATTAGAATTTATTAATGGATTACACAAATAATAATTACATAAATAAATAGATTTTTTTCTCATTATTTAATATGTGAATAATGATTTTAATTTTAAAAAGGTGATTTAGGTATTGAAACAGGAACTACGATATTGTTATTGAAGGTTAGATTAATTATTAAAGAAAATATAACGAAAAAATTAGGTATTGACCATAATCAGTATATAAAAAGTTATTGATAGATTGAAAGTGTTTATTAGTGTAGAATACATAATATTTAGAGGATCAAGAAATTAAATATGATAATAATTTTCTATATACAAAATTACCAATGTTTTAATTTTTATGATTAGTGAGTTGACATTTTCCTTCATTTATTAGTGACTTATAGAATTCAAAGGATATTTGTTTCCCAATCCATGTATATGAAGGATGTGTTTTATTGATTTTAAAAGGATGATTGAGAACCCATGTTGACACCCTTTGAAAATTGAAAATAATATTAAAAATTTTTCAGTTCAATGAGAATATATATCATGATAGTTTCCAAGGGACATTCTCGATCCCCCATAGGCTGTCAAGAAAGTCCATGTCATGAAAAATAATGCAGTGAGAATAATTTGTCAAAAATAAATAAATAAAACTAGTAGAAAAACAATTAAATAAAAAAATTGTTGATTCATGTATACATTGGATCATCACACCTACATAAATAAGTAGAAAATATAAGATATGAAGTAATATAATATAAAATAAATCCCTTAACCTACTATCAACTCTCTCACACCCAAAAATCCCATGTTTAAATTTCTGAAATTTCACATGTATAGAATACATTGATAAAATTATTAATAAAAAATATCTATGATAACATTGGGAGGTCAATTTTCAAAACATAAACAAAATAAAAAACCAACTTAACTCTATGTGACTCCATGTTTCACCATCAATTATAGAAAAAATAAAATCTCCAAGAGCGATCATGATTTAAATTGCAATGGGAAACTGAGATAATTAGAAGGCCTACCCTTAATGAATATAAATACAAACCATAAATATTGACATCATTGACTATGAAATAAAAAACAAAACAAAAAGTACACAAAAAAATTGGAAGGGATACCCATCTAGGTTGAAAAAAATTGAAGACCCTCTTCGGAAACCATAATTGCAATGAAACACCAAATGTCGGACGAGATGTTTGAGAAATTGGAGGTCATAAATTTGTGTGATTTCAGCTTTAATTCACCGAGGAGGAGCACCAGAAGTGGGTGGATTCCACAAAAAGAATCTAATATCATGACTGGTTCATAAATGGCTAGAGTTTTTTTAATTAGATCATGACACATTTATCAGCACTTGTTACCTAATAGCTTATAAAAGAACTGTTCATCTGCGATCTTTTAGTATTGATAAAGGCAGGTTTTATAATAAATAAAAAAGTGTTGAAAAAACCGATCTTTATCCACATTAGACTTTCAATGCTAGTAAATTTTCATTTTATTAGAGCATTGTTTAGTGATGATAAAGCCTCATTTTTATTAATGTAAAAAAGTTGATGATAAAGAAGCTTTTATCAGTACTTATTACTTAAGCACTTATAAATGATTTATAGTTATAATTTTAAATAAAAAATAAAAAATATTTATATATAATTAATATATATATTTAAATATAGTAATTTTTTAAATATATTTAGTATAATTTTATAATTGTTTATTTATAATTATATAGATATTTTTTAAAAAATTCAATAAATATCATTATATATATTTATATAATCATACACACACACACACACACACATATATATATATATATACTAAATATATAATCAGATAAATATAGTAAATATATTCATTATTTAAGTTAATTTATTATAAATTCTATAAATATTTACATATATATATTTAATTATTTATAAATATATAAATACTTTTAAAAAATTATTTTTTTATAATTATGAATATATAATTTTATAAATATAGTAAAGGTACATATACAAATATATTTATTTATAATTCTTTTACAAATATATTTTTAACATTATTAATGAATATGTAATTTTGAGTGCATGAATATATGTAAAAAATGAGTGGAATTGAATAAATCAAGAATAAATACAATTTAAAAATATTGAAAAAATTGATATGTTTTATGTGCGAGAATTGTATATAAACATTCATTAATTAGGTATATGTGAAATCAATATAACATAGATTTGATCTCTGTTAAATTTGAAAATCAAACAATATTCAATTATATATTGACTACCAGGAAATTAGTCAATATTTTTAGTTTATATTATTTTTTATTTATAAACCATTATTAAATAAATATAAGACTATTTAATGTAAAGGGCATAAATATTTTTTAATATATAATTCATATTTATATACATTAATATATATCTATATATTTAATATATTCAATTTAATAACATTAATTATCATAACTATATAGTAATTAAAAAGATTAATATTTAATAATGTATAATCAATTTAATCATTTTTATCAATAATTATTTAATTAATAAAAAATTTTAATTTTTTTTAACAAACATTTTTTATTTTTTATTCATTAAATAATTTGATTTTATTTATCTAGACCTTTATCAGTGTTAAAAATAATGCACTGATAAAGGTTACCCATTATCAGTGATAAAAATAACGCATTGAGAAATGTTACCCTTTATAACAACTATAAATAAAGTGCTGATAAAGGCACCATTTATCAGGGATTTTCTTAACTATGATAATTATGCAATTTTCCGGTATTTTTTTGTAGCGCTGATAAATACTAGTTGTGCAAAAGTCATATTTTGTAGTTTTGCATAATGTATCTTAGGCATGCTTGATCTTCTTTAAATATTTTTTGAATATTCAATCCCAAAACACACAAAAATGTAATGTACATTCTGTAGTGAATATGACCATTTATTACAGATATCCCCTACCACTAAAATGTTGTTACGGTCTATAACTTCCCTCTTCTCCACGGTTTTTTAAAATGTGGATGAGGTTCAACATGCCTTATGTGACATCCCTATGACACCAAAGGCTGGAAATAAATTCCAATGGAGTCAATGAATGTTCCGGAATTTTTTCACTTCAAATAAAAAATCTAGACAGACATAAATAATTCACATAAAATCCTCAATACTATGCATGAATAACAATACAAAAAAATATTTACGCAATGGTAAATAGTAATATCAATGTACCAAGGAAAAAACAATAATTTAATATAACCAAGAGACTCGAAAACCTGAATAAATCCAAGATAGATAATCCCAAGAAACACCAGATGGAAAAACAGAACCAAATCCTCCTAGTATGCCCTCAGATTCAAGACACGTCCCTGCAGAAATATAATACATCCCCTTTACCTATTTCCCGATAGAATGCATCTCTAAATGTATGTATGTGGCTAAAAAGGGGCGAGTATAAAGTGAATAGAATTTATCCAATGAAATACCACAACTTTTTCTAGGAAAAATCTTATTATCATAAATTATATAATACATTTTAAAATAAACTATTTATATCAAAATCATAAACAATTTCCAAGTGAAAATAGTTATGATGTTGTAAAACCATTTGATGTTATTTTTCATTGTTGTTCTCATGTATCCATTCAAAAACACAAACCTATACATTTAATGTTACCATTCAATATCTAGGACTTATCTACCATCCATAGAACATGTTAGTACTAAGTGTCTTATATCTATATTCCCTAATGGCACACTCCCTATATCCTATGTCACATCATCACACCCCAATGTTGCATGCCCCATTTTCATGGTCACATAGAAAGAATGAACTCAAACCAACCATTTATTTCTAATCCCATTCTATACCATGTCACATACAACAAATTATTTTTGGGAAACATTTCATCAAACCTCATCTGTGCATCAAAACAATTCTTCTATTTTATAACTATCATTATAAATTTATCAACAAATATGGTTTTCATGAAATCTATTAAATTTAAAAATTTCCAAGTCATGAAAATAACAAGATTTATATCATTTATCATAAAAGGTATTTAGTACATCTTTTAAGAAAAAAATTTAATCCAAAATAAGACTTAATGTTCCATTTAAATTATAGATGATAGAGAATGAAATTACATCTAAATGAATGGTGAAAGGAAGAAAAATAACACAACTCTAGATACTATATTATATCTTCATCCTTTCAATATATAGAATCATATCTCATCATGTTTTCTATAGAGTAACATAGATCTTTCCATAACGGATGTGATCCATGGTTTTAGGATATAGGAGTATAATATATCTAAGAATAAAGGGGAATAACTAGTAAATACTAATGATTCGGGATCTCCAATCTGGATTGATTCTCCTAAGAGTCTCAACCAGATTGAAGGAAATGGTCTCTCAAGAATTGTGAGGGAGATGATTTAATGATCCAATAGGATTAGAAAACTATTGAGTCTTGATGGGATTAATTCATATTTGAACTATAGTTTTTGATGTTCTAAGTATAGGTTTCATGGTAATGCCCAATAGTTTAATAAACCATATTCCAATGTTGTGTTTCTACTATCTCCAATTTTCACCTCACATGGTTAGTCAAACCATGTTCTAACAATGATTTTAACTCTATTTAATGTTGCACGGTTTTCCACATGCACTCGAATGGCTTGGCCAAACCATACAGATGCCTTGTTACTTACAAAAAATGTTATATGGTTTCTTGAAGGAGATACATAGTTTCTACTAACCATGAACAAACATTGAACCCCCAAAAAAACATCCAAAAAATTATTAATCCTTATTTGAAATCCTAAACAAAACCAATGTATTTTATATGTCTGAATTCAATAAATAAATGATCATGTACCAGAAATATGGGGAGTTGTATTCTCCCCACTACTTGTCTTTCCATCAATTGAATGAAGAAAACTGATGTTGTACTGAAAGAGTTTGGGCAATTTATCAAACATTTACCTTTTTTTTCTCCCACATTAATTCATGAATATATCCACCATTCCATAAATACCATATTTAATAGATTCATTTTTCATGGAAGTTATTTTATTTATTAACCAAAATTCATACTGTCATATTAATTAATGTAGATTCTGGTTTTAGATGAGAATTTATCCATCAGACAAGATGACTAAGATCTTGGTAGTACTTTTCAATTGATTAAAATGAAACAAAATTTGAACTAAATAATTTTTTTAGTTAGGTCCAACCGATAAGAAACATCACCACCATTTTAAAGTATCTCAAAAGTAAAAAATTATCTTGGGAACATCATTACCTGTTTACCAGAACAACAATACCGAACCCTTTAATAGATCCTTAAGAAAACATGATCATATTTCTCAAATGATAATGATTGTAAAGAGTAATCCATAAATGTTTTATGATGATTCTATATAATCACCATACATTTTATTTTCATCTAAATCGTCTAAATTCTTTCTCGCACAAGGTTCGGTCTGATAAGGGAAGTCTCGTCTAGATTCCCCCAATAAAGTGGATAATTACATGGGCACACATACAATGATTCAAAAGGTTCTATATGTATTGAAGTCTCAAAACTATTATTGTGTGATACTTATACTAACAATATATTCTCCCCCGATGATAAAAAAATTACTTTATCTCTTGTCATGCCAACCCCCCAAAACTCTTATTTAAATTATTTATACATTTTCTAAATCCATTAATGTGTAGAATATCTATATTGGTGGTATACACTAAATAGATCATCATAATAACAAAAATGAAAGACCATTTAATCTCTAATATGTAACACTGATCCTCTATATGGATTCCACTACATAATGGTCTACCCACCATTGGTTTTTTACCACATGGTAACACATTCAGGATCATATATTTGAGATTTATACTATACTCAAAAAAATTAGGAATAACAAAGAACAGAAATAAAACTAAAAAATACCTCATTCTGCATAATAAATATGCATATCAACTATTATTGATATATGCTTCCATCAGTCTAAATCTTATTTAGCCAACTGGGTATATGAATTTCTAATCACGAAATCTATTACATAACTTCCTTTCCTCAGTGTATAAAAAATTCAAATTAAAACATTTATATAAATTTTGTCTATCTTATTTTTTGTATTAAATTTTTTTTGTTCGAAAATGTTCTTTAATTTTTTATGATTCATATATACCATAAATTTCATACCGAAAATATAATGATGTTGATTCATTAATTCATGAACTATATAATCCAACTATAAATCTTGTAGTGGGTAATCATTGTCAAAAATCCCTAACAACCATGAACCATATGAAAAAAAAATCTCCCTCTATGAAAATTATTCCCAACCTAGATCATAATGCATCGTAATAGTCTATATATACAAATCCAAACTCTAGAAACATGTGGATGGATTCATATGCATGTGTAACTTTGACATTATGAAAGGATTCCTGGAATTCATAATTTGATTGGAAAGGAAAGCCTTTTATATTTAATGATTTTATTAGTGAGTCCAAACCTTAAAAATATCATACAAAATTTATGTAGTATCTTGCTAAACCTATGAAATGACATATCTAAATTAATTATTTGGTGTTTTCCAAGATATGATAGCTTATATATTTTCAGGATATATAGAAAATAATTTTTATTAATTGACATTGATAAGGAAATAGAATTATTATATAAAAAATCACACTTACATAACATAACATAAATCTAATACTCCCTTGTGATACCAAACACTACAGAAAATGTTTCTCATTCTCCACTTTTTTCCTTGAATAAAATAGAATATCATCAAAAAATACCACCACAAGGGAGTCCATCTATCTTTTAATGTTTAAATTAAAAAATTCCATAAAAATAGTTTGTGAAATAATATGACCGATAGTTATAATGAAAATTTCATATTGGACATATCTTTTTACGGGATCATATATAATAATGTTATCCTTTTTAACTCTTAGTATGTGATATCCTAGGAGTAAATTAATTTTAGAGAACCAATGGGTTCTCCTTAATTGATCTAGAAAATCATAAAATCATAGAAGAGGATACAAATTCACTAACATAACTTGGTTAGGATTAAAATAATCCAAAAATTTAATAATATTTTTTTCCACATTCATTAGAAAAAAATCATTTTCTTCCCATAGAGACCTTCTTAGTCAAATTCACCCTGAACTTCCCAATAGTTCTAACAAAACATTCAATTTACTCTACATCATTAGTGATTTACTATAAGATGGAAGTGATATCAGAATAGTATATTGTAGGATGTCAATCATAATATATATATATATATATTAGGTGGAAATGATAAGAAATTATCAGGAATAAAATTAGGAGATTTTTCAATAATAGTTAGTAAATAATGTTTTTATGATCTCATTTAGAACTGGTAACCAGTGAGGGATTGTTCCAACCACGAGTTCCAAAATTCATGATCTACATTCCATTATATCCCTATGTTATCTAAATATAGTCCTTATTCCATGAAATTATATGAAAACAACCCTTAATGAACAATAATAAATGTGGTCCCTCAATGATATTAACCAATCCATACCCAAAATCAGTTCACAGGAATCCATCTCAAGAATAGAGGACCTCTAGGAAATCTGTCCCTACCGATAGTCATGGAACATTATTTACACATAATGGATTGAAAATATCTTTATCCTAGAGTATTAATTTTTAATATAGAATGAATTATCTTCATATTAATATAAATATTAATAATAACATGATAAATAATAAATTATTTTTAGGATCTCGTATCAAGAACAATTTTTATAAGGTGAATATTCAAAATAATTGTACTTATAAATCTCAAAGGGTCTAATTGATCATCAATGATAAATTTCTCAAGTTAATCTAATTTATTAATCCTTACACCTGTCTGATTAATACACTTTTCATATTTCCCATGTTTTAGAGCCATGGTTTAACTAGAAACACCTTTTGTATATTTATTCTAATGATGAGAAGTATTATGATGAGATCGTCCGGTTGAAGAATATGTTATCTATGAAAAAAGAGATGTGTCTCTAGAACCATAACATATAGTATTAAAAAAATATTTATAAAGTTGTACCATATGATTAAAACTATGAAAATATATTGTTGGTTTTAGAAATTCACATTTTATATGCATGAAATATCTATAAAAAACATCACATCTTTTTTTGTTGAGACAGAATGTTTACAAATCCCATAGTATGATTCTGAGGAATCCCACCACTCTGGATTTAGGTGTATCTATTCTCCCAGTTCCTATAATTTTCGTTACCATATATCCTCAAGTAAATATACAAGTTCCATGTAATCATATATCCCAATATATACAATTCTTCTACTCCCCTCTATTGATTATTTTTATATAGTCTGTAATATAAGGACTGAAAATATTTGAGAAATATTATGGTCTTAGTCCCAAATAAAAAATTTGTTCCTTTATGGAAAAAAATCAAGTAAAATTCATCTAATAGACTACTATATTTTTAAATTTTTCATACTATATCACTACGAGGTTCTGTTACATCAAACTGAATATGTATATTGTTTTACTAAATTGAAATGTGTGACAATTAAATTATTTAATAAACAATTATCAAAATACTCTTGTGTAATTAATTTTACCCTTTTATCCCACAATTATAAATTCCAATATTTGAATTATATATCTAACACCATATAAATATACAAATATATTTTCAACTCTACTAGTCTCCCAAGGAAATTGAAGATTCAATTTATCATATTCAACCAAAAATCTTCTTTTTTGAGTTTAGAATCCCCCCAAAATGTGGCAAGGATCTATATTTAGTAGTGATCAAAATGGATAAATTTTCAAGGATCAAAATTAATATTACATATATCTATAATTCAGAAATAAAAGAAAATTCGTTGGACTAGATATTGATTCTCCATGACATTGGTGAAACCACATTTTTAGCACCCTCTTCTGTTTGATTCCTATGTTGTCTACCTGGTTTGATTTTATATACATAGAAAAAACATCATTTAGTCTCACTCACTAGAATCAAAAGTCTTAGTAATTACAATTTAATATATCCACACATATCACAATGATATATTTCTAATAACAACCATTATAAAAATTTGTAACCATTTGTTAGAATACAATGATTATTAATTTTAAACTCAAACAATTTTAACAGTTTTCAAAATTTAACATTGTTTTAATCATTTCTGAAATCATTTCACTCAAAATGAAAAACATGGTCCTAGTGGTATGTATTAATTCAAATTATTGATATGAATCTCTCATCAGTGAAACCCATGATGAGGATGTGAAAAGGAATCTAGCATTGTCTATGTCAAATTATGTACCCAAACTGTTCTCGTAACCTAATGATCATAATATTAAGATTATATATGGATTTTAATGCTATAAATTTAATTTTTTACATTATTATTTTCTTTATGAATGCTCAATTAAATTAATTAACAATAATGATAACATTTCTAGATAATTTATCGAACAAATGCAATACAATTTGAAAAATTATACCCTTCCATATTAACTTGGGAAGAGGAGAATGTGCTACTACACATAGGTGACCTCACCAAGACACCAAATAGTGAAAATAAATTCGAAATCTATTAATTTTCACATTAATGAAAAAATTATAACTAACCTAATTAAAAAAATCTCAACGTATATATGATGCCTGAAAAAAAAATATAACCAAATGTATACCCAATAGTAAAAAATAATATCAAAGTACAATAAAAACAAAAATACAATAATCATAAAATAGAAAGACACTCCAAGACCAGATGACACCCATGAGACATAATCCTAAGAATCTATTGATGCCAAAATAGATCCAAATACACTTTATATTACCATGAAATCAATATAAATTACTTGATAAATATGATTCCTTCGCTTTTCCTATGTCTCGATAGATGAAATCTACAAAATCACTAAAGTTCCAAAGAGGTATTGAGTATAAACTATGTTTTATTTCCCCAATGACTTCCCACTAAAGAAAGTACGATAAAACGTGACAACCTAATATATATATATATATATAGTAGTTTAAAAGAAGTCAAAATAATTTATATCAAAACAAAAAACAATTACCATGGAAAACATTTATAATTTTTTAAAACCATTTCATTTTTTTTGGCATACTCGTTATCGTGTATCTAGAAGCACACACCAATTGATACAATGTGATAGTTACATACTCCTAAGTGGAATATTTTCCATTGACCAATTTATCTCTAAGTGAAAAATATCATTGTTCCTAAATGGAATGTGTAACAAATCCTGGGTATTATACTCATACCCCAATGATACACACCCCAAATTTAATATCACATTGGAAGCATTAAATCACATAAACCATATATACAGAGACCCACGAAATAGATTTTCTTATAAAACCAATTCTTTCATGAAAAAGATTCATTAATCCATATTTCGACACCAAAAAAATTCCATAATTTTTACACTAAAATTTTAAAATTAATATCAAGAAGGGTTATCCTAAATTCTGTTAAATTTTACAATTCCATAGAAATAATAATAATGGAACATCCATCAAGAACCCGAAAATGTTTTCCAATAATTTCAAGAAATAAAATTAATGAAAACAAAACCTGAATGTTCTAAGTCATGTATATATGTGAGAGAATCCACCTACATATTTATAAAGGGGAAAAACAAAGGGAAACACAACAAAAAAGCAGATATGATCTAGGATACTATTTACTTTAATGGATTCAATAATATATCATCAATATTCCTATCATGGAATATAAATATATCCATAGTGGACATGAGTTATGTTTCTATAGAGTTGGGAAGAATAAATATAATATGAATGGGTATTAATTAGTAATTATTGATTATTTGGGATATCCAACGTGGTTCAATTTTCCTAAAATTTGAATTCATGTCAAAAGGGAATGTTCTCTCAAGACATGGGAGGGAGAGAAATTTGAGATCTCGGGGAATTGAAAACTATTGAGGCCTATGTGGATTATTTTAGAATAGATCCAAAAAATTTAGGAACATTGAATTACACCACATGGGTATGCAGACAATTTCAAAAGTTGTGAACCAACTTCATGGTGCTACTATTTTAAGGCTGGACCTCAAATGATTGGCTCACACAATTAGAAAAACAATGTCCCAAGAGCTTCCACCTATTTCATGATTCACATTTTCCCTTGGGAGCACGCATGGTTTGGGCAGACCTTGGGACAACCATTATCCAAACCCATTACTCTCAAAACACATTTCACGCTTTCTTGGAGGTGGTGTAGGGTCTCTCCTAACCATGAAGAAATCATGAAACTCCATAAACATCTCAAAAACATGTATAAACCTCCTCAAAACTGAAAATATAGATAATTTATTTTATAATTTTAAATTACATAAATAAAGGGTCATGTTCTAAAAAACAGGGGTGCTACATGATCTTACACAATTATCAAAAAATGTTTAACCAAGCCAAAACATAGAATCACTATTCATCAAATCCACATTATCATATAATGAATTATAATCAGTCAATTATAGGTGTCTATAATTAATTAGACAATCTAAATCAAAGGTGATAATCTCTAAATTCTCATTGACCTGGGACACATGGATAGAACCATGATAAATGGAATTCCAATAACTCATACATTCTCTATATACTCATTTGAATAAAATATGTATCATATGTCAACCAATAAATTTATGATTCCTTGTCAGTTTGGAGAAAAATGATTAAAAATTAACAAAGTGATGCACCTCTATCAAAATCATGAGAAATAAGTGAAATTTATACCATTGAAAAATACTCAAGACCTGACACCATGATGCCCCATAATATGAATCATATTTCACTTTTCCATGAAAAAATCCTACATAAAGCCAAGTAAAAACAAAAAAAGAAATGAAATAATGGGGAATTAGAATGGAGGGAGTTATGTGAGGGTAACTTCCCCTTTTGGTCATCTGGATGGGATATAAAGACTTCAAAGGGGTTAGAAAGAATGATCATTATTCCACATTCCAAAAATTTCCTTCCAAACACTACTGGGTACCCTATCAACATAAAATGGGTATCACATGCTCCACCATCCACCCAATACACCCCCACCAACTATCTGGTAGGGTTATGAGCTCTACAAGGACACTACCTTATCCATTAGGTACCTGCTGTCCATTAAATAGAAATCAGTACCACCTATAGTATATTTTTACTAGCGGTGAACATATTACTATTTATTTAAAATATTGTCCACACATGAAAACTTTTGAAAATATAAAAAAAGCATCTCATAAAGGTGTCAAAATATTTGTGATAATAATATCAATTCTTATACTCAAAACACTCCCTATTATAGAGATCAAATTTCAAAAATCTATAGAAAATCAATAACCTATAATAATTCTGGTTAGTCTGTATATGATTTTGGAGGAATCTTACACTTGGTATTTTTGAATGGTTATTATTGTCTCACCGTATTTTCTCATTTATTCCCATTAAATGTTTATTTTATTTTTAATGATTTATTTTTTCTTTGTATTCTCTCTATCAAATAAAAATATTCAAATTATATTTTTTTGTAAATATTAACATTACTCATATTTAGTATTTTTTAACCAAATTAAAATCTAATTTTATTACACATATTCAAATTATTCTTCTTCATATGGTACATGAAACCCTTCCACTCAAATTTTTAGAATGATGTTAAACCATTAATCACTATAACAGAGAGAATGGAGTAATAGGTAGACAACCCCAAATTTTTAGATAGATCATATGCTCCATGTCCTGGGAGACTTCCATCCTGAAGTTCATATATATAGGGTTCTTTACAATAGAGAGACCTCAATTCCATAAAAATTTGAAAACATAATATGTTTAAAATATAATTTACTTATCAATTAATCGTCAAAATCCAATAGAAGGTAAATTTAATATTTAATAATACTAAATCATTTATTATATAAAACATGTAACTCTATAGTGAACGTATAAAAATTTATAGAATTAATTAAAATATTTATTCTAAATAATACATTCATTTTTAATGTAACATTTATATTCCTGAATAAATTAGATTATAATATTTAATTATTGAAAAATTTATTTTTTTATACTTGAGATAAACAGTTATGAATAATTTAGAAATAAATAAATTATATTTTTTAATTAATCCTTATGTTACAAATAATATATAACAAAATAAATATAAGAAATTAATATTTATTTCAAATATTTAAACCTTTTTGTTACAATTTTACTTATAATTTAATTAAATATATTATATTAATTTAAAAATAATAAAATATTTTTCCAAATTTATTATGTAAAAATATTACATAAACATATATATTAATATAGTTGAGAACTTGTTCTGAATGGATAATGATCGATATGATTATGGTCATCCTTGTGGGAATGTTTATGAATATAACCAATTTTTAATCCTTTATAATTTTTCAATATTAATGGTTTTTAGGTTCAGGAAATAATGTTGATGTAGACATAGTGTGGTAACTATTCTATCATCTAACAGTATGGTTATCCTGGGAGATCAAAATTCTAAATGGTGAAATTGTAAATGATGAAAGACCCAATGATTGAATTTTATAGTTATATTTCTTCCATATGAAATAAATTTTATTTTAAAATGTAATAATATATGGAATGGTCAATTAGGATTCCGAACTGAAATTCTAGTTGGTAATGGTCTTCCGACCATTGGATGTATTTATCTCCTCCAGTTAATTGATTGAAACTCAACACTGACTTTTCAGTCTCTATTGGAATTATGGTTGTTAGTATCATAATTTAAGATACATTTGTTTTATTTATTATATCCTATTATGCACTCTATGGTTAAGGTAGTTACACTTATTCAAATCCAAACCCTTGTTCAATGGTGTCTTTATATGTAATGACAATATACATTATCTGTCAACACATGGATGAAATTATAATATGAAAATAAAGTGCTCGCGAAGAGATTTTGCGACTAATTAAACCGCATGATATACTATTAGGTGACATTGAAATACTCTTAACAAAAATTTGTAGATCCAAAAGATATTCTATGATGGAAATATGTTAGTAGACTCTTGCGTATCAATAGGAAACAAATATTATTTACATATATTTTTTCCTTCTATATCCTGAATGCCCATGGATATAAATACTTTGATGGATAAGGACACATTCAACCACTATAAATTTAGACCTATTTGGTAAACTTCATCCCACATCCATAGTCCTGATTTATCAATATTTACCAGTCTATCCAAAACTGTGATTTTATCAACAATCAAAAGACCTTTTCATACGGTTCAAATAATTATCCTAGTCAATCATTTTAACTTGAACATTTCAAATATAGAGTTATGATTAGTTTATAATTCAATATAAACTCTATTATATTCTTATTTATTTTATAATTTATATAAAAATTATATATTACCTAATAATTTTTATATAAACCCTTTATATCAAATTTTTAATTCTTTCCATATAAATAAAAAATGTAGTGTATAATAATAATTAATTTCAAGGATATTCATTTATTAAGTTTTTACGTACATTTATTAATAACCTAATAAACCATATAATTAATTAACATATAAAAATTGTATACATTTAATAAATATCCCAAAATACATTTTATATAATTTATTTTCATTTTTTTATTATATAAAAAAATTTATAACTGATAAAATTATAAAAATAATTTTTTTATTTATATCATATTTATTGACATATGATATATCATAATATATGATTCATAATATATTATATATTATGGTTTCTAATTGGTTCTCAGTGATTTTTTGTGTCACAATATTTCAAAAGGAATATGTATTATGATAACACATATAACATATGTCACGATTCAATGCTAAAATTATACCATACTCTAGGATAGATGAAGCATAGTGTGTGACATCTTATACTATGTTACTTATCATATTATATGATATATCTATATTATACACTAGGTTTTACATTCCTGGATTATGATAAACATGATATTGATAATGTGATATGACACTTTGTTTTATGAAATGAAAGGAGATAAATACAGACATTCACTCAATATGATTATACCTTATTGGACAGTATCATTCAACATAACCATAGAATTAACACTTTTTAATATTTTTTTATATATTATATTGAGCAGTGGGAAAATATAAATTCATAAAATTTTGCAAATAAATTTTTAACTTGGGTTCCACTAAACTACAACTCTGAGATTTTCACCACAATAACTCTGAAGTGCCTCCTTATAAACTAGCGAATGTGGAATAACAAAGGGTGTCTAAAAAGTACATATGGAGACTAAAACCTATTTAATAGAGTGAGATAATGAAAAAAACTACCAGTGTATCAATTATTGGTAACCAATAGTAACCATCCATCTCATAATGAAATCCCAAATTTGGATAACTGAACATAAACAAACAAAAAACATATCATCTTATAGTGTTGTTAAATTTCAAATGAAAACCCAAAATAAAGACAAATTGAAAATCCCTATATTGTTTCCTAATATCAGGTCTAGTCTCCTCATCTATTATCTGTCCCCACATCCTAACATAGCCATCTATTATAGAGACTGTACACTTATCCTAACTTGAAACCATTAAATCAGTTTGGGTAATAATTGTGGCATGATCCAGTAGTGAGAATAACTCAAAAATCCACAACCAATAATTTTTTAGGTGATAAGTAGTTTAATAAAATTGTATATGGAATAAAAAAGGAAAAATGAATAGTGGAATAATTAAATATTATTTTAAAATGATCATTTACCAACTAGCCACTTGGGCCATTGGGTTTCACAAGAACCCCCAACCCAATACACCTAAATCATCCATACTATACGTCTAAACTATAGATGTTTTAGGATAATCATTATAAATAAATAGGATAATTTATTATTCATTTAAATTATATATATCAAAGAGTTTTGGGCTAATTAACCATACCATGTCAATAGTTGTTAGATCCAATAACTTCATGCCCAAACCCTAGCTAAGAATAATGAGCATCATGTGCATTGTATAAATTTAATTATGTTGAGAATCATGTCTAGCCAACCTAAATCAAGGAAAAGGAGTTACATGTACAATATTCTTACCCATTTTTTTGAATATTCATGTCTATAACCTCTAACCATTTCATCAATCAGCACATTTCAAGGTCCAATAGAATTGACATTTTTAACATTCTATAACATCAAGGGGGAACCTCTTCCATTTATAATTATTCACATGGTATATTTCACTCATCATTTTTAACCCAATTCCATATTAAAAAAACATTTCAAAATTTATCCATAAAACACAACCATTAAAGGCGAATTAAAACCATTGAAAAAAATAAAGATCCTTTACCCATTTAACCTTTTTCTATTTTCCCATGTCATAACACTCTTATTTCATGAATTAATCCATAAAACACCTTTTTGATTGATAATCTTCTAATAGATGTGTATTACTAGTTTTATCAATTAAATCCTTCATTTAATTATTTACAACAAATTTTATCATTTTAAAGGGATAGACACACCCAATGGATAGCCTTACTGTTGGTTTTGAAATAATCAAATAATCCTATGGAGATCATGATTGTTTTCACTCATCAAATTAAGTCCCAATTTATATTTATTAGTCAATGTAAAAAATCCAAAAAATGGTTTGGAAATGAAAAACCACATAAATAAGATCAACATAATAACTATGGGAGAAAGATTGTATACCACCTACCTTATTCCCATGTACAAACACTCATCCATCCTCAAACCTTCATTCAAACTAAAATGTACACATATAAAAAGTCGAATAACTCCCGCGAATAAGGGCTTATTATATTTAGAACAAGATAAAAAAATGTATGAATATTCTAAAATAAAAAAATAAATTAATTTAAGGACATACCTATAACATTGTATCATGATAAATGGAACCTCAAATTCCATTTAATGGAAGGATAATCATCCATTTAAGGCCAGGGAAAATGATATTTACACCCTAAGATACTAGAGGAGAAATAATGATGACAATCATGGAAATTGGATATAATCTAATGGGGAAAAATGGTAAAATTACAACTTTTAATGAGTTTCACGGTTGGTCTACATTGTTTCACTAACAATGTGGTCTCATATGTCTATAAATAAACAATGTTATATGGTATTATTAGTAACCCACTAGGTTTTATAGACTATTTTGTTTCCATATAATCTCAAAATTCAAAAAAGGGACTCCATATATGTTGTCTCATAGGCCACCTTACACATCTTTTTAAACAAGTTACACCTTCAACCATGGGACATAGTCCTGGTTAGCACTAATCCTGAACTAATCATGATCCATGCACTGTATGTTTTATTATTAATATTTATCAATTCTTAAACACCGGATATTCTCCTGATACCATGAAAACTCCCAGAAAACTTTTCACTAACAATTTAAAAGGTGTTATGCAAAAAATAAACTGAAAATTAATTTCATAAATTGGTAAAAATATTTCAATCTCCCCACCTTATTAGAAATATTCCTTGAGATGCATTCCCATGATTCACTAGGCCTCTATTATATAAAGGATGGGACACTAGGCCCAATTATCTTGTTTCATCTCCCATGTTTCCCCCAAAAATGACCATAATACTACAACATTCAGACTAAAGGTATGGTCATACGCCGCGTAGGATTCTCACTATGATCCACAACATGAATTTTATGCTTCATAAAGGATAGATCATCCTCATGCTCAAAATTATCAACATTGATCACATTATAATGGGTTAAAGTTTATCTTACAAATTTTTAAACTCATAAAAAATATTGTGCACACCATTATACCACTATAAAAGAGACCTTTTTTATAATATAGATCAAATAATCTACACAATCTCAAATAACCCAATTTTCCTAGCAACCAACATTCCCTAATTTTGAATCTTATGGTTTCCTAATCTCACTAACAATGGATAGAACACATTTTATTACACCGTAAACTAGAGCGGTTAATGATATAAATTAGTTTATGAATTTTATCTACATCGAGTCATATCCATAAAATTCTAGATCAAATAAACATTCTCTAAGATGTCCCACACAATACTCGAGGCCAATTATTATGATTCTCCCAATTCTTCATAATAAAAAAGTGTTCCACATAGCATACCATATAATGCATCATATGGTTCCATATAAATAGTTTCATGGTGATAGTTGTTATATTATAACTCAAAAATATCAAGGTGTATCTTCTATGTTCCTATAAAACCATGGTTTCATGATCTCACCTTGGGTTCTAACACATGGATAATGCATTCTAATTTCCTATTCCTTGATGGGTGGAAATATATAATAAAAATCACCTGAGTATCTAATACCTTTAGAAAGGCTTTATAGAAGAACAAGTTATAACACATACAACTCTCTTGAAACTATGATCTGTGGAACACCTATAAATCCAATATCTCTTGAACATAAAGTCAACCAAATGGTCAATTTTCAACATCTCTAAAATGAGAAAGAAACGGGATACCATTTTCAAAGAGGCCACAATAACCCATACCACATCAATTTACATGGTTTCCTATGAAACCCCACTACAAATTTCAAGGTATCATTATCTCATCTCCCTTCCATAGTGGAAAAATGTAGTAACAAATTAGTAGGCCACTGATTCTCAAACTTCACCGATTGTTAGGTATTTAATTTCATTACAAACCCTATGATACCTTTCCTAATTCAAGGACACCAATAATATTTTAAATTTCAAGATATTTGTTTTCAAATGGGGGTTCATGGAGAAATGTGAATCATGAAACTCATAGATCATCTTCTTATACATAATAGAATGAATAAAAATTTATCCGTGATCGTGGATAATATCATCTTTATTTATAGTTAATCAAATATGTACCTCCCCACCATCAAGGTTAACCATTAATTCCAAAATCTAAAAATTCTCAGAATACCTTCCCTTAAACAGGCATATGATTTTGGAATTAATAGATAAATACATTACTGTAACACCCTGTTAGCTTGAACAGAATGTAGAACAGGTATACCCCATGTACCTAAAGTACATGTCTTGTACATGGTGCTGGTTTCAGGTCAATAATTGGGAGGTCACACCATGAATGGGTAGATCACACCGTGAGCTGGAACATGCAATTTACCTATGGTACACTCCATATAGGAATTAAATAGTTATTTTTTAAACTGAGGGGATGGGTTTTTTGGAATACTTATCCAGCGTGGCCTACACGCCGTGACCACTTGGTATATGCTATGAATCAGCCTATGCCTAGATTAAAGTCACACATTTGGCAGTTTTTCTCTGGTTTTTTTAGGCATCAAGGCTCTCAACCGAGAGGAGTTCTAGTTCATTTATGGAAGAATCAAATCCATCCGGATCGAACAAAATGTCTCGTGATTTTCATTTTTCTTGGAGTGTGGTTCTCGGGTATGGTTTTCCCATTGTTCTTCAATTTTCTCTTTTTCTATCCTCTTAGGATTTCAGTGGATCATCTTGGGATTGATGGATCTTTGTTATTTGGTGTTGGATCTTACTAGTAGGTAGTGTTTGGAGGACCCCTTCACCTTCATTCTCATTGGTGGGGGACATTTCGAGTGTCGTTATTTTGAAAAGAGGTAGGCGGTTCCATCCTGATTTTCCAAATTGATTAACATGGATTTGATTAATTTATTTAAATTGATGATTTAAAATAAATTTCATAAAATTTATTTCAATTTCTTTAATGAAACTGAATATCAATGAATTGGATGATTTGAAATGGTTTCGACATTGAAATATGGAAAAACCCTAATTCTACGGAATTTGGGGTGGGTTTGTGGAAAGCTAACCGATTTAAATTGTTAAATTTAAATGGTATATTTTAATGGAAATATTTTCAATTAAAATTTCAAATTTAATTGTGGAAATTAATTTTTAATAGTATGGAATTGGTTTTGAAGGGATTTAAAACACATGAAAGTGTTTTAAAATGATTTGATAGAAACCCAGTGGTTTTATCTGGTGGAAAAGGCATGTTACTGGATAAAACCTAATTTGGATTTAAATGGAATGAAATTGGAAATTTTCAAAATTGAAAAATGGGATTGATTTTATTTTATGAAGTATTAAAATACTTCTCCCATCATTTAAGATTACATGCAAGTCATAGGTAGTTAATGAGATATTTGGACACACTCTACGCTACGACAACTTTCTAAAACATAATTGTGATAGGTCACATCCTTGATGGGATAGTGATGAGTCTCATTTGACCAGTGTCATTGATATGTGTGTGTACACATGTTTCCGAGTTTACATATAGAGTGCATAATCTTATAGTTGGTTAATATTATCATATCTTATGGAAGATGACCATGTTTCTCACATTCTTATTTATATTTGAGATATAAATTTATTCCAATGTTTGTTTGAACTGCTTTACATGACTGCTGAATTTGTATAAACTGTTTTATATAAATGTTTAACTTAAGCCATTTTTTCAATATATTCACTCTCCTGTAATGAAAATCCTATTCATTGAATGTAATTTCCATCATTTTGATAATGTATAACATGTTTTGTTTAAATATGATGTTATATTTAAAAACCTATTTATTATGAAAAATTGAAAGATTTACCACGTATAATCTATATTTGGAATCTGTTATGGAACCTTTGGTGATATCCTAATGGGATTAGGATCACTCCCTACTTTTTCCATTGTGTGTTTTTAAACTTTTTTCTTCTAGGTTCAAGCAATGGGAAGGGGTCTCTTGATGATGGATCCAACTGTTGAGCTTTGGATGTGCTGTGTTGTTTCTTTAGGGACCATGGGACTGTTTTCATGTTTAGTACTATGGGTTGTAGAAATTTGACTGTTATACGTATATGTATTCTGGTACATTTAGTCCCAATAGAGTTTTCTTATTGATATTCATAATGTATTATACCTTTTCTTTCACATTATTGTGGTATAAATCATTCCCACATGTATGTTGAATGATACAGCGTCCTAGTCATCGGCCCATGGGGATTAGGAATTCCCTTTAGGTTATTTCAGAACCAGCTTAGTTTTCGCGTTACCAGGGTACCTAGGCTGGTTGGTGACAAATTTGTATCAGAAGAGGTTGTTTGTCCTTTTTCATGAAGTCAGTATGAATTTTTGAGATGTTCTCACAAATTGGGAGGTATTTTTGATTGTGTTCTTAGCCATATTTTACCACAATGAACCTTAATTCGCCAGTGATTGTTAGGAAAAGACATAGTTTAGATTAGTTCTTGTATTTTCCCTCTTGATATTTGGATAGAGAGAAATCCAAATCTTTTTTGTCCCTTATGTTGAGAATATTTTCCTTATATACTCAGTTTGAGTGTCAATCTAATGTATTATTTAATCTTATAATGTTGTATAACATCATGCCTCTGAGAAGACATGTGAATCAGATATAAGAAAATGTTGTTACTAAACCTCAGTAATAAAATTCTGTTGTTGATCCAAATCTTGTTGAGGCGATTGTGCGTACTATCAAAGATATAGGAGAGGCACCACCTCCAGTTTCTGCTCAAGATCCACCTATTGATCCTCAAGGGGATGTTCCTAGGAATTGTTCTCAAGAGTTACTTTTATAGAATCCACCAGTATTCAAAGGCTACATTTATCCTCGAATTTATTGGGGAATGGTTAAGCAAGATAGGATGTCTGTTTGAGTTCTTGGAGACACCGTATGTGATCAGGGTGAGTTGTTCCCCCTTCATGAAGGAGGGACCGAGTAAAATATGGTGCAACACGATGGTGTTGATAGTGAAGCATGAGGGATTAAAGTGGAAATACTTCACAGTTTATTTCAAAAATCAGTTTTATCCATATTCAATGGTGTTGGGCAAGGATGTGGAGTTTTTCAAGCTTGAGCAGGCTGAAACAACCATGACTGATTATTCAAATCATTTTTCTGAGCTGGTTTAGTTTTCCCCTAAGATTATATCTAATGATTGGATGAAGTCTTGGATGTTTAATTTGGGACATCGATTAGATATCTGTTCTTAGGTTTTCTTTCTGAAGCTACCCACTTATGATTATGTGATAGATAGGGAAATGATGGTTGAGATAGACTTGGTTGGAAAGTCAGGGTTGACAGGATTTTATTTTTCTCCCAATGGAAGCATTGATTCCTTAAAAAGGAAAAAAATTCATGATGATCCTCATAGAATTTGTCAACAAAAAAGTTATCCCAGAACTCCTATATCTCTAAGTGGGAGTACATTGAATTTCTTCTAGTGTGGAATGCCAGGAAACTATAGGAGGGTTTTCACTGAGGCACCCAAGAACTGTTGCTCCTATGGATGTTCAGTACATGTACAGAGGTTCTTTTATCACTTATCTACTCCATGTAGTGGTAAAAGATCATTTTATCCTAGTAACACTATGGGGAAATAAAATGATTCACATTCAAATGGTTTCTAGCTTCAGGTTACCAGAACAAAGATTCTTCACATATTGGAAGAGTCTTAAGAAGAATAAAACATGGTTCTAGCGTCTGTAAGAGGTACCATTAACATTTCTTCATCATTATTGACTGGTCTTTTTGATACTGGTTCATCTCACTATTTTATTCAACCTATATTGTTAACGTACTTAATCTTCCTATAGAGTAACTATCTTGTCCAATGGATATTTGTACACCCCTTTGTAAGAAGAGAGATTAGGGTCTTTGTAGTGATTCTTGTGTCTAGCTTGTAGTTTTTGGGTTCATAATATAAAATCTTTTGATTTTATATTTCGGATGGATTAGCTGATTTCTAAAAAAATCCAAAATTTATTGTTATCTTCGACGGGTCTACTTTACTACACCTAGTGGTGTGCCGCTAGTTTTTCGAGGAGAATGGGACCCAAGGTCGTGTAGAGACAAACCTTCTCATATAGAGTTTGGGAAAGTGATATCTGTGTTTTCATTTGACCGATAGTGAGATTCAATGGGTAGTGATATTCCTCTATTTTTTGCTAAGCTTTCTGATGTGTTCTCTTCGTATTTCTCTGTTCTTCCACCTGTGATAGGGTTTGATTTTTCTATTGACATAACGCCCTGTACTCAACCGGTCTCTGTCCCCTCTTACTGAATGGGACTAGATGAGCTGAAAGTGATAAAGTATCAGTTGGATGGTCTTCTTTAGAATGGATTTATTCATCCAAGGGTGTCACCTTGGGAATCTCAAGTTCTCTTTTCTAAGAAGGATTATGATTATCTTCGCCTATGTGTTGATTATTGAATGATCAATCTATTTTGGATAAAGAATAAATACATGTTTCCATGGATTTCTTATCTTTTTGATCAGGTGAAAGGGAAAAAGTGGTTTTCAAAGATCAACATTTGATCTGGTTACCATCAGTTGAGGATAAAATAATATGACATTTATAAGACTGCCTTTCAGATAAGGTGCTGAAACTTTTAGTACCTTGTTATTCCCTTTGTCATGAAAAATACCCCTATATTTTTAATGGATTTAATGAACAAGATTTTCCACAAGTATCTTGATACCTTTGTGGTAGTCTTGATGGATAACGTTCTAGTTTACTCCATGTGTGAGGAGGATCTTGTGCAACATCTGGGAATAGTTATAAATCTGGTAAGAAATCACAACCATTATGAAAAACTTTCAAAGTGAGATTTATGGATCCGGGAAGTGAAATGTATTGGGAACATGGTCTCTGAATAGGGTGTATCAGTTGTTCCTGATAAGGTGAAGGTTGTTATGAGGTGGGATAAACCATGAAATGTCTTTGAGATCTGATGTTTCTTGGGATTAGCTAGATATCACCATAGGACCATAAACGACTTCTCAAATTTGGCATCATTGATGACTGCCATGACTCAGAAGGGGGTGAGGTTTTTGTGGGATGATAAATTTTAGGGTTCATTTGTTGAGGTGAAATTTCTATTAACTATTGCGTCGGTGCCAACTCTTTCAGATCTATGAATGGTTGTGTGGACTTTTGTGATGGATCAGGTTTATTCATAGGTTGTGTTCATTTATAGGATGATCATTTAGTAGCATATCGATCTTTTCAGATTAGGCCACACGAGAAGAATTATCCAACCTATGATCTAGAACATTTAGTTCTGATGTACGCGCTTAAAAGCTGGAAACACTGCCCTTTTGGAGAATGTTTTACAGTTTACTTAGAATAGTAAAGCCTTAGTTATATCTTCGCCCAAAAAGATTTGAATCTTCGGCCATGGTGTTGGGTGGATTACCCATAGTCTTTCGATATTGATATCTATTATACCCTGAGGAAAGGGAATTCCATTACTGACTTGTTGAGCCAGGAATTTTTCCACCGAGGTAGTGAAGGAATCTTTGAAAGAGTGGAATTTGATAGCTATCTTTGCATAGTTTCATATTATAATTTTGGAGGAAGAGGTTGATGATTCTTTAGAAAGTGTGCACCTTAATTCTACCCTTATTGAGATTATTCTTAAGGATCTAGATCTTGATGATGAGTTCCTTAGATTTTGGAAATCTCGTTATGATGGGGAGACAGATTCCTAGTGGTCATTCTCCAAAAATGGTGTTATATGCTATCAAAACAACTTCTTTGTTCTGTTAGTGGAAATAAAGACATTGATCTGGGGTTTCCATAATTCTCAGTGGGTTGTGCACCCAAGAACCACTAGAACGTTCTATGACATGAGGTGACAATTATTGTGGCTAGGTATGAGATGGGGCATTGTTGAGTTTGTCTCTTGTCTCTATACATGCCAACAAGTGAAAGCTAAGCACTAGAAACCATTGGGATTGCTTCAACCACTCCCAGTACGTACACGGGAGTGGGATGAGATATCTATGGACTTTATGGTTGGGTTGCCTCATACCTAATGAAATAAGAATGCAATATGGTTTGTGATTGACAGGCTGACCATGTTGGCTCACTCTATACCAATTCTTGATATGACCAAAGATGATGTGTTAAAAAATCTCTACATGAAATAGATTGTTTGTTTTCATGGATTTCCAACAACTATAGCCTCTTATTGGGATCCTTGGTTTAATTCATACTTTTGGAGAGGTCGTTAGGAGGCACTAGGATCTCATGTTCATTTTATCACAACCTACCAGTCACAGTCGGATAGCCAGACAGAAAGAGAAATATAGATTCTTTAGGGTATTCTTCACACATATGTTATCAAATTAGGCGAGGCTAGGGATGATCACTTGGGGTTGGTTGAGTTCTCTTATTACAATAGTCACCATTTCATGATTAGAATGAAACCCTTTGAGGCCTTGTATAGTCATCCTTGTAAATAATTGTTGTGTTGGATGGAGGTTGGTGAAAGTTATTTGGTTGGACAATGATTGGTGAAAGATATGATAAATATGATTTAGTTGATTCGTAAGAGGATGTCGATAGTAGATAGACGATATAAGCCTTATGATAATCGACATCATAGACCTATGTAGTGTTTAGTTAGTGACTAGGTTTTCCTAAATGTTTCACCTCGTTTGGGTTATTGATGGCTTGGGAAGCGAGGGAAGCCAACACATTTCTTTGTGGGACCTTTAGAGGCTGCTAAGAAGGCGAGGAAGATTGCGAACCATTTTTCACTTCCACCGCAGCTGACGTCAATACATAACCTATTCCATGAATCATAGATGAGAAAGTGTCTATCTGATTCATCTCAGATTTTGAGTCGGAGTGATATTTAGATAGATCCCGACATATCTTTTCCTGAGTAACTAATCATGATAGTGGATTCTGAGATCTAGGCACTTCATGGGAGGATGATACCTTTGGTTCGTGTGTTGTGGATGCATGGTGCTGATAATCACGAGATGTGGGAACGAAAGGCACTGATGAGAGAGAAGTGGCCTCATATTTTTGGAAAAGAAGCATCTTTATAGGCATTATGGGGACATAATGTTTTTATGGTGGGGAGGTTGTGACATCCTTTTACCTTGAACAGACTACAGAACTGGTAATCTTTTTTTACCCGAAGTAAACGATGTGTACATGGTGCTAGTTACATGTTGCGAATTAGGAGATCAAATTGTGAATGGGAAGATCACATTGTGAGATGGTACATGTCATGTACCTATGTTACACATTTTGTAGGAATTAAATACAGGTATTTCAACCCAAGGAGATTGGTTTTTTAGCGTACTTATCCAATGTGTCCAACACATCATGACCCCTTCGAATATGTCGTGACTTGGCCCGCTCCTTGATTAAAATCATACATTCGGTGGTTTTTCATGGAGATTTTGTTTCCTAGATTCATGGATCTCGACCTAGAGGAGTTTGGGTTCTTTTTTGAGATACTAAACTCCTTCCAGATAAAACCAAACAACTTGAGATCATCATTTTTCGTGCAGTACAATTCCTAGGTAAGGTTTCCCTCTTGTTCTTTGAGTTTCTTTCCTTATCTCCTATTTGGATTTCAACCATATTGGGATTAATGGATCTTTTTATTATAGTGTTGGATCATTCTACTAGGTAGAGTGTTGAGGAATCCTTCATTTTCGTTCTCATTGGAGGGTTCCACTGTTAGTGTCTTTCTTTGGAATAGAGGTAGGTTATTCCATACCAATTTTCCAAATTGATTACCATCACTTTGCATGATTTATTTCAATTACTGATTTAAATTCAATTTCTTAAACATTATTTCAATTTCTTGAATGAAACCCAATACTAATGAATTGGTTGATTTGAAATAGTTTCTCCATGGAAATTTGTAAAACCCTTAATTCTAATGAATTGAGGTGGGTTTTGGTAAATCTAACTAATTTAAATTGTTAAATTTAAATGATGAATTTTGATAGAAATATTTTCAATTAAATTGTTGAATTTAATTGAGAAATTGAATTGTGAAAAGGATGGAATTGGTTTTGAATGGATTTCAAACACATGAAAATGGATTAAAATGGTTTTATTGAAACACAGGGGTTTCATCTTGTGGAAAAGGAATTTTTTTGAATAAAACCAGTTTTGGTTTAAAATTTAATGAAATTTTTAATTTTTATTGTGGAAGAATGGGATTAATCGTATTTTAAGAAGTCGTAAAATAGTTCTCCCATCATGTAAGAGCAAATACTAGACTTAGATAGTTAGTGAGTTATTTGAATACATTCTATGCTATGACAATGTTCTAAAACACGCGTGTTGTGGGTCACAACCCCAATGTGTTGATTATGAGTCTCCTTTGTTTAGTGTCATAGGGGCTTGTATATACATGTTATTCTAACTTTAAAAAGAGATAGAGGAATCCTATAGTTGGTTAATACTATCATATATTTTGGAATATGACCATGTTGATCATTCGTTTATTTATATTTGAGATATAATTGTATGCCAATGTTTTATTGTACTGCTTTACATGCCTAATAAATTTATATAAAGTGTTTTATATACATTTTTTACTTAATACATTGTTTTTGAAATATTCCATCTATTCTAAATTAAATCATGTGATTTGAATCTACCTTCCATTATTTTTAAAATGTATAGCATGTTTTGTTTAAATATGATGTTAAATTTTCAAACAAGTTTATTTTGAAACATTTAATGATTTACCTTAGATAATATATATTTTGAATCTGTTTTTGAACCATTAGTGGTATCCTAATGTGCTTAGGCTCACACCCTACTTTTTCGTTCAGGTGTTTGTAGACATTCTTTTTCTTGGCTTGTGTAAAGGGAAGATATCTGTTGGAGGTGAATCCATATGTTGAGCTTTGGACATGGTGAGTTGTGTCCTTAGGGACCTTAGGGATGTGTTTCTATTTAGTACATTTGGTTTTAGTACTTTGGATTTTATTCCTCTTTGTATTCTGGTAATTTTACTCCCTGTGGAGTTTTATTATTAATAATCATACTATCTTTTAACATTAGTTCTATGTTCTTGTGGAAAATCTCATTCACACTTGTATGTTGAATGTTTTTGGGTGCTAGTGTCTAGCCTTTGGGGATCAAAAATTCCTTTGTGTTATGTTAGGACTGTCATGGTTATCTTGTTACCTGGGTCCCCTAGATGGTTTTTGACAATGAGCGAAACATTTTCACACACCTCTAGAATACAAATATTAGTTTTAGTGAATAGTTTCATTAAAATCCAATTATAACATGAATTATAGACATCCTAAGTCATTTTATTTTGGATTAATGAATCAAAAATACTATTCCATTTTATCGGTGTATAAGTTTGGTCAATGTTAAAAGATATCATACACCCAACATAACTCTACTGCAAGAGATTTATATACCAATAAGAAAAGATATATTTGAGGATCTTAAGATCTGTATAAACAAAAAAATTCTCAACAATAAGATTATTACTAAATATTTTATTACATAAACCACTAAGGACAAATCGAGATCATGAATTGGATAGTTATATTAATGTGGATTCATCTTCTATTATCCATACATGACATGATCTCCAATCATCAATACTACCCTGAGTTTGGTCACTAATGAAGCACAATACAATATATACTCCTCACCCAGAACGAGTAAGGTCAGAATCATTATAGTGGTGTAATTCCACATTAGGATCTATAAGGCTATGTGAAATGCATCATACCACTCAAACATTATAGCCTTTGTGGATCAGAAAAATACAAGTTCATTTAAGTGACAAAAGTATTTGATAAACCTTATGAAATATCCTACCATGCCCAAAATGTTTTATACATCAAAAAAATTCATTGCAATAATCTAATGAAAAAACCACTGAAACCATTTTGGGTTCCAATGACACTCCATATTTTAATATTATTCGACCCATGAAATAAATACTGTCTATCAAAAATTGAGACTTGGATGTCCTGGAATATTTTTTATGCTACCTAAATATAATTAGAAGGGTATCATGATGTTCTACATGATCTTCATGAGTATTGGAGTACACAAACATGTCATCTATATGATAAAATCAATTTTATCCAAGTATAGATGAATGATTTAGTTCATCATGGACATAAACACTACAACGTCACTCATTAGTCCAAACGACAACCATATGAACTCATACAAACAATAACATCATCTAAAAGAGGTTTGTATTATATTATATGGTTTCATCCTTAGATGATTATACAATTCTCTCAAATAAACTATTTAAAATTCATACACATCCCCCTACATATAAAAACGATCATCAATATATATAAGATGATAATGGTAATTAATCATCAAATGGTCTAACATCAAGAAATTAACACACAAATTAAATGTTCTATTAGCCTTATTAAGAAAAAAATTAGACCCCCATGGAGACTTACACAAATAGATGAATAATTTATCCCCCAACTTCAGTAACAGATTCATAATATCATAAAGATATGATGGTACCATTCCATAAGGTTGTATGGAAATTATATTATCACATTTAAGCAGTTAATTTGTGAAATAAACCTATCTATTTTGTGGAAACCCTAAAAAATATTCAGGAAAAAAAGTCATAAAACTGATCCACCATAGGATGGAAGACATCATTATTTACAATCCAATATTGTATAAAAATACTCAAAATAAGGGCTATAATATCACCCAATTACTGAGGAACTATCCATTTATGACCATATAGGATATCCAATTCCCATTAGTGATTATATATTTCTCCCTCAGAAGATGTTAATGATACCATAAAATGGTAACAATCAATTTTTTATAGTTATAAAACCAAGGAGTCAATTCCTGAAATCATGTTAAACCCTTATATATCAATCATGAAGCAATTATAATGAAAATTATACCCACCAACCATTGGGTTATATTCCGTACAATAATGGATATTCTATGATCACACCCCTAATGGTATGTCAATCAACATAAATACACATAAGAATTTTACCACTAGATCCAAACCAATTACCAAATAATAATATATAAAATAATGTAAAGGAAAGATATTAAAATAAGCCACTATAAGTCATGAAAAATATAGGAATCGTATCTAGAACATCTGATGCTCTATCCTTTCTACCACAAGGTAATGAATGAACATTGTGCAACTGACTTTTCCCTCTATCATGTGCTCATGTTTGAGTCCCATGTGTTGAAATTATATACTGATATAACTACTCTTATCCTATATCATCATATCCTCCACCCCAAAGGTTATTTCTTGTATAAATCCAATTGCTAGACTAATACAGGGTAACAATTATATTTCATGTACTTTGAATCAACCCATATCCTCCATCAGAAGCCATTGACTATGGGTTACTGTATAACATTAGTATGTGTTCCATCCTATAACAAACTCAACACTCCCTAGTTGTCAAATACACTAACCTCTCCTTTGACATGGATATCCATACTGATGTAAACCCACCTAACCACCTCTTTAAGTGGTTGATCCTCTTCATTTGCTATTCTTCCTTCTACCACCTTGGTGAGTGTTCTCATAATGATGCTTCCAACTATTAGAGTATAGACCACTATATCACCCAACTGATCCTATATTTCCATGACTAGAATAATTTTTTATGTTCCCCTTGGAAATGGGAGCCTGATTAACCACATATTTAAACATTATCAAATACAATACTTTCACATAGGGAATGATGTCACATATAATCCCATCAAGTAAACATTTAAACTCATTAGCCTCATCCAATACTAGTGCTGGAAAAAATGGTGAAAGTTTTTTAAGTAGCCAACATACTCCATTACTGTTTTATTCTATAGTATCAAACAAATAAGATCTATATCTATCTCCTAGTTCATAGTCTCAAGGTAGAAATTATACAATAAATTTTCAGGGATTTCCTTCTAAGACATACCCTATAAATTACAATCCTAGAACATGATATCTCGTTATTGATTCATAGTTACTCACACCATCTAATATGAATTCATAACTATCTTGTTTAAATGAGTCTCCAATGGTTCAGAATCATTTAGGTACACTCAATCCATAACAACTCTTCCTTAGGCTAACACACTCTATATGTCATTGTAGGATTCTCCAGCTGAAACTCTATAGTCCATTCAAACATACTTAGAACATCCCACCTTGGGAATCTCAACATAAACTTCATAGAGTGAGAAATGTCCCCACAAAACATCTCTTCAACCCTATCACCCATAACCAATATAACATCCCATAAATTACGCATATATTTTACTTCAACATTGAGGTATATTTATTACATAACATAACAAAAACCATGCGAGGACCGTATATGTTTAGTGTCTTTAGAAATTGGGAAGCATAAACAACTCGCTCATAAACATCTACATTGTCTCCTGCTTATTTCATCATAACTAGATCCCATTTTTTACATATCTTACTTAATACCCTTCTTCATGATATGGGGTAAATAAACATATGAATGTTTGATCTCAAATTATCAATAAGGGTAATCTAGTTAAATCATATCATAATCATAAGAACATAACATTTGAAAATCTTATCCTGCATATAAAAGATCATAATATCATGTCATGGGATAAATCATAAAAGTGAAATATAATCCCAATAGTCTTAAAAGAAGACATGAAATATCGTGGAATACACACATAATCATAGAAAATCATTTCATATGAGTCAAGGCTCACTTCCAAGACCATAATAGCAGAAAAAGTCCTCTACTGAACCAAGTTTCACTCCTCGTTCCAGCCCTGTATTACTGAACCAGATTTACTTTCCTTTCCAGTAATTTCTTTCTCATGAGATATAGATATTTACCCAATAAATTGGAGGGATATATATATTCCACCCATATCATAATGAAACCATTCTCACATGTTTCACAAAAATATAAAAACAATCACCATAGCATAACCCATGAAATAAAATGGGTTTCTTAAACATCATTCCATCATAATTGATATAAAAAATTGATTTCAAAAATTACATGTCATCATAAACACAATGAAATAATAGTAATAATAGGGTTATAAATGTAAAACTATTTAAATAGAGTCCTATTAGATGGAAAATAATTGAAATTAATTCCTATGGAAAATATACTTCCTTATTCAAAAACATTTTCCTTCTTTAAAATGAAACACAATTTTAGAAGAAATATTTTTGTGAAAAAATAAACATTTAATATTTTATGGGAAGCATCAATGAAATAAGGTTCTATGAAGAAATAATGATCCATTCAGTACCTACAAGTTAAAAGAACATTCTTCTAGTACTTTTCCTAGAAAATTCAAAAAGTATGGCATACCAAAAATGATAAAAGATTCCATTCATAACCCTTAGTAAAAATTCACCAATGAGTAAAATTATAGAGGTATATAAAGAATATTTTGACATACATTTTTAGGAAACATGGATGTGGATGGTAAATATACCCCAGTAAATACTTACGAATAAACAATCTCGGATAATATTGAGATATTAAAATTTATCCCTTACCTTAGGACTGATATGCTTCATATGTATCTGAAACTCTTGTATAATGATTTAAATAATTTTACTTATTTATTCCATAATATTAACATTTATGATCATATTTTCATCCATTTGTTAGTAACATTTCATTGTTACTCTCTATTGGGTTATTAACTGCTTTATGTTCTTATAGTTGTTTTTTCAGATAAGTTTATATTTCTATTTTTAGGTTATAGTTATAAGATTTAAAGAATGGTATTAGTATAATATATATAATATTTATCCATTCAATTAATCTTAAAATCAATATTTAATGACAATTATCTAGACCGAATCACATCGTACCATGGAGACGAGAAGTCGTACGTACGCATGAGCAACGATATCATTCCCATAATTGCAGAACGGTATTGAAGAGGATGGTGTATAGTATCTCAGAATCAATATCATTTTATATTAATAATATATATATTTATTAATTCAATCATTATACCCTTCTATGTATGGTGGTAGTTAAAAATGGATTATACCACAACATTGAGATGGTAAGCCGTATGTGCGCACGCGTTGTGATTTCATTTTTCATATGATGGGTAGAAGGTGGAATATGGTTGCTTCATAATAAAAATAACCTATCAGTATATATGTACTACAAGATTTGTTAATTTATAATGAAACAACTCACGAGGTGGAAGTATAAGAAGAGAGAAGTTGGAAAGAATTGGTAAATGATAATACCTCTTCTTTGACGTGCCTCCTTCAAATCTCTTCTTAGAGAACTAGAGTTGGTATCTGAAGAAGACCAGGACCACTAGAATGTTTCTAGGGAATTTTAGATGGTAAATGGGAAGGATATGGTCGATCTTGAAAGCTCAAAATTTAGTAACGAGTGGAAGTAGGTAGTGCCCTTTTTTAGTTTAGGTGAGGGTCACTTTTGGAGACCTCAAAAATAATAATTTATAATAAAATAATACCACACATAAAAACCTCCCAAATGATCTGATTTTGAATATGATATGAGATAGGGTGGTAATATTATGAACCAAAAAAAATTTATACAATTTTTTATTTCAATTTATGATTTATCATTTTAATTTACACAAAGTAATTCTATAAAATTTTAATTATTGTAATAACATTCTAAATATTTAATGGTTATAAATATTTACTTATATAGTGTTAACGGTATATAAATTGATGTTTTATGACATTTTAGACCTTATAATTATCACTTTTTAAAATTTAAATATTTTTTTCGGAATTTAAATAATTTAATAAAATGTTATTTTTATAAAATATCAATAGTGTCAATTTTGAAACTACTCATTTATTTGACTTTGAATAAAATCCACACAGAAGATAAATTCTAAAACAAATACTTAATACACTCTTAACATGTCATAATAACCTGGAAAATTCTTCGATAAAATTAATTAGTTAATATGATATTTAATTTAATATTTTTCAAACCATTTATTTGACATTTCTATTAATAAAATAATTTCTACATCAATATTGTGTCATCATTAATGATAATCATTTAGTCTCTAAAAATTATAAATAAATATCTATGATATAGGTAATTATTTTAAATTTCCATATATAATCTATATTCAATATTATCTCATATTTATCCATATATTAAAATTAATATACTTATATAAAATGATATTGTTACATTTTGTCACATTTATTAGTTTTTATTATATTCAATTCATACTCATTGGTACGTTTCCATTAAGTGATTTTATTTCAAACAATAAATTATAAGGGTATAATTTAATTATCCAATATAATTTTTATTGGTGTTAAGGTAATTTTATTAGATTATTTTTACCTTTATTTAACATACTTACCTTCCACCATAGTAATAAAAATAATTACCAAAGTTACTATTCATAATGACCAAAAATAAAAGTATCCTATTAAAATAATTTTGAAAAACTAATTCCAAATATGGTGTCCATTTTTTGAAATTATAAAAATAGATGTTTTAGTAATTAATTTAAAATTAATCATTTTATTGAAATGATATAACACGTTTTAAAAGTTAAAATATTTCAAAATATTGAAATGTTTTTACATCTGAATTTAATATCAGATTAATTACAATGTCCTAAATTATATTAATTTTTAAAAATTTATTATATTTATACTTCTAATAAATTTTATAATATAATTTAACCATATAAATTATTTCAATGAAATAAATTTATTTTCAATTAAAATGTAGCATTTTTTACTATTCATAAAAACATGAAATTTAATAGAAAAATATCAAAGATTCATCCAAAGTAAATTTTTATATCCCAATTACAAATAAAATTTTAATGTTTTTATATAAAAATTATTAATAATTCAAAATATTAATTTAAAAGTGGTTCTCCATTCTATGGTTTAATATTAACCTTTAAAAAATAGGTTTTTATACATCAAATAGGGTTTTATTCATACCATATGACCAAAATATCCATTGGAAGAATATAAAAAATATTTTATTTAGTATATAAATCATATATATCTCATTAATTTAATAACCAAAAGTAATTCACTCAAAAATAAAAATATCTAATTGATTTATATTTTTCATAAATAATTGATAGCCAAGGAAATTACAATGTATTTTCATAAGATAGTTATAAATATTCTTGCTAACCTATCGACTAGGATATAATGGTAATTTTATAATAAGGGCATATATCAGTTTGTTGAAACTCGCGATTGAATTCAAAGCAAGATACTGAAGAATAAAAAATATTTAAAGAAAATATTTCATAAAAACAACTGTGTTTTACATTTTACCCCCCCTATGCTAAATTTCTCCCTCAAAATTAGAAACTTTGAAACAAACCGACGAGGATACCTCTCCCTCAACATATTCTCAATTTACCTTGTAGATTATTTAAATTATAGGTTCCTCTGTAAACCTTTATCCAAGCATGTGGTCTTGTTTCGTAGAATTTTTCCGCTACAATACAGATTCTCTATAGTTTGTTCTTCAAAAGAATGATCTTGTTATAGCGGTATGACTTATGAGATTAGTACATGTGAAATATCAGGTATTAAATTATTAGGAGAGATACATGGAACAAATTTTGAACTTGAGAGAGATTCGGTGGAAGTTCTAATTGGTAAGCTACCTTCCCAACATGTTCCAGAATTTCAAAATGGTTGATATACATAGGGATCATATTTCCCTTCCTTCCAAATCTCAATACTCTCTTCTAAGAAGATATTAATAGGAAGAAATTATCACCCACTTCAAACTCTATTTCTTTTATTAGGTTGTCAGAATAACTTTTTTGTTGACTTTGATCTTCTCTTATGGGTTGTTGAATAGATTAGACCTTTTTTCCATTTCATCAACAAGATCTAATCCTAATAGATTTCATTCCCCAAATTCATCCCTGCAAGTTAGAGTTCATCACTTCATTCCTTAGAGGGATTCATAAAGAGACATCTTAATACTTGAGTGAAAGATATTTTCGTAAGAAAATTCCACCAAATGTAGGTGTTGATCCCAAACACCTTTGAAATCGAAAGAGAAAGATCTCAATATGACTTCCAAAGTTTTAATTTTCCTCTTAGATTATAATTTTGTATGAGGATGATAAGAAGTTATGAAACATAACTCTATATCTAGAGCATGCTGAATAATTTTCCAGAACATTGAGGTAAACGTTGAATCCCAATAAGATATAACAGAAAGTGGTACTCTATAAAATATTATCACTTCTTTTACATATATCTTTGCAAGATTATCAAGATAGATATCCTCTCTAATAGAAATTAAGTGTGCTGACTTCATAAGGTGATCAACAATAACCCAGATAACATTATTTCTATAGAAGTTTTGGGATTTCTGATGACAAAGTCCATGGTGATGTTTTACGATTTCTATTCTTGTAAGGGTAATGGTTGTAACATCCCATTAGACTTCTATATATTCACCTTAACTTTCTGACAAACCAAGCATCGAGAAACATATTTGACAACAACTATTTTCATGCCATCCCACTAGAAGTATTATTTCAGGTCCTCGTACATATTTGAGATTCTTAGCTGAATAGAGAATGATGAACTATAAGCCTCATCCAATAGATACTTATTTAATTATGGTATTAGAGGAATACAAACCTGGTTCTTAAAACTTATTATTTCATCAGAATCAAGGTTGAATTCAGAAACATTTATCACTTTCTTTGGTATCTCTACATCTTTCTTATGTGCCTCCTTAGTCTTCACTTGTATTGATGGTTGAACATTAATTTGAGAAATAAAATATATCCCCCTTCCTTTAAAATTTCAAGATCTATCATTTAAAAATCCATAAATATTGGATCTTTTGTGATCCTCATCATGTATAGCCTAGAATGGTCTTGTAAACTTAAATAATCTTCCACCTTATTATCTTTTCAAGGGTGGTAATGTATTGAGCAATCATAATATTTAATCAACTCCAACCATCTTATTTGGAACATATTCAACCAGTTTTGTGTGAAAATATTCATTAAACATTTATGATTAGTATAAATATGACACCTTTCACCATAATGATAATACCTCCATATGTTTAATGAAAATAGTATCATAGGTAACTCCAAATCATGAGTTCTGTAATTTTTCTCATGAATTTTCATCTACCTTGAAGAATAAGCTATCACCATACAATTTTTCATGAGAAGAAATCCCAGCCCCTTTATGGAAGAATCACTGTAGATCACAAACATTTCTCCACTACAAGATAGTGTGAACATACCTGTACTGGCTAACCTTATTTTTAGCTATTTGATATTATCTTTACATTACTCCATCCAAACTCACTTAACTCATTTATGAGTCAATTTGGTGAGTGGATTAGATAATCAGGAAAAAAAATCATAAAAATGATAATATCCATCCAAACCAAGAAAAAATTAGATCAAATTTACCATTGTTATCCATGACCATCTTTCAATAACCTCCTTTTTTGGATCAACATATATCCCATTTCTTTAGATTACATTACCAAAAAATGAAACTTCTTGAAACCAAAATCCACACATGGTAAATTTGGTATAAATATTTTCCTTTCTCAGGGTCATCTGTACAATTCTTAAGTGATCATCAATTTCTTCCTCACACTTTGAATAAATAAGAATATCTTCTATAAAGACTACCAAAAACTAATAAATATAATCCCTAATGACTCTATTCATTAGATCTATGAAGATAGAGGGGGAATTAGTAAAACCAAAAGGAATCACTATAAATTCATAGTGTACATACCTTGTATGGAATTCTGTATTTGGTATATCCTCATTTTTTACCATTAATAGATGATATACTGAATAAATATCAATTTTCGAATAGTATTGAGCTCCGCATAGTTGTTCAATAAAGTCATCAATATGGAGAAGAGGATATTTTTTCTTTATAGAGATCTTGTAATGTTATCGATAATCAATAAAGAGTCTCAATGATCCACATTTCTTATTAACAAAGAGAACAAGTTCTCCCCAAGGTGACACACTAGGTCATTGGAATCCCTTATCAATATTCTCTTAGAGTTTCTTCTTCAAATCATTCAACTCAATTAGGAACATTCTATAAGGTGTCTTTGAAATAGTCATAGTACCCAGTATGAGTTCTATTAAAAACACAACTTCACTATTTGGTGGAAGACCTGGAAATTACTCTGGAAAGACTTCATAAAAATCTTATAAAATTGGCATATTCATAATCCTGAGTTCCCCCAAACCATTTGAAATGAATAACCCTCATTTACAGGAATCATGATCCATAATATGAAAGAGATTTCTACTGGATGTTTATATTAATCATTACATCGATAGATGATCATAGATTGATCTGGAAAAAGAAATGGGACTTCACTTCGTTAGAAATTGATATGAGATCCATATAGAGAAATCCAATCCATTCCACGAATCATATAAACTTGCAATATAGGAAGGATCACAAGATTTGTAGGAAGAACTTTCCTACAAACATCAACCGAAGAAGAATTATAAACTTTTGATGAGACTGTTTTCCCATTTGGAGTTGTCACAACTAACTCAAAACCTAATTATTGAGGTAATATGGAAATACACTTAGAAAATACTTCTGAAATAAAAGAGTGAGTGGATCCATAATAAAATAAAACATTTTCTAATTTGGATTGTATGGTAACTGTACCTTTCACCACTTTATTATCATACTTCACGATGCTGAAAGTGATTGCATGTGACTTTCCATTGACCATGGCCTTAAGAGTTTGTTAACTTTGATAATCATAAATAACCATTGGATTAGGTCGTTGATTGGAATAATTCCCAATTTCCATGCACTTTTATCATTGATGTGTATGAGGCTCATTCTGTGTAGGCTTTTCTTTGTTTGTATCATTAGACATATTTTTTCCATCACTTCAGTATTAAACTTCCCGATGACCTTATTTTCTATACTCAAAACGTTTACTAGTCCCTTTAAAACAATTCCCTCCATGTTTCTTTATACACTTTGAGAATAAGGGAAATCTTGTCTACTTTTTAGTGTGGTCTTTTTATTTTCCTTTGAATTCCATTTTTCTCTTATTACCAAACCCATATGACGGCTAGGTTACTCTAATATTTATCTCATCCATGAGTGAACATTGAACAATTTCCTCAAATCTATTGAAGTCCCTTATAGTTGATACCCTTTGGAGACTTGATTTTAAGATAATTAAGAATTTATTAATTTTCTCTAAGATTAGATAATAATTCCAGAAGCATAACTTGCAAGTCTTGTAAAATTTTCTTCATTGATACCAAATGATTCATCATCCTTCTTCATAAGTTCAAGGAATTACTTCTAAATATTTGTTCAAAGAATACGTGGAAATTGATTATTGAAAAATAATTTTCTAAACTCATCCTATTCCATGGTCTGAATTTCATCCCTTAGGCTCGTATTCTTGATAAGATTCCACCATTGATCCGCTTCAACTTCTAAACAATAGATTGATAAAACAACTTTATCATGTTCAAGAAATTGTAGAATTGAAAATATATTTTCAGTGGTCCTCATCCATTGTTCAGCCAGTAATAGATTAGAAGACCTACTGAATGAAGGTGGAAACTACCTCATGAAGGACTCAACATAATGTTACTCCCTCCACTGCTCATTCGGAAGGCCTGTATGATTCATAGTTTGAGAATGTTGTGTGATAATGGAAACACGATTTTTCATTCCGTGTTCCTACAACATTTGGTTTCTCAGGGGGGAAATCATTTCATTTCATGTAGCATTCAGTATTAACGCAGTTCCTCCAGGTTACATCAATTGACTAAAAATATGATGCATAGCGTGAGAAACACTTATCATAATGGAAAATCCACATAATTAAAGAATAAAATTTAAATTTAGTACATGTAAGGTTTTATCCTAGGTTATTTATGACCATATACATTGTATTAGGGTAGGATTGTATCCTATACTTAGAAATATCTTTAGGTTTCTTACTATGGTTCTCACATCCATGTTTCCAAAGGTTACGTATAACTTTTCCCTAATAAAAAATATAATGGCCCATAATTTCAAATACAGTTGAATTCAGCATTGAGGAATATTTATTACATGACATAAAAAACTACACTAGGACCATATAGGTTTAGTGTCTTTAGAAACTGGGAAACATAAAAAACTGGTTCATAAACATCTATATTGTCTTCGTCTTATTTCATCATAACTGGACCCCTTTTGACACATCTTACATAATACCCTTCTTCATGAATTGAGGAAAAGAAACATATGAAAGGGTGACCTCCAATAATCAGTAAGAGAAAACAAGAGAAATCATATCATAATCATAAGAATATACATTTGAAAATCATATCATGAATATAAAAAATCATAATATCTTGTCCTAGGATAAATCAATAAAGTGAAATGTATTCCCAATATTCATAACATAAGACATGAAATTTAATATAAAACACACATTAACATATAAAATTATTTCATATGTGTCAAGGATCATTTCCAAGTGTATCATAACAGAAAAATTCCATTACAGAACCAAGTTTCACTCCTCATTCCATCGTATTATTATTGAACCAAATTTACTTGTTGTTCGAGTCATGTCTATCTCATGAGATGTAAATATTTAACCTATACATTGGAGGGATATATAGTTCTTACCCATCTCATAATGAAACCATTATTATGTGTGTCACAAAAAACATTAAAACATTCATCATAGCATAACCCATGAAATAAAATGGGTTTCATAAACATCATTCCATAATAATGGATATAAAACAAATGGATTTAATAAATAACATTCCACCATAAACACAATAAAATCATAGTAATAATAGGTTTATAAATGTAACTTTATTTAAAGAGATTCATATTATATGGAAAATAACACTGAGAAAACACTTGAAATTAATTCCTAAGGAAAATATAATTTCTTCTTCAAAAATGGTTTCCTTCCTCAAAATACCACACACTTTTAGAATAAATAATTTATGTGAAAATGACCTTGTAATCATGTAAGGGATACTTTAATGAAAAAATGTGTTATGAAATCTTAAAGATATGTTGATGTTGTGCAAGTTAACAAACATTCTTCTCATCATTTAGTAGGAAAAGTCAAAAAGTACCTCATACTGAAAATGGTAAAAGATTAAATTCATACCTATTAGTAAAAAATCACCAATGGGTAAAATTATAGAGGGATATAAAGAATATTTTAGAATACATATTTATGATACATTGACGTTGATGATAAATATACCCAGGAAAATACTTAGGAATAAACAATCTTGGATAATAACGAGATTTGAAAAGATATCCCTTACCTTAGGTACAATATGCTTCATATATATCTGAGCCTCTTTTATAATTATTTAAATAAAGTAAATGATTTATTCCAAAATAAAAACATTTATGATCATGTTTTCATCTGTTTTGAGTAAAATTTCTTTGATAGACGTTATTCTAGTATTAACTGATTTATGTTCATATGCATGTTTTATAAGATAAGTTTTTATTTCTTTTTTTAGGTTATAGTTATAACATTTAAATAATGGTATTATTAAAATATATATCATATTTATTCATTAAATTAATTTATATAACCATTCTATAATGAATATTATGTAGAACTAATCACATCACATCATGGAGATGGTAAGTCGTACATATGCACGAGCAACGATATCCTTCCCATAATTGATGAATGGTATTAATGTGGATGGTGTATAGTATATCAAAATAAATATAATTTTATCTTAATAATATATGTGTTTATTAATTCCATCATTATAGCCATCTATGTAAGGTGGTGGAAAAAAATGGATTACACCAAGACGTGGAGACAATGAGTTGTACGCACACACGCGTCAGGATTTCATTTTCATAGGATGGGAAATAGGTGGAATATGAGTTTTTAAAAATCATAATAACCTATCATTATATCAGTAATTTTTTAGTTATTACTTCATAATGAAACAACTCATGATTTGTAAGTAGAAGAAAACAATTTTTATAAGAATAGGTAAATGATATTACCTATTCTTTGATGTGCCTCCTCTAAATCTCCTATTAGAGCACTAGAGTTGGTCTCTGAAGAAGAAAGGACCTCTAAAATGTTTCTATGGATGTTTATAAGTGAAATGGGTAGGGTATGATCTATCTTAAAGGCTGAAAATGAAGTTTATAGTTGAGAGGTTTAGTGCCCTTTTATAATTGAGGTGAGGGTCACTTTTTGAAACCTCAAAAATATTAATTTATAATAAAATAAATACCTATATATAAACCTCCAAAATTCCCCAATTTAAAATATTATATGAGATAGGGTTTTAATCTAATCAACCAATAAATTTTATACAAGTGTTTATATCAATTTAATCATTATGATTTTAATTAACACTTAGTTATTCAATTTAATTTAAGCATTATCATTTTATACGTGTGGCTCGCAGGTGGGTAGGCTAGCCCAATACCTCATTACCCACCAACACGTTTGCCGCTTCGGTGGGGGCGTAGTGGTGAAGAAGAGGGGTACAACAACGCCGTTCTTTGGGAGGTACAGGGTTCAAATCATGGGAGTCCGCTTTCGGGTCGAACCACTCCCCCGTGATCCACTCGCCTTGCCGGGTCACCCGGTTTTTGACTGGGTGGGAAAAATGAGGCGCAACCCACCCATACTGACGGATTTCTTGACGGACCATCACCGCCCGGGTTGTCACCCTCCGGGATGCTCTGCCATCTCGGCTGACAACGGCTCCGTCCTGACTGGGGCTCTCTCTAGAGTGACCTCTTCGTGGGGAGGGGGTTTCCTTGTGTGGAGGGTTCGAAAATTCCAAACAAGGGAATTCCCTTTTAAAAAAATATTAATAAAATAATTTATACATCACTATTGTGTCATCATTAATGGTAATCATTTTGGATATAAAAATTATAAACAAATTTTTATTATGTAGGAAATTATTTTATATTTTTTGATACAATACATTTTTGATATTATCTCATAGTTATCGATATATTAAAATTAATATACTTATATTAAATGAGATTGTGAAATTTTGTCACACTCATTAGTTTTTAATATATTCATGTCATATTCATAGGTAACTGGCCATTAAGTGATTACATTTTAAACAATAGATGATCATTGTCCAATTTATCCATAAAATTGGATTTATATAGGTGTAATGGTAATTTTATAATATTATTTTTACCATTAATTACCCAATTTACCTTCAACAATGGTAATAATTATTATTATTAATGTTACTATTCATAATGCCAAAAAATAAAATTATCCTATTAAAATAATTTGAACTTACTGATTCAAAATATGGATTTATTTTTTAGTAATTCAAGACACATAATTTTTAGTAATTAATTTAAAATTAATCCCATAGTAGAAATGAGAAAAAATATTTAAAAGTCAAAATATTGTAAAAGAATGAAATATTTTTACATCTGAATTTAATTTCAAATAAATTCCAATGACCTAAATTATATTAAATTGTAAAAATATATTATATTTATAATTTGAAATAATTTAATAATATAATTTAACCATATTAATTACATCAGGGAATAAATATTATTTTCCATTGAAATTTAGTATATTTATACTATTCATCAAAATGTGAAAGTTATCAGAAAAATATGAAAAATTCATCCAATGGAAATTTTTATATCATGATTAAAAATAAAATGATTATGTTTTTATATTGAAATTATTAGTGTGTCAAAATCATAATATAAATGGTGTTTTCCATTCAAAGGTGTAAGGTAACCTTTAAAAAATATGTTTTTATGCATCAAATAGGGTTTTATTCATACCCTATGACTAAAATATCTATTGGATGAATATATAAAATATTTTATTAAGTATATAATGTAATTATTTGAACCTAGTTACCTAGAGTATTTCATTATTACATAACATTGGCATGATCACAAGGGATCAAATCCTGAAATACCGATTAGTTTAGTAGCCTTGAAGTACTGGATACCAACATAAGGTTTACAATACATAATGAAATGGAAAACGACAACATTGTGTATCCTTTTAACACATTAATATCCCTTATACTATCTCTTCCGGTCAGTCATAATGTACTTCTTCGCATCCTAATAATAATAAAATATAGAAAGGGGTGAGCTGAGGTGCTTAGTAAGGATAACAATATAAAGGAAACATTCATACATAAGAACAAATATTTATGGAAATGTATAAGACTAAAACACAAGACTTTAAAAATTCAAATTCGACATAATATGGAATAGATAAATCAAATAATCCCATTTAATTATTCACGTGGATATTCTACTAGTGGAATAATCACATATAATACCAATTACCGATTTCATAATGATAGAATGAATAATACTAGACATCATAACCTCATAGTCAAGGCCTCATGCCAAGAATACAAATAAGATTTTTTCAAGGCATTATACCAAGAAACTAGTTTGTCTCATGATACCTATCGATTTATCGAGGATCTATAGTTGGCTCCACCCATCACTTACCAAGTCCAATGCATTCCTCATATGAAAAGGTTGAAACATAACATAAACATTCGTATTAAAACTAGCATAATAAATGTTATTATATTAACCATAACCCATGAATTGTATAAAAATATCACATCCAAAGTCAAAAATATCCTAAAACCTTCAATAAAATATATAAGATTGTATCATAATAAATCTACTTTAAAGAAGTGTAAAATTTATCAAAGGATGTGGACATAGATGAAATCAAGACTATTTGAGAGAAATATATCGTTCAATTTTAAAATCATTTAAAAGACACATAATTATTAAAGAGATAATTTATTTTTAAAATATTCTTATAATCTTGTAAGTTACGATTCGAAGATGTTATAATGGTGGAATGTAGAAGCACTCGCTCTATAAGTTAAAAACATAGTTTCCTCAATTTTTTCAAAAAGGTCGTAAAAGACCTTGTTTGTAAAATGATAGAAAGATTTCTTCATAAAAATTTGTATTAAAATTCAAACAAGGGTATAAATGACTTTAACCCATAGTCTATGAAATATTAAAATGTTTTGAAATACATTTATATGAAACACAGATTTATATGATAAAGAGTTCCTAGTATATAATCACATATAAACAACCTCGGATAATGAAGAGATTGTAGAATTAATCCTTACCATGTACTTCTACATGATAAAGGGTACTTTAACCTCATATATAATAGTTAAATCATTTTTATTAAATTATACAATAACCACCTACAGAAATAATATATCATATATGATGTTCTAATATTTCATTGTTAATAATATTTTAGTAGTATCATTGTTTCAGGTGTAAACTCATTCATTTCCCTTTATATGCTTGTTTACATAGTCCATGTATGTTATGGATAAGATGTATTTGATTCATATACAAGATGATATTGAGTTCTTAAACATTATTTTTAATCATAAAATGAAAATTATTCTAGAATTGTTATGATGGGGTATGAATCGTATCGCGTTCGTGGAGATGGTAATTCGTTTGTACGCACGAGTGACAATATCATTTTATTAATGGTGAAATTGTATGTAATTGGATGGTATATCATATATAGATAATCCTTAAAAAATTATTTTTATTATTTAAATCAGTTATACTCATTATTATACCCATCCCAACTAAGTAGTGTTGGAATAACAAACTACACCATGATGTGGTGACAGTAAGACATACGTACACATGTATGGAAACTTGTCATTCATATAATGGATGGAATCAGGAATATGGTTTTACCATATTTATAATAGCATCAAATTATGTATAAGGTACTGGATGTATTATTTTGGTATGGACAAAACAAAGAAATTGGAAGTGGATAAAGAAAATGACTTTCAAAGAGGTGATGAAATTATTACCTCTTGTTTGAGTGTTTCCTTTTGAGTTGATCAAAAGGGATCCTTAAGTTGGCATTCAGATTAAAGTAGGGACAGTAAGTCAATGTGAGGGTAGTTGGGAGGATAATTGAGTAGGGGTTGGCTGAGCCAAATGGATTCGGGGTGTGATTTTGAGAGAAGGGGAAGTACCCTTTTGTAAGAGAGGTGAGGGTCACTTTAGGAAACGATTTAAATATTATTTTATTATACAATCATATTTTTTTTATAATGGCTCAAAATGATTTATTTCTAGGATATGGTGGGTATGGGCCAGAAAAAACTCAACCAATATGTTTTAGACTAGTTTATTCACATTATTAACCATATCATTAAGATTTAACACTTAGTTAAATAGGTTAACTTTTACCATGTACTCTTGTATTATTATAATAAATATTTAATAAACATACTATAAAAATCCAAGAGAACCCCAAGTGGTTCATTATTCATAAATCTAACCTTATATAATTTCATTGGCCAAACCTTATATTTTTTAGTAATATTATATCAATTAATAATATAGTATTTGGTTTAAAAACTAATTTATGTCAATTTTGACACTATTTGGTATTTTGTTTTTGTAAAATTCATAACAACATTATTACTTAAAAAAATATTTAATCAACCCTAAAAAGTCATATTAACCTATATAATTAGTGTAATTTATCATAACTATCTATTTACATTTATTTGGATATTTATAATATCAATTATTTTAATCATTCATTAATAAGGTAATTACAACATCATCATTGAGTCATAAATAAATTTAATTATTTAATTTCTAAAAATTATGAATAAAATACCATTATGTAGGAAGTAATTTTATATTTCGAAGGAATATTTATATTCGAATTTATCTTCGTTATAACCCTATATTAAAAATGTTTTAGTTATAAAACATTGAATTAAAACTTTTAACTCTTCCTTAAATAAAATAATAATAGATTTCCTAATCTATTTCAAAAGGACAAAAATGATCATATTTTATTCCTAAAGTTGATTTTGGTCGAAATATACTTCTCTAATAGAATTAGAACATGTTTTAGGAAAATTATAATATCATCTTTACATCTAATTACGCTATTTACTTTTAACCATGGTAAATAAAAGTCAAAAGTTATTATTCACAAAAAAATATTTTCAACTTATTGAACCAAATTTTACTTATTGATGTCAACCACATCTCTTGGATTTCTGTAATTCGATTCACAGAATCAGTAAAATTACGTTTCATGAAAATTTGTAAATGCGACTAGAAGGTGGGTAAAAGATGGTAAAAATGTCAATAAAATTATATATATATTACATTATTATAAAATGACTCCAATGAATTACATTGAAAATATATAGGTATTATGTATCTATTTTTACCTAAAACAAATTTAAATAAAATAACAAATTATTTAATGAAAAATTTGGTTTTAAACAATAACGCACTGTTTTTCACTATTCATAAAAAATTGAATGTTTTCAGAAAAATATCAAAAATTCACCCTAAGATAATTTTGATATTACGAATCCAAAATGATGTCCATTTTGGAAAATAAAATTAATAAAATTTCATAAAGTGGGTATCACTATTCCTAATGACTAGTTTGATTGGTCGTGGTGTGTTAAAACTCAATGTTGTGTACAACCCAAACTATTGTATTATTCAAAGAGAAACATACCATGGATTATTGGGACGTTACATATAACACACATATATCTCATTAATTTTATTACCAAAATAAATTCACTCATAAATAAAAATATCTAATTGATTTTTTATTTTTAATAAATAATTAATATCCAATGAATTTATAATGCATTTTCATAAGTTAGTTTTAATTATTCCTGCTAACCAAGCAGATATGCTATAATAATAATTTTATAATAAGGGTATCTTGAGGTTTTTTTAAACTTCTGATTGCCTGCAAAGCAAGCTACCACAGAATAAAAATTATTTAAAGAAAATATTTCATAAAAACATAGGGGTGTTACATACAAGAGGGACTCTTATCCTACTACTAGGGAATAATTTTAAACAATTCCCTCCTATAACAATATGAGTAATATTTTCATTAATTAAACCCTATAAAATTCCCAATATACATTCAAGGAATGTAATATATCATTTCAAAATTTAAAAAAATCACGATCACAATGTTTCATAAAATGATACTCTGTATACATTATCCCTACATCCATAACAAAAACACTATCACTTCCCTCAACCTACATATAATTGTTTGTAGAAAACATAGTATAAAATATTATCCAAATTATAAACATTATATTGGAACCATTTTTACTACTTCATTTCAGAATATTTTATTTCTTAAAAATAAAACCTGAAAATTTGTTATTTATTATTTCATTAAAAAAACATGTAACAGATAAAATTTTATTTACCATAACCCAATTTCCCTATTTCATGGTGATAAATCTTATCATTCTTTTCTTAATCATGACTAATATTATGCATGTTATATATATCACAGATTTTCTAAAATGCCAAATGTATGCATAGAGCACATGCCAAAATAGACCACGAGTAAAATAAATAAATAATAACACCACACAATAAGTGATATACCCAAGTAAAAGTAAAATAAAAAAACTAACATGTGAACTTGGGGAACAATAATCCCAACCTAGGAACTATGGTTTTACCACAAGACATGGGTCAGCTACGCATATGCCTGAGCTCATTACCAAGGATTAATGCATCCTTGAATCCTTTTAATTTTCCCTAATAGTTATTAAAAATAAAAAAAAACTCCAATAATACCACTTTATAATGTCTTATCTTCAGTGAAACTAAATCTATACCCCAATATATTCATCTACATATCCTCAAGTGCACCTTCCCATACACTAGATTCTAAGAACTAGTATTTGTGTCCAAATAAGGAATGGAGGGATTCTATAACCTATTTACAATTGTAATACAATAGTAGAAATCAAAATAAACTATAAACAATGTAATAAATATTAATAACCAAAAATAACCATTTGTCACATAACACAATACCAAAATTAGATATGTTCTCACAAACCAACATATAAAAGATTAAATCTCACAGTATAGTACTATATTAATGGAAACCCCCAAATAAGGACACATTGAAAATTCATAAATTAGTTCATGATATCTTGTATGGTTACCTCATCCATGATCCATCCCAATAATACAAAATCTACCATCTATTATAGGTCCTTTTCCCTTATCCTGAATTACAATCATGAAATATGGTCGAGTACAAATATCGGGTCGACCATGGTCTGAGTTCAACCCAATAGGCCATTACTAATGGTGTTTAATGAAATATCAAGTTGGAGAAAAATGAATAAAAATATATATGGATCTAATAAACATTGAAATAGTGAAAATTATTTCATTATAAAAATTTATCAATTAGACACGTGGGCCCTTGGGTTTCACCTTGACCCCAACCCACCAAATCTAATTTGTCCATGAAAAAATTCTGAACCATCCATTTTTTAGGATAACATTATAATTAAAATTTTGAATTTATTAATAATTCCAATTTTTGATACCATGGAGAGTTGGTCCAATTACACATATCATTTTAATACATATTAATGACCAGAACATCATTTCGGCACCTAAGATAAGAATAAAGATATCCACGTCCATATTAGCAAGACAAGGATTTAAAGCATCATGTATGTCTATCCTAAATAAAGATAATGGATAACCATTTCAAAAATCCTTACCCATAGGTGGAATGGATAATTTATATCATCTATATCAATTTCAAAATTCCACACCTTCCAAGTTCCAACATTGTCGACCTTTTGTACATGAAAAAATATTAAGCGCAAACCACATTCATTTATTGTTGTTGACATTTTCTATTTCACTCAATATTTTTATCAAAATTAAAAAAAATGAAAATGTCCAAAAAATTTCCACATAAAACAACCATTAAAGGTTCTTTAAAACCAATTGATAACAGAATGAAACCCCTTTAACAATTCACCCTTTATATCATTTCCCATGTCGTAACACTTCAACTTTTTTAAATAATTCAAACTATCCATTATGGAATTCTAACCTATGGAATGTCAAGTAAAAATTATTTAAGAACCAAAATCATTTATTTCCTCTTTTACATCTCTCTTAACCATTTTCAAGGGAGTAACAAACCCTATGGGTGTCATTAAGACAAGTTTTTAAATCATTAGCTAATCATATGATGTTAGTGAAGGGTATCACACATCAATTTGAAGCCCAATTTTCTTTTCTTTTTCAAGGACACTAATGCATTGAAAAACAACACAATGGTATAACAGAAGAATCTAGATCAACATGAATTCTATGGGATAAATCATATAGAATGTTTACCTTATGTTCAATGGAAAAACGAAATCCAAACAAGGCCCTTTATTCAATATAAAATGATCGTAAATTCAATGGTTAGAATATCCTTAGTATTATATCTCATGAGCTTATGATAAAGATAAACAACCATGTTGTGAGTATTTAAAAAAAAAATATATTCGGAAACTTACCCAATGATTCTTGTTATAATAAAAATCATCTTAAATTCTATAGAATTGAACAATAATATTACTTGGAAGGTTATGAGAAGGATTTTCACAACATAGGTTGATGGAGGAGAAATAAGGGTGAAAATGGGATTATTGGATATTATATTTGGAGGAAAATGGTAAAATAGGCACTTTTAATGAATTACATGGTTTGGAAGCATGATTTTCAAAAAAAAATATCCTCCTCCTCTATCCTTGGGGAAACCTGAGTCACACCATATTATGGCCCCCACATATTTTGACAACCCATCCATTATCCAATTAGACTCCTCTATCTTGTGGAATCTCGTGTTTCATGGACTACGGAACAACCCCACATGGTTTCTTTCCATAATTATCCTTCAACAGTGGTGTGTGGTTATGATGCACATTTATCACTAACCTTGCACTAACTGTGTGACTAGTGATGCAAGTCACATGTTTTATATTGTTCATTTCTCGAACCCTCAAGATGGTCTTGAGACATTACCAAATCCTAATAAACCATTCATTAATCATTTAAAACCAATAAAAAAATTTAAAATGAAAATGAACATCATGAAATGGTTAAGATATTATATCCTATATCTTAGAACATTTACCAATTAAAAATATATATCCACTTTAATGATAAATAATATGATATCCAATATTTTTTTTATTTCAAATATTATTTCATTAATCGTGATGCATGAAATTTATATAATCCCACTGATTAGTGGGGTTTCATATCTTATATAAACAGATATATTGTCATATTAATAAGAAATCACTACATGACTTCCATTCTAAAACTGTTTGGGATATAAAATTCTTGCATCATCAAATAAATAGCCTTTCTAAGACCATAATTCATCACCATGCATGTTTGAGGGTAATTAGGGATTAGTTAACTCTCAAAATTTGGCATTTTACCACTGATTGTTTTAGAGGAATAAAATACATAATATTAATGTAGTCTAAGTATTAACAAATCCCTTAAATATTAGTATTTATTCTTGTAAATTAAAATAAAACGCAATATAAATAAATATTTTTTCCCATTTCATCGATGTTGTTTGAATCACCAATATTCAACTACATTCTTGATGAAAATAATTGAGAAAACCATAATGCGACTCTTCCAAGAAGATGTACCCATGAGGAGCTGAATAACATAATTCTTTAGAATCACCCTTAGTAAGACCATTATAATCTAGTACATATCATGTAGAAAAAAGTAAGAAAATTGGGAATAAGAAATATTATACAAGATGCATACACACTATCTCTATGGATTTGAATTTTTTATGTATTCCTTAAGAAGACTCAGAAACAATTCTTCGGATTTATTAAAATTTTATGAAATTTTAGTATAATATCATCATTTAAAAATACATTGTAAAAATTAAACCATAAATCATTTAACAAATAAATGCATTTTACATTCTTCGCATAAGTCTCATGAAATAAAAAATGTAATTATGAATGATAACATATGTGTATAGTTATTTGAATATTATCATCTTACATTTTATTTCCCAAATTAATCATCCAATAAGATTCATTATTATAAATTAAATATTATATCAATATATAATATGGTAAGATATAAATATGGTTTTTGTTATATGATATATCTATATGTTATCCAATGATATACCACATAGGCGTACAATATAACTTTTTTAAATGAAAGTCATATAACAATACTATGAATCATCTCAATATAAATCATATTTATATTGGAATTTGAGAAAATATTCATGAATGAAAACCAATATATATGTTCATAAATATCTATATAAAATTAAATTAGTAAATAACCACATATATAGACCTCCAATACCAATAGGTTCTTGATAAACCACCTTGGTGGTCAACTCAAAATGACATCAGTTAGTATTGGTAAAGGGAAGAATTTTACTATGGTAAATCATACCTAGATATTTGACTTGAGACAATATTTCTTATCATCCACTACTTTTCATTTAGTGGAACACATAAATCTCTTCTCTTCTTATAAGTATTAGGTGTCATATATCCTTCTAAACTGAATAATAAGAATAATATGAAATGTATATAGATTTTTTCTCTCCCAATTATTGAGGGACAAAAAACCATCACATATTTTCATACCTTCCTAATATACCCAAATTACATCCTATGAAATCACATATCGATTGAATAGATGTTTTCTATCATGCCTGGTATCACATGATTTGGGTTCCAAAATCAATCTTTTGAAAGTATTCATGAATTAGGCATCTACAATACATCATTTATGATCCCATATGATTTAGATATATATTTTTATCATTAGTAATTTCATAAAAATAATATATCCAACATTCATCCAATATGATATCAAATCTATTAGGTATCCATTTTCTATTCTAAGTAATCTCATAAGGATTGGGTGGCCAACATACATCCTTTTTGGTCTCATTTAAATTTCATTTTTATTATCAATCTCATGATATCTCATTAGTATTATGTAGATTGAATCCATCAAATAACATATGAATTTGGTGATATTGACTATCCTATTTGATCTCTTAAGAATATAGTGGAAAATAACCATTTTATCTTGTATATGATATACCTCCAATGTAATATCCTTGACATGGAGATATTTAGTTTATGTCAAACTCATAAAATCTCTAAATTCTTATTAATTACACACCATTAATGATTACGATTTTCAATAATCTAACCCATCACAGTCTCTAAGAGTATGGGGAACCTAGATACAAACTTTTTCACCCCTAAATGGGTTGATGATATCCAAGAAATATCTATCAATAACATCATATTCATAGAAATATACATGTCATCATCTTTTGATGATCTCCCAAATGTTATGATTTATACTTATCCATACCCATATTCAACTGAAATATTCTGATAACACAAATGTCAGCAAAATCTAAACATAAACAAAAGCAAGCTCTATCTAGAACAAAAAACATAGTTATAACCCTTTTCACCTGATGAGAAACACATTCTAATGCAGTAAACTCATATACCTTAATTAATATCATTGACCATGTAACATATGTTACTAACACTGATATCAATTATAATATCTGCTACCCTAAGCTAATCCCATCCATCATTTCACCCACATCCCTGGTGTTGTAGGAATCTAGTTTTAAAAAACTAATTTTCACATGTCTAACAAAATAATAGTGATCTATCATCTATCAATTTCCTGACATACTACCCTTGTGAGTTTAACAACCATTATCTCAAAAAAGTGTCACATTTTTGTATTGTTAACTCATTCCCATCTCATCATTAACTCTACACAAGGTGTGTAGGTTATACGAAACACCACTAACTTATATGATTCTATAGAATCTAATAAGAATTATTAGGTAGTTATGTTAATAATCTACCCTTGATTATTCTACATCATACATAATTATATGCCCCTTACACTCCACTAAATAATTTTCATTAAATTTAGTGGTTCCCACCACAAAAATAATTAGTTAAATCATATAATATGATTTTTTTCTATGAAACTACCCACAAAACTGACCCTTCACTCATCACTCAATGTGAAATTTATCAATAACTAAATTTCACCTCCCTCGGTTCCTCAGGAAAATTGTGAAGGGTAAAAAACCATATATACTTTAATTTTCACTTTATCATATACATATATTTAAGAAACATATTCATTGATTGTTGGGTGATGAAATTATAACACTCGGAGGACCAACCATGAGTCTAATGAACCTAACTCATCTCATAAAACTCATACAGGCTCAAATCATATATATATCAGGATTCTCAAAAGCATATACCCATACATTCACATCATAAAATACCTTAAATTACATAAAAGTGTTTAAAAAACAATAAAAAAAATGTAGGGAGCTGACCTCAGTACCCCAGAGTTGGTGTTTGATTTGTTACATTGATATAAGATAAAAAGAATCAAATACTGAAATACAAAATGGTTTATCATTCTTGGTAAAATAGATAAATACTTGAGTCTTACATTACATTTTAATAGAAAATTCAAAACACAAAATTTTTCAACAATAACATTATTCACTCTAGAATATCCTTAACTGAAAATAATTGTACACTTCATGGATTCCTGGTAATGGAAAAAATAATGTTGAGCACAAATTATTAGTATGGGTTATGTAAATTAGAATATATCATAAATCCATAAGTATTATTAATATAGAAAGGTAAATAACATAACACAAATTCCATTTAATCAATAAAATAATAAGTATGTGAATCGAGATATAATATCAACACCAAAATATAATAGATAATAAACAATATGGAAAGGTAAATAACTAAACACACATGCCACATTATAAATAAATTGATAAATGAAGTGCATCCAAGGATGATATCGATATAAAAATATCTTAGATAACAAATAATATGGGAATAAAAATAACTGAACACAAATTCCATTTAATAAATTATTCGGCTATCTTAATTAGATATTCAATAATCAATATATAATGGTAAATAACTTAAAACCCATCCCATTTAATAAAGAAACATATAATTATATAAATCAAGAGATAATATCATTGTAAAAATTAAATGAATAATATTAAATGAATTCTGAATGAAGGAAATACTTAATTATTAGATTCAGTGTTTCCTAGGCACGTGATACCTCTACCATAAAGACCTATATATAAGATAGTTTAAAACTATTTGGTATAACCCATTTAATTAATGCTAGCCAACTGATTTGTCCCAAGAGACTATCGATGCAGCAGGATGATATCTATAACTAGGTCCCACTAATGTCTTCCAAGTCCAATGTCTTCCTTATATATCTTATAATTTATTTAATTCAAAGACATATTTTATTTACAATTAAATATACATATTGAGTAAAAATATGAATTTATCATTTTACTCCTAGATAAACATATTAATTTAAATGTAAAAATAATGTATGTAAAACACTATATGGTTTAAATAATGAAAATACCCATGATAAATAATATTTTAATTTAGGGGATATTTAATGTCCAATGTTCACAAGAATGTGAACATTTAAAGGGATTGTTATTTACTAAAAAATGAATCCAGGATGTGAATTTCCATACTATACATGGTCCAAATAATCATATACCATCCATAGGGAGAATAATTTAGGTATTAATACATGATTCACCCAAATTAGTATATATAAAATTATGGTTTTTTGTTGATGAATATAAATACCATGAAATATTTTTCATATTATTCTTTTGGAAAATATCATTTTCATTTTTAAAATCACTTTAAAAAACAAAAAACATTTTGAAACTCATTTTATATGAAAATTACATTTATATATATGTAGTTTCTAGAATATTTATATGAAAATTATTTAAAATTATAATTATAATCATTCAAATTATGTTTTAAATATATTCCATTACTGTTGGATGGTAATTATGTACATTTCATTCAAGTAAAAAAACATTCCTTTTTCATTGTAAAAAGGATAAAGAATTTCCCTTCCTAGAAAATGACAAGATCATTCTATTGAATTTTTTAGATAAAAATACAATGTGGGTAATTATATGTTTCTTAAATCCTTTTGAAAATGTTAATTTGTTTTGAAAATAGTTTTACAAAATATGATTCTTGAAGAAATCATATTTTTGATCTAGATAGAAATGATGTTGCATTTTTATTAAAGAAATTATCAATTATTACATAACGATGAGTGTATAAAATTGTTCTATTACATTAATATAATATGAATAACCATAGGACAGTAAAAAATATATTTTTATTTAGGAAATGGTCAAAAAAATTCAATTAACTAAAATTCAAGAATAAAAAATATTGATTTTAATAATATTTTTAAATAAACTCATATAGTCATCATAACACAGATGTGAGAATGAAACATTGAATCTATTATGTATATTAACAATAAATCCATATAAAATAAATTTACATACAAATTAAGATAATAAAAAATTCATTATTTACATAATCATTGAATATAAAAGTCAATGAAGGCATAATATAACCTAACGGAATTAAATTATGCTGTGAAATTCTATACAACCTAGTAATTTTTCATCCAAAACCCCCAAGGATGAATTATTTAAAATTTAATCTTAAAATACCATGAGGTATGAAGTATAAATAATATTACATTCCAATGGGGTAGTATATAAATCATATTAATGAATGGAGGTTCACAATATTATAATATGTCTCAATGACTATAAATTGAGATGAAGTCCCTTACCTCACACTAACATTTGGTTTAACAAGATTTAAACTTATGTGTTTTTGTTTTAAAAATGTTGTATAATTATTAAAGAACCATACTATTATTTATAAAATTTTATATTATCCTTTAATAACAACTTATAACCAAGATTTTAATAATGATTCATTATTTTCATTATTTATATTGTTAATTTAATTATTTTATCACGTGTATTTCCTCAGGGATGATTTGGTTATTAAATATACTATATAGAAGTATATTCTCAAAAATAATAATAATGAAATAATTTTCATATTTTTACATCAATTATAATTTTAAAACCAATCATCTATGATGGTTTTTGGAAATGATGTATGTTATAATCATGGATATGGTAACCCATATGTACAAAAAAGTAATGTTTCCATTTTCCAAATATCATTAATGAAATGAAGAAAGATATATTTTAAATTTAAATAATGATCATTATATTATATTATTTACTTATATAAATTTATATATGTCATCCATGTGGTGTGGTGTTGAAAATATGTCCACAATACATTGTGACTGTGGTAGTCGACATGTTCACACATGATTTTATCAACATTCAGCAAGTGAAAAGGTAAAAATAAAATGATTTATTATCATTTAATAAGGATAAATATTTCATGAATATCATGATTATTTCATTTATATAACATATATTTATTAAAATTATAACTATTACATTACATGTAAATATTTAGTAAAAAATTAATTACATCGCTTCACAAGGCGGTATTCCACTGTCCACATAAGAAGCATGGTTGTATCCCATACAGAATGGTTGGTAAAATGATATATATGGTATAATGACTCTAGGAGAATTATTATGTTATAAATATCACACACACACACACACAGATATATATATATATATATTATATCCATGCATCATTATAGGAAATTGATGATTCATATTTCTTGTATTATTAAATTCCATATTGGTGTATCTATTTATTTTTATTACCTATATTTTTTATTATTGATTTATGTGTCCTGAATATAGTTTAAAAATATGTTTAAATTTTCTTTTATGGATAATGTAATTCATTTAATTAATGTTTATACACCATCCTAAATGGAATTTTCCTAAATAAAAGGATATGGAAACCTTAATTAATTAATTATTCCATGTTTTATCCATGGAATAGTAGTTCCATGGGTTGAAATTTAAGTTGATTTGGTTACATTAATGATAATTTTAGTTTATTATGATTTTACTACTATACCCAGTGAATGGTATTTTTTTAATCAAATAATTTCCTATCACTTGTTTCATCCTGATACCAAATTTTAATGTCGGGTCTCCGTTACATGGGGTTTCAATTTATAGTTATATATATATATATTATGAAATTATAAATTTTGAATGGTGATTCATCTGACTATATTGTGATATTTCAATACATATAAATGAGTAAGAACCTAAAAAAATATACAATATTAAATTTAATGGATTCCGTTAAATGGGGATTACAATTAAAAAAAAGGGTTTCTTCCCCTATACCATTCAATGAACGATCTATATTTCAGAACCTCTGGAATTTCATGTGAGTACATGACCATGACCTTATCTTATTATAGGTTAGTAAGAAGAGTCTCTTATGAACCTTTGGTCTTATTATAACCTACACCAGGAATCAGATTCTAGATTTGGGGTGTGAATTTAAACAGGAATGATATATACATGCCCTATTCTGAAATATTATATCTTGTATTATGTTAAATATTACTTGAGGCATGTGGTTAGAGATTTTATAGTGATTCTACCATGACATCCTCAATTTATGCAGTAGGAGGGTGGTAAGGATCATTCTCTAGAGGTGAGCCCTAAACCACAAGTATTGAATCTTATGGTGTCACATCATGAACCTAATGCTATCCCTCAAATGGGTTCATATGCTTAGATATTATAGAGAATCCAACAGATTATGCATTTTTATAAGGAACTCCTATACCTACCCTTACCATCAAATAATTAACATGATAATTTCAACAACAATATCCTCTTACTTTCTCAGGGTATTGATGACCTCAGGTTTTTGTGTCATAAATAGAGGCCCTATTATACATCTTTAATAATTTATTTTTTCCTCCAAAGTGAAGGGTAAATCATTGGATATATATACTTCAAAATTATACTAATACAAATTAGGGTGTTATCACCCATTCTGGTCTACGTTAGGGTATGTTTTTTGTGGACTTCTAGATAGCCTTATATGACTAATTATTCAATCAGATTCTAAGAACAAGTTGATATAGAGTGTTTATGCACCTACAATAAGGTTATATTACTATGATTTTGTATTAAAATCATTTTACTGAGAAAAATCAATTCACAAAGACCCATGATGGTGATGATTTTACTATAATGAGATCGTTTGATGATCAGATTATGTACACCATACAATCACAGGTACCTGTTTTTTTTTCAGTTGGAAACTATTTCTAAAATACTTAACCATACCATCATTACTAATAAGAACATTAGGGAAATTGGTAGTGTGATCCATGTTGGTTCATCATCGAGATATGGAGGCAGTTTTTTTAGTGGTAAGAAACATCACTTTGTGTATGCTCATGGGGGTGTACTAGCCAAAAAACACACACTAATAGTAATGTGGCATGTCAGTAGTGTGGTAAGATGGGACATGACAATCTCATGCATATGAATAACCCAATTGAGTGACTACATCGCGACATGATGGGTAAACATCAGTGTTTCTAAAAAACTTTTCCTATAGTCCCTAGTGATGTGGGATCATGAAAAAATCGACATTCATGTTGACGATCAGTGGCTCCACATCATTTTGGGAGCATGGCTACTAACGACTGATCTGGTGGAGGAGGTGAAATGTGTCACGAACCAGGTCGGGTCGCCATCAGACCCAGCGCCCGATCCGATCCACGACATGTCCCGAAGGGCGTTCCCAATCCCTACGGGCTGGCACAAGTGCCTGGGTATCAAAACTAACACATGGGAATGATTTTACCTGAAATAGTAAACACATAACAACTGATAAGATAAAGAAACTGAAACTAAAATTAGACAACCAAACATGGACTTAAATTGAAAACCAAATCAGGGGTTTACAACTTGAACCCACAACCAAATATAAGCGACAACAAAAGAACCTCAAACTCAAACCTCCAAGCAACCAGAGAGATGCATCATCCACATGCCACAATACCATCCTACGTGAGAAGACCATCAATTACAAGAACCACCATCACTAAGCACGATGTTACAACCTGGAATACACAAGAAACAAAGTCTACATACTCCTAAAGGTGTATGTAGGGTGTGATCCAAAATCCAAATAGGACGTCACCCAATAAAAAGGTTCCATGTATACACATTAAATGTCAAATAAATTTGGATGCTAAATAAATGAAAGGACACTAAAGCTTAAACAAATTTAAAGAAACAGTTTCTATAAGGAAAGAAGTTTTAAAGAAAACATCTTAAATAAACGAAAACACCCTTTCATAAAAGAAAAACTCAAACCATCACAAAAACCTAAAAGCTTCCCCGTATGCTGACGGTGGGTGTATAGTAGTCCAGGAGCACCAAAAGTGGGAGAGGGCCTAAAGGGAATAATGTTGTGTGGGTGCCCAAGAACCTCACGTCTAGGTGTACCAAAGAATCCATTTCATACGCTCTCGTGCATGAGCCACTAGTAGGGAAACAAATACATAACCTAGTGGTCTCCAATCATCATCCCAAGTATAGTTAGTGTTGTAAGAGTCAGTCCAGCTAAGTGAATCTGGGCCGGGGCCACTCCCGAATCACTAGCATGCTAGTCTGGTCCACCCACCTAGTACCCAGGCTTCCCCTTTTGTGAGCAAGATATTCCAAATTCACATTTCATATCAAAATCAAACAAATAAAACAAATAGGGTGTAACATAAACCCAACACCACACTTCCACACACACCTAAAACCATTTGAAAAAGTACGCACGACAAAATAATTTACACAACTCAATTGAAACAATTTCTGCATTTCTAATAATTGTTTATTATAAACACATTAAATTTTTGTTGTTAATAATTCTATTAAATCATATTAAATTCTTGGTAAACAAATTCGTTAAAAAGAAACATAACACGACTTAACACACAAAAACAACTCAACCCTCTCTCATGACCAGACACACCCAACGCCACATCAGGAACACGAATTGCACCACTTTCATAAATTAATGACCCAACCGCACTGTTAAAAACACATTTTGACAATTAAAAAAACACTAGAAATTTTATTATGAAACCCAGAAGATAAAATAGAACACTAAACACCAAAGACACACACAAATTCCCTTTTTGAACAAACTCATATGAATGCTACACCAGATCATAAACTGTGCACTTTGCGCATTTTCACAAAACCAAATGCATGCTTTATAAAAACACTAGAACACAAACATTTCAAATTGCACATATGAAAAGGCTAACTACACATGCTATAAAACACTAACAATTGACTAAAATTAAGATTTCAGCCAATGAACACACCCACCCATATAAAAATACTACCAGACAAATATTAACACATGAAAAAATTCATGAAAATAAAATTTGCACCCAAAAAAATTAATTAAAGGACATCGCAAATTAACTAAGATAGAAAATTAATTCATTATGTAATGTTTAAACATTGAACCACCAACCTCAGGTGTCGAAGATCCCAATACTCGGTGCGAAACTTGATTTTCTCATCAGACGCTCCACAACAATTTCGAAATGAACCTTAAAAACAAAATATCGTCAAATGAAACAAAAATCAAAACAAATTCAACACAATTCAGACCCCAAACAGTATTCTACACTTACACGCAATTACCAAAAATTAAGAAAAACTAATCGCAATAGAACGCACCTGTAGCAGCGATATGATCAGCTAGATGGAGCATAAATGATGTCGTCGAAGGTGCGTCGTTCCAGAAACACCATCCGAAAGGGGGAGGTAGCGTGGGTCCCAGTGGGGGTCATCGCGCGACACAAGGTTATAGTCGGGGATCGGGCACATTGGGATTTTCTGGACCAGGCAGGGGGCTGCTCGCATGGGAGGCGCCGGAGCCGATTATGTCGGGACGGGAGTACGACGGCAGGTGGCGTCCAGGGGGAGACTGACTGGAAGGATGGTCTCTGCATAGAGGCATGACCAGGAGGGAGGTCACCGGAAAGAGGCGTATCCGAGAGGGACGTCGTTGGACAAGAGGCGTGACCGGGAGGGAGGAACTAAAATTGGCCAGGTCATAGGGTTAGGTGGGAAAGGGTGAGCCGCGACACGAGGGAGGGAATGGGGAGGGGATCCGGTGGAATTGAGAGAAAAAAAGAGAGTGAGAAAAAAAATAAGGGAAGGAAAATAAATTTAAAAAAATTAATAATAACGATAAAATAAAAGAAAAATAAAAAACTAAAATCAAAAAAATAATAATAATAATAATAATAATATTCTCAAACTCAAACCATGAGATTAATAATATTATTATCATCAAAACACAATATATTAAATCAACTAATTCCCCATTATTTTTCATGCATTAATTTTATTTCGTTATCATTATTAATTCATTTATTTAATTATTTGACCATCGAGTAGGGTCATACGATGGACCTCGTGAAGCCGCACAACTTTGCAATTATGCTTCGATCATGCGTCTCATGATGACAAGCCCCGAAAAAAAACTCATTTAAATATATTTATTTATTATTAATTTCTTTTGCTTAATTAGTTACACATTGGGCAGGCAAGCGGGGAACCGAAGGAGGTCGCTCGGTGACCTAGGCGAGGCCGCACGTCTTTGACAACAACACACTGAAACGTTGTTGATGCCAAAACACTCATTTATCAATGAAAAACTCCAGTCAGGCTCGGCCTGTATTCCATATCAAAAGAACAAAATTAATCATAAGCAGATAAAATTATGTGATGAAAAATAAAAACTTGAAACATTAAGTAATGTAAGGTCTGGATGTGACAATTATCCCCATAATAATGCATTCCGTCCCCGGAAAGCCACAATCAGAGCCAAACCCCAAAGTAGAAATCCACACTCCCTTATGGTTCAAAGGGAATTCCCATAAAAGCCAAGAAAAGGGAGGAAAAAGTATCGTGCTCAGAAAAAGTGACTCAAATATACTTTGAGAAACTCACATAAAGTCTTTTTGATATGTGTCACCCACCCCAAAGAGCTAGAATGACTCCAGTTGACTGATCAAGGAAGGGAACTCTCACACCCACGGAAACCAACTTCACTAGCCAAAACACCTCAAGCATTATTAAACTGAAACCACACCATTTGGATTGAATGAGCAAACAAGGTCTAACCACATACAAGGAACACTCTTATCACTTATCACCAAGACATATTTAAAACCAGAAGAAAAAGATAAACATAGGGAGGCCCGAGGGGCTCCCAACCATTAGGAACTCACTGACGCTCGAAAAAAGACAGGAAAACTAACACGGGTAGGTTCGAGTGGACTCCCCGCCATTAAAGAAAAGTCAAGAACTGAGTCATTCTAGAGACATTCATGCGAGACCCAATGTGGGTCTCCCAACAATTAAGAACCTACCAACTCCAAAGACGAGACAAGAAAACCAACATATGGAGGTCTGAGCAGACTCCCTACCATTATGGAAAGGCCAACACCGATTTATTCTAGAGACCTTTGGGTGAGACCCATCATGGGTCTCGCCTCCATTAAAACGAACAATGGATAGATAAAATTGAAAAATTCTCGACGGTGACCAAACACCCCACCACAAGGGGCGTGGAGGGAGGGGCCCGACCACCTGGGTGTCAAAACCATGACCTAAGACCTGACCAACACATCGACATCCCAGGATGAGCATTATACAATTTTGGCACAGATTTTCCCCAACAGATTCTCAAGGACATCTAAAAGTGATTACATTTGATGGGACGCTACCCCCAAGACTTCAAGGCATCTAGGCAGAGATGCCTCAACATAGTCACTAAAACCTTATGCAACAAGACGGTTCATTCAAAATGGAACAACCATAGAAACCAATTTAATCTTCTTTCACGTTCATCACGGATGACAAAAATAGAGTTGGGGTCCCATACACTCCCGGGGTTCCTGACCATGCTACAGATTCACTCCGAGTCCTATGGCTAGAGCCCTGATGTTTGAAGCATCATCTACCTCACAGTCAGGCATGGAAGAATCTCGAATGGAGCTTCTCCTTTTGGTGTCACACGCAACCGCACTGCAACCGAGACAACCCCAGTAAACACAACACATTACGAAATCCAACTGATCATACACAGAACATTCACCAACACAAGAGATGAAATGGTGCATGCACATCACCCTTCATCACACTGGATGAGAATACAACACCACAAATCGTCACCTGAACATGACCATTGCTATTGAGAGAAACATTATACGGAGAGGGTCTTCAATCTGAGTATTAAACAACACGTGTTTCCGGAAATTGACCGTAGCATCCCCATGTGACTGGGTTTGCCACAGTAGTGTCCTAACGTAGACCCTTTCTTAAACAAAACCAACGAAGGACTAAAGATCATTTAGAATAGTGGCCAGCACTGACCACTCTAGGATGCTTCCACCATTCCCCAATTGAATCTTCTTCACCGTTTCCAAACAGATCGTTCAAATTAATGAGGTATAACTTCACCCTTGACTATCAAAGAGAACTCACACTACAAGACATCATCGAACGTGACCCTTTTAGCTGATGAAAATACTACAAAGCCCTCCAAGACACTAGTCAACACTGAAAATTCTGAACTGCCTTCACCCTTCCCCACTGGAATTCCTTTCGCTATTTCCAGGAGAACCTTAAAATATGACAGTGTAAAACATCATACGTGGTGAGTCAGACACTCAAAAGACCAAAACTCCCATCAACACCCATCACATCTGTCATCCCGCTGCGAGAGGATCCAGTTAGTTGTAAAAAAGAGAGGTGGGATCAATTGTAGAATTCAAGAAGAGATTCATCTGATCAACTGGAGGGTCGTTCAATGGAGATTTTCCTATGGCCGCACTTCAATCACATGTCAACACATTATGGGGGATTAAAATAGTCAAGAAGGAAAACCATGGACCCAACCGAACTGGTCCAATGGTCAAGGCATACCACAAGTGAACACCAAACGTGCAGGAGGAACCACTACAATGGCTCGCTGATGTATTCTTCAAAATAATTCACTAACCACATGCTTGCATACCAACATACAAATAAGAATTAAATCTCGGGACACAAATCAGTCAAAAATTATTCTTGGCTCGAAACGCCTCACATCTTTCCTTTAAAAAATACAAGGACACACCACATAATAAACATTTACTAAAACACCAAATTTTTATCTAACAACACATTTTGAAAATAAGCCAAGATAGTGGGTTTCACAAACACCAATGGTTTCCCATGAGCCTCACACATGCATGTTCTCATGCCGCACCGACATCCACCTCATATCCATCAAGGAGAACACTTTATCATGCCATAAACCATTTATTTTTTCATATACATTCATGCATGTGGTTTCCCATGAGAACACCAAGAATCATAACCAAACCTTTCCATTTTTCAAAACCAAAACATCTAGCCCACACTTTTCAAATCTCACACTCTATTTCTTTTTTAAAGTGCTTCATTTGAAAACATTTTCTAAGACCAAAATTTTTTTACTTAAAAACCAGATTTCCACGAATCCATACCAAAGAGACAAGAAACGACACAAGAGAAAACTTGTGTCAGCATGTGACTAGAACATATGGTTGGCGGCCATACGCCAGTCACGCCACTGCCACAGAGGGTATTCCAGGACAGCGTCCCTGGCTACACATGGCTTGCCCGACCTTGCAAGCTCATTGGAACCACTGAACCTGCTCCCTTTTCATTTCCCTTAGACAAGATTATCCACATGGACAAAAAACTCAGAAAAACCACAACATACATTGGTAACATGAGTCCGACCATGAGGTGTGCTGGCCAGGAACCTTACTTGTAGCCAGGACGTCGAGTCCTGAAAACCTTAACTCAAATCTACTATTACTCTATATCGAAAGAACACAAGCCATGAGAGAAAACCTGCTCCTCTGATACCATTTTTTCATGAACCAGGCCTGGTCTCCATCCGACCTGGCGCCCGACCTGGTCCGCGACATGGACCGAAGTGTGTTCCCAATCCCCATGGACTGGAACAAGTACCTGGGTATCAAAACAAACACATGGGGATGATTTTACACAAAATAGTAAACACAAAACAACTGATAAAATAATGAAACTGAAACTGAAAGTAGAAAACCAAACAGTGCCTTAAACTGAAAACAAAATCAATGGTTTACAACTTGAACCCACAACCAAAAAAAAGTGACAAAAAAATAAACTCAAACTCAAACCACTAAGAAACCAGAGAGATGTAGCATCCACACGCCACAACACCAACCTGCATGAGAAGACAATCAATAAATAGAACCACCATCGTTGAGAACGATTTCACAACCTAGAATACACAAGAAACAAATTCTACATGCACCAAAAGGTGTATGTAGGGTGTGAGACAGAAGCCAAATAGGACGTCACCCAATAAAAAGGTTCCACATATAAACATTAAATGAGAAATACATTTGTAGGCTAAATAAATTAATGGAAACCAAAGCTTAAGCAACTTTAAAGAAATAGTTTCTATAAGGATAACACTTTTAAAGAAAACAACTTAAACAAAAAAAACACCCTTGAATAAAAGAAAAACTCAAACCTTCACAAAAAAACAAAAGTTGCACCATAGGCCGATGGTGGGTGTATAGTATTCCAGGAGCAACAAAAGTGGGAGAGGCCCTAAAGGGACCAAAGCTGTGCTGGGGCCCTAGAACCTCACGTCTCGGTGTACCAAAGAATCCATATCATATGTTCTCATGCACGAGCCACTAGTAGGGAAACACATCCATAACCTAGTGGTCTCCAGTCATCATCCAAAGTTTAGTTTGTGTTGTAAGCGTAAATCTAGCTAAGTGAATCTGGGCTGTGGCCACTTCCGAATCACTAGCACTCTAGTCTAGTCCACCCACCTTGTACCCAGGCTTCCCCTTTTGTGCTCAAGATGTTCCAACTTTACATTTCATGTCAAAATCATATAGATAAAACAAACCGTGTGTAACATTAACCCAATGCCACACTTCCACACACACCGAAAACCATTTAACAATGTATGCACAACAAAAGTCTTTACCCAACTAAATTAAAACGATTTCTTCATTGCTAATAATTTTTTATTAAAAACACATTAAATTTTTATCATTAGTAATTTTAACAAATCATATTAAATTCTTGGTAAAAAAGTTCTTTAAAAATAAACAAAGAAAATCTTAACACACAAAAACAACTCAACCCTCTTTCATGACCATACACACCTAACGCCACATCAAGAACACAAATTGCACCACTTTGATCAATTAATAACACAAGAACACTTTTAAAAACACATTTATCCGATTAAACAAAACACTAAAAAATTTTTTATGAAAACTAGAAGATAAAACATAACTCTAAACACCAAAGACGGACTCAAATTACCTTTTTGAACAAATGCATATGAACGCTACACCAGATCATAAACTGTGCACTTTGAGAATTTTCACAAAAGCGAACACAAACTTTATAAAAAAATTAGAACACAAAAATTGCACTTTTAACATATGAAAAGGCTAACTGCACATGCTGTAAAACACTAACAATTTACTAAAAGTAAGATTTAAGCCAATGAACACACCCACCGATATAAACATACCACCAAACAAATATTAACACATGAATAAATTCATGAAAACCAAATTCGCACCCAAAATAATTAATTAAAGGAAATCAAAAATTAACTAAGATAGAAAATTAATTCATTATGTAATGTTTAAATGCAGAACCACCTACCTCGGGTGTCAAAGATCCGAATACTCGGTGCGAAACATGAATTTCTCATCAGACACACCACAACGATTTCAAAATGAACCTAAAAACAAAATATCGTCAAATGTAACAAAAATCAAAAAAAAATCAACACAATTTGGACCCCAAACAACATGCTACACATACCCAGAATTACCAAAAATGAAGAACAACTAATCGTAATAGAACTCACATGAAACAATGATATTATCGGCTATCTGAAGCATAAATATTTTCGTCAATGGTGTGTCGTGCTGGAAAACCCAGCCGAAAGGGGGAGGTAGCACAGGTCCGAGCATGGGTTAGCGTGCGGCGCAAGGTCCTGGATGGGGTTCAGGCACGGTGGGATTTGCTGGACCAGGCAGGGGGCTGCTCGCATGGGAGGCGCCAGATCCGGTTGTGCCAGGAAGGGGGTGCGACGGTAGGTGGTGGGTAGGGGGAGACTGACTAGAAGGATGGTCGCCGGACAGATGCGTGGCCAGGATGGAGGTCGCCGGACAGAGGTGTGGCCAAGAGGGAGGTGCTTAAATCATCATGGTCTTAGGGTTAGGGGGAAGGGGTGAGCCGTGACACGAGGGAGGGAAGGGGGAGGGGATCCGACAGAATTGAGAGAAAAAAAGAGAGGGATAAAGAAAAGAAGGGAAGGAAAATAAATTAAAAAATAGTAATAATAAAGATAAAATAAAAGAAAAACCAAAACTAAAATAAAAAATAATATTATTATATTATTAATAATAATATTCTCAAACTAAAACCATGAGAATATTATTATTATTATCATCAAAACACACTATATTAAATCAACGCATTCCCCATTCTTTTTCACACATTAATTTAATTTCGTTATTATTATTAATTCAGTTATTTAATTAGTTGACCATCAATCAGGGTCATAAGATGGTCCTTGTGAAGCCACATGGCTTTGCAATTATGCTTTGCTCGTGCGTCACATGATTAAAAGCTCCAAAAAAACTCATTTAATTATATTAATTTATTATTAATTCCTTTTATTTAATTAGTTGCACATTGGGAAGGCGAGCGGGGAAGTGAGAGAGGTCGTGCGATGACCTAGGTCAGGCCACACATCTTGGACAATAGCGCACTGAAACATTCATGATGACAAAACACTCATTTATCAAAGAAAAACACCAGTCGGGCTCAACCCATATTCTATATCAAAAGAACAAAATTAATCAGAAGCAGAAAAAATTATAAGATGAAAAACAAAAAATCAAAACATGACGTAATGCAAAGTCCGTATGTAAGAGAATGGAAAAGAAAATCGATCATTTAATATATATATATATCCAATAAATAAGACCTTTTTAGGTTAGGGGCATTTCTTTTTAGGGAAAAAATATAGTTGTATCTATACAACATAGCCTACACCTGAGGAATAGAGGCCATGGCCTTCTACAGATCAATGTATTATTATAGAAACATTTACCATACTTCATACCTTATCAAATAGTGAATATTCATATTCATTAATATATGAATAAATTTCATAATGTTTGGCCTTATAGATAGGGTACTTATGTGGTGTGATGACTCTCAATACACCATTTGGAATTTGAACAAATATTATACACTTTTATAAGGGTTACCCCTCAAGATAGGTGGCTATATTTTTGTATGGAATTCTTTTATCCTCAATATGGGAGGCTTCAATATCATATTGAATATGAAATGGTTGAAAACGTATCATTATCATGTTGATGAGTGATATCCAAGATAGTTAGTCTCTTTATGAGTGATAAGTTAATTAAACATATAGACTTACCATTTTTAGCAGATGATTTTAAAGATGCATTCCCAAATGAATTTTTGGCTTACAACCTGTGACAAAAGTATAGTTCACTAATGAACAAGATACTATAGTAACGACATTGTCTATTATTCTTTACATGATGGAACCAATCGAGATTTTTGAATTTACAAATAATATATCTAATCGGTAAGTTACTGATATTATATGACATAGTACTCCACCTTGGGGTTTATCTATTGTTTTCACTAGGAAGGAGGATCGTAATGTAAAGTCATGGGTCTGAAAGACACTAAACTGCTACCCCATACCTAGTTGGCCACATGGTTTCTTTCACATTTCCCCAAATGCCAAAGGATAATGACTAGTAGTAAGGTCCTAGGGTTTGATAGTGGGGAAACTATTCCATCATTGTAAGAGTATAACATAGAAGAATAAATAATAAAAATAGAAAAAGCAGTAAACATAATGAAACTTAAGTAAATAACTGATGACAGAAATATAAATATAACCAAAATGCATATAATATCAAAATGATGTAGCATGTCACATGTTCTAAGAGAAAACAAACAGGTTACACTGCAATAAATTACCATACAATATCAATGTATGGTAAAACAAAATGAAACTCATCATCATAACAAGACTTTTCTTGGTTCCATGATCTCCTACTTCAAAGCAACAAAAAAACCTGACCCAAATAGGGTGTGAGAAATAAATCCTAGTAGGAAACCACTTAAGTTCAGTGCCAATCTATCAGTGAGTATATGAAACAATAGTGTATAATAGTTAAATACAGTAAAATAATAGGTACTCAAATGTAACCAGTCCTAAAAGTACTAACATTCATTTACATTTATTTTTAATTCATTAATCAATTAAAATTCATTGAATTATAGAAGTCTTAGGATATGGCCTAAGCCCGTCAATCCCCTATAAAAAGTAAACACAATAGAAACCTCAGAGGGCTATCTAAACAAATAAGTGTAGTCTGAATCCAAGATTGTGCTTTGGCTTGGCATACATGTCGTCAGTCATTCTATTTCAATATGTATTAGGGCCAGGCCAGATGTATCAACATTTCAGCACATTCAAATTAGGTACAATACCAATTTATTATCATTTCAGAATACTAAATTTAGGGACAAGCCCGGTGTATCAGCATTTCAACATATATCATGGATAAGCTCAGTGTATTAGCATTTGAGCATGTATCAGAAAAGAGCCTTGTGTATCAGCATTTCAGCATGTATCAGGGCCTAGCCCGACATATCAGCATTTCTGCATAGTAAACAACACACGTTAATTAATCTATTACATGGGTTTTTTAAAAAATCCACTCATATGGGAAATATTATATAAGAAAACTAAAATTTGAATTAAAATATCATAAAGATTTAAAAATAATATTCACATGGAAACATTTATTTAACAAAAATTGTTTCTAAAAACATCTTAAAAAAGAAAATAAAGGCTAGCCCATTGATATCCTAGGTCAAATGTCTAAACAGTGGTATTCCGAGGGAAAACGCACCCCCAGGGTGGCCCTTAATCAAACCAAATAAGCCTAGACATGCTTCAATTAATTTATTCAACTACCTAATGTCATTAGGTATCAACATGAGTCAAATTCTCAATCAAGAGATACCCTAAACATGGGAACGTGAAACAATAATACATATAAACAACTTGACATTAATCAATTAGCACGAGACCACATACCTCATCATAGTATGACTCTCCTTGTCCAGCATCGACTTCCAATTCAAGATAGAACAATATAAATCTACAAAATATGGATATTTAACCGACATTAAATAACATCATTGAGAACTAAAATAACCATGAATGAATCAAGATTAATTGAGCACTCACTGATTGGGTTCAAAAAAGACTGATGATGATTGAAATAGGGTTCAGATAATCTACCGGGAAGAGGTTGATGTTCGGGTGCTCCTCTGAGTTCCCCCAGTGATCCCATTGTCCAATCTACCGAATGGAGACACTACTACCCATTTTAGGAGAAAAACAAAAATAAATGTTTTGTAAATACATATACAAGATGTTTATATCATTTTACTTCTCATTTCGTAGATGACATCCGTCGACATGACTACATGATGAGTACTAGGAAGTACACGACATGTAGTTGGTTTTTCCTCCTTTCCTTGCCAACAAGACCACACACCATGTATTCCCATCATACATAGATATACTAAATGATGTGCACTCAAGAGTATATTGTGAGTTACCCCTAATTCTATTACTCTTCAAAAATTTAAATTTCTTTTAAAAAAGAAGTCAAAGGAAAAAGGAAAGAACAAATCCCGTCTCAAAGGAATAACGAGGTTCTTACAAACTTCCCCCTTAAAGCAATTCGTCCCCAAATTTCCCTTCCAATAGAGGTGAATGAATATATATGAATAAATCCAACCACTGAGAACATATAATAGCCTACCTCTCCCAAGTCTCATCTTGTACTCAGCCATGCTATTATAGCACCCATACAAGAGGATTTGACTGGCCTCAAAGAACTATTGTGCTCTTGTCAACTATATGTATAGGATTATCCTGAAATGATTAATCTAATTGAAGATCAACCACCTTGATCTGAAAAACATGAGATGAGTTTGAATGATAGTGGTGTAGCTAAGATACAAGGAAGATGTATTGCATGGAAATATACCTCTAAGGTAACTGTAACTGATAGGCAACCAACCCGACTCACTCCAGAATATCAAATAGTCCAACATATCTCGGTGAATGTTTACTCTATATCCTGATCCTCCAGTTTCCCAATATCAGTTCAACACGTAGAAAAAATCAATCCCTGGCCTCAAACTCCAATGTTTGTCTACGATAATCTATGTCTGATTTCTAGTGAGATTGTGTAGTAGTCATCTTCTCCTGAATCAAGTGGACCTGCTGAGTAGTCTTCTACACTAGATATGGTCCCAGATAATCTTCCTCACCTACCTCTTGCCAACATAGAGGTGATAGGAAGGGCCTTCCAAAAGAATCATCATATGGTACCATATAAATAGTATCTTGGAAGCTATTATTATTGGAGAACTCAAACAGGGGTATATGCTTATCCCATGATCCCCCAATGTATATGAAACAAGAATGCAACATGTCCTCTATCACTTGTATTGTACGCTCTTACTAGACATCAGTATGATGGTGGTATACTGTGCTTAGAAGCACCTGTGTACCCAGTTTCCTCTAAAAACAATGCCAGAAATGATACATAAAGCAGGCGTCCTTATCAGAAATGATAGAACGAGGAACCCCATGAATACATACCTCCTCTCAGATAAAAAAATTTCTAAGCTCATCAAAATCCAAGGTATCCTTGATCGGTAGGAAGTGAGTGACCTTCTGTAATCCTATCAACTATGACCAACAAAACATCATTGCCTCTAAGAGACCTTGATAACCTTGTCACAAAATCCATTGAGACAACATCTCATTTCCTCTCTAGAATTGGTAGATTCTAAAAAATCATAGTCGGGCACAGATGTTCCATCGTGACCTGCTGAAAGGTGGAATATCGTGTAAAAAAACCAGCTACTTCCCACTTCATCCCTAGCCACCAGTAATGACGGTGCAAGTCATGGTACATCTTACTGACTTCGAGATGCACTTCCCAAGCTAATGCATGAAACTCCCACATCATCTACTCATGTATATCCCCTAGAATCCACACACTTACATGAATATGTAAAACATAATCCTCGCCTATCATCTATCCGGGAGGAGGGTCCTCACCTATCACACTCTCATATTGAACTAGACCTTCAAATCTGATAGTTGCCTCATCATAAATCTATCCAGTAGGGTAGAGGTAATATCCAAATATGAAAGATAAGACTGTCCCTAACTGTTGTGAACCTCTAAATGCATCTCAAAGAAAAATACATAAGCATCCACTCACTACTGGCCTTATACACTGCCTATATCTAATTCCTTCTGCTCAGTGAATCAACCACCACAATTTCATTTCCAGTCATACGGGCAAGCTCGAAATAGAACTAATGAAGGCACCCCTCCCACATTCACTGTATCTGATTTAAATCAATCTGAGTAATGATTTATTTGATATTTTTTTGTCAATGTACACCACAATGTATTCTCCTAGAAAATAATGTCTCGAACAGTGTAAAGCATGGACACATGCAGCTAACTCGAGATCATGCGTCGAGTAATTTCTCTCATGTGTCCTCAACTGCCGAGACCTGTATGAAAAAAATCACTCCCCATACATAAGCACTACTCTTATTCAGATACCTGATGCATCACAGTACTCAATAATCACTTTCCCAACTCTGGAAATATCAGTATCGATGCTGAGGTCAAATGTCCCTTCAACTCATGAAAGGCTGCGTCACAAGAATCTGACAACTCAAAATTCAAGGCTTTCTTAGTCAAGCCCGTTATCAGCACTGCTAAGCGTGAGAAGTCTTATATAAAATGCATGTAGTAACCGGCTATCCCCAAGAATCTTCGCACCTCAAAAACATTCTTGGGATACTCTCAGGTAACTACAACTCTTACCTTCTCTGGGTCCACTAATACTCCAGTCTATGATATGACGCGACCTAGAAAGTTAATATAACCAATCCAGAAGTGTCATTTTGCGAGCATATCATATAATTGATTCTCTCTCAGTGTATTCAAAATGATCTCAAGATATTTTTCACAATCATGTTGATTTTGAGAATACACCAAGATATCATCTATGAAAATAACAAAAAATAATATAGGTAAATATGGAACACTCGATTCATCCACACCATGAAAACTGCTGGCACATTTGTGATACCAAACGGAATAAACAAGCACTCATAGAGACCATACCTACTACAAAGGTTGTATGAGGTATGTCTACCGATCAAACACACACCTGGTGATATCCCAACCTTTGGTCAGTCATCAAGAGCACTCGATCTTCTGGAAGTTGATCAAAGAGGTCATCTATCCATGCTAGGGATATTGGGTTTTAACCATCAAATGGTTCAGTTTCCAATAGTCCATGCATTGCCTAAGGGTTTCATCTTCATTTTTTTTGTGAAGAGAACTGATGAACCCAACGGAGAAGTACTAAGTTGGATAAAACCCCTAACTGCTAGATATTTTAACCGCCTCTTGAGATCCTGAAACTCCTTCATAGACATCCTATAAGGAGGAATGGATACGACTGCAGCTCTTAAAACTTGATCGATTGTGAACTCCACCTCTTACCTGTGGGTTATGGGTCCACCATTTCAGGGGTATGATGATCGTCGCTCTCCTAGCACACAGCTCGTGGTTGTCATGAAGTAATTAATCTACAAGGTCAATATCATGCCTTAGTTTATACCCATTATCATTTCTAAAGACCCAGAAATTTGAAGGAATTTTTTTTCTTAATTATGTGGATTTTTACGAGTCTGTGGATTCTGAAGGTACATGATTTTGAGGCCCGGTGTGCCCGGAATCAATTTTCGATGTTTTGTTTGGGTATGTTCGGTAAACGTACAAGTGGGTTTTTTTATCTTTTGAACCGGTGCTCGGAATTGAAATCTAAGGGAACTGATGAACTCGCAGTGTCGATAATTTCTTAAGGGGACCTCTACCACATTAGCGTTTTATGCAGGTTGAAAGTTAATTTTTGGGGATTAATGAAAAAGTTAAATAAAATTTGTTGAGAACAATTTTTATTTATCTTGGTAGTTTAATCCTACATGGGGAAGTTATTGGTGGGGCCCACACACACATAACTTCCCATGTGTGGATATTCATGAGGTGGGGCCTACATGAGCTGCAACCTTTCATCTCCACATAACCTCCCTTAAACCCCCAATTAACTCCCCTTCATTAATGTGACAACTCCCCCTTTTTGAATGAGAACTCTTCCTCTCCCTCTCTCCCTATTTAATATTTTCCAAAACATGTTAATTAATGAATTCAAACTCTTCAATTAATTAATTAAAGTGTTTGAATTTTGAATTAAATTTGTGAGTAAAAATAATAGATTAGAAAATATTTTATTTTTGGGGAATTTGTTGTGTGGAGAGGATTTGGGAGAGCTCTTGAGTTTTTGAAGAACACTAACCCTCTGATGAAGAATGGCCTTCTCTTTTGATGAAAAATGCTCTGCGATTCGAAGAATGTGAAGTCACCAATGATACTTCTTCTTCGGGTGCACTCCGACGTCGACAGAATCGACACCATTCTTCTATGATGCCCGACTACCAAAAACCTTTTTTCAAGGTAGGGGTTTGTTCATTTTGAAGTGACTATATCGTACCCCGTTATTCCTTGGAAATCATTGTTTATTTTCAGCCAACTTCTACCACCTAACACGGAGGGTGCGGGCCAAACCCACACGGCCCGACGACCCTCCGTAGTCTATTTTGATTGCGAATGAAACCGTGATAGGAAGGTGGCGAGAAACGGAAGTGGCGCACGTGTGCCGACCATGTGAGGAAGAAACACAGCCCACGACCACGTGCCATTCGATCGGGGAAGAACCGGTCAGCTCGTCGGCCTGCCGGGCAGAGGAAGGCCATAACGCCAGGAGGGTGCCGCGCAGAAGAACAAGCGGCCTGCCCGAGCAGGCCGCTTGCGCCATGAAGGCCTGCCGGCTTCGGCCGGTCGGTTAGGGATGGCGACACCGCTTGGTGCCGCCGGTTCGGGCAACCGGGGGACCGCACACACCCGCCTCAGACCGCTCGGCCCACTTTGGGTCGGGCAGCGCCCTGTCGGGCCAGGCCGGGCCGCGCCCCCATGGGTCGGGCTGCACCTTTCGGGTCGGGCTGCGCCCCTTTGGTTGGGCCGCGCGTTTCATCGGGCCGGTCCGACCCACTACCGGGTTGGACCCGCCAAAACTGGGTTGACTCGTCTCGCCATCCGACTAGGCATAACGGGTTAGGCCCGTATCCACTTAATGGTGAATAATTCGAAGGCCGCACGTTCGATAGACGCGCCGTCTGCGGCACTTAGACCCTCGTGACGTGGCAGTACTTTTGCAATACTCTATGTGAGTTTTGGATAACTTTGGAAAATGGACAGGTTTGGAACGGGCGTATTTCCAAGTGGGCCCCCAGAGAAAAAATGCCAATAACTCTTAGACTGGACGTCTAATTGATGCACCGTCTATCGCGTTGGGTTCCTTTTGACAATATGAAACATCTGGATACATCAACTCTGGACTTCATGATAGTTGATTTATCAAACCCTTGGCTCGAGTAGTGGACCCTACTGGAATTGAGCGTGTTGTGTGTAGGAACCCTAGAGCTAGTTGCAACTACAATGACTATCGTACTGGAATCCCATGTGGGTTCGACGATGACGACTACTATAATGGGATCCTCCATGGGTTCGGTAATGATGACTACCATACTGGAATCCTCCGTGGGTTCGATGATGATGATTATTGTTCTTGTATCCTACGTCGGTCTGATAGTTCGACTACTATACTTGTATCCTATGTGGGTATGACAGTTCGACTTCTATACTAGTATACTACGTGTTTCTGATAGAGTAGCTGGTCTAGTATCCTATGTGGGTCCGACAGCTTAGCTGGACTAGTATCCTACGTGGGTCCGACAGCTTAGATGAATCAGTGACTGCATTTGATCATCTTTATCACTTTACAAAAGATGTATACCTGTGTGAGCTGAGTCTTAACTTTCAATCATTACCATCAGTTTGATTGACTTCTTACCTGTGTGAGCTGATTCTTGACTTTCAATCATTACCATCAGTGTGATTGACTTCCTTCATGTGTGAGCTGAGTATTGACTTTCAATCATTACAATCGGTGTGATTGACTTCTTTCCTGTGTGGACTGGGTTGTGCTTGGGATCAGGAGTTGGAGCCGAACTGAGATTTATGACTTAGGTATATATAAGGGCATATACCTAAGTAGAGTTAGTTGATACTTTATGATTGTATCTTCCCTTTGTGGTTTATCCTTCATGGATTCTGGGACACCTTCAGAGGTCTTGGGGTCCCTATTGAGTATCGTTATACTCACCCCTGCACGGGTAATTCCCACACTACATTGTGTTGGTTTTAGATGACGGACATCACTAATCGTGGTTGAGGCTTATGGAACTAGACGATACGCGGTGGTAGACCACTTGGTGGGACATACACAGAGTGGATGGATGGACCAGAGGCACCGAGGAGACTATCTGTACCCACCCTTCAGGTGGGATTCCTGGAGGATGACTCAATGGTTGCTGATTTACTTTACTATAGTTGTAATAGCCTTTCAGTTGTACTGTACTTTTCAGTTGGGTTTGTATTCTAGCCCAATTATCTTTCATCACATTCTTTGTATTTAGTATTACTTTGTCCTTACTTCAGATTTTGTACTCTATTGTGTTTGTTTACTATCATAAAAGCAATTACTTCCCTTTTTATCAGGATTTACACATTTGGTGCTAGTCACCAGCCCCTGGCCTATGGAATGTGGGCTTGGGGTAGTCATGGTACAGGCCCTAAGGACGGATTGTGACAAATTGGTATCATAGGATTCAGTTTTACCGCCGAACTCAGGACTCTGATCATTCCATTCTGTGAAGAAATAGTGTTAAGAGTATTGAGTGTTTTTTTAAGTCCAGAGAGTCCAGTGTTGGTGCGGCGGCCGATGTATCCAAACACCAGGACCCATACTCCTGATTTCTGACTTAGTGCATGAAATCACTGATTGCATGTGTGTTTCAACAGTATTCTTTGTGATTACTTTGTGTCAGCTCACCAGGTATACTGTTTTCACCGTGGCACACCTGTTTCATTTCAGGATGGCCCCACGAAGGTAGCCAGCTATGGTTTTGAGTCGCGTACGAGATGGAAACCCATCGAGCGACGAGGCCTCGTTGTACGACCCCATCACAGTGGAGGCACCATCGGTATCACTACCCGCTGAGCCACCGATACAACCATCCCCAGCAGCGGAGGGTGCACGCCTCCTGAGTGCATTTCATGGGTTTCAGCGACAAGGGCCGCCCATGTTCTACCGAGATACGGACGCTCAGGTAGCTGAGGACTGGCTGGAGGCCATCGTGATGGTTTTCATATTAGTACGGACACCAGCCGACCTCATGGTGATCCTTGCTGTGAGTCTCCTACATATAGCAACAGGAAGATGGTGGAGCCAGATTCTCTAAGTGCATGATGAGGCATCACTACTCTGGACAGACTTCGAGAGCCTGTTCCAGGCAGAGTTTTTACCTGTCCCCCTTCGTGCGGTGTGGAATGAGGAGTGACTTCATCTGCATCAGGGCAACATGATATTATCTCAGTACTCAGCGATGTTCACTGAACTCTCCTGAGAATCCACGGATATGGTACAATACCCGTTCTTCAGGGCCCGGACCTTCGAGCAGGGAATCATGCATGAGATCAGGGCTTCAATGATCTCCCTCAACATCCTGACACAGGTGGGGGTGCTGGAGAGAGCCCTTTTAGTGGATAGTTTTCTTACTGAGTAGTTACCAGGGGCGAGACCCAGTGCAGGGTGACACGTAGCGGAGTTTTCTACATCCGGTAGTAGACAGTTGATGTAGAGGTCCAAGAGGACCAGGACATCATGTGGGAAATCTCAGTATACAGGGTTGGTTGTGCAGGGCACATGAAATAGAACCAGCTATACGAGGAGCAGGAAGTGCTATGCATGCGTCGGGCAGGGTCACATGAATCGAGACTACCTGACCCACCCTGCAGATGAGAAGCAGGAAGTAGAGGGATTACCCAGGCAGAGGCATAGGTTTGACAGTGGTGGTCCGCCGGGAGCAGGCATACGAGGCAAGGGAGCTAGCTGAGCAGTTGGTGGTGGACGACGTTTCGAGGCCCTACCACCACCACCACCACCAGGAGGTCCACCCCGACAGCAGGGAACATATGGATAGAGGAGATCTCATCATCAGATAGTTGAGTCCTATGACCATAGTGCTTAGGTATCAGGTGTACATGAGTAGTACTAGCTCAAGGCATAGAGACTTTTGTTCATGATTCTTCTAGCTTTGTTGATGTCGTTGTGTGTCGTTTCTTTGTGTCCTTGTACATTGAGCTACTGTAATAAAATACACTTTTCCTTGTGATGTTTGAATTCCTTCCATTTTTTATGGTTGATACTGAGAGGTTCCGGTTAAAACAATTGAATTGACCCTCACATTCGATATTCCTATTGGAGGAGACCCAGTGACCACACACTGCTGCTGACAGTGTGACTCAACCCATGGAGACAGGAGTAACATTTGGATCATTTGGTAGTAGCGTCGAGGCCTTACGACGTCGTCCAAGGCATGAAATAGAACCGTTCATGCTAGGATTGGATGTATTAGTCAATGAACGTGGTTCATCCCAGATATGAGATCAGATTTCACTTTTTGGAAAAGGATAAATCTTAGCAACTCTTGGAGGACATAATCGATAAAGGGTGTAGTTGAGTTCTTTACAAATGGCTAGTCACACCCATAGTTTGTTGAGTGAACAGTTTACGGTTTACTCTAATCTCAAAAGTCTCAGACGTGTCTTCTCATAGAAGGAACTGGACCTGAGACGGTGTCGTTGAATTGAGTTCCTCTGGGACTATGACTTTGAGATAGTTTATACTCTTTGGAAGGGGAACACTGTAGCAGAGTTCATTTCATGATGTCTCACTTTTCAGAAAGTGAAGGTAAATAACCAGGTACTAGCATGCTTCGTACATCCCTTAGATGTCCCAGAGTGGAATTGGGATGGGATATCCATGGATTTAGTGATGGGGATTCCACGTACATCCAGGGGACATGAATCTATTTAGGTGATCGTAGACTGGCTCACCAAGTCAGCCCAGTTCCTAACGATCAGAGAGAAGGGATCAGATGAGAGCATGGGATGCCACTACATTCAGGAGATCATACGACTTCACAGTGTTCCATCGACTATTGTTTCTAATCGAGATGATCATTTTTCTTCCCGACTATGGAAGGGGTTACAGGAGGCTTTTGAGATGCAGCTACATCAGAGCACCGCCTTCCATCCTCAGATGGACGGATAGACTGAGAAGACCATACAGACACACGAGGACATTTTCCGTGCATGTGACCTTGAATTTGGTTGCTGCTGGGAGGATCACCTACCCTTGGTGGAGTTTTCTTACAACAATAGTTAACACTCCACCATCGGGATGGCACCATACGAGGAACTATATGGCCGACCTTGTAAATCAATTCTATGCTGGACTGACCCTGGGGAGTCAACACTTGTAGAACCATAGATGGTTTACACTATGATGGAGAAGGTGCAGATCATCCAGGAGTAGATGAATACTGCACAGAGTAGACAGAAGTCATATGCTGATAGGAGGCGGAGACCACTGGAGTTCAAGGATGGAGACCACATTTTCTTACGGGTCTCACCTAAACGAGGTCTACAGAGATTTGGCTGGTGTGGAATGTTATCTATGCATTTCATCAAACCATTACATGTCCTCAGTAGAGTAGGCGAGGTGGATTACCGCATGGCCCTTCCACCTCAGTTGCACCAGGTGCGTGATGTTTTCCATGTATCTCAGCTTGGGAGATACGTGCATGACCCGAACCACATCATCGATCACGGGGAGCTGAACATCGAAGACGATGCAAAGTATTCAGAGGTCCCATAGGAGATTGAGGATCGACAGGAGCAGGTCCTACGTGGATGGTCGATTCATCTGGAGCGCATTCGCTGGCAACACGGGAACCTCCATGAGAGCACTTTGGAGCGGGAGGCACAGATGCGAGCTCAGTATCCCCATTTGTTTTACCATTGTGTGATGTAGCATTTTGGGGATGTAAAGCCCTGAGGTGGGAGTAATGTAAATACTCGGAATTTTCAAGGACTTTTTTTTCTTAATTCCTTTGATTTTTACGAGTCTGTGGCTTCTGACAGCACTTGATTTCAAGGCTCGGTGTGCCCGGAATCAATTTCCGAAGTGTTGTTCAGGTACGTTCAGTAAACGTACGAGCGGTTTTTTCTATCTTTTGAACAGGTTCTTGGAATTGAAATCTGAGGGAACCAATGAACACACAGCGCTGGTAATTCCTTAAGGTGACCTTTACTACAATTGTGTTTTATGCGGGTTGAAAGTTGAGTTTTGGGGTTTAATGAAAAAGTAAAATAAAAATCATTGAGAACAATTTTATTTATCTTGGCATTTTAATCCTACATGGGGAAGTTATTGGTGGGTCCCACACCCACAAAACATTCCATGGGTGGATATTTGTGAGGTGGGGCCCAAACTAGACCCAACCGTTCATCTCCCCATAATTTCTTATAAACCCCCAATTAACTCCCCTTCTTTATTGTGACAACTTCCCCTTTTTGAATGAGAACTCTTCATCTCCCTCTCTCCTTCTTTAATATTTGCCAACACAAGTAAATTGTTGAATTCTAAATCATCAATTAATTAATTAAAGGGTTTTAATTTTGAATTAAAAATGTGAATAAAAATAATAGGTTAGCTATTTATTTTATTTTTGGGGAATTAGTTGTTTGGAGAGGATTTGGGAAAGCTAATGTGTTTTTGAAGAACACTGACCCTCCGACAAAGAACAACCATCTCCTTCGATGAAGAATGCTCTGCGATTTGAAGAACACGATGTTGGCAATGATGCTTCTTCTTAGGGTACACTCTGACGTTGACGGAATCTACATCATTATTCCGCGACTCCTGACTACCGTGAACCTTTTTTGAAGGTAGGGGTTTCTTCATTTTGAAGTGATTATCTCATACCCCGTTCTTCTTTGGAAATCATGGTTATTTTCAGTCAACTACTACCACCTAACGCAGAGGGTGCAGGATGAATGAACACAGCCCGAAGACCCTCTGTAGTATATTTTGATTGTGATGGAAACCGTCATAGGAAGGTGGCGACGAATAGAAGCGGTGGTCGTGTGCCGGGCATGTGCGGAAGAACCGCAGCCCGCGACCGCGGGCCATTCAACTGGGGAAGAACCAGCAGGATAAAGCCGGCCGGGATGAAGGAAGGAACTGTGACGCCTCACGGCGCCTCACTACGGTGATCCACAGCCCGCATAGGGCATGCTGCATCAATAGGAGAATTGGCCAGCTCGTCGGCTGGCCGGGCGGGGGAAGGTCGTGGCCCTATGAGGGCACTATACAGAAGAACCTGCAGCCCTCCCGAGTGGGCCGCTTGCACCAAAAAGGCCAGATGGCTTAGGCTGGTCGGTTAGGGAGGGAGAAACTGCTAGTTTGGGCAGTCGGGGGTCCATGCCCCCCGCCTCAGACCACTCGGCCCCCTTCGAGTCGAGATGTCCGGTCAGCCGGTCGAACTGTAACCGGCCGGGCCGCGCTGGGCCAGGCCGTGACCCCATGTTTCGGGCTGGTCCATGCATTTTAACAGGCCGGTCTGACCCCCTACCAGGTCGGACCCCCCAAAACTGGATTGACCCGACCCACCATCCCACTGGGCTTAACGGGCTGGGCCCATATTCACTTAAAAGTGAATAATTCGAAGACCGCATGTCTGATCGACGCACCGTCTGTGGAAAAAGGACCCGCGTGACGTTGTGGCCCTTTTTCGATACTCTATGTGAGTTTTGGATAACTTTGGAAAATGGATGGGTTTTGAACGAGCATATTTCCAATCGGGCCCCTGAGCAAAAATGCTAATAACTCTTAGACCGGGAATCTGATTGACGCGTTGTCTGTCATGTTGGGTTCCTTTTAATGATACGGAAATTATGGATACACCAACTCTGGAAATTGTTACAGTTGATGTATCGACCCCTTGGATCGAGGAGCAGACCCTCCCAGAATCGAGCATGCTATGTGCGGGAACCCTAGAGTTGGTTGCGACTGCAATAACTATCGTACTGGAATCTTCTGTGGGTTCGGCGACGATGACTACCATACTGGAATCCTCTGCCGGTTCGGCGATGACGACTACCGTACTGGAATCCTCCATGGGTTCGGTGACGACGACTACCGTAATTGAATCCTCCGTGGGTTTGGTGATGAAGACTACCATACTAGATTCCTTCGTGGGTTCGACGATGATGATTACTGTTCTTGTATCCTTTGTGGGTCCAACAGTGCGACTACTATACTTGTATCCTACATGGGTCTGATAGTTCAACTTCTGTACTAGTATCCTACATGGGTCCGGCATAGTAGCTGGTCTAGTAAACTATGTTGGTCTGAATGCTTAGCTGGACTAGTATCCTACGTGGGTCTGACAGCTTAGATGAATCAGTGACTTCATCTGATCATCATTATCACTTAATGAAAGATGTATACATGTGTGGGCAGAGTCTTCACTTTCAATCATTACTATCGGTGTGATTGACTTCTTACCTGTCTAATATGATTCTTGACTTTCAATCATTACCATCAGTGTGATAGACTTCTTTCCTATGTGGGCTGGGTTGTGCTTGGGCTCAGGAGTTTGAGCCGAACTGAGATCGATGACTTAGGTATATGTATGGGCATATACCTAAGTAGAGTTTGTTGATACGTCATGATTGTATCATTATTTTGTGGTTTATCCTTCGTGGATTCTTGGAGACATTTGGGTGTCTCGGGGTCAATACTGAGTATCGTTATACACACCCCTATACGGGCAATGCTCGCACTACGTTGTGTTGGTTGCAGACGATGGACAACACTGATTGTGATTGAGGCTTGTGGAACTGGATGGTACCTAGAGGTGGACCACTTGTCCGGACGTACACGGAGCGGACGGACGGACCAGAGGTACTGAGAAGACAATCTGTACCCAAAAATTAGGTGGGATTCCTGGGGTATGACTCAATGGTTGCTGATTTACATTACAGTAGTTGTACAAGCCTTTCAGTTGTACTATACTTTTTAGTTGGGTTTGTATTCTGGCCCAATTACCTTTCAGCACTTAATTTGTCTTCAGTATTACTTCATGATTACTTCATCTTGCGTACTCTGTTTTGTTTTTTTACTATCATAAAGGCTATTCCATCCCTTCTTATCAGGATTTACACCTTTGGTGCTAGTCAACAGCCCCGGGACTATGGATGGCGGGTTTGTGGTAGTCACGATACGGGCCCTGAGGATAGGTCATGAAAAATTGGTATCAGAGGAGTCGGTTCTACCGCAGAACTCAGGGCTTTGATCATTCCTTTCTGTGAATCAATAGTGGTAAGTGTATTGAGTGTGGTTTTTAGTCCAGGGAGTCCAGTGTTGGTGCGACGACCGACCTATCCAAACACCAGGACCCTGAATCCTGATTTCCGACTCAGTGTACGAAAACAGTGATTGCATTTGTGTTTCAAATGTTTTCTTTTTGATTACATTGAGTCAGCTCACCAGTAATACTGTTTTAACTATGGCACACTTGTTTCTAATTAGGATGGTCCTACGAAGGCAGACAGCTAGGGTTTCGAGTCACGTATGAGATGGAAGCCCACCGAGTGATGATGCCTCAGTGCAGGGCCCCATCACAGCAGAGGCACCAGTGGTACCACTACCCACTGAGCCGCCAATACTACAGGCCCCAACCGTGGAGCGTTCATGCCACCTGACTGAATTGCATGTGTTTCAGTGACTGAGGACGCCCAGGTTCCATGGAGAGATGGACCGTCAGGCGGCCGATGATTGGCTGGAGACTATTGTGAGAGTTTTCGTATTAGTAGGGACACTAGTCGACCACATGGTGATCCTTGTCGCGAGCTCCTACATGCAGCAGCAGGCAGATGGAGGAGCCGGGTGCTCCAGGTGTCTGACGAGGCATCACTACTCTGGACCAACTTTGAGAGCTTGTTCTGGGTAGAGTTTGTACCAGTCACCCTTCGTGCGATGCAGATTCAGGAGTTACTTCATCTGCAGCAGGGCAGCATGATAGTAGCTCAGTACTCAGGGAGGTTCACTGACCTCTCCTTATACTCCACAGATATGGTACGAGACCCGTTGTTTAGGGCTCAGACCTTCGAGCAGTGACTCAGGCATGAGATCAGGGATTCGATGATCTCCATCAACATCCTGACGCAGGTGGGGGTGCTGGAGAGAGCCCTTCTTGTGGAGAGTTTTCTCGCTGAGCAGTCACCACCGACCAGACCCACTACAGGGAAACACGTAGTAGAGTTTTCTATAGCCGGTAGTAGACAGTTGACGTAAAGGTCCAAGCGGAAAAGGCCATTAGGTGGTTGATCTTAGGATATAGGTTCGGTTGTGTGGGGCACATGAAACATAGTCTGCTATACAAGGAGCAGCAAGTGCTATGAATGCGGCGAGCATGGTCACATGGCTCAAGACTTCTCGACCCGCCCTACAGATGAGTAGTATGCAGTAGAGGGATCATCTAGGCAGAGGCATAGGTTCAACCATGGTGGTCAGCCAGGAGTAGGCAGAAAATGTAGAGGAGCTGGCTGAGTAGTTGGCGGTGGACGGCGTTTCGAGGCCCTACCACCACCACCACCAGGAGGACAACCCCGACCGCTGGGAACAAATGGATAAGGGAGAGCTCAGACTCAGGAAGTTGAGGCCTGTGACCATAGTGCTCTGGGAGTAGGTTCACAAGAGCGGGACTAGCTCTAGGCATGGAGATGTTTTTTATAATTCTTCTAGCTTTATTGATGTCATTGTTTGTCGTTGCCTTGTGTCCTTGTACTTTGATATGCTGTAATAAAAGACACTTGTCCTTGTGATGTTTTCTTTCCTACCATTTATTATGGTTGATACTGAGAGGTTTTTGTTAAAACCATTGACTTGACCCTCATATTTGAGATTTATACTAGAGGAGACCCAGTGACCACATGCTGTTGCCGACAGTGTTACTCAACCCTTGGAGGCGAGAGTAATGCTTGTATATCTTGGTAGTAGCGTCGTGGCCTTACGACGTCGTCCATGTCATGAAATAGTAACGTTCATGCAAGGGTTGATTGTATTAGGAAAATAACATGGTTCATCTAGGGGATGAGACCGGATTTCTCTTTTTGGAAAAGGAGAAATCTTAGCAACTCTTGTAGGACATAAGTGAAAAAGGGTACAGTCGAGTTCTTTACAAATGGCTAGTCACACCCATAGTTTGTTGAGTGAAAGGTTTACGGTTTACTCTAATCTCAAAAGTCTCAGGTGTGTCTTCTCGTAGAAGGAACTGAACATGAGACGGTGACGTTGACTTGAGTTCCTCTGGGACTATGACTTTGAGATAGTCTATAATCCTTTGATGGGGAACACTATAGTAGAGTTTGTTTCATGAGGCCTCACTTGTCAGCAAGTGAAGGTGGAGCACCAGGTACCAACAGACTTGGTATACCCCTTAGTGGTCCCATAGTGGAAGTGGGATGTGGTATACATAGTTTTCTTGACGGGGCATCCACGTACATCCAGGGGACACGACTCTATTTGGGTGATCGTAGACCGAATCACCAAGTCGGTCCAATTCTTACAGATCAGAAAGTAGGGCTTAGTAGAGATCTTGGGACGCCTATATATTCAAGAGATCGTACGTCTTCACTGTGTTCCATGGACTATCATTTCAAATCGAGATGCTTGTTTCACTTACCAGCTATAGATGGGGTTACATGAGGATTTTGGGACACAACTACGTCTGAGCACCACCTTCCATCCTCAGACGGACGGACAGAAAAAAAGGACCATACATACACTCAAGGACATGATCTGTGCATGTGTCCTTGACTTTGGTCGCAGCTGGGAGGATCACCTACCCTTGGTGGAGTTTGCATACAACAATAGTTATCACTCCACCATCGGGATGTCACCATATGAGGAACTTTAGGGCCGACCTTTTAGATCACCTCTGTGCTGGACTGACCCTGGGGAGTCAGCACTTGTAACATCCCCAAATGATAAAGGGTGAAATGACTAAATTATATGACTCATGTCAATGAGGTGCACCTTCTTTTTTGGGAGCATACATGATTAGAACTCCATAGTTAAGCGTGCTTGGCCTGGAGTAGTGATCAGGATGGGAGACCTTCTGGGAAGTTTCCCAGGATGTGTGCGAGTGAGGACAAAGTACACTGAAAAGGACAAGTGTTGGCATGTGGGGACTGTCATTAGTCAGATGACCCGTTCGGGCATGTGGGTGGGCCCTATGGTGGATACCACGTGTCTGCGGGGCAACTGGGGGTACCTGGTAGGCAATGACCCGACGACCATGTTAAGGCGGGGCGGCTGTGCTATTACCGGGACCCAGTTGTCACATTTGGTATCAGAGGGAGGTTATCCAGCCTTAAGTGTGGTGCACTGCCTTGGTTGAGATGTAGGGCCCACAACGAGGGCGTTGTGCTCTAAGGGGGGGGATTGAAACATCCCCAAATGATAAAGGGTTAAATGACTAAATGATATGACTCGTATCAACAAGGTGCACCTTCCTTTTCAGGAGATTACCTGATTAGAACTCCACAGTTAAGCGTGCTTGGCCTGGATTAGTGATTTGGATGGGTGACCTTCTGGGAAGTTTCCCACGATGTGTGCGAGTGAGGACAAAGTACACTAGAAAGGACAAGTGTTGTCCTGTGGGGATTTTCATTAGTCATATGACCCGTTCGGGCATGTGGGTGGGTCCCATGGTGGGGACAACGTGTCTAAGGGGCAACTGGGTGTACCTGGTAGGCCACTACCCGATGACCATGTTAAGGCGGGGTGGCTGTGCTATCACCAGGACCCAGTTTTCACAGTACTTATAGGACCAGATATGGTTCAGGCTACGACGGAGAAGGTGCAAATCATCCAGAAGCGGAGGGAGACTGCACATAGCAGACAGAAGTCATATGCTGGTAGGAGGTGGAGACACCTGGAGTTCGAGGATGGCGACCCCGTTTTCTTAAGGGTCTCACTTCAACGAGGTCTACGTAGATTTGGCCAGGGCGGAAAGTTATCTCTGTGTTTCATCAGACTATTCCAGGTCCTCAGCAGAGTATGCGAGGTGGCTTACCGTCTGACCCTTCCACCTCAGTGTCACCGGGTGCATGACATCTTCCACATATCTCAGGTGAGGAGATACGTGCACGACCTGACCCACATCATTGATCACGGGGAGCTGGACATTGATGATGGGCCGATGACTGCGGAGGTCCCAGTGGAGATTGAGGAATGATAGGAGCGGTTCCTACGTGGACGGTCTATTCCTCTGGAGTGCATTTGTTGGCAGCACAGGAACCCCCAGGAGAGAACTTGGGAGTAAGAGTCACATATGCGAGCTCAGTATCCCTATTTTTTTCTAGTGTGTGTTGTAGCTTCACGGAGACGTAAATCCCTAAGGTGAAAGTAATGTAAAGACCTAGAATTTTTTAGGATTTTTTTCTTAATTATTTGGATTTTTAACGAGTATTTGGCTTCTGACGACACTTGATTCTGAGGCCCGGTGTGCCCGGAATCAAATTCTGAAGTTTTATTCGGCTAAGTTCAGTAAACGTATGAGTGGGTTTTTATATCTTTTGAAACGGTTCTTGGAATTGAACTCTAAGGGCACCGATGGACTCGCAGTGCTAGTAATTGCTTAAGGGGACCTTTACCGCAGTTGCATTTTATGCAGGTTGAATGTTAATTTTTGGGGTTTAATGAAAAAGTTAAATAAAAATTGTTGAGAAAAATTTTATTTATCTTGGTATTTTAATCCTACATGTGAAAGTTATTGGTGGGGCCCACAACCACATAACCACCCATTTGTGGATATTTGTGAGGTGGGGCCCACAAAAACCCCAACCTTCCATCTCCCCATAACCTCCCATAAACCCCCAATTAACTCCACTTCATTAATGTGACAACTCCCCCTTTTTGAATGAGAACTCTTCCTCTCGCTCTCTCCCTCTTTAATATTTTCCAACACATGTTAATTAATTAATTCAAACTCCTAAATTAATTAATTAAAGAGTTTGAATTTTTAATTACATGTGTGAATAAAAATAATAGGTGATCTATTATTTTATTTTTGGGGAATTCCTTGTGTGGAGAGGATTTGGGAGAGCTCTTGAGTTTTTGAAGAACACCGACCCTCCGACGAAGAACTCCCTTCTCCTTCAACTAAGAACTCTCTGCAATTCGAAGAACGCGATGTCGCCAATGACGCTTCTTCTTTGGGTGTACTCCGACGTTGACGGAATCGACACCGTTCTTCCGCGATGCCTGACTACAGCGAACCTTTTTTCAAGATAGGGGTTTCTTTATTTTGAAGTGTTTATCTCATACCCAGTTCTTCCTTGGAATCATTATTTATTTTTGGCCAACTGCTACCACCAAACGCGAAGGGTGCAGGCCAAACACACATGGACCGACAACCCTCCATAGTCTATTTTGATTGCGACAGAAACCATGATAGGAAGGTGGAGACAAACGGAAGCGGAGGCCGTGTGCTGGCCATGTGCGGAAGAACCGTGACTCGTTACTGTGGGTCGTGCGACTGGGGAAGAACCAGCCGGCTAAAGCTGGCCGGGCCAAAGGAAGGAACCGCGGCGCCGCACGGTGCTACACAAGGAGAATTGTGGCCTACATAGGGCGGGCCACTTCAGCAGTAGAACCGGGCGAATCATTGGATGACCGGGCGGAGGAAAGACGTGATGCTAGGAGGGCGTTGTGCTGGACAACTCACGGCCTGGCCGAGCGGGCCACTTGCACCAAGAAGATAGGTCGGCTTCGGGCAGCCAGTTAGGGAGGGCGGCACCACTTGGCACCGCTAGTTCAGGCAGCTGGGTGGCCGCCCCCCCCCCCCCCCCCCCCAGCCCGCCTCATACCGCGAGGCTGGCCGACATGGTCGTGCCCTGCCAGACCGGTCCGGGCCGCGCCGCGCCCCCAAGGGTCTGGCCGCTCTTTTCAGGTCGGGCCGCGCCCCTTGGACCGGGCCACATGTTTCATTGGGCCGGTCCGACCCCCTACCGGGTCGGACCCGCCAAACCTGGATTGACCCAACCCGCCAGCCCACTGGGCTTTACGGGTCAGGCTCGTATTCACTTAAAGGTGAATAATTCAAAGACCGCGTGTCTGATCAACGCGTCATCTACGACACTTGGACCCTCATGACGTGGCGGTCCTTTTGTGGTACTATAAGTGTGTTTTGGATAACTTTTGAAAATGGATGGGTTTGGAATGAGCGTATTTCCATCCAGGCCCCAGGAGAAAAAATGCTAATAACTTTCAGACCATGCGTCTGATTGACGCGCCATCTGTCGCGTTGGGTTTCTTTTGATGGTACAAAACTTCTGAATACATCAACTCTGAACATCGTGATAGTTTATGTATCGACCCCTTGGATCGAGGAGCGGACCCTCCCAGAATCGAGCGTGCTGTGTGCGGGAACCCTAGAGCTGGCTGTGACAGCAATGACTATCGTAATGGAATCCTCCATGGGTTCAGTGACGACGACTGCCATACTGGAATCATTCGTGGGTTCGACGATGACGAATACCATACTAGAATCCTCCGCAGGTTCGGCGATGACAACTACCATACTAGAATCCTTTGTGGGTTCGGTGGCGATGAATACCATACTGGAATCCTCTGTGGGTTCAACATTGATGATTATTGTTCTTGTATACTACGTGGGTCTGGAAGTTCGACTATTGTACTTGTATCCTACGTGGGTCTTCCAGTTTGACTTCTGTAATAGTATCCTAGGTGGGTCTGACAGAGTAGCTGGTCTAGTATCCTACTTGGGTCCGACATCTTAGCTGGACTAGTATCTTACGTGGGTCCGACAACTTAGATGAATCAGTGACTGCATTTGATCATCTTTATCACTTTATGAAAGATTTATACCTATGTGAGCTATGTCTTGACTTTCAATAATTACCATCAGTGTGATTGACTGCTTACCTATGTGAGCTGAGTCTTGACTTTCAATCATTACCATAACTATGATTGACTTCTTACGTGTGTGAGCAGAGTCTTTACTTTCAATCATTACCATCGGTGTGATTGACTTATTTCATGTGTGGACTAGGTTGTGCTTGGGCTCGGGTGTTGGAGTCAAACTGAAATTGATGACTTAGGTATATGTATGTGCCAATACTTGAGTAGAGTAAGTCGATACTTCGTGATTGTATCTTTCCTTTTTGGTTTATCCTTCATGGATTCTGGGAGACCTTCAGTGGTCTCAGGGTCCCTACTGAGTATCATTATACTCACCCCTACACGGGCAATACCCGCACGACGTTGTGTTGGTTGTAGACGACAGACAACACTGATTGTGGTTGAGGCTTATGGAACTGTACGGTACCCAGAGGTGGACCACTTAGCAGGACATACACGGAGTGGACGGAAGAACCAGAGGTACCGTGGAGACTATCTATACCCACCCTTCAGGTGGGATTCCTAGAGGACAACTCAGTGGTTGTTGATTTACTTTACTGCAGTTGTACTAGCCTTTCAGTTGTATTGTACTTTTCAGTTGGGATTGTATTCTAGCCCAATTACCTTTCATCACTTACGTTGTATTCATTATTACTTATTTCTAAATTCAGCTTGTGTACTCTATTGTGTTTGTTTACTATCATAAAGGCAATTCCTTCCCTTCTTATCGGGATTTACGGATTTGGTGTCAGTCACCAGCCCCTGGCCTATGGAAGGTGGGATTGGGGTAGTCACAGCACGGTCCCCAAGGATGGGTCGTGACATCATGTTTTTCCTTAAATTAGTGAGAAAACAAAATATTAAAATACTCTCAGCGTTTGGAAAAAAGGACTACATGACATGTAACTAGTATACACGGTGTGTCACCAGTATACATGTCGTGTACCCTTATGTCATTACATGTCTGTGTTCTACCACTGGAAGGGGTATGTATCAGCCCTAGGTACAGAGTGTGTTCCACACACACACGATGTGTACATAGGCCTTCCCTTCTTGCCATCTACTCTTACATGGCCAGGTCCACATGGGGTTTTCCTATGTAGGCTACACGGCATGTATCGAGAGTACACTGTGTGTTCTGACCAAAACTCAACAGCCAGTGTTTCTAATCACATGGCCCGTTACACGGTCAGTTACTACACGACATATATATGTGATACACAACATGTAAATCATAAAACTTAGAACACATTCTTCCCCGAATATAAGATCATACGACTTGCGAGTATATACTACACGCCATGTATACATGATTTTTCAGGAAAAAACCTCCAGGTTTCTCTGAAAACCCCTATTCATTAGAAAAACTAACCAGTGGGATGCCAAATTTGGATTTGTGAGGGCCCATAATCCCCAAGAATAATGTATGGAACCCTAACAGAGCATATCGTAGATTAATTTTATACCGAAGGTTGAATCATGATCCACAAAATTCTGATCCAAGAGGGCACGTACACCACATAGATCAATGTTTGGTATCCATTCAATTCGATCCATATCATATAGAAAGACAAATATCACAACAACATGCATATCTATCATGGTACAATCATAACAACAGGCATATCTAGCATGGCATCTATCACAACAACATGAAATATCATATGCATCCTAGATGGCATGGCATGTGATTCTAACAAGTTTTTATATGGGGAATGAGATGGAACACCCTCATCTCATTGGTTTGAAACTGAAATAGAACCTACAATTTCATCAATATTAGTAGTAAAAATCATGTGCATCACCCAATGATGAAATCAAATCAACTGTAATAGATCAAAATACAAATGAAAAATTTAATTTGAGGAAATTTAGATTTTTCTTTATACATGAGGTAGCTACTCTTTGGAAAATATAATTACCAAATTCCATACCAATCATATTCCATTCTATTTTTTCCATGCAGTAAGACATATAAAAAAAGAAACCCTCTGATTCCACTTTGAAACCTCCCTGGTTTGGAAGCCACTCAACTGGTTCCCCGTACACGGTGGGCCACATGGCCTCAAGTGAATTTCTCAAAATGCAAGAGGTTGTCGGCTAGTAGTGAGGGCCTAATGTGTGACAGTGGGGAAACTATGCCCTCATTGATAGGTTGTAACACAGTAGAATAAATAATAACAATAGCAGAAGTAGTAAACAAAATGAAACTAATGTAAACAACTGCAGACAAAAAGGTAAAGATAACCAGAATGCATATAATATCAAAATGATGAAGCAAGTCACATGTCCTAAGAGAACAAAGAAAAAAAGTTACACTACAATGAAGTACCCTAAAATAAAAATGTATGGTAAAACCAAAAGAAACTCAATAGCATTGTAATCCTTGGATTGGTCCCATGCTCTCCTCCACCTAAGCACCAATCAAGTACCTATATAAGATGCATTTCCCCTATCAACACCTACTGCAATATAGTCTTCATGGGCCCAAAAACATGACCCAAACAGAATGTGATAAATAAATCCTAGTAGGCAACCACCTAAGGTTGGTGCCAATCTGTTAGTGAGTATATGAAAGAGTAGTGTACAATAGTGAAATGCAGTAAACTAAGAGGTACACAAATGTAACCAATCCTAAACGTACTTACATATATTTACATTTATTTCCTACTTCTTATTCAATTCAATTCAATTGAATTACATAAGTTTTGGGATCTGGCCTAAGACCATAAATCCCTTATATAAATTAAACACAACAAATACCTTAGTATGATATTTAAATAAAGAAGTTTATTCTGAATCCAAGCTTGTGATTTGTCTTGGCATACGTTCCATTAGTCATTCCATTTCAATATGTCTCAATGTTAGTCCTGATATATCAACATTTCAGCATATTCAAATCAGGGACAATCCCATTTTATTAGCATTTTAGCATACTAAAGTTTGGCACAAGCCTCATGTATCAGCATTTCATCATGTATCAGCACCAATCCATGTGTATCGACATTTCATCATAGTAAACAAAACATTTAAATTACATTATTACATGGTTTTTTCAAAAATAAACTCGAATGGGAAAATTTATATTACAATAAAAACATGTGAATTGAACTATCACAAAGCATCAACAATCATTTTCACATGGAAAAATTTATTTAGCCAAAATTCATTCTAAAACACCCATTAAAAAGGGAAACACAGGCAAACCCATTGGAAGCATAGTCCAAATGGCTTAACAATGGTCACCTGAGGGAAAAAGAACCCACGAGGTTGTCCTTAATCAAAAAAAAATCCTAAACATGATTCAATTAATTTATTAAATTACCAAATGTCATTAGGTATCACAATGACTCAATTTATCAATCAAGAGAAAACCTAATCATGTGAGTGTGGAACAATGTCCCATACAAACAATTTGACATTAAACAATTAGCATAAGACCACCAACTGCATCGTTGTATGACTCTCCTCATCAAATATCGACATCTAATTCAAGCTAGAACAATATAAATCTATGACATAAGAATATTTAATCAACCTTAAATAACATAATAGAGAACTAAAATGATAAATAATGGATCAAGATTAATAGATAACTCAATGATTGGGTTCAAACAAGATAGACAATAATTGAAACAGAGTTTGTATGATCAACCAAGAAGAGGTTGATGTTTCGATTCTCCTCTTGAGTTCTCCCGACAAGCCCACTGTCTAATCTGCCAAAAGGAGAGGATACATTCCATTTTAAGTGAAAAAAATACATGATGTTTAAATACATATAAATGGTGTATATATCATTTTACTGTTCATTTGGTGGCTGAATTACCCCGACATACTTTCCAGAACCTACCGACATGACTAGATGGCGTGTACTAGGAAGTACACATCGTGTGGTTGGTTTTTCCTCTTTTCCTTGCCGACATGCCCACACACCATGTATTCCCTTCATACATGGACATACTACACATAGTTTATTCAGTGGTACACTGCGTGTAACCCCTAATTCTAGTACATATCCCATCTTTACCCTTTCTCTCAAAAACAAATCAAAGGAAAAAAATAAAAGATGAAACTGTAACTCAAAGGAAGATCTAGGTTCTTACAAACATCCCACTTAAAGCAATTCATCCCTGAATTTCCCTTGCAAGGGTGGTGAAACAATATCTATGAATAAATCTGGCCACTGAGCATGTACTTTAACCTACCTCTCTCAAGTCTCATCTTGTACTTAGTAATGCTTCAATAACACCCGTACAATAGGAACTGATCGGCCTCAGAGAACCTTCGTGCTCTTATCAAATATACGGATAGGATGCTCCCCAAAAGATTTATCAACATGAAGCTCAAACTCCTCAGGATGAAAAATGTGAGATGAGTCTGAATGATAGTTTCATAGCTGAGATACATGGAAGACGTCATGCACTAAATGGCACCTCTGAGGTAACTGTAACCGATAGACAACCAACCCGACTTGTTCTAGAATCTGAAACGATCTAATATGTCTCAGTGAATGCTTACATTATCTCCTCATCCTCTTATGTCCCAGTGTCATTGTGACATGTATGAAAACTCTTTCCCCGACCTCTAACTCAAAAGGTCAACTACAATGATATATGTATGATTTTTTGGAGAGACAATGCAATACCTATATGCTTCTAAATCAAGTGGACCTAATTAGTAATATCCTACACTGAATATAGTTCTAGAATAGCTCCTTCACCTCTTTCTAGCCAACAGAGAGGTGATCGATAGGGAATTCTACAAAAATCCTCATATGGCACCATCTGAATAATATACCAAAAGCTATTATTATAGGGGAAATCAACATGGGGTATATACTTCTCCGAAGATCCCATGGCCTAGAACACTTGCACGGACATTTCAACCACCACGTATATCATATGATCTAATTGGCCTTCAGTATGGGGGTGGTGTGCTCTGCTCAGAAGCCCTAGTGTACCTAGCTCCCTCTGAAAACATTCCAAAAACGATACCTAAAGAGGGAATCCCTCTCTGAAATGATAGAACAAGGAATTCCAGGAAGTCATGCCACCTATCATATATAAAACTTTCTGAACTCATCAACACCGAACGTCTCCTCGATCGGAAGGAAGTGAGCAACCTTTTTTAGACTGTCAACTACGACCCACATAGAATCGTTGCCTCTAGGAGACCTCGATAATCCCATCATGAAATCCATCATGACATCATCCATTTTCCACTCTAAAATAGGTAGCTGCTGTAAAATCCATGCCGGCCGCTGATGTTCTTCCTTCACCTGTAGATAGGTGGAACATCTCATAACAAAACTAGATACTTCCCACTATATACCTGACCACCAGTACTGATAGCACAAGACACAATACATCTTAGTGACTCTGAGATGCACTGCCCAAGCTGAAGCATGAAACTCCCACATTAGCTCCTCACATATATCCACTGGAACCCACACACATTCATGGATATGCAGAACTTTATCCTCCCCTATTGTTCAACTGAGAAGAGGGTCCTCACCCGCCACAGTCTCCCGTAGAACCAGGCATTAAGGATCTGATAGCTGCCTCATCCTCACTCTGTCCAGTAGGGTAGAGGTTATAGATAATGATTAAAGATAACTCTATCCCTGAATGCCATGTACTTCTAAATGAATCTCAATAAACAAAGCCATAAGATTCCACTCAAAATTTACCTCCTGAGCTTCCAATATCTATGTCATACTACTTAGTACGTCAACCACTATATTTTCATTTCTAAGCATATAGGCATGATCAAAATTGAATGACTGAAGGTACTCCACCAACCGTCGCTGTATCAGATTAAAATCATGCTGAGGGAAGATGTATTTGAGTCTTTTTTGGTCCATGTACACCAAAAAAGGTTCTCCTAGTAAACAATGTCTCCAATAACGCAAATCATGGAAAACTACAGCTAACTCAAGATCATGCATCGAGTAATTACTCTCATGTGGCCTCAACTTCCGAGACTCATACACAACAACTCACCCCCAACATAAGCACTACTTCCAACCCAATACCTGATGCATAGTAGTACACAATATAACTCTTTACCAGTTATGGAAATATATGTATCAGCGCTGGGGTCAAACATACCTTCAACTCATGAAAGGCTATGTCACAAGAAGATAACCAATCAAACATCACACCATTCTTAGTAAAGACGGTCATCAGTGCTGCAAAGCGTGAGAAGTCTTGTATAAAATGCTCATAGTAACCGACTATCCCCATGATACTCCGAAAATAAAAAATGTTCTTGGGAATCTCCTTGGTAACTAATGATCTTACCTTCTCTGGGAGCATTGATACTCCAATATCTAAGATGACGTGACCCATAAAGTTAATCTGACCCATCCAAAAGTGGAATTTTGTGAGCATATCATATAATTGATGTTATCCCAGTGTATTCAAAACAATCTCAATAAGTTTGGCATGGTCGTGTCTATTGTGATAACACAAAAAGATATATTATATGAAAACCACCAAAAAAGAATCTAGATAAGGATCGAACACTCGGTTCATCAACACCATGAAAACGGGTGGTGCGTTCAGGATACCAAACGACATAACCAAGTACTCATAGATGCCATACTTGCTACGAAAGGCAATACAAGGTATGATTTCCAATAAAACTTGTACCTGCTGATATAATGACCTTTGTATAATCTTTTTGAACACCCATGATCCTTGAAATTGATCAAATAGGTAATCTATCAATGAAAAGGGTTTTGTTTTTCAACCATTAACTACTTCAAATTTCACTTGTCCATGCATAGCCTAAGGGTGTCGTCTGTCTTTTTTTGAGAAAATGACAGCTGAACCCCAAGGAGAAGTACTGGGTTGGATAAAACTCTAGCTTCAAGATCATCCGAATACCTATTGATCTTTTGTAACTCTTTCATATCCATCTTGTATGGAGGAATGGATACCGGCGTAGCTCTTGGTAGCAGCTCAATAGTGATCACCACCTCTAACCTGTGGGTTATGGGACCACCATTTCTGGAGTATGATCATCGCTGCTCTCTTGGTGAACAACTTGTGGTATTCATGGTGGCATGACTCTACAAGCTCAAGATCATGAATTAGTTCAAAAATCATTGTTAGGTCTTACCGTGCATGAGTGCCAAAGAAAAATAGGAAAAGACTACCAATGATTGGAAAAAATGGTCTACACAGAGTGTAGCCAATATACATGGTGTGTACCCTTATGTCGTGACATGTTTGCGCTCTACCACTGTACTGGGTGTGTATCAACCCAAGGTACACGATGTGTACCACACACAAACAACATGTACATAGGCCTTCCCTCTTAGACATGTACTCCCACACGGCTAGGTCCACACGAGGTCTGCCTATGTATGCTACATGGAATGTACCAAGAGTACACAACGTGTTCTGATGAAAACTCAATAGTCTATGTTACCTTTCACATGGCCTGTTAATAGTCAGTTACTACATTACTTGTACGAAAGATACACAACATGTACATCTTAAAACATGGAACACCTTCTTCCCCAAACAGGAAGAACACACAACATGTTAGGATAATCTACACACCGTGTATACATGGTTTTTTAGGATACAACCTCCAGATTTCCCAAAAACCACTTTTTTTCAAAAAATCTAACCAGTAGGATGCCAAATTATAATCTATGAGGGTCCATACTCCCCACGAATCAATGTTTGTAACCCAAGAAGAGCACATCAAAGCATAATTTTTTACAGAAGGATGAATCATGATCCACCAAATTCAGATCCAGGAGGGCCCATAAACCTTAGAGATCCATGTTTGGAATCCATTCAATTCAAACTATATCACATACCAATAAACCCATCACAAATACAGGCATATCTATCAAGGTACTATCATAAAAACAGACATCTATAGCATTAAATCTGTCACAACAACATGAAATATCTAATGCATCCTATATGGCATGGAACAATACATGGCATGTGATTCTTACAAGTTCCTATATAATGCATGAGATGACACACCATCATCTCATCACGTTACAACTGAAATAGAACTTACATTTGCATCAACAGTAATAGGATAAATCAAGTGCATCACCCAACAGTGAAATCAAATCAACTATAATAGATACAAATCCAAAAGCACAAATTAATTTGAGGCAATTTAGATTTTTCCTATACACGTGGTAGATACTCTTGGGAACATATAGTTAACAAATTCCAAAAACTTAATATTCAAATATATTGTCTCCAAACAATAAGAAAAAGTAGAAAATAAACCCTCATATTACACTTTGTAACATTCTAGGTCCGGAATCCACTCAGCTGATGCCCCATACCTGGTTGGACACATGGCCTCAAACACACTTCCCCAAATTCCAGAGGCTTCCGACTAGTAGTGAGGGCCTAGGGTGTGATAGTGGAAAATCTATGCCCTCATTTGAAGATTGTAACATAATAGAATAAATAATAACAATATCCGAGGAAGTAAACAATAAGCAATTGAAGTAAACCACTGAAGACTGAAAGGTAAAGATAACCAGAAAGATTATTATATCAAAATGATGCAGCATGTCACATGTTCTAAGAGAAAAACTAAAATATGTTACATTTCATAGAAGTAAACTATAATACCAAGGTACAGTAAAACAAAAATAAACTCACCAACATCACAAGCCTTTGATTGGTCCCATGCTATAATACTCTTAAACAGTAATTAAGTAACTCTATAAGGAGCCATTTGCCTTTCGAAACCTATATCAATATAGTTTTCTTGGGCACAAAAACATGACCCAAATAGGGTGTGAGAAATAAATACAAATAGTAAACCACTTAAGGTCAGTGCCAATCTATCAGTGAGTATATCAATAGTAATGTACAATAGTTAAATGTAGTAAACTAGTAGGTACTCAAAAGAAACAATCCTAAAAGTACTGGCATTCATTTACATTTTTTTTCCTATTCCTTAATCAATTCAAATTAATTTAATTACATAAGTCCTAGAATCCTTCCTAATCCCATCAACCCCTTATATAAAGTAAACATCATAGATACCTCTGTAGGCTATCTAAACAAAAAAGCGTAGTTTGAATCTAGGCTTGTGCTTTGGCTTGGCATATGAGTCGTCAGTCATTCCATCTCAATATGCCTTTGGTCCATGCCCAATGTATCATCATTTCAGCATATTCAAATCAGTTACAAGCCCAGTGTATTAGCATTTCTGTATACTAAAGACACGGGCATGCCCCATGTATCAGCCTATCATTATGTATCTGGGACGAGCCTAATGTGTCATCATTTCATCATTTATTAGGCAAAATCCTAGTGTATCATCATTTCAGCATGTTTCAAAGAAAATACAGGTGTATGAACCTTTTAGCATAGTAAAAAATACTTGTAAATTACACTATTACATGTTTTTTTCAAAAATCAACTCACGCGAGAAAAATTATATAACAATACTAACATGTGAATTAAACTATGAAAAAGCATTAACCATCATGTTCAGAAGGAAACATTTATTTAACCATAATTATTTCTAAAACAACCCTTAAAAGGGGAAAAATGGAAATCCCATCGGCATCCCAGGACAAACATTTAAACAAAGGTCATCTGAGGGAAAACACACCCTTGGGGTGGCACTTAATTAAACCAAATAATCCTAAACATTCTTCAATTAATTTATTCCATTACCTAATTTCATTATGTATCAACATGAGAAAAATTATCAATCAAGTGACACCCTACACATTGGCACACGTCACAATGGAAAATATAAGCCACATTACATTAAACAATTTGCACGAGACTACCTACCTCATTGTAGTATGAATCTCCTCATCTAGTATCAACTTCCAATTCAAGATAGAATGGTATAAATATATAAAATAGTGGTATTTAATAAACATTAAATAACATAGTAGAGAAGTAGAATCACCATGAATGGATCAAGTGTAATATATCAACCACCAATGGAGTTCAAAAAAGACTAACTATGATCAAAACAGATCTTGGATGATCAACCGAGAAGATGTTGATGTTCTGGTGCTCTTCTTGAGTTACCCTGGAAAGCCCATTGTTGAATCTACCGAATGGAGAGTATACTACTTGTTTTAAGAGAAAAAGAAAAATACATGGAATGAAAATACATATGCACGGTTTGTATATCATTTTACTATTGATTCAGTGGATGACTTCTGCCAACTTACTTTCCAGAACCTGCTGACATGACTGCACGACGTGTACAAGGAAGTACACGACATGTTTTTGGGTTTTACTATTTTCCTTGCTGACATACCCACATTCCATGTATTCCCTTAATACATAGATATTCTACACTATGTGTACTTGATGTACATGACGTTTAACCCCTTATTAAAATATTTTTCCCAAATTTTCCTTTTTTTCTGGAAAAAATATCAAAGGGAAAATAAAAAAAGAAACCATACCTCAAAGGAAGAACCGAGTTATTACATGAACCAACATGTTTTCCTAGGATTACCATTGGTTTGACCATATTATATTCATGATTTTAAATACCCCTTCCTATATAGAAAAACACCTCGATCAACTCTAAGGAGAAAATGATTTTTCTAATATGAGATTGTTGTTGGGATGTGATTAGGTGTGTGTCAAGGCATCAAACATTCCACATATAATGTAATAGTTAATATATGTATTGTTTAAATAGTTGGTTATACCATTTGGGTGGAAAGAATCATATTGCATTTTTATGACTCTAATGAACTAGTTTTTTCACCCATAACTAGTTCTGATTTCGTATTATTTATGGGTGATATCCTAGTGTATTCTTGTACTAATATTACGATGTCATACATCATTATATCTTAATGAATACACTAAGATAGCACCAATAATATTTTGGTCTCACCAAATTCATCTATTAATTTTTCAAGGTACACTTCTTTGATCATTTAATCATAGAAGTAGGAGTTCCTATTGACCTAGTGAAGTGAGAAAAGTGGTTTCTAATGAACAAAATAAGAATGTATTTGATATATGAAAATTCATGGGAATGGAAGTCTATTATAGGAATTTCAACCATGAATTTTCATGCTTAAAAGCTCCTCTCATGGGATTTAATAATAATAGTGTAATGTTATTATGTTATAAAGAAAATGAGGACGTTATTAATGAAATGAAAGGGATAATGACTTTGGAATTGTGTTGGATTCTAACAGAGCATAAATGAAACTATACAATTTTTTGTGATGTTTCATGAATCATTATAGGGGTAGTTCATATATTGGTAGATCACTTTTTAGCATATGAGTCCCTCTATCTATGAACTCAGAATAATTATTACCCTATGAGTGACCTCATGCAAGTAGCTTTGATTTTTTCGTTATTCTATGAAATGAACTACCTACTTGGGGAGTAGTTTTTCATCAACAAATATGAAATAATCTCAAATAAATAACAATATAGTATGAATTGAATCTCAAATTGTTTAGTTGGGTAGAATAAATACAGTCATTTTAATTTCAACATTCTTATACTAATGTGGTGGTGAATGAATAATGTTATAACCTGAGCTAGAATACTAAAACCACGGGTCGTCCAAGAGGTAAGTAGTGAGTAGCAGTTGATGGACCAATGTTTTGAGATTTACCTAGAGGTTTATGAATCCCTTATGTAACATATTTTATCATCTTTTGGAATGAAATCTTACCTTATGGAATCAATATGGATGAGACAAATTTTTGATGCCAACGTATTATTCTAAATAGGGAGTGTCGTTGGTGATGACCCACCTTCTTGTTGGGTTGTCGATATAAATGTGATTCTAAACATTCAAACCCATGTTTAGTTACATGAAAATTTATGAGAAGAATTGATGTGAGAGTCTTATGTGTCTGTTTGGGAAGTACCTATAGGACTTACCATAATGTTATAAGACATATTCCATCAATAATTATGGCTAGGTATGAAGAGAAATATTTATGTTTTTATTATAGGGTGTTCCCCCTGTATGCTGGTGAAGGTGGAGCACCATTGGCCTACAAGAATCCTATATCGGTTTTCCATTACTGCATTTAAATGAGATGAAAAAATAAGGATTTAATAATATAATTGATGAGATACCCTTGAGGAAGTGATGCATTTAGGGTGATCATTAACATATTGACCATGGTCATCCACTTTCATCCGATCAAGAAGACATGTTTAGAAGACAATATTGGGAGGCTTTATATGTGGGATATTATAAACCTTCATGGAGTTACCCATTCTATCATTTCATAGAGAGATGCAACATTATCATAATTTATTAATAGGTGGTTCTAGGAGGAACTAGGATCATTGGTGATTTTGAGTACAATATACCACCCTCAGACCTATGGTTATTCTGAGCATATGATATAGGTGATATATGACGTGCTCTTGGCATGTATCTTTGATTTTGTGATTTCATGGGAGAAATGATTACCTTATTGTGAGTTTTCCTAAAATAATTACTTTTATAAGACTATCTAGTTGGATCTATGTGATTCTTATTTGGTAGACCATGTCTTTAAAACATGTGATGGCTCAAGGTAGGTGAGGTAGCAGTACTGAGAACTTGTCTCTTTCATTAGACTACATAATATTATCAGATTATTTAAAATTATATTTCTATAATTAATTCAAGGAAGAATTCATATTATGATATCACTATCGACCTCTGAATTTTGTTCTGGGATATCAGGAATTTATGTTAGTTTCTCATAGATTGGGCCATCGATAGATTCAGAGATAGAGAAAGTTATCTCATCATTACAATGATCCGTTCTCGATATTGGAGATAGTGGTGATGTTAGCTTGTCAGTTGGATTTAATTTATATGAATCGGGATATTCACAACATCTTATATCTATTATAAATTCACCGATATTATTCTAATTCATGTCAATCATTTGAACCTGAGGTTAATGAGATGAAGGTAGATGCTTCCATTGATGAGCACCAAATGTGTATAATTGGTTATTTCATAGAGGTTCTCTAAGGTAGTCAAGTTCCTATGGTACTAGGGTGACCAACGAATGGTTGTGTACAAAGTGAGACATCATAGAGAGAGGCTGATGAACATTATCAATGAATGGTATATCTCACAATTTAATTTTTACATCCATCAAATGGGAAACCAAATTAGAATTTGTATTAAGGAGTGTAGGTTATAATGTCCAAGATTTATAAAAGAGATCCAAATTCATAATTTACTATAAAAATTATTCTATTTTATGTTAATGGTGGTATTAAGAAGATAATGACTTGTTTAGGAGATTTAAGGGTGTGGTCAGAGCCCAGAGTACTAACTTTTTGAAAGAATAATTATTCAAAAAAGTTAGTTCTTTGGTAATTCTTATCATATAACTCATCATTAATGGTGTTGTAGAAAACTATAAAGCGGTTCACTGTTAGATCTAACCATGAATCTTAGTCCACATGGACATGGGGGGATATCTAATGAGATGGAAGGGGTTTCATGGTTTTCCAAAACCATGTTTATAGGGATTCCCACTTAATACCTCATAAATAGTAGTGACCCATGGATTGGGCACTCAGTTTCATATACCATGAAGAAAAACCATTCCACCCAGAAAAATGTGAAAGAGGACTTTTTACCATACTGTTATTTACTTTTTTCCACCCCTTTCCCACCCATTCACATGAGGTACCTCTCCAAGTAATTAATGGATTATATAATCCTTTAAATTATTATTTAATCTAGGTTATTAATATGATATTAAATTTGGCCATTGATGGTTGCATTGGATGTGTATCAGTTGGGGATTCATTCATCATTCTCCAATTCTTTGTTTGTATAGCCACTATCGATGTTATTTTGGTTTGATCTAATATTCATTTTTTAGGAAATTTTTCCATTTTTTGATTTTATCCTTTATAAATAGAGTATAGAGATCATAACTAATGTGGTATTTTCACTAGCCTAACGTAGGTTTTATAGTCATTTCCCCCCTAATATCTTGTTTCTTTTGTGGTGTTACATTGTGCTACATGTCGGGCCATTCGGGTGAAGCCCTCATAATTCTTTATTTAGATAAATTACATTATTTTTTCCATTCATAGTATTTTCCTACTAAATGGTGAATCAACAATAGAGGTTGACTACATCACAATGATCGACTTAAAAGGGTGTAACTTTTTTAAGGGACTATGAATATCATGCATCAGAATTTGACTTGAACCAAAATTTAAGGTGTGTTAAATTTCTCTTACAAATAAAATGTATTTTGAAATGAACCCATGGTAAATGTAAAAAAAATGTGTATATACCAGTGTACCTATTGTTGTATATTGATTCAATAATATTAAATGATCTTTAAAACATTACTACAATTCATTTTTTAATGGTATCACTTTAATACTTCCTATGACTATCACATTAGATCAAGCCGAGGGTGATACAAGGATTCAGATTATGGATTCTTTTTATGGGATCGTTGGGGATAATAATTAAACATTATTAAATGAATTATATTATGTTGAGAGTGATACATGGGTTCCTTATATACAACCAAATATGGTCTCACATGGATATTTTATTAATTATTCTCTTTTAGTGATACCCAGTAACCTAGTGGATTCCCTCATATAGTCTCAGTAAGCACTGTTACTATACCCTTCTACAAGAAATACCTAGATACCTATATGGTACACCTTGGGAGGACTCAGAGGATAATTCTATACACCATTTCATGAGTGAATCTTGGGTTTATATAAGGATTCTTTAGACAGAAAACTATAGAGATGTGTTTTCATAGAGCATACCTAATGTGATACCAGGGTTCCTGTAACTAAATGTTGAGGGCTAGATCAATATTATAATTAATTTTAAACTTAATGTGTTTCTTTCTAGACAAAAACATTCTTCTTTTACTTCATTCTTTATACTTGACCATAATGATATCCCATTTATACCTTTATGATAATATGCTCCGAGATTTATGAAACTCCTTGTTATTATGTATGGAATCCATTAGATTATTCCGCAGGTCATTGTTATTGATATATATATATATATGCACACATATGTATATATATATATGATGAATATATTCACATTCCTTTTTATACAAATATATATATAAAGGATGACACCTATTTAGAGGAATCTGAATTAGGCCAAAGTAGGTAGTGTCTGTCATGTATCCCTTGAGGAACTCAATATGGTGTGATATATTTATTTATTTCATTAATATTATTAATAAATTAAAACTAATCATTTCATTTCACAGTATTTATAGCCATGGACACTATTGGTGGTGGCCTACTGAGTTTATCTCACACCCTGTTCGGAAAGCCTATTTGTACCCAAAGAGAAATTATGGATACAGGTAGGAAAAAAGGGAGGTCGCCCACAATGGAGTCTTGATTTTCTTCCTAGAATACAAAAATAGTGTTGAGGAACATGATTATGATCCTTATTCTATTAGAGATGGATTATTTTTATTTTTTTCATTTTGTATAACATGGTGTGTATGCCTACTTCTTTTATTCAATGTATTTAATTTTGTATATCCCATGACATGATAGATTGTTTATATGATATTGTTTCTATTTCAACACATTTATTCTTTCTAAGTGATTCATTATTATTATTATTCTTGTTATTAATTAGTATTTCTGATGTTTATTAATATTTTATACCATATTACTATTCATTTTTCATGATGGAATAGTCTCCACCGTATACCACCACTGTCCCTCATTACTAGTCGGTGACCTTTAACATATGGGAAGAATTCTTTTGGCCACATGGGACACCAGGAATAGTTACATATAAGTGAACTAGGTATGGGACACTATATAGAACCCCCAACCAAAGGTAACACTGAGGAAGAACACATGATGAATTTCTTTAAAAAATTACAAAAATAAAATAAAATGAATGAACCCAATCCATTATTCATGTTATAATAAATCATTTAAATGATAATTATTGAATGAAGGTAAATATTCAAATTTGAATCAAAATAATATCCATTATGAATTCTAGGAAGATAAATACATACTTCTAAAGCAATGGTTGACCCAAAAATGAATTAGATAGAAGGATTGGTTTTTATTCAAGAAATGATAAACCATAATGGGAATGAATCTAACAAATAAAATTACGTTCTCTGAGATTGGTTTTATCCCTAATGAGGAATGTTATTATATCATTTTTTGATAGTATGATCCAATAAAATCTTTTAAAAATGATCAATGACCCATGATTTATTGTTTTCATCAAAGAACTATCAATGGAAATACTCCTCTACAACCCCCAATGTTATGTATCTAACCATAGGTATGTTCCATAGGTGGAAGTAAATATAATATATATATGTCATGAAAATTTAGTAACTAATTTTTTAATTACCAAATTTATTTAATTATTATTCCAACCATGATTTCTCTTAGATCAAACATCCAACATAGAAATATATTATATCACACTTATTGTAATTATTGAATTCCAAATTTAATGTAATTGACATATTTTATATATAAGACTCTAGATGGGAATTATTCTATTGTTACTTAAACAAATTTTAGGTGTTATATAATATATGTAATTTTTTTTATATCAATACATAGGATCCCTAGGTCTCAAAATGTCCTACAGATTCATCTCCAACTCTATAAATATTTCATAAAATATTCTAATTTTATACAAGGAAAATATAGATTCATTTCATTCACACCACCATAATAAATGATTTCCATAAATGAAAAAAAACTACTCAAATAGTATATAGAATGTAAGGACCCGACCCCAGTTGCCCGGAGCCGGTGACTTATTTGATTACGTTGTCATACATACAAGGAATATGAATCCTGAAGGATCGAGTAGTTTAGTATTATTGTAATCAAGATACATACATATGTTCAATATTACAACTTGAAGAGAAATACAACATGGAAGCTCCTTATACAACACCCATAACTCCTAGGTTATTTCAAAATGTCATTATTAATTTACTTCTTCATATCCTGAGAAAAATAAAAAATAATAAAGGGTGAGTTCAGACGCTCAGTAAGAGTAAGAAATATAGTGGAATATAATATAAACATTAGACATTCTGAATAATTGAAAACACATGCCTTTAATAATAAACTTGAACTCATTATGACAGGAAAATGAGCTGAGTAAATAATACAACAAAAAAACATAATCATGGGTATTCTACTAGTCGAATAACAAAATAAAATTTCAATTACTAGGTTCATAATGAGGGAAGTTCATATGCTGAACATTCTAAAACATTTTTTCATGGCTTTGGCCAAGACGTCTAGTGATTAAGGCCTCGACCAAAATCTATATCACATTGGGAAAGGCCTCGGCTAATTCCACATCTAGTTGTCTCATGAGACATACCGATGCATCGAGGGGCTATAATGGGACCCACATGTCACAAAATAAGTCCAATGAATTCTTCATATGAGTGGCGATCAACATAAACAATATATAGATTCATATTGAATCTATCATATGAAATGTAACTAACATTTCCCAATCATTAAAAATAATACACTAACCATTCGGAATAATATGGTGAATAGTTTTAGGATAGATCATCCACAATAGAGTTAGTCATAAACCATTAAAAAAATTATTGTAGATGACTTCATAAATTATTAAACCCAATAATACCAAGTAATGAACAAGAGTGTTGAATTAGACGAAAACACCCTTATAAAATCATTAAGCAATTCTTGAGATGAATACTCTTCTATTTGGAAAATAAGAGTTCTTTTGGAGAAATATTTCTATAAAAAAATAAGTGAAGTAAGGTAGCATATTCATAATAAAACTAGTGTTTTTAGAAGAATAATGGTTTCTAAAAACAGATTATAGATTTCCTTTGAAAATAGATATGAATTTGAGAAATTCCCTTGTATCGGGCTTGTATTTTTGGAAACAATTTTGAGAGCATCTTTTAGTACATGTAACTATCCAAAAAATTGGGAAGAATTCTGGTTGGTGTTCATATATTGAATACTCAGACATAATTTATTAAGAGTACATAACAATACACAATAATTTGACTGCGGAAATTAGATAATAAAAGTAACCCGAATGAAAATTGATGTTCGGGTGGAAAACCCTTACACCTTTCAATAAAATGATTAGTATGCCCCAAAATTACAAATATAAAAACTATAGATTTCACAAAAGTAAGATAAATATATTCGTGATATGTGACATTAATGGTCAGTATACAAATACAATACAAAGGTATTACTAGTGAATATGGAAAATCTCACGAAAATGGAAGTGAAATGAAGAAACCCTTACCACAATGTAATCATTCAAATAAAATGAGAAAAACATAATGAACATCAAGTGAATCATTGGATAACATGATTATAAAGATAATTATGTTATTATATATCAAATTCTAACACACATATATCACATACAAGAAATAAGGGGCAAACAATGAAAATCTCACAAAAATGAAAGTGAGATGAGTAATCCCTTAACTTAACTCCGAACGTATACCGCTCTTGAAGTTAAGCTCATTGAATATGAAATTATACATATTAATAAATTATGTCAGAACCTAATATACATGTATTTAGTTTATCATAATTCTGTTTAGTTCATTTATACCCTTATTTCTAGGTTTATTATATTGAATTTCATTGTTCCAGGGTGTTTGTTTTCTCTATTTTCCTAATAGGTTCATCTGTTTTTAAGTAATTAAGTTCATGTGGAATGGTTGTAAATCTCCAAAATTGAATTTACATATTATTTATGATCATAAATAATTGATAATGGTTATTTATATCATTTGATTACCTGGAATGAGGATGAATCAATTGAAGACAACCACTTCGATTATTCGGCGGTATTTGGAATATTATGAACTATTTTTGTCATATAACTTAATTATATGTTCATATTCAGTTTACTAAATATTAATTAGGTTATAACACATATATAATAGTCTGGTTAAACCATTAATATGGATTCATGACCATTAATGGAGAATAAATTGAAGACGGAAACTCCGTCGTCCACGAAGGTTATAAATGAGAACCTCATGGATATCGATTTCCTATACAAAATAAAAGATAGGGAGTCAGAATATTTATGATGGTTCTTCCATTAACATGATATAAATCTAGTATAGAGATTTTACTGGAGTTATCCTGATCATTTTTACAGAGGAGGTGATGAAAGAATAACAAAATAAAGGAATTTTAAAATGAAAGAAAACATGATAAATTTCTCACGAAAATTTGGCAGCTTAACGGCATCTCTTAAAATTTCATAAAAAATAGTTTGATGATAGGAATGTAATATCTCATAACTAATACATTATATGGACTGTAAGGGGTAATATTTAATGAAATATCCCAACATAATCCAAATGTAATTGAAGAGAATAACAATAAATGAAATAAATGAAAGAAAATAAAAGTGGTTGTTTACCTCTTGATCTCTTATCCTTGAGATCCTTCTTAAGTGATTTGGTTTTGGTGTTTTGGTGAGACCAGAAGCTCTAGGAAGTGGAGAAGAATATTAGGGAGGGAATTTTGCATAAATTAGACAATTCTCAAGGTTGAGAGGTGTGGGAGGAAGAGGGGAGTGAGTGTGGTAATTATAGTGGAGGAGAGAAATATTGAATATTTAATTCATTATTTATTTATTTCTCTCCAGACAACCAATAGTATTGTTTCATGTGACCCCTAACAGTAATAATGGCAGGTGAGTTCGAACCAAGTGGCCTTACATCACATATGATTTCATAATTAGTGTATTTAACTGATAATTTGTCTAAACAGAATTTTATTGTATTTCACTATTCATAAAAAATTCTAGAATTTCAGAAAAATCCAAAAAATTCACCCCTACAATTTTTTGACGTGTAGAATTCAAAAGTGACATCCATTTTTCCAAAAAAAATTTCTAAATATTATTAATTTAATTTTTAAATAATTTCATAGTTAATTCGAAAAAATAACAATCTTGAAGTGCATTTAGTTTAATGTGACATTGATAAATTAATTAAGATCCCATTATCTTATTGCCATAAGAAAATAAAATAATATTATTATTTACTATTCATAAGGGTCATATTACTATTCATTTTACTATTCATAAGGGTCTGCTACTATTCACTAAATATCATGTTTGTTCTATCCGACTCTAAATGACTTACTGAACATAACTCTAGATAACCATTTTTTGAAATTAAAAACATAGAAGTGAAAAAGTTATGTTTACATGGCTAGGGTATAAAAAAGTGTTGTATGTAGAGTCTTAATGATCTATGAATTCTAATCTATTTGTAAAATTCTTGGGGTGTGACAATATTCCCACCTTCGAAAATTTGGTCCGAGAAATTTTATTTACTTATTAAAAAAAGAGGGTACCTTGATCATGGTGTCCATATCTTTTCATCATCCTCTTGCTCACGTTAAAAGAAGGTCCATGCATTGCAAAAATGATCTAGGGATCCTTCAAAATCATTTTCTTCCTTCATCGAGATACGCCTTGTAGAACATAGGTCATATGGGTGTTCACAGAAAAATAGTTTCGGAAAATAATCATGTATGACATATAATTTCAAATCATCTAATAAAAATTGATTTGTATAAAATAGTCGGACCGAATTTGAGTTGAAACATTCAGTCACTGGTCCTTTTAAAATTCTATAAGTATGTGCTGAAAGACTATATGTTAAAAGAAAATATAAATAGGTTGAACAAGGGTCTCCTTCTTCAGCACATTTTTCAAAATCATAATATGCTTCAAAATCTTGTGATAAGGTAAAATATTTGAAAATTCCTTGATAATATTTACCTTTCTTTAAAATATTAGAATATTGGGAAAATAGGATTTGATTAAATACAACTGATGATCCACAATGGTAATAAGGTATAGTGGAGGTCTTTGATATCTCAAACAATTTCTTGCAAGTGAGTTGTATGTTGGAAAATGTTTCAGAATTTTCGGGACATGACATTGAAATAATTATTGCTAGAAAGTCATTATGAAGGGATATGAATGTCGTTTGAGATCTTCCTCCTTCCATTTATAACTCACTTTCCTTGATCTGAAAAGTTATAAAACAATGATTTAACTTAAAGAATAGACATAGACACTAAACAAAAGTTTAATGATAACTCATAATCCCTAAAGGAGCTATTCTTAAATAATGGCATACACTATAAAAGGTTATAAATCTAAAACAGAAGGTCACTTAACATAGATTGTCATTCTATTCATATCAAATCTCATAAACATAGTTTCCATGAGGAAAATTTACATATCAATCCTTCATAATGGCTTGTATAGAAAATGTGAATTATCAAAATAATATCCTCAGGGAGTGTTGTAACCAAGAGTGCAGGAAGGCCCACTGTCGTATACCAGGATACCCTGGGTCAAGCCCAAAATGCCTTGTCGGAGCTTTCACTCCTAGGGATATTTGTGCCAGAGCCACCTCTACCTTCTCATATCCAAATAGGGATGTATTACTTGAATGATCCACATAATCTATTCATTACCAAAATACCAGGATTTTCTTGTATGATTATCCGCAAAAAGTATCTTAGGGACTCTTCCCTAATTATACGTTTTCTAAATGTAGTTTCCAAATATTATACTAAACTTTCTCTGATACCAACTGTAAGGACCCGACCCTAGTTTCTCGGAGCCGGTGCCTTGTTTGATTACATTGGCATACATACAAGGAATAAAAATCCTGAAGGACCGAGTTGTTTAGTATTATTGGAAACAAGTTACATACATAAGATCAATAATACAACTTGAAGAGAAATACAACATGGAAACCACTTAGACAACACCCATAACTCCTAGGTTATTTCAGAATGTCATTTATTATTTACATCTTCATATCCTAAGAAAAATGAAACATAAGAAAGAGTGAGATCAAACTCTCAGTAAGAGTAGGCAATACAACAGAATATAATATAAACATTAGACATGGTTAATAAACGAAAACACATTCCTTTGATAATAAACATGAACACATTATGGTAGGAAAACGAGCTGAGTAAATAATGCCATAAAAACATAATCATGGGTATTATACTAGTAGAATAACCACATGAACATTCAATTACTATATTCATAATGAGGGAAGTGAATATGTCGGACCTTCTGAAACATTTTGTCCTAGCCTCGCCCAAGAGGTCTAGTGATTAAGGCCTTGGCTAAAATCCATATCACATTTGGAATGGCATCAGCCAATTCCACGTCTAGTTGTCTCATGAGACCTATTGATGCATAGAGGGGCTATAGTGGGCCCCAAATGTCACATAATAAGTCCAATGAATTCCTCATATGAGTGGGGATAAACATAAACAATATATACATTAATATTGAATCTATCATATGAAATGTAACTAACTTTCCAGATTCATTAAACATAAAATAGTAACCATTCAGAATAATATAGTTAATGGTTTTAGGATAGATCATCAACAATAGAGATAGTCATAAACAATTAAATAGAATATGGTAGATGACATCATAAATTATTAAACCCAATAATACCATGGAATCAACAAGAGTGTTGAATTAGACAAAAACACCCTTATAAAATCATTAAGCAATTCTTGAGATGAATACTCTTTTATTTTGAAAAGAATAGTTATTTTGGAGAAATCTTTGTATAAAACCATAAGTGAATTAAGTTAGTATTTTCATAATAAAACTAGTGTTTTAGAAGAATAATGGTTTCTAACAACATATTATATATTTCCCTAGAAAATAGATATAAATTTGAGAAATTCCCTTTTATCAGGATCGTATTTTTGGAAACTGTTTTTAGAGCTTCTTATAAAACATGTAACTATCTAGAAAATAGGTAAGGATTCTGGTTGGTGTGCATATATAGAATACTCACACATTATTTATTTGGATTACATGACATTACATGAAAATTTCACCGAGGAAATTAGACAATAAAAGTAACCCAAATGAAAATGGATGTTCGAGTGGAAAACCCTTACACCTTTTGATCAAATGATTCGTATGCCCTAAAATTACTAATATTAAAATGATAGATTTAATACCATGAAGATAAATATATTCATGATATGTGAAATCAATGGTCAGTATACAAACACAATACAAAAGTATTATTAGTGAATATGGAAAATCTCATGAAACAGGAAGTGAGATGAGGAAACCCTTACCACAACGTAATTAGCCGAATCAAATGAGAAGAACATAATGAACATCAATTGAACCATTTAATAACATTATTATAAAGAGAATAATGTTATTATATATCAAATTGAAGCACACATATACCACATACAAGAAATAAGTGGCAAACAATGAAAATATCACAGGAATGAAAGTGAGATGAGAAACCCCTTACCCTAACTCTGAACATGTTCCGCTCTTGAACTTAAGCGCATAGTATATGAAATTAAGCTGACCATGCCCGAAGTCTTTCCCTTAACCACAAGGAGGGGGATGCCGAAGGCAGGGCTAGTGACTGTAGTGAAGTCATAACAAGGTATCCATACTGGAAGGTGCGGCTGGATCACCTTTTTCTCAAGGAGAGCTAATTCTTGTTGGGTATTTTGGTTTGAAACATCTTCACACCCAAAAGCGGGCGATTTCTGAGTTCAACATGGTGGAGATGGAAGTATTCCTTTGTTTTTTGATGGTTATCTCACTCACCTAGCCAAGCCAGAAAAAAAGTATATTTGATATAATCAAAATGAGTTAAAAAAGAAAAGGAAAAAACAATAAAAAGATAAAGTATTAATAAAGTATTAAAGTATTAATGGATCATCAAATTGAAAAAAGCATTTATACGTAAATTTCCCGACTTAGTTAAAAGGGTTCATGGAATGAACTGGTTCAAAATCACGATCGATTCCTTTTTCCAATCCTGTTACAACTACACGAGCGGTTATTTCAGAACCTAATAGACATGTATTTAGTTTATCATACTTCTGTTTAGTTCATTTATACCCTTATTTCTATGTTTATTATATTGAATTTCATTGTTTGAGGGTTTTTGTTTTCTTGATTTTCAAAATCAGTTCACTTGTTTTAAGTAATGAAGTTCATGTGGAATGGTTGTGAATCTCCAGAATTGAAGTTACATATTATTTATGATCATAAAGAATTGATAATGGTTATTTATATCATTTTATTACCTATAATGAGTATAAATCCATATATGACAACCACTTTGACTATTCGGCGTAATTTGAAATATTATGAACTAGTTTTGTCATATAACATAATTATATGTACAAATTTCGGTTCCTGAATATTAATTTGGTTATAAAACATATATTATAGTCTGGTTCAACCATGAATATGGTTTCATGACTAGTAATGAAGAATAAATTGAAGAACGAAACATCGCCGTCCATGAAGGTTATAAATAGGATCCTCATGGATGTCGATTTCGTTTATAAAATAAAAGGGAGGGAGTAAGAATATTTATGATGGTTCTTCCATTCACAATATATAAATACAATATATAGATGTTACTGGAGTTATCATGATCATTTGGAAAGAGGAGGTTAGGATATAAGAATAAAATAAAGGAATCTTAAAATGAAAGAAAACATGATAAATTTCTCACAAAAATTCGGCAGCCTAATGGCATCTCTTAAAATTTGGTAAAAAATATTTTGATGAGAGTAATGGAATATATCATCATTAATACATAATATGGATAGTAAGGGGGAATATTTAATGAAATATCCCAAAAAATACAAAGTTAATGGAAGATAATTACATAAAATGAATGAAAAGAAAGAAAATAAAAGAGGTTGTTTACCTCTTGATCTCTTCTCCTTGAGATCCTTGTTAAGGGATTTTGTTTTGGTCTTTTGGTGAGAAAAGAAGCTCTAGGACGCGGGGAATAATATTGGGGAGGTAATGTTGCATAAATTAGAAAATTCTCAAGGCTTGAGAGGTGTACGAGGAAGAGGGGAGTGAGGGTGGTATTTATAGTGGAGGAGAGGAGTAAATTTTGAATATTTAATTCATTATTTTATTATTTCCCTCAAGTCAACCGATAGTATTGTTTCATATGACCCATAATGGTAATAATGGCATGTGAGTTCGAACCAAGTGGCCTTACATCACATATGATGTCATAATTAGTGTATTTAACGTATAATTTGTATATATGGTATTTTATCATATTTTACTATTCATCAAAAATCCAAGATTTTCAGAAAAATCTCAGAAATTCACCCCTACCATTTTTCAATGTGTAGAATTCAAAAGTGAAATCCATTTTGCAAAAATAATTTTCTAAATATTATTAATTTAATTTTTAAATAAGGTCATAGTTAATTCGAAAAAATAACAATCTTGAAGTGCAATTAGTTTATGTGACATTGAAAAATTAATGAAGATCCCATTATCTTATTTCCTTAAGAAAATAAAATAATATTATTATTTACTATTCATAACGGTCATATTACTATTCATTTTACTACTCATAACGATATGTTATTATTCACTAAAAATAAAGTTTGTTCTATTCGACTCCAAATGACTTACTGAACACAACTCTAGATGACCATTTTTCGAAATTCAAAACACAGAAGTGACAAAATAATGTTTACTTGGCTAGGTTATAACAATGTGGTGTATGTAGAGTCATCAGTGCCTTTTTTGATTATGTTTTAATACATACAAGTAATATGAATCCCGAAGGACCGATTAGTTTACTATTATTGGAAACAAGATACATACATAAGTTCAATATTACAACTTGAAGAGAAATACAACATGGAAAATCCTTAGACAACACCCATAACACCTAGGTTTTTTCAGCATGTCATTCATAATTTACATCTTCATATCCTGAGAAAAATGAAACATAAGAAAGGGTGAGCTCAAACGCTCAGTAATAGAAATCAATATAGTGGAATATACAATATACATTAGACATGTTTAATAATTTAAAACACATTCCTTTAATAATAAACGTGAACACATTATGGCAGGAAAATGAGCTAAGTAAATAATGCCATAAAAAACATAATCATGGGTATTCTACTAGTCGAATAACAACATGAACATTCAATTACTAGCTTCATAATGAGGTAAGTGCATATGACGGACATTCTGAAATATTTTTTCATGGACTTGGCCAAGACGTCTAGTGATTAATGCCTCGGTCAAAATCCATATCACATTGGGAAAGGCCTCAGCTATTTCCACGTCTAGTTGTCTCATGAGATCTACTGATGCATCGAGGGGATATAGTGGGCCCCAACCATCACATAATAAGTCCAATGAATTCTTCATATGAGCGGGGATCAAAATAAAAAATATATACATTCATATTGAATATATCATATGAAATGTACCTAAATTTCACCAATCATTAAACATAAAACAGTAACCATTCAGAATAATACGGTGAATGGTTTTAAGATAGATAATCAACAATAGAGTTAGTAATAAACCATTAAATATAATATTTTAGATGAATTCCTAAATGATTAAACCCAATAATACCATGGAATCAACAAGAGTGTTGAATTATACTAAAACACCCTTATAAAATCACTAAGAAATTCTTGAGAAGAATACTCTTTTATTTTGAAAAGAAGAGTTCTCTTGGAGAAATTTTTGTATAAAACAAGAAGTAAAGTAAGATAGTATTTTGATAATAAAATTTTTTTTAGAGGAATAATGGTTTCTAAAATCATATTATATATTTCACTTGAAAATAGATATGAATTTGAGAAATTCCCTTTTATCGGGATTGTATTTTTGGAAACAGTTTTTAGAGCTTCTTTTAAAACATGTAACTATCCAAACAATAGAGAAGGATTCTGGTTTCTGTATATATATTTAATTCTCAAACATAATTTAATAGGATAAAATAACAATACATAATAATTTCACTGAGGAAATGAGACAATAAAAGTAGCCCAAATTGAAAATGTATGTTCGGGTGGAAATCCCTTACACCTTTCAATCAAATGATTCATATAACCCAAAATTACTAATATAAAACTGGTAGATTTAATACCATGAAGATAAATATATTCATGATATGTGACATCAATGGTCATTATACAAACACAATACAAATGTATTACTAGTTAATATGTAAAATCTCATGATAATGGAGGTGCGATGAGGAAACCCTTACCACAACGTAATCAGCCGAATCAAATGAGCAGAACATAATGAACATCAAGTGAATAAATTAATAACATTATTATAAAGAGAATAATGTTATTATATATCAAATGGAAGCACACATATACCACATACAAGAAATAAGTTGCAAATAATGAAAATATCACAGAAATAAAAGTGAGATGAGAAACCCCTTACCTTAACTCCGAACGTATTCCGCTCTTGAACTTATGCTCCTGGTATAGGAAATTAATATGATCATGCCAAAATTATTTCCCTTAACTACAAGGAGGGGGATGCCTAAGGCAGGGCTAGTGACAGGGGGGAAGTCGTAACAAGGTAGTCGTACTAGAAGGTGCTGCTGGATAACCTTTTTTTTCAGGGAGAGCTAATGCTTGTTGGGTATTTTGGTGTGAAACAGCTTCACACCCAAAAGCGGGCGATGTCTCAGTTCAACATGGTGGAGATGGAAGTATTCCTTCTTTTCTCGATGGTTATCTCACTAACCTAGCCAAGCCAGAAAAAACTAGATTTGATCAAATCAAAAACAGTAAAAAAAGAAAAAGCAAAAATAATGAAAAAATAAAGTATTAATAAAGTATTAAAGTATTAATGGATCATCAAAATGAAAAAAAAGGATTTATATGTAAATCACCTGGCTTAGTTAAGAGGGGTCATGGAAAGAACAAGTTCAAAATCATGATCGATTCCTTTTTCAAATCCTGCTGCAGCTGCACGAGCGGTTATTTCATAACCTAATAGACATGTATTTAGTTTATCATAATTATTTTTATTTCATTTATACCCTTATTTCTATGTTTATTATATTGAATTTCATTGTTCCAGGTTTTTTGTTTTCTTGATTTTCATAATCAGTTCACTTGTTTTTAAGTAATGAAGTTCATGTGGAATAGTTGTAAATATCTATAATTGAAGTTAGATATTATTTATGATCATAAATAATTGATAATGATTATTTATTTCATTTTATTACATGTAATGATGATGAATTCTTAGATGACAACCGCTTCGATTATTCGGTGGTATTTAAAATATTATGAACTAGTTTTGTCATATAAAATAATTATATGTAGATATTTAGGTTCCTGAATATTAGTTAGGTTATAACACTTATATTATAGTCTGGTTCAACCATGAATATGTTTTCATTACCAGTAATGAAGAATAAATTGAAGAAAGAAACATCGTCTTCCATCAATGTTATAAATCAGAACCTCATGGATGTCGATTTTGTTTATAAAATAAAAGGGAGTGAGTGAGAATATTTATGATGGTTCTTCCATTCACATGATATAAATCCAGTATATAGATGTTACTGGAGTTATCATGATCATTTGGATAGATTAGGTGATAATAGAAGAAGAAAATAAAGGAATCTTAAAATGAAAGAAAACTTGATAAATTTCTCACGAAAATTCGGCAGCCTAATGGCGTCTCTTAAAATTTCATAAAAAATATTTTCATGAGAGGAATGGAATATCTCATCATTCATACATAATATGGAAATTAAGGGGGAATATTTAATGAAATATTCCGCCACAAGACAAAGGTAATGAAAGAGAATAACCTAAAATGAAAGAAAAGAAAGAAAATAAAAGAGGTTGTTTACCTCTTGATCTCTTGTCCTTGAGACCCTTCTTAAGGACTTTGGTTTTGGTCTTTTGGTGAGACCAGCAGCTGTTGTAATGACCCAAAGTTTTTCAATGGAAAATTACCTTCTTATATTTATGTCATAAAAACACAAAATAATGAACTACTAAGTGATAAGTGACCTTTAAACATAATTTTGTCACCCCTATGGTTGGAATTTTAAAAATCCGACATACATGGTTATGTTCAAGATGGTTATTGGAGTCTAATGAAACAAAAATAATTTTTGTTGAATAGTAACCTACCCTTATGAATAGTAAACTACCCTTATGAATAGTAACATGACCCTTATGAATAGTAAATAAAAGGATCATTACCATTGAATAATAAAATAAAATTTAGACATCTTAGAAAGTGACAATTTGACCTTAGTAAACGTTTTTGGTGTTTTATAACTCATAAATAAATAATTATTTAATTTAAAATAATATTTATTCCCTAAAATGTATTCATAAATTATTGAATCAATTAATAATAGTTTTTAGATAATTTTATAAGACCCTACATAAATTTTGAAAGAACTATAAAATCAGTTTTAATCTTAAAACTGTTTTTATGTAAATTATGATTTTAATTAAATATTAAATTATTAATATTTATAATATTATTTTTGAAAAATGGACTTTATTTTTGCATTCTACAAGTCGAAAAATGGTTGGGGTAATGTTTTGATATTTTTCTGAGATACTGGATTTTTTTATGAATACTGGAATCCGATAATTCACAATAAATGCTAAATAATGTATTAATTGAGTCACCAATGATGTTCTGCTGATGTAAGCCCACTTGGTTCGGGATTAAATTATAAAATTACTATTCTTAGTCATTCAAGACTCACTATTCCTTGTCTTAGGTGAAATTGATAAACTAATCAATTTTATATTAAGGAAACCCCTCTCCCATCCACTATAAAAGCCACCCTTCACTCCCTCTTTTCCTCACACCTCTCAAGCTTCAGGACTTCTCTAAACTCTGCCCTACCACCTTCCCTAGCCCCTCCCCCACATCCAAAAGCTTCTGGTCTCATCAACAGACCATGCCTATCTTCTTTAAGGAGGATCTCAAGAGGATGATTCTAGAGGTAATTTCTCTCCCTCTTCTCCTTTAATTTCTTTCAAGTTCGAGTTCTTTTCTTGATCTCTCCCAACCTATATTCATCCAAATTGTTTTTTTAAATCTAGTATTATACATATACTGTAATTATGATGGTTTATTATATCACCCTACACCCTTTCCCTCTTCCTTTTATTTTATTTAAGAGAACGTTGTTCATGAGGTGTTAATTTATCACCTTCAAAAAACGACATGCTCGCTTTTTCCATTTCTACCTTCAGATCCAGTCATGAAACCATTTTTATGGTAGAACCTGAATATTTTATATGTATTATTTACCATTTTAAGTTCTGGAAATAACCTATGTCCAAATTACTAAGTTAAAAGTTAAAACGTGTTCTTTGTGATCCAAAAACCGCTCAAATTAACCCAAATAATCTTCATTTAATTCTTATCTAATGATTCATCCACATGGATCTAACGTAACACATTATAAAAACATTCAAGATTCTGTAATATCATTAATAAAATGCAATATCAGTTCTGTATGTTTACCCAGGATCTACCCAAACATCAATTTAAGAATACAAGTGTACCGCTCAAGAAAACCATGAAAACGAACATACCCGATCAATGTTTTTAAACTCTATAAGTCACCCAAAGGAACATAATATGAAATAATGAAACCAGATTGAACCCTATTAATGTATAAAAGGTTATGGAATTTCTAATTAATAAATATAATGTCATTATACAGGACATTAAAGAGAAAGAGGCATTCGATACAAGGTAAGGGGAAATCTCGAACCCAATTTTCTTCTTTCAGGTTCTCCCTCTTTCACTCCATTTTTGATATGGTTACTCCTAAAAGATCATTTGTTCATTATTTACATTAATTTTCTGGGAAATAAATGTTTGTCATAGGTTTTTATGTCCCTCAAAATTTTTTCCAAAAGAAATCCTCTTTCAAGATCTCACCTTTTACATCTCATTCATGGTTGATGGTTCTTGTATCAAGTATGTTGTTCCCTATTTATTTTGGGGACCCAAATCTTATGAATGTGTTATTATGAGATGAAACCCATTCCATTCAATGGGTTATTTATATACATGTTTGATATGTGTTCTATGTGGCAATCATGATAAAAATAATGCTATGATGTGACGGGTGCACCCGGAATTATATAACGCAATATGAATATTTAAGTGTGATGGGTGCGCCTGGAATTATATAGCACTCCAATGCATTGGGTAAAGTGATGAACCTCATGAGTAAATGTGAAATGATGTGTGAAAAAGATGCTAGCTTTGTTCACAGGTATGTGTGGTATTTTACCACTAAGACATCATGTTTCATTTTTATGCATTGCCACATTTCAAGTTTATTATTTATGCTCCTCTCATGTTCATGATCTTCTTCCTATGTCATGATTATGATCACCCCATGCTATATTGTTCTTATCTATCCTCTTAATAGGCTTTTAGATCACCCCTTTTGATTAATATCCTCAGGTGTCTACATGTACTAAGGAGAGGACAGGTTCCACTAAGAAGCTAGTGAAGAAGAAATTAAATAATTGTTTATGGTTGATGTTGTATTTGTTATGTGTGGTCATAGTTTGCCCAAGAAAATAAACCTTTGGATCCTCCATGTGTAATACTATTATGTTTTTTATCTTTGTAATGATGTAATAGTAATGTAGGAAAAGGCCGAGTCGCTATAGTTGGTATCAGAGGAATGGTTTAGTTAATTTGGGGATTAGGATTAGTGAACCCTAGAGAAAACCTACCACATGAGACTAAGTAAAAATATGCACAAAAGGATATTTACCTAGGGATCCCATATGTTATGTTTTTGGTATAATTGTTTAAATTAATAAGTTATTTATGAATTTTTTACTTATGTTTTGTTCTAACCTTTTCTATTTTAGAAAATGGTGGGAACCAGGAGAAATCATGCCAATAACTCTTGCGAGGGACAATGCAACGATTGCCCGAACAACATCCCCAATGATTTGGGAGGTGGAGTTAAAAAATTCATGATGATGCTTACCCAATTATCTCAGGTTATGAATAATAACCATAATAATTGGGAACATCCTCCTTCACCAAAGAGGGAGCAACTATCTATCGAATGTTTTATGCGGCAAAGACCACCGACGTTTTTTGGATCTTCTGATCCACTAGTTTCGGAACAATGGGTCAACTCCAAGGAGAATATATTTTCTGTTCTTCACTATTCTGAGATGGAGAAGGCGACTCTAGCCGTTTATCATCTAGATGGAGTAGCTGATCAATGGTGGGCATTGATTAAGAACAACAAACCAAGGGATGAAATTGAAGAGATGGAATGGGAAGACTTTAAGATAATGTTTCTTAATAAGTACTTCCTAAGAACTCTTCGCACGAAGATGGGGAGAGAATTCATAGAGCTCAAGCAAAAAGAAGGAGAATCTGTAACAACCTATGAAGCAAATTTCACAAGGCTCGCAAGGTATGATTCGGGTTTTGTTATCAACAATGATAGAAAAATTGATAGATTCTTTAGTATATTAAAACCACATCTTCGAAAGGATCTTGCAATTTGAGACTTTGGGAGTTATGAAGAAGTTGTTCGATGTGCTCTCAAAGTGGAGATGGAGTTTGGAGAATGTTCCCATGGCTATGGTGATAAGAAAAGAAAGATGGATTTTCAAGCTGGTGGATCTAGTGATAAAGTGGGAAGAAAACACAACGACCCACATGCCAAAAATGGGGGAAGTTGCACCATGGGAACTGCCTCAAAGGGACGGGGAAATTCTTTAAGTGTGGGAAAGAAGGACACCATGCTCACGGGTGTCAAAAATGCATGAAAAGGAAGGATAATGTAGCCGATGAAAGGAGAGAACCACTCGTGGTTCAATGCTACAACTGTAGAGGGTCAGGGCACTATTCAAACCAGTGCACTAAACCTCAAGCTCATGAGGGTAATCAGCGACAACAACCACCAAAGCAAAAGGAATAAGGGAAGGCTTATGCCATCACTACTGCGGAGGTGGAACATGATAAAGAAGGCACACAAGGTACACTTCCTTTTCACTCAAGAATGGAAAAAGTCTTATATGATTCTGGTTCTACGCATTCCTTTATATATTGCACGTTTTCTAGAACTATAGAATCGAAGCCCCGAATCCTTGAAGTAGAGATATCTATAAAAACACCATGTGGTGCAGTCATTGTAACCCAAGTGTTTGACTCTTCTCCTGTTGACGTATGTGGGAAGATTCTTCTGGAAAATCCTGTAATACTTCCCTTGGTGGAATTCGACGCTATAATGGGAATGGATTGGCTCTCGTTATATAGAGCACATATCAACTTTCGGGAAAAGTAAATATATTTTCATATTCCGAACCATCCCATGCTCCTCTACAAATTCAAGGAAGATCATGAACATCCATCAATGGTGTGGGTGTTGATTCCCTATGAAGAATCATACCTCGACCAAATGATTGAGTCAAAGGAAAGTGACAACCTTGAGGAAATGCCCATCGTGAGGGAAGAAAGTGATGTGTTTCCCGAAGAGTTGCCCGGAATTCCACTAGATCGTGAGGTAGAGTTCTCAATTGAACTCATACCTGGAGCTACTCCTATCTCAAAGTGCCCCTATAGGATGGATCCTATCAAACTGGAGGAGCTAAAGAAGTAGCTGCAAGAGCATTTGGAAAAAGGGTTCATACGCCCTAGTGCATCACCTTGGGGTGAACCCGTGCTCTTTGTGAAGAAGAAGGATGGAACCATGCGACTGTGTATCGATTATCAGGAACTCAACAAGATCACCATAAAGAACAAGTATCCTCCCCCAAGGATTGATGACTTGTTCGATCAGTTAAGAGGAGCTCAATACTTCTCAATGGTGGATCTTTGTTCTGGATATCATTAGGTAAAGGTTAAGAAAGAAGATATTTAGAAGACTGCCTTCTGTACAAGGTATGGGAACTATGAGTTTCTAGTGATTCCCTTTGGACTTACTAATTCCCCGGCAATCTTCATGGATTTGATTAATAGAGTCTTTAGACATTACCTTGACAGATTTTTGGTAGTGTTTATCAGTGATATTCTCATCTACTCCATGAGCAAGGAGGAACATGAAGAACATCTAAGACTTGTGTTGGAGACATTGAGAAAGGAGAAGTTGTACGCCAAGTTCAGCATGTGTGACTTTTGGATGAATCAAGTCAAGTTCTTGGGACATGTGATCACAAGCTAGGGAATTTCTGTGGATCCTTCAAAGACAAAGGTGATTGAGGAATGGCCTAGGCCCTCTAGTGTCACAGATATCCGTAGTTTTCTTTGATTAGCTGGGTACTATCGACGTTTTTTGAGAAACTTCTCACGACTGTCAAGCCCGCTAACGAAGTTAACAAGGAATGGGGTAAAGTATGTCTGGATGGATGAATGTGAGGGAAGCTTCAAGGAGCTAAAGAGAAGGCTGATCACTACACCTGTACTCACACTACCAAAAATTAGAGAAAGTTTTGTGATATAAAGCGATGATTCAAAGAAAGGCTTTGGTTGTGTACTCATGAAAAATGATAATGTGATAGCCTACGCCTCACGATAGTTGAAGATCCATGATCAGAACTACCCGACGCATGATCTAGAGCTGGCAGCTGTGATTTTTGCCTTGAAAATCTGGCGGCACTACCATTATGGAGAGAAGTGTGACATATACACCGACCACAAGAGCCTAAATTATATATTCACACAAAAGGACCTCAACATTCGTCAAAGGATATGGTTAGAGCTAATCAAGGATTACGAATTCTCTATTAACTATCATCCTGGAAAGGCGAACAAGGTAGCTGATGCTCTAAGCAGGAAATAACCTGCTACTCTATCCTTGTTGAGGATTGAGAAAGACCATATCTTCTTGGATATGTAAAGGACGGATTTGGGAATCGTAATGGCAGGGGATACATCCTACCTTTCCCAATTGATTGCACAACCATCCATCCAAGAGAATATTAAGGAAGCACAAAGGGATGATGTGGAGATACAAAAGAGGGTGAATGTAGTAAAGGAAGGGAAGATGCAAGAGTTCCATATCGACGATGATGGTGTGATTCAGTTTGGAACGCGGCTTTGTGTGCCTTCATCACCCGGGATAAAGAAGGAGCTATTGGATAATGCATATAGCTCAACTTTCTCTATCCATCCTGGGAGTACCAAGATGTAACGTGATCTCCGAGAACACTTCTGGTGGGATAACATGAATAAGGATATTGCGGAATATATATCAAGGTGCTTGGTATGTTAGAAAGTTATAGCTGAGCGACAAAAGTCCAAAGGTATGATGCAGCCATTGCCTATACCGATGTGGAAATGGGAAAATGTTACTATGGACTTTGTCACGGGTCTCCTGAAGACATCAAGAGGAAATAATGCGATATGGTTTGTGGTTGATTGACTCACCAAGACTGCCCATTTTATCGCTATTCGAGATGACCTCTCACTTGAACAACTTTCAAGGATATATGTGAAGGAAGTAGTGAGATTGCACGATGTTCCACTCTCGATTGTCTCTAACCGTGATCCAAGGTTCACATCTACGTTCTGGAGGAGCCTTCAACATGCTTTGAGTACTGAATTAAATTTCAGCACGGCCTATCACCCCCAAACCGATGGCCAGTCGGAAAGGACAATTCAGACGCTCGAAGATATGCTAAGAGAATGCTCTCTCGAATTCAAAGGTGGATGGGATCAGCACCTCCCATTGGTTGAGTTCTCATACAACAATAGATTCCACTCGAGTATTCAGATGGCTCCGTATGAAGCTCTTTATGGGAAGTGATGTAGAACTCCAACCTGTTGGGATGATGTTGGAGAAAGAAAGCTACTTGGACCCGATCTTGTGCAAGAGATGATCGAGAAGGTTCAAGTCATCCAGAAACACATCAATGCTTCTCAAAGTAGTAAAAAGATCTATGCTAACAATCGTCGAAGGGACTTGGAGTTCGACGTTGGAGATAAATTCTTCCTTCAAATATCTCCATGGAAGAGAGTCATGTGATTTGGGAAGAAAGGGAAGCTAAGTCCAAGGTACATTGGCCCCTTTGAGATCCTTGACCGCATAGGAGCTGTGGCCTATCGTCTGGCACTTCCACCGAATATGGCTCAAGTTCATGATGTGTTTCATGAATCACTACTGAGGAAGTACATACCAGACCCCTCACATGTACTAAACTCAGAGGTGGTATAGATGGAAGATGATCTCTCCTATGAGGAGAAGCCGGTAAAAATTCTGGACCGAAGTGATAAGGTTCTACGCAACAAGACAACCAGCCTTGTCAAAGTGCTGTGGAGGAACCATAAGTTTGAGCAAGCAACTTGGGAACCATAAGAGGCAATGAAGAAGAAGTTCCATCACCTGGTTGTGTAAAGTGAAATTTCGGGGGCGAAATTTCTTAAGGGGGGAAGAATGTAACGACCCAAAGTTTTTCAATGGAAAATTCCCTTCTTATATTTATGTCATAAAAACACAAAATAATGAACTACTAAGTGATAAGTGACCTTTAAATATAATTTTTTCACCCCTATGGTTGGAATTTTAAAAATCTGACATACACGGTTGTGTTCAAGATGGTTTTTGGAGTCAAATGAAACAAAAATAATTTTTGGTGAATAGTAACCTACCATTATGAATAGTAAACTACCCTTATGAATAGTAACATGACCCTTATGAATAGTAAATAAGAGGATCATTACCTATGAATAATAAACTAAAATTTAGACATCTTAGAAAGTGATAATTTGACCTTAGTAAACGTTTTTGGTGTTTTATAAGTCATAAATAAATAATTATTTAATTTAAAATAATATTTATTCCCTAAAATGTATTCATAAATTATTGAATGAATGAATAATAGTTTTTATATAATTTTTTAAGACCCTATGTAAATTTTGAAAGAACTATAAAATCTGTTTTAATCTTAAAACTATTTTTTTAAGTAAATTATGATTTTAATTAAATATTAAATTAATAATATTTAGAAAATTATTTTTGAAAAATCGAAATCATTTTTTGATTCTACATGTCAAAAAATGGTTGGGGTAAATTTTTGAGATTTTTCTGAGATACTTGAATTTTTAATGAATAGTGGAATCTAATAATTCACAATAAATGCTAAATAATGTATTAATTGAGTCACCGATGATGTTCTGCTTATGTAAGCCCACTTGGTTCAGGATTACAGTATAAAATTACTATTCTTAGTCATCCAAGACTCACTATTCCTTGTCTTAGGTGAAATTAATAAACGAATCAATTTTATATTAAGGAAACCCCTCTCCCCTACACTATAAAAGCCACCCTTAACTCCCTCTTTTCCTGACCCCTATCAAGATCCAAGCCTTCCCTAAAATCTGCCCAAACACCTTCCCTAGCCACTCCTCCATGTCCAAAAGCTGCTGGTCTCATAAAAAGACCAAGCCTATCTTCCTTAAGGAGGATATCTTCTTCGTAGAAAATTTTTTATTCAAAAAGGAAAGGGAAAGGGAGACAACACCCCTCAAGGGGGTCGGAAATGGTAGAGTCCAAGGGAATCCCCCCAGCAGAAAGAGGCACATTCTAGAGGGAGGGAAGAAAGCGAGTCATAAATAATTAGAGGCACATCCTACCTACCCATGCGGGCAAGGGAGTCCACCGCGAAGTTAGCCTCCCTCCAACTGTGATGAACAATCTTCCCATGTGAGGTTCCGATCTTGCACCTTCTGATGATGTAAGTGAGCTCCCAAGGAACCCCACTAGTCTCATTCATGATCTTCGCAAGGGTTTCTGATTCCGTATCTATTTCGGACACTGTCAACTTCTTCCCTCTACACACCAACAGACCCGAGGCCAGTGCATGGACCTCCGCACTCAGAGAATTTCCTAGCCCATAAAAGGAACTAATGGCGAGGAAACCTGAGCCTGATGTATCTCGCAGGACCCCTCCCCCTCTCATGATTCCCCCCATGCATGAACCATCAATGTTGAGTTTGAGTCCCATAATCGGCGGGCGCAATTTAACCCACTGACCAGTACCTTTTCTCAGAAAACAAGGGCCATTGAGCAGGTTGTTGATGGCAGTTGACGTTGAACTACCTTTGATCTGGGAAGCAAGATCGAGGATGTGGGATTTGAGACTAGCCTATAGGAACAACATTGAATGATCTACACCACTCCTAGCTTGATTGAGAGCCTCCCAAAGCACCCAGAACAAGGCCACAGGGATGATCATTCTAACCGTCCGCTCTTGGCCAGAAGATCCCGAGCCAGAAAACTAGCACTCCATATATTCCTGGAGAGAAAACTCTCCATCATTTCTGCATGGATTATGCGTGAACAGTGACCAGAGGTGAAGCGCCCAATGACTTTGAAAGAAGAGATGCTTTGCCGACTCGCACCCGTGAGTAGTGCAGCAGGAACATCTAGAGGCCAAAGCAATGCCCCGTCGCTGGATGTTGTCCTCCATAGGAAGCGCCTTGTTCATGATTCTCCATAGTAAAAAATTCATTCTGATCAGTATTTCATTGCACCTGAGTGCTGGAGCCCAAGCATTGGAGGTGCTACCTGGCAGAATGATACTTCTGAAGCCTTGCACGGTGAACCTGCCTGAGCTAGTAGCCGAGAAGCAACACCTATCAGGTTCCTCACTCATTACAATATTTTCAAACAGAGACATCTGATTATCATTCAAAGAGGTATTGATCAAGTCGAACTCCTCGCATGCACTACTAAAGTTGATATCCAGAGAAGGGCAGTCGGGGTATCCCAAGGGTTCCCCAGACCAATTGGTGTCCCAAAAACTAATCTTCCCAGCACCGATGATCCATCTCGCATGACCTGATAACGTGTCCATAAGGGAGAACATGCACCTTTCCAGCCGCGTGGACCTATAGAGGCCCCGTGTTTCAAGCCCTAGGTAACGTGCTTTGAAAACATTCACCCACAACGAATCCCTGATGATAACATCCCAAGTGAGTCGAGCCTAAAGGCTTTGAAGAGTACCCTGGATATCATGGAGACCCACTCCTCCTGCCTCCACTGGTCTGGCGAGACGCTTCCAGGAGGCCCAGTGGGACCTTCCCTACTCCTTGGCGTCCCACAGAAAAGAGTTGAGTATAATTTCCATTCTCTCGACAGTACCCTTAGGTGGGTGGATCACCGAGAAGATGTGCATGTGAATGGACATGAGGACGCTGTTGATCAGCATAATCCGTCCACCGAAGGAGAGAAGCTTATTCTTCCAGTTGTATATTCTGCCCAGAATGCGATCAAGGGTCGCAGAGAAGTGCACCTTCTTGACGCAGCCACAGAAGATCAGCACTCCGAGATAAGTAATGGGAAACGTCATCCTACAACAACCAAGGATCTTTTGGATCTCCTTGTTCCTTGGGTCCGGGCATTTGTCAGAAGTGAAGAAATGGATTTTAGTAGGGTTGACACTCTCCCCGCTCCATCTGTTGTAGGTGGTTAAGGTGTCCATGAGATCCTTCAACGTCCTTTTCTTGCCGTTGATAAAGATTAGAATATCATCAGCAAACATAAGATGGGAAATGGTAGCACTATTCCTTCCACGGAAAGGATGCATGAGGTCTGAATCCATCCCATATTTCAAATTTCTTGAGAGCGCATCTTGGGAGAGAACAAAGAGAAAAGGAGACAAGGGGTCCTCTTGGTGAACACCACAGACAGTCTTAAAGAAGCAAAAAGTTTTTCCCATCAAGGCAATGGAGAGCCACGGTGATGAATAGCATCTGAAGCAGATATCGCAAAAAACCTCACTGAACCCAAAATTCCTCATGACCCGGATGATGAAACTCCATTCCAACATATCATAAGCCTTGTTAATGTCGACTTGGAAGATGACATTGTATGAAACCGATTTTCTATTAATGTCCTGCACCAATTCATTAGAGATACCCACCACCCCTCGAATGATCATTCCCTTGATGAAACTGTGCTTCTCCATTGAGACCATGCGAGGAATAACTTTGTCGAGCCTTCTGACGAGGACATTGGATAGAATTTTATAGGCAACGTTGCAAAGACAGATTGGCCTGTACTGGCTCACCAGGGTGGGATTTATGATCTTCGGAATGAGGACCAGTCTGGAGGCTGAAATGCCCCTAATGAGAGGGCTGTCGAGGAAGAAGTCATTGATCGACTCCACAACAAGTTGGCCGACAATCTCCCAAGCGAAGCTGAAGAAGCTGGCCGGGAAGCCATCGTGACCAGGCGTGCTGTCCTGGGGCATGCTTCTGACAGCCACCCGGATCTCCTCGGCCGAGGGGATGGAGGAAAGAGCGTAGTTTTCCACCTGATTAACCATTGAGGGGATATGTTTGAAGAAGTCCTCAGTGTATTGATTCCCCCTCACGAAGGAAGAAACAGACTCCCCTGTAAGGGTGATTTCGAAATAGTCTAGAGTAATCTTCCCCACAGTTTTCACATCCGAAGTGTAGCCCCCGTTCTCCATTCTCAGGTACATCCTTTAGCGTTTCCTCTCTTTAATGAAAGCATGGAAAAAAGAACTGTTTATATCCCCTTCCTTAAGCCATCTAACCAGTGATCTCTGTTGGAAATCTCTCTCCAGAGAAAGAAGCCTCTCAAATAGGTTATTCTTTTTGTCGCACAGAGCGATGAACAAGTTTTCATCCCAACAGTTCTGAAGGGATTCCTCCAACCTGTCGACTTCCAACCTAAGGCTGTTGATACCCAGGGCGACATCAGGTCTGGTGCTCACCCAGCTTTGTAAATCCATTTCGAGATGCCTGAGGTGGTTCACCAGGCCACCCCATGATCTGGAAACATCATCATTAGACCAAGACATCCTGATAACATTTAGAAAAGAGTCGCCCCCATGCCATGCAGTCGAGTAGGAGAAGAGGGAATTCGCATCCTCCTCCCTCTTGATGTTGATCAGGAGCGGGTTATGATCAAATAACACCCGCTGAATATGAGTGACTGTCGTCTTTGGAAAACTGTCCAACCCAAGAAGGTTGGAGATGGAACGTTCCAACCGGCACCAAATACGATATGCGCCCTTGCAGTGGTTGCACCAGGTGAACTTGTGTCCAGATAATCCAAGGTCCAAAAGCCCAGCTCTCCTCATGAAATCATTAAAATCATCCATGCCACCAAAATTGTAGCCAACTCCCCCGTTTTTCTCAGAGACGTCTGCAATAGCATTGAAGTCACCTCCCACGAACCAAGGGAGAGGCCCCGTTTGCAAGTTTCCCAGAAAATGCCAATGTTCCCTCCTCTTGAGAACCTCAGTGGCCGCATAAACGAAGGAGAACAACAAATCGTGACTTGCTGTAGAGATCTTAGCATTGATACATTGAGAAGCGAGACTCAAAATCTCAACAGAAATGTGGCTCTTCCAGCCATTCCAGAAGTGGGAGTTCTCATCGCCGCCATGGAAGAAGTTGGGGAAACCCATTTTCCTGGTAAGAGTAGCGCCTTTACTATGTACCTGTTTGGGTTCCAGGATCACCACAACTTGAGCATGAAAACTCCTGGCCTCAGAGGCCAGGAAATCATGTTTGGCATTAGCCCCTAAGCCCCGTGCATTCCAAATGAGGATGGGTATCATCAAGGTAGGCCCTTTCGAGCTCTATATAGGGAGGACAAAGAGAGTAGAGCAGGCGCAAAATGACCGGAATCGTTGAATTTGGAGTCGGTAACAGGACCTGAAAACACTTCCTCGAGGGGCGTTGATTTAGGAGTAAGAACCACCTTTTGGAAAGAGTAAAAATCCTCCTCCATCGGAGCTTTCCCTTTACCTTTAGCAACAATATCAGAAAACGAACCTGCATCTCCCTTAGAAGAGGAAGGCAGCAGGCGACATTGCGGGGAGTGACGAGAGAGCGCCAGCTCTTTTTCCAGGCCATACGAGGGGAGGTTCTTCTTGGACAACCCCTCCACATCCAGAGTGAGGCTACTCAAAAGAGACTTTTGGAGGAACTTTGGGGAAAGCTGGGTTGAAATGCAGAAAGGAGGGGGCGAAGGGGAGAGATACCTGGGAGGACTCCCCAGAAGATCTAGGAAAAAGTAATGCTTGAACACTTCTCTTCGATCCTTTCGAGGGGAGATCTCGGCAATAGGATAGGGTGACCAGGTAATCAGATCGCGAGTCTCAGGAGGTGCCGACAACCGGTCCGACACTGGAGACCACACCCCCATGAAAAACTCTTCTGGTGCATCGTCCCTCCTGGAAGAATTCAAATTTGAAAACGTAACGGGCCGAACCGGGGACCCCACATGCCCTCGACCGGGCGACACCTGACCCGGACCCACCTGAGGAGCTTGCCGGGACGAGCTAGCAGCATCCTTCCTCCTACAAGCCGAATCTCAGTGGCCATGCAGCCCGCAAAGGGCGCCGAACATCAAGGGGTGGTGAAATCTGACCTTTTGTCTCCATGAAAACCCGTCGCTAGCCTGTAAAATAACCATAGAGGGCAGTTTTTTGGCCAGGTCGAGTTCAACACAGATGCGGGGGCTGCCCGTAGACAAGAGGGACTGAGTCATCTCGTCGATGCAGAGAAAGGAACCAAAAGAGTTCCCCAGGGACTATAGGATGGAGGGGTTTTGGAAAGGCAGCGGAAGGCCTGGGAAGGAGATCCAAACCGCATCCGAGGAGGACTCGCGGCCAAAATGACAGTCCCAGGACCAGCGCGAAAGGGAGAAGTTCCAGGCGCCACACCTTCTGCTAGCACTGGACCAAGCCCTCACAAAGTCGAGTCTGGAACCAAGATGGATGCTGAAGGCCACTCTGGAAAGCTCTGAGGTTGTCGGCGGACAAGAGAGACCCCAAGAGTTCACCACACCCCGGAAGAAGTTCAGTGAGGTCTTGCTGCGACTGAAGCGGGCCACCAAAGAGAGGTCAAGGAGAGAAGCAGCTTCACGGAGCTCATGAGCGGAGAGATCCAACAACGGAAATCCGTCCACCTGCCTGGGGGGCCGGCGTTCAACCTGGATAGGAGCCAAGTGAGGACGGACCACCGGAGGCATGGAGGTAGGGCTGGAAACGGCCACCGACGATGGAGAGCCACACAGAACAGCCTTGTAGGAGGCCTTCTCGGAACCCTCAACCACGCCAACCTCCCTTGGAAGCCGAAGAGCAGTCGTCGGAGCCAAAGCCGAAGCCGGAACAGGAACAAGGGCTGGTGACGGAGCAGGAGCGGGAGCCGGAGTGGGAGCGGGAGTAGAAGCCATCTCCGAACACATTTTGGGTGTTAATTTCCTTATTTTACTATCCCTAAGGAGGATATCAAGAGGAATATTCTAGAGGTAATTTCTCTCCCTCTTCTCCTTTAATTTCATTTCAAGTTCAAGTTCCTTTCTTGATCTCTCCCCACCTATGTTCATCCAAATTGTTTTTTTAACTCTAGTATTATAAATATACTATAATTATGATGGTATATTATATCACCCCACACCCTTTCCCTCTTAATTTAATTTTATTTAAGAGAATTTTGTTCATGAGGTATTAATTTATCACCTTCAAAAACGACATGCTCTCTTTTTCCATTTCTACCTTCAGATCTAGTCATGAAACCATTTTTATGGATGAACCGGAATATTTTATATGTATTATGTTCCATTTTATGTTCTGGAAATAACCTATATCCAAATTACTATGTTAAAAGTTAAAACGAGTTATTTGTGATCCAAAAACCGCTCAAATTATCCCAAATAATCTTCATTTAATTCTTATCTAATGATTCGTCCACATGGATCTAACATAACTCATTATAGAATCATTCAAGATTATGTAATATCGTTAATAAAATATAATATCAGTTCTATATGTTTACCCATGATCTACCCAAAAATCAATTTAAGAATACAAGTGGACCGCTCAAGAAAACCATGAAAACGAACATCCCCGATCAATGTTCTTAAACTCTATAAGCCATCCAAAGGAACATAAAATGAAATAATGAAACCAGAGTGAACCCTATTAATGTATAAAAGTTTCTGGAATTTCTAATTAATGAATATAATGTCATTATATAGGACATTAAAGAGAAGGAGGCATTCGAGTACAAGGTAAGGGGAAATCTCCAACCCAATTTTCTTCCTTCGGGTTCTCCCTCTTTCACTCCATTTGTGATATGGTTACTCCTCAATGATCATTTTTTCATCATTTACATTAATAATCTGGGATATACATATTTTTCACTGGTTTTTATGTCCATCAAAATGTTTTCCAAAAGAATTCTTCTTTCAAGATCTCACCTTTTACCTCTCATTCAAGGTTGATGGTTCTTGTATCAAGTATGTTGTTCCCTCTTTCTTTTGAGGACCCAATGCTTATGAATGTGTTATTATGAGATGAAACCCATTCCTTTACATGGGTTATTTATGAACATGTTTGATATGTGTTCTATGTGGCAATCATGATAATGATAATGTTATGATGTGACGGGTGCGCCCAGAATTATATAGCGCTCCAATACATTGGGTAAAGAGATGAACCTCATGAGTAAATGTGAAATGATGTGTGTAGAAGATGCTAGCTTTGTTCACACGTATGTGTGGTAGTTTACCACTAAGACATGATGTTTCATTTTTATGCAATGCCACATTTCATGTTTATTATTTATGCTCCTCTCATGTTCATGATCTTCTTCCTATGTCAGGATTATGCTCACCCCATGCTATATTGTTCTTATCTATCCTCTTACTGGGCTTTTAGCTCACACATTTTGATGTATATCCTCATGTGGCTACATGTACTAAGGAGAGGACAACTGCCACTAAGAATCTAGTGAAGAAGAAATTAAATAATTTTTTATGGATGATGTTGTATTTGTTATGTGTGGTCCTAGTTTTCCCAAGACACTAATCCTTCTGATCCTCCATGTGTAATACTATTATGTTGTTTATCTTTGTAATGATGTAATAGTAATGTAAGAAAAGTTTGGGTCGCTATAGCTGTAGTACGTGGGGAAGAAGATTTGGGAGGGAATTAGGCATAATTTAGACAATACTAAAGTCTTGAGAGGTGTAGGAGGAAGAAGGGAGTGAGGGTGGTATTTATAGTGGAGGAGAGGAGTAAATTTTGAATATTTAATTCATTATTTTATTATTTCCCTCAAGACAACCGATAGTATTGTTTCATATGACCCCTAATAGTAATAATGGCATGTGAGTTCAAACCAAGTGGCCTTACTTCACATATGATGTAATAATTAGTGTATTTAACTGATAATTTGTATATACGGTATTTTATCGTATTTCACTATTCAACAAAAATTCTATAATTTCTGAAAAATCTCAAAAATTCTCCCCTACCATTTTTCAACGTGTAGAATTCAAAATTGAAATCCATTTTTCAAAAATAAATTTCTAAATATTATTAATTTAATTTTTAAATAAGGTCATAGTTTATTCGAAATGATAACAATCTTGAAGTGCTATTAGTTTTATGTGACATTGAAAAATTAATTAAGATCCCATTATCTTATTTACTTAAGAAAATAAAATAATATTATTATGTACTATTCATAAGGGTCATATTACTATTCATTTTACTATTCAAAAGGGTATGTTATTATTCACTAAAAATCTAGTTTATTCTATCCAACTCCAAATGACTTACTGAACACAACTCTAGATGACCATTTTTTGAAATTTGAAACACAGAAGTGACAAAATTATGTTTACTTGGCTAGGTTATAACATAGTGGTGTATGTATAGTCATTAGTGCCTTATTTGATTATGTTGTCATACATACAAGGAATACGAATCACGAAGGACAGAGTAGTTTAGTATTATTGGAAACAAGATACATACATAAGTTCAATATCACAACTTGATGAGAAATAATCATGGAAACTCTTTAGACCACACCCATAACTCCTTGGTTAATTCAGGATGTCATTCATAATTTACATCTTTATATCTTGAGAAAAATGAAACATAAGAAACTGTGATATCAAATGCTCAGTAAGAGTAAGTAATATAGTGTAAAATAATATAAACATTAGACATGGTTAATAATTGAAAACACATTCCTTTAATAATAAACTTGAAAACATTATGGAAGGAAAATGAGTTTAGTAAATAATTCCATAAAAAACATAATCATGGGTATTCTACTAGTCGAATAACCACATGAACATTCAATTACTAGCTTCATAATGAGGGAAGTGCATATTCCGGACATTCTGAAACATTTTTTCATGGCCTTGGCCAAGAGGTCTAATGATTAAGGCCTCGTCCAAAATCCATATTACATTGGGAAAGGCTTCGGCCAATTCCACGTCTAGATGTCTCATGAGATCTACGCATGAATCAAGGGGCTATATTGGGCCCCAACCATCACATAATAAGTCCAATGAATTCCTCATATGAGTGTGGATCAACATAAACAATATATACATTCATATTGAATCTATCATATGAAATGTACCTAACTTTCCCCAATCATTAAACATAAAACACTAACCATTCGGAAGAATATGGTGAATGGTTTTAGGATAGATCATAAAAAATAGAGTTAGTCGTAAACCATTAAATAAAATATTGTATATGTCTTCCTAAATGATTAAACCCAATAATACCATGGAATCAACAAGTGTGTTGAATTAGACGAAAAAACCTTATAAAATCATTAAGAAATTCTTAAGATGAATACTCTTTTATTTTGAAAAGAAGAGTTATTTTTGAGAAATCTTTGTATAAAACGAGAAGTGAAGTAAGATAGTATTTTCAAAAAAAAACTAGTGGTTTTAGAAGAATAATGGTTTCTAAAATCATATTATATATTTCCCATTAAAATAGATATGAATTTGAGAAATCCCCTTTTATCGAAATCGTATTTTTGGAAACAGTTTTTAGAGATTCTTTTAAAACATGTAACTATCCAAAAAATAGAGAAGGATCTTGGTTGGTGTAAATATATAGAATACTCACACATAATTTATTAGGAGTACATAACAATACATTATAATTTCATCAAAGAAATTATACAATAAAAGTAACCCAAATGAAAATGGATGATCCGGTGGAAAACCCTTACACCTTTCTATCAAATGATTCGTATGCCCCAAAATTACTAATATAAAAATGATAGATTTAATACCATAAAGATAAATATATTCATGATATGTGACATCAATTTTCAGTATACAAACACAAAACAAAAGTATTACTAGTGAATATGTAAAATCTCATGAAAATGGAAGTGAGATGAGGAAACCCTTACCACAATGTAATCAGTCGAATCAAATGAGAAGAACATAATGCACTTCAAGCGAATCATTGAATAACATGATTACAAATATAATCATGTTATAATATATCAAATATCAGTACACATATAACACATACAAGAAATAAGTGGCAAACAATGAAAATCTCACAGAAATGAAAGTGAGATGAGAAACCTCTTACATGAACTCCGAACGTGTTCCTATCTTGAACTTAAACTCCGAGAATATGAAATTATAATTATTAATAAAATATTTCAGAACCTAATATACATGTATTTAGTTTATCGTAATTATTTTTAGTTAATTTATAACCTTATTTCTAAGTCTATTATTTTGAATTTCGTTGTTCTAGGGTGTTTGTTTTCTTGATTTTCATAATCGGTTCACTTGTTTTTAAGAAATGAAGTTCACGTGGAATGATTTTAAATCTCCAGAATTGAAGTTACATATTATTTATGACCATAAATATTTGATAATGGTTATTTATATCATTTCATCACATGAAATGAGGATGAATCATTAGATGACAAGCACTTCGATTATTCGACGGTATTTGGAATATTATGATCTACTTTTGTCATATAACTTAATTATATGTACATATTTAGGTTCCTGAATATTAATTAGGTTATAAAACATATATTATAGACTTTTTAAACCATGAATATGTTTTTATGACCAGTAATAAAGAATAAATTGAAGAATGAAACTTTGTCGTCCACAAAGGTTATAAATCAGAACCTCATTAATGTCGATTTCGTTTATAAAATAAAAGGGAGGGAATACAAATATTTATGATGGTTATTCCCTTAAAATGATATAAATCATGCATATATATGTTACTGGAGTTATCACGATCATTTGGATAGAGTAGGTGAGTAATTAAGAATAAAATAAAGGAATCTTAAAATGAAAGAAAACATGATATATTTCTCGCGAAAATTCGGCAGCCTAACGACGTCTCTTAAAATTTCATAAAAAATAGTTTGATTAGAGGAATGGAATATCTCATCATTCATACAAAATATGGACAGTAATGGGGAATATTTAATTAAATACACCAACACAAGCCAAAGGTAATGGAAGAGAATAACATACAATGAAAGAAAATAAAGAAAATAAAAGAGGTTGTTTACCTCTTGATCTCTTCTTCTTGAGATCCTTATTAAGGGCATTGGTTTTGGTCTTTTGGTGAGACCAGAAGCTCTAGGACGTGGGGAAGAGGATTGGGGAGGTAATTTGGAATAAACTAGATAATTCTCAAGGCTTGAAAGGTGTGGGAGGAAGAGGGGAGTGAGGGTGGTATTTATAGTGGATGAGAGGAGTAAATTTTGAATATTTAATTCATTATTTTATTATTTCCCTCAATACAACCAATAATATAGTTTCATGTGACCCCTAATAGTAATAATGTCATGTGAGTTCGAAAAAAGTGTCCTTACATCACATATTATGTCATAATTAGTGTATTTAACTAATAATTTGTATATACGGTATTTTATCATATTTCACAATTCTTAAAAAATTCTAGAATATCATAAAAATCCCAAAAAGCCACCCCTACCATTTTTTACATATTGAATTAAAAATTGAAATCCATTTCTCAAAGCAGATTCTCTAAATATTATTAATTTATTTTTTAAATAAGTTCATAGTTAATTCAAAAAAATTTCAATCTTGAAGTGCAATTAGTTTTATGTGACATTGAAAAATTAATTAAGATCCCATTATCTTGTTTCCTTAAGAAAATAAAATTATAATATTATTTACTATTCATAAGGGCCATATTACTATTCATTGTACTATTCATAAGGGTATGTTACTATTCACTAAATATCAAGTTTGTTCTATCCGACAATAAATGACTTACTGAAAACAACTCTAGATGACCATTTTTCGTAATTCAAAACAAAGAAGTGACAAAACTATGTTTACATGGATAGGTTATAACAAAGTGGTGTATATAGAGTCTTAGTGATCTATGAATTCAAATATATTTGTAAAATTCTTGGGGTGTTACATAGTACTATGGTCTCATCTTGGATCCACTCTCTGAAAAACCTTGATTGAGGTTCTTGTGATTCCAACAAACACGTACCCAGGGGGAACACCTTCCCACAATAGGCCGCTTCCTTTTTTTCAAAAAATCCACTGTTTAAATTGAAAATGTAACTCCTACCTTTATTTCGACCTCCACCCATTTCAAATCATGCATTGAGTTGTGAACATTTCTTTTCTAATGTGACATGTGGAATACATTGCTTGATCTGTCAATTTATAGTGGTAGGACTAAGTGATACAACACCTCTCTTATCCAATGTTGTTGTTGGAAAAGTGTTTGATGATCTTAAAAGTTATACTGCCACCCCAACCAAATATATATGTTCCATAATGTGTCAATATATCTCATAACACAAGATCACAAAATATAACTAAAAGGGGTAATGTCACTGGTCCACATAAGACTCCCATTCTCTCTAAGAAGTGCTCATCTTCCTGTTAATGATCTTCACCTTTTATCACCATCTCCTACAACAAATTTTGTCCCATAAGAGTTGTCTCCCATAGGCACTGACCAATAAATTTCTATCATATACGTTTTCCCATACATATCCTCAAATGGTGATACACCAATGGTGGGGTGGTCTGTGTTGTGATACACAAACTCAATTGATGGTTGGAGATCCGCCTATCCACCTTGAAAAAAAATATGTAAAAATGAATAATTGTTTGAAGAACCTTCCTGGTGTCTCTTTATAGACAATATTTCTAGAGGTAGAAACACTACGATCAACTAAAACTGATTATATAAGGCCTCTAGAATCCTCTCCATAATCATTACATGAATGTACTATAATGGTATAAAATGATCATCATGGGAACTCCATCAGTAAGAACTATTTCCTGCATGAAATAGTTTCTAGAAAACCCTCCCTAGGATTCTCAATAGGATGATTATAGAGTGGGATAACATTTCCAATTGGTCTATGATAACCCACATACATTCATAAATGCTCTCTTTTCATAGAATCTCTATCACTATAAAAAAAATGATACCTTCCCATTTCAACTTCCCTAACGTATCGTCAGCATACAACTATTCATAAGTGAGACATCAAGAGATAAACATAATAACACACTACTAAATCCATGGATACCTAAATTATTTCTAAATGATCTTATTACATCCTCACATTCCCTATATTTACTTATAAGGGAGATCATGGATCCTACTCAAAACATCCTCTCACACTATTACTAATGTCATCATCCATCCTTTAATATGGATGATGTTATCCCCACCATTAATGTTTCCATACATAATACATATGGTGGATACATGGTAATACAATATCTTTAATCTAATTTTCCCATGTTGTGCATCCATGACTTGCTAAATAAGTGGACGGTAAACAACCATCAAATGGAGCTACATTTCATTATCTTCATTTTTATAGATAACCATCCTTGTGTCCAATTATTCCATTACATCAATCAAAATCAATGAATATAAAACCTTGTTCTTAGAATATTCCTTCATAACCACACTCTCATTTGGACACAAACCTGTAAATTCCACAACATTTACTAGGTTCACTATTATTACCATGTCCAAGAAGATGCATCCCAAGAAGTATACCTCCCAAATCTAGTACTGACACTTTGAGAGCTTCTAGTAAAGATGGTATGCTAAGAGCATGTACAAAACCATACTAAAGTGTCTATTGTCATCTAATTATAATTATGATTGCACACAAATGTCATCATTGAAGACCTCCCTGATCTAATCCATGAAGGGTTAAATGATCAAGTTTTAAGTCTCACAAAAACCACAAGGCATTCATCTTTGAAAAATCTATTTAAAAAAGGCATATAAGCCTTAGGAATCCACCTTTATTATATCATCTTCTCAGAAATGGACTACGTGTTAAACCATACTAATTTCAAACTACGATAACCACTCCACCAAAAACAAGAGGCTAAATAATTCGTACATTCTCTGTGTGGGTACTCCTTCTTGATATTTTCTTGGTTCACGTAAAATTAATCCACATAGTGCATTAATATCATAAATCACTTCTTTATGTATCAACAATATGGATTCCTAGGGGATTACACTATGTATAATGAACCACGACCTCTATTTATCATTTATCGTCACCATTATATCTCACTACTACAAGGCATTATCTGACTTGCTGACACAATTATCGGGCCGTACATAGGTTCATGTATATAGAAAAAGTCAAAATATCGATGATTGGGGGGGTAATGTTGGTAAATCCTCATGTAAGACAAAATCATGAACCTAAAACACAATAGTAAATACAATTTTAATGAATCTTCTACTCCATTAGTCGTACTAGCTGACTGAAAAGAAACGATTTGTTTCTTCATGTACATGATCTCATCATGCTCTTCTTGGAATTCGTACTCACTAATAATGTGAAATTACATCACACTAAATTTGGTATATTAAAAACCCCCACTAGTTATTGTAAAAAGATCATGGATGGTATTAAACCAAAACATAGTGGGGGAAACATCATAGGGTCTCACGTCTACTATGAAAGGATTTCAGGTGAGGGTCTCTCTCCTCTTAGATTTAGGTCGCACTATCAATATAAGAGTGTGAACAATAAAACCTATCTATAGGATCATATAAATGTATATTTCAATATAAAATAGAAATTTTTATAACTATATCACAATCATGGTACATGTTTAGGGAAATGTGTCAAATTAATCTATTAAAAAACTATAGATAAATCAAATAAGACACATGTTATTTTTGAACACAATGGAAGCCTCCAAGCCACATTCCCCCCCTTCATGACGCTATCTATCCCCTTATCATCTTATTATACAGATATAGGTCTCAATCCAACACCTTTGAATATGTATATATTCCTAGACATTAATTTCAAAAGAACCATCTTACATACTTTTAATCCATCCACATTTGGAGTCACTGACAAGCTGAATGGTTTTAGATCGCATCACAAGAGAGCATTTTGTTGAGGAACCTGTTCGACTTTAATTATTTACCAAATCATTTTCAAATTTCACAAACATAGGTTTCCTAAAATTTCATATGTTTTATTAATGTATAAATATTTTTAGGTTCTCCATGAATATGGGTGAAAACCAAAAAGCACACTTTCACTATAATGTTGTGCCAATCCTATTCTACTTAAGGTTGGTGTATAGATGAAAATGAAACTTAAGTAATCTCTATTTGAAAATATCAGAATGTTATCTTAGAAAAGGTTCATCATATGTTGGAACCAGTGGAACCAACTACTTTTCATATCGATAGGGAGAGACCACCTAAACCATCAGAGGTGGGTTAGCATGTTTCCCAATCACTGAAGACAATGCTCATTATCCACCTAGAGGAACTAATCCCTTCACGTGTCCACAAATAAGTCCTATTCCGCAAGAGTATCATAGCCTTAGACCTAATATACAATACTAGCTTGTTTTTTTCATGTAGAAATTCAACAATAGTCATGACGTACTCCATTCAAGAATGTATATCTGGGGAGATAACTTGAGATGAACTTTGAAACCATAACACATTTCTATATAATACATGTACTGATATTTTTCCTGTAACTTATTAAAACATGTAACATTTCAATGGGTCGGTTATTTGAGTTCTTATGTATAGATACATCATCTACCATGCTAACCTTTGGTTTTTGAGAAAAGAAATTGAATTTGAGAAACATTTAAAATATTTCTATAGTTCCTAAACCAATCCTCATTTCTTGAAAATCTACCAAAAATATAGTCCTATGATTATTTATTTTGATAAAAAAATTCAATGAAATAACCTATTTCAGATAACCTAGAAGGAATTAATCTGATAATGATAGCCCAATTAGAATATGTATAGCCCCAGGGATAATGACTAGCATCGAGTAGTCATAACAGACACATGGGAGATCTTAGCATAAGGTACCTACACAGACACACATAACTATACACCACTATAATTTGGGAAGGTAATACAATCCATTTATAGATGCATGAATAAAATCTATCCCATATCAGTTTAAAAAAAACTTGTACAATAAAAGTTAATGGGTCTAAATACATACAAGTAAAACTATAAAATAACTCAAACTACCGATAACATAGGGGTAACTACCCAAAATAAACACATGGATCCATATGAGGTCTATCTAGTATAACTAAAAAAAACTTAATCCTAGTATAAAAAACACACAATTTAATGTATTGTCTTCAGTATAAGACTTAAATTCTATGGGAATATACTATATATAACATATTATAAACAAACTTGATAGGATTATCCAAAGTCACAAAAAACAAATCTTCATGATAGTAGTCATCTCATCATTATAAATATATTACAATCGGTGTACAAGATAATGACAATAATAAAAATAACATTAATATTATCAAAGTTACACACCAATTATCATGTAATTCCACAACTATATTTTCACCATAGTATTTTACTAGTGGCTTATATGTAAAACATGTCAGAGAGTACTCACTCCATATATCATTCCATCACCGATGGTACTCATCTGATAGGTACCACTCATCAAGTATTACTATATTAATGTAACTAATCCAAGACAACATGATAATTTAGTGTATCCATTAAGAAGGAAAATGGAATTAAGATAGATCATATGATATACTAACATGATCGGAATACACTTCAATGAAAGGAAATAGATGCTGATAAATAGATTGATGATCCCAACCCAATCCTATGAGTATACCTGTCCTAAAATAGAATAACCTACTATAAAGGGGACCATTCTAGAATATATTGGTCCCATGATTCCATTAAACCTACCTAGGGAATACAATTATTGGAATAATTGTAAAATTCATCACACCTTATTGAGGTAATCATGCTGTAAAAAGTTAAAGGGATTCTGAGAACCATATAATACAACATGCCACACAAAATTCATTTATACATGGATTGAGAGAAGACTCTCCTAGGAATAAAAAAATAATGGAACTGACCAACAACAATACATTTTTACTGAAATCACACATTCAAATACCAATACCCGTATAATATGAATAAGGGATCAAAATACCCCTTTAAGTAGAACATGGAGTGTAGTGTGGGGTATAAATAATTTTTCCATGATCCGAGAATTTCCCATGTCTTGTAGACCCACAGATATTTTCTTTTTTCAAACTCATGGCATGTCCACTTGGGGTACATGACATGTAGAGTTCATCTAGAACTCGATGTTTAATGTCAACATGAGACCATATATTTTGTTCATGCTTGTATACTATGTATACTCCCTTGTATAGTGCTTGTGTCCAAGTAGTTTTCAATGTACAATGGGAATACTTAACATCACATGGAATATTGAGATTAGTCTAAAACATGGTAAGTACCACCTTCCAATGTTTGTGTACCTTCTGAAGTACATGGTGTATTCCATACCAAATGTAGCATGTAGGAAAAATTTATCTAATGGAAATGCACTCACTATACATGTCAAAAATATTGATAGGGGTTACATGATGTGTTATCAAAAACACATGGTTCATTGTGCTACATCACTTCCATGGTATGTATTTAATGTACACACAAAATTAGATATCCATGGGTCATATGAAGTTTTATAAAACTTCATGGAAATTGATATTTTACTCAAATAATGAATCATAGTCTTCACATAGAGGGTACTATATGATGTTTCTTCCACCGAACTACACAATATGTATTTAAGAGTTTTTTAGATCTCAGTGATCCTCACACAGTTCAACCTATTCTACCACCTCTTACACTTTATCCATAAATCTCACCCAGGAAACTGGGATATATTCTTCACAAAGATTGCCTTTCCACAATGGCCAGATTTAGGACACCATTTATGATCAGAAGTCATCTCCCATCTTGTAACATCACGAAAATTCCATAACCCATGAAAATGAGTACCTCTAACACATACGTTACAATATTTCATTAAAATATCACCTTGGTCATACCATTGATCCCAAACGTGAATCTGTAACATACATACATTTCAAAAAATAATGATTGTTTAATGATTGTTTAATAGGTATTTTTTGAATGTATGGATAAAGGGAATGTTGAAGATGAATGCAAGAAAAAAAAATGGCAAAAAAAAAATAATGAATGAACCTTAATCATTATTTTGGTTGGCCTTAATACATTTATGGGGAATCATCGATTAATGGAAAATAATATAATTTTAATGAAAACAAAATCCATTCCTAATTCCCGAAAGATAAATACACACAGGTAAATTAGCAGTAAACCTGTTAATAAATTTAATATATGTATTAATTCATGTTCAAAAAAGGATAAAAATAAAGGGAATAAATTAAAAAAATCATTCCTTTAATTTGGACCAATTTATTATGAATAATAGTTCTATGTTTTTATTGTTGGAATGATCCATGAACTCCTTTAGAAATGATCACTACACCATGATCGGTTATTTTTCATCCAAAAACTATCCACCAAATGGTTCCTATATAATTTATAGGGTTTTACGACTAACACAATTGATTTTATATAAGGGGTTAATTATATTAGAGATAAGATAAAAATTTATTATATTATAAATTAGTCAAAATTTTGTTCAATTACTATTCCACCTAAGAAAAATCATAATCCAAACATCCAACATGCACAAATATTATTTCCTTACTTGGGTAAAATAGACATTTTAGATTTAATGGTTTTCTCATATTTACTATTCGAGACTCTATTTTTTACTTATATCATTGGTTCAAAAAAACTACATGATCATGGAATAATTTAATAAATATATTTATTATATGAACACTAATGATCTCTGGGCTACTGGATTCCATTACAACTCAGTACATAGATCTGAAAATATTCTAATGTCTTATAAGAAAACATTGAGTCATTACTTATAGAAATGGAGGTATCTTCTTATTTTTTTAAAGATAAGTGAAATAGGTTTTATATATATACTCAAATATAAATTTTATGAGTTTTTTATTGACAATACTTTCCTACTTATGATTCTTTTTCAGGTTATATTATTTATTCATTAATGATTATAATGAAATGACTAGTATGTAACTCTCTAATACAATAGATAATGATTTCTCCTCCATAAAAAATTGTTTTTCTATAACCAAATGGGTTACTCTTAGTAAAAGAGTAATATGAATGGGTGATTTGAATGGGTTATGAATATGATTTACTAATTTACCTTCATGTTACTCATATTATTTATATGGTTATAATATTTGTCTTGATAAAAGTTTGAATTCACATGGCTCGTTATTGATGACTCCTATGACTCTTGTTTTAAGAAATGAAAATGATTTTTCCATGACTTATGATTATAGATTTTTTTATTATTGGGAATGTTTTTAATATTATATGATCACACACATTGAATTATTTTTTCATTACCATATGATCATCTTATGATCACTTTTGATCTTCAATTGATATCTCACACATTTATCATTACTAAGTGTTTTAGCTTACCCTTATTATGATATTTAATTTCTTAGGTCATGTAGAAATGTATTAAATATGATTTGTTTTTCACAAAAACATGTGTTAATAATTTTATAGAATATTTTGAAGAAAATATATAAAATAATAAATTAATAGTATATTTGGAAAATTTTCAATTTGGATGGACAGACATGATTTTTTTATGTAAATGGGTTTTCATAAATCACTAAAACACTAAACCTATACGATCTTGGGTATGTTAGTGACTCGATATCTGTTATTAATATTAAAAATATTGAAGTTTTTATTTTGGCCACATAATTTGGAAGCAAAGACAACCTTTAATGAATATGTCTGTAGATTTGAATTATGATGTAACCATCTAGGGAATTATATATTCTTCTTTAGAACAAACTAATGAAGAATATCCAATGCAAAATCATCTATTTGTACGTTCAATAGGTTGTGGGGTATATCACCACACCTAAACTAGTAAAACCATCCAATATCTATAATTTTTTATTTTATCCCATCACATAGTGTAGTCATACCTCAATTTATATTCTTAAACAATATATTAGTAAGAACAATAGATTAGACACAAAACATTTCATATCGTTTAGAGTATAATTACTATAGCTTAAAAATTGACTTTTTCTCACTATGATGATGAATAATTTCACATCCTCCATGACTATGTCATAATAATTTTTAGATTCATATTTTTTACAATTACCAATATCAATATCTATGGTCTGATGATTTTGATTAGTGTTAGATATGAAATCACATTATGAAAAGCATGAATGTCAATAAAACTCTAGGATTTCAACCCCGAATGTATCAGAAATGTTCTCCCAACCATATAATTTCTTTTATTATAAATATAAAATAAATAAAATATTTATATTCCATAATTATTCATATATGATCCTTCACTAGTGACAACAATTAAACCATTATATAGTGATCCCAATAGATTTTAAATATAGACGATAACCATTATAAATATCTTCTATGTCAGTGTGCAATTTCATCAGTGATTATTAACCCCAATACATGAATCCAAAAGGATTTGTTTTAATAATATTGACCAATATAATAACTTGATACCATCATATTTTTACTTACTAAAATCTATGCATCATTTTTATATTATCTCCAAACATTCCGTAGTTCTTAACTAAACACCACAGAGGCACTCTAAAATTTTTCCATAGTTGAAAAAAGCCACATATCCCTTCATTCGTCAATTATATTCATCATCTATCTCCTAAAATTTCACATTCATCAAGATATATCATATAGAACATTTTCTTTACATTATTTCATAGGTTTTTATTGGGTAAAAAATAACTAAATAAATCCAAGTATAGATCATTCTATGACTAAAATATAATATAGCATGGTATGAGCAACTACCTTGTCCACCTTATAATTATTAAAGGATTAATCTATATTATTTTTAATCTATAACTCAGTCATACTCGACATGTGAAAATACTATAAATCACAGTAGAATCCTACTATTCGAATTTAACAATAATGATTTTTTTGTTCATATAATTTCCCAAGGTTACATGTTTATTCTTTACATTTAATAATAACATTACTAAAAATAAATCATACAAGATAAAAAAATACCTTATGATAATTATATATGAAATTAAATTAAGAAAATTTTAAGATGAAAATATCTTAGTAAAACAATAACATAAACATAAAATCATTAACATCATGGTTTTCCATGAAAATCATAACCTCGACTACCATTATGAATATATGGAAAATAATTAGACATTTAATATATATATATATATTTAACAATAAGATGAATAATTTTGTATATCTATATTAATCAATGTATATGAATGAAATTTTACCATAATTTATATGGTTGTTGGGATTATATGACTATAGGGGTTATGTGACCATTGATATATAGCCATTTAAGAGGTGATTATAAATAAATGAAACAAAATTATGAAATATGTATACAAAAGGGAATGCAATTTCATAATGTAGTAGATGTATTCCTTATGATGTTCACCTTTTCAAGCATAGAAAGGTGTTTCCATCACAAGGGATTTCCCCAGAACAACCCCATGACCATGTTAAATAAGTTAGGTTTAAGTAAAATCATTGTCTAGATAAGTTGAACATCATGGAAATCAATATGTGATCCATGAATTTTGAAACATCACATATGACTACCACCATATATTATCTTACTTCTTGCTATTATAAAATTTCAATGAGGGGTTTTAATATAATATTCTGGAGAATATAATGATTTAAATACTAGTTTGATAAATTATATATATATATATATTCACATTAATATTTATTTTTAGACCTTTTGAATTTTTACGCTTAATGGAAAAATGGTATACATAATTATTGAAAACATATTATTAAATAATTTACCAATCATCTGATAGTTATTAATATTTATGTACTACTAATAAATTTATTTTGTTACAAAAATTATATTTTTCTGCAAAAATTATTTTTAGGTGTTACACATGCATATATTAATATTTATTTTAAGATATTTTAAAAGATAAATTTGATAAGATAGATTTTATGTTTTGAATCATCATTTTAAATTATATAATAATTTAGATTTTCTTTTTTGTGGAAAAAATTAATTATTGAGGATATAGATAATTACTATGATAATGTTAAAAGGGGTTTTCTCAAAGAATTTTTCTCTTAAGAATTGTGTATTTTCATCAAAATAATTTATCTTGATATAATTTAAATAATTACTCTTATTTAATGTTATAATATATAATCAAATATATTTACACTAACTTAATTAGTTATTTATAGGAATAAGATAATATTTTATATTTTGAATCATTTTAAATGAAAATATTACATATATATATATTTATTATGATTTAATTTAAAGTATAATTTTATCATATTTATATATTTAATAATATTATAAATAAAATGCCTAAATTCAGTAAGATGGTGCATCTTATATATTTTTATAAAATAATAATTAATTAATTAAATTATTTATGTATGGTAAATGGGTGTAAATGAGGTAAATTAGAGTTGATCAATATTTTGACAAATAATATTATACACACACCTTTTATAAGACCATTTTTAGTAGGAATGTAAATCCTATGTTCCTAATAAACGTCTATTTACCAAACCCCACTTTCTCCCATGTGATTCCATCTTTACTCTTCATGTAACATATATTTTTAAAGAAATGTCTATATTTTCCCCTATAAAAAATTATAAATACATCCAATTACCCTATAACATTTCAATCTAAAGATATTTGGCATGAATTTACTATAATAATACACCTTAAAAGAATATCTAAGGTGTTTTTATGGTTATAATTATTCACTATAATGATTTAATAAGCTATCTTATAAGGAAAGGATTTCTCATTATCTTCTTTCCATTTCTATTTCAATAATATTTTATCATATCATTTAAAAAAATATATAGTGACATGATTTTAATTCCATGTAACCATCATACATTTTCTATTATTTTAATTATTGAATACATATACTCTCTCATTATATCATTTTCCAAATGCATTACTTTATCGACATGAGGTTCCCTAATCCATTGTAATCATATATTTGAGTAATACATTAAAATTAGTTTTCATTTAAAATATAATTAGGATTCATTGAAATAAATTAATTTTCATATTATCAACGACAAATAACCATTACCTCTCGCTATACTACCTTTATAATCCATTATAATGCTCAAATATTCAAATAGATATAAAACATCCCAAAATTTCAGTAATGTAAAGAGTGTGTAATTTCTTAGTAATGAAATCCATGTATACATAAAAAAAAGTTTTTTTGGCTTTGTATTAGATGTTCATATGGGAAATATCACAAAAAAGTTGTTTATTTATTAACATGACTTTCACATGTTGAAAAACTAATGGTTATAAATTCAAACCACGTTTGAAACTCTCAGTTGAGATTATTTAGATAATATCATGAGCTCTTCACAAAACACAATTAATGATTACTTCTTATTAATATCACTATGATATGAAATTTCCTTCAATTACTAAATTTTTATTATTCCTTTAATATGTTTACCTTTGATAGCTTCGTGAGTATCCTATAGTTTATATTTTTTAGGGGATATTCATATAACTAACAATATTGTACTATTGAATGGGGAAATATTGATTTTTATATTAATTATTTATATATAGAGGAATACTAAATACATAGCCATGAATATGTATACAGTTTAATTAGAAACATTGTGATATTTATTTCATTGACATTCCCTTCATATGATGGATTCGTTGACCTTATTATCTGACCAATGGGGAATGGAGTTATATATACTCTATATTCAAGAGTTACTGTCATGCGATATACTAGTTTGGATATTTTATTGAATATATAACCTATATAAGTCTGATTTCTTATCACAATGAATTTATGGTAATGTTAAAACATAAAAAATCATTCATTAATCATCATGAAATTATTTATTTCCCCATATGATTATTTATATTTCCATATTATCCGTGCACTATTTAAACATCATGTGATTGATAATATAGAATTATATTATTATCATTTTTTACTACCATGTTATCTATTCCATGCTTATGCTATGATAACTTCCATTGTTTTATAACCGTTACTAAGAAGTTGAGATAACCTCTTTATCATTTTTTTCCATTTCCATTTCCAAAGAAAAAGAAAAAGATGAGTATATTTGAAAAATATAGATTCAAGTGTAAATAATAATGCTCTAATATTTTTTCAATGACGTATCTTATATTTTAAATTAAATTTAATTTTCATTTGGTTATCTAGCTTCCTAGAACTACTGAACTTTTGAATGCTCTTCATTGTTCTCAATATATTCAGTACAAATAAAATAAATAAAAAATAGCTTCGTGGTAGTAGACTCATCGGGTTACAGTTGGTATCAAAAAATATTTAGTATAATCTTTGTGAATTATATGTAAAATAATATGTTTGATATTACAAATACTATATTAAACATATTAGATATTCAAATAATTAATTAAAAAATATTTTACTAATGTGGGATTTGTATTCTATAATAAAATATCCATAATATTATTAGTTAGTGTATAATATAGTATTATTTAATAATACAACATATAATAAAGAATACAAACTATATCAATAATCATAACCATCATGATGGAGTTTAATCTATTCATTTTATTGAACATAATAGTAAGTGACTATGGATAACCAATATTTAAACACAGATATTTATATGGTTGAATATAATTTCTATTTATGATTTATTTTATAAATATTTTTAGTTCTTCTTTAAAAAAGTTACAAATTTATGTTTTACTGTCCCTAAACACTCCTTTATTTAATTAATGTCTAGAAATAGAATTAATCCAGTTATTATTGGATGTGATGTACTCTTTAATGGTTTCCCCTACAAAAAACATATTGATATTGGATATGGTATTGAAATTCATGTTTCCATGAACTAAACTCAATTAATCATATGTAAATCGTTACATAATATTGGATGAGAAATTTTTTCCATAAGATTGAATGTTATTGGATTAATATTTAAATTATTAATAATAAATGAAAATAATCCCTTGAAAATTATTATGTTCTGTTATTTTTATCTCATAAAATTTCACTAACATTTCCAAAGTGATCCTTGAGATAGTTGGAATGAATTAATACACAAATTTCTTGACACTCCAATAATATTTTTTTATGATGATAAATATAAAATGCATCTCAATAGATTTTGAAGAAAATTGTTCATAAAAGATCAAGTGAAATAGTTGTTCATATTTTTGAAACCCAACCACACATTCTAACTAATATTGGATATTACCATATGTGACATTATTATGTTTTTACAATGGAATAATTAAATAAATGCCTTGATAACCTCTATTTAGATTCAATAGTTTCAAACCATTCGTATGAAACTTTTGAATATCATTAATATCAAATGTTATGAAAACCCCTCCTGTCAAATCATATCCTATGGTTTCAAGTAAAAAATGATAAAAATGATGTTCCATCACTTTATATTAAAAATATATGGTTTTTTAGAACTATAATATTTTATTAATATCCATTTTGATCTTTATGTTATAGCTATAGTTGATAAAGTATGTATAGGAATTTAAGAAAATATTTGAAACATTTTGTCAATGCACAGTCTCGATCATGTGAATCATGGGGTATCATATACATTCAATGGGATTGGGATTCATCATTATCTATATTTCAATGGTATGTATAAAATTTCCCCTTCTCTAAGATGAGGATAATAAAATTATGGGAATCGAATTTTTTTTTGGGAGAATTCAACACCCTAACCATTTTTATGAATTTAATTTCCATAATTTATTTAATTTATTCATTATAATGAATACAAAAATGTATAAAAATTAATAATATATGATATTAAACAATAAATTATGATAATTAAACGTGTATTTTATTTAATAATAGTATAATACGAATAAATCTATAATTAAATCAAAATAATGTGAACGTAAAATATTTATCCATGTTCTTTTCATGTAGACCACCACCACAACTCCAATTATGAAAGTAAGGAAAAACAATTATCAATATAATAAAATTTTTGAAAGATAATTTGAATTATTTTGGTGATTTATATATTGTTATATATAGTAATAAAATATTCACATTATATATATTTTCATGGGGCTTATACGATATCTGTAACATAGTCATTGAATAGATGGGTATAAATACTAGTGAATAAATTATGAATTATTTTTAGATAAGATAATGAAATGAAATCATTTACTAGAATTTTTACTTATTAATATCCTTAGTATAATCCTTGAAGGGAAGCATTACTTGGGTTTTCTCATTCCCTTGCTCAAGAATAACTTCAATAAGTATGGTTTGGGTGAAATCATTTACATATGATGTTCAAACTCTTAGAAATCACTAGTAGGGACATAATAGGTGATTATCCATTGGAAAATACCTTATCATACACCTATTGCATATTAATAGGACCAAAGGGGGTTTATATATTGAATTATGTGTGATATAAACATGTAATGATTAGTTTAATAAATTATATAGATATATATTATTCATTATTTTGTTTATTTTTATAGATTTATATTTTTTTATCATTAATGAAATGTAAATGCTATAAAAATATATTGATAATATATATAAGTTAAAAATAACAATCATATAGTAGTTAATACTAGGATTGTTATAAAAATAAATTCTAATTGTGCCTAAAAATAAATTTTTTTCTATAAAAATGTTTTTTGGGGTTATGCATACTTGTATTAAAATTAATTTTTACCGTTAATATAAACTAGATATAAAAATGTGGATTATATATTTCACATTATATATTTAAAATAATTTAATAAGCTTAATTTCATTTTTATACCTAAAAATATATTATTAATTATAAATATAATTACGACGATTGTGTTAAAATGAGTTTTTTCAAAGTATTTTTTCAAAGGCATGATGTATTTTTGTGAAAATAAATTAATTTATCCCTTTTAAATAATGAGTATAATTTTATTTTAAAATATATAAAAAAATATTTGAATTTTTTAAAGTAGTCATTGATAGAAAATAAAACTTATTAGGAATAAAACTAAAAAATTTATTTTATTATAAATCAATATATATATATATATATATATTAAATTTAAAATTACAATATCATGTATTTAGAGTTTAAATTATAATAATTAATGTGTATGTTATAATTAAATTTTCCAAAAAAATTACTGGACAGGTTATCCTATATTATTAATAAAATAATAACTACCATAATAAATATTTCATAAAGGTTACTAAGGGTAAAATAGGTATATAAAACATCAAAAAAGTTTTTTGATTAAAATTATACTAAAAAATTTTAAATAACCTTTTTTAGGATTTAAAGTCTATCCTACATGTCCCACAAAAATCACATTACCTAACTCATGCAACTCCCATGTGATTCCATCTTTACCTTTCAATGAACATGAGTTTCTAATGAATTTTCCCATTATTGAACATATAAAAGGAGCTCACATCTTCCAATTCTCCCATATCTATCTAAAAAACATATTCAGAATTTATTCCCTCTACATTTCACTATTAGGATCCTCTCAGATGCGTTTTATGGTACTGAGGTGTCCCACTCAAGCTTTAATAAGATACATTGTATGGAATATGATTCCAAATATCATTATTAATTTTAAATTATAATTATTTTTTTACAATATCATTAATTATTCATTTGAATATACTTAAAAAAATTAATTTCATTATAATATAATCTATTTAATATATTATTAAAGAAAATTTCACATCCTCTCTCACTATATCCTTCGACTAAGTCATTAATTTTCCTATATAAGGGTCCATAATCCCTTCTAATATATTATTTGAGTTTTCCTTTGAAATTAATTTTCATGTATAAGATCTATATGTTTAATTTTTATAAATTAAATATCATATTATCAATTATAGGGAACCATTACAACTCATTACACTACCTTCATATTTTATTATAATTTAAAAAAATCATCTTCCCACAAAAAATTATAAAAATTTAGTAATGTTATTGTGATTTTAATGAAATTCCATCATATCTGTATAAAAAAGGTCGATATAGGTTCTATCTCAAATGAACCAATTGGTAATAAACCTAAAATGGTTGGTTGGGTGATAACAATGTATTCATGTTGATTACAAATAATGAGCCAAACAAAACACATGGTTTGAAAATCCTTGGGTATATGTTTTAGATGATTTCATAAGCTCTATATGAACCATAATAAAGTATTATATTATATTTATAAACCAACACCATTATGGTTACCTTAATTACTACCTTTTTATCATTCCATGGAAATGGGTGCATTGCATTAGTTTATGAAAAGCACTATAGTTGATATTTTTTTGGGATATTTACTATCATACCCATATTTTATTATTCAATAGTTAAATATTGATTTTTATTTATACAATATTTATATATAGAAAACTGTGGATTTCAATGACACTACGATATATGATGTCAATTGGGAAACATTGTTGTATGTATTGTGTAGTCACATTTTTTAAATAATAGATCGATTGGACATAATATTTTATGCTTATCATTGGGAATATAGCCCCTCAACACATTGACAAGTTTCATGACAAAAAATTCTTTTGGGATTTGGGAGAATTTGATTCCCAATTTAGAGTGATTTCTATACTTGAGGCCCTAATGGTAAGATTAATATGTCTGAAATTATTTGTGGTATCACTATAAAGTCACTTTTTTTGATCCATGTGATTTTATTTATTTTCATATAATCCATGAAATTATTTCAACCAAATGTGTTAACTACACGGAATTATAGTATTATCATTTTCCCTATAATATTATTTATTCCATGGTTATTAAGTGATATAGTTTGTTGTTTTCTAACCCTTATTAGGCATATAAGATCACCAATTTTTATTTTATTCTATTTCAATAGTAAATAAAGAATATTACCACATGTGAAATATAGAAATTCAAGGATAAATAATAATTATTCCATTTATTTCAAACAATTATTCAGCAATTTTTAATGTAATTTAATTTTAATTTATATAATTAGATTCTTGATATCCCTAAACTTATGTTTCTTCTATATTATTATTTTTCTGTTATATATAATTATAATAAAATTACCATCAGGTCTGGGGTACTAGGATAAGGGTGTTTCAGTGACTTTATGATTTTTAGGAAGTTTATGTATTCAATAACTCTATAATGATTTCACTTATTATAAATTAATTATTATTATCATTTAATTGGAATGTCTCTCATTCCATACATGTTTGATCATTCCTAACCAAATGCAAATTTCACTACCCTAGGCTGATATTATGCCATCACCACCCATATATTATGAACATATGGTTAACATTCACTTTTTCGTCCTTGATGATAGTGGGAACTAAGAAAACAATCTATAAAAGGTTCATAACTACCAATATAGTCTATGTAATCCATTATAGAGTAGGTATAAACCCTAGTTATAACCTTACAAACCACCCAAATCTTAAATTTTTTATTCATATTCTATTGATCCTTGGATCACTCACCTAAAAAATTTCTATACCATGTCTCCCATAGATTTCAACTATCTAAGAATAGTGTTGTATTTACTCTAATCAAAAGGAAAACCAATGGAGTTCCCCATATGTGTAGGAAAATCTCCATAAAGAATCTCCCACGTGTTATTCTAATCATTAAAAATATCATCCATTATTATATTTTCTAAAGGAGGATTTTTTTCTATGGTTTCCACCTATCTCTATATTCCAAAAACAATAGAACACATCAAAATAATAATAGGAATAAAACAACAGAGTTATCTTTTTTTTTCACCCATAACAGTGCATTGGACATGTTAACGTCGAAGATTTTAGAAGGTTGGAGACTATAAAAAAACTGATATATTTTTCATGGATGTATTTTAATTGTCTTATCTTGAGATGAATTTTGTTAGGCTATAAATTTGGGCAATTATTATATCAATTTGATGAGGATAATTATGATATATATTTTATGGATTTCCATATCGAAAAAATGGCCATCTAAGATAACCATCTATCCTGATCAACCATGGGTTCATGTGGGAGTCACATTAACCATGAATCGGGAGCCAGCCTTCCAGCCATCTTGGAGACTAAAGGTGGGGTAGCATAGCACTAGAAGGTTGCACATGGATATGTTGATTGTTTATAAGAGGGACACACAATTGAATAACATGGAATGTGAGGTTATTGGTGTAAGGGTTATGAATTTTGACCCTACGTTCATCTTGATGAAATGCTATCTGGGAAGCAGTAGTTATGAATGAAAAATCTGTATGAAAAATCTATATGTGACATCCCCATGGAATATGATGTTTTTCTCTATCCATATAAATGGATAAAACCAATTTCATCCAATCCAATAATCTAATCCATTAGATCTTTCCCTCGCATTGTCTTCATCTTTCAAATGCCTTCCATCTGCACCTATTTTCATTTCAGTGTTATTATCCATGCCTAGAATCCTTTGAAGGTGTTCATCCATGATTGAGGGAATCAACTCTCATCTACAGTGTTTTTCATCAATCATTGATGATCAAACCAAGGTATCAAAAATGTACCGAATGACCCTATTTCATGAAATAAAATTCATATTCATGCCTATTGGGATATGGATAATCAATTTTTTTCATGAAAATGATCATAAGATATCACCACATAATTCCACAATGGTCAATCACTATTTAGTGTATAATAATCAAGCCATTCAAGCATGTGATGTGAAGCCTTCGAATAAATGAACAATGATCAAATAGTGAGAACACAACATTATTGAGTTCCATGAAACCATTTCATGAATCAAATCATGATAACCACACGAGTCAATCATAATATGAAAAAGGGAAACTTAATAAAAATATGATTCTCAGATAAAGAAAACTAATATCATGCAACATTTCAAAAAAGTAACAAAACATACCTTTCTATGAGGCTTACACCTTTTTCAGTTTATTTTTTTTATTCTAGTGATTACTTTGGTTATTGTCCAATGGTTTTCCCCTAAAAGTTCTTAAGATCATGTCAAGTCTTTGAAATTATCACTTAGATCCCTTAGTAGTTTTGTAGTTTCCATCACAAAAAATAGTCATTATATGAAGCCCATGTAACTCTCATGAAACACCTTAACTAGTATCATGAATTCCACCATATTAAAAATTCTATTGATCACGCGACATTGATCATTTGAAACCAACCACCACCTTAATAATGTTCAAGTGACATGAACACCATTAAATGTTTCTAGAACCTCATACTCCTATGCCTATATAGATCCCTTCCCATTTGAAAAAAACTATCATGATATAAATAAGATATAGTAATGAGAAAAGAAAATAATGAATATTGAGAATGGAAAGGATTAGCTACTAACTTTGAAGGTATTTTATAGGAAATCGTGATACCCATCATGCGAAACACTTATCAAGATCACATGATTCTCTAAACAATATGTGATGCTATCGTGTAATTCCCCAGGTCTAGAAACCATCCAGAGTCTTCTTGGAAATCATTATCTTGATCCCCATCATGTGGGATGAAATCCATGATTTGATTGGCCGTGATAGACATCCCTCGACATGTATCCTCTCCAGAAAATATTCATCCATTCACCTTGAATAGATTCCTTTGGTTATTTTACAGACTCCTTTTCATGTGATTAAATAGCCTGAAAACCATCCCCATGATCAGGTGGCTCTCTTAGGATTACATTTCTCTATTGTATTTAGACCAATCACATAGAGGGACTGATAATCATCCACTAAGCACCTTTCAATCATGGGACTCACATATGGGTCTAATTCTTGATACCCCTCTTCATAAAGGTAATTAAAAAATATTTTAGAGTTATACTCCCACGAAATGATGGAAAAATATTCATAAATAAGGTTAAAACAATGGATATATATCCAAGGCATATAATCTTTATACTATTTAATGTGACTCCATTAAAAATATAAGACCAAACTAATATTTACTAATCTGGTGATGCACACATAGAGCCTCAGACAAGTCATTTTGATCCTTAAAAGATATCTTGTAAAATTCAGTTTGATCATTATAAGAAATCAAAAATATATCATCTTGATCAATTAAATATATCTTTTACAGTTTATTTTTATTATTTAAAAAATCCTAGACAAGTTTTTTTTCAATTATGAAAATAACCTTGGTTATATCAGTCTTGAAAACATGAAAGTCCATGGACCATTCTGATTTGATATTGAGAAGCACTGTGGATACATTGTTCTTGATGATGCTTAAATATATAGACATGTATTATTTGATCATGTGAATCACCTTTTATATGTCATAATTTCAATGTGATATCCCATTGACTTGTCATTTAGACCACATGAAGAACCCTGGGACATATCCCCCTTTTCAAGATGACACTCAGGATATGTTCTAAAGACACTGAGAATGTGTCTGGGAACCACACTTGATATGTCAGGTTGATAATATGAACATTCCAAGTAGACACCTTGGACATTTTAGGTACATACCAAAATAAAATATTTAGAATATTTTATAGAATCACTTGAACATATACCATGTAAACCCTCATCCAAGAACCTTCAACTGAGTACCCCCTTTACAATATAATTCCCTTAATAATTTTGGGATACACACTCATGAAAACCTATTCATTTTATTCTCTCAGAAGAGACTCCTTGTCAGAACCAAAATATTCCAAATACCATTAGTGTCCATCATCTCTCTTTATCAACTATGTAAAAAAATTAATATGTAACATGGACTTCCATCCTTGTATTAGTCACTAACATTCATCAAAATTTGGTATAACAATAATTTCCATGACTGTAATCACGTATTATAGCCCATCGGTTGGCTAAGAATAGATATAACTATGATTAAATTGATCATTATATACATACAATATGTTGGAAACCATACAATTAACTGATCTCAAGTGGGAATCCACCCTAGTGTAAGCCTCTTGAAATTCCAATTCACTTGGCTCGGAGAACCAGAACACTACTATGAGTCTATAATCCTTCTACATCTATCAGAATATAAGATGTGGGTTTATACATGGAATCCCCTTATGTGTAAGCCACAACCATGACATCACGTACCTTAAAACCATCTGTAGGTTGGGGACAAAAGGAACTATGAAGACTTTGATTCCAGTTATAAACATGATATGTTGGACTCCTTACAAAGGCCTAATCACCATACAATATTCTAAATGGGATTTGATATTATTCATATTTCAGGGTAACATTAATTTGTAATCCAAATAAAACAGTTCTCCAATGTGATGCATTCGATCTTCCACTATCTCTTGTTTCTCAAATCGAGCATGGCTCACATCGGTTTAGAGATCACCAATCATTATTTCAATAGCATGATAAGGATTCCACCAGTGTGGGCCATTCTTTGGGATAAAAGCTGGATTACATATCATATTCACTATCTATGTCATACTCCAAATGGGGAACATTGGGGATGTCTTACAATCACAAGTCCCACTCAATGCCTCTTTTTTCACATATTTTATGATGTAGACACGCATAGCATGAGTTGTATGCAATATCATTCCTTTTACAATATGATACATAAGATGACTTTATAAAGAATAATACATATATTTTCATCCTTATAAAATGATTTTAATCTCCATGGTAATGTAATATTGTACATACAAAAAATATATAAGGTGAACTATGTGGGTTTTTATTCCTTTTCACATAATATATGTTGGATGCCTTTTAGAGGTTCAATCCCATATCTAAGACACCAACCACCTCCCTGTATAGTGATAAACTCTAAAGTACCCTAAAATATATATTAAATAAATAATATTAAATAAATAGGTTTATAATGGAGTACTGGTGATATATATATTTGTTCCCATCAACACATTCTCTAGATCAAGTCATTGGCATAAGGGTTATAAGTCTTGTATTGGGACATGTGAAAATATTTATCAAACAAATATTAAATCAAAAAGAGAGTCCAAGATTATGAAATAATTCCTTATAATAAGGGGAACTGATCCTGACCTCCCATCCTCTCAACCATTTTTAGTTCATGTTGGTTATTGGGTTTGAAACCCTTGTTGACTGAATTCTTTTAGAAATCAACTATGCAACTTTTCATTAATGTGGAATCCATTATAAGTTTCAATTTGAGACCAAAATGGTTGAAAAATGATAATTATAGTACAATAATGATCAATCAAACATACTCTATAATTTAGTGAAATCATACACATTTTATTAAATACAAAAATCATGAACATGACATGAAATTATTTGACTATGTCATCCCTTTCACAGGATAAAATGGATGGATTTAATGTTCCCATCAGTCCATTTTGGTTCAAATTTTCCATGAAAGAAAAAGGTGAACCTAACACGAAATCATAAAAAATTGAAAGCCCATTTATAGTTTAAAAGTGATACAATTCATAATTCCCATCAATCCATTCCCTTCCACATTTTTTTGAAACATAACGGTTAACCTGACAAGAAATATTTTAACTATACATAAAACCTTTTATAAAATATGGGACCGAATATTTATCCATTAAAAATGAATGTTATTTTTTGACCATGTATTCTTATATATATATATATATATATATATATATCATTTTTCACCAATATAGTGTTTTTTTAATATCTATGACATTTAGAACTTCTGAAAATCTAATTCCATCAAAAAATATTCCAATGGATTTGAAGACAATTGGAAAGAATGAAAATTACTATTGAAAACATCATGTTGTTTTGAACTACCAACTAAAAAAACGATCATGTGAATCATCTACCATGGAAACCATAGCCCTAAGTCCCCTATATAATCTATCATCGGTGAAATGCCTCCAGTTCATGTGGATGAAAATATTGGTCTGATAGTACCTCATCAATGGCTCCCTAATGACTTTGGAAGTAGCTCATGAAATCCTCTAGATGATAAATCCCCACCATCCATATTTCTAATGGATGTTATAAAAATAATAGTATTTCCTTATTGTAAAATTCAACCAATTTGGGAACTTATCCCTATTGTACAACAACAGATACCTTCCACACCTTAGGGAGGCGGGTGAGGATAATCACCAAGTCAGGTCAACCACTCATTATCCTCTTAGGATAACTGATATGCATTCTAGACATTTTTCAATGATAAGAGACCATAATTCTATATGGAGATCTAGATGAAGTTATAACCACCCCAACCATCCATGTTAGGGGTTGCAACAAGAGATTCTTCTTGGGGTATCTAAAATATTCCACTCTAGATCATGCTAAACTCCCTATTTTTACCAATCTATCAAAGGACCCCTGGAGAATCCTAAACGTTATTGTGAATCAATCACAAATCATCAACAGCCTGAAACCATTGAATTCATCCCACCTAGCCTTGTTTATTGTGGAATATATGGGGGAAACCCATCAAATATTCCTATAGGAGTTTATATCTTTTATTATGCCTAGGATCATCTAAAATATGGGAACCATCCCACAAAATGGTATAGTGGGCATCATCCCACAAAATGGAATATCGGTCACCAAATAATCTAATGAGATTCTCCTTTAAAGTGGAGAAGTGGCCCTCTTATGTGTCCATAAATGTGACATCAACTAAATCCAAGGACTTCCCATATTATTTTGATGATGAAAATATTGATGTGTATAATTATAAAACACGTCAATCATTCAATCCACAACAGGTTGCCCCAACTTCCGCATTAGTTGTTATTAAAGAATGAAATCAAAATGTATTTCATGCATATACATAAGTTATTATCAACCTTGTTGTTGTTTCATGGTGAAATTACAACAGAGAATAAGGATTCTGGAAATTTAATATTAAGTCTCCATGGTCGATGTTAAGGCTTCCATCATCATCCAATCACCCTAAACATGACAATGGAAATGGATTTTTCATGACTCCTATTAATCATACCCTTATGTATAACATTGAAATTTACATGGATGAGAGAATAAATCAACTGCAATGAATGAAAAATGATCCCCATGAAATAATTTTGTGAATACTCATGGGATATCTGCTCTAAAATGATGTACCAACATCGTCCTCAAAAATCATGACATGTAGAGAGTTTCCCTAGCCAACAGGGTTTTGGTAATATTCATATTATTCATCCCACAATGGGTGAAATCCAAAAATTATCCCACTCACCCCAACACCCATATCTTGGAGAAATATAATATTCCTAAGGACTCAGCCCATAGGGTTAGGGGAATTTATATATTTTATGCCCCTTGCAAGGTGTAATTTGGACACCATTTTCCCACAACAGTTTGAAAAAATCCCCTAGTAATGTATGGTTCCATTAATTTATGGTAAGGGTATATATCATCTAATGCCCCCAATGCTTCATCACATGCTGACAAGAAAATAATGATCAGTTCACTACACCCTAGATTCGAAACACATCCTTGTTCCCATACCAATAGAGGCATAAGTAGGATTTCGCATAATCCCATTGTTATCTTATATTTTGATGACATAAATCGATAAATAATTTCCCTCCAACTAAAACATGTCCCTATATATTTTTACTATACCTTGGTTAATGATTTAATATTATACCATATATTGAGGATGTCAAGTGAGGCGGATTTTATTGGACATGAAAGTCACATCCCATACCCCCAGTGTCTCAGGCAGACAATATTGAGTTTATTTTTCATTAAGGACTATATTTAGAAGAATATTGATGTTATGATGTTGGAATCATTGAAAACTGGGTCTCCATTCAATTCATGTGATCACTCTAAATAGGACACCAAATTTCTATAGAGAAATATAAACCATGTATCTTCCAATCAAAGGTAAACATATCTTAGTTCAAGGAAAAAAACACATTTGATTCAATTAAAAACATTCCACATGTACTTTGACTATGGAATGGATAATGATTTGATAAAATCCAAAAAATGATGAGGCCGAGTGAGGTGTAGTGGAAACGATATGAAAATTAATTACGCTACAAATGTTGTACCTAGAACATATTAGATAGTTTATTTAGATTTAAATATCAGCTATATAATTAGTAATATAATTCTTGATAGTGTCTGGGGATCCTGAAACTCAGGTAATATGCATAAAATTTATCCAAGACCTGTCACAAATTTATCCCTTTTGATAGGTAATGGAATGATACATCCTAGTACCACAATGTTGAACTAAATGATACATCCTAGTCACATTACTTTATGCTTCATGATATGTCGTATTCTCGTGAGGTTAAAGTTTATAATAATTCTTATTCAAATGAAATAAAATTGAATGATACATCCTAGTCACATGATGTTAAAATACATCATACATCCTAGTCACATGATGTTAAATTACATGAGAATGTCCTTGTCACAAGACATTAAACAATGTCATGATGTCCTAATCACATGGCGTTAAACTATACGACAATGTCATTATGACATGATGTGAATATTTATGGAACAAGACCCTTTCATAGGATGGTAAAATATGTGACACCTAAATGTTGAGGTGATATCCTCATCATCAAGTGGAAATTATAGTTTCCAGATATACTATTGATATAGTAGAATCACAATCCTCTAAATATCACTAAATGTCTAATACCCCTCAGTTTCCTAATGAAGGTGTTACCTGATATGTAAACAACACATACACTCAGATCGTGGTATCAATGACTTCTCATTGAATGAGGAATGTTTTAGACCAGATAAACCAATGTAATATCTCTCCATTCAAAAAAAATTCTTATCATATCCAGCTATCAGGCATAGGGAATGCACAAATCCAGGACTATGGGTATAAATCTTAATATTATTGTAGACGCCGGAAAAGGCCGTTGTTCCCAAACAAAACTCCGGATGCGGAAAGCGAGGTCATATTTGGAGTCGGAGGCATGTTTCGGAGGGCCCGGAGGACTTGCGCGGAATTTTGGAGGCCTGCGCGCAAAGTTGACGAGCCGCGCGCAAACCTCCCGGGATGCGCGCAAAGCGCTGGGAATAACGACCCACACTTTACATACATTGTTAATACTTCAAAATTGAATCACACTTATTACAACATATGACAAAACCACAAAGGACCGTATAGGTATAGTGTCTTTAGAAACTGGGAAGCATAAACAACTGGTTCATAAATCTTCTACAGTGTCTCCCATTTATTTCTTCATATCTAGGGTCCCTTTTAGCATATTCTACTTAATATCCATCTTCCTGGCCTGGGGAAAAGAAAACATAAAAGGGTGAGCTCAAATGCTCAGCAAGGGCAAATAAAGGAAATAAAAATCATATCATATCTTTTTGAAAATTTAAAACCTGCAAAAGAGATCATAATATCTTAACATGGAATAAATCATAGAAGTGAAAATGAGATCCCCATAATCATAACATAAAACTTGAATATTTGTGGCATGCACACATAATCATGGAAAATCATTTCTTGTTAGTCATGACTCATTGCCAAGACTATCTTAGTGGACAAAGTCCCTTTCTGAACCGAGTTCACTCCTCGTTTCAGTCCTGTATCACTGAACCGAAATAACCTTCCGTTCCAGCCATGTCTATCTCATGAGATATAAAATCATTACCCAATGCATTGGAGGGAGATATAGGTCCCACCCATCTTATAATGAATCCTTTCTTATGTGTGCCACATAATCATAAAACATACATCATCGCATAACACATATAACAAAAATGGGATTCTTGAAACATCATGACATCATAAATCAATTCATATAAGATAAAGGAATTCATAAACAAAATTCCATCACAACATAGTCAAACCAATGTAAAAATATGGATAGAAACAGAACCCTTTATTATCTTAGATGGAAAATAATTTTGATAACACACTTGAATTGAATTCTTGAGGAAAATATCCTTTCTTCTTCAAAAACATTTTTCCTTTCATAACATGTCATACAACTTTAAAATAAAAGAAGTTGATTAAAAATAAACTTGAAAACTTGTAAAGGAACCTTCTTTGAAGTAATGTTTTAAAAATCCATTCATGCCGTATAAGTTAAAAAAAACATTCTTCATACTTTTGTCGGAAAAGTCAAAAAGTACCTCGTACGGAAAAACGACAAAAGATTCCTTTCATATTCTTTACTAAAAACTCACCTAAGGGTAAAATTCGATTTAAACTATTTCATGTGGATGGAAACAATATTACATATTGAGGGAACATGGATGTGGATGATAAAATACACCCCAGTAAATACTTACGAATAAACAATCTCGGATAAAAATGAGATTGTGATATTTCCCTTACCTTAGGTCCGATTTGCTTTGTTCGTGTCCGAAGCTCCTGTATAATGGTTTAAATAATGTTATTGACTTATTCCAGAATCATACATATTTATACGATATCATATATGGTCATATTATTAGCTTCTTGTTAGTAATATTTCATTGTTACTTGTTACTCGGGTCTTTATAACTTTTTGTTCTTATGCGTGTTTTGTCGAATAAATTCTTATTCTTATCTTTAGGTTATAGATAATTCATTTCCAGAATGGTATTAGTGTAGTATATACCATATTCATTCATTCAATTCATTTATATAATCATTATGAAATGAAGATCATGTAGAACGAGTCGCATCACATCGTGGAGACGGTATTCCGTACGTACGCACAAGTGATGATATCGTTCCTATGATCGTGGAATTGTATTGGAGTATATATATATATTATTTCAGTATCAATATTACTTAATAATAATCATATATAGTTACTCATTACACCATTATACCCATCCTTGTAAGGTGATGGTGGAAAATAGATTACACCACGGCGTGGAGACGGTATTCCGTACGTACGCACGCGCGGTGATTTCATTTTTTCCGTAGGATGGATAGAAGGTGAATTAGGGTTGTTTCATATTTATAATAACATATCAGTATGTAAGTAATACTGATGTTATTACTTTATCATGAAACAACTAAAGAAGAAGAAGTTGAAGAAGAAAGAAATTGAAAAGATCGGTAATGGATATTACCTCTTCTTTGGAACGCCTTTTTGAATCCTCCACTTAAGGAACTAAGATTGGTCTTTGGAGAAGACCAGGACCTCTAGAATTATTCTAGGGAAGTGGAGAAGGGAAAATGGCAGGGGTTGGCCGAGCTTGAGTGCTCAAATTGGTGTGAGGAGGAGGGGGAGGAGGTGCCCTTTTATAAGGGAGGAGAGGGGCACCTTAGGAATATCTCAAAATATTATTTTATATTAAAGTCAAAATCGGTTTATAATGGTTCCAAAGGGTCTTATTTCGAAGCTAAAGTGGGGATGGGTCGAAATCCTATCAACCAATAGGATTTAGACAAGTTTAGGGTATTATTTTAACCTTATCAATTAGATTTAACTCTAAGTTAATTAATTTAACTTTTACCGTGTCTTTTTGTTTTCTTTCACTATATGGTTAATACACTTACTATAACTTGCCAAAAGAACCCCAAATTGTTTATTATTAATATATATATCCTTATCTATGTCATTTGGCCGAACCTTAGATTTTTAGGAATAAAATAACAACTAATAATATAATATTTTATTTAAAAACTATTTTGTGTCAATTTTGACACTATTTGATATATGATTTTTGTCAAAGTCATAACAGAATTATATGTTCGAACCAAGTTGATTAAATCAATACTAATATATCATAGTAACCTAGAAAATTAGTGGAATTCATAAAAAGTCTCAAATTACATTTATTTTGGTATTTATATTATCAATTTTGTCAATATTTCATTAATAAGATAATTACTGCATCATCTTTGTGTCATAAATAAATTAAATTATTTGATGTCTAAAAATTACAAATAAAATACCATCATGTAGGAAATCTTTTTATCTTTCTAATGAATATTTACAATCGAATTTATCTTATGTATAACCCTATATTAAAAATTATTTACTTATTAAACTTTGATTTTAACTATTTTAACCCTTCTTTAAATAAATTAATAATAAATGTCCTAATCTAATCCAAGTGGGCCTAAATGGTCATATTTTATTCCTAAGTTTGTTTTTGGTCGAATTACACTTGTCCAATAGAGTTAGGACATGTGTTAGGGTAATATTAATATCATATTTACCCTTAGTTACCCTATTTACTATTAACCGCGGTAAAAATAGTAAAAAGTTACTATTCACCAAAAAATTATTTTCATCTCATTGAACCACATTTTAGTCCTTGATATTAACCGTGTCTCTCGGATTTTTGAAATTCCATTCACAGAAGCGGTAAAATTAAGTTTTATGCAAAATTCAGTTTTTAACCTACCACTTAGTGGTTTCACTATTCATCAAAAATTGAAAGTTTTCAGAAAAATACCAAAATTTCACCCTAGGCTAATTTCGATATTTTGAGTCCAAAAATGAAGTCCATTTTGAAAAATAAAATTTATAAAATTTCAAAAAGTGGTTATTACTATTTATAACGGCTAGTTTTAATAGCATATTGTTGTTTAGTGAAACTCGGTATTGCGTACGACGCAAGCTATCGAGGAAGGTCGCGATTGCGTGTAAAGCAAGTCAAGCAAGTGTTGTGTAGAAAAAGATTCCTTTGATGATTTATATAACATAAAAGTCTCGGGTGTTACATTCTACCCCCCTTAAAAAGAATTTCGCCCTCGAAATTCGTCACTTTGCAACAAACAAATGAGGATACTTCTCCCTCATCATATCCTCAAGCTCCCATGTAGCTTCTTCAAGTTGGTGGTTTCTCCATAAAACTTTCACCAAGCGAGTGGTCTTGTTTCGTAGGACTTTTTCGCTACGATCTAGAATCTCTATCGGCTGTTCTTCATAAGAAAGATCTTGCTCCAGCGGTACAACTTCTGAGCTGAGTACATGTGAAGGATCTGGTATGTACTTTCTCAGGAGAGATACGTGGAACACATCGTGAACTTGAGAGAGATTCGGTGGAAGCGCCAATCGGTAAGCTACCTTCCCAACACGATCCAGTATTTCAAAAGGACCGATATATCTAGGGCTCAACTTCCCCTTCTTTCCAAATCTCATAACCCTCTTCCAGGGAGATATTCGTAAGAACACTTTATCACCCACTTCAAACTCTAGGTCTTTTCTTCGGTTGTCGGCATAACTTTTCTGTCGACTCTGAGCTGCTCTTATGTGTTGTTGAATAGATCTGACCTTTTCTGCCATTTCATCAACGAGATCAGGTCCTAATAGCTTTCTTTCCCCAACTTCATCCCAGCAAGTTGGAGTCCTGCATTTCTTTCCATAGAGAGCTTCATAAGGAGCCATCTGAATACTGGAGTGAAAGCTATTATTATAAGAAAATTCCACCAAAGGTAGGTGTTGATCCCAACCTCCTTTGAAATCCATAGAGCAAGCTCTCAACATATCTTCTAGGGTTTGAATTGTTCTCTCAGACTGACCGTCTGTCTGGGGATGATAAGCAGTGTTGAAACTCAACTCTGTATCCAGAGTATGCTGAAGACTTCGCCAGAACTTCGAGGTAAATCTCGGATCTCGATCAGATATAATAGAAAGTGGTACTCCATGCAATCTTACCACTTCCTTTACATATATCCTGGCAAGCTGATCTAGAGAGAAATCCTCTCTAATAGCAATGAAGTGTGCAGACTTTGTAAGACGATCAACTATGACCCAGATAGCATTATTGCCTTTGGATGTTTTAGGAAGTCCTGTGACAAAGTCCATAGTGATGTTTTCCCATTTCCATTCGGGTATGGGTAATGGTTGTAACATCCCCTTAGACTTCTGTCTCTCAGCTTTAACTTGTTGACAAATCAAGCATCGAGAGACATATTCAGCAACATCTCTTTTCATGCCATCCCACCAGAAGTACTCTTTCAGGTCCCTATACATCTTCGTGCTTCCAGGATGAATAGAGAATGATGAACTATGAGCCTCATCCAGCAGCTCATTCTTTAATTCGAGGATGGGAGGAACGCAAACCCGATTCCTGAACTTTATTATCCCATCACAATCAAGGTTGAATTCAGGAACATTTCTCACCTTCTTTTGTAACTCGACATCTTCTTTCTGTGCCTCTTTAATCTTCACATGTATAGATGGTTGAACATTCATTTGGGAAAGATAAGATTTTTCCCTTTCCATTATAATTCCAAGATCCATCCTTTGTAAATCCATAAATATTGGATCTTTTGTGATCCTCATCATGGATAAACTAGCATGGTCTTGTCGACTTAATGCATCTGCCACCTTGTTTGCTTTCCCAGGGTGGTAATGGATTGAGCAGTCATAATCCTTAATCAGCTCCAACCATCTTCTTTGACTCATATTCAACTCCTTTTGTGTGAAAATATACTTTAAACTTTTATGATCAGTATAAATATCACACCTTTCACCATAAAGGTAATGCCTCCAAATCTTTAATGCAAAGATTACCGCAGCCAACTCCAAATCATGTGTTGGGTAATTTTGCTCATGGATTTTCAACTGTCGTGAGGCATAAGCTATCACCATATCATTTTGCATAAGAACACACCCCAATCCCTTCTTGGATGCATCACTGTAGATCACAAACCTTTCTCCACTACAAGGCAGTGTGAGCACAGGTGCACTGGATAACCTTCTTTTCAACTCCTTGAAATTCTCTTCACATTCCTCTGTCCAGACAAACTTAACTCCTTTCCGAGTCAACTTGGTGAGTGGATTAGATAATCGTGAAAAATCTTTTACAAAACGTCGATAATATCCAGCCAAACCAAGAAAACTTCGGATCTCAGTTACTGTTGTTGGTCTTGACCATCTTTCGATAACCTCTGTTTTTGCTGGATCCACAGATATCCCCTCTTTTGAGATTATATGACCCAAAAATGCAACTTTTTGAAGCCAAAATTCACACTTGGTAAATTTGGCATAAAGCTTCTCTTTTCTCAGGGTCTTCAATATAATTCTCAAGTGATCTTCATGCTCTTCCTTGCTCTTTGAATAGACAAGAATATCGTCTATAAAGACTACCACAAATTGATCAAGATAGTCTCTAAAGACTCTATTCATTAGATCCATGAAGATAGCAGGGGAATTAGTAAGACCAAATGGCATCACTATAAATTCATAGTGTCCATACCTTGTACGGAAAGCCGTCTTTGGTATATCCTCCCTTTTGACCCTTAATTGATGATACCCTGAACGAAGATCAATCTTAGAAAAGTATTGAGCTCCGCGTAGTTGGTCAAATAAGTCATCAATGCGTGGGAGAGGATATTTGTTCTTGATAGTGATCTTGTTAAGTTCTCGATAATCAATGCAGAGTCTCATTGATCCATCTTTCTTCTTAACAAATAGAACAGGTGCTCCCCAAGGTGACGCACTAGGGCGTATGAATCCCTTATCAAGATTCTCTTGGAGTTGCTTCTTCAATTCCTGCAACTCAATTGGGGCCATTCTATAAGGTGTCTTTGAAATAGGCAAAGCACCCGGTACGAGTTCTATTGAAAACTCAACTTCACGATTTGGTGGAAGACCCGGTAATTCCTCCGGAAAGACATCATCAAACTCCCGTACAATGGGCATATTCTTAATCGTGAGTTTCTCACCAACTATTTGAGATAAATAACCTTCATTTAGTGGAATCAATACCCATAAGATGGAAGAAATTTCCACTGGAAGGTTATGTTCATCCTTGCATTGATAGACGATCGTAGGTTGATCTGGAATATGAAATGTGACTTCCCTTCTTTGGCAATTGATATGAGCTCCATGTAGAGAAAGCCAATCCATGCCAAGAATCACATCAAATTCCACTAAAGGAAGGATCACAAGATTTGCAGGAAGCACTTTCCCACAAACTTCGATCGGAGAAGAATTATAAACTTCTGATGCGATTGATGTGCCATTAGGTGTTGTCACTGCTAACTCAACATCTAATTGTTGAGGTAATACGGTGATACCCTTAGAAAATTTTTCAGAAATAAAAGAGTGGGTGGATCCAGAATCAAATAATACATTTGCTACTTTAGAGTGGATGGTAAGTGTACCTTTCACCACATCGTTATCGTACTCCACATCGCTGATAGAAATTGCATGTGACTTTCCTTTTTCTTTAGCCTTAAGAGTTTGTTGACGTCGACCATCATCATCAACCCTTGGATTTGGGCATTGATTGGCATAATGCCCCATCTCCTTGCACTTGAAACATTGAAGTGTTGTAGGTTCATTTTGTGTATCCCTTCCTTTGTTTGCGTCATTAGACATCTTCTTCCCATTATCACGGCATTCAAATGCCCGATGACCTTCCTTTCCACATTTAAAACATTTACTTGTCCCTTTAAGACAACTCCCTCCATGTTTCTTTCCACACTTTGAGCATAAGGGAAAGTTCATCTTCTTTTCCGTGTGCTCTTTAGATTTTTCTTTGAATTCCATCTTCCTCTTCTTATCAAACCCATGTGACTGATGGGTTACTCCAATCTCCATCTCGACTTTGAGAGCACATCGAACGATTTCCTCGTAGCTATTGAAGTCCCTTATGGATAACGCCCTTCGAAGACTTGGTTTTAAGCCACTAAAGAATAGATCGATCTTACTCTCAGGTTGGATAATAATACCAGAAGCGTACCTTGCAAGTCTTGTAAAATTTGCTTCATAGGTACTAACAGATTCATCATCCCTTTGCTTCAGTTCAAGGAACTCTTTCTCCATCTTTGTTCGGAGAATACGAGGGAAGTACTTATTGAAAAATAAGTTCTTGAACTCGTCCCATTCCATAGACTCAATTTCATCCCTTTGCCTCGTATTCTTAACAAGATTCCACCATTGATCCGCATCTCCTTCCAAACGATACACTGCTAGGATGACTTTATCATGCTCAGAACATTGAAGAACTGAAAATATCTTTTCAGTAGTACTAATCCATTGTTCAGCAACTAATGGATCAGTAGACCCGCTGAAAGATGGTGGACGCTGCCTCATGAAGGATTCAACAGAATGTTGCTCCCTCCTTTGTTCGTTTGGAAATCCTGCATGATTCATAGCTTGAGAAAGTTGTGTGAGCATGGCTACAAGATTTTGCATTCCAGCTCCCATATCGTTTGGTTGCTCAGGGAGACAATCATTGCATTGCCCATCGCATTCCGCATTAACACGGTTCCTTCGGGTTCCAGCCATTGACTAAAACCAAGAAGAATAGTGTGAGCAACACTAATTATAATAGGAAACCACATAATTCAAGAATAAAATTTTCATGTTTAAGGTCTTATCCTAGGTTATTCAAGGCCATTTCTAAAACACTAAGATTGTGTTCTATGCTTAGACTTATCCTTTGGGTTCTTACTAAGGCTTTCACATCCTAGTTTCCAAAGGTTGACTATACCTTTCCTCTGATACCAACAATAACAACCCACACTTTACATACATTGTTAATACTTCAAAATTGAATCACACTTATTACAACATATGACAAAACCACAAAGGACCGTATAGGTATAGTGTCTTTAGAAACTGGGAAGCATAAACAACTGGTTCATAAATCTTCTACAGTGTCTCCCATTTATTTCATCATATCTAGGGTCCCTTTTAGCATATTCTACTTAATATCCATCTTCCTGGCCTGGGGAAAAGAAAACATAAAAGGGTGAGCTCAAATGCTCAGCAAGGGCAAATAAAGGAAATAAAAATCATATCATATCTTTTTGAAAATTTAAAACCTGCAAAAGAGATCATAATATCTTAACATGGAATAAATCATAGAAGTGAAAATGAGATCCCCATAATCATAACATAAAACTTGAATATTTGTGGCATGCACACATAATTATGGAAAATCATTTCTTGTTAGTCATGACTCATTGCCAAGACTATCTTAGTGGACAAAGTCCCTTTCTGAACCGAGTTCACTCCTCGTTTCAGTCCTGTATCACTGAACCGAAATAACCTTCCGTTCCAGCCATGTCTATCTCATGAGATATAAAATCATTACCCAATGCATTGGAGGGAGATATAGGTCCCACCCATCTTATAATGAATCCTTTCTTATGTGTGCCACATAATCATAAAACATACATCATCGCATAACACATATAACAAAAATGGGATTCTTGAAACATCATGACATCATAAATCAATTCATATAAGATAAAGGAATTCATAAACAAAATTCCATCACAACATAGTCAAACCAATGTAAAAATATGGATAGAAACAGAACCCTTTATTATCTTAGATGGAAAATAATTTTGATAACACACTTGAATTGAATTCTTGAGGAAAATATCCTTTCTTCTTCAAAAACATTTTTCCTTTCATAACATGTCATACAACTTTAAAATAAAAGAAGTTGATTAAAAATAAACTTTAAAACTTGTAAAGGAAGCTTCTTTGAAGTAATGTTTTAAAAATCCATTCATGCCGTATAAGTTAAAAAAAACATTCTTCGTACTTTTGTCGGAAAAGTCAAAAAGTACCTCGTACGGAAAAACGACAAAAGATTCCTTTCATATTCTTTACTAAAAACTCACCTAAGGGTAAAATTCGATTTAAACTATTTCAAGTGGATGGAAACAATATTACATATTGAGGGAACATGGATGTGGATGATAAAATACACCCCAGTAAATACTTACGAATAAACAATCTCGGATAAAAATGAGATTGTGATATTTCCCTTACCTTAGGTCCGATTTGCTTTGTTCGTGTCCGAAGCTCCTGTATAATGGTTTAAATAATGTTATTGACTTATTCCAGAATCATACATATTTATATGATATCATATATGGTCATATTATTAGCTTCTTGTTAGTAATATTTCATTGTTACTTGTTACTCGGGTCTTTATAACTTTTTGTTCTTATGCGTGTTTTGTCGAATAAATTCTTATTCTTATCTTTAGGTTATAGATAATTTATTTACAGAATGGTATTAGTGTAGTATATACCATATTCATTCATTCAATTCATTTATATAATCATTATGAAATGAAGATCATGTAGAACGAGTCGCATCACATCGTGGAGACGGTATTCCGTACGTACGCACAAGTGATGATATCGTTCCTATGATCGTGGAATTGTATTGGAGTATATATATATATTATTTCAGTATCAATATTACTTAATAATAATCATATATAGTTACTCATTACACCATTATACCCATCCTTGTAAGGTGATGGTGGAAAATAGATTACACCACGGCGTGGAGACGGTATTCCGTACGTACGCACGCGCGGTGATTTCATTTTTTCCGTAGGATGGATAGAAGGTGAATTAGGGTTGTTTCATATTTATAATAACATATCAGTATGTAAGTAATACTGATGTTATTACTTTATCATGAAACAACTAAAGAAGAAGAAGTTGAAGAAGAAAGAAATTGAAAAGATCGGTAATGGATATTACCTCTTCTTTGGAACGCCTTTTTGAATCCTCCACTTAAGGAACTAAGATTGGTCTTTGGAGAAGACCAGGACCTCTAGAATTATTCTAGGGAAGTGGATAAGGGAAAATGGCAGGGGTTGGCCGAGCTTGAGTGCTCAAATTGGTGTGAGGAGGAGGGGGAGGAGGTGCCCTTTTATAAGGGAGGAGAGGGGCACCTTAGGAATATCTCAAAATATTATTTTATATTAAAGTCAAAATCGGTTTATAATGGTTCCAAAGGGTCTTATTTCGAAGCTAAAGTGGGGATGGGTCGAAATCCTATCAACCAATAGGATTTAGACAAGTTTAGGGTATTATTTTAACCTTATCAATTAGATTTAACTCTAAGTTAATTAATTTAACTTTTACCGTGTCTTTTTGTTTTCTTTCACTATATGGTTAATACACTTACTATAACATGCCAAACGAACCCCAAATTGTTTATTATTAATATATATATCCTTATCTAAGTCATTTGGCCGAACCTTAGATTTTTAGGAATAAAATAACAATTAATAATATAATATTTGATTTAAAAACTATTTTGTGTCAATTTTGACACTATTTGATATATGATTTTTGTCAAAGTCATAACAGAATTATATGTTCGAACCAAGTTGATTAAATCAATACTAATATATCATAGTAACCTAGAAAATTAGTGGAATTCATAAAAAGTCTCAAATTACATTTATTTTGGTATTTATATTATCAATTTTGTCAATATTTCATTAATAAGATAATTACTGCATCATCTTTGTGTCATAAATAAATTAAATTATTTGATGTCTAAAAATTACAAATAAAATACCATCATGTAGGAAATCTTTTTAGCTTTCTAATGAATATTTACAATCGAATTTATCTTATGTATAACCCTATATTAAAAATGATTTACTTATTAAACTTTGATTTTAACTATTTTAACCCTTCTTTAAATAAATTAATAATAAATGTCCTAATCTAATCCAAGTGGGCCTAAATGGTCATATTTTATTCCTAAGTTTGTTTTTGGTCGAATTACACTTGTCCAATAGAGTTAGGACATGTGTTAGGGTAATATTAATATCATATTTACCCTTAGTTACCCTATTTACTATTAACCGCGGTAAAAATAGTAAAAAGTTACTATTCACCAAAAAATTATTTTCATCTCATTGAACCACATTTTAGTCCTTGATATTAACCGTGTCTCTCGGATTTTTGAAATTCCATTCACAGAAGCGGTAAAATTAAGTTTTATGCAAAATTCAGTTTTTAACCTACCACTTAGTGGTTTCACTATTCATCAAAAATTGAAAGTTTTCAGAAAAATACCAAAATTTCACCCTAGGCTAATTTCGATATTTTGAGTCCAAAAATGAAGTCCATTTTGAAAAATAAAATTTATAAAATTTCAAAAAGTGGTTATTACTATTTATAACGGCTAGTTTTAATAGCATATTGTTGTTTAGTGAAACTCGGTATTGCGTACGACGCAAGCTATCGAGGAAGGTCGCGATTGCGTGTAAAGCAAGTCAAGCAAGTGTTGTGTAGAAAAAGATTCCTTTGATGATTTATATAACATAAAAGTCTCGGGTGTTACACTGGGCCGGCGCGCAATTTTGCGCGCCACTGGCCCGCGCGACTCCCTTACGCGCCGGGCCCGATTCCGCGCCCGCGAAGAGAATTTCGCGCCCGCGGACTGGATTCCGCGCCCGGGGTTGCCTATAAATATGAGGCAACCCCCGACGGTTTGAAGGTTGCTAGAATTCGAAAGGTCTCTCGTGCACGCAATCCAACCCCTTCCGCGCGTAATGCCGATCTTCAGGTAACCTCTTTTCTTTCGCGCAAGACAGCCTCGGGGTTCGCCTCCGTGGGCAATCCCTTTGGCTCCTTTCCTTTGAATAACCCTTAACTAAAAGGAATTTGCGCGCAAAAGAAGCCTCTTGCACGCAATTTCCCCCGGGTGCGCGCAATCCAGCCCGATTGCGCGCACCCCCCATTTTCAAAGTGGCCATTCATTAAAGAATGAGCCGTTGCCCCCGTGCGCTATCCGAAGCCCGGTGTGCGCAATCTCTATCATTCGCGCGCAAAGTGCTGGCCCAATCGCGCGCCAGCCCGCCTATTTGCGCGCCGACCCGCTGTATTGCGCGCAAAGCTCCTCTTTTGCGCGCAAACCGCTAGGGTCACCCCCTTTGACCCCCTTTGGGTACCCGCCTGCGTGGCGCCCGACGACCCTCATCCCAGGTGCCCGCACCGTGCGTTGTCTTCCCGTGCGACCCTCCAGGCTCGCGCGAAGTGACACGGACCTATCGGCGGCTTCAACGTCCTGCACGACGTTAAACTGCACTTCGTCCCAGCTACAAGACGTTAAACTGTACGCCATTCATCCTGCAAGACGTTAAACTGTAATACGTCCTGCATGACGCTAAAATGCACCACGTCCCGCACGACGTTAAACTGCATTCGTCCCACATGACGTTAAACTGCACACGTCCAAGCTGCACGACGTTAAACTGCCTAGCATATCGTCCGAGCTACAAGATGTTAAACTGTTCAGCATTCGTCCAGCAGGACGTTAAACTGTACTTCGTCCGCGTGACAAGACGTTAAACTGCCAAGCACCTTCGTCCTCAACACACGACGTTAAACTGTACTTCGTCCGGCAAGACGTTAAACCGTCCGCTTCGTCCTCAACACACGACGTTAAACTGTACTTCGTCCGGCAAGACGTTAAACCGTCCGCATCACCTGATCCCGTGTCTCGCACGCAGGATCCCCCCGGTCTGGATGTGGCCCTCACCCGCGCGTCTCTGCAGGGATGTCGGGATTTGAGTGGCCTTCGCCCACGGGGGTAGAGTGTCACAGACAGAATGAACTACGTGGACTTTGATCCATGTCTTCTAAACAGGGTACGTAGGAAGCCTCTCCGACGTTCAAGCCCACCACCTGGTCGTCCCGGTCGTATTCACGTCGGTTCTTCCATCCGTGGGCCCCTCCCGGGTTCACATTCGCGTCGATTCACCTATGAATCCGCCCCTGTGGGAGACTGCACGTGTGTATCTCCATTGTGCTTCCCCACTGCCCCTTTTTCTATTTCTCCTTTTATCGTCCAGCATGACGTGAAACTGTGATTCACCCGGCCGTTCCATCCCCCCCTGTGCGAGGTGGTTCGGTTCGATCCTTCTCCAGGCAGCCTCGATCTCCTTGTGAGTCGGCTTGCCAACGTCCAGCATGACGTGAAACTGTGATTCACCCGGCCGTTCCATCCCCACCTGTGCGAGGTGGTTCGGTTCGATCCTTCTCCAAGAAGCCTCGATCTCCTTGTGAGTCGGCTTGCCAACGTCCAGCATGACGTAAAACTGTGATCCACCCGGCCGTTCCATCCCCCTCTGTGCGAGGTGGTTCGGTTCAATCCTCCGCCCGGCGGCCTCGACCTCTTCGTGAGTCGGCTTGCCGACGTCCAGCATGACGTTGAACTGTATATCCGAACTACGCTGACTTTGATCCGCGCTAACGCACGGTACGTAGGAAGCCCCTACGGGGTCCAAGCTCCTCACTCCATCATCCACCCTGATCCTTACCCGGGCCGCCACATCCCGGTGGGGTCATGCCATTTCATTCCACTCCACTTCACTCGGGAAGCCGCCCATGTGCTGGCCCCAGCGTCGGAGGTTCCCCGCAAGGGGTTCTGTCATCTGATCCACTCCTCGTGTTGATCAGTCTGATGCCGTCCCCGCTAGACGTTAAACTCGCGGCATACCCCGTGTTAAACATGGGAAGCTGAGGAAAACCCCAGGTAACACAGTTCCCCGCACCCAGTGCGGGATGCCTCAGGCCATCACGCCTTCGAGAAGCCCTATTATGGACGGAAGGCAGACATGCAGAGGCGCAGTGTTAAGACACGCCCCCAACACCCAGAGCCACCTGGTCTCCTCACCGCAGGTTGCTGCCCCGACCAGACTCCTTGGAGCGTCCGGGCGGAAGCAGCGTAATTAACCGGTGTCCATGAAGATATGGCGCCGGGAACGAGATTCACGAACATTCTTAAATCTCTGAGGGAGACCCGGATTAGGTGACGAGTTCCGAGGAGACGTCCACGGGAGGAGGAGCCGACATCCCATCATCCCGGTTTCGATCAAGGAGCAGACGCCCCTGAATAAGGGACGGATGCCGCCCGCCTTTGGAAAGCGGGACTGCGGGGCCACAAGCCGCGCGCCCATCCCCTCAGGTCGACGGGTGCACGCGCGAACGCGTCCTGGCGGAACAACGTAACCCGACACACATCCGCACCGAAACAGAAAAATGGTGAACCCGACGTGAATCTCTTCTCCTCAATACGAAGACCGATGGCTTTCAGAGGTGTTGGAAGACCAGCATGCTGCTCGACCGAGCATTCAGTTTTACCCGCCAGGGGCTGAGGAAGGGAACTCGGGCACTCCGTCTCACGGCGTCGAGGTCCTGGGTCCCCCCCACGGAAGGCGTCGTGGCACTAATGGTTGGTTGTCGATTCCTTTTCCTGTCAGTGTTAATGGGTTCTTCTCCCAGCTTTCAAAAATCAGGTCGCCCAATCCAGTGCCCGATCGCCACCCGCCCACTGGCGCAGGGGTAGAGGAAACACCGATGCGGCTACTCCGCGCGGTCCCGCCCGTTCCACAGCCGTCCCAGCAGCCGCAATTGCGGGACGACCACGCCCTCTCTCCCCCTCGGAGGTCATCCAAAGAAGGGTGATCAACAACTTGGTGCGGAGATATGAGGAAGAGGGAGTCATCCCCACCAGGGACATGGCTCGCCTAGACCTCGAGGGAGCTGCACCTTTCCACCAACGCCGCCCCCGAGGGCCGCGCAGGGAGGCACCGCTGCCTACCTCGACGTCCAACCGCTTTGGGAGTTTATCCCCGGAGCGCTCCGACAACTCCTTCCCCTATGCGGATGAGGTGGAAGATGCACGGGACCACCCTATCCGGGATTCTCTCCAGGGATCCGCGATGAGGGCTCCTGCCAGGCCACGGCGACATCGCCGCCAGGCCTCTCAAGTCGAGGAACAGGCTCTCCACCTGCCCGCGCCACTCATCCCGACTCGTCTGTCTCGACGCCAACGTTGGGCACGAGCGGAAGAGGATGCCCACCTTGGGGCCCTAGAAACAGCGGCCGAGTTGGCTCAAGCCAATGCTGGCTCCAGTCACCAGGCCCCTACGCATCTTGAGCAGGGGCACTTCTATGCCCGACCCGGATCGAGGCCCCGACTGCCCCAAAGGCAGGTTGGGTTGACTCTCCCGGTTGCTGGTACAGGGAACAGCCACCGCGGACCACCTCGTGGTAGCGCTATTCGCCAACAGGGGCTACTCCGTGTGGCCGATCCAAGAGGCATGGGTCATCCCACCTTCCGATCTCGGCCCGAGGCCCGCCCGGAATCATCTCTTCCCGCGTCCCCTTTGATATCTGTCCCGGTGCTCCTCGCACCTTGGTTTCCAGTCCTCTTGGCCCCAGCACTAGTGCGGCCGGAGGACGCCAGGACAGAGGTCAGCCCTGCCCCGAAGAACCACCCAGGGGCAGGAAGGCAAGGCGTCGACGCCGAGGGAAAAATGTTACGGAATTCCGGACAGAGATCCGACCGGTTCGTTTCTCTGATACAGAGGCGGAGTACGATTCGGCGACAAAGCCCTTCCCCCAATCCCGCCAGTCAAGGGCAGGGGTAGGAATGCGGCACGTCAGCCTCGTACTCCCCGAGAGCGAGATCGATATGATCCCTGCTTCTCTCCGAAGGTATATCCGGAGTAGCGAGGGCCTGGTAGACCCCCAAGGATCAAGCTTGCGGTTGGTACCGGCCCCTCCAGAAGTGCCGTCCGCCTCGATCGGAGAAGCCGGAGACTTTTTCTGGGGACCGACGGTCGAACCACGATCTAGTGCACCCTCGGCGAGCACCGACGCTACGGCAGGATGTTCGCTCGCTGGTCCATCCTATCGTGATGTGGTAGCTGGGGCACCGCCACCCTCATAGGGCGGCCCGTGATATGGAGGCCAATCGGCCTGCTCGCCGTATTCACCGCCGGCCAGCCCGTCGGCCCGACGGCCCGCCTCGGCACCACTGCCGGTTCCCCGTCCGTTCCCAGCCGTTGAAGAGGACCAAGGAGACCTGGGTCCCGAGTTTGAGTCGTGGAGCTTCTGGACCGTCCTTGTAGAGGGCCACTTCCCTGAGAAGTTTTGGCCAGTCGCAGGACCGGACTTTGATGCACCCGAATCGCTCACCCCGGATGAGTTCGAATGCTTCCGCCGAACTCTCCGGGAGACTCACTCCCGTCTTCACCGCTTACAAATGCCATATCCCGGGAGTCAAGTGCACCTGGAGGATATTGGTGAGCAGTGCCGTCAAATTGACCTGGCCACGCTCCCCGCGGTTCGGCACCCCGGGTCATTTGGGCACCACGAGGCCCTCCAACAACGATGCGTTGAGTGTTTTCAAGTACTCCGCAAGGTTATCGAGGAAGCCACTCCCCACGTGTATATCCGTGGATGGGGGCAGTACGCTGCCCTATGCTTCAGTGCGATCCGCCGACAGCCCGATTCACTGGGCGGCCCTGAGGGTACATCCCCAGGGACGGAAACAGTCAACATGGCTGACCTGTCGGGGGATGGGAACGGTTTGGAACTTCTCGACGGGGGCTCTCCCCCCGAAGACAAGCCGTTGTTGGATCCATCGGTGAGAGTTACTCGTCATCAGAGGAACCTCCTAGGACTCCCTGCACCCACTGATGCACTGACGTGGAGCCGAAACGCCAGTAAAGGTAAAGAGCACGGCGAGGCTATAAAGCCCGCCGACCCATCTGCCTCCACGCAGAGGGCGGATGAGGATCCCGAGAAGGCTATGCTACGCCAACAGCTCGCCGAGCAGAAGAAGCTAGTTGACCAGCTCCTCGCCGAGCGCGCTGCAGAGCAGCGGCCTGACTACGGTGATCCTAGGCCAGGACAGCAGGGACAGGAACAACCACTCCTCGATGAGACTCTCCCGGGTAACCGTGATTATGCCGGGTTCGCCGACAGGAGAGAGGCCATCACCTATGGAAAGAGGGCGCGGTATGTTTCACCACACCCTCCCGAGCGGTGTGACTACCTGAGAGACCCCGCTCGGATTCCTCCCGCTGCCCCAAGGGCCGCTCCGCCCGCCATCCCACGAGCTGCCGAGTTCGACGACCCGGTCGACGACTCGATTGAAGGGCCATTCAATGCGCTTGTGGTTAGAGATCCTCCCCAGGACTGGAACCCATGTCCGGACGATCCGATGGCGGCACTCATCGCCCGCTTGGAAGCCTTGGAGACTCGGCAAGTGGTGATCCCACCATATGGAAATCCATACCCAGCATGGGTGGATGACATGCCGGCGCCTCCGGGATTCGGGAATCCCACTTTCGCCCCCTTAAACGGGACTGGAGATCCGCCACAGCATTTGGCCCATTTCAACTCGAGGTGCGGGCCTATGTTGGGGACTCCGGCGCAGCAAGAGGCCGCTAAGCTTCGCTGCTTTGTCCAGACACTGGAAGAGCCAGCATTTGTCTGGTACAGCCAGCTCCCCGTCGGGTCGATAACTAGCTGGGAGGACCTTCGTAGACAGTTCCTCTACCAGTTCAGTTCCACGACCTAGAAGATGAGTATCGCAGACCTCTTCAAGTGCAAGAAGAGGCCTGATGAGCGAGTCGCGGACTTCGTCGCCCGATGGAAGGGTCTCACGTATTCCCTTGACATGCCATTGACTCAGGAGCAGTTGCTGACAATGTGCGTCGGGAACGTCAAGACCGAGCTGGTCCCTTCCTTGATCACTCAGAATTACCCCGGAGGGTTCAGGGACTTCTCAGATAAAGCTCAACGTCTTGAGGAAGCCCTGCAACAGGCCAGTCAGGCACACCCGCTGCCTCCTATGATTCCTACAAGGAGAGCCAGCAGGGCTGAGCCCGCTGCTGTTGCCCAGATAGAGGCCCCCAGGCCGTTGGAGCTGCTGCCGGCGAGGCCATCTCCACAGCCTCACAGGAATCCGCCTCCACGGGCTCAGTTCCCGGCCCAGCAGCGGCAGCCTCAGAACCGGTCGTCCCCTCCGCGTAATGTACCGCCACAACCCAGGCGAGATAATCAGGGTCCATCTCCTCGGCAGGCCCCTCCAGCCCCTCATCAAGACCACGCTCCCAGGGGCCCGCGATACCTAACCTACTCATTTCACGAGGATCAGGTCCCCGGTTATTTCTGGAGCGCCCTGGAGCAGAGGATTGTGTGACTGCCTGAGTGTTGGAGGCCGAAGGAGGCACATCTCACGGATAACCCCCGCTACTTCCCCTACCATCGGGCCCTGGGGCACACCATCCAGCGGTGCTATGTGTTTAAGGATTGGCTCTAAGACCAGATTAACAACAATGTAATCAGGTTGGGCCCAGCTCCAGCACAAGTGGCGGGCGTGTTCGTGGGATCAGATGACGATAGCGGCAATGAGGACGAATGGCAGCTGGTCTCCGACCGCGGATCCCAGAAGTATAAAAACTGGATGGCCCCCAAGACGATCATTCGCGCCCATGGAATCATCCGTGCGCGCATGAATCAGCCTGAGCCCCCAGAATCTACGGGTGTTGCTTCGGCATCGTCGTCCCAGCCTGCCTCTTCCAAGAAGAGCAAACGGCGGCGGCGCAAGAAGGAAGAGCGCGCCCCGCCAGTTCCGCCACTATCCCGCACTCTCGGCGATTTCATGCCCCCGGAGATGGGGATCCCTCCTCGGATCCGCCCAGTGGTGAATGATTCGTCCGATGACAGTGTTGGGTACGCTTCGGTTAATACCGTCGAGCTGGTAAATCCCTTTTCGGTTCCCGACGTTGAAGAACACCAGGTGGACCTCCCTAGCGTCCCCGGTCGTCGCCACCGTCGGAGGAGCCGCAACAACAGGAGTCGCCGGGGCACAGCAGTTGGTACCTCCAGCCAAGCCGTGCACGCCACTGAGACTAGGCAGCAGGCTCAAGACCGAGTTCAGCGCGCATAGCCCCCCCATCCGGGGATGACGGATTCGCCTCTGCCACTGTTTGTGGTGTGGGACCAGGCAGAACCGCCTCAGCCGCGTCATGATCAGCTCCGCCCTGCCACGAGTCCATCCCGGCCTCCTGACCCCAGTACGGTGACCATTTCCCGGGCTTCAACCAATGAACAGCGAGATGCGCCAAGTACCAGCCGGCCGCCAGTTCAACCGGCAAGGCCCGTCATGCCTCCAACCACAGAGCAACCTCCTGCAACCAGGGGCTCGCGCTTGGCCAAAAAGTATGATGTCCTGAAGCACTTGGCCGACATCCCAGCAAGACTCTCCATCCTTGAGGCTCTGCGCATGTCATCTGAGATGCGCGAGGCACTCGCTGAAGCCCTGAAGAGCCCCCTCCAGTTTGAGACAGAGGTTTCGGCTGCAGAGGCCTTTCACGCCGAAACGATTGAGGACGCCGAATGTCAGGCAGTTATCTCGTTTTCTGGTAAGGATGAAGACCCTCCTATACAGGGGCACATTCGTCCGCTGTATGTTACCGGCCAGTTCAATGGCCTTGAAGTCCGACGCTGTCTTGTCGACACGGGGTCCGGGATTAACCTGATTCCAACTCGGACGCTCCGGAGATTGGGGTTGTCTGAGGATGACTTGATCCCCTCCGACCTCAGGATCCAGGGGTACGACCGCACCGAGAAAACTCTGGTTGGAAAGATACGTTTGAAGACCCAGTTCAGTGACTTGGTTGCCATCACCAAATTCATGGTAGTCTCTCAAGACACTGCGTACAACGCATTGATGGGCAGGCCCTGGCTCCACCTTCATGCGGCGGTTCCCTCGTCATACCACCAATGCCTCAAATACTCCCTTAATGGTCGAGTGGGCGTGCTTCAGGGAGATGCCTCTCCTTTTGCCTCATGTGAAGCCCACTATCTGGACACGGACTATTACAAGAGCAAGGATAAGCAGATCCTGGTAGGTGAGGTTGAGCCTGTCACTGTTGTAAGCGATCCCTGGGCAAGTTTGGATGACGCTTACGTCCTCCCGATTCAACGGATGGACGTAGCCATGGTCTCGACGGCCTGTGAATCTCCTGATGAGATGACCGCGACCGCCCATGACAGCACCAGCAGCCCAGTAGGATCTGGTAGCCCCAATGCAGTTTTCAACGCAGTCTCTCCCGTGGACGATCCCTCCCCGAGTGGAGAGGATGTGGAAGATGCACCCCCAGCCTTTGAGGAGGGCGTCTCCGCCACGGTCGATGAGTTAGTACAAGTGAACCTTGGAACCGAAGCAGATCCAAGACCCACATTGTTCAGTGCCGCCATGCCCTCTGAGGAGCTGCAGCAGTACGTGGACTTTCTCAGGCAGCACCGTGATGTGTTCGCTTGGGGCTATGACGAGATGTCGGGGCTAGATCCTCAGGTAGCCTTCCACTGCCTTGGTCTCCCAGCGAACCATCGCGGGTTCAAGCAGCCTCCCAGGAAGATGCACCCATTCCACGGTGCCATGGTTGAGGCCGAAGTTGACAAGCTTATCAAAGCCAACTTCGTGAGGGAAGTTCAGTACCCCAAATGGCTGGCCAACATTGTGCCGGTCAGGAAGAAGAACGGGCAGATCAGAGTCTGCATCGACTTCCGCGATCTCAACCGCCACTGTCCGAAGGATGATTTTCCCCTTCCAGTGACAGAGCTGTTTATTGACGCCACGGCAGGGTTCCAAGCCCTCTCTTTCATGGATGGATACTCCAGATATAACCAAATTCGGATGGCCCCTGAGGATGAGGAGTTCACTGCCTTCAGGGCCCCCCAAGGTACCTTTTGTTACCGGGTCATGCCTTTCGGCCTGAAGAATGCAGGTGCCACCTATCAACGGGCGATGCACCGCATATTCAAGCCAATCCTCGGCACACTGGTGGAATGCTACGTCGACGACTTGGTAGTCAAATCGCGCCAGCGTCAGGACCATCTCAAAGATCTTGAGAAAGTGTTCGGCTTCCTCCGGTTTCGCTGCCTGAAGATGAACCCGTTGAAGTGTGCCTTCGGGGTCACCTCCGGAAAGTTCCTTGGATTTGTGGTAAGATACCGGGGTATTGAGATCGACCCAGAGAAGATCAGGGCGATTAGCCAGATGCCTCCCCCAGGTAACATCCGGGAACTGCAAGGGTTCCAAGGCCACTTAGCCTATATACACCGATTCATCGCGAATCTGGCCGGCAAGTGTAAGCCTTTTTCTCGGCTCATGAAGAAAGGTGCCACCTATGTATGGGATAAAGAGTGTCAGACCGCTTTCGAGGAAATCAAGCAGTACCTGCTGCAACCTCCGGTTCTGATGCCGCCTGTATCCGGGAAGCCGCTGCTCCTCTATGTGACCGCCATGGAACGGTCCCTGGGTGCCCTTCTCGCCTAGAAGAACAATGAGGGAACAGAGAATAGCCTCTATTACCTCAGTCGCATGCTCCTCGATGCGGAAGTTAGGTATTCCCCCATCGAGAAGAGCTTCCTGGCGCTCGTATTTGCCGTACAGAAATTACGGCACTACTTGCAGCACCATGAGGTACAGTTGGTTTCTCGGGTAGACCCGTTGAAATATATCCTGAGCCGGCCTATGTTGACTGGCCGTCTAGCGCGGTGGGCTATGATTCTCCAGCAGTTCGACATCAGGTATGTGTCTCAGAAGGCCATCAAAGGGCAAGCATTGGCAGACTTTCTGGCTGCTCACCCAACCTCCGCGGATCAGCCGCTGGATCTAGGCATTCCTGATGAGGCCATTCTCTCGGTTGATCACGCCGGTCCATGCTGGCAGATGCACTTTGACGGTGCCTCCCAGAGCCCCACCGGTAGAAGACTCGATAATCCTAAGCTCAACAGAGTGGGTTTGGGTATCGTCTTCATTACCCCGGAGCAAGCCGTACTGCCATACTCTTTCCTGTTGTCAGAGGGTTGTACCAACAATGAGGCGGAATACCATGCCCTCATCACCGGCCTCGAGTTAGCTCTCGAGATCGACGTGCCCCATCTGTATGTGCAAGGGGACTCCAGGCTAGTTGTTAAGCAGATCAATGGCGACTATGTTGTCAGGAAGCCGGAACTTGTGTCATTGCTGGAGTGCACCCTCCTTCTGATGGCCCGGTTCCCTTCTTGGCCAGAGATTGTCCATATTCCCCGGTCGCAGAACGGTCGAGCAGATGCTTTGGCCAGCCTTGCTGCATCACTTGCGGAGCCTGAACAGGATAACCTGACCGTCCGCGTGACGCACCGCAGGCTCATCGCTCCCGTTATCCCGGAGGGAGATCGCGGCCCGTCGGTAAGTAATCTCACCACGGTTGCCCCTGTGCCCGGAGCCCCGAGTACCCCAGATATGGCAGTCGAACCAGCCCCTGATTGGAGGACGCCTTTGGTTGAGTACCTCCAACATGGCATTCTCCCGCCGAATCGGGCCGAACGCGAGCGAGTTCGACGCCACGCATCGCAGTTTGTCCTCCAGAGCAGTCCCGGCCTGGAGCAGATCCTCTATAGACGTGGATTTGATGGTGTTCTCCTATGTTGCCTTCAGGGAGTTGAGATCCCGCGAGTCATGCAAGAGGTTCATGCTGGTTCATGCGGCGCCCATCAGACTGGGCCGAAGCTGTCCCACCAGATTCGGAGGATGGGATACCTCTGGCCCTCCATGATCCATGACTGCATCGAGTATGCCAGGATGTGCCATGCGTTCCAGGTTCATGCGAACTTTGTGCATCGGCCGCCGGAGCCTCTCCATACCACCAGGTATTCTTGGCCCTTTGCAGTCTGGGGGATGGACGTTGTGGGACCTTACCCGCCGAATAACGACCCACACTTTACATACAATGTTAATACTTCAAAATTGAATCACACTTATTACAACATATGACAAAACCACAAAGGACCGTATAGGTATAGTGTCTTTAGAAACTGGGAAGCATAAACAACTGGTTCATAAATCTTCTACAGTGTCTCCCGTTTATTTCATCATATCTAGGGTCCCTTTTAGCATATTCTACTTAATATCCATCTTCCTGGCCTGGGGAAAAGAAAACATAAAAGGGTGAGCTCAAATGCTCAGCAAGGGCAAATAAAGGAAATAAAAATCATATCATATCTTTTTGAAAATTTAAAACCTGCAAAAGAGATCATAATATCTTAACATGGAATAAATCATAGAAGTGAAAATGAGATCCATAATCATAACATAAAACTTGAATTTTTGTGGCATGCACACATAATCATGGAAAATCATTTCTTGTTAGTCATGACTCATTGCCAAGACTATCTTAGTGGACAAAGTCCCTTTCTGAACCGAGTTCACTCCTCGTTTCAGTCCTGTATCACTGAACCGAAATAACCTTCCGTTCCAGCCATGTCTATCTCATGAGATATAAAATCATTACCCAATGCATTGGAGGGAGATATAGGTCCCACCCATCTTATAATGAATCCTTTCTTATGTGTGCCACATAATCATAAAACATACATCATCGCATAACACATATAAAAAAAATGGGATTCTTGAAACATCATGACATCATAAATCAATTCATATATGATAAAGGAATTCATAAACATAATTCCATCACAACATAGTCAAACCAATGTAAAAATAGGGATAGAAACAGAACCCTTTATTATCTTAGATGGAAAATAATTTTGATAAAACACTTGAATTGAATTCTTGAGGAAAATATCCTTTCTTCTTCAAAAACATTTTTCCTTTCATAACATGTCATACAACTTTAAAATAAAAGAAGTTGATTAAAAATAAACTTGAAAACTTTTAAAGGAAGCTTCTTTGAAGTAATGTTTTAAAAATCCATTCATGCCGTATAAGTTAAAAAAAAACATTCTTCGTACTTTTGTCGGAAAAGTCAAAAAGTACCTCGTACGGAAAAACGACAAAAGATTCCTTTCATATTCTTTACTAAAAACTCACCTAAGGGTAAAATTCGATTTAAACTATTTCAAGTGGATGGAAACAATATTACATATTGAGGTAACATGGATGTGGATGATAAAATACACCCCAGTAAATACTTACGAATAAACAATATCGGATAAAAATGAGATTGTGATATTTCCCTTACCTTAGGTCCGATTTGCTTTGTTCGTGTCCGAAGCTCCTGTATAATGGTTTAAATAATGTTATTGACTTATTCCAGAATCATACATATTTATATGATATCATATATGGTCATATTATTAGCTTCTTGTTAGTAATATTTCATTGTTACTTGTTACTCGGGTCTTTATAACTTTTTGTTCTTATGCGTGTTTTGTCGAATAAATTCTTATTCTTATCTTTAGGTTATAGATAATTCATTTCCAGAATGGTATTAGTGTAGTATATACCATATTCATTCATTCAATTCATTTATATAATCATTATGAAATGAAGATCATGTAGAACGAGTCGCATCACATCGTGGAGACGGTATTCCGTACGTACGCACGAGTGATGATATCGTTCCTATGATCGTGGAATTGTATTGGAGTATATATATATATATTATTTCAGTATCAATATTACTTAATAATAATAATATATAGTTACTCATTACACCATTATACCCATCCTTTTAAGGTGATGGTGGAAAATAGATTACACCACGGCGTGGAGACGGTATTCCGTACGTACGCACGCGCGGTGATTTCATTTTTTCCGTAGGATGGATAGAAGGTGAATTAGGGTTGTTTCATATTTATAATAACATATAAGTATGTAAGTAATACTGATGTTATTACTTTATCATGAAACAACTAAAGAAGAAGAAGTTGAAGAAGAAAGAAATTGAAAAGATCGGTAATGGATATTACCTCTTCTTTGGAACGCCTTTTTGAATCCTCCACTTAAGGAACTAAGATTGGTCTTTGGAGAAGACCAGGACCTCTAGAATTATTCTAGGGAAGTGGAGAAGGGAAAATGGCAGGGGTTGGCCGAGCTTGAGTGCTCAAATTGGTGTGAGGAGGAGGGGGAGGAGGTGCCCTTTTATAAGGGAGGAGAGGGGCACCTTAGGAATATCTCAAAATATTATTTTATATTAAAGTCAAAATCGGTTTATAATGGTTCCAAAGGGTCTTATTTCGAAGCTAAAGTGGGGATGGGTCGAAATCCTATCAACCAATAGGATTTAGACAAGTTTAGGGTATTATTTTAACCTTATCAATTAGATTTAACTCTAAGTTAATTAATTTAACTTTTACCGTGTCTTTTTGTTTTCTTTCACTATATGGTTAATACACTTACTATAACATGCCAAACGAACCCCAAATTGTTTATTATTAATATATATATCCTTATCTAAGTCATTTGTCCGAACCTTAGATTTTTAGGAATAAAATAACAATTAATAATATAATATTTGATTTAAAAACTATTTTGTGTCAATTTTGACACTATTTGATATATGATTTTTTTCAAAGTCATAACAGAATTATATGTTCGAACCAAGTTGATTAAATCAATACTAATATATCATAGTAACCTAGAAAATTAGTGGAATTCATAAAAAGTCTCAAATTACATTTATTTTGGTATTTATATTATCAATTTTGTCAATATTTCATTAATAAGATAATTACTGCATCATCTTTGTGTCATAAATAAATTAAATTATTTGATGTCTAAAAATTACAAATAAAATACCATCATGTAGGAAATATTTTTAGCTTTCTAATGAATATTTACAATCGAATTTATCTTATGTATAACCCTATATTAAAAATGATTTACTTATTAAACTTTGATTTTAACTATTTTAACCCTTCTTTAAATAAATTAATAATAAATGTCCTAATCTAATCCAAGTGGGCCTAAATGGTCATATTTTATTCCTAAGTTTGTTTTTGGTCGAATTACACTTGTCCAATAGAGTTAGTACATGTGTTAGGGTAATATTAATATCATATTTACCCTTAGTTACCCTATTTACTATTAACCGCGGTAAAAATAGTAAAAAGTTACTATTCACCAAAAAATTATTTTCATCTCATTGAACCACATTTTAGTCCTTGATATTAACCGTGTCTCTCGGATTTTTGAAATTCCATTCACAGAAGCGGTAAAATTAAGTTTTATGCAAAATTCAGTTTTTAACCTACCACTTAGTGGTTTCACTATTCATCAAAAATTGAAAGTTTTCAGAAAAATACCAAAATTTCACCCTAGGCTAATTTCGATATTTTGAGTCCAAAAATGAAGTCCATTTTGAAAAATAAAATTTATAAAATTTCAAAAAGTGGTTATTACTATTTATAACGGCTAGTTTTAATAGCATATTGTTGTTTAGTGAAACTCGGTATTGCGTACGATGCAAGCTATCGAGGAAGGTCGTGATTGCGTGTAAAGCAAGTCAAGCAAGTGTTGTGTAGAAAAAGATTCCTTTGATGATTTATATAACATAAAAGTCTCGGGTGTTACATTCTACCCCCCTTAAAAAGAATTTCGCCCTCGAAATTCGTCACTTTGCAACAAACAAATGAGGATACTTCTCCCTCATCATATCCTCAAGCTCCCATGTAGCTTCTTCAAGTTGGTGGTTTCTCCATAAAACTTTCACCAAGCGAGTGGTCTTGTTTCGTAGGACTTTTTCGCTACGATCTAGAATCTCTATCGGCTGTTCTTCATAAGAAAGATCTTGCTCCAGCGGTACAACTTCTGAGCTGAGTACATGTGAAGGATCTGGTATGTATTTTCTCAGGAGAGATACGTGGAACACATCGTGAACTTGAGAGAGATTCGGTGGAAGCGCCAATCGGTAAGCTACCTTCCCAACACGATCCAGTATTTCAAAAGGACCGATATATCTAGGGCTCAACTTCCCCTTCTTTCCAAATCTCATAACCCTCTTCCAGGGAGATATTCGTAAGAACACTTTATCACCCACTTCAAACTCTAGGTCTTTTCTTCGGTTGTCGGCATAACTTTTCTGTCGACTCTGAGCTGCTCTTATGTGTTGTTGAATAGATCTGACCTTTTCTGCCATTTCATCAACGAGATCAGGTCCTAATAGCTTTCTTTTTCCAACTTCATCCCAGCAAGTTGGAGTCCTGCATTTCTTTCCATAGAGAGCTTCATAAGGAGCCATCTGAATACTGGAGTGAAAGCTATTATTATAAGAAAATTCCACCAAAGGTAGGTGTTGATCCCAACCTCCTTTGAAATCCATAGAGCAAGCTCTCAACATATCTTCTAGGGTTTGAATTGTTCTCTCAGACTGACCGTCTGTCTGGGGATGATAAGCAGTGCTGAAACTCAACTCTGTATCCAGAGTATGCTGAAGACTTCGCCAGAACTTCGAGGTAAATCTCGGATCTCGATCAGATATAATAGAAAGTGGTACTCCATGCAATCTTACCACTTCCTTTACATATATCCTGGCAAGCTGATCTAGAGAGAAATCCTCTCTAATAGCAATGAAGTGTGCAGACTTTGTAAGACGATCAACTATGACCCAGATAGCATTATTGCCTTTGGATGTTTTAGGAAGTCCTGTGACAAAGTCCATAGTGATGTTTTCCCATTTCCATTCGGGTATGGGTAATGGTTGTAACATCCCCTTAGACTTCTGTCTCTCAGCTTTAACTTGTTGACAAATCAAGCATCGAGAGACATATTCAGCAACATCTCTTTTCATGCCATCCCACCAGAAGTACTCTTTCAGGTCCCTATACATCTTCGTGCTTCCAGGATGAATAGAGAATGATGAACTATGAGCCTCATCCAGCAGCTCATTCTTTAATTCGAGGATGGGAGGAACGCAAACCCGATTCCTGAACTTTATTATCCCATCACAATCAAGGTTGAATTCAGGAACATTTCTCACCTTCTTTTGTAACTCGACATCTTCTTTCTGTGCCTCTTTAATCTTCACATGTATAGATGGTTGAACATTCATTTGGGAAAGATAAGATTTTTCCCTTTCCATTATAATTCCAAGATCCATCCTTTGTAAATCCATAAATATTGGATCTTTTGTGATCCTCATCATGGATAAACTAGCATGGTCTTGTCGACTTAATGCATCTGCCACCTTGTTTGCTTTCCCAGGGTGGTAATGGATTGAGCAGTCATAATCCTTAATCAGCTCCAACCATCTTCTTTGACGCATATTCAACTCCTTTTGTGTGAAAATATACTTTAAACTTTTATGATCAGTATAAATATCACACCTTTCACCATAAAGGTAATGCCTCCAAATCTTTAATGCAAAGATTACCGCAGCCAACTCCAAATCATGTGTTGGGTAATTTTGCTCATGGATTTTCAACTGTCGTGAGGCATAAGCTATCACCATATCATTTTGCATAAGAACACACCCCAATCCCTTCTTGGATGCATCACTGTAGATCACAAACCTTTCTCCACTACAAGGCAGTGTGAGCACAGGTGCACTGGATAACCTTCTTTTCAACTCCTTGAAATTCTCTTCACATTCCTCTGTCCAGACAAACTTAACTCCTTTCCGAGTCAACTTGGTGAGTGGATTAGATAATCGTGAAAAATCTTTTACAAAACGTCGATAATATCCAGCCAAACCAAGAAAACTTCGGATCTCAGTTACTGTTGTTGGTCTTGACCATCTTTCGATAACCTCTGTTTTTGCTGGATCCACAGATATCCCCTCTTTTGAGATTATATGACCCAAAAATGCAACTTTTTGAAGCCAAAATTCACACTTGGTAAATTTGGCATAAAGCTTCTCTTTTCTCAGGGTCTTCAATATAATTCTCAAGTGATCTTCATGCTCTTCCTTGCTCTTTGAATAGACAAGAATATCGTCTATAAAGACTACCACAAATTGATCAAGATAGTCTCTAAAGACTCTATTCATTAGATCCATGAAGATAGCAGGGGAATTAGTAAGACCAAATGGCATCACTATAAATTCATAGTGTCCATACCTTGTACGGAAAGCCGTCTTTGGTATATCCTCCCTTTTGACCCTTAATTGATGATACCCTGAACGAAGATCAATCTTAGAAAAGTATTGAGCTCCGCGTAGTTGGTCAAATAAGTCATCAATGCGTGGGAGAGGATATTTGTTCTTGATAGTGATCTTGTTAAGTTCTCGATAATCAATGCAGAGTCTCATTGATCCATGTTTCTTCTTAACAAATAGAACAGGTGCTCCCCAAGGTGACGCACTAGGGCATATGAATCCCTTATCAAGATTCTCTTGGAGTTGCTTCTTCAATTCCTGCAACTCAATTGGGGCCATTCTATAAGGTGTCTTTGAAATAGGCAAAGCACCCGGTACGAGTTCTATTGAAAACTCAACTTCACGATTTGGTGGAAGACCCGGTAATTCCTCCGGAAAGACATCATCAAACTCCCGTACAATGGGCATATTCTTAATCGTGAGTTTCTCACCAACTATTTGAGATAAATAACCTTCATTTAGTGGAATCAATACCCATAAGATGGAAGAAATTTCCACTGGAAGGTTATGTTCATCCTTGCATTGATAGACGATCGTAGGTTGATCTGGAATATGAAATGTGACTTCCCTTCTTTGGCAATTGATATGAGCTCCATGTAGAGAAAGCCAATCCATGCCAAGAATCACATCAAATTCCACTAAAGGAAGGATCACAAGATTTGCAGGAAGCACTTTCCCACAAACTTCGATCGGAGAAGAATTATAAACTTCTGATGCGATTGATGTGCCATTAGGTGTTGTCACTGCTAACTCAACATCTAATTGTTGAGGTAATACGGTGATACCCTTAGAAAATTTTTCAGAAATAAAAGAGTGGGTGGATCCAGAATCAAATAATACATTTGCTACTTTAGAGTGGATGGTAAGTGTACCTTTCACCACATCGTTATCGTACTCCACATCGCTGATAGAAATTGCATGTGACTTTCCTTTTTCTTTAGCCTTAAGAGTTTGTTGACGTCGACCATCATCATCAACCCTTGGATTTGGGCATTGATTGGCATAATGCCCCATCTCCTTGCACTTGAAACATTGAAGTGTTGTAGGTTCATTCTGTGTATCCCTTCCTTTGTTTGCGTCATTAGACATCTTCTTCCCATTATCACGGCATTCAAATGCCCGATGACCTTCCTTTCCACATTTAAAACATTTACTTGTCCCTTTAAGACAACTCCCTCCATGTTTCTTTCCACACTTTGAGCATAAGGGAAAGTTCATCTTCTTTTCCGTGTGCTCTTTAGATTTTTCTTTGAATTCCATCTTCCTCTTCTTATCAAACCCATGTGACTGATGGGTTACTCCAATCTCCATCTCGACTTTGAGAGCACATCGAACGATTTCCTCGTAGCTATTGAAGTCCCTTATGGATAACGCCCTTCGAAGACTTGGTTTTAAGCCACTAAAGAATAGATCGATCTTACTCTCAGGTTGGATAATAATACCAGAAGCGTACCTTGCAAGTCTTGTAAAATTTGCTTCATAGGTACTAACAGATTCATGATCCCTTTGCTTCAGTTCAAGGAACTCTTTCTCCATCTTTGTTCGGAGAATACGAGGGAAGTACTTATTGAAAAATAAGTTCTTGAACTCGTCCCATTCCATAGACTCAATTTCATCCCTTTGCCTCGTATTCTTAACAAGATTCCACCATTGATCCGTATCTCCTTCCAAACGATACACTTCTAGGATGACTTTATCATGCTCAGAACATTGAAGAACTGAAAATATCTTTTCAGTAGTACTAATCCATTGTTCAGCAACTAATGGATCAGTAGACCCGCTGAAAGATGGTGGACGCTGCCTCATGAAGGATTCAACAGAATGTTGCTCCCTCCTTTGTTCGTTTGGAAATCCTGCATGATTCATAGCTTGAGAAAGTTGTGTGAGCATGGCTACAAGATTTTGCATTCCAGCTCCCATATCGTTTGGTTGCTCAGGGGGACAATCATTGCATTGCCCATCGCATTCCGCATTAACACGGTTCCTTCGGGTTCCAGCCATTGACTAAAACCAAGAAGAATAGTGTGAGCAACACTAATTATAATAGGAAACCACATAATTCAAGAATAAAATTTTCATGTTTAAGGTCTTATCCTAGGTTATTCAAGGCCATTTCTAAAACACTAAGATTGTGTTCTATGCTTAGACTTATCCTTTGGGTTCTTACTAAGGCTTTCACATCCTAGTTTCCAAAGGTTGACTATACCTTTCCTCTGATACCAACAATAACGACCCACACTTTACATACATTGTTAATACTTCAAAATTGAATCACACTTATTACAACATATGACAAAACCACAAAGGACCGTATAGGTATAGTGTCTTTAGAAACTGGGAAGCATAAACAACTGGTTCATAAATCTTCTACAGTGTCTCCCATTTATTTCATCATATCTAGGGTCCCTTTTATCATATTCTACTTAATATCCATCTTCCTGGCCTGGGGAAAAGAAAACATAAAAGGGTGAGCTCAAATGCTCAGCAAGGGCAAATAAAGGAAATAAAAATCATATCATATCTTTTTGAAAATTTAAAACCTGCAAAAGAGATCATAATATCTTAACATGGAATAAATCATAGAAGTGAAAATGAGATCCCCATAATCATAACATAAAACTTGAATATTTGTGGCATGCACACATAATTATGGAAAATCATTTCTTGTTAGTCATGACTCATTGCCAAGACTATCTTAGTGGACAAAGTCCCTTTCTGAACCGAGTTCACTCCTCGTTTCAGTCCTGTATCACTGAACCGAAATAACCTTCCGTTCCAGCCATGTCTATCTCATGAGATATAAAATCATTACCCAATGCATTGGAGGGAGATATAGGTCCCACCCATCTTATAATGAATCCTTTCTTATGTGTGCCACATAATCATAAAACATGCATCATCGCATAACACATATAACAAAAATGGGATTCTTGAAACATCATGACATCATAAATCAATTCATATAAGATAAAGGAATTCATAAACAAAATTCCATCACAACATAGTCAAACCAATGTAAAAATATGGATAGAAACAGAACCCTTTATTATCTTAGATGGAAAATAATTTTGATAACACACTTGAATTGAATTCTTGAGGAAAATATCCTTTCTTCTTCAAAAACATTTTTCCTTTCATAACATGTCATACAACTTTAAAATAAAAGAAGTTGATTAAAAATAAACTTTAAAACTTGTAAAGGAAGCTTCTTTGAAGTAATGTTTTAAAAATCCATTCATGCCGTATAAGTTAAAAAAAACATTCTTCGTACTTTTGTCGAAAAAGTCAAAAAGTACCTCGTACGGAAAAACGACAAAAGATTCCTTTCATATTCTTTACTAAAAACTCACCTAAGGGTAAAATTCGATTTAAACTATTTCAAGTGGATGGAAACAATATTACATATTGAGGGAACATGGATGTGGATGATAAAATACACCCCAGTAAATACTTACGAATAAACAATCTCGGATAAAAATGAGATTGTGATATTTCCCTTACCTTAGGTCCGATTTGCTTTGTTCGTGTCCGAAGCTCCTGTATAATGGTTTAAATAATGTTATTGACTTATTCCAGAATCATACATATTTATATGATATCATATATGGTCATATTATTAGCTTCTTGTTAGTAATATTTCATTGTTACTTGTTACTCGGGTCTTTATAACTTTTTGTTCTTATGCGTGTTTTGTCGAATAAATTCTTATTCTTATCTTTAGGTTATAGATAATTTATTTATAGAATGGTATTAGTGTAGTATATACCATATTCATTCATTCAATTCATTTATATAATCATTATGAAATGAAGATCATGTAGAACGAGTCGCATCACATCGTGGAGACGGTATTCCGTACGTACGCACGAGTGATGATATCGTTCCTATGATCGTGGAATTGTATTGGAGTATATATATATATTATTTCAGTATCAATATTACTTAATAATAATCATATATAGTTACTCATTACACCATTATACCCATCCTTGTAAGGTGATGGTGGAAAATAGATTACACCACGGCGTGGAGACGGTATTCCGTACGTACGCACGCGCGGTGATTTCATTTTTTCCGTAGGATGGATAGAAGGTGAATTAGGGTTGTTTCATATTTATAATAACATATCAGTATGTAAGTAATACTGATGTTATTACTTTATCATGAAACAACTAAAGAAGAAGAAGTTGAAGAAGAAAGAAATTGAAAAGATCGGTAATGGATATTACCTCTTCTTTGGAACGCCTTTTTGAATCCTCCACTTAAGGAACTAAGATTGGTCTTTGGAGAAGACCAGGACCTCTAGAATTATTCTAGGGAAGTGGAGAAGGGAAAATGGCAGGGGTTGGCCGAGCTTGAGTGCTCAAATTGGTGTGAGGAGGAGGGGGAGGAGGTGCCCTTTTATAAGGGAGGAGAGGGGCACCTTAGGAATATCTCAAAATATTATTTTATATTAAAGTCAAAATCGGTTTATAATGGTTCCAAAGGGTCTTATTTCGAAGCTAAAGTGGGGATGGGTCGAAATCCTATCAACCAATAGGATTTAGACAAGTTTAGGGTATTATTTTAACCTTATCAATTAGATTTAACTCTAAGTTAATTAATTTAACTTTTACCGTGTCTTTTTGTTTTCTTTCACTATATGGTTAATACACTTACTATAACATGCCAAACGAACCCCAAATTGTTTATTATTAATATATATATCCTTATCTAAGTCATTTGGCCGAACCTTAGATTTTTAGGAATAAAATAACAATTAATAATATAATATTTGATTTAAAAACTATTTTGTGTCAATTTTGACACTATTTGATATATGATTTTTGTCAAAGTCATAACAGAATTATATGTTCGAACCAAGTTGATTAAATCAATACTAATATATCATAGTAACCTAGAAAATTAGTGGAATTCATAAAAAGTCTCAAATTACATTTATTTTGGTATTTATATTATCAATTTTGTCAATATTTCATTAATAAGATAATTACTGCATCATCTTTGTGTCATAAATAAATTAAATTATTTGATGTCTAAAAATTACAAATAAAATACCATCATGTAGGAAATCTTTTTATCTTTCTAATGAATATTTACAATCGAATTTATCTTATGTATAACCCTATATTAAAAATGATTTACTTATTAAACTTTGATTTTAACTATTTTAACCCTTCTTTAAATAAATTAATAATAAATGTCCTAATCTAATCCAAGTGGGCCTAAATGGTCATATTTTATTCCTAAGTTTGTTTTTGGTCGAATTACACTTGTCCAATAGAGTTAGGACATGTGTTAGGGTAATATTAATATCATATTTACCCTTAGTTACCCTATTTACTATTAACCGCGGTAAAAATAGTAAAAAGTTACTATTCACCAAAAAATTATTTTCATCTCATTGAACCACATTTTAGTCCTTGATATTAACCGTGTCTCTCGGATTTTTGAAATTCCATTCACAGAAGCGGTAAAATTAAGTTTTATGCAAAATTCAGTTTTTAACCTACCACTTAGTGGTTTCACTATTCATCAAAAATTGAAAGTTTTCAGAAAAATACCAAAATTTCACCCTAGGCTAATTTCGATATTTTGAGTCCAAAAATGAAGTCCATTTTGAAAAATAAAATTTATAAAATTTCAAAAAGTGGTTATTACTATTTATAACGGCTAGTTTTAATAGCATATTGTTGTTTAGTGAAACTCGGTATTGCGTACGACGCAAGCTATCGAGGAAGGTCGCGATTGCGTGTAAAGCAAGTCAAGCAAGTGTTGTGTAGAAAAAGATTCCTTTGATGATTTATATAACATAAAAGTCTCGGGTGTTACACTGGGCCGGCGCGCAATTTTGCGCGCCACTGGCCCGCGCGACTCCCTTACGCGCCGGGCCCGATTCCGCGCCCGCGAAGAGAATTTCGCGCCCGCGGACTGGATTCCGCGCCCGGGGTTGCCTATAAATATGAGGCAACCCCCGACGGTTTGAAGGTTGCTAGAATTCGAAAGGTCTCTCGTGCACGCAATCCAACCCCTTCCGCGCGTAATGCCGATCTTCAGGTAACCTCTTTTCTTTCGCGCAAGACAGCCTCGGGGTTCGCCTCCGTGGGCAATCCCTTTGGCTCCTTTCCTTTGAATAACCCTTAACTAAAAGGAATTTGCGCGCAAAAGAAGCCTCTTGCACGCAATTTCCCCCGGGTGCGCGCAATCCAGCCCGATTGCGCGCACCCCCCATTTTCAAAGTGGCCATTCATTAAAGAATGAGCCGTTGCCCCCGTGCGCTATCCGAAGCCCGGTGTGCGCAATCTCTATCATTCGCGCGCAAAGTGCTGGCCCAATCGCGCGCCAGCCCGCCTATTTGCGCGCCGACCCGCTGTATTGCGCGCAAAGCTCCTCTTTTGCGCGCAAACCGCTAGGGTCACCCCCTTTGACCCCCTTTGGGTACCCGCCTGCGTGGCGCCCGACGACCCTCATCCCAGGTGCCCGCACCGTGCGTTGTCTTCCCGTGCGACCCTCCAGGCTCGCGCGAAGTGACACGGACCTATCGGCGGCTTCAACGTCCTGCACGACGTTAAACTGCACTTCGTCCCAGCTACAAGACGTTAAACTGTACGCCATTCATCCTGCAAGACGTTAAACTGTAATACGTCCTGCATGACGCTAAAATGCACCACGTCCCGCACGACGTTAAACTGCATTCGTCCCACATGACGTTAAACTGCACACGTCCAAGCTGCACGACGTTAAACTGCCTAGCATATCGTCCGAGCTACAAGATGTTAAACTGTTCAGCATTCGTCCAGCAGGACGTTAAACTGTACTTCGTCCGCGTGACAAGACGTTAAACTGCCAAGCACCTTCGTCCTCAACACACGACGTTAAACTGTACTTCGTCCGGCAAGACGTTAAACCGTCCGCTTCGTCCTCAACACACGACGTTAAACTGTACTTCGTCCGGCAAGACGTTAAACCGTCCGCATCACCTGATCCCGTGTCTCGCACGCAGGATCCCCCCGGTCTGGATGTGGCCCTCACCCGCGCGTCTCTGCAGGGATGTCGGGATTTGAGTGGCCTTCGCCCACGGGGGTAGAGTGTCACAGACAGAATGAACTACGTGGACTTTGATCCATGTCTTCTAAACAGGGTACGTAGGAAGCCTCTCCGACGTTCAAGCCCACCACCTGGTCGTCCCGGTCGTATTCACGTCGGTTCTTCCATCCGTGGGCCCCTCCCGGGTTCACATTCGCGTCGATTCACCTATGAATCCGCCCCTGTGGGAGACTGCACGTGTGTATCTCCATTGTGCTTCCCCACTGCCCCTTTTTCTATTTCTCCTTTTATCGTCCAGCATGACGTGAAACTGTGATTCACCCGGCCGTTCCATCCCCCCCTGTGCGAGGTGGTTCGGTTCGATCCTTCTCCAGGCAGCCTCGATCTCCTTGTGAGTCGGCTTGCCAACGTCCAGCATGACGTGAAACTGTGATTCACCCGGCCGTTCCATCCCCACCTGTGCGAGGTGGTTCGGTTCGATCCTTCTCCAAGAAGCCTCGATCTCCTTGTGAGTCGGCTTGCCAACGTCCAGCATGACGTAAAACTGTGATCCACCCGGCCGTTCCATCCCCCTCTGTGCGAGGTGGTTCGGTTCAATCCTCCGCCCGGCGGCCTCGACCTCTTCGTGAGTCGGCTTGCCGACGTCCAGCATGACGTTGAACTGTATATCCGAACTACGCTGACTTTGATCCGCGCTAACGCACGGTACGTAGGAAGCCCCTACGGGGTCCAAGCTCCTCACTCCATCATCCACCCTGATCCTTACCCGGGCCGCCACATCCCGGTGGGGTCATGCCATTTCATTCCACTCCACTTCACTCGGGAAGCCGCCCATGTGCTGGCCCCAGCGTCGGAGGTTCCCCGCAAGGGGTTCTGTCATCTGATCCACTCCTCGTGTTGATCAGTCTGATGCCGTCCCCGCTAGACGTTAAACTCGCGGCATACCCCGTGTTAAACATGGGAAGCTGAGGAAAACCCCAGGTAACACAGTTCCCCGCACCCAGTGCGGGATGCCTCAGGCCATCACGCCTTCGAGAAGCCCTATTATGGACGGAAGGCAGACATGCAGAGGCGCAGTGTTAAGACACGCCCCCAACACCCAGAGCCACCTGGTCTCCTCACCGCAGGTTGCTGCCCCGACCAGACTCCTTGGAGCGTCCGGGCGGAAGCAGCGTAATTAACCGGTGTCCATGAAGATATGGCGCCGGGAACGAGATTCACGAACATTCTTAAATCTCTGAGGGAGACCCGGATTAGGTGACGAGTTCCGAGGAGACGTCCACGGGAGGAGGAGCCGACATCCCATCATCCCGGTTTCGATCAAGGAGCAGACGCCCCTGAATAAGGGACGGATGCCGCCCGCCTTTGGAAAGCGGGACTGCGGGGCCACAAGCCGCGCGCCCATCCCCTCAGGTCGACGGGTGCACGCGCGAACGCGTCCTGGCGGAACAACGTAACCCGACACACATCCGCACCGAAACAGAAAAATGGTGAACCCGACGTGAATCTCTTCTCCTCAATACGAAGACCGATGGCTTTCAGAGGTGTTGGAAGACCAGCATGCTGCTCGACCGAGCATTCAGTTTTACCCGCCAGGGGCTGAGGAAGGGAACTCGGGCACTCCGTCTCACGGCGTCGAGGTCCTGGGTCCCCCCCACGGAAGGCGTCGTGGCACTAATGGTTGGTTGTCGATTCCTTTTCCTGTCAGTGTTAATGGGTTCTTCTCCCAGCTTTCAAAAATCAGGTCGCCCAATCCAGTGCCCGATCGCCACCCGCCCACTGGCGCAGGGGTAGAGGAAACACCGATGCGGCTACTCCGCGCGGTCCCGCCCGTTCCACAGCCGTCCCAGCAGCCGCAATTGCGGGACGACCACGCCCTCTCTCCCCCTCGGAGTTCATCCAAAGAAGGGTGATCAACAACTTGGTGCGGAGATATGAGGAAGAGGGAGTCATCCCCACCAGGGACATGGCTCGCCTAGACCTCGAGGGAGCTGCACCTTGCCACCAACGCCGCCCCCGAGGGCCGCGCAGGGAGGCACCGCTGCCTACCTCGACGTCCAACCGCTTTGGGAGTTTATCCCCGGAGCGCTCCGACAACTCCTTCCCCTATGCGGATGAGGTGGAAGATGCACGGGACCACCCTATCCGGGATTCTCTCCAGGGATCCGCGATGAGGGCTCCTGCCAGGCCACGGCGACATCGCCGCCAGGCCTCTCAAGTCGAGGAACAGGCTCTCCACCTGCCCGCGCCACTCATCCCGACTCGTCTGTCTCGACGCCAACGTCGGGCACGAGCGGAAGAGGATGCCCACCTTGGGGCCCTAGAAACAGCGGCCGAGTTGGCTCAAGCCAATGCTGGCTCCAGTCACCAGGCCCCTACGCATCTTGAGCAGGGGCACTTCTATGCCCGACCCGGATCGAGGCCCCGACTGCCCCAAAGGCAGGTTGGGTTGACTCTCCCGGTTGCTGGTACAGGGAACAGCCACCGCGGACCACCTCGTGGTAGCGCTATTCGCCAACAGGGGCTACTCCGTGTGGCCGATCCAAGAGGCATGGGTCATCCCACCTTCCGATCTCGGCCCGAGGCCCGCCCGGAATCATCTCTTCCCGCGTCCCCTTTGATATCTGTCCCGGTGCTCCTCGCACCTTGGTTTCCAGTCCTCTTGGCCCCAGCACTAGTGCGGCCGGAGGACGCCAGGACAGAGGTCAGCCCTGCCCCGAAGAACCACCCAGGGGCAGGAAGGCAAGGCGTCGACGCCGAGGGAAAAATGTTACGGAATTCCGGACAGAGATCCGACCGGTTCGTTTCTCTGATACAGAGGCGGAGTACGATTCGGCGACAAAGCCCTTCCCCCAATCCCGCCAGTCAAGGGCAGGGGTAGGAATGCGGCACGTCAGCCTCGTACTCCCCGAGAGCGAGATCGATATGATCCCTGCTTCTCTCCGAAGGTATATCCGGAGTAGCGAGGGCCTGGTAGACCCCCAAGGATCAAGCTTGCGGTTGGTACCGGCCCCTCCAGAAGTGCCGTCCGCCTCGATCGGAGAAGCCGGAGACTTTTTCTGGGGACCGACGGTCGAACCACGATCTAGTGCACCCTCGGCGAGCACCGACGCTACGGCAGGATGTTCGCTCGCTGGTCCGTCCTATCGTGATGTGGTAGCTGGGGCACCGCCACCCTCATAGGGCGGCCCGTGATATGGAGGCCAATCGGCCTGCTCGCCGTATTCACCGCCGGCCAGCCCGTCGGCCCGACGGCCCGCCTCGGCACCACTGCCGGTTCCCCGTCCGTTCCCAGCCGTTGAAGAGGACCAAGGAGACCTGGGTCCCGAGTTTGAGTCGTGGAGCTTCTGGACCGTCCTTGTAGAGGGCCACTTCCCTGAGAAGTTTTGGCCAGTCGCAGGACCGGACTTTGATGCACCCGAATCGCTCACCCCGGATGAGTTCGAATGCTTCCGCCGAACTCTCCGGGAGACTCACTCCCGTCTTCACCGCTTACAAATGCCATATCCCGGGAGTCAAGTGCACCTGGAGGATATTGGTGAGCAGTGCCGTCAAATTGACCTGGCCACGCTCCCCGCGGTTCGGCACCCCGGGTCATTTGGGCACCACGAGGCCCTCCAACAACGATGCGTTGAGTGTTTTCAAGTACTCCGCAAGGTTATCGAGGAAGCCACTCCCCACGTGTATATCCGTGGATGGGGGCAGTACGCTGCCCTATGCTTCAGTGCGATCCGCCGACAGCCCGATTCACTGGGCGGCCCTGAGGGTACATCCCCAGGGACGGAAACAGTCAACATGGCTGACCTGTCGGGGGATGGGAACGGTTTGGAACTTCTCGACGGGGGCTCTCCCCCCGAAGACAAGCCGTTGTTGGATCCATCGGTGAGAGTTACTCGTCATCAGAGGAACCTCCTAGGACTCCCTGCACCCACTGATGCACTGACGTTGAGCCGAAACGCCAGTAAAGGTAAAGAGCACGGCGAGGCTATAAAGCCCGCCGACCCATCTGCCTCCACGCAGAGGGCGGATGAGGATCCCGAGAAGGCTATGCTACGCCAACAGCTCGCCGAGCAGAAGAAGCTAGTTGACCAGCTCCTCGCCGAGCGCGCTGCAGAGCAGCGGCCTGACTACGGTGATCCTAGGCCAGGACAGCAGGGACAGGAACAACCACTCCTCGATGAGACTCTCCCGGGTAACCGTGATTATGCCGGGTTCGCCGACAGGAGAGAGGCCATCACCTATGGAAAGAGGGCGCGGTATGTTTCACCACACCCTCCCGAGCGGTGTGACTACCTGAGAGACCCCGCTCGGATTCCTCCCGCTGCCCCAAGGGCCGCTCCGCCCGCCATCCCACGAGCTGCCGAGTTCGACGACCCGGTCGACGACTCGATTGAAGGGCCATTCAATGCGCTTGTGGTTAGAGATCCTCCCCAGGACTGGAACCCATGTCCGGACGATCCGATGGCGGCACTCATCGCCCGCTTGGAAGCCTTGGAGACTCGGCAAGTGGTGATCCCACCATATGGCAATCCATACCCAGCATGGGTGGATGACATGCCGGCGCCTCCGGGATTCGGGAATCCCACTTTCGCCCCCTTAAACGGGACTGGAGATCCGCCACAGCATTTGGCCCATTTCAACTCGAGGTGCGGGCCTATGTTGGGGACTCCGGCGCAGCAAGAGGCCGCTAAGCTTCGCTGCTTTGTCCAGACACTGGAAGAGCCAGCATTTGTCTGGTACAGCCAGCTCCCCGTCGGGTCGATAACTAGCTGGGAGGACCTTCGTAGACAGTTCCTCTACCAGTTCAGTTCCACGACCTAGAAGATGAGTATCGCAGACCTCTTCAAGTGCAAGAAGAGGCCTGATGAGCGAGTCGCGGACTTCGTCGCCCGATGGAAGGGTCTCACGTATTCCCTTGACATGCCATTGACTCAGGAGCAGTTGCTGACAATGTGCGTCGGGAACGTCAAGACCGAGCTGGTCCCTTCCTTGATCACTCAGAATTACCCCGGAGGGTTCAGGGACTTCTCAGATAAAGCTCAACGTCTTGAGGAAGCCCTGCAACAGGCCAGTCAGGCACACCCGCTGCCTCCTATGATTCCTACAAGGAGAGCCAGCAGGGCTGAGCCCGCTGCTGTTGCCCAGATAGAGGCCCCCAGGCCGTTGGAGCTGCTGCCGGCGAGGCCATCTCCACAGCCTCACAGGAATCCGCCTCCACGGGCTCAGTTCCCGGCCCAGCAGCGGCAGCCTCAGAACCGGTCGTCCCCTCCGCGTAATGTACCGCCACAACCCAGGCGAGATAATCAGGGTCCATCTCCTCGGCAGGCCCCTCCAGCCCCTCATCAAGACCACGCTCCCAGGGGCCCGCGATACCTAACCTACTCATTTCACGAGGATCAGGTCCCCGGTTATTTCTGGAGCGCCCTGGAGCAGAGGATTGTGTGACTGCCTGAGTGTTGGAGGCCGAAGGAGGCACATCTCACGGATAACCCCCGCTACTTCCCCTACCATCGGGCCCTGGGGCACACCATCCAGCGGTGCTATGTGTTTAAGGATTGGCTCTAAGACCAGATTAACAACAATGTAATCAGGTTGGGCCCAGCTCCAGCACAAGTGGCGGGCGTGTTCGTGGGATCAGATGACGATAGCGGCAATGAGGACGAATGGCAGCTGGTCTCCGACCGCGGATCCCAGAAGTATAAAAACTGGATGGCCCGCAAGACGATCATTCGCGCCCATGGAATCATCCGTGCGCGCATGAATCAGCCTGAGCCCCCAGAATCTACGGGTGTTGCTTCGGCATCGTCATCCCAGCCTGCCTCTTCCAAGAAGAGCAAACGGCGGCGGCGCAAGAAGGAAGAGTGCGCCCCGCCAGTTCCGCCACTATCCCGCACTCTCGGCGATTTCATGCCCCCGGAGATGGGGATCCCTCCTCGGATCCGCCCAGTGGTGAATGATTCGTCCGATGACAGTGTTGGGTACGCTTCGGTTAATACCGTCGAGCTGGTAAATCCCTTTTCGGTTCCCGACGTTGAAGAACACCAGGTGGACCTCCCTAGTGTCCCCGGTCGTCGCCACCGTCGGAGGAGCCGCAACAACAGGAGTCGCCGGGGCACAGCAGTTGGTACCTCCAGCCAAGCCGTGCACGCCACTGAGACTAGGCAGCAGGCTCAAGACCGAGTTCAGCGCGCATAGCCCCCCCATCCGGGGATGACGGATTCGCCTCTGCCACTGTTTGTGGTGTGGGACCAGGCAGAACCGCCTCAGCCGCGTCATGATCAGCTCCGCCCTGCCACGAGTCCATCCCGGCCTCCTGACCCCAGTACGGTGACCATTTCCCGGGCTTCAACCAATGAACAGCGAGATGCGCCAAGTACCAGCCGGCCGCCAGTTCAACCGGCAAGGCCCGTCATGCCTCCAACCACAGAGCAACCTCCTGCAACCAGGGGCTCGCGCTTGGCCAAAAAGTATGATGTCCTGAAGCACTTGGCCGACATCCCAGCAAGACTCTCCATCCTTGAGGCTCTGCGCATGTCATCTGAGATGCGCGAGGCACTCGCTGAAGCCCTGAAGAGCCCCCTCCAGTTTGAGACAGAGGTTGCGGCTGCAGAGGCCTTTCACGCCGAAACGATTGAGGACGCCGAATGTCAGGCAGTTATCTCGTTTTCTGGTAAGGATGAAGACCCTCCTATACAGGGGCACATTCGTCCGCTGTATGTTACCGTCCAGTTCAATGGCCTTGAAGTCCGACGCTATCTTGTCGACACGGGGTCCGGGATTAACCTGATTCCAACTCGGACGCTCCGGAGATTGGGGTTGTCTGAGGATGACTTGATCCCCTCCGACCTCAGGATCCAGGGGTACGACCGCACCGAGAAAACTCTGGTTGGAAAGATACGTTTGAAGACCCAGTTCAGTGACTTGGTTGCCATCACCAAATTCATGGTAGTCTCTCAAGACACTGCGTACAACGCATTGATGGGCAGGCCCTGGCTCCACCTTCATGCGGCGGTTCCCTCGTTATACCACCAATGCCTCAAATACTCCCTTAATGGTCGAGTGGGCGTGCTTCAGGGAGATGCCTCTCCTTTTGCCTCATGTGAAGCCCACTATCTGGACACGGACTATTACAAGAGCAAGGATAAGCAGATCCTGGTAGGTGAGGTTGAGCCTGTCACTGTTGTAAGCGATCCCTGGGCAAGTTTGGATGACGCTTACGTCCTCCCGATTCAACGGATGGACGTAGCCATGGTCTCGACGGCCTGTGAATCTCCTGATGAGATGACCGCGACCGCCCATGCCAGCACCAGCAGCCCAGTAGGATCTGGTAGCCCCAATGCAGTTTTCAACGCAGTCTCTCCCGTGGACGATCCCTCCCCGAGTGGAGAGGATGTGGAAGATGCACCCCCAGCCTTTGAGGAGGGCGTCTCCGCCACGGTCGATGAGTTAGTACAAGTGAACCTTGGAACCGAAGCAGATCCAAGACCCACATTGTTCAGTGCCGCCATGCCCTCTGAGGAGCTGCAGCAGTACGTGGACTTTCTCAGGCAGCACCGTGATGTGTTCGCTTGGGGCTATGACGAGATGTCGGGGCTAGATCCTCAGGTAGCCTTCCACTGCCTTGGTCTCCCAGCGAACCATCGCGGGTTCAAGCAGCCTCCCAGGAAGATGCACCCATTCCACGGTGCCATGGTTGAGGCCGAAGTTGACAAGCTTATCAAAGCCAACTTCGTGAGGGAAGTTCAGTACCCCAAATGGCTGGCCAACATTGTGCCGGTCAGGAAGAAGAACGGGCAGATCAGAGTCTGCATCGACTTCCGCGATCTCAACCGCCACTGTCCGAAGGATGATTTTCCCCTTCCAGTGACAGAGCTGTTTATTGACGCCACGGCAGGGTTCCAAGCCCTCTCTTTCATGGATGGATACTCCAGATATAACCAAATTCGGATGGCCCCTGAGGATGAGGAGTTCACTGCCTTCAGGGCCCCCCAAGGTACCTTTTGTTACCGGGTCATGCCTTTCGGCCTGAAGAATGCAGGTGCCACCTATCAACGGGCGATGCACCGCATATTCAAGCCAATCCTCGGCACACTGGTGGAATGCTACGTCGACGACTTGGTAGTCAAATCGCGCCAGCGTCAGGACCATCTCAAAGATCTTGAGAAAGTGTTCGGCTTCCTCCGGTTTCGCTGCCTGAAGATGAACCCGTTGAAGTGTGCCTTCGGGGTCACCTCCGTAAAGTTCCTTGGATTTGTGGTAAGATACCGGGGTATTGAGATCGACCCAGAGAAGATCAGGGCGATTAGCCAGATGCCTCCCCCAGGTAACATCCGGGAACTGCAAGGGTTCCAAGGCCACTTAGCCTATATACGCCGATTCATCGCGAATCTGGCCGGCAAGTGTAAGCCTTTTTCTCGGCTCATGAAGAAAGGTGCCACCTATGTATGGGATAAAGAGTGTCAGACCGCTTTCGAGGAAATCAAGCAGTACCTGCTGCAACCTCCGGTTCTGATGCCGCCTGTATCCGGGAAGCCGCTGCTCCTCTATGTGACCGCCATGGAACGGTCCCTGGGTGCCCTTCTCGCCTAGAAGAACAATGAGGGAACAGAGAATAGCCTCTATTACCTCAGTCGCATGCTCCTCGATGCGGAAGTTAGGTATTCCCCCATCGAGAAGAGCTTCCTGGCGCTCGTATTTGCCGTACAGAAATTACGGCACTACTTGCAGCACCATGAGGTACAGTTGGTTTCTCGGGTAGACCCGTTGAAATATATCCTGAGCCGGCCTATGTTGACTGGCCGTCTAGCGCGGTGGGCTATGATTCTCCAGCAGTTCGACATCAGGTATGTGTCTCAGAAGGCCATCAAAGGGCAAGCATTGGCAGACTTTCTGGCTGCTCACCCAACCTCCGCGGATCAGCCGCTGGATCTAGGCATTCCTGATGAGGCCATTCTCTCGGTTGATCACGCCGGTCCATGCTGGCAGATGCACTTTGACGGTGCCTCCCAGAGCCCCACCGGTAGAAGACTCGATAATCCTAAGCTCAACAGAGTGGGTTTGGGTATCGTCTTCATTACCCCGGAGCAAGCCGTACTGCCATACTCTTTCCTGTTGTCAGAGGGTTGTACCAACAATGAGGCGGAATACCATGCCCTCATCACCGGCCTCGAGTTAGCTCTCGAGATCGACGTGCCCCATCTGTGTGTGCAAGGGGACTCCAGGCTAGTTGTTAAGCAGATCAATGGCGACTATGTTGTCAGGAAGCCGGAACTTGTGTCATTGCTGGAGTGCACCCTCCTTCTGATGGCCCGGTTCCCTTCTTGGCCAGAGATTGTCCATATTCCCCGGTCGCAGAACGGTCGAGCAGATGCTTTGGCCAGCCTTGCTGCATCACTTGCGGAGCCTGAACAGGATAACCTGACCGTCCGCGTGACGCACCGCAGGCTCATCGCTCCCGTTATCCCGGAGGGAGATCGCGGCCCGTCGGTAAGTAATCTCACCACGGTTGCCCCTGTGCCCGGAGCCCCGAGTACCCCAGATATGGCAGTCGAACCAGCCCCTGATTGGAGGACGCCTTTGGTTGAGTACCTCCAACATGGCATTCTCCCGCCGAATCGGGCCGAACGCGAGCGAGTTCGACGCCACGCATCGCAGTTTGTCCTCCAGAGCAGTCCCGGCCTGGAGCAGATCCTCTATAGACGTGGATTTGATGGTGTTCTCCTATGTTGCCTTCAGGGAGTTGAGATCCCGCGAGTCATGCAAGAGGTTCATGCTGGTTCATGCGGCGCCCATCAGACTGGGCCGAAGCTGTCCCACCAGATTCGGAGGTTGGGATACCTCTGGCCCTCCATGATCCATGACTGCATCGAGTATGCCAGGATGTTCCATGCGTTCCAGGTTCATGCGAACTTTGTGCATCGGCCGCCGGAGCCTCTCCATACCACCAGGTATTCTTGGCCCTTTGCAGTCTGGGGGATGGACGTTGTGGGACCTTACCCGCCGAATAACGACCCACACTTTACATACAATGTTAATACTTCAAAATTGAATCACACTTATTACAACATATGACAAAACCACAAAGGACCGTATAGGTATAGTGTCTTTAGAAACTGGGAAGCATAAACAACTGGTTCATAAATCTTCTACAGTGTCTCCCGTTTATTTCATCATATCTAGGGTCCCTTTTAGCATATTCTACTTAATATCCATCTTCCTGGCCTGGGGAAAAGAAAACATAAAAGGGTGAGCTCAAATGCTCAGCAAGGGCAAATAAAGGAAATAAAAATCATATCATATCTTTTTGAAAATTTAAAACCTGCAAAAGAGATCATAATATCTTAACATGGAATAAATCATAGAAGTGAAAATGAGATCCATAATCATAACATAAAACTTGAATTTTTGTGGCATGCACACATAATCATGGAAAATCATTTCTTGTTAGTCATGACTCATTGCCAAGACTATCTTAGTGGACAAAGTCCCTTTCTGAACCGAGTTCACTCCTCGTTTCAGTCCTGTATCACTGAACCGAAATAACCTTCCGTTCCAGCCATGTCTATCTCATGAGATATAAAATCATTACCCAATGCATTGGAGGGAGATATAGGTCCCACCCATCTTATAATGAATCCTTTCTTATGTGTGCCACATAATCATAAAACATACATCATCGCATAACACATATAAAAAAAATGGGATTCTTGAAACATCATGACATCATAAATCAATTCATATATGATAAAGGAATTCATAAACATAATTCCATCACAACATAGTCAAACCAATGTAAAAATAGGGATAGAAACAGAACCCTTTATTATCTTAGATGGAAAATAATTTTGATAAAACACTTGAATTGAATTCTTGAGGAAAATATCCTTTCTTCTTCAAAAACATTTTTCCTTTCATAACATGTCATACAACTTTAAAATAAAAGAAGTTGATTAAAAATAAACTTGAAAACTTTTAAAGGAAGCTTCTTTGAAGTAATGTTTTAAAAATCCATTCATGCCGTATAAGTTAAAAAAAAACATTCTTCGTACTTTTGTCGGAAAAGTCAAAAAGTACCTCGTACGGAAAAACGACAAAAGATTCCTTTCATATTCTTTACTAAAAACTCACCTAAGGGTAAAATTCGATTTAAACTATTTCAAGTGGATGGAAACAATATTACATATTGAGGTAACATGGATGTGGATGATAAAATACACCCCAGTAAATACTTACGAATAAACAATATCGGATAAAAATGAGATTGTGATATTTCCCTTACCTTAGGTCCGATTTGCTTTGTTCGTGTCCGAAGCTCCTGTATAATGGTTTAAATAATGTTATTGACTTATTCCAGAATCATACATATTTATATGATATCATATATGGTCATATTATTAGCTTCTTGTTAGTAATATTTCATTGTTACTTGTTACTCGGGTCTTTATAACTTTTTGTTCTTATGCGTGTTTTGTCGAATAAATTTTTATTCTTATCTTTAGGTTATAGATAATTCATTTCCAGAATGGTATTAGTGTAGTATATACCATATTCATTCATTCAATTCATTTATATAATCATTATGAAATGAAGATCATGTAGAACGAGTCGCATCACATCGTGGAGACGGTATTCCGTACGTACGCACGAGTGATGATATCGTTCCTATGATCGTGGAATTGTATTGGAGTATATATATATATATTATTTCAGTATCAATATTACTTAATAATAATCATATATAGTTACTCATTACACCATTATACCCATCCTTTTAAGGTGATGGTGGAAAATAGATTACACCACGGCGTGGAGACGGTATTCCGTACGTACGCACGCGTGGTGATTTCATTTTTTCCGTAGGATGGATAGAAGGTGAATTAGGGTTGTTTCATATTTATAATAACATATAAGTATGTAAGTAATACTGATGTTATTACTTTATCATGAAACAACTAAAGAAGAAGAAGTTGAAGAAGAAAGAAATTGAAAAGATCGGTAATGGATATTACCTCTTCTTTGGAACGCCTTTTTGAATCCTCCACTTAAGGAACTAAGATTGGTCTTTGGAGAAGACCAGGACCTCTAGAATTATTCTAGGGAAGTGGAGAAGGGAAAATGGCAGGGGTTGGCCGAGCTTGAGTGCTCAAATTGGTGTGAGGAGGAGGGGGAGGAGGTGCCCTTTTATAAGGGAGGAGAGGGGCACCTTAGGAATATCTCAAAATATTATTTTATATTAAAGTCAAAATCGGTTTATAATGGTTCCAAAGGGTCTTATTTCGAAGCTAAAGTGGGTATGGGTCGAAATCCTATCAACCAATAGGATTTAGACAAGTTTAGGGTATTATTTTAACCTTATCAATTAGATTTAACTCTAAGTTAATTAATTTAACTTTTACCGTGTCTTTTTGTTTTCTTTCACTATATGGTTAATACACTTACTATAACATGCCAAACGAACCCCAAATTGTTTATTATTAATATATATATCCTTATCTAAGTCATTTGTCCGAACCTTAGATTTTTAGGAATAAAATAACAATTAATAATATAATATTTGATTTAAAAACTATTTTGTGTCAATTTTGACACTATTTGATATATGATTTTTTTCAAAGTCATAACAGAATTATATGTTCGAACCAAGTTGATTAAATCAATACTAATATATCATAGTAACCTAGAAAATTAGTGGAATTCATAAAAAGTCTCAAATTACATTTATTTTGGTATTTATATTATCAATTTTGTCAATATTTCATTAATAAGATAATTACTGCATCATCTTTGTGTCATAAATAAATTAAATTATTTGATGTCTAAAAATTACAAATAAAATACCATCATGTAGGAAATATTTTTAGCTTTCTAATGAATATTTACAATCGAATTTATCTTATGTATAACCCTATATTAAAAATGATTTACTTATTAAACTTTGATTTTAACTATTTTAACCCTTCTTTAAATAAATTAATAATAAATGTCCTAATCTAATCCAAGTGGGCCTAAATGGTCATATTTTATTCCTAAGTTTGTTTTTGGTCGAATTACACTTGTCCAATAGAGTTAGTACATGTGTTAGGGTAATATTAATATCATATTTACCCTTAGTTACCCTATTTACTATTAACCGCGGTAAAAATAGTAAAAAGTTACTATTCACCAAAAAATTATTTTCATCTCATTGAACCACATTTTAGTCCTTGATATTAACCGTGTCTCTCGGATTTTTGAAATTCCATTCACAGAAGCGGTAAAATTAAGTTTTATGCAAAATTCAGTTTTTAACCTACCACTTAGTGGTTTCACTATTCATCAAAAATTGAAAGTTTTCAGAAAAATACCAAAATTTCACCCTAGGCTAATTTCGATATTTTGAGTCCAAAAATGAAGTCCATTTTGAAAAATAAAATTTATAAAATTTCAAAAAGTGGTTATTACTATTTATAACGGCTAGTTTTAATAGCATATTGTTGTTTAGTGAAACTCGGTATTGCGTACGACGCAAGCTATCGAGGAAGGTCGTGATTGCGTGTAAAGCAAGTCAAGCAAGTGTTGTGTAGAAAAAGATTCCTTTGATGATTTATATAACATAAAAGTCTCGGGTGTTACATTCTACCCCCCTTAAAAAGAATTTCGCCCTCGAAATTCGTCACTTTGCAACAAACAAATGAGGATACTTCTCCCTCATCATATCCTCAAGCTCCCATGTAGCTTCTTCAAGTTGGTGGTTTCTCCATAAAACTTTCACCAAGCGAGTGGTCTTGTTTCGTAGGACTTTTTCGCTACGATCTAGAATCTCTATCGGCTGTTCTTCATAAGAAAGATCTTGCTCCAGCGGTACAACTTCTGAGCTGAGTACATGTGAAGGATCTGGTATGTACTTTCTCAGGAGAGATACGTGGAACACATCGTGAACTTGAGAGAGATTCGGTGGAAGCGCCAATCGGTAAGCTACCTTCCCAACACGATCCAGTATTTCAAAAGGACCGATATATCTAGGGCTCAACTTCCCCTTCTTTCCAAATCTCATAACCCTCTTCCAGGGAGATATTCATAAGAACACTTTATCACCCACTTCAAACTCTAGGTCTTTTCTTCGGTTGTCGGCATAACTTTTCTGTCGACTCTGAGCTGCTCTTATGTGTTGTTGAATAGATCTGACCTTTTCTGCCATTTCATCAACGAGATCAGGTCCTAATAGCTTTCTTTCCCCAACTTCATCCCAGCAAGTTGGAGTCCTGCATTTCTTTCCATAGAGAGCTTCATAAGGAGCCATCTGAATACTGGAGTGAAAGCTATTATTATAAGAAAATTCCACCAAAGGTAGGTGTTGATCCCAACCTCCTTTGAAATCCATAGAGCAAGCTCTCAACATATCTTCTAGGGTTTGAATTGTTCTCTCAGACTGACCGTCTGTCTGGGGATGATAAGCAGTGCTGAAACTCAACTCTGTATCCAGAGTATGCTGAAGACTTCGCCAGAACTTCGAGGTAAATCTCGGATCTCGATCAGATATAATAGAAAGTGGTACTCCATGCAATCTTACCACTTCCTTTACATATATCCTGGCAAGCTGATCTAGAGAGAAATCCTCTCTAATAGCAATGAAGTGTGCAGACTTTGTAAGACGATCAACTATGACCCAGATAGCATTATTGCCTTTGGATGTTTTAGGAAGTCCTGTGACAAAGTCCATAGTGATGTTTTCCCATTTCCATTCGGGTATGGGTAATGGTTGTAACATCCCCTTAGACTTCTGTCTCTCAGCTTTAACTTGTTGACAAATCAAGCATCGAGAGACATATTCAGCAACATCTCTTTTCATGCCATCCCACCAGAAGTACTCTTTCAGGTCCCTATACATCTTCGTGCTTCCAGGATGAATAGAGAATGATGAACTATGAGCCTCATCCAGCAGCTCATTCTTTAATTCGAGGATGGGAGGAACGCAAACCCGATTCCTGAACTTTATTATCCCATCACAATCAAGGTTGAATTCAGGAACATTTCTCACCTTCTTTTGTAACTCGACATCTTCTTTCTGTGCCTCTTTAATCTTCACATGTATAGATGGTTGAACATTCATTTGGGAAAGATAATATTTTTCCCTTTCCATTATAATTCCAAGATCCATCCTTTGTAAATCCATAAATATTGGATCTTTTGTGATCCTCATCATGGATAAACTAGCATGGTCTTGTCGACTTAATGCATCTGCCACCTTGTTTGCTTTCCCAGGGTGGTAATGGATTGAGCAGTCATAATCCTTAATCAGCTCCAACCATCTTCTTTGACGCATATTCAACTCCTTTTGTGTGAAAATATACTTTAAACTTTTATGATCAGTATAAATATCACACCTTTCACCATAAAGGTAATGCCTCCAAATCTTTAATGCAAAGATTACCGCAGCCAACTCCAAATCATGTGTTGGGTAATTTTGCTCATGGATTTTCAACTGTCGTGAGGCATAAGCTATCACCATATCATTTTGCATAAGAACACACCCCAATCCCTTCTTGGATGCATCACTGTAGATCACAAACCTTTCTCCACTATAAGGCAGTGTGAGCACAGGTGCACTGGATAACCTTCTTTTCAACTCCTTGAAATTCTCTTCACATTCCTCTGTCCAGACAAACTTAACTCCTTTCCGAGTCAACTTGGTGAGTGGATTAGATAATCGTGAAAAATCTTTTACAAAACGTCGATAATATCCAGCCAAACCAAGAAAACTTCGGATCTCAGTTACTGTTGTTGGTCTTGACCATCTTTCGATAACCTCTGTTTTTGCTGGATCCACAGATATCCCCTCTTTTGAGATTATATGACCCAAAAATGCAACTTTTTGAAGCCAAAATTCACACTTGGTAAATTTGGAATAAAGCTTCTCTTTTCTCAGGGTCTTCAATATAATTCTCAAGTGATCTTCATGCTCTTCCTTGCTCTTTGAATAGACAAGAATATCGTCTATAAAGACTACCACAAATTGATCAAGATAGTCTCTAAAGACTCTATTCATTAGATCCATGAAGATAGCAGGGGCATTAGTAAGACCAAATGGCATCACTATAAATTCATAGTGTCCATACCTTGTACGGAAAGCCGTCTTTGGTATATCCTCCCTTTTGACCCTTAATTGATGATACCCTGAACGAAGATCAATCTTAGAAAAGTATTGAGCTCCGCGTAGTTGGTCAAATAAGTCATCAATGCGTGGGAGAGGATATTTGTTCTTGATAGTGATCTTGTTAAGTTCTCGATAATCAATGCAGAGTCTCATTGATCCATCTTTCTTCTTAACAAATAGAACAGGTGCTCCCCAAGGTGACGCACTAGGGCGTATGAATCCCTTATCAAGATTCTCTTGGAGTTGCTTCTTCAATTCCTGCAACTCAATTGGGGCCATTCTATAAGGTGTCTTTGAAATAGGCAAAGCACCCGGTACGAGTTCTATTGAAAACTCAACTTCACGATTTGGTGGAAGACCCGGTAATTCCTCCGGAAAGACATCATCAAACTCCCGTACAATGGGCATATTCTTAATCGTGAGTTTCTCACCAACTATTTGAGATAAATAACCTTCATTTAGTGGAATCAATACCCATAAGATGGAAGAAATTTCCACTGGAAGGTTATGTTCATCCTTGCATTGATAGACGATCGTAGGTTGATCTGGAATATGAAATGTGACTTCCCTTCTTTGGCAATTGATATGAGCTCCATGTAGAGAAATCCAATCCATGCCAAGAATCACATCAAATTCCACTAAAGGAAGGATCACAAGATTTGCAGGAAGCACTTTCCCACAAACTTCGATCGGAGAAGAATTATAAACTTCTGATGCGATTGATGTGCCATTAGGTGTTGTCACTGCTAACTCAACATCTAATTGTTGAGGTAATATGGTGATACCCTTAGAAAATTTTTCAGAAATAAAAGAGTGGGTGGATCCAGAATCAAATAAAACATTTTCTACTTTAGAGTGGATGGTAAGTGTACCTTTCACCACATCATTATCGTACTCCACATCGCTGATAGAAATTGCATGTGACTTTCCTTTTTCTTTAGCCTTAAGAGTTTGTTGACGTCGACCATCATCATCAACCCTTGGATTTGGGCATTGATTGGCATAATGCCCCATCTCCTTGCACTTGAAACATTGAAGTGTTGTAGGTTCATTCTGTGTATCCCTTCCTTTGTTTGCGTCATTAGACATCTTCTTCCCATTATCACGGCATTCAAATGCCCGATGACCTTCCTTTCCACATTTAAAACATTTACTTGTCCCTTTAAGACAACTCCCTCCATGTTTCTTTCCACACTTTGAGCATAAGGGAAAGTTCATCTTCTTTTCCGTGTGCTCTTTAGATTTTTCTTTGAATTCCATCTTCCTCTTCTTATCAAACCCATGTGACTGATGGGTTACTCCAATCTCCATCTCGACTTTGAGAGCACATCGAACGATTTCCTCGTAGCTATTGAAGTCCCTTATGGCTAACGCCCTTCGAAGACTTGGTTTTAAGCCACTAAAGAATCGATCGATCTTACTCTCAGGTTGGATAATAATACCAGAAGCGTACCTTGCAAGTCTTGTAAAATTTGCTTCATAGGTACTAACAGATTCATCATCCCTTGGCTTCAGTTCAAGGAACTCTTTCTCCATCTTTGTTCGGAGAATACGAGGGAAGTACTTATTGAAAAATAAGTTCTTGAACTCGTCCCATTCCATAGACTCAATTTCATCCCTTTGCCTCGTATTCTTAACAAGATTCCACCATTTATCCGCATCTCCTTCCAAACGATACACTGCTAGGATGACTTTATCATGCTCAGAACATTGAAGAACTGAAAATATCTTTTCAGTAGTACTAATCCATTGTTCAGCAACTAATGGATCAGTAGACCCGTTGAAAGATGGTGGACGCTGCATCATGAAGGATTCAACAGAATGTTGCTCCCTCCTTTGTTCGTTTGGAAATCCTGCATGATTCATAGCTTGAGAAAGTTGTGTGAGCATGGCTACAAGATTTTGCATTCCAGCTCCCATATCGTTTGGTTGCTCAGGGGGACAATCATTGCATTGCCCATCGCATTCCGCATTAACACGGTTCCTTCGGGTTCCAGCCATTGACTAAAACCAAGAAGAATAGTGTGAGCAACACTAATTATAATAGGAAACCACATAATTCAAGAATAAAATTTTCATGTTTAAGGTCTTATCCTAGGTTATTCAAGGCCATTTCTAAAACAGTAAGATTGTGTTCTATGCTTAGACTTATCCTTTGGGTTCTTACTAAGGCTTTCACATCCTAGTTTCCAAAGGTTGACTATACCTTTCCTCTGATACCAACAATAACGAACCACACTTTACATACATTGTTAATACTTCAAAATTGAATCACACTTATTACAACATATGACAAAACCACAAAGGACCGTATAGGTATAGTGTCTTTAGAAACTGGGAAGCATAAACAACTGGTTCATAAATCTTCTACAGTGTCTCCCATTTATTTCATCATATCTAGGGTCCCTTTTAGCATATTCTACTTAATATCCATCTTCCTGGCCTGGGGAAAAGAAAACATAAAAGGGTGAGCTCAAATGCTCAGCAAGGGCAAATAAAGGAAATAAAAATCATATCATATCTTTTTGAAAATTTAAAACCTGCAAAAGAGATCATAATATCTTAACATGGAATAAATCATAGAAGTGAAAATGAGATCCATAATCATAACATAAAACTTGAATTTTTGTGGCATGCACACATAATCATGGAAAATCATTTCTTGTTAGTCATGACTCATTGCCAAGACTATCTTAGTGGACAAAGTCCCTTTCTGAACCGAGTTCACTCCTCGTTTCAGTCCTGTATCACTGAACCGAAATAACCTTCCGTTCCAGCCATGTCTATCTCATGAGATATAAAATCATTACCCAATGCATTGGAGGGAGATATAGGTCCCACCCATCTTATAATGAATCCTTTCTTATGTGTGCCACATAATCATAAAACATACATCATCGCATAACACATATAACAAAAATGGGATTCTTGAAACATCATGACATCATAAATCAATTCATATATGATAATGGAATTCATAAACATGATTCCATCACAACATAGTCAAACCAATGTAAAAATAGGGATAGAAACAGAACCCTTTATTATCTTAGATGGAAAATAATTTTGATAAAACACTTGAATTGAATTCTTGAGGAAAATATCCTTTCTTCTTCAAAAACATTTTTCCTTTCATAACATGTCATACAACTTTAAAATAAAAGAAGTTGATTAAAAATAAACTTGAAAACTTTTAAAGGAAGCTTCTTTTAAGTAATGTTTTAAAAATCCATTCATGCCGTATAAGTTAAAAAAAAACATTCTTCGTACTTTTGTCGGAAAAGTCAAAAAGTACCTCGTACGGAAAAACGACAAAAGATTCCTTTCATATTCTTTACTAAAAACTCACCTAAGGGTAAAATTCGATTTAAACTATTTCAAGTGGATGGAAACAATATTACATATTGAGGGAACATGGATGTGGATGATAAAATACACCCTAGTAAATACTTACGAATAAACAATCTCGGATAAAAATGAGATTGTGATATTTACCTTACCTTAGGTCCGATTTGCTTTGTTCGTGTCCGAAGCTCCTGTATAATGGTTTAAATAATGTTATTGACTTATTCCAGAATCATACATATTTATATGATATCATATATGGTCATATTATTAGCTTCTTGTTAGTAATATTTCATTGTTACTTGTTACTCAGGTCTTTATAACTTTTTGTTCTTATGCGTGTTTTGTCGCATAAATTCTTATTCTTATCTTTAGGTTATAGATAATTCATTTCCAGAATGGTATTAGTGTAGTATATACCATATTCATTCATTCAATTCATTTATATAATCATTATGAAATGAAGATCATGTAGAACGAGTCGCATCACATCGTGGAGACGGTATTTCGTACGTACGCACGAGTGATGATATCGTTCCTATGATCGTGGAATTGTATTGGAGTATATATATATATTATTTCAGTATCAATATTACTTAATAATAATCATATATAGTTACTCATTACACCATTATACCCATCCTTGTAAGGTGATGGTGGAAAATAGATTACACCACGGCGTAGAGACGGTATTCCGTACGTACGCACGCGCGGTGATTTCATTTTTTCCGTAGGATGGATAGAAGGTGAATTAGGGTTGTTTCATATTTATAATAACATATCAGTATGTAAGTAATACTGATGTTATTACTTTATCATGAAACAACTAAAGAAGAAGAAGTTTAAGAAGAAAGAAATTGAAAAGATCGGTAATGGATATTACCTCTTCTTTGGAACGCCTTTTTGAATCCTCCACTTAAGGAACTAAGATTGGTCTTTGGAGAAGACCAGGACCTCTAGAATTATTCTAGGGAAGTGGAGAAGGGAAAATGGCAGGGGTTGGCCGAGCTTGAGTGCTCAAATTGGTGTGAGGAGGAGGGGGAGGAGGTGCCCTTTTATAAGGGAGGAGAGGGGCACCTTAGGAATATCTCAAAATATTATTTTATATTAAAGTCAAAATCGGTTTATAATGGTTCCAAAGGGTCTTATTTCGAAGCTAAAGTGGGGATGGGTAGAAATCCTATCAACCAATAGGATTTAGACAAGTTTAGGGTATTATTTTAACCTTATCAATTAGATTTAACTCTAAGTTAATTAATTTAACTTTTACCGTGTCTTTTTGTTTTCTTTCACTATATGGTTAATACACTTACTATAACATGCCAACCGAACCCCAAATTGTTTATTATTAATATATATATCCTTATCTAAGTCATTTGGCCGAACCTTAGATTTTTATGAATAACATAACAATTAATAATATAATATTTGATTTAAAAACTATTTTGTGTCAATTTTGACACTATTTGATATATGATTTTTGTCAAAGTCATAACAGAATTATATGTTCGAACCAAGTTGATTAAATCAATACTAATATATCATAATAACCTAGAAAATTAGTGGAATTCATAAAAAGTCTCAAATTACATTTATTTTGGTATTTATATTATCAATTTTGTCAATATTTCATTAATAAGATAATTACTGCATCATCTTTGTGTCATAAATAAATTAAATTATTTGATGTCTAAAAATTACAAATAAAATACCATCATGTAGGAAATCTTTTTCGCTTTCTAATAAATATTTACAATCGAATTTATCTTATGTATAACCCTATATTAAAAATGATTTACTTATTAAACTTTGATTTTAACTATTTTAACCCTTCTTTAAATAAATTAATAATAAATGTCCTAATCTAATCCAAGTGGGCCTAAATGGTCATATTTTATTCCTAAGTTTGTTTTTGGTCGAATTAAACTTGTCCAATAGAGTTAGGACATGTGTTAGGGTAATATTAATATCATATTTACCCTTAGTTACCCTATTTACTATTAACCGCGGTAAAAATAGTAAAAAGTTACTATTCACCAAAAAATTATTTTCATCTCATTGAACCACATTTTAGTCCTTGATATTAACCGTGTCTCTCGGATTTCTGAAATTCCATTCACAGAAGCGGTAAAATTAAGTTTTATGCAAAATTCAGTTTTTAACCTACCACTTAGTGGTTTCACTATTCATCAAAAATTGAAAGTTTTCAGAAAAATACCAAAATTTCACCCTAGGCTAATTTCGATATTTTGAGTCCAAAAATGAAGTCCATTTTGAAAAATAAAATTTATAAAATTTCAAAAAGTGGTTATTACTATTTATAACGGCTAGTTTTAATAGCATATTGTTGTTTAGTGAAACTCGGTATTGCGTACGACGCAAGCTATCGAGGAAGGTCGCGATTGCGTGTAAAGAAAGTCAAGCAAGTGTTGTGTAGAAAAAGATTCCTTTGACGATTTATATAACATAAAAGTCTCGGGTGTTACACGCCGGCGACGGCTCGCCAGTGCCGGTTCATTCTGACCGCCACAGACTTCTTCTCCAAACGGGCAGAGGAGATTCCGCTCAGAGAGGTCAAATCCTGTTCGATCGCTGACTTCGTGACCTCCAACATCATTCATCGATTTGGATTGCCTCATGCTATCCTCACGGATAACGAAGCCTATTCCCGAGAAGCCGAGTTGAAGAAGTTGTACGCCAAATACAACATTCGCTCGAACCATACATCTCGCTATCATGCGAAGTCAAATGGGCAGATCGAGTCGTTTAACAAAACCCTCTCTAACATTCTGCAAAAAATGGTTGGTCAGAACAAGAAGAGTTGGCCGGACAAGCTCCCCAACGCCCTCTGGGCTTATCGGACGACGACTCGCAATTCCACCCAGATGACCCCTTATTCCCTGGTGTATGGAGCTGAGGCCGTCCTACCCATCGAGATCCAGTTACCATCCTTGCGCACTGCGGTCTACGACCAGCAAGCGCCGGAAAGAGCTGCTGAAGCCCGTCTAGTCGAGTTGGAAGCACTGGATGAGAATAGACTTCGCGCCTTGCACAACTTGGAGAGGCATCAAAGCAGAATGGCTCGAGCTTTCAATAAGAAAGGTCGCCTCCGCTTCTTCCTGCAGGGTGACCTAGTGCTAGCCCTAAGAGCGCCAATGATCCCTGGCAGGAAGCCACCCAAGTTGGAGCCCAAGTGGGAGGGACCTCTTGTCGTCCACAAAGTTTATCCCAATGGCGCGTACTCCCTAGCGACTATGGATGGTGAGCGTGTCACTCCTCCCACCAACGCTAGGTTCCTCAAGCAGTACTTCGTCTGAGTGTACTACGTCCTGCACGACGTTAAACTGCATACGTCCAAGCTGCACGACGTTAAAATGCCTAGCATATCGTCCGCGCTGCAAGACGTTAAACTGCCAAGTGTTTCGTCCAACATGACGTTAAAATGTACCTCGTCCAAGCTACAAGACGTTAAACTGTTTAGCATTCGTCCAACACGACGTTAAACTGTACGACGTCCGAGCTACAAGACGTTAAATTGTTCAGCATTCGTCCTGCATGACGTTAAACTGCCTCTCAAGAACTACGTGCGGCTTGATTCCCATCCTTACGGGATACGTAGGACCACCTGAACGTTCATGTTTCAGGCCCAGCCCCATCCTTCGGGAATTTCCATCCCACTTCGGGCCCTTGGCCCAGTTGCCTCTGGGTATGTGGCGTATGGTGTGAACGTGGGGCTATGACCTCATTCACGTCGGTTTGCCTGCCACGCTGTACGCCCCCCACGTTTGGGGATGCCTTCTGCTCCCCCCTTTTTTTTCTCTCTTTTCGTCCTGCATGACGTTAAACTGCACTTCAAGAACTACGTGCGGCTTGATTCCCATCCTTATGGGATACGTAGGACCGCCTGGACGCTCGTGTCTCTGGTCCAGCCCCGTCTCTTGGTTGATCACGGGGATCTACCGTCTTTTGGTTGCTCTCAGGGTGAGTCCTCCGACCCTTTCCGGTGATCTGTTAACATGTTTTGGGTACTTTGGTCTATGACCCGTAGTGTCGGATGCAATCCCGGCAAGTCCCGTGTTGCTTGTCGGGTCGCGCGCTTCCTCTTGTTCGAGCCTTCACTCAAAGGGATCCTCGTTAGCGGTTTGGGTACGATGCCTCAGTGCTCTCCTACCGCTCCGGGTTGATTTACCGGCGGGTCCTGGGCCGCAAATCGATATGAATCCTGCGATGGAGCGGTTGATGCTCGTTTGCTTGCCCAGTTCTAGGCTGACGCGATCGGATGTTGTGTTGCGAATATGGTCAGCGACATCCTTGATCGCCATGTCGGCTCTTTTAGGCTCTGAACATTGGTTGCACGGTCCTCATCACACTCCGCCTTTGTGCGTTGTAGTGGAATCTCGACACTCTCTTCATAACTGACCTTCAGTACACCTTTACACGTTAGGCAGGCCAACCAGGATAATGGTGTCTGTCGAGGCTCCCACGATCTGAGCACCAAGGGTATATGCTGATGTCCTCCCTAAGGGCCGTGTATAGCTGGACCCTCGTCCCCATAAGGAGGATGGAGTCGCCTGAACAATCGCGTTTTGGGCCCAGTATATTTGGAGGCTAGCATCTCTTCCCCTCGGGTGATGGACATACGCAGGCCCCTATCCCAGGATCCTTCTCCTGGAATCGTGCGTGACCGCAGGGCTGGGTATGTTCCCACCTCCGCTGAGTCCGCCTTATCGCGATAAGCGGATTCCTCCATGGTCCGAACCACACGACCTTAAACTATGTTGTCTGGTCCTACCACACGACCGTAAACTGTGATCGTCTTGGCCGCCCGACGAGAAACGGCACTGCATCGTGATGTTCTCCTCAGGGGACACTCACGTTGGGCGCTGGTTAATAACCACGCCATTCATCAATGCCTTTCATGGCTTGATTATTGTGGCGACGCCAGGGATTCCTTAATCACAGGCATGTCGCTGCACGAAAAACCATTCATCTTTAAGGACAAACAAGAAATATCAAATACCGCTTCTTCTGTGTGCGAGGGTCAGACCCGCACCCTTCCCCGCGCTGGTGCCCGATTGTGTTGCGCCGCGCTTCATGAACTACATGTGGCTTGATTCCCATCCTCATGGGATACGTAGGAACGCCCGGATGTTTGAAACTTCGGGTCCAGCCCCCCACCTCTTAAAGATTCCCCTCTCTCTGGGGAATCCGCCGCCTTCAGGCCACCCTCAAGGCGTGTCCCTCGACCCCTTGCAGTGGTCCACTAGTGTCAAGAGTACTCTGGTTTATTGCCAGGAGGGTCAGGTTCAGCTTGGTCTGGTTCCTTCCATTTTTCAGGCTTCGTGCTCCCTTTCATTCGGACCCATCGCCTACACCCTGGGTGGAGCCCCCGTGAACGGTTTGGACACAATGCCTCAGTGCTCTCCCACCGACTCGGGTTGGTGCCCCCAATGGCCTCGGGCAGCAAATCGATATGAATCCTGCGATTGAGCGGTCGATGATCGTTTGCTACCTCATTCCATCAACGGTTAGTGCGATATTGATGCTGCTTTTCCGCCACGGTCGGCAGTACTCCCATATCGTTACGCCGGTGCCCCCAATCCTTGAGTGAATGGCCGCATGATTCACATTTTCCACCCCCCATTCTGACCAGGCAAAATCTCGACACTCTTGACACTATCCCCCAGTGCATCTTCGCATATCCAGGGGATAGGACCACGATGCGGCGTACTTTGAGTTCTTATGGTCCGAGCTCTAAGACCTTAAACTAAGATCTACCCTAATGGTCCGAGCTCTAAGACCTTAAACTAAGATCTACCCCTATGGTCCGAGCTCTACGACCCTAAACTAAGATCTCCCCAAATGGGATTCTACGTCCTGCATGACGTTAAACTGCACTCGCAGAACTACGTATGGCTTGATCTCCAGCCTGATGAAGTACGTAGGAACGCCCTGGCATTTCAACTCGGGTCCATCCTCAGGGATCGCCAAGTCCCGCCCCTCCTCGTCGCCGGCCGTCTGGCCTGACTTCGGGTAAAGTGGTGCAGTTGTGATATTCTCCCCGATTCAGCTCGGGATGCCCCATCGCAATGATGGGAAGCGACGGTTTCCTCGTCAAAGAGGTTTTGTCTGAGAATTGGGGTGATTCACGGCCAGATTAGTGCATCCGCCTAATACGCTTTCCCCACGGTGGCACAATTTTGAGAGCGTTGGATTCTATCCGAACAAATCGTCACTTCGCCCCACGCTTCGCATGCCCTGTTGATCTAGATTTCCACCCTTGTGCCTGAAGGAACCCCCAAAGCGGCATTGATGATGACATGTGATCCGCCTCCTGTAATATGGATGATGACCTTCGGTCCGTCTATCGCAGTAGTATGGTCGATTGATCCATTGTCCGCTTGCCGTCTTGGTCATTTCCTGGAAGGCCAACCGTTGTGGATTTCTGAATTCGGGACACACGATTCACCCTTTCTCATTTCCCTATGTTCGGATAAAATCTCAACGCCCCTAGCATTATCCCGCTCATGTGTCGGAACAGGTTGGGGGGATGATACATTGATTAGGCTTGAGGTCTCCTTTCCTAGGAATGACCTCCCTCTTTTCTCTAGAAATCCAGGCCCAATTACGGATGCCTGAAGCTTGGTTAACGCTCCCGCAATACAATGAATTGTGGTTGAGCATGTTAAGCCAAAGGATGCAGATAAATATGGTGATTCATACAAATGGATCGAAGTATTAAGGAGCGGGAGCAAAATGTTCGGGGAATGCAAAAAAAAGCCCCTAGGGATTAGCGTGCTGGATAAGTCTTTCTAACGCCGCTACCCTTTGGCTGGCGGCCTCCAGAGCTGCTTCTTGCTCTCTGCGTGCCCTCTCTTCGTCGGCGGTCGCAGCATGCAGTTCGTCGATTCTGGCCTGTGCACGCTCCCGCTCGTCTTGAAGTGTGACCATCTGTTGGCCCGCCTCCGTCAGCTGTACTTGGGCGTCAATCAGCTGGGCTGTTAGTTGCTCCACAAGCTCAGTGCACGCTGCGACGAAGGCCTCCTTCTCTGCCGCCTGCCCTTCAAGACGCCGGACTTCCTGCTCCGCCACGAGGAGCACCCGCGTGCTCTCCGACATGTCCCGACATTGTGCGACGTCGGCACGCCGGCGGCTCTCGCGCATCTTTTCGGCCATGAAATCACGGGCCGTCAGATGGATGCTTTGAGCATCAGCTCCCCCGGCACACAGGAAGCGTAGCCAGGTTTGGAGTGATCCCATGCGCCCCAGCCACTCCGATGGGTCTCGCTTGAGGAAGCACTGGATGCACTTCCACCCCCTTCGGCGCGCTATCCGGCTCTCCTCGACCGCCTCCGCGTCCGAGTCGTCCATCTCCTCGGGGTCGGCAGGCCGGTAGGCAGGGAAGGCAGCCAGCAGGTCTGCTGCAGCGTCCGCCCCTGGGATGTCCTCATGAGGGATAGGTTCCCCAACATCTGGGCGACCTTCTTCTCTCTCCCCAGCGGCGTTGACACCCTCGTCAGCCCCCGACTTCTCTCCGCTGTCAGCACCGCCGACGTCCGTAGCCCCTTGATCAGCAGTTGGTGGGGCCGGCTCGGTGTGGGAAGTCTGTTCCGGAGCAGGCGGCATGTCTGCCACCGGTCCACTCGTGGATGGCCCGGGTTCGGCAACCCGACGAGCCTCCAGTGTTGAGATCACTGCGCAGGGCATGCCGTGGTTAGTCACGGATCGTCAATGGCAAGCACCAGCAGTAAAGTAAGGAGACTTACGGGAGTTCAGAGCGTCATCTTCCGCTGCCCCGGCCGCCGCAGGAACAATTGCAGCAGGGGACCCTTCTGCGCTTGTCAATTCAATGATGGGTGTCTGGCCCCCGCCTTGTCCTGCTGGCGCCTCTCCTACTCCCGCTGAGGACGCCTGACCAACATCCGTGCGCTCCTGAGAAAGGTGGAGAAATGGGTTAGAAGCTGCATAAGAGAATGGATGAAGCAGGTTGAGTATGGATAGAAGCGGACCTCGAGGAGCTCAGTGACATCAACATTGTCAGAGCCGGCCACCTCGCCGCTCTCCCGCGGGCTCCCCTGATGGGATCTTCCCTCAGAGCCTTCATCCTCCCCCATCTCCTCCTCTTCCTCGGAGTCGTTGCTACTGTCATCTTTCGCCGGCGACATCTGTTCTGGAGCGGGCTCTAGACCGAGCATCACCTTCACCAGAAGGGATGGCTCCGCACGCTGACCACGTTGGCGCGCGTACTCATCCATGGCCGTCAGATACGCATACTGCCGGTTGAAGTCCACCCTGTCGGCGATATGGAGGCGCCCGACCTCTGGCAGATGGATTTCTTCTCTATGTATCTTTTGCCAGATGGCGTCGGTCCCCAGTGACTGCCGCAGGGTCATCCAGGCCGACCACAGCGCCGGGAAGACTGCATCATGGGAGGGTTCGAGCAGGCGCCTTACCTGCTTCCCGGGCCGCTCCCCGACCGCCGCATGTGCCCCCTCTCTGGGCGCTGAAGTCGTGGCGGCAGCTTGCGATGTGCCCGCCGCCGATGTTCCTGCCCGCGCCGGCTCCGCTGCTTGGCGCGCCTCTGTTCTCCCCCGTGTGGCGGCGCCTCGCCTCCGTCCTTGACGCCCGGTCTCCACACGGGTGACCTCGAGCCGCCGGACTGGCTTCCGTAGAAGCCCCTCGGGGTACGCGATGACCCAGTGTTCGGCGTACTCGGTTGCCAAGCCTGCATCAACCCCGGTAGGAGGGAGAGTGATGACGTCGCCAGAGCCGAAAGCGACAAACATCAGCCACATCTGGCGAAGGACGCAAGGGTTCATCTCCTCCCGGACAGCAGTGAATACCCTCTTCGGCATTCGTTGAAGGCACCCGAACTGCCTGGCGAACCGGGTTGGCACGTAGGGCTCACAGATCACCTTCCCGTCGATCCGAGCCACGAGCACCCCGCCCCGCATGTTCAGGAAGTACTCGTGCTTCTCCAGCGGACCCTGCCCGTTGTCGATCATCTGGCCAACGGGAGTGGGGAACGGGCTGGAGTTGAAATTGGCATGATTGCCGATCCGAATCCTCACGCCCTCCTCACTTAGGGTCATCAGAGCGACCCCCTCAATGTTCAGCAGGGAGGGTCTCAGGCCGTTTCCCGGAGGAATGATGGCGTTCGGAAACGTGTACCCACCAAAGTGAGCATCCACCCAGCCGTGGAAGAATTGGAAGGGCCCACAGATCCTTTGTGGCGACCCCCCTCATGAGATGCGTCCCAGGATGGCATACAGCTTAGCCAATACTGGGACCGCGAGGTTGTATCTTTTGTTGGCGGCCATAGCGCCCGCCATCGCCAGTGTCGCCGGGCGAACGCCCATTCTCGCGTCCCGCACTGGCAGGTGCCACCCACTCAGAAAGGCGGCCAGGAACGCCACGTACCGGACATTTGGGTCCCAGGCCTCGATGACGCGGTACCCCCATGAGCGGTAGTCGCCCGTCTCCAGGACCCGCCAGTACGACCCGTTTCGGCTCCTCTGAGCCGCGGTCGGGCACCGCTTCCCCCTGCCTGGCATCTTGACCGCCGGGTCATGCTCCATGAACTGGCCGAACCACTCCTTGTAGGCTATGTCCTTCTGGAAGTCCTTGATCCCGAGCCGCTGCGTTGCCAGGTCAAGCAGATGCCAGGTCAGAATGGGAGTCTATGACCTGTCTTCCCAGATGTTCTTCGGGGGGCAGGAACTCATCGTATTGGTAGCCCTCCAGCGGGATACCTCCGATGCAGTGGATGTCCCAGAGTCCAATGCCGACCTCCCCATGGTGAAGATGGAAGGTGTTGGTATCCGGGGACCAACGGGTGAACAGCTCCGGCCCGAGCTCGGACTGCTGGTAGAAGTGGAACTGCGACGGCCACACCGCCTCAAACAGGCCGATGTACCGCAGCTCCTCCGCGAAGTGATCACAGGTGTGATGTACCCAGAATGCCCAGGCCCACTCACTGGTGAAGTTGCCCCCAGACCGCAAGTCCCATTCCTTCAGCTAGCCCTTCGTGTCGTCGGTGACACTCTGGCGATATATGCTCGAGTAGAGGGCTGGAGAATTCTCCGCAGTAGGCTCACCCCCGTCAATGGTTCGCGTCCTCGGGTTCAGGACGTAGACATCTAAATGCCTGGTCTCCCTGGCAGGATGCCCATTGTTGGTGATGTTATAGCAGGGAAGCTCGTCCTCCTGAGTCACCCAGGTCCGTGGCGCATCAACCTCGAACCCTGGCACCGTAACCTCATCTAGGATGCCGAAGTTCCAGAGCGGCAGGTTGTCTGACAGTGGATATGTCTTCTGGGCCGGCGTTAGCAAGTCGAATAGGGATTGATTGTTGGAAACAATCTCCTTGGCTCTGTTGACCTCCTCGTTCGTCGCCATCTCAGCTCTGCGAGTGGCGGCATCCCCCTCATTTCCTTGATGCGCGGCCATCTCAGAAGCTTCGGGAGTCGTGCGGGTTAAGGGATGAAGCGTGCGGAATCGGATGAGGCTGGTAGAGAAGTTTGAGAGTTGGCGCGCAATCCTAGTGGACGACGCGCAATCGGGAAGTCCGTCGCGTAAAACCCCAGGTGTTCGCGCAAAAGCAGGCCGAATTCCGGACAGGTTTGCGCGACGAGTGGGCGAATTCCGCGCCGGAAGAGGCAATTTCGCGCACGAGAGCTTAGAGGCTTATCGCGCGGAAGGCCAGTGTACGGTGCGGGGGACCCATGGCCCCTATTTATAGGCGAGGCCCGGGTCCGCGCTGCGCGAAAAGCGCTTTGCGCGACCGCAACAGCAAATTTCGTGCCCGACGCCCTTTTTTGCGCGCCACCGTCCTGCGCCACCCAGGACTTCGGCATTCCGGCGTCTCCCTCGGAACCCGATCGTTGCAACCTCTCGTCGATCAGATTCCGAGGGGGGGCTTTTGTAGACGCCGGAAAAGGCCGTTGTTCCCAAACAAAACTCCGGATGTGGAAAGCGAGGTCATATTTGGAGTCGGAGGCATGTTTCGGAGGGCCCGGAGGACTTGCGTGGAATTTTGGAGGCCCGCGCGCAAAGTTGACGAGCCGCGCGCAAACCTCCCGGGATGCGCGCAAAGCGCTAGGCCGGTGCGCAATTTTGCGCGCCAGTGGCCCGCGCGACTCCCTTGCGCGCCGGGCCCGATTCCGCGCCCGCGAAGAGAATTTCGCGCCCGCGGACTGGATTCCGCGCCCGGGGTTGCCTATAAATATGAGGCGACCCCCGACGGTTTGAAGGTTGCCAGAATTCGAAAGTTCTCTCATGCGCGCAATCCAACCCCTTCCGCGCGCAATGCCGATCTTCAGGTAACCTCTTTTCTTTCGCGCAAGACAGCCTCGGGGTTCACCTCCGTGCGCAATCCCTTTGGCTCCTTTCCTTTGAATAACCCTTCATTAAAAGGCATTTGCGCGCAAAAGAAGCCTCTTGCGCGCAATTGCCCCCGGGTGCGCAAAATCCAGCCCGATTGCGCGCACCCCCCATTTTCAAAGTGGACATTCATTAAAGAATGAGCCGTTGCCCCCGTGCGCTATCCGAAGCCCGGTGTGCGCAATCTCTATCATTAGCGCGCAAAGTGCGGGCCCAATCGCGCGCCAGCTCGCCTATTTGCGCGCCGACCCGCGGTATTGCGCGCAAAGCTCCTCTTTTGCGCGCAAACCGCCAGGGTCGCCCCCTTTGACCCCCTTTGGGTACCCGCCTGCGTGGCGCCCGACGAACCTCATCCCGGGTGCCCGCACCGTGCGTTGTCTTCCCGTGCGACCCTCCAGGCTCGCGCGAAGTGACACGGACCTATCGGCGGCTTCAACGTCCTGCACGACGTTAACCTGCACTTCGTCCCAGCTACAAGACGTTAAACTGTACGCCATTCGTCCCGCAAGACGTTAAACTGTAATACGTCCTGCATGACGCTAAACTGCACCACGTCCCGCACGGCGTTAAACTGCATTCGTCCCACATGACCTTAAACTGCACACGTCCAAGCTGCACGACGTTAAACTGCCTAGCATATCGTCCGAGCTACAAGACGTTAAACTATTCAGCATTCGTCCTGCAGGACGTTAAACTGTACTTCGTCCGCGCGAAAAGACGTTAAACTGCCAAGCACCTTCGTCCTCAACACACGACGTTAAACTGTACTTCGTCCGGCAAGACGTTAAACCGTCTGCTTCGTCCTCAACACACGACGTTAAACTGTACTTCGTCCGGCAAGACGTTAAACCGTCCGCATCACCTGATCCCGTGTCTCGCACGCAGGATCCCCCCGGTCTGGATGTGGCCCCCACCCGCGCGTCTCTGCAGGGATGTCGGGATTGGAGTGGCCTTCGCCCACGGGGGTAGAGTGTCACAGACAGAATGAATTACGTGGACTTTGATCCCTGTCTTCTAAACAGTGTACGTAGGAAGCCTCTCCGTGGTTCAAGCCCACCACCTGGTCGTCCCGGTCGTATTCACGTCGGTTCGTCCATCCGTGGGCCCCTCCCGGGTTCACATTCGCGTCGATTCACCTATGAATCCACCCCTGTGGGAGACTGCACGTGTGTATCTCCATTGTGCTTCCCCACTGCCCCTTTTTCTATTTCTCCTTTTATCGTCCAACATGACGTGAAACTGTGATTCACCCGGCCGTTCCATCCCCCCCTGTGCGAGGTGGTTCGGTTCAATCCTTCTCCAGACAGCCTCAATCTCCTTGTGAGTCGGCTTGCCAACGTCCAGCATGATGTGAAACTGTGATTCACCCGGCCGTTCCATCCCCCCCTGTGCGAGGTGGTTCGGTTCGATCCTTCTCCAAGCAGCCTCGATCTCCTTGTGAGTCGGCTTGCCAACGTCCAGCATGACGTAAAACTGTGATCCACCCGGACGTTCCATCCCCCTCTGTGCGAGGTGGTTCGGTTCAATCCTCCGTCCGGCGGCCTCGACCTCTTCGTGAGTCGGCTTGCCGACGTCCAGCATGACGTTAAACTGTATATCCGAACTACGCTGACTTTGATCCGCGCTAACGCACAGTATGTAGGAAGCCCCTACGGGGTCCAAGCTCCTCACTCCATCATCCAACCTGATCCTTACCCGGGCCGCCACATCCCGGTGGGGTCATGCCATTTCATTCCACTCCACTTCACTCGGGAAGCCGCCCATGTGCTGGCCACAGCGTCGGAGGTTCCCCGCAAGGGGTTCTGTCATCTGATCCACTCCTCGTGTTGATCAGTCCGATGTCGTCCCCTCTAGACGTTAAACTCGCGGCATACCCCGTGTTAAACATGGGAAGCTGAGGAAAACCTCAGGTAACACAGTTCCCCGCACCCAGTGCGGGATGCCTCAGGCCATCACGCCTTCGAGAAGCCCTATTAGGGACGGAAGGCAGACATGCAGAGGCGCAGTGTTAAGACACGCCCCCAACACCCAGAGCCACCCGGTCTCCTCACCGCAGGTTTCTGCCTCGACCAGACTCCTTGGAGCGTCCGGGCAGAAGCAGCGTAATAAACCGGTGTCCATGAAGATATGGCACCGGGAACGAGATTCACGAACATTCTTAAATCTATGAGGGAGACCCGGATTAGGCGACGAGTTCCGAGGAGACGTCCACGGGAGGAGGAGCCGACATCCCATCATCCCGGTTTCGATCAAGGAGCAGATGCCCCTGAATAAGGGACGGATGCCGCCCGCCTTTGGAAATCGGGATTGCGGGGCCACAAGCCGCGCGCCCATCCCCTCGGGTCGACGGGTGCACGCGCGAATGCGTCCTGGCGGAACAGCGTAACCCGACGCACATCCGCACCGAAACAATTATATTCTAATGGTATTATAATGACATGAGTGTGAATATGTACCCTCTTAAATCAAAGACGTTGACCAGTATATCATAGAAAATGAGATCATGCAGACGCAAATTCCTATATTTACCAAACTAGAGTGCCAATAATTTTTGACAAAAATAGAAGATATCCAGCGGTATATTATGGTGATGATACATGGATAGGAACATATTTCATTCCCAATAACCCAGGAAGTACACCAACATGGGTTTTTTCTGCTCTCTTTCCTTCAAGGAGGATTGGTATAAGTTATCATAACCCAAATGAATCCTTGAAAGAATCTTCAAAATATGGAACCCAAATGAGAGGGGACTTAAATCATAAATAAGGGTTATTCCAATAAAATGTAATTGTTGTCTAAAATTGATGGGGAATACCGTAATCCCCCCACCAATGTAAGGTTTCTCAAGAAGTAATTTTCATAGATATTATAAAGAATCCTATGTCCTTAAAGAATAAATTTAATCTGCACGAAATCCTATGTCTTGGAATTAAGAATATAAACAAAAAAGAATCCAATTTCATGGAAGAAATAATTTAAACTAAATGTAATCTGATGTACATGAAAGAAAACTCTAATCTAAAAGTAATTAAATGTCCAAGAAGAAAGAGATTAAACTACCCAGAATCCCATGTCCTGGATGCAATAATCTAAATTGAAAAACATCCCATGTCATGTGATCATGGATCAAAAGTATCGAAAATATCATGTAATAGAAGAATGAACCATTACAGAGGATCATCCCATGTCATGGAAGCGTGAATTTAAACTACATAGTATCCCATGTCTAAAAACATAGACTCTAAACAATACAATATCTTAATCCCCAATAGTATGAAATTAAACTTCTTGGTATCCCATGTTTTGGTAGCATGAAATTACAATCTATATAATATTTCATACTTATAACATGTAATTAAACTAGTTTAAATATTTCCTTACCATAGGATGGTGACATTAATGGAATTCATCCTTAACACCAGATGTTAAACTACTCAGAGAATGGTACTTCATGAATGTTTCATTTCACATGATCTAGATATGTGTGAATGAAAACTAAAATACACACATACTTGTCTATGAGTCATATTAACATAGGAAATATTTCTATTTAATAACTATGTGTGCCTTGATTCCTAAAAATAAATGACATATAAAGACACCCAGATCTCAAATCTTGTGTCCATCTACAATATGAATTGAAAAAATTACCTACTCTGTTTATGGGTAAAACAAACATGGAGTGTTTTATTTTCAAGAACTATGTGTGGATTGATTCCTAATATCAAATTATACAATGTTATGCCGAGATCTTAAGTCCATGGTCCAACCAAAATATAATCGATAAAAATCCCCCATATATGTATGGGTTAAACGAATGTAAAGAGATTTATGTTCAAGAACTATGTGTGGATTGAATTCTTCTAACAATGGATATATAGTGACACCCAAATATCAAATATTAGTTCTAAAAACATTATAAAAAGATAAAATAAACCATCTATATATGGGTCTAACATATGTGGATAGTCTTCCCTTCAAGAACTATGTATTTCCTGATTCCTACTATCACATGAAAATAGTGACTCCCAAATATCAATCCCTAGGTTTAGTCAAAATATAAATAGGAAAATACACATTCCAATGGGTTTATAACAATGTATAGGATCTTTCATTCATGAAAATTTGGTGGCTTTACTCATATTATCACTTAATACATAGTGACACCCAGATCTCAAACACTGGGTCTATCCTCAATATAAATAAATAAACCATCCCCCTATACATACGACTTAGACCATTGTAAAACTTATTCCATTCAAGAACATTGTGTTTATTTATTCTAGAAATCACACCATTCATAGTGACAAATAGATCACAATTTTCGGGTCTATCTGTAATATGTAAAAACTTTCCCCTCATTATATGGTTCAGACTGGTATTGGGTGTTTCATAGGAAAGAACAATATGTTTATTGATCAATTATAACAAATTATATGTAGAGATTCATAGATATTAAAACCTTGGACCATCCACAATATGTATAAAAATTTATTCCCTCCCTACATATGGGTCAGACATATGTAGGGAACCATCAATGAAATACATGTGTCTTTAAACCTTCCATCATGGGATATGTAGTGTTTCTTATAGCTTCCATTATTGATCCAACAATGAGTTATCAACACTCTCAATCATGTCCCTCCATGAGAGTAATATCCATATAGATGTCATGGTCCAGGATAAATTGTGAACATCATTATGTTTTCCCTCTCATGCACTCATGAGCTGTTTAATGTACCATCAAGTTATCTCTTGTCTCTAATACTGGGAATGGATCATTTCATCATGGGGAACCTATAAAGACAATCTGGTTCACATGATTAATATATTTCTAGGATAGGGAACCATGTCTATATCTCATGACATTAAACTAAAAACCACATCAGAGCCACCTGATGTTAAATTTTATGATTATATCTTAATAAAATGACATTAAACTGAAAAACAATTGGTCTTAATGCCAAATATATATCCCCTTTATTGTTTTGTAATAAAAAAATTCATGAATTATCCCTTCGTCCTAAAAATGTAGTCTTTACATGCTGATATAGACTATAGGGTGCTCAATCCTTTCTTGAATCTCATGTTCTCCATGAACCAACATCACATCTTCGATATTTGAGTTGATACAAACCAATTCCTTTAGATTAAATGATTCTCTTAGAACCCCATGTACCATGGGATCCCTTAATCATTGTTCTTCCCAAAAAAATTGTTGACAAGTTTTTTAATAATAAGAGATGAACCTTCTAGGATATGTGGGATAATTGAAATAATGGAAATGATAATATCTTTATAGGATGTTTAGTCCTAGAAGATAGGTCCCCCTTAAACTAAAGAGTAAATGTATTCAATCCATGTAACATGTTCTTCTTCCATTATCAATGGATGAATTTTATCCACTAGTTTCTACCTCCATTGAACAGTTATACTCTTGGATTATGATTTACACCTACTATAACTTATCTATTGAAGTGGATTAAAATTCTATCCATGTAACACATCTATGAATTTTACCCATTTGAAATGAATGATTTTTAAATTTAATTTATATTCAATTTTATTTCAATGTATGAATTTCCCAATAAGAAAAAACTACCATATGCTTCTTAATCCCTTTATATTCACCCATCTGGAACATCTTTCCCCATATGCATATTATTTATTTTCTTCACATGTAATATGGATCAAGAATTAATAATTGGTATATTCCCTCATATTCCAATTCCTATAAGTAATACACTAAACATGAAGGAATATTTATCAAAACTACATGTTTTTTTATTATTATTACTAGATTATACATAGTGACACATAGACATCAAGTCATGGTTCAAACCACAATGAAATGGATAAAAAGTTCCCTTAACATACGTATAGGTTAGATTTACCAAACAAATTCTATAAAATTATAACAATGCAAGAAGTTATTTCTATAATATTGGATATATAGTGATGTTTGGATTCTCTATTTCAATCTCATCCATGAAACATTCTATTCTCATGAATTTAAAATGTAAGAAAATGACCATGTCACCTTATGTTAAAATACATTACAATAGCTATTCATGTTCAACAGATCACCCCTATGATGATTTTATACTCAAGAATCATATGTTTTATACCTTCACCATTAAATTTGTTCAATACATACTATAATAGCCTTTAGGTTTCTCGAACCTTTCATCAATATTACATTATCTATGAACCAACTTCATATATTCGATATTTGAGTTGATAACTATCAATTACTTGATTTGACATCATTCTCTAGGAACCGTACACACCATGGGATACCATTATCAATGTTCCATCCTATTAAAAAATGGTAACAGGGATTGGATTATCAAAAAAGACACCAAAGAGATTTTCTAGAGGATTGAATCAATTCCATAGGGCTTGTTCTTAGAGTATTTCTTGTCCTAGTAGAGAGGACCCTCGTAAAAATTCGATTTATTATAATAATGTGTTCACTATGCAGTGAAAAATCATTTTGGGTGCTCTAAACCGTCATGAATATTATGTTCTCCACAGACAACATTTATTCCTTTTAAGACTAAGATTACATAAAAAATTCACTGAGTAGATACCCTTCTCCTAGAACTGCATATCCTCTGTTATTTATACATGTTCTCTCCCGTAGAAGGAATCTAATAGGGACTGGATAAACCAAAATCTCCCCACTAGTATTTTCTAGGGAATTGACACATATTCCAAGATCTTCTTCCTAGTAGATGTTTCATCCTAGAAGAGAGCGCCCCTATAACAAAGAGTTATTTTCTTGACTGAGTGGTATATAGTATTTATCCATGATCAATGGTCGAAAAGTACCCACTTGTTTCCACATTAAATTTTTTCATATATTCCATGAATAAGATTTATCATCCCCATAACCAAAATTTTTATTAATATTTAGCATATATGAAATTAAATCACCTTGTATTGGAACCTTTATCATAGTATGAATGTTATATTCAATTTCTGAACCTATTTATTTCTCACTCTATGTGACTCAATACCACAGAGAGTTCAGCATATGTGTCACAATAAGAAAATAAACTATCATATGGTTCCATAGCCCTCTTTTGTATGTCTTTACCCTATATCCAACTTCTTCATCCAAAAGATTAAATGTTAAACAAACATCCAACAACCCTTGGAAAGAAGTGGTGAACCTTCTAATTAACAATGCACATATTCCCTATAGGCTCATGTATAAGGTATTATGAGTTATCAAATAGATGAATCTCATAACTAAAGGAATGGTCCCCCAATCCCCAAGAGCCCCAGAAACACTATGGTGGAACTCAATACCTTAAGGTATTTTGCAGTCATCCTCATCATTTCTACATCATTTAATATTTTCTAGTTCAAGATCCTAGACACATGACTTACTTATCATATATACCAACTATCTATGTGTAATCGACATCCCTATTATTTCACCATACATAAAATAGAATCTCAATGAGGATTCATGGTGTCACAACTTTTCATAGACATTCATTCATCATGTTTTCAAAAAAAATGTAGCATTACATAAACCTTAATAAACATCATTTCATCAGAATATTAATTAAAAATACTAGGTATTAGAACCCTTCATGGAATCTTGTTATTTATAATTCTATGAATGATTCAGGGTTATCTAACTCTTAATTATTAATCATTTTTCCCTACTAGAAATTTATAGTCTGATCTAGAAGACGAAAAGCTAAAAAAATTGATTGTTTGATCTACAAGACCTTAAAAAAATTAGTACATGGTCTGAGTTAGATGTCCTTAAATAACAATAATAGTGATTCAGAGATAGAATAAAATAAACTAAAACAAAATTTTGTTTAATATAGAAGACCAATAAAAATATTAATAGATGTTCTAATCTAGAATACACAGAAACTATAATAGCATATGGTCCATGATAGAAGTCTCAAAACTAAAAAAGAAATTGTTTTATCTAATAGACTAAAATAAATTAACAACATATGGTCTATGATGGAAGACCCTAATGTACATCAAAACATGTTTTTAGTAGGTAACACCTTAAAATAGCTAATTGATAGACATAAAAATTTTTCCATCATGAAAACCCAAAAAAGATGACACTGGGAAAAATAGAGTCTCTACACATAGGACATGAAATTTGTCTGATATAGAAAATATTTTCCCTAAATGAAATTTGGATTACATAGAATTGGTCATGATGAAATAACATAAAGCATGTCTTGAGAAAGATTAATGTCTATTCCCTCTAATATTTCTTTAAATAATTATTAGGAAAATGTTAGGGCTAAAATAAAGAATATAAAAATCATGTAGGGACCATTATCTACACCTATATAAAATCATGATATTCTCGATAGGTCTACTAATCTTCGATAAAAATGAGCCTATACCTAGTTCATTGCACCCACTTGTGAGTACAAGGTTTTATCATGAATTTATACTACATGATACTTGGTACATCATATGGGGAAATAAATTGAATTGAGTGGTCTGATTTATGTGTTCTAAAAAATTTCAAGAGAGATTTTTTCCTGAAACATCTCAACCAAGATATGGGTAGCTACCCATGATTTCATCATAAATTCCTGAATTAATATTCTCTATGTGTAAACCAAATGTACTTAAAATGTTTATTTAGTTAGTTCATCATCAATGAATTATTTTACCTCATGAATGATCTTCATTTCAGTTGGATTCTTCCTCAGATGTAAATATGTATTGATACCCATCCTCATGGTGTATAAAGAAATTTATAATTTCCTTCCTCTGGATCAAACTACAAGTTCCATTCCACCAATTCTACTTCCCATAGTGCGAATTATACACAAAATAATTTAACAAAATGTTTCCCCCCATGACAAGGTTAATCTTTATCATTGATTCATATATTTATTCATGATCTAGAGACACCTCTTGATAAAATATAAAATCTGATTGTTAATTCACTCTCACAAATCCTTTCAAGGGATAACTATAAAATCCAATAATATGATCATGTATATTGAAATTTGGACTATAATTACCCAATAATTGAATTTATTTCATTTAGAATGACTCCCATTCTGGATGGATTTGGTGGAATACATACTTGTACTCTAAAAACTTTTTCAATTGAGGATTTGTGATGTTTAAAGTCTATGAAAAATCAAAATTTTGTTTTCATGGTGTAATCAAAAGTTTTTATCCTAATGAATAATTTTTAGGGAATATATATTGGGCCTTATTATACCAATAAAATACTTATATAATTATCAAATGTATTTTATGGGTTCTCTTTAACCCAAAAAATTTGTAGACAAGATAACAAGTCATCTTGCTCAGATAGGGGTATTTGTGGGAGTCTCCTAAACCACACCTTAGGGGACAACTAGTCATCTAATTGAGAAGCTATAGGTGGATGGTAGTAGTTCCTTCTATTTGCACATGGTATGTGTAGGGGGTGTTAAGGAGAGTTATTCAATGAATTGGTGGGGCTATCATGGTTGTGTGGGTATGTACTGTGGGTGCAGATTCTAGTGCAAACTCTACTAACTACTAATTTTGAATATTGTGGTAATCTTATAAATTATTCCTTAAAATTGATGGGGGATTCCCCCATGGCATAGAAACTATTCCTCCATGAAAATATATAGATAAAACCTATTTTATCTGATCCAATCATCTGAACAATATGATCATTATAGAGTATAATATTTTATCTTGGCTCGCCTACCAAACTCTTTAACCTTTGGATAGACACCATGATTCACACCTAAATTTCATTTAAAATGTTCATAAATTCCTAAGATAATCAACCATCATCTCTAATGGTTGAAACATTCTTTTTAGAATAAACAGAGGCATCCTGGAAACCCTTGACATCCCTAAGTCATGCATTAAGCATCACTTTCAATCATGTGGTGAATCATAGAATCACATTGTTTCATGAATATAGCCATTATATAATATCTTCTGATAACATAGTCATCATGTGACTATTTAGAGGGAATCATCATGTTATTAATTCATGCCATGTGAAGATGTCTCTAGAATGTAATATGATAAAATAGAGGGAGAAAATAGTCACTATGTTCCAAGAAACTATCACATAAATCCAATCATGTGAACCACAAGAGGCTATGAAAAGATGAACATTTGGTCCTAAGATCAAAATACGACCATCAGGTAGAGAAAGATGACATCCTGAGGATTCATATAAAATATAATGTAACATCCTTTAGCAAGAGGCTTCTAACTTTAATTTTGTTCATTTTTCTCATGTAAATCCTTCGGTTGTTGTCCAGTGGCTATCCACTGAAATGCCACAATATCATGTTAATCATTTCAAGTGATCAAATGAAGGCCTCAAATGTTTTTGGAAAATCCATTTCAATAAGAAACAGTTCTCATGTAACAACCGTGGATCTATCATGAAAATCCTTAGCATATTTCAATCATAAAATCATTTAAATCTCTATTACAATTGTTTTATTTTAATCATGAAAATCCACCCACTTCTAGAGGACAGTGGATATGGAAATACAACCATGAAATGTGGGTAGAATTTCATCCACCTCATCCCATACAAACCCCCTCCTCTTTTAAAGAAACACATGCAATGGATGAGGGGTAATCTGGGATAGAATAGTATATATGGAAAATATAGAAGTGGGAAGATTGACTACTACCTTTGATGGGGTACACAAGGTAATTGATAGAACCATCACACAACACCCTTTGTGCAATCATCTAAGTCTTTTAACATATTGAGATGTTGTGATGTGAATCCATGTTCCTAGACACCGTACAATGTATTAATTATAATCATTCTCAAAAACCCCATCATGCTGGATTCCATCCCTAATTTGAGTAGCCTGGATAGAATTTCATCAACAAGTATCCCTTGCACACATGATTCCTCTATATAACATGGATAATAAAAGTTAGTTATGTGATGACCTCATGAACATATGATCATGTGGAATTTTAACTATTACCTCAATCATGTGGATCTCATCAGTTTTCATGGACCCATTCTACACACCCCATGTATAGAAACGGGTTTATAACTTTTTTTCATGAACCATATATCTATGTGGATCACATATGGACCCCCAACCTAATACCCCTTATTATAAAGTAATATTATACATGGGATTAGGATCAAGAACCCTTTACATAATGATACCATATTCAAACATTGGGTTGAAATAATAGACAATTATCCTAAGCATATAATCATTATAATCCATCGAGTGACACCCTCAAGATCACATGACTGAATGTATCTTAAATGGTATTATAATTCCATCACGTGGACTCAGACAATCCAGTTTAGTCATGAGAAGATATCCTATAGAAGCCAATTTCAACATTTGAGGACATCTGAAAAATGTCATGTTGATCATGTGATGATATCATGATAAGTTTGTTCTATAATGTGAAGATATCCTATAAAAGTCAGTTTGATCGGGGGAAACACCTTGGAAATGTCATCCTTTATCATGATATTGGTCCAACACATATATTCATTGACCATATGAATGAAATTTTATATGTTGGTATTGATCATGTAAAAGTCCTTGGATTTGTATTATTTGATCATGTGAAGAACTTTCAACATTTCATCATTTTCTTACAACCCTCATTTACATGTTATCGTTGATCATGTGAAGAAATATCAATATGTTAGGAAGAAAATAAGGACATGCCAAGAAGACACCTTAGACATGTTAGGCACACATCAGAGGACATGTTGACCTTGGACGATAGATGCACATGGGTATATACATTGCAATCCTTAGTCGATGAACCTTAAGTAAATTACCCCCTTTATAAATGTATTTCCATTAATGGGTTAGTATTATTCAATCAAAAAAACCACTTCATTTTAGGATTTAAAATTGGCCTCTATGTCATACCCAACATATTTGACAAACCATTTGTGGTCATTATATAGATTTATCCATCAGAGGATAAAAAGTGAATAAGAAACATTGGTATCCATCCTAGTATATGTCCCTTATCATTCTGAACATCACTGATAATAATAATTTCTCTAATTTCAATCACCCATTCTAAAAAATCTATAAGAAAAGAATATATTAATCTTTGAGAAAATTTATCTTTTCCGATATGGATATGTTGGACTCCTTCATAAGGCCAAAGATCCAATAGTAATATTCCATGGTTTATGTCCAACCATATTATAATTATAGTGGCTCATAGAACCCATATCCTTCTAAAATTATATCATCCACCCTTGTACATCAGCGGATGATATGTTTAATTATACATTGGGTCATATTAATTGTAATCCTTGACTATGTTATCAAGTACATTAAAACCATCAATATTTAGTTGATGACCTGATCTAGGAAGAAATTTATTTCTATTAAAAATAGGACACATAGGAATCCTTCTCAAGGTCCACACTCCACAACATACTCTACATGGAACCGGTAATCATACCTCTCTATGGGAACTCCAATTCATAACCATCATAAAAATTTCCTCTCATGTGATGCATCCAGTAATCCATTATATCTTGATTCACACACCAAGAAAAAATCATCTTATCTTAGTCGTCAGTGATGATTAAACTAATAGCATGATGAGAATTTCGGTAGTGTTGGTCCTTCACTGGGTTTTAATCCAAATTATACCTCATCTTCACTCAAAGTATCATACTCTTAGTGAGGAAGTTCATGGAATCCTTACATGCTTAAGTAACTATCTAGGCCTTTATTGTTGCATCTTTTATGATGTAGACCCCCATAACATGAACTACAAGGACTAAAATTCAGGTCTTAACAAGATATGTATAATTCCTCTTCAAGGATCAAACCTTGTAATTACATCATTTTCACATGATGTTAAACTACATGGTATAATCATTTGATATGATAATAAATTATGTCGAATGACCTACATGGGTTTTGATTAATATTATCACATGATACACAGGGAACCTCATACAAGTTCAATACCATATCCAAGACACCAACCGACCTCTAGATGGTTATAAACTACATAGTTACCAATCAAGGATATAAATTAAGTCATCATAAATGAAAAGGAGAATAGTTGACAAACTATAAAACATTTAGTCATTCACATAAAAAAATTTTCTAGATCAGGTCACTAGCATATGGGTAACCAATCATGTATTGGTGATTGTGTAGGAATTGACAGACAAATATAAAATCTATAAGAGAGTCCTAGAATAATAAATAATTCCCTCAAAATTGGTGTGATGAGAAGAACCTCATGTACTACCAACCAATATGAGTTTCTAAGTTTCATTGGGTTATGAAAACCAAATTTACTACATAACTTTGGAAATAAATTCTTTGACTTTTCATGGATGTGGTAAAATTTGGGAGTTTTTTTAGAGAAGAAAATGGTATACTAGACTATTTTTTTAACCACCCTAAATCACCCAAAAACAAGTGTCTGGAAAAACCATACATATTTTTCAGGAAGAAAATTCAAAACTGACTAACATCATGGATTATGTGTCATAATCTCTTGGATCACCCACCCGATACAAGATGATATATCCTTATAGGCAAAAACATTAGAATATATTTTTTTCATTGACATTATTTAATATAGAATTTTTTTTATAATTATTGAATTCATGTATTTGTCAAAAACTTCCTAACTATTTGATCCATGGAGAAGTGACTTTTCTTAGATGAATGAAATGGAACCATTAAATCCATAATCCTTAGTGCTGTTGGAATCAAAATTATATCTTTGAGAAAGAATCCATGTTATAGACGCCATCATGTACTGTGGATGTTAATGGAAAAGGATGTTTGTGCTATATAAAATTTTTTTACACCATAGAGGTGATCTTGGTAGGATATATAAAGTTGTTTTCCATGGAAATATATAGGTTTCAATGTAATATATGTTTTTTATCTGTAAAAATGGTTGTAGGATATAACAATATGACCAATACCATTCAATGAAACACGAGAAGCCTCATGAAAATCTAGTTTCCCACATAAATAACAACATAGTCAATAAGACTCCAAGGATTGTGTATGTTGTAAACCATGGGTGAGGAAATTGGTGTGTACGAATTTGGGTCATGATGAATGTGGAATAATGAGAAATAGTACTTAATCTCTCACATGAGGTGTAGAATTGGAGGGTATTGGCAAGAACCAATTCTAGTCAAACTTTAATGAGTTGTTGAGAGCCATCCAGATTTAGTAAGCATAAAATTTCATGAGGTAAATTCAATGTGATTCTCTACAAACATGGTTTGCTCAACAAAAAGTGACCGTTACATAGTATTTTTAGAAAGGATTTTTTAATGAATTTTAGTTCCCAATGATGATTTTTTATTCATTCACCATGAAGATCAATTTAGGTTATAACTCTATTGTTGATGAAATTTCATTATCGTAGTTTTAGATTCAATTATAAAGGGTATGAATTCAACAAAAATATGGATTATGGTGACCTAAAATCATATAGGTTCATATGTATTAGAAGAGACTACCTCTTCATAGGTAGATGTGTGGGATCAATGTAAGGTTAATTATATCATGTCGAGATCATGTGGTGATCATGGGTTCTTTTAATTAAAAATGAATTTTATGGATTTCATAAACTATTGGATTCAACACCCCAAAATAAGAGACCCAGACCATATAAATTAGTTGAATCCATATTATGGATCTTATATTCTATAGATACACTATGGAGAAGCTCTGTAAAGAGAAGCATACACAATAAAAGGTGTAGTTATTCCATATCCAACCAGTTATTGTCAAACATAGTAATTTTGATATGAAATTTATTTTTGATCATTGAGGATATCAATTAAATTTTTTTGGTTTGTAATCAAAAAAATGTAGTGGTAAAAAACATGGAATGAATCTATGATGTCAATGAAAGAATAAATTGATTCCAATAATTAGGTCAAATAAGAGAGGTTTAATTATCCAAAACTATAAAAATGTTTTACAGAGTTTGACATATAGGAATCATAGAATTATTTTGAGAATATAAAAGGGTTGGAATGAATATTATATTTATATAAATTCAATAAAATTTAATGTGAAGAGGGAATATGAATTTATATGAGTTATATCTCAATATAAAAAAATTATATTGCGAAGTAGTAACACACCACTCTAAGTATATATTCAAATTCTTATATCATGAAGAAGACTATGGTTTTCATATAATGGCTAATGGTTTTATTTCTTATGATGATAGGTAGGGAGATTTTCAATTTATATGAATATTGAGTTATAAGGTTTAATGGGACTTCTCTATTTTTTAAAGTATACAATATAAGTGTGCTCTATTTTTTTAAAATAAACATAAATTTATTGTAAAAATGTATTTAGTTATTAAACATGTATTTATATGAATATTGATTTATATGATTCTAAATATAAATTACCATAACTCACCCCCACACCACTAAGGTTAAATATAAATGATAATGGTAAATTATTTTATATTAGAAGGTAGTTTTTGGGGTGATGTTTTCTCTCTTGCGATCACGGAGGTAGAAGGGGTGTTTAATCACAAAGGAATACTAGTTTTTAATGAAAAAAATTTCTTGTTAGGGAATCACATGATGTAAAATGATTTAATTTATTTTTTAATAAAAGTATAATAAATAGTAATTAATGGAATTATTATAAGCATGTAATGTATAGATCTATCAGAAAGAGACCCCAAGGAATTTGATGTAAATGAAAATGCAATCAATGAATTATAGGGAACATCACTCAAAGAATTTAGATCTCAACCAACCCCTTCCATTATATCCATAATCCTCTTAAGGTGCCCTAAGCTCCCAAGAATATTCTCTCAAGCCTCTCCCAATCCTTTGGGATCACACTTCCAAGTTATCCGATGCAATTCTATATACAAAGAATTGTAGTGGTAATGTAAAGAAAGTTTTCAATAAAGACGTTGTTTTTCATGTTTTAAATCATTATGTAATGTTCCTAATCCCCAAAGACACTAGGCCTCTTGAATTATAGGGAGCATTGAAAAAAACTATTCAGATTATATAATTCCATAAGAAAACCCTCATTTAATTTGGTAAAATATCTTCAATATTTATGATGTCGATTACATATATTGAGATGAAAAGTCATATGTGTTGTTGAATAAATATGAATACATGAGAATGGTTTGAAGAAAAACTATTGATAGCTTCATCTACTTCTAAAATTCAGTTTTAAGTTACTTGTGTGATCTTAGGGAAAAAATTAATGATACCAATACCATTAAAAAAATATTATAGAGACTACCTCAATTTTTTAGTTCAAAGGTAACTATTATTAAAGACAATGAACTAAAATAAGTATATCTAGATACAATTCATAGTATACATTTAGAATAATAAATGTGTTAAATTGACAATAAATCTAGAGTGAAATAAAACTATAGGATATTTACTTTAAATAAATAAATAAACAATTGTTTAATGACAATGAAGATAGGTTGAAAGAGAACTATAGGATATTTCATTTAAATAAATAAAGAAACAATTTGTCCCTAATTCTACAAATAATGAGGATTTCATGGGGGTGATGTACTTCCATTCCCATAAACTTATGATGGGAAAATAAAAATTCAAATTCAAGATTAAAATTTCATGATTTCAATGTAATAATTTTGCTCTTCCCACTACTATGTGTTTAATAATAATTCAATATAGATAGAATTATAACTCATTAATGAATCCCTTTTAAGGAGATAAAAGTAACCTGAAACTGCATTATAAATTATTCAAGAGGAAAAATATATAATATAATAAGGATAAAAATTTCTATGAGAGTGAAGTGGAATAAATTTAGGATTTTTGGGTACTCATTAAACATTTGTTGGTGAGTAATCTTCAAAAACTATAAATTATTTATAATTATGCTATGAATGATGATATAATGGTTATATTTGATATTCATGTCAATCTTGAGGAATACCATGAAGAACATGACAAAAGGAGGTCTACAATCAAGAAGGGAAATGAAAATTTTCATGACACAATGTTGTATATGAAACAATAGGAGGAACAGGGTTATAAATGAATATTTTCATGAACATTCTTGAGTTTACGCAAATTTTCACAAGTTCTGGATAAAAAAAGTCCTCAATAGAGTGAATAAATATTTAATATAATCAGAATGAATAAACATTCATGACCATTAATGAGTGTATAAATAAATAACTAACTAGAACTAATAATAATAAATCATATGCATCAGGCATGTACGAAGACAAGAATACATACATTAGTCTCCCACAGGGCATACCACATTCAAATTAAAAACAATTGAAAATTAATATACAATTATCAAATACTACTCCAAGTCTAATAATATTCCCATTCCCTATGATAGTTGAAACACTACATCAAAAACCACATACTCCACATGAACCAAGCCTCACAATCATGTAATTTTGGTCCTCCACCCAATAAACTTCATCCCTTTCTTAACAAAAAATTAGACATAACATCTATATTCACACCAAGATGCTGGTAAAGGGGTGTGAGATAAATCTCAATGGGAAACCACCAATGATGGTCCAAATATGTATTGTTATAACATTCTAAAAAAACGTGAATCATGTTCAGTCATGTTGAATATGAATAATATAATAAGAAAACAAAAAAATATAGAAAAAGGGTTTAAAGAAAAAAAATAGCATCCATGAGTTATATCCTAACACCCAAGCTAAACATACCTCTCCTCTGGACCCATCAAGAGGAATTATAAAATGTGGCTCATGAGGACACAACATCAAATGTTTCTTCCATATAAAGAAGGATATATAAAGTCCAAATCCACGATAGGCAAAAATTCTAGACCCTAGGATCTCAACATAATAGTTTAGAACTAAAAATATCATTTACTAGGATCTATGAATCAAATGTAATGACTTAAACTTGTTGTGATGACTCAACATCTACCTCAAGAGTATACTAACATGTCATCGCTGTCATATATAACTAAATAGTAAATAATAACTTTTCAATTCATATTTATGATACTATATAAGGACCTACTCAAAAACCAATCCGTGAGAGTGAAATGGCCTCCATGGCCCACTTACACGAGATATGGAAAAAATAAAAACTAGGGATACTTTACTCATCCCGGTTATCCATTATCTCACAAGACCCACCTAAAAGAAACCATCCAATAGACGAGGGGAGAATAATCAATATCATATCATATGTAAAAACTGGTAAAATCCCAGTGAACTTGTCTCTCATCCGTTCCAGAAGAAGAAAATCCTCAAACTCCCAAGACCACAAAATAGATCACTATGGTTGAGTATCTCCCAAACCTGCCAAATAGGACTACTGAGACCGTTATAATCCCAAAATCCTCATATGAGTCATGACACTCGAAAAGGTACACCTATTGAAAAATCAAACCTCAGTCCAAGAAATAATAATAGTAACCATAGTCGATATCAAATCTCAAATTCCAAGTATTACCTTGCCTAGTATAGATTCTTCATGTGGAACCACTCTCAAAAGGATAAATTTAAGAAAACCCCTCACCCTGAAGTTAATTTATCAAAAAAATATATCCTAGAAGGTAATTCCTTTGAATGGGTACCTCATACCCATTGAAAACTCTTCTCAATACCATTTACTTATATCATACATCCCACCATTTCACCATAAACAAAACAGTCCTATATTTCCAAACATAAATCAATCCCATATAAACTCATTATACTAAAATGTTGATTCTATACATGGAACCACTCAATGTAACCTCCCATGATCAGTTTAATAAACCCCAAGAAACATATCATGTCATACTCAATACAAGGTGGTTAACATGTTCACAATTCTCACATAGACCACACAACTCTAAATACAACCACCGTGATTATTCTAGAACCATAACCTCAAATAAATACATATGGAAAACTCATTCATTCAAAAAAAATGCATAAGGAATATAAATTCTGAAAACTTTCAACCATTATCATCTAAATGAAAAATTATTATATTGGACTACTTAGGAGTATACTTCTAAATATAGGAAAAAAGACACGGAAACACCCTTTTTGGGTAAAATAAAAAACCATGTACATCAGACTACATGTTTTGTACTCTAATAGAGTTACATTTTCTTGTATATATATATGGATATGGAACACCTATGGTCTCCTCATATTCTAATACATGGAATAGGTGTACATGCGGTCTTCCAGTATACAATTACATGGGCATGTATCCCTTAAAAGGGAAGTCTACCCATGTACTCAGCCACATGGCCATGTAATAACAAATTCTATGTACTAATTTACAACATGATGTAGTTCTCAATAAACCCCTTAAAAATTTTATTGGGTAAATGGAAAAGTACAATGGTATGATGTGTACTCATGGTACACGACGTGTGGTATAAAATACTCTATGATAACATGTACATTGCAACATAGCCCAACACTACAACACATCATATACGTAAAGTACATTGTTTGTAATTTTAAAACTACATTATCACAAAATTTCAAGAACACACAACATGTCCTCATAACACCACATGTCATGTGATTATGATTTCTGAATGGGAAACCCTTGTGAATTCAAATCAAATTGTGAAAATAAGATGGTGAATTGTCTCAGGGATGAAAAATTAGAATTCTATTAGAATTTTTTTTTGTCCAAAACAAATTCAATGAAATTATAACCATGATAGGAATCTAAGAATACCTGGTGTGTAAATCCAATTATAATATTAATTGAACTAACATTTATGAATCTTTTACACTGTTGAAAATGATTAAAACCGTCAGATCATTTGTATATATGATTTTACAGAAGCAATTTAAATTTTCTTACATGGACCTCAAATAAGAGTTTTTTGTTGGTTTCTGTGAAGATAAAGAATTATTTGAGTATATAGAGGCACTCACTATTCATTATAAAGATATTAAATAATTCTTAAATAAGAAATAATTATATGTGTTGAATCAAGAACCAATAGTGAGGTACTCCTGATTATACAAGAATATATGGAATATTGGATATCATAGAGGTGGGGTTGATCAAAACCTATAAATTAAGAAGGAGAATGGGTGGAGGGTTTTAGAGATTATATATGTTGAATACATCATCATTATAGGGTCATATTACATGAAATAAAATAACTTTTTATAATTAATACTACTTTAATTCGTGATGTTAGTAATGATTTAATTACCCTTCTATCTTATATTTTTGTTGATTTCATCAATATATGGGAAATTCATCCCACAAAATAAGTATTTCAAGGTGGTGTTGAAGAGGATTCTGATGGATTATTATAGACCGATATCTACTACAATTTAGACCTGGAATAAATTTTCCAAATATGGTGAAGTTATGAATGTTTATGTTATTATTTATAGGAATGTTATCATAAATTTTCATTACCATGTTTCAAATCACTAAGACAAATTTTTTCTAAATGTTAATCTCATCATCATAATATTTTTCTAAAGTATTGTAACATGAAATATGTGGGGTGTATATTGTGTTATATCAACCAAATAGTGGATTGTGGGATGTATTATTATATAATTTCATGGAGGTAATTGGTGGTGTTTGGAAATGTTGATTGGTAACATTCGTTTGATGATCAAAAATCATCTTTTAGAGGTGTTTTCTATATGGTTCATAATTTTATTTCATGGAAAAATTAAAAAAAAACCATATTTAATTAAGAACTACCTAGGATGAATACATTATGGATACTAAATATTTTACTGTTTAGATATATATGGAACAATAACTTCATGGAAATGGAATTAAATTTGTATCCCATAATACAATTATTTGTGACAACTCATGTCTGATAATAATTATGAAAAATTATATTCAACTCATGAAGATGAAGAAAATTGAGATGAAGTATCCATTATTAAATGATATAGTGGGACCCCATGATGAATTGTTGGAGAATGTAATAATCCTTAATCAAGTAGTGTATATCATGAAGAAAAAGTTACTGAAGGGATATTTCTGGTGATGTTGGTTTGATATTTGAGAATAAATGACTCCATCTATTTAGATGTAATTGGTGACATATCCTCCATTACCCAAGGAAATTTCTATTTGAGAAAGGTGTGTTTTATTTTTTCAAAACCGTTATATCCTATCTTACACTCTCATATAAATCATAATATAAGTGTTATTTGGGATCATTGATAATGGGATAAAAGACTTTTGGGTGAAAAATTATTCATGACGAAGATAGAGAAAAATTCTTCCACAAGGGGGGGGGGGGGGTTACTGATTAGGGGTTAAGGGTTTCAAGGGTTTAACCATTTATATAAATGATGTGTTATCATGTAATAATCTATTCATTTAACTATTTTTCTCAAATTTAGAGATGAGTTAAATAAACATAGAGTATATGATTGATGAATAAATGATTCCCTCATTGGTAACAAGACACGTAACAAAATAAGTATCAAGTATATCAAGTATGCTTGGTTTATAATTTCGTCACACATATGAGAATTTATGTGATCACTATTTAATTTATATGGATTTTTTAAAAACCCCAACGAGATTGATTATCTGTACGAATACCTCTGATTGTTTTTTTATTTTTGATGAAAATTAGTTATTATTTTATGTGAATAAATTGTGATATTTGGAGGATTTTTAAAGAATAAATACATACATAAGACTTGGTTTTCCAGGAACTAGAAAACTATATATGATATAGACTCCAAGATTTAGACCTTATCTTGCATCTTGTTGGTTTTTTGAAATGGAACCTTACACGACAAGAAAAATGGACACATCATAGAGGTTATCACGGTAGGCTAGGTAAAGGAATATCCATTATAAAGATACATATGACCACACCATTGAAGGATTTTTTTGACATATATGAGGTTGTATAATGTGAAAAATATATACAAGCCCTCTCAAGGCCACATAAGCAGCTTCTAGGAAAGCTAGCAGCAAAGGTCAGTCACCACATAGCTTGGGAGACGTGTTGGGCTTTGCATGTGAGGAACTTTGCATGTAGGCATAAGTTCATGTGAAGGTAGGACATGGTGAAAGGGGAATCATTATAAGGGGTACGCATCCACTCACATATTATTTGGAAAGATAGTTTTACATTTCCATAGATTCAAGAAAAATAGCAATGATATGTTTACCAGAATCATGATTTACTAATTGGGTAATTTTTTGAGGCAGTCTTGATGTGGGATTGATCTTTCATGAGGTACAATTTAATCAATTAAATATGTGATTTTTCTTTTAGAATGGATTTTCCATCAATTTCAACACTCTTATAAGATTTGGGGTTCCTTCCCAATGGTTAGTAATCCACGTCGTAGAACTGCTATTGAGGAAATTCACATACTACATATACTTCATTCATCATGGAGAGTAGAAATCAATAAGATTAATATCATAGTGATATAAAATATGATATGCTCTTAATTCATAGTATAAAGGATAACACCATTGGTTTAAATGTGTGTTCGGTGAAAATTTATGGAAAAAATATAAGGATCAGGTAGATATCCCATGTTCATGTAAGGAAAAAAATATATTTTGTTGATCAGGTTAACTATTAGAGGATACACTACCTAATATGAGGCCATATCTAAAAAAATTGAATCCCTCTTAGAAACCATGTTGTTGGATGATACATCATGGTGAATCCTTCGAATGATAAGTATACAACTTAGGAGGTGTAGTAATTCCACAGGTGATTAGTTACAATCAAAAACTAGATGTTTGATAAATAATTTATTCTTGAGTTTTGAGTCATATAATGAATAGTTAAGGGTCCTTAATCACCATGTCTTTGTGGAATGGAAACAAAGTATGGTCCTGTGACACCTGGATAAAATCAAAATTATTTTATTGTACAAAACCACAAAAAAATAACGACATTGTTAAATATATCAAAATCATAGAGATATTTTTATAGGATCATAGGGAAGGAATGAACAACATATTTCAAGACTTGAGGGAATATTATAATTGAAGAAGGAAAAAATTTATAAGAGCTATATATCACTATATAATCATTTAATTTGTAGAATGTGGAAATCTATTCTAGGTGTATATCTATATTCTTTTCTCATACAGATGATCATATTTTTTATGGAAGGATAAATGATTTCCTCTTTCTGATGAGAGGTAGAAAGAAATTTATATTTAATGAATAGTTAGTTTAGATGGTTAGTGAGATGACACTATTGTGTAAACCAATTATTATTAGTGGGGTTTGTTATTTTTTGTATAGGCGCATCACCTTTGCGTACTTCTTTGACTATACTATCATAGGTGGAGAAAAGTAAGCTTATATATTTACTTTACTATATTCAGTCACTCAAAGAGGTAAAGTATAGTAGATATTAGATTTTACATGTCATCATGATAACAAGATTATAATATAGGGAGTAAGGTTTTTGAATCCTAGTTGACCAAAATCAAAGCCACCCCCTCTCAAGTTAAATCTCCTTGATATGGTCCTAATATATAACAGCGTGCATCTATATAAAAATAAAAATCTAGGGTTATCATCCATATTAGAAATCCCCACACCTAGCTACATAATTTAGGAAAATATTAATAATATCTACCTAAATATTTATGTTTTCACTCACAAAAAATTTATATATAAGAAGATTCGAGAGATTTTTCTCTCTTTAGTAGAGCACAACTATTAAATTCTTCATTAAAACAGAAAATATGTTAATATTGACTTTTTTAAATAACCATAGTATCTTTTCCATCCATTATATCTATATTCATGATTATATATTATAATACAGTAGTCGTATGATCATTTATTACAATTATAATGAATATATACACCCCTCTTACCACCCAGGTTTAGGTGTAAAACTGTACACCATATATCATAAACACCATACAAGAAAAAAATTACATAATTGTTATAAAAACCAAAATATCCATAATACCAACACTTGGGAAACATAGATATTTTACATTAAGTTCTTTTTCAGGAAAAAATGGTTTTATTCAAATGTTTTAACTAAAACTAATTCAATGATTTATGTTCTAAACCAAAATAAAAATAGTACAATATATATGATAACACTTATTAATTTCCTATCCCAATACTTCATTATTTAACTTAAACTCGATTAAATGGTGGATTAATGTACACCAATACATTTACTTGAGCATATTACCATGTATTCGGCATTTTGAAAACTCCTTGAGAGATTATACCCATTACATAATGGAAGGAATGTCAAAATAAAATGAAAACATACACAAAAAAATATACCATTAGAGTACTATATATAATTATAATGTAATTGAAATTATAATAAAATCATAAACCATGATATAAAAACATGACACCCATGATGATTATACTACACTATATTAATGAATTATCTCTCCATGGTCTAGTCAAATACAACACAGACATAAATAAATACAATATAATAATTTTTACCCATCTAAAAATAATTAGCGTCAACTCAGACTGGTATTTACCCACCCACTAAGATCCTCCGGTATGATATTTAGCTAAAATGGTCCTCATTATGACATACATACCCAATATATGGTATTCACATTGACCAAGGTGAACATTTAATGTGTGAGTCAAATACAATAGACACGACCAATGTATTCCTATCCTAAACTATATATACATACATACATGATCTATATGAAATTAAATAAGAGAAAAATATGTTAATAACATTAATAAAACTATTTTATTCTCAGTAAAATATCATGATGCACTACTAGATTGAGGTAGTGTTGGAAATGGGTTATAGTTTCCCATGTTTTTTCAATTTCATTGCTATTATTTAGACCATGTTTTTTAATATCCACAGTAAGCATAGAGAGTCTAGAATTTATAACTATCTTAACAATATAGATATATTGGCCTATATAAGTCTCTTATTCTAAAGAAATTACATTTTTATCCACTCAATATTTCTCAAAATGATTGGGTGGCTACCATCCACCCCGTATGGTTTAAATCACCTTGGGTGGCCAACTTCTTACTCAAAAATTCACATAATGGTAAGGTAGTGAGAATCTATTCTATATGATCTCAAATTGGTTTTGTGTCCTGAATATTTATCAAAAAAATAATAAGGAATGGGTTTACAACATACATCTATTATATTATCATACATATAATGATTCTATACTCAATTTTATTTAATATAACAATGATATGGTGGCTAGAGTTTATCTTTTTTGACTTTATAAGTATTAAGATACCAGAATCTATACAATATAATATATTTTGGATTACGTGTAAAAATATATCCAATCTAGACACATATGCATTAGGTTTAAAATTTATGTCCAATGATATCTTGTTATGATCTGGTATCTATAATATAACATTTAAAATATCAAATAGATCAGGTGGACAATGTTCATCCCTTGAAATAATTTAAACATCAGGTAGCTAGTGATTACATTGTCTAGTCACTAAAACTTATATAAGGTTTCAAACATAATATATATGTATATATATTTGGGCAATTTTAAACTCATAAAATAACTAACCATTTAATTATTTCACTCAATGCATGAGGATGATTAGATGTAGTGTGACCCACCCTTGACCTTATGGTTATTTATGACCTGTTCCCAGCAATTCACACACCATACTGGCACAATGATAAAAATTATCCATCCACAAATATATTCCATTTCCTTTTAACTCACACACATATATATCCTCTCTTAATGCCGTAAATATCATGATTTATATTTTTCTATCTATTGGGTTGATCGACATGTCACAGTTACTAAAACATCATTAAAACTAAAAACATAAAAAATTTCATTGCTTATCAAAATCCTATATCTTATCTATAACCAATCTCACCGAATGTATAATTAATGTTAATATAATTAAATACCCTTGAATAATATCAATTATATTATCAAATAACTCACTAAAACTGATTTATAAGGTAGGTCTATACCTCAAAGGAACATATATTCCCTATCGGTTCCCGCCTCTTTCATGATGTTATACACTAGTACACAACCAATAATTCATGAATTTTTATGGTAATTGTCTAAACCAATAATTTATAAACAAAAAAATACCCCACCTTATATAGTTCATTACTCAAAATTACATAAAACATAACTATTCAATTCTTTTATCCCATTCACATCTTATAATTCACCATACATATGGAGACAAATCCATAAGGCCCAGTTAAACATATCTCATGATATATACCCCAAATAAAAAAATTCAATTGGTTATTATCTCTAAAATACCACCATAGTTGATCTTTATCATACAACATACTAGGTATTTCAAGGATAATCTCAATTCTAATGGTTAACATTCTTGAACTACTAATATTTCATAAGTATTCATAACTAGTGACCCATTAGACAAACCCTTATGTCATAAGTCGAAGTGAACATAATCTACTATTATATTTGGAATCCCTAATCTCATTATGTCATTATCCCTTATTGGGAATCGTGAATTATTCACATTTACAATAATACTATACATATATGATGGTAAAATTCTAATAATAAACCATATCTTCAAAATATAACACTTTGAGGACCTTCCATTATCCTGAAAGAACTCACTCATAGTTACCCATCATGATTCCATATTTGAACATTCACGACCCCTTACAGCCACATTCATGTTAAAAATTAAATGTATTTACATATAATGGAATTACAATTTGGGTCTTAAAACCTTAATGATGGAGTTTTATCTTTAAATAAATTCACTCTTCATGCCAACGAGCTCACATAAAAAAACATTGATTTACACATGCCCCATGGATTTTGTAATCTCACCGATCACAGAATGAAAAAGTGTTATATTACATCTAAAACCTCCTCAGTCATTATATCAACAAAATTCCCAATTAATAATAATGAATGATCTTAAATATTTAGTCAATATTAAGAAAATTATAAAAATAATTATGCGTGTGGCATAAATCTATAGGAAAAATGTGAAACCGCATATAATAATTTATCTTGATTCTCCTTTATCCACCAAGAGAAAAATCCCCATAATTAATATTTTATTTTATAATGCCTTAGGGGAATATTCATCTTAGTCAAAATACCAATAAACATAAATTATAAAATATATCAAAAAATATATCAAATTACAAAACAAGAAGAAACTAAATAAATATTACATAAAGAGAGAGTATAAAATGAACTAGAGAGAAAAAAATTGATTAAGGAAAGGGGGAATAAATGATCAACCTTCCCATGTTTCAATGTCATATAAATGAATTCATAAAATGGGGTTCATATTAAAATTATCTATATTTAAAAAAATACACTTTTGGCAGATTGGGTGCCTCATGAGTCCTTAATTGTATCTGGTTGGAACCCCATACCCCCCCACCCAAGACACCCCATTGGGTACCTGGTAAAACCTTATGGAGTAATTACTGGTATATGTATTAATTTTAGAACTATACAGTTCACATTGAGTAATTTTACACCTATACTGGGTACCTAGTGGTAAATATTTCCCTTAGTATATATACCAACACTCCATTTACAACACATAAACCACCGAACCAACTCAAAAACCTCAAAAACATCTATATCTATAAATTATTGAATAAAAACTCATTATAAATTCATTTTCAATTCCATTTTCCAAATATCCTCAATTCAAAATCTAGTGGATGTTAATCCTCAACCGATTCTACAAAATATCAATAGTATATCCCATTACATTGGATATAGAATAAATTGTTTTAATATTGGAGATGATAATAAATTGAAAATTACAATGTATCCCATTATTCATCCTTTCAACCCCTCACCAAATACTCCACCACATAGACCCACCATTATTCTCCCTTGTAAAAAGCCTTATTGTAGAGACACTATTCAACAATCCCTTTAGAAAACACCATCTTTAAATATCATTCAACTCTAAATGATCATCATATCCCATATTTTAATTATCTTATAACTAAAAACCACTACATTTTTACTCCATCCCAAAATACAATCATCTATTTAACCATCTATCACTAAATCATCCATCCTTAAACCACATCATTTCTATAGCTTCAAGTTATATCATACATGAAAAAAAATCATTTTTAACCTTATATAGGAATCCAAATCAACCCTATTGGTTTTAGATCCATATAATGTATCTTAGATTGATATTCATGATTAATGATTAAATTATGGATAAGGGATATATGTTTGATGCTTCCCTTGAGGGTTAATGGTTGTGGTATATAAATAACAAATCATAAAATTGATGGTTTTACTGTATATTACTATTCTAATTTACTTGAATAAGATATTAAGTGGCTATGGATGAATGTTAAAAAAGGTTAAGACCACTTTTTGACATGGATATATCAATCCAAATGTGCAGTTTCACTTTATATCTCCAAAACTACACACATTTTGAAAAGGTTGTGTTGTTGCCTTACTTAATTTATGAAAAAAAATTAATTTATAGTATAAAAAATATAATTCTTAATGTGTATCATTTAATGTTACATTTTCATCATTTTATTTATATATACAATGAGAAAAAATATATTATAGAATATAGAACATGTGTTTTTTCAGTAAAAATGAAATAAGTTCATGTAATTCATATATAAATATGATTTCATATCTCTAAAATTAATTTTAAATTTACATAATTTATTAACTTGAAATTTATATTTAGTTCTATGATTTTCAGAACAATTTTCTAACTGAAATAAATTATTGGAACCACATCTATGTCGGCACTATAATTGGTTTTCATTGGTTCCCAACATTGAACATGAGGTTCCGGAATGCATGAATGTATTTGGGTTTTACCATGGAATCATGGTAAAGTGTCAGCATGAAATCATTAATATTATTATGTTTTCATCAAACTAAATTTTTTTTTATTTCTTCTTTACGACCATTCTTTGTAGAGGATTATTGAAGCGTGATGTTAGATTCTTAGAAGATTCACAAATCTGGTGAGTTTCATTTATCTAAGAGAACTCATCAGTGAATAACCTCCTAATATGGTGAATTAACAACCATAAATTATCTATAAAATATAATTTCAAAAATTATGGTATTAACCATATTTCCAGGTGAATCTTTTATGGAAATACCTGAGAATAAACCCGAGACAACTTTTTTATCGATGTAAAATGATAGAAAACAATCTAAAACTCTTTTAGTGATTCTAATAGTATTTATACCTCAGAGACATAGGGAAACTCTTTCATCCATCTATGGTAGCATGGTGTGAACAACAATGGACATAATAATGTGTGAGTTTTTTCCATTATGTTGGGTTTTTGGTGTATTTTTCATTTGAGAAAAAGATATCATCCTAATAAGAAAATGCTCTCAAGATTTAACCTTGATTTTAGAACCAGTAGTCTTTTGATCATCCTGACACTAAGTCTCAAGAACAAGGAATAAATTCCCTCCCTCAGATCCCTTTCATTCACCAAAACACCACAACCCACTTCCCTTTTCTTCCAACTGGGGCAATTTTTTTTGTTTCTATCCTCAGAATAATGAGATTAATATCCATACCAATTTCTCATGTTGAATGGTCTTTATGATGGGTGGCATCATTTCTAGTGATCTGATAGAATCTCTAGTCATTAAGTTCTATACTTTCTTCAGAACCTCTGATCTCTCTTAACAGGAGAAAATGTGATGCTAACAATCCTTTAACTTTGTAGCTATAAATAAATTTTACTCATTGAGGTCAAAAAATACTTTTTAATAATACACAATTATCCTCTTGGGCTCTACTCCTTCCTTGTTCTATCTCACATGACATTCTTAAGTATAGGGGCCCCATTAATAACAACATAGAATTACTTCACACCTAGCGAGAAGATTTTTTTGATAAATTGTTTTCTTAGATGTCCACTCATGGATTTTTGGATACTTAATTATGTATTTTGGGTTCCTTTCCCTCTAATGGTGTCAACTTAGTTCAAGAATATTTCCTTAGGAACCACTATTTCAAACCACTATAATTTTCATTGTTATTTTTCCTTGTTTTGATTATTTATTTTTATCTCATTTTTAATTAAATAAAATAAATATTTAGATGATGAAAATAATATAGATTTAGTAATTATATAAAAAATTGTAGACCATGGAATTTTTTTATTTTTTCAATAATAACTTGTTATTCATTAATATATAGGAATTATAATTTTTTTATCTATGATTTATAGATCCTTACAGACATTTATTTTTAATGATTACTTAATTCAAACTATTTTTTATAAATATTTTACATGATTTCATTTACTTTTTTCATCCTAATTTATGAATTAATATACTACTTTAAGGATAAAGTTTCTCTATGGGATCGACATTTGACATACCACTTTTCAAATTTGGGTAGTTTTGTTAATTAAAAAATGTTTTATTTAAACTTTTATTGGAATTAATGAAGCATTATCAGCTATCATTATTGGAATATTACGTAAAATAATATAAATTTAATATTTAAGGGATTAAAATAAGTCTATTATTTACCTTAATAAATATTTTTTTTTTCATATCTCCATAATGTTAGGATTTTTATTAATAATGGTTTTTATGCACAAACAGTCAACATGGGAAATGATATTTGAATCTAAATAGTAACATTTTGAATATAAACTCATTACTTAAAAAGAGTTTTATGAGTCATATAAAATATTTAAACGTTGTTGGAGTTTATCCAATTACATAATAATAAGAATTTTTTTGAAGAGGACAACAACGACGAAGGAATATAATGAAATACTGTTTATATTTATTTGTTTTGGTATAACAACTCATCCTTATGTTTTATGTTTGATGAGAAAATACCTATGAAAAAGCTGATAATTTGGTAAATTAATTCTAATTTAATTAGATTTTTTAATATAAAAAATGATCCAATAGGACTCTAGGGATTTTTCTTGAAATTTTGTGCTTTGTTCAACCAAATTATACATCTAATTGTATGTTATTTTTTATTTTATTATATATTTTTTAAAAGAAAATTAAATAGAGTGGATTTATGGTATGGAAGTTATATAATAAAAACGCATATTCTGGAACCTCCCTTACAAACCCCATCTTTTAGAACACGGTCTGGATGCTTTGATACTAGGTGACACCCAATGTTTGTATACCTAGATAAAGGAACCACGTTTCAATTTAACATATTAAATCACCTCAACCCTACCTAAATAAGATAAAATTTTAATAGAGGGATAAGGGAATGGAAATGGAACCCCCAACACTAGTAAATATTATAGTTCAATTATAGAATTGGTCCTGGACATTCTTAACTACATAGGAGGAACAACATATCCTTTTTCAGAGGAGAAGAAAAACAATTTTAGATAAATTTTATTAGATACTATACCACTACACATATAAATATAAGATGAAAAAAGAAATATATATAGTTAAATAAATAAAATCTATATAATTTTACCCTTTAATTATTATATGAGTCCATTCAGTTCATCTAGTTCCACCACAATACAATATTTGTTCTCCACCACTACATCAACCAAGGCAGGTTATAGTATCCCATGTCTTCAAAAAATGTCCAAGACATTCTGGAAAATGGATTAATTCTTTATAAACTCATCCAGCCCCATAAATTATCATACCATTTTATACCATCATTATGAATTTATTGATTATGTCCCCACAGGCTTCTATAACCTCCTTCAGACCATCTACTTTAGAGTATCTCCTTCAAAGAATCTCCTTCATAGCATCTCATTCAGAGCATCTCTTTTGGAGCATCTCATTTGGATCATCTCATTCGAAGCATCTTCTTATTAATATTAGTTTTGAAAGTTGACTTCCCAACTACCCTAATCATAGAAGTCATGTACTTGAAGTAAATTTCATGAATTCACACCCCCAATTTCTTAGGTCACATTATATTGACATAATTTTCAATAACATATTTCTTATTTAGAAAATGATCTTCCAACCCTTCCTTCTATTATCAAATCCCCACTATGGAAAAATTTACAATAAAAATTCAAATAATATAATTTTTTTAACATATTTATTAAATTTTTACTACTACCAACCTTACATAACTCAAGAACTTTATTTTCCACAATATTTTATATGAAGAAATACTTTTGATAAATGGTTTAAATCCTTGAATGAAACACTAGATTCGTAGAAATATGGATCAAATAATAAAACTAACATAACAAAATAATATCCCCATACATTATTTTGAGTTCCTCTGACAACCATAGTTATCATATCAACTCCTTTACTCCACAATTTTCACATATTCAACTTCCGTTGTAAATATTGTAACTTCTATGTTCTATCAAAAACCTTAAATTCACGACCATCACTCTATTGATAAGAAAATTTTTATATCTATAGGATTTATTGATGTATTGTTTTTTTCATTTTGAGTTATCAATTTCAAATATAGGGTTATTATTTATTGGTGTTAACAGTAGGAGAACTATTGAGAATATTCTGAGGTTTTATTCTTTTTGGAAATATATTGATAATGAATAATCTTTAATTACACCATAAAATGTTTTTTTCAATATATATTTATTTTTTGTGGAAGGTATTTCATGAATCAATAATGCTACTCATTCCATGATATAAAAATGATGAATTTATATGATGATGTAATTGGTATAATGGTACCCTAATGAAATAATGGGGTTTTCTTATGTAGATATATCATGACAAAATGCATGGATCCTAAATTTAAGGAAATGATTTGTTTGGTGAAAATTTATTATCCAAAAATTAATGAACAAGTTTCTCCATTATAGGTATTATATTAATAGATAATGAATCTTTTATCACATAAAAATTCATGTTTTTTATTGTGAAATTGTGAATTACACTATAAGTCTAAGCAATGATTTTCAATTTTCATTCTATATTAAATGAGTTTTAAGATGTTTATCTCTAATTCGTATTATCATGCCACAATATTTGTGATTATTAAAGGAAAAAATTTGAGGAACTAACTCAACACGTCAAAATGTGTAATGTTATAATATGATTTAAGGAAAATTAAATGTTTCTTGTTTTCATGTTTAATTGAATTAATTGTTGATTCGTGGAAATTTTTTCTCATCTATTAAAAGTTAAATATGAGATAAAGGGTGTATATTTTTTTAAAGAATATCAAAGGGGTTAGTTTGATGTAGAATAAGATAAATGATATGAAAACATTTAAACTCGTGATCCGTATAATGTGATGTGAGGATTATGTGGTTTTGAGTGGAAGATAAAAAATTTGTTTTTCATGGAATAAAAAATGACAGGGAGACATAATATTTAAAATCTATAGAAGTTTAGGGACTAGATGATAACTAATGGGAATTCATTAAATATTAAATATTATAGGATAAGTTAATATCATATCAAATTATCATGTAGAAAACCCAAAACTATGTTTTTTCATTCCATTCAATTTTATCATTTCAATAGTGATCAACGTGCTAGTATTATAATATTTTAATCCATCTTGAATATAATTGAATAGAATTGAGAAATAGTGTGTGGTACATGGATGAGTAGTGTTCTTATCCTAAATATTACAACCACTAAATTTAGATATGTAATTATGAGTAATATCAACACACACCTATATATTCTTCTTGTATGTATTTATATATGGTTGAGCAATGTAAAATACCAATTTTTGAGCTCTATTGATTTTTTTTGTTTCTATAGTAGTTCATTTTCTATGAAGTACTAGAAAATAAGCCTATAAATTTGAGAATAATATCCAAAAAAACAAGAAATAATAATAATTTTTTGGAAATTCATAACCCCCCAATCATGTGATTTATTTTAGTACCAAATATAATAACACATGTATCAAATTGCACTATATAAATTTTCTCTTATCCCTGAAATTATACATTAAAAACCCTCATAAAATATGATTTATTATTTTCAGAAAAATTAAATCAGTTATACCATTGAAATACTTGACTATCCACTCCAATGTTTCCCAATCCCCTTTTCCTAGATCAATTGTAAGTCATCTAAAACCATCCACCCAGTAAAAAATATCTTACTTTGTACACGTCTTAAAATTCATGAAAATTCCATGATAAAAATAGAGCCATCAACAAGAACATATCCACTTCTAATGTTCTTAGTTCTTTATCTATAGATAACTATAAATATCTAACAAATACAGTAGTCACATGATTATATCTATATATTCCAAAGGGTTTATAAAACATTATATATATTTATATATTTTAATATATTAAATATCAAGGATTCATGCATCGATACACTACTAATCATAATCATCACAATATTTTCCATAAACCATGAATCATTCATCTTGAATGTTTTAGAAGAATTAGTTTTGAACCCCAAAATCCATTAAATTCAGGGAGAAAAGGTAGAATATCCTCCATATAAAAAGATGTCTAATGAAATAACCATCATCAAATAACTTATTTTTATGGAAATGATCCACAATGTTTTGGATTAACACATTCACTTAAAAAATGTATCAACATTTTGGTTTTATTATCTTTGTTCCTGATTTAGCCAAAAAAAACTATAAATAATCTTACCCTCCAGATTATCCATTCAGGTATCTATGAAACCAATTAGATGCATCATGAAATTTTCATACAATAAATCATAATTATGGAATGTATTCCCCACATTTAATATTTATAAATATATATCCTCATTAAAAACCATTTTTAGAATGATTAGTATTTTGAAATTCAGAAAAATTTGAAAAAAAATTTCATTAAGAAACATTTCATTTGTTGAAATCCTTTCACAATAAAACATCATATATAAAATTACCCATTGTATATTTTATCCTTAAACTGATAGATCCCTTTATTTCCTACTCAATTTTTAAATTTTTGATGTTCTATTTGCTCAAATAATTTTTTACACATAAGGAATCCATTTCCTTACTCATATCTAACTCAGACTACATTATGTCACTGAGAATATCCTCTTCTTCTAGGATTTTACATTCTCCATTTTCATTATGAATTCAATAATTCACATAAATTCCAAATATTTCCATTTGTTTTCTACTCTCGTATATTTTAAAAAATGAACTTGAGAATCTGCTCCATCAAGTTCTTATTTTTCTAGTACTCTTTTTTAGGATATCATAGCCTAAATTTTTTTGGTAAATCCGTTCTTGGTTATACCTATGATATATATTTTTATATAGTCTAATCCAACTCTTTTCTATCTCCAGAACTTGAATTCTCTAAGAAATAACATAAAAATTGAGATATATATTCAATTTAACCAGGGAATTCTCTATTGATTCCTTATTCTGATCTATATCATTAGTGAATCTATAATCATCCAACAAGATCCATTAATTTAATATAAAATTATCACATTTTATGTACATTTAATGGTCATTATACTTGATAAAAAATAAACATTTTATGCTATTTCACCATATAATGAAACATGCAAGATTATTTCCTTCCAACTAAAATTTTTTCCAAACATAAATATGAATAAATTAAATATTCATGAAGAATTTATTTTTTTAGAAATCTATTATCTTCTTGTTTTATATTTTTCTCAAATCCTCTTATGGATTTGATGGAAATGGAATTTTTAATAATACAACTCACATAGTTATCTACTTCTCCTAAAAACTTCTTTGTAAAACTGTAATTTAATATCATACTTTAATATCTTTCATTTATATACATGTTTATCCATTCCAAAAAACAATTTTACCCTTTTGTACCATGTAATGACATATCAAATTATATTCTAATCATCTAAAAAAATATATGATCTCTCTAATTCCATGAAAACCACTAATATCAGGCCTCAAGTATTTAAATTTTAGTATTATATCTTTTACCTCATGTATTTATATCTAATGAATGTTTTTAAACCCTCAAGTATGTTCTTGAGAAAAAAACACACATTTTATTTGATAAATCATTAATAAATTTGATATAGAATAATTTTTCCCTATAATACCAAACCATAGATATCGTCCAATATCTATATGGGATATTTATAAAATATAATTATTTTGTGTTTTTTATATGTAGGAAAGTACACATTCCATTACATTCCAAGGATACCCTCTTAAAATTTCTATAATAATTATGAATTAGTTTCAGTGTTACTTTCATATCCAATTCCTTCATCCCTTTCCTACATTTTTGATCAATTTGATCATTCCAAAAATTCACAGTTCTATAATATTTTGATTCAGTGTGAAATAATCTATTTGAACACAACATAATATACAATGTCGAAACATTCAAAAAAATTTCCTGAACCATGGATCCCCATTAGTAATTTTACCCATCATCTTCAAAACATATATAAAATCACATGATATCAAACTAACCCAAAAGAATTGGGTTCTTCGCTAATCCTTTTATATGTACCATTCCTTGAAATACAAACAACATTATTCTCTTTGTTGATAAATTTGAATCACCATTTATAATATTCTCAACTGATCTATCATTTGTCAGATAAACCTTGTAAAATATTTTAGATACATAGTTTACCAAGAATCCAATCTCAAACATTGAGTGAAATAATGACCTTGAATCAATGATCCATTATGCCATTAAATAAGGGACACTAAATGTGATGACCCGTCTTAGTGGAGCCCATACCGCAAATCCCCATGCCTACCTCTAATAGGACAGGGGCTGGTGACTAGAACCGAGTAGGAACATCACTAACATGTGAGGAATTTCCATTAAAACAATACAGACACACACACACACACAGACACATCTCCAAGCCCAAAAAGCTAAAATGTGAAAACTACTGAAAATGGAAAAGCATGCATACACTAAAATCCCAACCAACAGAGTATGATTGGAATGTAAATTATAGTAATGTAAAACCCTAGGCCAAGAGTAAAAGCCCACCAAAATAGAGTATGAAAAAAATCCCAACCTGTAAAGAATGGTACTGGGACTGTAATTCGTAGCAATAGGAACACACCTTGGCCTGCCTGATCTCACTGAGTACCGTCTAGTCCTGGTCCACCTAAAATCTTGTCAATGCCTCGCTTGTCTGCAAAAGACACGACACGTGCGGGAAAATACCATGTAGGGGTGAGTATAATAATACCCAGTAGGACACACCAAAAACCACAAAGGAATACAAAAATAGAAATACCTTAAAGGAAGGATACATTCAGCTCTACATAGTATATGTTTACAGAACATATAACAAAAATATCTTGATATAGTCACACACGATCAACTATTGTGAGACCACCACTATGATCTAGCTCGATGATTCCACTGAGCACGTAACAGTGAGAACACACTCCTAGGTCTGTAAAGAGATGTACGAAGTACTTGTTTCGTGAGAACCCACTCCACATGTACTTAAGAATACAATATTCAGATGAGTATCACAACCACTTGTTATGGGTTGATTCCAACAACATAGTCTGAACTAATCCGCTAAGAAGAGGATCGGTGCCCAGGTAAGGTAGGTCACATAAATAACAAGAACTCTAATCAGGGTACTAGGAAGGAATAGAGGATCCGGCTCTAAGCCTCATAGAGTGGATTCCAACAACTCTATTCAAGAAGTCCTGTTGAAGGGATCATACTCCTGTATGTTAGAAATGATACCAGAAACCTTTAGGGGAAAGATCGAGGGTACGAACCCTAAGAAAGCTATCCAAAGTCATAGAAGACAACTAGATCAAGCCATGTAAAATAGGTTACACGACGTGTAGTAGGATCACACGCCGTGTTACTTGACACCGGGTACTGCCAGTGCAAATGGCCCGTTTCTCTAGCCTTATCATATAAAAAGTAACTACATGGCATGTAGAAGAATTACCCGCCGTGTTCCTTGACTCCGGGTACTTCCCATGTGAAATGACTTGTGTCTGAAATCGAATTTGTGCAGAAAAGTATATACACGACATGTAAGTCAACGCACATGCCATTCACTGTCAACTTGAAAAAACCTTTATACCATGGTCATATGCCTGTATATGGTGTCTGTCAGTGTTTCCTTGCTCGTGTACCAGTACATGGGGTATCCCATGCAACTGGTCCGGTCTGACCGGAGAAGGGAATACACGTCGTTTCCTTGTGCATGTACCCTACCAGTGTCCATGTACTCCAAGAGTATACTCCAGGTGGCCCACCGACGAACACACATTGTGTAGCCCATACTACCCACCGTGTAGTCGGGATTTCTCCAGAACCACTGTCTTCCTCCTCATGCCACGGCCGATCTTCCAGATCTCTATTCTGTGTTTTGTATGCCGTGAAACTCAAGATCTCGGGTCTCCATGTAGTTGTGATGCTGAATCTGTGGCTTTCTAGCCATCGATCGGCTCCAAAATCTGATTCCGGTCACCCGTGCAAGAATCATTTGAAGAACAATATCCTCTAATCCACTTCGATCCTTCCATCGACACCATAGTCACACCTCCATGGGGTTGTACCAGTGACATATCATCAAATTGGGATCGTTGTGTCGTAAAACGGATGTTCAACGATCCACTGTTAAAATATCTGCGAAGAACGCATAGAACGCACATGAAGAATGTGATAAATCGGTGAAGGAAGGGAAAAAAATCGAGAGGGACGGACCTCAATCGATGTTCATGTTTATCTTGGTTCATCACCGTTAGAAGGGAAAAAAACAAAATAACCTTCAATAATAAAATACCCAAAATCCTCAAAAAATCCCATCATACAAATACGATCGATCCGCTGGCTAATATGTTCATGGATTAGTCCGCGTTCATCATAGAAATCAACAATGGGGAAAGGAAATCAAAATCAAACATCCTACATGGATCCGCGACGTTCGTTGGCGAAGATCTGATCGTCGTGTCGTTGTCTCCGGTGAAACTCATCAAGAACATCGTCACCGAGTTGGGAGTTTTTATCTAGAGCCTCTAGAGCCTCTAAGGGCTTCAGGGTTATGAGGTCTATAACCCTGGACCCCTACGCAAATCTCTATTTAAGAAGATAAAAGATATTCACCACAACAAGATTTAATAAAATAATTTTATTAAATATTTTATTATAGTTACGTCCAAAAACAAGATTTCACCACCGACCTACACCGACCAATGTTAGGCCTCACCTAAGGGAAAATTTCTACTCTGAATGAAACGGTTCCCTTGGATTTACAATCTGAGAAACTATTCATGAGTTATTCCACTATTTCAGGAAAACCCCATGCGCGGGTGTAATTTAATTATTTGATTAAATTAAAAAAAAATTCGGGCTCACCGGGCCTCGAAAGTGCACGCCGTCTCAAATCCTAGCATCAAAACAATTCCCATCTACTATTAAAATAATACATGGAAAAAATCCAGGACATTACATCCTCCCCACCATAGGGCTTTACTTCCCCAAAAATACAAAACAAAGGGTACTCAAAAAGATGTGGGTGTTGCGCAAAAATCTAAGCCTCCCACTCCCACGTGCTCTCCTGGAGTTTCCCGTTCTGCCACCGGACATGCACCAAGGGAATATCTCACCCACGAAGGATCTTATCCTGACGATCCTTGATCTATACTGGGTACTTCGCAAAGGTAGCTCCATCATCGATGTCCAGCTCATCCAAGTCGATAACGTGTGATGAATCATGCACATACCTCCGTAGCTGTGACACATAGAAGACGTTGTGTACCTGGTCCATTTGAGGTGGTAGAGGAAAATGGTAAACCATCTTGCCAACTCTACTTAGAATCAGAAAAGGGCCGATGAACCTCAGAGATAACTTTATGCCTCGACCAAATCTCCACATTCCCATCGAGGTGAGACCCGAAGGAACACATGGTCTCCCTCCTTGAACACCAAGGGCCTCTGTCTCCTGTCGGCATAATACTTTTGCTGAATCTATGCAGTCTTCATCCATTCCTGGATAACTGACACTTTCTCTGTAGTAGCTCACACCATCTCTGGGCCCATGAGTGCTGACTCTCCTGGATCATTCCAACAATGTGGTGACCTCCAAGGTCACCCATAAAAATCCTCGAATAGTGCCATACCAATAATGGAATGATAACCGTTTTTATAATAAAATTACATCAGTGGTAGGTTATAAGCCCCCAGCCTTAATCCTTAATTAATCTTGAGTTATTACAAGATTACACATTGAGGATCTTTTCGGGTTTAGTGTTTTAGAGAATTAGATCATAAAACTTGCATTAGATTCCACATATAAACAAAGTTGTTACATAAAGATAGTATTCTTCATTCCCATCAATGGAAACATATTTAAAATAAAACATGGATTATTTCATGACACTTCCTTGATACTATCATCATATCATGTACCTTTCCCTTGACATGTGAAAAACATTTCAAAAAAACTTGGGATGAGCATAAAAAGCTCAGTAAGGGATATAAAAATATGGAAAGGAAACATGGGTACATATATACATAAGAATGTGATCATACTTTACCCATAAAACATAAGCACTTTAACATACCTCATCAAATCATGAATAAATCATATAAATCATAAGACATAAAGGTAACTTGAGGCATTCATAACATCCTTACGTAGGGAGTAACCCTCTTGGTTACGTTTGGAATACCCATCACAGTATATTCCATAAATCTCTTCGGAGAAACCATAACGTTTCACAAATTCGCGTTACCCAATGCATTAGAGAGCTATATCGGGCTCACCTACCCTTAGTCTATCACGGAACCACCCGTCTTCTTAATAATGACCAAGAACCTCAACATAATCGTATCACATAAAACATGCATAAAGGAAACATAACATTTCCACCTTTCAATAACAAGATATCAATACAACACATTGATATGAAAACATTATGAAAACAATTTACAATACCAAAATAAAAGAAAAGTAAGACTTGGTATTTATTTTTCTTTAAAATAAGGTATGGCTTGTAGAGGAAAACGAAACTCAAATAATGGTCACGGCGGCAGAGAAGTTGTTGTCACCGCATACGTACGACAAAAACATTCCCTTTTTTCATTTAGTAAACGCTTCGTATAAAAAATATTCCTTTTGAATAAACGTAAAATTAAAAGGGGTTTATACACCATATAAAATAGGTTGTGTATAAAACAAAATATGCCTCAATGAACGAACATTGAGACGAAGTCCCATACCTCGGGTCCGACTTGACTCAGTCATTCTTTAATCTCCTAAATAATAAACTTGAGTTAATTTATACTTGTTTAAGAACCTTTTTCAAGTTCATTATTCCTTTTATATCACTTATTCCCAGGTTATGAACTCTATGTAATTAATTAAGTTAATAACGGTCGTTTTAACGATCATTGGTACTTGAGTCAAAAATAATCCCTCTATAATTACAAGTTGTTCATGTATACATTATATCCAGAATGGTATTCATGATGTAGATATCATATATGTCATATATATCCATTACATTCATGAATTTATAATATTACATAATCATTTAGAGGTAAGAAATGAAATGCACCGTTCATGGAGACGGTAAGCCGTACGTACGCATGAACGCTACATTCATTTCTATTTCATATTTTATAGTATGGAATCATAATGATATAAGGGTATATTATAATTACAGTATAATATCATATATACTATCATAGTTCCATCCTTTATACGTCCCACATATGGTATTTAACTAATCAAATCACTTTGAGGGGGCGGTAGTCCGCACTTCCTTAAAAGAAGATATCGTGTTTCCCCATAATGGAAACCATAAAGGTAGGACCAAAAAGAAAAATACAGAAGCTTAAAGAAAACTTAAACATATTATATATCATATATAAATATAGTGACATCTTAATGGCCACTTTTAAGGTGTTAGAAGAATGTTGAACAGTCATCGTTTCGGGAGGCAAAAATTCGCCATCCACAGAAACAATATGTTCTTTAGCCATTTGATGTTGGTGTGTGAAATTGTAGCTAGAATCCTTATTATAACAACATCCTAGTATATTTATGATTCTGTATTTGTAACAAATGAAATGAATAAAAAGAGTTTAAGGGGTTGGAGAAGCAAAATAAAACAAAAGGACTCAAGTGAAGACATTACCTTAAAATTGGGTAACTCCCTTTGGTTTGAGATCAAAGGCTTCCTTGGGAAGACTTCTGCCCAAAGTGAGGCTTCAAGGAGTAAGATAGGTAAGTGTAGAGACAAAATGGGCAGATATTGGCCGAGCCAAAGGCTTTGGGAGTGTGGGTAAGGAGGTATAGGTGGGGATCTTTTATAAGAGGAGAGGAGGGGCACTCTTGGAATGTAAAGAGAAGTAACTTTATTTTAAAATGATTTTCGGATTCAAAAGGTCCCACATTGATATAATTCGAGGATAAGGTGATAAGGGTTCGAAATCCACTCATCCAATTGGTTTTGGACAGGTTTAGGTTTTAGATGTTACATTATCTTTCCATTTTATTTAAATCGTTAAATAATGAGGTCATCGCTGCATCATCATGATTTCATAAATAATTTAATTTATTTAATGTCTAAAAATTATAAACAAAATACTATGATTTAGGAAATCGTTTTAGATTTCTAATTAATATTTATAGTCAAAAATATGACTTGTATAACCCCATGTAAAAATTGTTTTAGTAAAATAACTCATGTTTGTGTCATTATTACTTTAACATTAAATAAAAAGTTATTTATGTCCTTTCCCAACCAAAGTGGCTCCATGGGGTCCCCACGTTGACCCATGGCTTGTCTTGGTCTTCCATGACACATCCAATAAGGGTAGGACATGTTTATAAGTCATTTCATTTTATTAAAACATTATTCGTACCTTAAACTACACTAATTACCTCTAATCGCGATTAAAAACGTAATAAGTTACTATTCACCAAAAAATTATTATAATCTCATTGAACCACAATTTACTTCTTAATGAAAACCATTTATGTCAGATTTTTGATATTCAAAACACAAAGATGGAAAAATTTCATTTAAACAAAAAATCAGTTTTTATAAGTACCACTTAGTGGTTTCACTATTCATCAAAAATTGAAGTTTTTCAGAAAAATACCAAAAATTCACCCTAAGCTATATTTGATATTCCTAATTCAAAAATGAAGTCTATTTTAAAAAATTCAAAACATATAAGTCACAATAATTAATTAAATAATTAATTCCCGTTGTCATGGCAAATAGCGTGTTTTTATGAAACAATAAGTATCAAAATATTGACACCAGTTTAAGTCCAATTTCAAAGTGAAATTGATTCCAATGACCACCATTGGATTTAATGGTAAAAATATATTCTAATTTCACTTCAAAACCAATTCAAAAGATAATATAAACATATAAATAAATTAGATTAAAAATTAGTTTTGATGTAAAATGCAGTATTTTTCACTATTCATTAAAAAATGAACATTGTCGGAAAAATACCAAAAATTCACACAAAGTAAATTTTGATATCCCAATCATAAAGAATAAGTTTATTTTGACAAAAATATCTTATAAAATTGTCAAAAGATATATTTAAAAATGGTTTTCCATCAAAAGGAAGTAAAATAATCTTTTAAAAATATTAGTGTATTCCATTCTTAAGATTGGATTTATTTTCATTTTAAGCCTCTAAAACACTATCTAATTCATTAATAGACATAGATAAAAAGATCTATTACTCATTACTTACTTGGGATGTTACATCCTTCCTGCGTTTTGAAAATTGTGTCCCCGCAATTTATTTACTTATCGAATAAATGGGGGTACTTATCCCTCATTGCATTTTCAGATTCCCATGTTGCCTCTTCCATCATGTGGTTTTTCCAAAAAATCTTTACCTGATTAATCACCTTATTTCTTAACACTTGCTCCCTCTGGTCAAGAATCTGGACCAGTTGTTCCTCATAAGATAGGTTCTCTTCCAGCTGAACTATCTATGGACTCAAAACATGAGATAGATCTGGAATATACTTTCTCAACATCGAAACGTGAAAAACATTGTGTACCTGAGATAAACTCGGAGGTAAAGCCACTCGGTATGCAACTGATCCAACTCTCTCCAGAATTTCATATGGTCCAATGATCCTTGGACTCAAATTTCCTTTCTTACCAAATTGCATCACACTTTTCCAAGGTGATACTTTGAAAAAAAACATGATCACCTACCTCAAAAGAGAGATCCTTCCTCATGTTGTCTGTATAACTCTTCTGCCTACTCTGAGTTGTTCTCATGTGTTTCTGAATCAGCTGAACTTTTCCTACCATCTCTTCTACCAATTATGGTCCCATCAACTTCCTTTCACCCACTTCATCCCAGAAAACTAGATTTCGACACCACTTCCCATATAACGCCTCAAATAGTGCCATCTCTATGCTAGAATGAAAACTGTTATTATATGAAAATTCAATCAAAGAAAGATGTTGGTCCCAACTTCCCTGATAATCCATCAAACAAGATTGTAGAATATCCTCCAAGGACTGAATTTTTCATTCTAAATGCCCATCTGATTGAGGATGAAATGTTGTACTAAAATTTAATTCAGTACCCAACGACTTCTGAAGGCCTTTCCAAAAGTTATAAGTGAACCTGGGATCATGATCAGATATAATGGAGAGAGGAACTCCATGTAACCTGACTATCTCCTTAAGATACAAACGGGAAAGTTGATCTAGGGAAAACGTATCTCGTATAGCAAGGAAATGAGCAGATTTAGTCAAGCGATCAACAATAACCCAGATTTCATTATTACCTAGAGATGTCTTCAGTAATCCCACAAAAAAGTCAATGGATATATTCTCCCATTTCCACTCTGGAACTGGTAAAGGCTGAAGCATCCCTTTCAGTAACTGCCACTCTGCTTTAACCTGTTGACATGTCAAACACTTCAGAGTAAAATCAGCAATATCTCTTTTCATTCCATCCCACCAGTAATACTCCCACAGATCTCTGTACATCATAGTACTGCCAAGATGAACTGAAAACGGAGAACTATGAGCTTCACATAACAAATATATCTTCAACTGTGAATCACAAGGCACACAAAATCTCTTCCCAAATCTCAAAACTCAATCATTATCAATGTTTAATTCAGGAAACTTACCTTTCCGAACCAGCTCTACCTTTTTCTACAACTCACTGTCTTCCCTCTGTGCTTGCTTTATTCTTTCTGATAGAGATGATCACACTGATACCTGAAACAAAACAGAAGAAATTTATGCACCAACAACTTTTATGCAAATGTTCATCAAATCCTTAACCAAAGGATCACGTTCCAAACGCAACATTGCTAATGAAGCATTACTGTTTCGACTCAAAGCATCAGCCACTTTATTTGCTTTTCACGGATGGTAATGAATTGTACAATCATAATCCTTGATTAATTCTAGCCATCTCCATTGTCTCATGTTCAATTCTTTCTAAGTGAATATATACTTTAAACTTTTGTGATCGGTATATATTTCACACTTTACTCCATACAAATGATGCCTCCAAATTTTTAAAGCAAAAACAATAACAACTAATTCCAAATCATGTGTAGGGTAATTTACCTCATGAGTTTTCAACTGTCGTGAAGCATAAGCAATTACTAGATCATTCTGCATTAGGATGCAACCAAGTCCTTTCAATGAAGAATCACTGTAGATAACAAACTCACCATTCCTAGAAGGTAGTGCCAAAACTGGAGCATTCACCAATATTCTTTTCAATTCCTGAAAACAATCATCACATTCTTTTGTCCAGATAAACTTAACACCCTTCTGAGTTAGCTTATTCATTGGACTAGATAACCGTGAAAAATTTCTAACAAACCTTCGGTAATAGCCTGCCAAACCAAGGATGCTACGGATCTCAGTTACATTTTTGGATCTTGGCCAGTCTTCCACAACTTTTGTTTTTGCTGGATCAATAGTTATCCCATCTTTAGAAACAAAGTGACCAAGGAAGGAATTTTTTTGCAACCAAAACTCACACTTGCTGAATTTCCCATACAATTTATTTTCTTTTAAGGTTTGCAAGATAACCCTTAAATGTCTTTCATGCTCTTATTTACTTTTAGGAAACACCAAAATATCATCAATAAAAACCACCACAAACTTATCCAAGAACTCATGGAAAATTCTATTCATTAAGTCCATGAATACAGCAGGTTCATTGGTTATCCCAAAAGGCATTAATACAAATTCATAATGGCCATATCTTGTATGGAACACGGTCTATGGAATATCTTCCTCCTTTACCTTCAGCTGATTGTACCCCGATCTCAGGTCAATCTTTGAAAAAAACTGAGCTCCCTGGAGCTGATCAAACAAATCGTCGATATGAGGTAAAGGATATTTGTTCTTAACAGTGATATTATTCAAGGCTCTATAATCAATGCAATGTCTCATTGAACCATATTTCTTTTTAACAAACAAGACAAGAGACCCCCATGGTGATGTGATAGGTCGAATGAAACCTTTCTCTAATAAATCTTGCAATTGCTCCTTCAACTCTAAAAGTTCAATTTGAGCCATTTGATAAGGGGGTTTTGATATTGGCTTAGCATCAGGAACTAAGTCAACAGTAAATTCAACTTCCCAATATGGTATTATTCAAGGCAACTCATCAGGAAAAACATCAGGATACTCATTTATCACTGGCACATCATTAATCTGAACAGTTCCTTTATTTTCAACGATGTGTGAAAGGTATCATTCATTTCCATCTTTTACAAGATTCTCGGCCTCTTGATAAGTTATCAATAGTAAGGGTTCATTCTTGTACACAAACGGAAAGTCTTTCTGAAAAGAAACTTCTTTAGCTCTACCATCAATCATAGCATGGTAAATAGAGATCCAATCCATACCCAGGATAACATCAAACTCTACTAGAGGTAGAACAATAAGGTTTTCAAGTAGGTTCTTTCCACAGAAAAGGATATGAATATTATTATAAATTCTTTTTGCCACAAAATTCCCCCAGGTGTTTTTACCAAAAGTTCAAGAATCATTTCTTGAGATGGTATTACCATTTTACTCGAAAAGGTTTCAGATATAAAATAATGTGTAGGCCCCAAATCAAACAACACACTGGCATAATCTGAAAAAACAAACAAAATACCTGATACAACTTCATTTTATGGCCCAACATCTGCTGAAGTAGTTGCAAAGGATTTCACCACCCCTTTCTGCTTGTAGTCTAACTGCTTCCCATCACTCAAGCTCTTTGTCAGACACTCGTTTGCATAGTGACCCATCTCATTGCACTTATAACATTTCACTAACTGTAAATCATATTTGGTCTTACCTTCACCTTGATCCTTTTTAGTGCAATCACGATCCTTATGTCCCATCTTACCACACCGGTAGCACATTCCAGAATTCAGAAGACATTCCCCAGCATTCCTTTTTCCACATTTATCACAAAATGGAAACTTATTTTTCTTACCATCAGACTTTTTTGAAGAATTCTTACCTTTCTCCTGCCACCTTGGTCTCTTCTTCTGTTGGGTTTTATAGAACACTTGATCATCGGCAAACTCCATTTCAACATTCTCAGCACATCGAACAAGATTTTCATAACTTTTAAACTCATGAGAAGCTAATTCCCTTCGATATTTTGGCTTTAATCCTGAGTAAAAACAATTGATTTTACTATCAAGGTCTCAGATAAAATTTGGAGCATACCTTGCCAAACGAGTGAACCTTTCTTCACAGGTAGCCACCGAGTCTTCCTCTTGCCTCATTTCCAAGAATTTCTTTTCCATCCTAAGTCGAACAGCCTTAGGAAATTACTTCTCAAGAAACATACCTTTGAATTCATCCCAGTCGAGAGCATCAATCTAATCAGCGTCCCTGATATTTTTAACCATCGCCACCACTGATCTTCTTCACCCTCCAAACAATAAATAGCAAGACTAACCTTTTGATTGTCTGAACACCCCATGACATCAAAAATATTCTCCAGTGCTTTAATCCACCCTTCAGCTAACACAGGGTCAGATGATCCTCCGAATGATGGGGGATTTTGCCTCATGAAATGTTCCACCACTGACATGTTCCTCTGCAGTTGATCTGGCTGATCTCGTGTATGGATACCACCGCCATTTATCTCTTGAGTCAACTGCACCATTACTACAAAAAACTATTCATTTCTAATTCCGACCGTCTCAGGATGCTGATTCAGAAGGTTATTTTCTTTTTGTATTCCTTCCTAGCACTGCTTCCCTGTTTCCTCTGCAGAAAACGATTCTGAACAAACATGTCTTAGATGAAGCAACATGGTAATCTTCAAATGCTATATCATTTCAAAAAAAATGGATAATCATTTATTAGAATTATTACTCCTGAAGTTATCTAAACTGACCTCTGATACCAACTATAAAGCCCCAACCTTAAACCTTACTTAATCTTGAGTTATTACAAGATTACACATTGAGGATCTTTTCGGGTTTAGAGTTTTAGAGAATTAGATCATAAAACTTGCATTACATTCCACATATAAACAAAGTGGTTACATAAAGATAGTATTCTTCATTCCCATCAATGGAAACATATTTAAAATAAAACATGGATTATTTCTTGACACTTCTTGGACACTATCATCATATCATGTTCCTTTCCCTTGACCTGTGAAAAACTTTTCAAAAAAACATGGGTTGAGCATAAAAAGCTCAATAAGGGATATAAAAATATGGAAAGGAAACATGGGTACATATATACATAAGAATTAGATCATACTTTACCCATAAAACATAAGAACATTAACATACCTCATCAAATCATGAATAAATCATAGAAATCATAAGACATAAAGGTAACTTGAGGCATTCATAACATCGTTACGTAGGGAGTAACCCTCTTGGTTACGTTTGGAATACCCATCACAGTATATTCCCTAAATCTCTTCGGATAAACCTTAACTTTTCACTCATTTGCATTAACCAATGCATTGGAGAGCTATATCGGGCTCACCCGCCCTTAGTCTATCACGGAACCACCCGTCTTCTTAATAATGCCCAAGAACCTCAACATAATCGTATCACATAAAATATGCATAAAGGAAACATAACATTTCCACCTTTCAATCACAAGATATCAATACAACACATTGATATAAAAACATTATGAAAACAATTTTCAATACCAAAATAAAATAAAAGTAAGACTTGGTATTTATTTTTCTTTAAAAAAATGTATGGCTTGTAGAGGAAGCCGAAACTCAAATAATGGTCACAGCGGCGGAGAAGTCATTTTCGCCGCATACGTACGACAAAAACATTCACTTTTGTCGTTTAGTAAACGCTTCGTATAAAAATATTCCTTTTGAATAAACGTAAAAGTCAAAGGTGTTTATACCCCATATAAAAGAGGTTGTGTATAAAACAAAATATGCCTCAATGAAAGGAGATTGAGACGAAGTCCCATACCTCGGGTCCGACTTGACTCGGTCGTTCATTAATCTCCTGAATAATAAACTTGAGTTAATTTCTACTTGTTTGAGAACCTTTATCATGTTCATTATTCCTTTTATATCTCTTATTGCCATGTCATGAACACGATGTAATTATTTAAGTTAATAACGGTCGTTTTAACGATCATTGGTAATTGAGTCAAAAATAAGCCCTTTATAATTACAATTTGTTCATGTATCCATTATATCCAGAATGGTATTCATGATGTAGATATCATATATTTTATATATATCCATTACATGCATTAATTTATAATATTACATAATCATTTAGAGGTAAGAAATGAAATGCACCGTTCATGGAGACTGTAAGCCGTACGTACGCATGAACGCTAATTTCATTTCTATTTCGTATTTTATAGAATGGAATCATAATGATATAAAGTTATATTATAATTCCAGTATATTATCATATATAATATCATAGTTCTATTCTTTATACGTCCCACATATGGTATTTAACGAATCAAATCACTTTGAGGGGGCGGTAGTCCGCACTTCCTTAAATGAAGATATTGCGTTTACCCATAATGGAAACCATAAAGGTATGACAAAAAATAAAAATATAGAAGATTAAGGAAAAATTAAACATATGATATATCATATATAAATATAGTGACATCTTAATGACCACCTTTTAAGGTGTTAGAAGAATGATGAACAATCATCGTTTCGGGAGGCAGAAATTCGTCATCCATGGAAACAGTATATTCTTTAGCCATTAGATGTAGGTGTGTGAAAGTTTAGCTCGAATCATTCTTATAAAAAAATACTAGTATATTGATGATACTGGAGTTATTACAAAAGAAATGAATAAAAAGAGTTTAGGGGGTTGGAGAACCGAAATAAAACAAAAGAACTCAAGTGAAGACATTACCTTAAAATCGGGTAACTCTCTTTGGTTTGAGCTCAAAGGATTCATTGGGAAGAATTATGCCCAATGTGAGGCTTCAAGGAGTAAGAGTGGGAAGTGGGGAGACAAAATGGGCAGAGTTTGGCCGAGCCAAAGGCTTTGGGTGTGTGGGTAAAGAGGTAGAGGTGGGGGCCTTTTATAAGAGGAGAGGAGGGGCACTCATGGAAAGTAAAGGGAAGTTACATTATTTTAAAATGATTTTCGGATTAAAAAGGTCCCACATTGATATAATTATAGGATAAGGTGATAAGAGTTCGAAATCCACTCATCCAATTGGTTTTTTACATGTGTAGGTTTTATATTTTACATTATCTTTTTATTTTATTTAAATCGTTAAATAATGAGGTCATCGCTGCATCATCATGATGTCATAAATAAATTAATTTATTTAAATTATAAAAATTATAAAAAATACTATGATGTAGGAAATCTTTTTAGCTTTCTAATTCATATTTATAGTCAAAACTCTGACTTGCATAACCCCATGTAAAAATTGTTTTAGTAAAATAACTCATGATTGTGTCATTTTTACTTTAACATTAAATAAAAAGTTATTTATGTCATTTCCCAACCAAAGTGGCTCCATGGGGTCCCCAAGTTGACCCATGGTTTTTCTTGGTCGGCCATGACACATCAAATAAGGTTAGGACATGTGTCTAGGTCATTTCATTTTATTAAAACATTATTTTTACCTTAAACTACACTAATTATCTCTAATCACGATTAAAAACTTAATAAGTTATTATTCACCAAAAAATTATTATAATCTCATTGAACCACATTTTACTTCTTAATTACACCCATGTATGTCGGATTTTTGAAATTCAAAACACAAAGATTGCAAAATTTTATTTAAACAAAAAATCAGTTTTTATAAGTTTCACTTAGTGGTTTCACTATTCATCAAAAATTGAAGTTTTTCAGAAAAACTCCAAAAATTCACCCTAATATATATTTGATATTCCGAATTCAAAAATGATGTCTATTTTAAAAAATTCAAAACATATAAGTAACATTAATTAATTTAATAATTAATTTCTGCTGTCATGGAAAATAGTGTGTTTTTATGAAACAATAAGTATCAAAAGATTGACACCAGTTTAAGTTCAATTTCAAAGAGAAATTGATTCCAATGACCACCATTGTATTAAATGGTAAGAATATATTATAATTTAACTTCAAAACCAATTAAAAAGACAATCTATTCATATAAATAAATTAGATTAAAAAGCAGTTTTGATGTAAAATGTAGTATTTTCACTATTCATTAAAAAATGAACATTGTCTGAAAAATACCAAAAATTCACACAAAGTAAATTTTGATGTCCCAATCATAAAGAAAAAGTGTATTTTGACAAAAATAGCTTATAAAATTGTCAAAAGTTATATTTAAAAATGGTTTTCCATCAAAAGGCAGTAAAACAATATTTTAAAAATATTAGTGTATTTCATGCTTAAGATTGGATTTATTTTCATTTTAAGCCTCTAAACACTATCTAATTCATTAATAGACATAGATAAAAATATCTATTACTCATTACTTACTTGGGATGTTACATAGGTGGTCCTCCTAGCAATGACCGAAGTCATGTATGCATGCTCGTAGCATATCCGCTGGAACATGGATGGTTTGATTTGTCTCTCCATAAGTCTGAGGATGAAACACTGTGCTCAAGCGTAACTGAGTTCCAAAATCTTACTGTAATACCTTCCACAAACGGGATGTAAAATTAACATCATGATCTGAGACGATCGTTGATGGCACTCCATGAAGTAAAACTATCTCCTGTAGGTAGAGGCGTCTTAATCTCTCTACTGAACTACGCTCTCGTATGGCTAGGAAGTGGGCTGACTTGGTGAGCCGGTCAATGATCACTCAGACGGCATCATGTCCCCTAGAAGTACGTGGGAAACACGTCATGAAGTCCATGGATATCCCATTCCACTTCCACCCTGGAACCTCAAGGGGTTGAGTCAAACCTGTTGGAACATGGTGCTTAGCCTTTACTTGCTGACAAGTAAGGCACCGTGAAACAAACTCTACCGCACCCTTCTTCATTCTTGGAAACCAGAACTAACATCGGAGGTCCTGGTACATCTTTTCCACACCTGGATGCACTGCCAAAGGAGATGTATGGAAGTCCCTCAGAACCTCCTCATGAAATGTAATGGGTACTACTGTACACCCTATGAAAAGAACAACGTGCTCCACACCTTTTGAATATCCATCGCCAGCATCACCTGCAGATATCTGAGCATGTCGAGTCTCACAGCTAACATCCTCAAGATGTACTTCCCTGAGTCAATGTACGAGTGGAGGGGTAACAACCATCGACTGAAGGTAAGCTCGCTCATCTCCATGCACGAAGGATAACTGTAAAGAGGCCAACTGTCTTGTCGCCTCACCCAGCAACTGCGAACTGGATTTCTGGATGAGAGAATCTGCCACAACGTTCCCCTTACCAGTAGAATAAACAATCTCAAAGTCATAATCCTGGAGGAACTCAATCCACTGCCTCTGTCTCAAATTCAGATCCTTCTGAGACAAGATATATCTGATACTCTTGTGATCAGAGTAGAAGATAATCCACTCACCTATCAGGTAGTTCCGCCACATCTTTAATGCAATGTCTACCACTGCCAACTCAACATCATGAGTCGCGTAGTTCTATTCCTATGGCCTCAACTGACGTGACCCATATTCAGCCACCGCTTGCCTCTTCATTAGGACACAACCAAGATCGGTCCCTGATGTGTCGCAGAACACTACATACTCGACACCCTCATTTGGTAATCTCAAGATCGGGGTGCTTGTCAGACTCTGTCTCAACTGCTAAAAAGCTAGAAGGAATCTTTTGGTCCACACGAAAGGCTTCCCCTTTTGGGTCAAAGCTTTCATGGGTTCTGAAATCCTGGAGAAATAAGTAATGAATCTCCGATAGTAGCCTGCCAACCCAAGGAAACTCCGAACCTCCGTCATGCTCCGAGGTGGATCACATGTGAACACTGCCTCTACCATGGCAAGCTCCATTGCTACAACATCTGATGAGATAAAGTGTCCCAGAAAGTGGACCTCCTGTATCCATAATTGACACTTCTAGAGTTTCCCATACAACTAGTGCTCTCGGAGTGTGTCCAGAACCATACAAAGGTGTCTCGTGTGCTCCTCCTCGGACGCAGAGTACACAAGGATATCATCGATTAATACCACGATGAACCAGTCTAGATACGGCTGAATGATCGGGTTCATGAGTCCCATAAACACTGCCGAGGTATTTGTCATGCCGAAGGGAATCACTAATTACTCATAGTGACCGTAGTGACATCTGATAGTCGTCTTCGTTATATCCTCATCCCGTACTCGCAACTGGTGATAGCATGATCGTAGATCAACCTTCGAGAATCATCGTGCCCTTCTAAACTAGTCGAAGAGGACATCGATCTTCAGTAGTGGATACCGATTATTCATGGTCACCTGATTCAAGCGCCAGGAAGCCACACACAGCCTCAAGATTTTGTCTGCCTTCTTGGAAAACAACACTGGGCCGACTAGGGTGAAACACTGGGTCTCACATATCCCTTCCACTGCAAGTCTTCCAGCTGCACTCTCAGCTCACAAAGCTCTACAGGAGCCATCTGATATGATGATGCTGATATCAGTGCCGTTATGGGTTGAAACTCAATGAAAAAATATATCTCCTGACGTGGTGGTAGTCTGGGGACATCCTCCGGAAAGACGTCCTCGTACTCAGCCCCCATAGCTGGAAACTAGAAACTGGTAACATCTTATATGCCAAGGGCTAGGCTTTCCAACTGATGTGAAATTGGTTGTACCTTCCTATACATGAGCGCATTCTGCGCTGCCTGGTTCTCCTTTTCACCAATGAAGGAGAACCTCATTCCATCACTGTGGACACACTGCACCCTTCGCCTAAAATATTCAATCTGGGCATGAACAGTGGATAGACAATCCATAACAAGAAAGACATTGTAAGGCCTCGACGTTGCCACCAAGAGGTTCCAACTGAAACTCTCACCTCCAAGGGTCTGGTCACACTGTCTGCAAATGTGTGTGATCTCTAACTCTTCTCTAGTCAGTGTTTCTAAGTATAATGGTCGAGTCAACAACTCAACTGGAATATCATGGTCTCGAATAAGATAAGCATCCAGAAAATAATGACTAGAACCTGTGTGTATCATCATGATAGCCAAAGTATAAAAGTCCTAGATTTTACCTCTAATCATTCCAGGAGTACATAGGTTATAAGTATCCACTGCCTGCAGTTATCCATGCCTCTGTCCTCCAGCTCCCTGAGCCAGGGGTGGACCTCCTGGGGGTGGTGGTGGTAAACGGTAAAAATGCTGACCACCGCCAGCTGCTCTCCTAGCTCCACTACCACATCGGTCGCCCCACGGATCTATCTGCTCCAAATTTTGACTCTTCCTCGGTTGTCCATCCACTACTCCCATGTCAATAATATGGCGGGTCAGACAATATCGAGCGAGATGTCCCCTGCCATCACAATAGTAGCATCGCCTCTCTCGAGGCTTGCAGGATGCTCCCTTCAAACCCTATACTACAGATACATTGTCCTGGGATCTGCTCTGAAAATGTCTCCCACGCCTGGGTCCCGGAAGTCGGCTTCCTGCTGCCGAGTTCTCTGCTCCAGCTTGCTCACTATTGAAAACTGTTGGTTGTCTCTACTTTTCCAAGAATCTCTCGACCACCAAATCCCGCTCGAGCACCCCAATATAAGTAGGAATGCTCATAGGGATGATTTTAGCTCAGATGTCTCTGCGCATGCCTCGTTCAAAAGTCTGAGCTCTGATGTACAGATCCCTGACTATATCCATCGAGTATCGTGAGAGGTCGGTAAAGCTCGATGAATAGTTAGTCACAGTCATGGTCCCATGTTGAAGATGAAGAAGCTCATGTATACGTAATTCTCTCAGGGTAACCGGTGAAAACTTCTCTTTGAATATATTCTCAAACTCTGACCATGAAAGAGTCACCTCTTCGTGAGTCTAGTAATCCAAACTCCACCATCGCCCAACCGATCCCTGGAGAAGGCTCACTGCCAGGATCACCAACTGGTCTGCTGGTGTTCAGACCAAACAAAAGACTCTAGCCACTACCTCAAGCCAGCCCTCTCCTGCCTGAGGGTTAGACTTGCCTCGAAACTTGGGGGATCTCTTTCTTTGAAACTTGTGGAGTGTGCTCAGCCTGCGCACCTCCTCTACTGGTATAGCGGGCACTAAACACTGCTCCAAAGGTGGTGGAATAACTGGCACACCACTGGAAGGTAAAACTGTTGGGGTCTAGTCCCTGTATCGAAGCTTCATCACAGAGGGGTCATCCTCATGAACAAGCTACGGGATCCTAGCGGGCGCGCGTCACAGAGGCATCCTATATGGAAACCAGATGTATCACAGTCAAGGAGTATATATGGAGAGATGACTAAATAAGGACATGGAAACACCAACCCATTCCTATATGATGTATGTACAATTATTTTCCCCTAAAACTATTTTTCTCATTTTCCGAGTCGAAAAGAAAGTTATTAGAGTCCTGGTGTATGGATACGTCAGCTGCCCACACCAACACTAGGGTCCCTGTACTAAAATCCGAACTCGAAACACTTTGCACTATTTCCTTAAACCAACTCATAGACTCTCAGTCCTGAGGTAGAACCGACCACCTCTAATACTAATCTGTAACGACCCATCCCAGTGGGGCCCATGCCGCAACGCCCTAACCCCTCCTCTAATAGGCCAGGGTTTGGTGACTAGCATCGGGTATACATGTCACTAACATGGGAAGCATTTCTTATAAACCTATACATAGACACAGACATCTCCAAGCCCAGAAATATGAAATGTAAAAACTACTAAAAATGGAAAAGCTTGCATACACTAAAATCCCAACCAACAGAGTACGATAGGAATGTAAAGTATAGTAATGTAAAACCCTTGGCCACAAGTACAATCCCACCAAAAGAGAGTCTGAAAAAAGCTCAACCTGTAAAGAAAGGTATTGAGACTTTAATCTGTTTCCATAGGAACACACCTCGGCCTGCCTGATCTCACTGAGCATCGTCCAGTCCTGGTCCTCCTAGAATCTTTTCAAAGGCTTGCTCGTCTGCACAAGACACGACACATGTGGGAAATGCCCGTGCATGGGTGAGTATAACAATACCTAGTATGACACCCCAAAAAACACAATGGAATACAAAAAAGTAAATACCACAATGGAAATATATAGTCATCTCTACAAGGTATATTTTTACAGAACATATAAAAAGAACATCCATATATACTCATACACGATCGACTATCACAAAACCACTACTAAGATCCAACTCAAAGATTCCACTAAGCACGTAACAGGGAGAACAAATTCTTAGGTATGAAGAGAAGGGTACGAAGTACTTGTTCTGGGAGAACCCACTCCACATATACTTAAGAATACGATGCTCAGATGAGGATCACAACCACTAGCTATGGGGTGATTCCAATAACTCAGTCTGAACTAATCAGCTAAGTAGAGGATCGATGCCCGAGTAAGGTAGGTCATGTCGATATCAAGAACACTACTTAGGGTACCAGGAAGTAATAGAGGATCCGACTGTAAGCCTCATAGAGGGGATTCCAGCAACTCTATTCAGTAAGTCCTACTAAAGGGATCATACTCCTATACTTAGGAAATGATACCAATATCCTTCAGGGAAATGGCCAAGGGTAGGAACCCTAAGAAATCTAGCCCATGTTATAGAAGGAAACTGGCTCAATTCATGTAAAACAGGTTACACGACATGTAATAGGATCACACTCCGTGTTCCTTGACTTTAAGTACTTCCCGTACAAACGGCATGTGTCTCTAGTCCTATCATATAAAAAGTAACTGCATGGCATAAAGATGAATTACACACCTTCTACCATGACTCTGGGTACTACCCGTGTGAAACGGCCCGTGTCTGAAATCTAAGTCATGCAGAAAAGTATATAAACAGCGTGTAATTAAATGCACGTGCCTTTCCCTTTCAACTGGAAAACACCTATGTATCCTAGCCGTATGCCCGTAAACGGTGTCTGTCCGTCCGTACATGACCATGTACGAGTACACGGGGCATCACATGCATCTGGATGGGTCTATCTAGGGAAGGGTATACACACCACATCATTGACCATGTACCCTACCCATGTTCGTGTACTCCCGGAGTACACGCCAGGTGGTCTGCCGATGAACACACCTCGTGTATCCCATAATACTCACCGTGTAGTTGGGATATCTCGAGAACCGCTGTCTTCATCCTCGCGCCTCAGCCGATCTTCCGGATCTCAATTCTGTAGTCCATTTTCTGCGATACTCAAGATCATGTGTCACCTTGTCGCTGTGATGCCGAATCTGTGGGTTTTGAGCCTTCGATCGTCTCTGAAATCCGATTCCGGTCACCCGTGCGTGAATCGTTCAAAGAATAGTATCTTTCAATCCACTTCGATCCATCCATTGCCACTGCAGTCGCACCTCCATGGGGTTGTACCGGTGTTAGATCATCCAATTGAGATCATTGCGTCACACAATAGATGCGCAACAATCTACCGTTCATATCTCCGTGATGAATCTGTAGAATGCACACGAAAAACGTGAGAAATCGGGGAAGAAAGGCACAAAAAATAGGGAGGGACAATCCTCAATTGATGTTCGTGTCAATCTTGGTTAGTTAGCGTTAGAAGGTTAAACAAAACCAAAATAACCTTCAAGAATCAAATCCCCAAAATCCCCGCAAAAACCCATCCCGCAAATACGATCGATTCACATGTTAATCTGTTCGTGGATTAGTCAGCGTTCGTCGTAGAAATCACGAACATGGAAAGTAAATCAAAATCAAACATCCTACCTCGATCCACGGTGTTTGTTGGTGAAGATCTGGTCATCCTGTCGTCATTGCCGACGAAACTCGTCATGAACATCGTCGCTGCATTGGGAGGTTTTCTCAAGAGCCACCAAAGTCTCCAGGGGTTTCAGGGTTATGTGGTCTGTACCCCTGGACCCCGACTCAAATCTCTATTTAAAAAGATAAAATATATTCACTGCAACAAGATTTAATAAAATATTTTTATTAAATATTTTAATACAATTACGTCCAAAAACTAGATTTCACCACCAACTTGAGCCGACCGATGTTAGGCCTCTCCTATGGTAAAATTGCAGCTCTGATCGCAACGACGCCCTCAGATTTCCGATCTAAGCCCCCATTCAAGGGTTATTCTACCTTTTGAGGAAAAATCCATGCGCACGTGTAATTTAATTATTTAATTAAATTCAAATGTTTGTTCCAGGCTCACCGAGCCTCAGAACTGCACGCCGTTTCAAAGCATGGTCTCAAAATAATTCCCATATAATATTAAAATAATAAATGGAAACAATCCTGGACATTAAACTAAAAAAAAGTTTCTTTCAACCTTATGTACTATATTTTCATGTCATCTATAATAAAACCTTCTTGGTCTAGCTGATTTTCACTAATTCATTCCCATCTTCATTTAACCCATCATATATCATAACTATTTATTCAGAATTAAGATACGTTTTTTCTAAAGACAAATAAATTAGATGCCTAGTATTCATTTACATAAATACATTTATTCACAATGAAATCAAGAACACCATTATAAATCAATTCTGTATTACCTATTGAATTGATTACTATGGTAACCATAAAATACCATGATGTTAGTGTTGGTGAATTTTTTCCTTATTCTCACATTTTACCTATGAAATTCTTAAAAATATAATCCAAATTACATTAATTCATGTTGAAATGTTGACAAGATTTAAAATTAAAATTCCCTACACCATCTATAGGTTGAAGATTATATTCATAAAAATCACTTTTTTAGTTATAGTTTGGATATCATACAAGTTCTATAATGTTGAAATGGTTTTAGAGATTCTTTTCATAATAGTTTTTGGAAGGCCACATTCCATGAGGATATTATCTAAAAAACCACTTGATTTCCATAATATAATTTCCCATTTTTCTATTTATTATCACTCCTAGTTTTACTTTTATTAGTGTAATATTAGGATCTCTATAAAAAAGTATTCAATTTTCATCATCCACATATAGAATCTCTCTCTTCAAACTTCTCAATATAAACCATAAATTCGTGTAACAATATCTTACATATAGTATTTCATTGAATGAAAATCAAATAATACAAAAAAATATTTTTTAAGACACTCTAACTATGCACTAAAATTAGATTATGAAACATACTATTAATCAGTTTGTTAAACCTAGATTTGAGGAACCATGATTTGATACCATGTTTTTTAAAGTAATCCTTAATAGACATTTTTTGTTAAAATAAATTAATATTAGACCAGACAATGAAGTTAAAACATTTTCAATATTTAAATATTATTTACAATTGATATACAACCAATTTTAGTGTATATTAATTGTGGAACCAATCTCTAAAATATCTCACCAAATCTGCTAAAAATTACATTACCAAAAATACTCAAAAACAAGATTACAATGTAATTGAAGTGTAGAAACTCATTAAAACAGGTATCTATTCAAATATTATTAATATTCATGACTTAACCTACTCCACTAGAGTAAAAATATATAATTTATATTAAGAATATATGAATAATAGAAAAATATTATTAGTAAAAAGTTCCTAAAACTAGAACACCTACCAAAAAAATATTTTATGAATATTATAAAATAGTAAAACTGGTAAAAAACAATCCAAGGGACCCCAAACCCATATTTATATACAATTCATCCCACTAATTTAATTCCACCAAAAATCAATCATTGTACTCAATTTATACATTTACCGAAAAAAATAACCACCATCCAGTACATTTATTGAATATCTAGTCCCTTTATGTAAATGGATATCTACCTAACAAACACATCATTTTTATTTCACACAACACCCAATCCCCATGGTTTTCGGTATTTTATCTATACATACATTTACATATTACTTATAAATATTTTCTTTCTAAAATATATGTATTGAAATCAAGCTTCATAATAACTCCAATATAAATATACAAGTAATTCTATCACAATATGAGATTACTTAGAAAGAAGTTTCCAGAAAATCAACTTTCTTCAAAAAAATTAATGAATACTTTTTTTTTTCATATTTTAACTTTCATCCAACTTAACAAGGATTCAATTTATGAATCATCACTGAATTTTAAGTGCATACTAAGAAAAATAATCATCTAGTTTTAATGACATGTCCTAAAAGTAAAATGATTTATATATTTTTTTCTCAATGTAATGGATTAATCATGGATAAATCTATTGATGTATCATTAATTAAAAAAATTATGTTATATATATGAGTTTTTAAATAAATACCTTGCTAAAATGTCTGATGTAAATTTATGGTTCTATAATAGTAGAGATTAGTTTATATGGTGTATTATAATATATGTATGGTTACCTATTATATATCCTAAAAAAGAAATTTTAAACTAGATTGTCCATGATTCAATACCAAGGTATATCTAAATTGGATGTGATATAAATTTATTTTAATAGATATATTTTTTTAGGATGGATACTAGAACAAAATCAATAATATAATGTAAAAAAAATTATATAGAGGAATCTCTCCAAGATTTCAACAATATGGATAGAATTTTCAAAATAATAATAGTTAATCTACAGAAACTGTGGAAAGTTTTATAAAAACTATTATAACTTCAACTTGGAACATTGATTCCAATTATAATAATTAGTTTACTATAATAAAGAATATATATTTTCATAATGGAAATCATACAAAAAGGACTTATATAATGACCATGAGGGTTTCTATTGGTTTACACCAATGATAACCCAGTTGGTGATGTAATTTTTTGTTACCTTAATTGTGAGAAAACTCATGAAAAATTTTCTATAAATAATGAGAAATCTATAAGTTTTAAAAGTAATACAAATATGAGAAAGATGATTAAAAGTTGAATAAAAAATTAGGGGAAGTAAGAAAATATTTTAGATAAGAATTATCACATCCTAATAAAATACCATTAAAATTTTAGGAGAGAAAATCAGATGAAAATTGTATTAAATTGTGGTATGTCTTAATAAATTTAAATGGAACATTATATTTGTATTCATTTTTTGGAATATTTTATTGTAATTATTACATATGAAAAAATCAGGATTTATGTTATAAACAAGATTAAGATTTTTATTTTTACTACAATTCATTGATCATAAAGTTTTACGTTATATCTTTTTTATTTTTAAATATGTTTTTGTATTTAAACATAATTATATAGTTCTAAAATTTAAATATTAGTACATAAAATATTCGACATGATTATTATTTTTTCAATTCTCGTTTCATACTCAATGAATAATGTTGTGGTTTTATACTATAATGTAAATAATTACGAATCAATTGTTTTGAAAAGTAACAATTTAAAATGTTTAACAATAATATTTTTATAAAAATTCATTTCATTTTTGTTACAATCAAGAGGATTCATGATATTTTACATCCAATACCTGTTATATATTTATTGAATGGGGTTTGAACACATTATTATATTGTGAATTATGTTTGAAGGATGTATGGAACAGTAATCTAATGAAGAATATGTTTCATATTATATGAGAAGATTAATAATTGGATTTTGAAGTGATGTTTAGTATGATGGTATATCCTCTTTTAGAAGATGAATTTTATGTTTCTCGAAAAATATCATACATATTGATTTGTTCATTATTTTTGGAAGGCATAATTTTAATATTAAAAGAAAGAGGATTATAAAAGTTATAATCGACTGGATGTTATGGATGTAGAATCATAAGAATGACCATGTGTTATTATTAGGTTTTGAAAATATAGATGTTTCACAAAATTTCATAGTATTAGATAACTTCTAATAAGTGTAATATCAACCAGTTTCCTATGGAATGTAAAATAGAAAAGTGATGGAAAAATGATGCACACATAATGATTATCTACATATCACATAATATTAATTTCCTGAATTTCCTTAGAAAAGTATTCATGTATCCTATGAAACATAAGGGGAAATAGGAAAACTTCTTAGAGTCATCCTCAATAGACTAGGGAGCATTTGTAAGATAATTTTCCAAATATAAATCGTAAATGTACGAATGTGTGCTTTGAAATTTATCTTTATCATGGTGAAGAGAGGAAGGAATGAAAAATTTACGGAGTGTTTAAATTATATTAAACAATTTCAAATAAATAAATTACAAACAAGAATAAGGTTTGTTACCATTGATATTTTTATGCAGTCACATCTTGAAGGCATAATATGTGACTCAATCCCTTAGATATTTTATCTAGTGACATATTAGAGTTGTAATATTCATGGGATAATGGAGGATATTATTTTAGGATTAAAGGAAGATCATGGAGAGGTATGGTTAGTGATTTAAAATATAAAATTTTTATCGGTTTGTTTCTTAACTATGAAAACATCAAGACTTAGAGTTTCAAAATTAATTTTAGTATACATATGTATATTATAACTTATATTAAATGATTAATAAATAATATAACTAGATTAAAGGCGACTTTAAATTCTTTAGAGGAAAGAATACCATAGTATTTTTGAGAGGTCATGAATATTAAGCAGAGTATTTTTGTAGTGATGATTTTAGAAAGTGTATGTATTTAAAATGTAGAAAAATATCTCATGAAAAAACATTATAAATATAGGAATAATAATCGTGGAATCATAAATTATGGAGACCTAGAGGATGATATAATAGGGAGATTCAAATTTATGGATATTTAATTAATTTACTCATGAATATTATGTGAATATCTAAATAAAAGAAGGAAAAATTGAATGAAAATATAAGATATGAATATCATATAATATATAATATAACATGAAAAGTAAACTAAAAAATATATCTATTTAAAGAGGAATAATATATAGACAAACAAATTAATATATCTAGTTAAAAAAATGATGAGTAGGAAAAACTAATAATTGTATTTGTAATACACAGATCTTCAAGGTGATAAATATTGAGGAGTATAATTTTTTTCCGACCACATTAAAAGTTTTGAGGAGTGAAAAAATATAATTACATTGAGAAATTATCATTAACTGGTGGAAGTGAGGCAACTATAATTTTTAGATAACATAGATTAATCCCTCATAGAAATATGGTAATCTTATCTAGATTGAATAAGAATAGAGTAATAGTGGTGGAGATCAACCATGAATTAACCTTTAGTTAATTATACACATTAAATATTCTTACTACTCGAATCATATAGAGACCCCCATGTCTATAAACTATTGAAGTCGTTCCTTGAAGTAGCATATAAATGAAAAAAGACAGATTTCCATATTTATTATCAATGATACATTATATAATCAATCAAAAGAAATTCACATGGGTCTGGGGTGACATAACATAAAAACTGTAAATGAATTGGCCCTTGGAATGGAGTGTGCATAACCAAACATGAATCCACTAAACTAGTGATGCAATGGATTTCGATACACAAGAATATTTACAATCATATTATCCTTATTTATCCCTTGTGTTTAATAACATAATGTCCTCACATCCTATATATGTTTTAATTTTCAATATATTTTTCATGTTTTAATTATGGAACTATTAAGACTAATAAATATAACATAGTTCTAGAAATTAAATTTTTATGGTCACAACTGAATAAAATATTATTATAATGGAATGGTTGGAATTATTCAACACCCTAATCCAACCCTAACCCACCCAAGATTCCTTTGGCTGTAACTAGTGGTGTTAAATACAATTTATTTGACATTTAAAAAAATATATAATTCTAATATTATTTTGACTCACAGATTCTATGATTCACCCCTGACTGTTCAATTTATTAACTTTGGTTCTTGAAAAAATAGATGATAATGTTTCTTATATGCCTTTGGAAATTAGTTAATGCAATATAGACTTATATAAACTTATTTGGCTGAGTATAATAAATTTTTTGATAATGAAATAATTGATAATATATTTATTAGATCACTTTACAATAATTCTTATAAAAAATTACTCAATTTTTTTACAAAATTTGAGATTTAGAGGATAATGGAAATTATTTAAGGTGAAAAAGTAATAGTTACAAATGTTGTAAACCATACCTTGAGTGATGGGTATGAAATTAGTCATAGTGATAAACTGTTGGGAAATTTTAGTGACAACATCCTAATGAAAAAATGAAATAAATAGGAGAATAAGAAAATAAAGAGCATTGTGAAGAAATATTTTATCTTTAGGTAAACTATTATGATATTATTAATAAATCTGATTCTAACCATATTAATTATAACATTCTGAAATATAGTAACTCATATTTTCCAATTACTATTTTTAAGATGGTATTTTTATATGATTACTTGAAAACCATATCACATTTAAAATATGTCTAGTTTTCATCAATATAAATATAACTACATAAAGTACCATTGTAGGGGGAATAAGAGACTTGGTGGAGTTAATGTATTGTTAAATGTAGATATAATAATTTTAATTGAAAACATTACTAGGGAAATTGATCTAATTAAAGAAAATTTCCAATAGATATGTAAATATATTAACATGTAAAAGTAGCTGAAAGCAAGCAGCATCCATGTCAACGCACAACATGAATAGAGGGAAAATATTGAAAAAAATATGGATCATGTTTGATGGTTAAGGATGATGAAAAAACAGTATTTTTTAGAATATCATGGAGACTTGATCAAAAAATCTATCCTCTAAGTGAATATTGATTCTGAATATTACCTCCAAGCCAGTATCAACATGTAATGTGAGAAAATGTAGAAAATAATCTTATAATATAACTGATTTTTTTAAAAAAATATTTATGAAAAAAAATATGATAGTGGTAGAAAAAAGAATATATTTCTATGTGAGAATGAGAAACATTTTGAATATTTTCATAGAAGGAAAAAAGATCATATAAAGATAAATTTACATAGCACCAATATCTCACCTAAATAGTGACTACATGAGCTATTATGTTCATAGAATATGTTTGAAATATTCTAAACATGGAAATATTACAAAATATTGTTACAAGTGAGGTAAAAGTAATTCTAATTAGACAAAATTCATTCATATGTTAAGGTGGAGGCTTGAATTAATGAAATAAAAAAATGAATTCTTTAATAAAATTTATTTATGTAATTAAATGAGTGAAATGTTATAGAGGAAAATGGGTTCTTTTTTATCTTTTTTTGGGAAATTTGTAGAAACTCTATTAGAGATATAATATAGGATCATGGTTATTAAAGAATAAAATAGAGACTATTTCTTTTGTAAACTATGTATATGAGAATGAAAAAAACACTTCTCAAGATGAAGGATGTTATTAATGTTTCATAAAGATTTCATGTGTCTTAAATAAAATATTTAATAATAAAAAATGTGTTTGAAATGACATTGATGGAAGTAATAGTGGGAGAACATGAAACATGATTATTAGTTTTATCAACACCACAATAGATCTTTAAATGATTAGAAGTGTATTTTTCTATTCATGTATTAACATGTATGAAAATGAATGTGTTGATGATTTATCATAAGAGTAGAAACTCAATATTAAACAGTTGATGAAATATAATGATCATACCTGGAGTGATGTGTGCTTATTTTGTATAAAAAGAATAATCAATATGAACTATAACAAGAAAATTTGAAACAAAGGGTCAGTCTACCGAAATTGAATAAAATCCTCAAACTGACGATGAAATAGTTACTCCTTAACCCATGTAATAAATATATAATATTATTGTGGAATATGGTCTATAATTAAGGATTATATATAAACCTCATTGTGTTTCTAGTGAAAAAAAACATGTGTACAAAATATAAGATAGAAGAAAATGTGGTTTTATTGAAAATAGATAAAAATAACAACTAATAAATAATGGTGTCAATGAAATAATACTCTAAAAATGATAACAATAAAAAAAAGGTTGATTAAAATATGTATCTAGAAGATTTATTTCATGATGAAGATGTAAAAGAAATGTATAAAATAAATATAATATAATATTGGTTTTAAAGATTTAGATAAAGTATCCAATTGCATAATAATGAATATAGAATAGAACAAGTGAAATCGGAACGTATTTCATGTTTTAACAATATATCAAGAAGAATAAAGATTAATGGATGAAGTAGTAACATATATGTTCATATTTATTTTTTTCATACACTAAGAACAATTGTATTATCTTGTTTGCTGATAGGATACCCAATTTTTTTTAAAAATGGTTCCATAAAAAACAAGTGGTTTCAAAAACATAGTATAATCTATAGAAATAGGTTTATGTGGTGTAGAAATTAAAGGGTAGTTTGGGATGAGTTACGAGTGGTCATTTTTCCTCACCTAAAAAAGGTGATGATATATAATGTAAGGATAAGCATTAATAAAATATGGTATTAATTTTTTATTATTAATAATGTGATGACCCAGACCCCCCTTGGTCCCTTCCTTTGCCAAAATCCGGATCCTTAAGGGGTACGGATCGGTGCGACCGATCGGTGTGACCGATCGGTGAGACCGATCGGTGTGACTGATCGGCGGAACCGGCCTACGTCACCCGGCCGTGCCAAGTTGTTCCAGTAACATGCACAAAAGTTTAATTAAATACTGAATCGGCTCATGAGTCGGTTTAAACCACTCAGCACCTTTAATGATGAGTCAAGCCGCGTGGTCAACCCACGACATCCACGTCTTACGCGGTTCAGCGTTTTTATCTCAACTGTTCCCGGCTCTTATAAATTAAGGGTTAGGCCGTGGTTTCCCCCGTTCTTCGATCGTGGCTCTTCTGGTGCATCGGGACCGCCGCGTCGTTATCCGTAAAGTTCCGCGCCCCCGGCCTAAACGTCGATCATCTATCAACAAGTAGGGAATTTCTTTCGTCTCTCACTTTTGTGTATCATGCGGGGTGGGCGTTATTTTTGTTCTTATGGAACTGGTTGAACCGAACCCTAATGAAGATAATAAACGAAGTTCTAAAGAAAGAAGGGGAAGGGGTTGTTATCTTTGTTTATGCTTTATCTTGTGATCATCCCTTTTGTTGTACTGGTTTATGTTTTCTGAAAATTGAGGCCGTTGGTGGTCGTGTGTGTGCACTTGAATCCCCTCGTGATGTTTTAAATGGGTTGATGAAATTGTGAACTCCTGCTGTGAAATTGGTTAATCACGTATATCCGGCTGAATAAGTTGAAAGTACCAGGATCAACCCTTCTGTGATAACTCCCGGTTAGAACACACGGAAATTTGAAATCATGGAGTGTGTTAAATCTTTTAAATCTGAAAATCCCTGACTTTTGTTGGTAGTGGTAGTTGGTTGTTTTCCCTCCGGGCCATTGTTGGAAATGTGGGAGGGGATAGGATCCCCTGTTCTTTTATACTCTCGGTGGCTGTGTGAATTTGGGGGATGGGATCTCCTGTTGGTATGGTTTCAGTGGTTGTGAGTTTCTATCACAAATTGGGGAGAGATCCTCTGTTGGCAGAACCGGGTGTGAGTGTTTTGGTTGATCTATGATTTTGACGCTTTCCTTGGTTATGCTTATGGTAGTTGCCCAGTAGTGCTTAAAATTAATTGAACATTTTGACTGAACGTGAAACAAGAATGGGACAAATGGTTTTTCGGGCAAGGGTCGTGAATTGTGACTCGGACGCAGTGGTGTTGTGTTCTGTAGGTCGGCTAGGAAAACCTATGTTTTGGGTGAGTGTTTGTTACCTATATCTATACTTGTAGCTTTGTGTTTCTTATTCGCGCCCCACCCAAGTTGATCACTTAGTGCCAAACACCCCCATTTATGGGGGAAGGGTGTTTTTTTTCCAACACTATACTTAGTGGCTGGTTATTAGCTCCTTTTCTGCTCCCTTTCCCGAATAGCCCAAGTACCTTCGGGTAGGCTGTGATGGCCTAAAGTCCATTATTAACCCAAGAACCATCGGGAAGGGTGTTGTGGTGGTTGGACAGGTGTGTGCGGCAGGTGGTTTCCCAAGTGTCTTCGGGATGAGGCCCAGGTGTCTTCGGGCTTGGCAGTGTATCCTTTAGCCCAGGTGTCTTCGGGCGTAGTGGTGGTTGTTCTGGCCTAGGTGTTTGCAGGCATGGTTACATGTGATAGTTGTGACCCAGGTGTGTTCGGGCGGGATTCGGCAGTGGGACTGCGTGTGGTTGTGGCCCAGGTGTGTGCGGGCGGGTGTGGCAGTGGGACTGCGGTGAGAATGGCGGGATTGGTCCGATGCGTAGGATGTCTTAATAACCAGTGGGAAAGTGGCGCGGGGTACCCAAACATCGATGTGCTCTTATATATATATTACTTGACTTGCGTTATTTGGGGAGCGAGCCTTGGTGAGGCCTGGGATGGATAGTTGCCTTGTTAGCTTCTGGTTCTTCTCTTTTCTCACGGGACTTTAGTACGTTCCCCCACTTGTTCACGAGAGTCTTGGTTTTCCCTACTGAGTGTACTTGTATGCTCACCCTACGTACATAAAACTTCTTTCAGGTTTCCAGGAGGACTTCGGGGATCACGCAGGACCTTTCTAGCTCGGACTTTTGCAGTCGTTGCAGTTGTTCTCCTTTTCTTTTGGTACTTACCTTGTAGTCACCTTTTTGCACTTTGTGGCTTTCACTTTTGAACCATGCATGTGGGAATGGTTTACTTTTGGCTTTACTTTTCTTCTACCTTGGTGTTGTTGGGTTTTCTCCTCCTTATCTTTCGAACCTATAAAATAAAAAGGGTAATGCCTTCCATTTGCGAGAATTTCCTATACCCTTGGTGCTAGTCGCCACTCCGGGACCTATTGAAGGCGGGTTTCAGGGGTCATTATCTCTCCTTCAACTTCAAGAAGGAAGGGACTGGAAACCTGCTGACCCTTCCCTCCTTTTGGTGAAGGCGGGTCGTGACAGAATGGTATCAGAGGAGAGGTTGTGAGATAGGATGGAGTCTGGAGTTAGGCACAATGAGGATTGCATGGGATGGTAAGGCAACGGTGTTGGGTGACCTTGGAGCGTGAATTAGGCCAGGGGAGACCGGCTAGGGCACGGGATTTTAGGGCCCCCCCATGATCCGATGGAAGGACTCTGGGCCTACCGAACAACCAAGTGAGGCCACACTGATTGTGGGGTAGAGACCCTAGGAAAGGTACATTCATCATAATGACTTTTGTTCTTGTGTTTCTGGGATGTCTTGGGAAATTAAGAATAAATTAAATCTTAATAAGTTTTAAGAACGATTTTCCTTACACTACTGGGCTTAGGCATTCCTTGTTTACCTTGCAGCTATGGCACCTGGAAGGCGACCACGTGTGGTACAGGCGATCGAGACTCCTGAGACTACTTTGGCCAATTGGCAGAGAGCTGATCGAGAGGAAGAGGACGACCAGTGGCAGAAGACTCTTCGAGCCTTCCAGCGACAGGCCCTCGAGAAGTATGAGGGCAACACCTCCGATATGAAGACGGAAGGCTGGCTAGAGGAGCTAGTCATATCCTTCGGCCTGATTCGGGCCCCGACTGAGTACTGGGTTCCTCTGGCTGTTAGCCATATGCGAGGAGCGGCACGTCAGTGGTGGATGCTTCACCTGGGGAGTAGGAAAGAGTCTGAGGTTGCCTGGGCGGATTTCGAGAAGGAGTTCCGGGCGGAGTTTCTCTCCTCGACAATGAAGGCAGAGAAGAGGCAGGAGCTACTCTCCCTCCAGTAGGGGAGCATGTCCGTGAGGGAACTTGGAATCAAGTTCAAGGACCTCCTGCGTTTTGCTCCGGACCTCTTTCCCGATGAGGAGTCTCGGGCAAGACGTTTGGAGGAGGCGCTCCGACCCTCCCTCCAGTATGCTGTTACCCCCTTTACCCTTCCGACATACTTAGAGGTTTAGAAGAAGGCCGAAGTGGTGGAAAGGATGCATGCTCTAGGCGGAGTGTCACGAGAAGGGATCCAACTGGGACCATCGAAGGGGAAAGCCGTCAGCGCCAGGCCTCTAGCATCGGGACCCTCCAGGTTCCGACCCGCAGGGAGCAGGCCGCAGCAGTTTCAGTTTCGATCCCCTGGTCCACGTTCTTTTCCTTCAGGCTCGGGACCACGGTGCTTCATCTGCGGGAGCCCTGGACATCTCCGGAGTCAGTGCCCCGATCTGGTGCAGTACAGCAGTGGCAGTCATCCCCAGCATCCGCCGCAGCAGCAGTTTCCAGCCAGACCCTTCCGGCAGCAGCACCAGGGACAACAAGCTCCCGCTCCTCCGCAGGAAGACATAGGAGGGGGAGGCCGACCTGAGGGCGCTCCCCAGGGACCCCGACCAGGGCATGGTCGGGGAGGTGGCCGACAGCCGAGGGGCAGGGGAGCTGGGCGTGGACAGTTACACGCCGCAGAAGCAACAGTTCCAGCAGGGCCAGAGGTTGTTCGAGGTACGATCAGTGTGTTTATCACTCTTGCTTATGAATTGTTCGATACCGGAGCTTCGCACTCCTTTGTTGCACCCAGTCTAGCTCGCGCCTTGGGTCTAGATGCTGAGAGACTTCCAGTGCCCCTGGTGTTGAGCACACCAGTTGGAGGTCAGACCGACTTGCTGTTCGTTTGTCGGGGATGTAGGCTGATGTTAGGACCACATCAGTCGGTTAGGGATCTCCTTCTGCTACAGATTCAGCCGTACGATGTCATCCAAGGCATCGACTGGCTATATTCTGTGTGTGCCGTCATCGACTGTTTCCAAAGAAGGGTGGTGTTCTCCGGTTTGGACGGCCAGCGTGTTACTTTAACCGGCAAGCGGAGCTGTCCGAAGGGAAACAGGAGGGAGGAACCTCTCCTCTCCTTGTTGACTGAACTGACGATAGAATCCGTAGATGCGGAAATGGTGGAAGTACCAGAGATCGTTCGTGAATTTATGGACGTCTTTCCTGAGGAGGTGACGACTCTACCCCCTCTACGTGATATCGAGTTCGGGATAGACCTGCAGCCCGACTCTTGACCAATCTCGATGGCTCCTTACGGGATGGAACCTTCGGAGCTACGGGAGTTGCAGATACAGATTGCCGATCTGACGAAGAGGGGTTATGTTCGTCCAAGTGCGTCACCGTGGGGTGCCCCAGTCTTTTTCGCAAAGATGGCAGATGGTGGCCTCAGGTTGTTCATCGATTACAGGAGGCTGAATCAGGTAACGATCAAGAATCAGTACCCTCTTCTGAGGATAGATGATCTTTTTGACCAACTGAAGGGGGCAGGATGGTTCTCGAAGATCGACCTGCGATCTGAATACCACCAGCTGAGGGTAAAGGATAGCGACGTCCCGAAGATGGCATTCAGGTGAAGGTATGGGCACTTCGAGTTCATGTTCATGCCCTTTGGTGTTACGAACGCCCCGGCCGTGTTCATGGGGCTTATGAACTCCATCTTTCGGGAGTATCTGGATCGGTTTGTGGTGTTATTCATCGACGATATCCTGATCTATTCAAGGTCAGAAAAGGACCATGCAGAGCACCTGAGGACAGTTTTGGATGTCCTCCGACAGCACCAGCTCTACGGGAAGTTGTCAAAGTGCAAGTTCTGGACACGAGAAGTGCACTTCCTCGGGCATGTAGTGTCTGAGTGGGGGGTAGCGGTCGACCCATCAAAGGTTGAGGCAGTTGTTTCTTGGGCAGCACCCAAGAATGTGGCGGAAGTCCGGAGCTTCCTCGGACTGGCAGGTTACTACCAGAGATTTGTACCCAACTTCTCCCGAGTAGCAGCCCCTTTTACGGATTTGACCAAGAAGGACCAGGTTTTCGTGTGGAGCGAGCAATGCGAGTCGTCCTTCAGCTACCTAAAAGAAAAGCTGGTTAGTGCCCCAGTGTTGAGATTACCAGAAGAAGGGATGGCCTATGAGGTATTTTGTGATGCTTCAGGATAGGGCCTGGGATGCGTGTTGATGCAGCAACAAGGGGTGATCTCTTACGGGTCCAGGAAGCTACGCCCCCATGAGCGTAACTACGCCACCCATGACCTAGAACTTGCAACGGTCGTTTTTGCGCTAAAGTTATGGCGGCACTACCTCATCGGGGAAAGCTTTGTGGTCTTTACAGATCACAAAAGCTTAAAGTACATCTTCTCCCAGCGGGACTTGAACTTGAGACAACGGAGATGGGTGGAGTTCCTCCAGGACTACGACTTTGAAATCTTTTATACTGAGGGCAAGGGCAATGTGGTGGCCGATGCCTTGAGCAGGAGGATGCAGAAGGATGCTGTCCGAGAGTCGGCAAATACCTGGAAGGCAATATAGGAGTTGGCTTCCTTACACCTGGATGCAAAGATGGATAGTGGCAGAGGCTGCCTATATCAGATGATAGTGCGGTCATCTCTGTTTCGACAAGTGGAGGAGTCTCAGTGGGGAGACCCTGAGTGCGAAGTGATGTGTGATCGGGTTGACCAGGGCGATGCTCCGAGAGAATGGACAGAGGATGGTCATCACCGGATGCTTTTCCAGAGAAGGTTGTTTGTTCCAATAGTGATGCATAGCAAGGTTCTCAGTGAGTTCCACAACTCACCCCTGGCAGTGCACCCAGAAGTTACCAAGATGTACCAGGGGCTGAAAAGGCAGTTCTGGTGGCCCGGAGTTAAGCGAGCGGTGGCAGATTTCATGGCCAAATGCTTAGTATGTCAGCAAGTGAAGGCTGAACACCGGGTTCCAGGCGTCCTACTGCAGCCTTTAGCTGTTCCCGAGTGGAAGTGGGATGACATCTCAATGGATTTTGTCACAGGACTACCCAAGGTCCAAGGAGGGTGTGACGCCATTTGGGTGGTGGTGGACAGGTTGACGAAATCAGCTCACTTTCTGGAAATCAGGGAGTCAAGTATTGTGGATGCTTTGGTACGGAAGTACGTGAATGAGGTGGTGCGGTTGCATGGAGTTCCGAGGTCTATAGTCTCGGATTGGGATGCACGGTTTACCTCACGAATCTGGAGAGGATTGCAGCATGCGTTTGGCACCCAGTTACGCCTTAGCACTGCTTTCCATCCCCAGACAGATGGAAAAACGGAGCGAACCATCCAGACCTTGGAGGATATGCTACGGGCATGTGTTCTGGACTCAGGAGAGTCGTGGGTGCGATACTTGCCTCTAGTAGAGTTTTCCTACAATAATAGCTACCACTCTACCATCGGTATGGCCCCGTTTGAGGCTCTGTACGGGAGTCCATGCCGTTCACCTGTCTGTTGGACCGAAGTAGGAGAGGTAGGCATCCTTGGCCCGGAGGTAGTTCAGAACACGATAGAGAAGATTCAGCTCATACGGGAAAGGATGAAGGCGGCCCAGGATCGACAGAAGTCGTATGCTGATACCAGGAGAAGGCCCTTGGAGTTTGAGGTTGGAGACCACGTGTTCTTGAAGGTCTCCCCGCGGCGTGGACAACGGAGGTTCGGCAAGGGGGGTAAGCTTTCCCCCAGATTTGTCGGACCCTTCGAAGTGTTACGGCGGGTCGGCGAAGTGGCTTATCAGTTATCGTTACCTCCGCCGCTGCTAAGGATACATGATGTCTTTCATGTATCCCAGCTCCGTCGTTATCTGCACGATGTTTCACACGTCCTTGATTGGGGTGAACTGGACATCGAGGACGATGCAACCTTTGTGGAAAAACCAGTGATGATCAAGGATCGCAAGGAGAAGGTGCTTCGTGGGCAAGCTATTCCCTTGGTTCGTGTGTTGTGGAGACATGGCGGGCTCGAGGAGAGTACGTGGGAAAGGGAAGCACAGATGCGTGCCCAATACCCCGAGTTGTTTTGAGCTTTGTTCCTTTTGTACCTGCTGTGGTAGAATGTTTGACCTTTTTGGCTATGAAATGTACTAGTTCCTTTCCTCTGTTGTGTGTGAAAAGCCCCGACTAAAGGGAAGAGGGAACCCGACCCCTAATCAAGACGCATTAATGTGGATGCGATTGAACTCGTGCGGGCGAGTCAGTGCCGCCCAAAGCGGATAATATCTTGACATGGGGGAGGGGAACTCCCCAAACCCGCATGACCGGGCTGTTTGGCGTGGTATGTTGCTTAGTTCTTGTCAGGAGAGTGTTTTTAGTTAGCAGAGGTTCACTCCTAAGAGGTATCTTTCGAAGATGGTTGTTCGGACCCTCTCCTTCCTTCTGGTTTGTTGTGATTCTCGAGGACGAGAATCGTTTAAGAGGTATCTGATGTGATGACCCAGAACCCCCTTGGTCCCTTCCTTTTCCAAAATCCGGATCCTTAAGGGGTACGGATCGGTGCGACCGATCGGTGAGACCGATCAGTGTGACTGATCGGCGGAACCGGGCGACGTCACCCGACCTTGCCAAGTTGTTCCAGTAACGCGCACAAAAGTTTAATTAAATACTGAATCGGCTCATGAGTCGGTTTAAACCACTGAGCACCTTTATTGATGAGTCAAGTCGTGTGGTCAACCCATGACTTCCACGTCTTACGCGGTTCAGCGTTTTTATCTCAACCGTTCCCGGCTCTTATAAATTAAGGGTTAGGCCGTGGTTTCCCCCCTTCTTCGATCGTGGCTCTTCTGGTGCATCGGGACCGCCACGTCGTTATCCGTAAAGTTCCGCGCCCCCGGCCTAAACGTCGATCATCTATCAACAAGTAGGGAATTTCTTTCGTCTCTCACTTTTGTGTATCATGCGGGGTGGGCGTTATTTTTGTTATTATGGAACTGGTTGAACCGAACCCTAATGAAGATAATAAACGAAGTTCTAAAGAAAGAAGGGGAAGGGGTTGTGATCGTTGTTTATGCTTTATCTTGTGATCATCCCTTTTGTTGTACTGGTTTATGTTTTCTGAAAATTGAGGCCGTTGGTGGTCGTGTGTGTGCACTTGAATCCCCTCGTGATGTTTTAAATGGGTTGCTGAAATTGTGAACTCCTGCTGTGAAATTGGTTAATCACATATATCCGGCTGAATAAGTTGAAAGTACCAGGATCAACCCTTTTGTGATAACTCCCGGTTAGAACACACTGAAATTTGAAATCATGGAGTGTGTTAAATCTTTTAAATATGAAAATCCCTGACTTGTGTTGGTAGTGGTAGTTGGTTGTTTTCCCTCCGGGCTGTTGCTGGAAATGTGGGAGGGGATGGGATCCCCTGTTCTTTTATACTCTCGGTGGCTGTGTGAATTTGGGGGATGGGATCTCCTGTTGATATGGTTTCAGTGGTTGTGATTTTCTATCACAAATTGGGGAGAGATCCTCTGTTGGCAGAACCGGGTGTGAGTGTTTTGGTTGATCTATGCTTTTGACGCTTTCCTTGGTTATGCTTAGGGTAGTTTCCCAGTAGTGCTTAAAATAATTGAACATTTTGACTGAACGTGAAACAAGAATGGGACAAATGGTTTTGCGGGCAAGGGTCTTGAATTGTGACTCGGACGCAGTGGTGTTGTGTTCTGTAGGTCGGCTAGGAAAACCTATGTTTTGGGTGAGTGTTTGTTACCTATATCTATACTTGTAGCTTTGTGTTTCTTATTCGCGCCCCACCCAAGTTGAGAACTTAGTGCCGAACACCCCCATTTATGGGGGAAGGGTGTTTTTTTCCAACACTATACTTAGTGGCTGGTTATTAGCTCCTTTTCTGCTCCCTTTCCCAGATAGCCCAAGTACCTTCGGGCAGGCTGTGATGGCCTGAAGTCCATTATTAGCCCAAGAACCATCGGGCAGGGTGTTGTGGTGGTTGGACAGGTGTGTGCGGCAGGTGGTTTCCCAAGTTTCTTCGGGATGAGGCCCAGGTGTCTTCGGGCTTGGCATTGGATCCTTTAGCCCAGGTGTCTTCGGGCGTAGCGGTGGTTGTTCTGGCCTAGGTGTTTGCAGGCATGGTTACATGTGATAGTTGTGGCCCAGGTGTGTGCGGGCGGGATTCGGCAGTGGGACTGCGTGTGGTTGTGGCCCAGGTGTGTGCGGGCGGGTGTGGCAGTGGGACTGCGGTGAGAATGGCGGGATTGGTCCGATGCGTAGGATGTCTTAATAACCAGTGGGAAAGTGGCACGGGGTACCCAAACATCGATGTGCTCTTATATATATATTACTTGACTTGCGTTATTTGGGGAGCGAGCCTTGGTGAGGCCTGGGATGGATAGTTGCCTTGTTAGCTTCTGGTTCTTCTCTTTTCTCACGGGACTTTAGTACGTTCCCCCACTTGTGCACGAGAGTCTTGATTTTCCCTACTGAGTTTACTTGTATGCTCACCCTACGTACATAAAACTGCTTTCAGGTTTCCAGGAGGACTTCGGGGATCACGCAGGACCTTACTAGCTCGGACTTTTGCAGCCGTTGCAGTTGTTCTCCTTTTCTTTTGGTACTTATCTTGTAGTCACCTTTTTGCACTTTGTGGCTTTCAATTTTGAACCATGCATGTGGGAATGGTTTACTTTTGGCTTTACTTTTCTTCTACCTTGGTGTTGTTGGGTTTTCTCCTCCTTATCTTTCGAACCTATAAAATAAAAAGGGCAATGCCTTCCATTTGCGAGAATTTCCTATACCCTTGGTGCTAGTCGCCACTCCGGGACCTATTGAAGGCGGGTTTCGGGGGTCATTATCTCTCCTTCAACTTAAAGAAGGAAGGGCCTGGCAACCTGCTGACCCTTCCCTCCTTTTGGTGAAGGCGGGTCGTGACAAATAAGTAGTGTTCTAATTTTTCTTATTAAGTATTATTGACATCATTTCTTTTATAATTATTTATTTATCAATGGTATTTTTGGGTTGTGATTAATATTATATAATCCATTAAAGATTATAAAACACATGATGGTATCACATATGGATGTGGGTGAGAAACATAGTTATCTACTGGTTGAGGAATTTAAATTTTATTTTTTACACATAATTTTTACTTAATAGTCTTACAATTTATTCTAATGTCTCAATGTAATGTTTTAAATTCACACAAAATGACTATTTGAGTGAGTGTAGTATAAATGGTTTAGAATTTGGATAGCGAGAAATTAGAAATTATTTTAATTTATAAAGTCATGTAATTTTCTACCCGACAAGTTGATGAGAGGATAAAGTTTAGGGGTCTATATAATAGGTTGGATTTAAAATGTTACCAAAAAGTTTATTCAATAAGGGAAATTAAGGGTGAAATATATAAATAAAATAGTGGTGAATATATCTAAAGTGGTTTATAGAGTTCTACATAGAATATTACGAGGAGGAAATAGTTCAGAAATAAGTTTCCCAATAATAATATGTAATGATTGTGAAAACTAATTTCATAACAAAATGGGGAGAAAAATAATTCCAAATACATCAATAAAATTTTTATTTCAATCAATCTACCATAATAATTCTATTACAGAGAAAAAAATGGGTTTCCAAAGAATTTCATGTATAGACAAAGGGGTGTAACATTAAAATGACACCTCTATTTCCAAAGATAAAGTGAGATACATATTAAATGAAATTATATAGGAATATGAAGGGAAATAAAGAAAAAATAAAAAATATAAATATAAAACACCCATTATAATTTATAAAAAATGTGGTAGTTAGAGGTTATTTGGTTCATCTATTTTATAGTGGTATTATTGACAGAATCTAATGGATGAACGCTCAATAAGTAGGATACTAGTATGGTTTACTTACTATAATTTTGTCTGTTAAATTTATTGAAAATAGATAACAATAATTACATGAAGGATGGATGAAAATAGAATAAATGAATAAATAGGTTTTGGATGATATGAGAAGATGAATACTTCAATTCAGAAGTGAAATTGAGTATGAAGTTATACCCGGTGTTGTGTGGTTGTTGAGGTGAAGGGTAGAAAATATAATGTATATAGATTTTTCATTTAAGTTTGGATGGTGAAATTGGAATTGTGGAAGGTATATGTGTATGTAAATTATGTAGTTCATGTTTTTTTAATAGGGAATCATAAGTTTTATCATTAGTAATTTATAAAAGCCACTACATTGGATATTTTAGATAACTTATATGGTAATAGAATCTTTCAAAAAATTTAACAGTCAAAAGTGCTTTATGGAATGGAAAATAGAAATGTCTTCAACACACCATGTACTCAGAATGGTCATCTATATATCACATGCGAGTCATTTATTTATAAATCCAGCAATGTATAAATATACCCTATGAAACAAAAGGTTAAATAAATTGATTCATTGAATTCATCATCAATGAAATAAGGATATTTCATAAGAGTATTTTCTAAGATAAATATGAAATACAACTCATCATAATTCAAAATGTAATGGTTTCATCATGTTGTGTTGTGTAAGAATTTAAAGGCATATTGTTTGTAAGAAGCATTTAACCCAATTATAAAATGCATCCATTATAAAAAAATCAGTTACTACATTTATTTTTTTGATAATAATCAGCTCAATAGTATATATAATGAGTAATTCCATATGATTTTTGTGTCTTTATAGCTTTTTATTGTAATGATCATGGCACAAGGTACGAGATCATGAAAATATTAAAGTATGATAATTTTTTTATATTATCAGTGAATTAATATTTTATAGTATTGTAATTATTTCTCCCATATGGGATTACCCCATGAGTCAAAGATGTGTTTGGCATGTCAACATGTAGGGATGAAATATTAATTTTAATATACAATTATTAGTGTGGTTATAAGTGATTAAATGATATTTTTCATTTTAAAAAGGAATAATTATAATGGTATTTACTATAATTTGTGATTATTTATAAGATCATTTTAATTAGTTATTTATTCATTGGGTTTATATATTTGATATATAGAAAAAAAATATAATGTGATACAATGTATAGGATAGATCAAGAATTATGGATACTTGAATAAGAGATATTGTGTGTCCAAGATTGCAGGAATATATTTATTTTTAGATATTAAAATAATAACCCCATGAATATTACAAGAATATATAAATAAGAGATAGAAATTATGGGGGAATACAAAGTATATACGTAATATAGAATATATGGTTTTACATGAAAGTTGAAATCATAGATATATCATTTTAAAAAAGAAAAAGAGTTATAGGAATATATTAATAAAACTAATTAAGAAGAATGAGAAAGAGAATAGATAAAATACAATAATTATAATCTTTTCTTAATCGATATCATGAAAAAGGGATGGCTCTAAAAATATAAGTGTTTTATTTCAATGTTTGGAGGCTGAAGAAGGAGTGAAATATTTTAATTCCTTTAATGAATTATCTTCATTCGAAAGAAGTGTGACAAATTTGTATACAAGGATAAATAAAGAAGTCCCTCACAAAAAGGTGTTACTCTCATTCATCTTAATGAACATGATTATAGTGGATATAGAAAAGATCCATGATTCGTCATGACTGTTAATCATTCACATCATTCCTGATTATTATGATGATCATAGAGAGATCCATCTATCGATATACTATTAAATACCATCCTAAAAATATTTTATAGAGGATACTAATATGGATTTTCTCTTTTATTATTAATACATATGTCTAAAATCATGTAATATTAGTGAAACTTGAGTGAGGAGTGGCCAAACCTTAAAAATGTAATACAAATTATCATTAATGTGGAGTAACCATGATAAAACATGTATCCACATAAATAGTGTAGTAGTATATTTTAATATAGACGATCATTTTTTGGTGAATTTTATATGGATTTCATCTTAATGTCAAACCATGTAAAATTATTAGTCCCTATTCATATATTTCTTTCATACATAATTCTGCATGTATGGGTGTGGGTTTCTTCAATGGTAATAGGACGAATATTGTTCCTCCAAACAATAAAAAAAACCTAAATCAATAAAACAAATTAGAGGAAATAGTTTAAATGGGTCAACACCCTATTTCACCCCCAATTTTAAAAAATGTAAATTAAAAAATGAAAAGGGTATTTGGGGTGATGAATTATGGATATTAATTAGTAATTCAATACTATCTATCAGGTTTATATTTATTTTGAGATTTCTAATATTATATTTTAATGATCTTATGGTAGTAAATTCAAAAATAATTAGTCAACATTTTAGGTAAACATAAATCAAATAAAGATATTGGTAATTATATTATATATGATATTAATTAAAATGATTATAAAAAAATTAATATATATTTACTTAATTGGGACTTTTTTCATATTATTTTTGTTAATAAATTTCATAAATTTGGAATTTATAATTGAATATTCAAATTGGGTTGGGTTGTGTAATGAATATTTTAAAATATAATAAAATAATTTTTTCAAAATTTATTACAAAAATATACATAATTTCAGATAAATTTTTTAACAAAATAATAGTGATCCAAAATATTCAAATATTTGGAATAGTGAATTGATATTGATTTATTATCTAATGTTTTATAGAAATTTATATTATAAAAATTTATTTTGTTAAAAATAATGTTGCAGGTTTGAATATAATATATATCATGGGTAGATGATTTATTATTATACCTGGATAATAAAATAATATCACCATTCTATTGGATTTATATGAAATCAAACATTATTTATTTGATTTTCTTTTTTTAAAAAAATTTAAAACATATAATCAGGAATATAATTAAAAAATATATTTACAATAAAAATAATGAAACAATTATTGATATTATTTTGATTGATGAAAACTTGTTTGAAAAAAAAAGAAAAATATAATTGAAAAAATAGTACATTCATTAAAACCTGAAATTTAATTTAAAATTATTAAAATAACGATATCATGATAGTGTATAAAATTATTTATTTTTAATTTTTTTCCAATATTTTTTTCTATATATTACATAAATAAATAAAAGTAATATTCTCAGGATAGCGATTCAGATTAATCATATTTAGTGTCAGTGACACAAATATTGAACAATAATGGTTGGGTCTGAAAAAATCCAAGACATTTATTAATTTCATTTGGATGTACCGACCCTAGACCAACAAATTTATTTACCTTACATTGAAAAAAATAAAACCCATTTACCAATCGGGTTTGCTTTGTCATAAAGTGGATCATTTAGAAAATTTTGTGCTCGATAAAATTATTGATTTATCTATAGCATTATGATTATTTAATAATTATTTTAAGAAAATTCTATCCAATAATACTTTTCTATCATGTCAGGCTTATCAATATAGGTGGATCCCCTAACTCATGTACACGAATTTTTTCCATAACATTTCTACTCAATTAAATATTAAGATAATAAAATTTGTTTTTTTATGTTATAATCCTTAAACCAAAATATGATAGAATACTAATGTGTGTTTTATTTTGGCCTTTATAAAAAAACTCTCTAGATGATCATCACATCACTCCTCCTTATTAAGTTTTGATTTCTAAAAATATATAGGGATTTGTTATAAATAAAATATTAATAGTTACCAACCCTTTTTAGTAAAAGAATTATAGTTTAATGGTTCCTCTAACATATATTTAGCTTCATTACATATTTCATATATTTATTGCATGGAAATAATCAATAACCATACCATACAATAACCCAATCCAAATTTTAGTTATTGTATTCATGAAATTGAATAGATAAAACTGATAAAGAATTGGTATACTAGTACATTTGAAAAATACTTGAAAAATAATGCATAAAATTAAACCGTCATATCATGAATAACTAAATGAACTAATGGACCAAAACACAATATAGATTCTTGAAATATCATTTTCCTTTTCTGTTTTAATTATTTTCCATTCCAAAATAAATAATAATTATTATAAAGAATTGATCTTATCAACGATACCGAATCTTGTGAAATATTTTATCCAAAAACCTTATGAACCCAATTGACATTCAAGAAAAAATTTTAAATCACAATTTTTATGTCCTCATTTAAATAAAATTAAATTATTCAAATGTAATTTTTTAACATAACATTATTTACTCACATAATTCTCAATATAATGACTTGTAAATTATTTTTACTCAACTTTTCACAATTATAGATTCATTACTACACAAATAAAACTACATATCAAACATCATTATAAGAAATAATAATCTTTTATTATTTTCCATTAATTATTTTCATATTTTTTCACATATTAATCATTTTATTTTCTATATTAGTTTGGTCAAAAATCGAGAGGTACTATTTTTGTTCTATATATTAAAAAGTAATAAGTTAATAATCAACAAATTTATCAATATTATTTTCAATTTATTTTCATATCTATGAGTTTATTTCATTTTTAATTATTTATTTATTTTTAGTTTTAGAAGATTGTGGACAATTTTGATAAAACCAATGTTGGTGGGGGATAATGTTATTATAATGAAAATAAAATAATCCCTAACATTTATTTTTTATCAAGACAATAATTTAATATATCTCACTATTAAAATAAGTATCCAATGTGGGTATGTTTTCTATTACAATGGGATTTGGACACTAATTTGTATACTTTCATATGTTTTTTATCATTCTATAGTGGAGGATGATCAATATAATGAAATAATGTTACACACAGATTTTAGATAATGTATACTAATATAGAATGTTTCTGTATAATATTCCTCTTATAATGTAATAATTTTTATGTAATGATAAATACAAACTTGGTCACTTGTTTGAATAAAAAAATGATGACATGTTTTCATTCCATATATTGGATGTACCCAAACTAGAGAAATAAAAATAAAATATTTTTTGGGGTTGATAAAAAATTCCCACTAAGTAATAATAAACATTATTATCTATCTATTAAATATTTATTTTATTTAAAGAATCCAAATAGAATATTAATATATATAAATTATGTGTATTTTTTCATGCTTCACTCCATTTACATTACTTTATATTATAAACTTTCCATCCACTATAAATTAAATTTATTCTATTAGAATATGATTTAAGAATCCTACATTTCATAAAATATGGTTCAGTTTTTTAAAGGAATGAAAAACTGGATGTTAGTTACATATTTTTAATCATGTTTTAAATTATTTTGTAATTGGAGAACATTGGTTGATTGTGGATGGATTGATACAGAACAATATACATTGGTCCATTTTAGATAATTCCTTAGTTGAAATTTTTTTAACGCTTCTAACATTTTTAAAGTTGTAACAAAATTTTTTATAAATATAATGATTTAATTGGTTGGTATTTTTTTAAAACCTTCTTCACGTGTTCTCTATAAATTCATCCAATTATGTATCTAGTATAAAAATAAATCAAGATAAATTTAAAAATACTCATTTCTTTCCATGGACTTAACATTATCTAAAAATCAATTTTAATGATATTATGATCATTCCTTATGTGTCTTCTATTTCCATTAGATAATGAATGATCACATTATTTATATATAATGCAATTTTTTTATTTTCAAGTATTGAGAGAATTGAGGGCATGAAATAATTTTTTTATCCAATTTAAACAAATACTATCCAATATAAGAACATTTTAGTAGTTTATTATTTTTAAATACTAATAAAAGAAAACTGTTTCATAATATTATATTATATAATTAATTTTTTTAATTAATTCTTACATTTTGTGTAAATCATCTCATCATATATTTTATTTTTTAGAATTATCGATGCAGATCAGAAATAATCTTTTTCTTATAACTACGAAGGAATGAAATAGATAAAAAATATGATGAAATAGATATTCCTCAAAGGGAAATTGAAATATATACCTTATAAAATTATCATTTAGAATTGGTGGGATACAAAACTGATGTTTCCTTTTTATTTCTTGAAATATTTTTTTAATAGTTCAATATTTTATAATAATTTATTTTTCTAGAAAATAAGTTTCGCAAATTATATGCCCAAAGATCCTGTTAATTCACACTGATAGGGGAGTGAATCATTTGAATATATGTTTCAAAAAATAATTTTTAGACATTAATTATTAGAAACTCTATAACTATTATGATGAATTGATATTTCATGTTTCAACCAACACATTTATATTGCATTAATGGTATCAATTTAAGTGAAAAAATACATTTTTTACAAGGTCCCCCATAATGTGGGTGACTACATCCTTTCTGTTATCAATAAAAGTTTGAGATGAATATATTCTAATTAATATTTTATAGTGATAAAATAAATGATAAGGTATCATTCATAAATAAACACTAATAATACATTTTAAGGTATTTTGTTGGCCCATGTTGAAGTTATTATCCTAGAACCAATGTTGTTATCTCAATATATTAGCCTGTTAAATATGATTATAGAATATCCCATTATTATGCAGATGTGTGGGAACATCCTTTTATACAAATATCTTATTCTAAACACCATGATATCCCCACATCTATATAATAGATCATAATCCACAATAGTAGGTCTCCAACTTCTAGTGAATAAATAGCTTCAACAGCATGAATGGGATAATTATACTCATAATCATCAAAATGATAAAATAAAGAATAAAATAAATTCTCTCATCTTATTTCTCAATTTTATACATTTTTAGAATCTATTATTTATTCAAAATCATAAAAAATTAGGTGTTTTATATTTTTTTACTGGATCTATCTACTTCCAAACCACTATAATATACAATATTTTTAGTTAAAATATCTCAGTTTCTACTTCAATTGAAATGATTTTTTGAAACTGGCAACCCATAATATCACATAAACTTAAATAGAAATTATATTTTAATAAAATGAGCATAGGTTCTATTTTTCACCTGAATAACATTCCACCCATCTTTTCTCTCTTAATATTGTATCCTCCTTTTATACTAAGAATATATAATTGAAACCATTATGTATAATAGAAACACATAATCCAATAATTCCTCACTTATATGTTACCACTTTATAATTTATCATCCAATACTCAATATTCCAAATATAATTATTTTGATCTATATGAAATGTATATGAGGATTTTTTAGTAATCACATAGTCATTAACAATTATTTCTTCATGGAATTCCAGCATGAATTAATTCTAAAATTCCAAGGAATTTTATCCATGATGAATAACTCACCATGATCATATTTTTTTATCAACATAATAAATTTATAAGATATTGCAAGGCATGGTGAAATTTAATTGAGGGTGTTCATGAATTGAAGATTAATGGTATATTTTTTATTGTAATGGTTTCATTTGAAATCAATATCTACCCTTTATTAGAGTGTGTGATATGACTACTTGACTCACTGATACCACAAAACGTAAAAATTATGGACACAAAATATTAAAGGATCACTTATTGATATTTGATGTTAAATCCTTATCATTGTCTATTCTCAGATATGGCCATATAATCCACTATAATCTCCCACATAAATAAAATGAGTTGTAATTACTTTGAATTTATATATATGAATAATTATAACTAGTATCGCATGATAAGTATCCTATAAAAATGAATTATTTCCTTTTATTGTTAAGGGAGGGGTTATAATTTTCCATTAATGATTTTCTCCCAAATTTGGTACACCATTTCTTATTCTTCAACATATGAAGAGGTGTGACTTCTCACACAAATATTCTATACAAACAATAGTGCACCATCTTATTATTCTTATGAAAACTATTCTACACATCACTTTTGATAACATTTTTTAAGTATTACTTTTTTTATAAAATTAAAAACACTTGACACAGTCTCCCCTCTATCTATTACACTCTTCACACACCTAGATAATAAAATACCATATTATTCTATTATAATTGACCATAATATCATCCATAACCACATAAAATTTGAATTTAAAATTATAATTAAAAGAAAAATTTCCTTCAACAAATTATTATCTTAACCGTACCATTTTAGAACATTGGATCAAATTATACCCCTTAAAATCCCTTTATAAAGTTAAAAGTATTAATAGATTGATTTTAGAGGCTCTATAGTCCCTAATAAATTCATGATAGTAAATTCGTGATTGTAAATCCACAAAAATATGGAGATCATATTTATAACATATCCATTTAACTTTAAACTCAACATGTACGTTTTTATTTCCATAATATTTCAATCATGTAGATGTTTAAAATGGTTTATTAGACCACTTTTAGGTTAAAATAATCTGAATTTATTTGGAACTTATTTAAAAATTCCTATCATCCGGGCATGTTCTCCCCTTTCTATTTTGAAAAAGTGATTTTTTCCAAAAATGACATGTGATATGACATATATTTCCCCATAATATATATTAAACAACATCCATGATGATTTGAAATTCCTAAAAACACCCACTTAAAATATTTCATGGTGCGGTCCCTACCATTTTTTCTTCATTGGTTATCACCATGACCCGTTCTAAGCCTTGGTTATGATGTAATTTTTTTACAGGTAGACAACATATAAGAAATTCCATTATTCATAGTTTATAGTACACATTGTCTTTATATTAGCATATATTTATTTACCATGATCATCTAAAATTCCCATTTCCTTTTAAACTATATAGTTTTCTCTTCTCAGATAGCATCCATTCTCATTTTCATATACCTCCATGTTTTTGTATCGTCACATCCTTTTCGAAAAAAATAGATCTACAGTTTCACGCTTCAAAGAAAATCCATATTCATATAATCATTATATGATGATTGAATAAACAAAACCTTAAATAAATAACCATGAAACCCATGTTTCTGAACATGATATTTTTATTGACAACAAAATACTACACAATAACCACATCCACTTCATCTCATCTTCACTTATTCTATAACCTATGTCTCAAAAATAACCCCTACATATCATGGGATAAAAAATATATCTATTTGAATTTTATTGTAATCAAATGAAGATAAATCCATTTCAAAATTATCACACATATAAATATATCATTATTTAATAATTCCAATCCATTTGGATCTCACATTGTGTATAAAATAAGAACATTTCATAATAATGTTATTTATTCTGAAATGGGGTCTAACATTCACTTCCTCAAAGCCCATAAAAATATTAATACAAATTGAAAAATCAAATTATCTTAACCCTTGAATTTACTTCATAAATCAACTAACAATTGACTTGATATCTATTAGGAATCAACTTCAACACATCTGGGATTAAAAAAAATAGTCACATGAACTTGCAAACTACAATTAAACAATGTTTTATATACCGAATTCTATTTTCAAATGACTACTTCCTTATTGTGTAATGATTTTATATAAAATACAAGAACTGTTTTTTTAGTTTGGACCATTATATGAAATATCTTTTGATATTTAAATGAATGTTTTGGATTATAAGCATTTATAATATAGACATTCTATAGTAACTTCTATATTTATTTTATGTTAATGGTTATGATAAATCTAATTAGAACAATTAAAAGAAGCTATGGACGCAATGAATATGATCATAACCATTCAATCCCATTTATTAATTATTTTTATGGATATTAAGTGGATATCCTTAATTTAATGGGTTTCGAAAATCATATGAAATTTAATCTTTTATTTACGAAATTGTTTAATGGAAAAATGGAAATTTATCCTAAAACATTTTCTAAAATAATTTTTCTGAACACTCTTTTTGTCCAGGAGTAGGGTGTTTACTATAGGATATGAGTTATTTAAAATATGAGTCATTTTTATTTTCATTTAATTTTTAATAAATAATATATTAGTTATTCATTTATATGGACGTGTTCATTCTGTTATGTATTTTAAAAAAATCATCATATTGAGATTCCATATATGTGGTTGAGTATGTAATGGGAGTTTTTTCTAAGGAAATTCATAACCTTATTTTAGGAAATGGTTAATTATTATCCCTGTTCTATTTTATATTCCTTTTTATTTTTAACATCCACTTTTCTTTTTTTCCTTTTTTTAATCCCATTTCCCCTTTATATTATTGGGAATTTTCATTTTGGGCTCATCTGTTTAGCAACATTCAATATGTTAGGGAGAGGGGAGGGAGAGACATGGAACTATGAGGCACTATATGGTGTTCATATGGGTACCAAATTATAATGTTGTAGCTATAGGTGGCATATTCATTGTGAATCTTTTGGGTTTTCTACCCCTAAGTAGGAACAATAATGTTTCTTTCATTAAATAATTATTAAATATTTTTTTATGTTATAAATACTTCAATGAGGTATTGGGGACCCCTTGGGATCAATAGATACCTTTATAGAGAAATATAACATTTCAGGAATGTTTGGGGGTTTTCCATTTCAGAAAACCAATTTACATAGTGGGTGGTTCAGAGAAAACTATGTGTGTTATTATTATTTGTGGAATTATGGGTTTTGAGAATATATTACATCTACATGGGTGTACATTACATGTAGTTCTGGCTTGGGGTGTGGCTAGGGACATGACCATACTCCCCGTTTTGGGGGAACATGGTAATTTAAAGGCACATGAGCATGTGTGAGGTACACAAATAGTGGATTTTTATGGTGCATAGATTTAGCTCATGTGGAGTTATATTGCTGGGTACAAAGCTAGGAAACCCATGTGGGATATACTATGTGTACAAGATGGCACATTCTATATAGTTCAGAAATGAATATGGCGAGTGTGGGATAAGTTATATGGGGAATTAAAATTTTGGGGTTACACACTGTGTGCTGGGGGAAAGGCACTGTATACTTTAGAGAAGTACACAATGAGTGGCATGGAAAACAACACTAGGGATAATTTGTATGGGAACACACTATGTACCTAGTTTACACATTGTTTGATTTATAATACCCTATAATTTTTCCTTTATTTCACAATGGTGTCCTAATTGGACTTTTTATTTTTCCATTCCGAGCATTTTTTTACATGGATCACTTTGGAAGTATCCATTACGTTTTTAGAGGCCATATGGATAGATATTTGGATGGATTATAATTTTAATGATTATTTCATGTTTTATGGGTTCATAATATTCTTGGAGGTTTTATTTTGTGATATGAGGCCTAGGTGAGTGTCATGAACTCATTAGTTGGAATTTATTGTGGATCCTAGGCTGATGTTGTTGGATGTTATTTTGGATAGATCCCAGAAGGTGATAAAGTGTGTAATCTCTGAGGATGTTTTGGTTTTCCACTATTTTTCGGGGCTAGTTTCTTATGTTTAGAGTGGTGAATGTTACATCTCCATGTTTTCATACTTAAGTTATTAGGGATATTGTGTTGGGATAAAACTATTGTATGGAGGTTACGACTCGATGTTATTGAGATATTGAGATGAGACTAAGGGAATATTTAGTATTCTTTTGTGGTCATGTTACTAATTTGGTGATTAGTGGTTACTATAGTTGATTATTTATAATGCCTATGTGTAATATATTATCATGAGTTGAGGAGCCTTTATGGATGGTCTTTCATTCAATGAAGTCACCATGACCATTGTGAATGTTCTAGTCAACATACCTTCTTTTGGAAGCCCATTTTAGTTTATCGATGATTGGGGATCATTTGAAGGCAATTTGGGATTTTTTTTAACTCGGTATGACTCATGATTTTGAATGTTCAAGAAGAACCCCTTATAAAATTTTCTACTATTATTGAGGAAAATTTTATATTTGAGGATCTTTTTATTAGAATACATAAAAATTGTGAGTATAGAATGGACGTCCCAAGTTGGATGTTTCTTTATACGCCGACATCAGGGACCGTGGGAGACCCAGGCATTGGTTTATCACTCAGGTTGGTTATTGAGATATTTTTTGGCAATATTTTTATATAAGGGTATATAGTGTATGATGGATAGGCCTCATGAATTTTTAGACGAGAGTTGATCAATTCCACGTGTTTAGTTGTTTGGATTGTGTTTTTGAATATGGATGGTCCCAAAATTTGTTTTCCTTTTTGATGGTGTTTGTGGAAGATTCATCTCATAATTTTTTTGGAGTAAATATATGTTGTATCTTTAATCTAGCAAGGGCCTTGAGTTTTATCCTAGTTCTATCTTATGTTAGATGGTAGATATTATACAGACATATATAGTTTTTGGATATTCTAAATTAGTTTAGCCCCCCTCTAGTTTATTTTTACCTAGACTAGAGTGGATTCATGATCATGAGGTTTTGAGGCACTAATAGAGTGTGTGTGACCATTGTGGAGATGTTTTGTGCTCTTGAACCCATTTTTGATGTGTTATAAAACAATTATTTATTTCTACAACATTTATTGGGTCCATATCTAGTACTTCATTCATTATTTAAGACCTTCATTTCTGAGAGGTTTATTAATTATGTCTACCTAGATGTTCATGTCACCTATTCAGATAATGCTATTGGAGTCTTAGATCTTGGTAGGTTTACTTTCCTATGTGGATTTATATTGTTAAAAAATAGGGTCCAGAACTCTCGCCTTTTCATTTTAATATCAGGGATCTACTGTATAGATATGGAAGACACATTAGATACTATTTTCCTAGCTGACCCACATACTATAAATACTTTAGATGTAACCAGAGTGGGTGTTGGTTTAAATTGAATTTTAGAATAGATATAATGATGGGATTTTTTCATAATTTTGTTTTCCCCATATTTTCATACATTTTCTTCTACTTGTTATTAGTTTTCATCTATATTGGGTATATTATGAATTCATGTACTTTTTATGGTAGAACATCGAAGTTCCAATATTTGAGGAATCCTATTGAGATATATTTCTCCCCTTGTATGTGAACCTCAGTGTTCATATAGACTGAATGTATTATTTTGTGTTGTATCATTAGTTGTGTGATGGATGGGGTCATGACTAGTGTTTCTTGATCGAGTAGAGCTGCTCATGTGGAGTTTGAGGATCAGGTAGGCTTAGCTCGACGATCATAGATACCATGTATGTGGTTTGGATTGATGTTGGTAGTATACCGCAATGTATTTATTTATAGTAAATTGGTTTTTATATGTGGTAAGCCCAACTAGAAATCATCTATTGTTTCATATGTGTGTTTGTGACTATGCATGATTATATACCACATTTCATTTATTATAGTGTTCTTTGTTTCAATTTATTTGTCTTGTATAAAATAATGTTTATCCATGTGGATGAGTTTCGTTAATTTCTAATATTATTTAACTCTAACCAGGAGGTATAGTATCTCAACTGTATCTTTAATACCCCCACTTCTAATCATCTGCCTCTGGTGTATACGGTGGAATTCTTGAAGCCTTGTGGTGATAATGATCGTGTAACATGTGAGGTTAACCCAAGATGGTTCATTAAAGATGGTATCATTTGGATTTTCCCTTGACTAGTCTCAAGATGATATTTAAAAATTAATACATTTGTGAAACTATTTATGAGATAATTTCAAGCTTATCGATATCACAACCAAATTACTGCTCACCGAACCACAATAAGAAAGTTCCCCCATCGCACACCTTACACATTTGTAATAAGCTAGTTTAATAATGGATTATGTTCTAAACCTTAATAGTATTAATTTTTATATTTTTATTTTTAATTCAATAATTATTATACTTATATTTTTATGACTTCATTATAAATTATTATTGGATGAGTTTGATAGAAACAAGTTTTTGTTATGATGAAACTCATTCTTTGGGAAATATATAGTTTCAATCAAGAAACACTTTTTTTAATTCATTAATTTTATAAATAAATTTCATTTTATTAAAATAATATTATTCAATAATTTTTACATAGATTTAAATAATAATACAATTTTATGATGTTAACTGTAATTTTTATTAGTATCAAAAAACTGTAATCATCGTAAAAACTAGTATTTTTAAATTAATGGAAATCATTATTTAAAATATTAAATTCACATATTTAGATTATTATTCTGATTAAATAAATTCTATTTCTCAAATAAGCCAATTAATGTATCCAACATTGAATTTTTCAAATATTTTCAATGATATTATATTTTTTTGGTAAAAATTACATATGATATAAATGTATTGTATTTATTATGACATTATAACATTGAAAAGTGTTGAAATATTAAATATAAATAGTATTTCAGGTAAAAATTGAGTCTACCCTTTAAAATTATTTTTGTATGTCATTTGATTGATTTTATAAACCCTTAATTAATTTCTTCAAAAACTATATTATATTTTATGGTTCTAAAATTAAAAATTTCAAACATGAACCACTTCAACATCACCAATGATATGATATTAATGAGTTTTTTATTTACGTATAAAATATTTAAAAAAACTACCTTTTATGAAATTGTGTGAAAAAAATAGTGGATTTTTTGTTAATTTGATTGTTTTATCATATAGATTCCAAAAACAATGTTTATAAATTAATAAATAATTACCCTCTATTTTTCTAAACTTATCCACCGATACCCCACCTGTATTTCCTTAAAACCAATGACCATGAAGATACAGTCAAAATACCACTCTAAATCCTTATCAAGGTGTTCTCAATTTCTTAATAATCTCCTACCATTATTTTAGAAGCACCCTCTTAGAGTAAGGGATGTATCTCTATCTCAAAATTTTCATTCAAGTAACTTTATTTATTTTGCCTTGAAATATAAATTTATAATGTTTTCATACCTTTATAAATAAACCACTACTATCATTAATTATAATTTTTCCACTATCATTATTACTATACCTAAATCATTATTATGTCAAATTAAGGGATCCTCTCCCTATCATCTTTAATCAAGAAGAATATTTATTTTATTACTTTCAATTCCTGAATTTTCAAGTTGGAATATGTTTTTTCATATCTCTATTACATTAAAAATGTTTTTTGAGTGATTATATATCCATTTTACTCTCATTAAATCCATCTCGGAATCATCTTGTGTTCTAATTATAATACTGAAATTATCGTGTTAATTTCCATGATTTTTTTAAAAATGATTTCCCATCAGCATTTCTGCTCTTTGGTATTCAAAAATATGTACATAAACATCATTAATTTTTTAATTTAATGAATGTAACCAAAATTCCTAAATCATATGGTTTCAATTAATGAAATTATTTTTTATTTTGTAGGTTCTATTCTACGTACAAATATATTTACATGATATGAATGTGATGGGTAGAATATGAATATATATCACTCTAATGTATTGGGAAATTTTTATATCTCATGATAATTCATGTATGGTTTGCATGAGGTTATCTTATATACATATTTTTATGATTACTTGGAGGTGATCCATTACATATGATTATAATTTCATGTTTTATGTTATTTCTAAATTCCCTTGTTTCCCTTATGTTACCATCCTATAGTATAATTTTTGGTACATGTCTTTGATTGTCACCCCTCTTAAATTACATTTGGATTCGTATATCCTCAGATGTATTACATTCATCATTTCATGCTTTGATTATTCCCTTACTGGAAATTATATCTCGCATGTTTATTATATACATCGTCATGTTATCCCTTATAGTTTTAGAAGATCAATGAAATTATAAGGGATTTTTGTGTTGTTTATAAGTAATTTGTTTGTACCCATGGAACATGTTATTGTGTTATATACATAATTTTCTGGATACACTAGGCCTCATGATCTAATGTGATTTTAATATGTTCACTTTTATGTAATAAAACATTAATTAAGGTGTATTATAATATGGGTTGTCATATATATAACAGGTTTATATAAAAATTCTCACAAAATATCTTATAATAGTCCACATAACAACTTCATGGATTTAAACAATTATAAACACTCTAAAAATTTATGATCCCCCACAATAATAAATCCATTTTCCTTATGTTAACCACACACCAATGGATTAATCATCAAGTATTGTTTTCCACCCCTCTATATCTTTGTGGATAGATCGAGGGATTAAATATAAAGAGATTTATGTTGTGATTTTTATCCTTATTTAATAATAATAATAATCAAATTTAAAAGTCAAGGGTAAGGACTAAATCATCATACAACGTTTTTTGTTTAATGAAGGAAGAGAATTATTATTCAACCTCTATTGAATAGTATTCAACTATATATTTGAATGAAATCCACTAAAATTTTTTATGTTCTTGATTAATTACCATTTTAGGATATAAAAACACAAAATTTTCATTTTTAATATGGAAAAAATGGAATTTCAATTAATATTTATTATAGATTAAATTGGAATATTCAATTTTAAAAACATAGAAACTTTTGTATAAATGTTGAATAAATTTCATTATGATTCTTTCTATGGATACTTCTTCTTAATATCTCTGCATTATCATTTTTTAATTATATTGATCTATCCACTCATTTTTAGTTAATTTATCAACTCGCATCATAATATATTTATTCTAATTATGAGATGTCTTCTTATTCATTGTTCTCTTTCTATTATTTATAATTTGAGATCATCTAACATAATTTTTGGTGAATATAATGATATATTAAAATCATGTGACACCAATTAAAAATATTTTCTAGTATTATACATTTCATTAACACTTAATTCAATCTATTAATGTAATTATTTGAAACGTTATTTTTTATAGAATTTTTCTTAATTTTATTTATTATCATTCATTTTCTCTCATTATAAGTGTGTCTTACATCATTATTTATAGGAACAATTTTATTTTGTTTTAACTGAAATAATCTAATCATATTCTTGTATCCTATACATGACCAAAAATGACTACAAAATTCTAAATATCTTCTTGAATAGATTTTATTTATTGAAAAAAATACTTATATTAGATTCATAAATTTTAAAGACCTCTTGCATTTCATTTAAATAACTAAAACTGAAGGAAAATCTACATGTTCTGATTAATCAAAAATGTTTTTTTCCAACATTTTACCTTCAAATAAAATAATAACATTTAAATTATATTAGGACTATCTAAAATAAAAACAATCTAAATGACCATTTATTATATGTCCTTCACCAATATTGGCATTCTATTTCTTTACTATACCTTTTAAATGGGGATTTTATGACCTTTAAGAATAATGTTTTGAGATCCTTTGAGATTCTAATAATCTTCAGTTACCATTTCAACCAATGACACTTCTATTCCATTGGACAATCTCTCACTTTATCTATAGAATTATAAAAAATACAATTTTGTTATACAATATTATTTACCCTAAAAAATACCCCTTAAGAGATTCAAGAATTTTATCCTTTTAAAGACTATTCTCATTCAAAAATTTACCTTTTTTCTTCTACATAGTGATTAAGTGTCTTACTTTAGAAACCTATGGATAAAATAACTTTAATTTATTTTGAATTCAAAATTATCTAATTATACCTTGTTTAATATTTTCATTGGTCTCTTATATTATTTTTTATATTAAAAAACATTTTATGAACCCTTCTTAATTTTGTTAATTAGTTTGAAATCATATTGAGAATCATATAATCATTCTTCACTATGTGATGAAAAATCTTCATTATTTATTTTATTTTCAATACATGACTCCTCAAATTCTATAAAATAAGTGAATTTATAATCACCTATACAACTTGAGAAATAAGTATTATATATTCCACCACTTATTTATTTTCATATTAGATAAAAAACTATTCATTTTAGTATAACAATATTTCCTTCTTCAATTCCTTATTGAAAACTATACTTTTTTTAAATTCCATTGATTATTTATGAAAAATTCTTTGGATCACTCCACTTTATCATTACAACCATAATATTCTATATTCAGAAAAATTTAAATTAACCCCATTGATTAAAAACATAAAGGGTAACTAATAATGAAATATACATTACATCATTGAACACCTCTTGATATTATTGATATTATATGGTCAAACATTATTCAATAAAATCATCAGTATCTTATATTATGGATTTATATTTAATTACATTAACTTATTTAATTTTCCTTAAGGAAATTTCATTCTTCATTTAATTTAATGAGAATTAATATTTTATAAAAAATAAACTTCTTCTTTTGGTTTCCTTCAAATATAAACTCAAATGACACCACTATATTGTTCAATTAATCCACAAGAAGTGTGTAAACCTCACAAATGCTCCCGAGATAAGTCTTTGATGTCATATTTTTATAGTATAATATAATTTATATTTTAATCCACCATTTAATCATCAAGATTCTCAATTAATTTTCTCATAGAGCTCACTACCTCCTTGACCATTATGAAAAAATCATCGATATATTATACTTCTAGCACAAGAATATATTTATAATTAAATTTCAGAATTTAAAATTTATCCCTTTTGACTTTCTCATTTCATTCAAATATATTTTGTTCTTTTTCCCAAATTTAAATCCTTATCATTATCCCCATGACTTTTAAAATTTTATTTAAAAAAATTTAGGATAAAACGGAAATACTTACATTCCCACTAATCTCCAAATTCTTTTTTGTATCCTAGGTGAAAGCTAGTCCATATGATAAATGTGTAAATATATCAATCAAAAATATCTTTAACATCCTCACCCTAAGAATGTTAGTACGAAAGAATTTTCATAATTCTAAATATTCTAATTTTCTCAAAAAAATATAGGATTTCCTTTTCTATTGACTAAATCAATAAAATAGTAATAGTTATAAAAATCCACATCACAACACAAACACTACTGAACACTATTATCAAATAATATCATATATTACTCTACTTAAAAGAGAGATATAACAACTAAAATACTTTTTATGTTATAAATCCATAAAAGTTGTGAAATAAAAAATTATACTATTAGAAGAAAAAACTCCTATTCTAATACCATTTTATAATCCAAATAATGGTATATCTTTACTACGTTGGAGTCTGAATTGGAGAATGATAGTCCTCATTTTCATTTTATGATTTATTTCAAAATAAACTTTTGTCTCTTTTAAGTGTGATAGATCTCACTATATGACTCATTGACACCTAAGAATGAAATAAATAGAGAAAATCAATGTACATGGTTTACTTCCTAAAATGAGATGGTTTGTGGATTGAAATGGACACAGAAAAGATCGCATGTTTAACTAGAATCCCAAACATAGATATAAAATGTACAGAATAACCATTAACTTTGATATATAAACACTCATCTTTATTATCTCTTAAAAATCACTTGAAAACATTCACAACATTATTTTATTTCTAAGGAAAGGATTAAAATTTTCATTTAATGATTGTAACCAAATATTATTTATTTTCCCCTACTTGTCTTCATCATTATAATAACTTTTGTGTCTTCTTCCAGACATCTCCAACACACACATTAGTGTGACCAATTATTATTCCAATGTGAACAATTCAATATAACACATTCTCTTCCATGATGAAATATTACTTTTTCAATATATAATATAAAACTTCACACTATTTATAATCATCAACTTTTTCTATTTACACTTACCAAATCATAAGACCCTATTAGTTTTAATAATAAACAGAAATATCATCCAATAGTTTCTAGACTTTTATATTTCAAATTAAAATTCAATAAAATAACATTCCAAAAAAGTATCTTATCATATCATACATAATTTTTGTGATTTGGTTCATATTATAATTATTATATACCATTTTTGAGGTTATATTTAGTCAAATATCAGCTATGAAAGGATCCTGAGTCTTCAGTGAAGACATATAATTTGATCCACTCAAATATAGACATCTTATTCACACCATATCTTTGATTATATTAATAAATAGAAGATGAATATTTAATTAACATTAATTCACTAGAAATGACTTTCATCCTCATTTTTGGAAATGTTTTGTCTCAGTTGATCTAATTTTCTTGGGAACCCCTCTCAAAATTCCTAGAAAAGTGGCATGTTTTCCCGTTGTTTTTTAAAATGACTATTTTATATACCATTGAATGTGCCATGAAATTTATATCCCTTAAATGAAATTTTTGAAACATTCTTGATTACTTTATATTCCACAAAAATTATATAATGCTAAAACATAGAGTGGTCCCCATAGTTCTAGCTTCCTAGACTGTCACCTTGATCACCTATATTACATTGTCAAGCTAGTAAATTCTCATGGATGAACAACCCACCCAATTTACATTGATCCCTTGAATATACCAAAGCCTATCACTCTTTCAAATATTATTTCTTCAGTTAATTACAAAAAAATTCTCATTCCTTATGCAAAATTTCCATTTTCTCTTCCCATAGAGCCTTGAAGCCGATTTTCACCATCCACCAATGAGTGGTGTTGTATCCTCTTATTCAAACACATTATAAATCTAATCATAAATCATTTTAAATATTAAATGTTACATTAATTATTACAAAATAATATGATCATTATAGCCTCAGATGAATCCCTAGGAAACACCTCATTTTGAAAATGATTTACGTGTTAACAAAAAAATAAATCCCAATAATAACATCCATTTCATATTATCTTCGGTTATTCTTCATCCAAGGAATGAAGAAACTCCCCCAATGTTCATGGGCTCAATATGGCCTTCTCAACACTCATGTTACCCTTAATAATACATTATTTTACTCAAAAATTTCATTTGTTTCTTTTATGTTAATATAATTCACCTCAAATATATTATCAACTTCAGATATCCTCAACTTATAATCATATTTACTTTTGTATCTACCATTTACAATCTTTTGGACATTGGAATTTCAATTATAACAATTGTAAAAATTAAAAAAAATTATTATTTTATATCTTTTGATTTTTCTGATAACTTAATTCTCTTCATGAAATCCATGGGAAATTATATTTTCTCAACTTCCAGACATTAATGCCTTTTTTTGAGTTATCTTTTACCCTTCTATGTCATCTAAAACATGAATCTCTTACCTCTGTATTCACATATGGTATTCATCATCAACCATAACAATAATTCATTAACATTAGTTTTTTAATACCAATTGTATCAATTTATGATTCAACGTTTAACCATTCCTAGATAATCATTATAATTCAATACTAACCTTTACACCTATTTATATAGCATCATTTATTTCTATTTTCTAGTACCTTCATATTTTAACATGAACTCAGTTATTTTCAAAAACTTATAATATAAAACCTATTAAATATTACTCAAAAACTTAATAACCAATTATTTCTTTATTATACTTTTTGATTTAGTATTCGCATGTAAACTAATATTCAACATTCATTAATTGGTTATGTATGCCATATTTATGAATAATATATTATTAGAACATTATGGTGAAATATTACATTCTTTTCGAATTTAACCCATTCTATAAATAACACCTCAATATGTATTCTCAATAGGTTGTCTTTTGAAAAAACATTAATCTCTATCTATTACTCATCTACCCATAGAATATGCCATCTTCAATTCAGTATATCTTCTTTTGATCCTTTTACCTTCTAATCTTAATCTCATTCTCAAATATTGATCCATTTTAAAATTTACTTCTCAAATATTTGTATATAAAAATGTTCTTACATCAATATGTGAACTTATTTATGTGTATAATCTCGATGAATCATATAAATTTACTTTTCCTGCAAATAAATTTCATTAGTGTCATCAGAAAATTATTTTCAGGTATGATTAAATATTACTAGATAGTCACAAATTCTAAAAATAATATTTATTATATATTTATCTTATAAACATTTAACGAATGTTATTGATTCAAATAATTCGATCTAAAAAATCATCTAATATAATTTCGTTCTAATATTTCCTAATTTAAAGAGTAATTTTATCTATGTTATCATCATTTTCCCAAATACATTTATTTTTTATATAAAATTAAATTTTATGTAACATTCATGAAGTAAATTTGTAATTTACATGTATATTTAGAGAAATATTGTAAAACACCTAGTTATTCTTTCAAATCAACTTAATATCATCTTTTGCGTGAGGATTCTTCTTTATGAGTATTTATTTATGAAAATAGTCAAATGAATGAACATATATCATCATTTATATTATGTTTCTCATTCATGAAAATTAATTTAGCAAATATGGAATTTACATATAGATGAAAAAAAGCACAACACCCATTATCTCAACCTATTTGGGTACACCAATCTCCCACTTTAGATTTTTTGTCAACACCAATTTCAGTTTTAAAGATAATATCATTATTTTAATTTTCCACCCTATATTAAAAATAAATAAAATGATTTTATATCTTATTTTATCTCCACCTACTTAACAATATAATCATACATTCATGATTATATTCAAAAATATCATCCTTATCAAATGTAAAAATTGATTTATTTGAGAGAAGGATGGATTCAATTTTATTAAGGTAATGATCCATAAAATATATCAACTCCAATATCATCTGAAAATTTCATGATTTAGAAAATATGATTGATTAATTTTCACAAAATATATTTCTATAAATAGTTCAACAAGTGATTCCAACTTTCAAATTTTAATTCATAGATTTTTGAATAAAATTTTAAATTATTTCACAAATAAAATATAAAAAATATGTTAAAAATTTCATAACTAAGAATTATTCCAACATTAACATTACCTTTCCTATGAAATTAAATAATTAATTTCTCCCCATTAGTTTGAGTAAATTTTATATGTAATAATATGATAATATAGCTAATATAAATCATCAACGATAAATTATAAGGAGTGTAATCTATATATAATAAATATCAAATTCTTGGAAAAAATATACCGAACAACAACTCACTGATTTTAAAACATTTTAAATATTTCACGTCAACATAATAAAATTTTAGAATAAAAAATTCTTTCACTTTCTAGAATTTAATATTTACATGAGATATTGATATATTGGATTTGTTCAACTCGTATGCCTTTATTGGTGTTGAATAAATCTATCTCATTTATCATAGATTATAAAAATTAAGGTGTTATTGGGAAGAATCAAAAAATACATTTCAAATCACTCTATATTGGATATCATATCTTGTTATAATGTGTTTACTGATTTTTAGTTTTCTTTACATTATTCCACTATATTCTATAACATTAAGTTACATAAAAAATTAAGGTAAAGTCAATATTTATTTGAATTATTTGGTTTCTGTGTTGATATTTTAGGATAGATAAAATGTTCAGAGTTACTTCTCTACCAATAAAATACTTTCATTTCAACTCCATCATTTTTAATGAAATTTATTCTTACTCCCCCTTGGATTTGAAAAACAATATATTCGTTTCTAGTCCAACCTTCTTCACTTCATGAAATTAATTTTTATTAGAAATATAAATTTTCATACTAACTATCGAGGAACATGAATTATCTTATAATTATTCTATATTCCTTACTGTAAAAACTATATTTTTTCCATTTAGTGTATGAAATATTTTAAGGCATGTTTTTAAACCAAGGTTCTGAGTTAGAGAAATATTTCTTGTCCCTCATAGACTTAGTATTGATTTGTTAAATGTATTATATCATGTGTGTGTAGTTTTTTTATAATATTATAATTTACTCATAATAGTATCTTTAATAAGAAATATGATATCAAAATTAAATATATAATGTGGGTTTTACCTAGGGAATGATATAATCTTTATCGGTGTTGGGAGGTTTGATAATGTTCACTCATAGGGACAATAAATGAATTAAATTGATTTTATAATTTAATTTTAATTATTTTCAAAATCATAAAATCTACCTCTACATAAACACTATTATTGATAATTAACTAGGTTTAACAACATATATGTAAATGGAATGAGGGGTTGGAGATCGTTGGGGCTTGTTTCTTTAGCAGATGGTCATAGGATCAGTGATTAATGATCAATGTACCACGTAGATCATTGTCATTGATAGAGTTATTATATTTCACCAATAATAATGATGAGGAAATTGTATCCAGCAGTGATCAATCCAAACATAATGTAGGGGTATTTTTTTTGTTTTATCCCTATTTAAAATTTGACATGAACACGAGTTAATCCTTTTCCAATTTAATTTTCATATCGATCTTAGTTGGATGGTCAAACATATAATTTCTATTATTAGATATATAAATTGGACACGAGTTCGTTAGTTCTTCTTGTTCTTTTTATAATCTAGTATTCATGGATTCCTGATATGATGACTAAACAAACAAGGACCTCATTTGTTTCTCACTTTATTGCTTGTTCGTTTATCCATACCTTCGTGGATTTCATCATTGATAATAAGTTTTTTAGTGAATAAATTATACATGTGTAAATTTCTGGGAACAATAGATAATGGTCACGAGTTCATCTTTTGTTTTTAGTGATGTGATGAAGGTATTTCGTTGATGATGGGATCTTGATGACGAATTCACTAAGGGTTTATTAGTCAGCTGGATTGAGTGGATCTATATAGAGGAGAAACGATAGATGATTCTATCTATGGGGTGGTTGAAATGTATGCACTAGTGAATATAATCATCCAATCAATGTCAATGTGATAGTAGATCAATGAATAGTCATGTAGTGTCTTGGGATATGATGATTATTATGTTCCCGAAAAATAATTTTTTTAATCCAACTATTGTCCAGACATGGAGGGTTGTCGACCAAGATATAGGATTTTCATAGTGTATCTAGGTGATCCTAAAGGTGGTGGTGGAAGATGTGAGATGTCATGTGAATAACCTTGTATTGATCAAAAATCAAAGCATAAAAGAGTTGTAGTCTAGAAACACATAGGGTTTACTCCCTTAGTTATGGTTTATATGGTTTCGGGTGAGATAAATATCACACTTAGTGTGGTCAGAAAAACAAACCATGTAACCCCAATTGGTTATCCAATACATTTTCTAATGGAAAATTCCATGGACCCATTATGGTTAGACACACTGTAACACCCCAGGTAAATAAAGACTATGACATTTTCATATTTATCCATATTTTTGAATAAAATATTAATATGACTTTAAAGGGGATGCTATGCTCGATGGCGTACCCAACACGCAACAACGAGTTTCTTGGTAATCTTACGTTGCACTCTAATAATAAAATAATATTATTTTAAATGGTAGTTAACATGTAGTCGTTGTATTGGAAAGAATGGATAGAAATAACTAAAATATGATTATATATGTTTTTAAATGTTTTTACATTTATCCAATAAAAGATAAAGGCATAAAATACGGAAAGAATTCAATTTTAGGCGTATATGCCCTAGTTTTCACTAAAGGTTCACTTATAGCCTTTTTGATGGATAATGGTCATTAAATATAGTTTTGTTCACTATTATACATCCTTTTGGACCAAATATAAATCTTCTTAAGAATTGGGACATCAAAATTTACTTTGTGTAAATTTTTGGTATCTTTCTGATAAAGTTCATTTTTTAATGAATAGTGTAAAATGTTATATTTTAATTCAAAAACTCTTTTTAATCTAATTTATTTATATGATTAGATTATATTTTGAATTGGTTTTAAAGTGAAATTAGAATATATTATTACCATTAAATCCCACAGTGGTCGTTGGAATTATTTTCACTTTGAAATCAGACTTAAACTAGTGTCAATCTTTTGATACTTATTGTTTCATAAAAACATGCTATTTGCTCTGATAGCAGGAATTAATTATTAAATTAATTAATGTGACTTATATGTTTTGAATTTTTAAAAATAGACTTCATTTTTGAATTCGGAATATCAAATATAGCTTAGGGTGATGTTTTGGGATTTTTCTGAAAAACTTCAATTTTTGATGAATAGTGAAACCACTAAGTGGTACTTGTAAAACTTGATTTTTCCTTTTAAATGAAAATTTTCCATCTTTGTGTTTTGAATTTAAAAAATCTGACATACATGGTTGTCATTAAGAAGTAAAATTTGGTTCAATGGGATAAAAATAATTTGTTGGTGATTAGTATCTTATTAAGTTTTTAATCACGATTAGAGGTAATTAGTGTAGTTTATGGTAAGAAGAATGTTTTAATAAAATAAAATGACCTAGACACATGTCCTACCCTCATTGGATGTGTCATGGCCGACAAAGACAATCCATGGGTCAACTTGGGGACCCCATGGAGCCACTTTGGTTGGAAAATGACATAAATATCTTTTTATTTAATGTTAAAGAAAAAATGACACAAACATGAGATGTTTTACTAAAACAATTTTTAATGAGTTTATACACGTCATATTTTTGACTATAAATATTCATTGGAAATATAAAAAGATTTCCTACATCATCTTATTTATTTATAATTTTTATACATTAAATAAATTAAATTATTTATGACATCTTGATGATGCATTGATGACCTCATTATTTAACGATTTAAATAAAATTGAAAGATAATGTAATATGTAAGACCTACACATGTCAAAAACGTATTGGATGAGTGGATTTAGAACCCATATCACATTATCCTAGAAACACATCAATGTGGGACCTCTTAAATCCGAATACCATTTTAAAATAAAGTAACTTTTCTTTACCTTCCAAGAGTGCCCCTCCTCTCCCCTGATAAAAGGCCGCCAACTCTACCTCCTTACCCACACTCCCAAAGACTTTGGCTCGGCCAAACCCTTCCCATTTTGTCTCTCCACTTCACCCTATTACTCCTTGAAGCCTCACTTTGGGCAGAAGTCTTCCCAAGGATGCCTTTGAGCTCAAAACAAAGGGAGTTACCCGATTTTAAGGTAATGTCTTCACTTGTGTCCTTTTGTTTTATTTTTCTTCTCCAACCCCCTAAACTCTTTTTATTCATTTATTTTGTAACAAATCCAGTATCTTCAATATACAATGTTGTTTTTATAATAATTATTCTATCTAAACTTACACACACCTACATCTAATGGTTAAAGAACATACTGTTTCCGTGGATGGTGAATTTCTGCCTCCCGAAACGATGATTGTTCAACATTCTTCTAACATCTTCAAAGGTGGCCATTAAGATAACACTATATTTATATATGATATCTAATATGTTTATGTTTTACTTAAGCTTCTGTATTTTTCATTTATGGCGTACCTTTATGGTTTCCATTATGGGTAAACACGATATCATCATTTAAGGAAATGCAGACTACTGCCCCCTCAAAGTGTTTTGATTCGTTAATACCATATGTGTTACGTATAAAGGATATATTTAATGATATTATATATGATACCATACTGGAATTAAAATACTATTATGTACCATTATGTTTTAATTCCATTAAATATGAAATAGAAATGGAAGTAGCATTCATGCGTACGTACGGCTTACCGTCTCCATGAACGGTACATTTCATTTCTTATCTCAAAATGTTATGTAATATTATAAATACATATATATAATGGATATATATGTAATATATTACATCTAAATTATGGATATAATTCTGGAATTATAACATATATATCTCTCTCTCATTTTGTTTTAATTCCATTAATATGATAAAAAATGAAAGTAGCGTTCATGCGTACGTACGGCCTACCGTCTCCATGAACGATGCTTTTCTTTTTTTATCTCCAAATGATATGGAATAGTATAAAATGAATATTTACTGAATATATATGATATTTTAATCGTTAATACTATTCTGGAAATTATATACATATAACTACATGGGAAATCTTGTTTCAAACAAGTTCATTTTTGACTGATGTACCAAACATCGGCAAAAACGTCTTATATGAACTAACATTATTAAACAATTATTATAACATTATAATATGTGCTATGAACTGAATAATAATATCTAAAGGAGGTACTTATGAAATTATTAATTGACCAATGTTTATTATTCAGGAATATAAAGAAATGAACAAGAAAAGTTGGACTTGAGGTCAGGGATCATACTCCTCTCTTTCTTTTTAAGTACACTCTTTTATGTCATTATTTCTAAGCTCATCGTTATTGTTATTGGGATTTTCTTTTATATTACTCTTACTGTAATTTTTATGTTCATATGATGAGAGACCCTATTCTCTCTCATGAATCCATTTTGGAAATTTATAGTGGCACCATTAGGCTGCCGAATTTTCATAAGAGATCTAACCTCTCTCATTCTTTTTAAGTACTCTCCTTTATGTCACTTCTTTTAAGCTCCTCTTTGTTATAATGGGGGATGTTATTTTATATTCCACTTTCTGTACCTTTTAATGTAATTTTATGAGATACCCTATTTGATCTCATCAATCCATTTTTGGAAGTTTTAAGTGGCGTCGTTAGGTTGCCGAGTTTTCGTAAGGGATTTTTCATCTCACTTTTATTCCCGTGAGATTTATGATACATTTGCCTCAATTTCCTTTGATTGGTGCATGTACTGACCATTATTTTACTCATTGTGTAATATTATTTCATTTATGAGTATTTACATCAATGTTGTATTGTCCTTCTTTCACGGGGCATATGTTTTGAAAGATATCCATGTCGGTAAGGGAACCTTTCACCCTCCTCTTTTTAAATGACTTATTTTGTTTTGTATTTTAATTCACCTAATATTATTTTGGGATATGTTCTTATATATCCTTATTGATGTAAATTTTATGTCCAAGTGATGAGATACCCTTTTTATCTCTCATCAACTCTTTTTCTGAATTTTGAAGTGACGCCGTTAGGCTGTCTAATTATTGCAAGGGAACTTCTTAACCCAATTTCGATTCTTTGGGATAAACTTGTACACCTTGAATATGTCGTTCTATGATTATGTGTGAATGTCCTCTGATTTTTTTACACTTAATACCCACTTATATTTTGTTTATTCTTTTTTCACACATAGTTATGCAACTGATTTATCCTTAATCAAAGGATACTGTCTTTGTATGGGACTTCGTCTCAATCTCCTTTCATTGAGGAATATTTTGTTTTATACACAACTTTCTTTTATACGGTGTATAAACCCCTTTGACTTTTACGTTTATCCGAATGGTATCTTTTTATATGAAGCGTTTTACTAAAGAACAAAATGGGAATGTTTTTTTCGTACGTATGTGGCGACAACGACTTCTCCGCCGCCATGACCATTATTTGAGATTCGACATCCTCTACAAGCCATACCGTCTTTTTAAAAGAAAAATAAATACCATGTTTTACTTTTCTTTTATTTTGGTATTGAAAATGGTTTTCACAATGTATTTATATCAATGTTTTGTATTGATATCTTGTTATTGAAAGGTGGAAATGTTATGTTTCCTTTATGCATGTTTTATGTGATAAGATTATATTATGGTTCTTGGGAATTATTATGAATACGGGTGGTTCTGTGATAAACTAAGGGTGGGTGAGCCCGATATATCTCTCTAATGCATTGGGTAACGCGAAGGAGTGAAATGTCAAGGTTTCTCCAAAGAGATTTAGGGAATATATTGTGGTGCATATTCCAAACGTAACCAAGAGGGTTACTCCCTACGTAAGAATGTTATGAATGCCTCAAGTTACCATTTATGTCTTATGATTTCTATGATTTATTCATGATTTGATGTGGTATGCTAAAGTGACTATGTTTTATGGTTAAAGTATGATTTCATTCTTATGTATATATGAACTCATGTTTCCTTTCCATATTTTTTATAACCCTTACTGAGCTTTTTATGCTCATCCCAAGTTTTTGAAATGTTTTTCACAGGTCAAGGGAAAGGTACATGATGTGATGATAGTGTCAAGGATGTGTCAATAAAGAATCCGTGTTTTATTTTAAATATGTTTTCGTTGATGGGAAGAATGAATATTGTCTTTTATGTAACCACTTTGTTTTAATGTGGAATGTAATGCAAGTTTCATGATCTAATTCTCTAAAACTCTAAACCTAAAAAGATCCTCAATGTGTAATCTTGTAATAACTCGAGATTAAGTAAGATTTAAGGCTGGGGCCGTATAGTTGGTATGAAAGGTCGGTTTAGATAACTTTAGAGGTTAAGGTATTTTTTAAGCATAAGGGACATTACCATAATGGTTAGGATTTCAGAAAGAGTCATATTTCTTAGACAAAGTGAATGAGTAAGTATATCTTAGTGTTTATCTTCCTCATTAGTACATGATGGTTTTTTTTGATATACTCACACTGACCTTTTTGGTTTTAGTAAATGGATGGATCTTGCAGGCACCAAAGTAACAGTGGATGTGAAGGAAACTGTGACAGTTTTTTGACCAAGCAACTGAATGATATGGGAGCTGCAATGAGAACTCTTGTGATTATCCTCAATCAACTATCTGGAGTCATGATTGACCACCTAAACCATGGTGATTTCTCTAAGGCATCATATATGCGAGAAACAAATCCCTACGGAAGTAGTGGTAATAATCATAAAGTTAAGTGTGTTCAAAAACCTATGTGTCAATGATGTGGAAAGAAACACCTAGGAAAATGTTTCAAAGGGACAGAAATATGCTATAGATGTGGAAAAGAAGGTCATAAATGAAGAACCTGCCATAGAAAAAGGAAGCATCCAGCTGACTCGAGGAAAGGGAATGAATCTCTTTCTGAGGGATCAATTGAATGTTTTAAATGTGGTGTGCATGGTTATTATGCAAACACATGTCCTATGAAGAAGTTTCGTGAATGGGATCACCAAGAGCATACAAATGTTTGTTTTCCAATACCTAATGCCATTCCGATTGAGGATGGAGAAACAGACAATGACCAATCAAAGGTATGTATTATTTCATGACTATTGTTTTCCTATTTTGGAATATTTGGATATGATTCATGATTTTGTTTGTAGGAAAGCTGTATTTCGGAATAAGTTGGAAATGAATGGTTAATGGATCATGAAGAATGTTGAATGAGAAAGATGTCAACATATAAGGGCTTCAAGAGTTATGGTGAAATTCTTTATAGTATTAAGTCTCTTTTGATGATGGGGTTACATTAGAAGACTTTTTATATTATTTGTAACCCTGATGTTTAATATATGCAAATTTTATTCAAGGAATAGTTATCTTTTCTTTTGTGGACATAGTTATAAAGAACCATTTGGGTTTATATGATCCTTACTTTTGAGGTAATTATGGGTTACTATATGTTATGATTGAAGTGAAAGGCATGAGATAAAATTGAGGTTAAATTATGTTATTGTTATTTTTGATGATTTTAACCCTTTTTGGGGAATGATTTTAGAATTATATAGTTTTGGAAAAAGGACAACACGCAGACCGTGTGACTACCCGTCGAGTCGGACAAAGCTGCGGGAATCTAACCCACAACCAAAGTGTGACTGGTATTTATCACCTACCACTGGACTACATGAAGTCCCTGGTTAGTTTGAATGATCCTTTTTAGTTATATGATTTTATGAATTAAGAGTAAGTTGATTTTGGGTTATTTATGAAAATGATTAACCTATCATGGATGATATGTGATTAGGTTAATTACTTTTCAATACGAGACTTTAAGAGCAACTGATGTTGTTTGGAGATAAATGTTACAATTTAACTTGTAAGACTATGTGACTAAATCCTTCAAATATTTGGGTTTCAATCTTAGATTGGTTTACATTGAAAAATTTTAAGGACAAATTGTTTATCGTATGGTCCTCGTTGAACTTTGGATTTTGTTGGACAAATTTTGGAGATTAAGCATAGATTTTCTTTTTAATGGGTTATCCTTTTCTGGATTATCTGACCTTGTACTAACCTTTTTGGTTTTGGTTTTGGTTAAATCTTAAAGACATGGGATGTAAATAGTTTTCTTTGGTGGATTAGGTGATCCTCTAGAAGTTGATTATAGTACTCTTAATGCGAACATGTCTCCCTAAGAACTCGTCTTTTGAAAAACAATATGAGTTTGATTAAGGAATCTAGTAAAAGTTGAAAGTCAACATGATAAGTGATTATGTTTCCTTATGAATAAATTACTCAATAAAAAGTATCTTAAAACAAAAATATTGTCTATTAAATTTTCCTACTAGGGAATCGAATACCGTTTAACCCATCAGAAGTTTGTGATTTTCTTATGGTTAACTTTCTCCTAGACATGTTTACTATCACTCTCCCTCAAGAACATGAACCTTTTCTTTTTATTCCATGTCGATATTTTTCTACTAGGAATCCTAGTATGGGTTAACTCGGGTGACGTCTGTACTTATCTTCCTTTATTTTAAAGTGATTGTTTTACCGACTCTTATTCTGATGTGGGACTTTCAAGGATGTTTCAAAGTTCAATTTTAAAAATTGCGGGGACGCAATTCCCAAAAGGGGGGAAGGATGTAACACCCCAGGTAAATAAAGAATATGAAATTTTCATATTTATCCATATTTTTGAATAAAATATTAATATGACTTTAAAGTGGACGCTATGCTCGATGGCGTACCCAACACGCAACAACGAGTTTCTTGGGAATCTTACGTTGCACTCTAATAATAAAATAATATTATTTTAAATGGTAGTTAACATGTAGCCATTGTATTGGCGGGAATGGATATAAATAACTAAAATATTATTATATATGTTTTTAAATGTTTTTACATTTATCCAATAAAAGATAAAGGCATAAAATACGGAAAGAATTCAATTTTAGCGTATATGCCCTAGTTTTCACTAAAGGTTCACTTATCGCCTTTTGATGGAGAACCGTCATTAAATATAGTTTTTTTTCACTCTTATACATCCTTTTAGACCAAATAAAACTCTTCTTAATAATTGGGACATCAAAATTTACTTTGTGTAATGTTTTGGTATCTTTCTGATAAAGTTCATTTTTTAATGAATAGTGTAAAATGTTGTATTATAATTCAAAACCTGTTTTTAATCTAATTTATTTATATGATTATATTATCTTTTGAATTGGTTTTAAAGTGAAATTATAATATATTTTTACCATTAAATCCAATAGTGGTCGTTGAAATTAATTTCACTTTGAAATCAGACTTAAACTAGTGTCAATCTTTTGATACTTTTTATTTCATAAAAACACGCTATTTGCTCTGACAGCGGGAGTTAATTATTAAATTAATTAATGTGACTTATATGTTTTTAATTTTGTAAAATATACTTCATTTTTGAATTCGGAATATTAATTATAGCTTAGGGTGAATTTTTGCAATTTTTCTGAAAACATCAATTTTTTATGAATAGTGAAACCACTAAGTGGTACTTGTAAAAATTGATTTTTCCTTTTAAATGAAAATTTTCCATCTTGGTGTTTTGAATTTAAAAAATCCGACATACATGGTTGTCATTAAAAAGTAAAATGTGGTTCAATGGGATAAAAATAATTTTTTGGTGAATAGTAATTTATTAAGTTTTTAATCGCGATTAGAGATAATTAGTATAGTTTATGGTAAGAATAATGTTTTAATAAATTGAAATTACCTAGAAACATGTCCTACCCTCATTGTATGTGTCATGGACGACCAAGAAAATCCATGGGTCAACTTGGGGTCCCCATGGAGCTACTTTGGTTGGAAAATGACATAAATATATTTTTATTTAATGTTAAAGTAATAAATGACACAAACATGAGATGTTTTACTAAAAAAAATTTACATGGGGTTATACAAGTCATATATTTTACTATAAATAGTCATTGGAAATATAAATATATTTCACACATCATAGTATTTTTTTATAATTTTTAGACATTAAATAAATTAAATTATTTATGACATCATGATGATGCAGTGATGACCTCATTATTTAACTATTTAAATAAAATGGAAAGATAAGGTAATATCTAAGACCTAAAAATATCCAAAACCTATTGTATGAGTGTATTTATAACCCTTATCACCTTATCCTCGAAACAAATCAATGTGGGACCTCTTGAATTCGAATACCATTTTAAAATAAAGTGACTTTTCTTTACCTTCCAAGAGTGCCCCTCCTCTCCCCTTATAAAAGGCCCCCACCTCTACCTCCTTACCCAAACACCCAAAGCCTTTGGCTCGGCCAACCCCTACCCATTTTTTCTCTCTACTTCCCTCTCTTCCTCTTTGAAGCCTCTCTTTGGGCAGAAGTCTTCCCATGGAATCCTATGAGCTCAAACCAAAGGGAGTTACCCGATTTTAAGGTAATGTCTTCACTTGTGTCCTTTTGTTTTATTTTGCTTCTCCATCCCCCTAAACTCTTTTTATTTATTTATTTTGTAACAAATACAGTATCTTCAATATACTAGGATGTTGTTATAATAAGGATTCGAGCTACACTTACACACACCTACATCTAATGGTTAAAGAACATACTGTTTCTGTGGATGGCGAATTTCTGCCTCCCGAAACGATGATTGTTCGACATTCTTCTATCACCTTCAAAGGTGGCCATTAATATGACACTATATTTATATATGATATAAAATATGTTTATGTTTTACTTAAGCTTCTTTATTTTTCATTTATGGCGTACCTTTATGGTTTCCATTATGGGTAAATGCAATATCATCATTTAAGGAAGTGCTGACTACCGCCCCCTCAAAGTGATTTGATTCATTACTAAAATATGTGTTACATATAAAGGATATATTTAATGATATTATATATGATACCATACGAGAATTAAAATACTATTATGTATCATTATGTTTTAATTCCATTAAATATGAAATATAAATGGAAGTAGCATTGATGGGTAGGTACGGCTTACCGTCTCCATGAATGGCACATTTCATTTCTTATCTCAAAATGTTAAGTAATATTATAAGTACATATATATAATGGATATATATGTAATATATTACATCTAAATTATAATTTCATTAATATGACAAAAAATGAAAGTAGCGTTCTTGCGTACGTACGGCCTACCGTCTCCATGAACGATGCTTTTCGTTTTTTATCTCTAAATGATATGGAATAGTATAAAGTGAATATTTACTGGATATATATGATATTTTAATCATTAATACTATTCTGTAAATTATTTACATATAACTACATGGGAAATCTTTTTTCAAACAAGTTCATTTTTGACTCACGTACCAAACATCGGCAAAAACGTCTAATATGAACTATCATTATTAAAAAAAATTATAACATTATAATAAGTGATATGAACTCAATAATAATCTCTAAAGGAGGTACATAGGAAATTAATAATTTACCAAATCTTATTATTCAGGAATATAAAGAAATGAACAAGACAAGTTGGACTTGAGTTAAGGGATCTTACTCCTCTCTTTCTTTTTAAGTACACTCTTTTATGTCATTCCTTCTAAGCTCATATTTATTGTTATTGGGATGTTCTTTTATATTAATCTTACAGTAATTTTTATGTTTATATGATGAGAGACCCTATTCTCTCTCATCAATCCATTTTGGAAGTTTTGAGTGGTGCCGTTAGGCTGCCGAATTTTCGTAAGAGATCTATCCTCTCTCTTTGTCTTTAAGTACTCTCCTTTATGTCACTTGTTTTAAGATACTCATTGTTTTGATAGGGGATGTTCTTTTATATTTCCCTTTCTGTACATTTTTTTGTAATGTTTTGAGATACCATATTTTATCTCATCAATCCATTTTTGGAAGTTTTAACTGGCGCCGTTAGGTTGCCGAGTTTTCGTAAGGGATTTTTCATCTCACTTTTATTCCTGTGAGATTTATGCTACATTTGCCACAATTTCCTTTAAGTGGTGTATGTACTGACCATTATTTTTCTCATTGTGTAATATTCTTTCATTTATGAGTGTTTACATCATTGTTGTATTGTCCTTCTTTCACGGGGTGTATGTTTCGAAAGATACCCATGTCGGTAAGTGAACCTTTCACCCTCCTCTTTTTAAAAGACTTATTTTGTTATGTCTTTTAATTCACATAATATTATTTTGGGATATGTTCTTCTATATACTTATTGATGTAAATTTTATGTCCAAGTGATGAGATACCCTTTTTATCTCTCATCAACTATTTTTCTGAATTTTGAAGTGACGCTGTTAGGCTGTCTAATTATTGCAAGAGAACATCTTAACCCAATTTAGATTCTTTCGGATAAACTTGTACACCTTGAATATGTCATTCTATGATTATGTGTGAATGTCCTCTGATTGTTTTACACTTAATACCCACTTATATTTCATGTATTATTTTTTCACACATAGTTATGTAACTGATTTATCCTTAATTTAAGGATACCGTCTTTGTATGGGACTTCGTCTCAATCTCCTTTCATTGAGGCATATTTTGTTTTATAAACAACTTTCTTTTATATGGTGTATAAACCCCTTTGACTTTTACGTTTATCCAAAATGAATATTTTTATACGAAGCGTTTTACTAAACAACAAAAGGGAATGTTTTTGTCGTACGTATGCGGAGACAACGACTTCTCCACCGGCGTGACTATTATTTGAGATTCGGCTTCCTCTACAAGCCATACCTTCTTTTTAAAAGAAAAATAAATACCATGTTTTACTTTTCTTTTATTTTGGTATTGAAAATGGTTTTCATAATGTATTTATATCAATGTGTTGTATTGATATCTTGTTATTGAAAGGTGGAAATGTTATGTTTCATTTATGCATGTTTTATGTGATATGATTATGTTACGGTTCTTGGGAATTATTATGAATATGGGTGGTTCCGTGATAAACTAAGGGCGGGTGATCCCGATATAGCTCTCCAAGGCATTGGGTAACGCAAAGGAGTGAAACGTTAAGGTTTTTCCAAAGAGATTTAGGGAATATATTGTGGTGGGTATTCCAAACGTAACCAAGAGGGTTACTCCCTATATAAGAATGTTATGAATGCCTCATGTTACCTTTTATGTCTTATGATTTCTATGATTTATTCATGGTTTGATGTGGTATGCTAAAGTGCCTATGTTTTATGGGTAAAGTATGATTTCATTCTTATGTATATATGAACTCATGTTTCTTTTCCATATTTTTTATAACCCTTACTGAGCTTTTAATGCTCATCCAAAGTTTTTGAAATGTTTTTCATAGGTCAAGGGAAAGGTACATGATGTGATGATAGTGTAAAGGATGTGTCAAGAAAGAATCCATGTTTTATTTTAAATATGTTTCTGTTGATGGGAAGAATGAATATTATCTTTTATGTAACCACTTTGTTTAAATGTGGAATGTAATGAAAGTTTCATTATCTAATTCTCTAAAACTATAAACCTAAAAAGATCCTCAATGTGTAATCTTGTAATAACTCAAGATTAAGTAAGGTTTAAGGTTGGGGCCTTATACACACCATGTATCATATATGGCACATCTTGTATATGTACATTGTTAGGTGATCATTGTACCATGTGTATACCCATATAACATATTCATAGAATAGACTACATTGAAATTCCAATGGGAATGAAATATAATCCATGTACACCACATAAATTTTGAGTAGTTCCCCATGGATTCCCAATCCATGTCTAGGTGATGAAATGCCTAGGTTTCCTAGTGAGGTCATACACTGTGTGGACTATTGTACACGTCATGTATATACCTTAGGAACTTCCACATTGGGTATCTCTTTCATCGTAAATCATATTTGGGCCTCTGATTAGCCTATAATGAGTATTTTAGCACTTAGAATGTGACGGTGGACTTCATTTTACTAACTAAGATATGATCTGAAGTGGTTATAGGAGGACACTTCTCATAGAGACACATGTCTAGTATTAAAGGTTAGGTCTAAACATCTGATTTATTTCATGGTTAGAATCCCCTTTTCACAATAGGGTGAAGTCCCCCATACTCATTATTAGTAGTATGGGAAACTACCATACTACATAGTGTGTGGGTCCTCTATATATAGAGTGTCACCCCACCCCCACCCCACCTTCTCCTTCGAGATCTAGTGGAGAGTGGGTCCACCAATGAATAATGTACCCCCATTAGATGTAGATCGTAATAGTAATGTGAAGGAACTATACGAGGATTATATTTAGGATATGTAACATTCATGGATTGAAAATTATCCCCCCTATTATATAGCATATAGTTTCATGGATCAAGCCCTCTAGTATATATAAGTTTGTTTATATGGGTTGTTCTGTCATCAGATATGGACCTTTGGAGTTTCCAGCAATCTCAACATTCTATGGTGGGATGTGGATATGGTTATCCCCTTTATCTCTTCATTTATTATTGTTTTTGACCATATATGGGATATTATTTTTTTAGCATATTTAGAGTGACATTACTTCTAGTTGTTGAGATGAAAACTCTCTCCTTGATTCATTTTTTGGTAATTTCAATGTGTCGTACTAGGTATGTGTAAACTCACCCAACCAAGGGTAATTATTACACCTTTTATGTATTATGAACATGTCATTCCATTTGATGGGAAATGAGCATGTGGATCTTATTTGAGAGCTTATTTATTCTAGATGAACCTCTAATGGATCCAAGTGAATCTTTGGAGAACCTACCCCCCTTGTTTTTAGAAGTTATTGATATGTGAATATTTGGTGAGATAATATTTATCCCTTTTAACTATTCCTATATTACTTGATGTAATTTTTGTGGTTTGGAAGAAATTCATACATTTATATTATAAATGTTATACAACAATTCATTAGTCTAGTGTATGGATAGCTCTGTGTGAGTACAGGTACATTAGGATAAGACTTCTATGTGTGTAAAATACACACACATTGCTATATTCCTTCCCTTGGCCTATTTTAGTGTACATGGGGTGAAATTATAAATGTACCACTTGACAAGAATTCCTTATTGGTCTATGATATGTTAGGGTGGTATTAGTGTGATTTGTATTAGAATCATAGTTTATAGGCCTTTTGTTACATAGTATTGGTTTAGGAACTGGGGACACGTTCTTATAGTGTGTTGAATTCTAATTTAAAGATAGGGAATATAGTTATGGTGAGGGAGCTGATATACAAATTCAAAAGGAATCTGATTACCAACTTGATGAAACGTAAAATTTATGAATGGGTTGTAGAAAAAACATTGGAAAATTCATCATATAGGAAAGGGTTGTCATTACCATTTTCATCTTAATAAATATCCCAAAATATGATCCTTGACCATTGTACATATTGAAAATATTCATTATTCCTCCCCGATGATGGCCTGGTTGAATTCTAAGACTACTTCATGACAAAGACTTGTTATGTGATGTGTCCTTAGCTTAGGGGAATTTTCATGAGGTTTTCTGTAAGGATGAGAATCGAGTAGCACTTCTACTCGATGTGAAACTCTTGGAACCACCACTAGTGGTCCATATAGATAATAATTCGAATATTGAATGGTTGATGTGTCCAGAAGCAAAACAATTTTTTACACACTAGCTTATCATGTTTTACAATTTCAAGATACATTGATTGATCGGTTTTTTTCGTGATCCACACCATCAAACAATGGATGATTGATTTGAGCCTGTGGTCCGATTTTTTCATCTTATGCAAACCTTGAATGATTAGACTATTATGTTCATAACTAGTCAAATTCATGGATAAATATTTGTGTCTATTAGTACATGTAAATGAATAATCTATGATCAGTGTGAATTACAATTCAAGTAAGTAGAGATCTGACATGTTTTTTTGTGGTCCAGACCCCCTACATGGGTGGTAGAGGACTTTATTAAGGCTCTTGTTTAAATATGAATCTTGGTCGGGACCCTTTTTAATGGTTATCTAAGAGGAAATAATTATCCAATGTGATATGAGGTATTGTAGGAGAACTATGTTACAAAAATGCAGAGTGATATTTGGAATTCAATGAAGGGGAAACATACCTTACCAAGACGGTTCCTTGTGACATCATTTAAAACCATGTGGCCAATATAGTTCCACTAAAAGTGAATATTGTTGAGGTGTGGAATATGAGTTCCATTGACATGAATGATTGACGTCATTATAATATGTTCGGGTGTTAGAGTGAGACCATATTATAAGGAACATGTATTCTATGGAAAGGATAATGTTCAGGTAGAATGATCTTATGGTCCATTGGGTATTTGTGTGATATGAGGAATGACATATGTATTTTATACTCCCACACAAGATTTAGTACACTACTATAAGACACATTCTCTTGATGACATTACTTCATTGAGTCCTAGTGATGCTATTGGATCCTTTTTTTCAGTCCCTTTTGTTTTAGGCTTTTATAAATAAGGTTTAATTAACACACACTTCTTCTGATAGTGTGAACTAACTATGGAATTAAGGAAAAACTAAGGGGTAATCTTTCTATAGTATTGGTGTGACACTATGATGTGTTCCACATAATGAAATTATCATATACCATTCATTCTAATTTTACTATTACATGTCAGGATTTTAGTTTCTACATTATAGTGGGATGGAAATTATCCTTTTTAGATGAAAAAAATATATGTAGGGAAATATGTACACATATGGAAGAGGATATTGTCGATTTCTTATTAGTTTGATAGTATGAACCATGGAGTATTGGATACCATGGGAATTGAAATTCCGATATTATTGGTGGAGTATGAGGAAATATTATTTCTAGATGTAGGGTTAAATCCCAATATTTTTTTCTATGGATTAGAAATTTACTAGGGATGGCCCGATATTTATTCTAGCATATCAGATGACCCTATGTAGTTGGGAGAGATAAAGGTGTGGTTGGATAATTTACATAGAATGGGATTTTTTAAACATGATGTGTTCCCTAAGGTAGCCTAGTTTTGTTCTCCTGGATAGTGGATGAGACCTTCTGCTTATTAATGGACTGACATTACCTAAACTAAGTGATAGATGAGCAGGTGTGTCCACACCAAAGAACTGATGAACTCTTTGACCCTTGGTTCAGGCCGAAGTGGTTATCGATATTTGACCTCAATAAGGGTTATCACCAACCATATGTGCGATAGGATGACATATCGATGATGATTTTCAAGATCTTGTAAATTTTTTGACATCATGGTGATACCTTTTGGTGTGTGGAATCTCCCAATGGTGGTTTGAGACTTATGGCCTAGATCCTTCAACCCATCCTAGATCAGTGAAACATTTTATTCCTTAATGAAATTATTGTGTAATCATTGTTAGTAGTGTATATCCCAATGTAGTTGAGGAAGGTTAATGACATGCTCTGAGAGTACCATCCTTACGAGGAGAACTCATAGTTTGTGTTCTTCATTTGATAGGTACACATTATAAGATACGTATAGTCAGCCTTGGGAGTGACATTGTGCCAATAAATGGTTGAGGCAGTGCAATATTAAGATCTACCCAGGGCTGTGGTAATAGTAGAAGACACTCTCATTAGATTTTCCTATTCATTATTACTGAGATATGTAATGATGTATCTAAACTCCTTGCAATTTACCGTTGAGAATGTGGATGGTGCATCGTACCTCCGGTCGATGGTTGCTAACCCTTCACAACTTCATTGATTCTAGGAGCACATCATGGGGATATCTATTTTTGAATATTGTCATTCCATATATTTACTGGTCATATTCTTAATGGATTTATATTTGTGGGTATCACTTCATCCTTGTTTCCGGGTTCATGAGGACACTATTCCTAGTATGAGGGGATGTGATGAGGTTGTTTCATGGATTCACTTATTAATGTATCTAGGTGTGCTGAGTATATGATATTATCCTTTGGAATTTTTTTGGGTATCTATAAATATTTTGGAATGTTCTAGAGGTATCTAAAGATGCCTCACATACTAATATGTACATCCCAAGGTACCAGGAAGGAAATGAAAATGAGAAAGTATATTTTTTTTATTTTTTGTTGGGGTTTTCATGATTAGTGAGTGGTCAAAATTCTATATGAGTGGTCCTTGATAAACACCTTGTTGTCCCACATAGTTACCATTTGATATTTAATCTTTGTAGAGAGTGTTGGATACATGTGTGTGTAGGAGGTAGCTCAATTTTATTATGTTCCCCTGAAGATTATTTTAGACCATGACTCCCATCCATCCCTCGATTTGGAGAGGAAACATGAAGCCTTTAGGACTTAGTTGTAGATGAGAATAGTGATTCATACCACGATGGATATCCCATAAATATGACCACTAGGGATATAGAGTGAATGTTTATGGTTTCCATGTTATTTATAAGAAATAACTGTAATGATCATCTACTATCAGTGGATTATTCATATCACAAAAATTACTACGCCACCATTAGTGTATCACCATTTAAGGATGGGTATGGGAGACTCGGCAGGTCATCACGGTACTAGTTGGAGCTAGTGGGAGACGGTGCTGGTGGGCCTAGAGTTAGTGTTATAAATGGTTTCGAAGGGTGAAACACATCTAGGGGAGGATGAGTACTGACGAAAGATATTTTTTTTATTCTTTGGTCGGATGATGGTGGCCTTTATAGTTCAATTGGGATATCATGTTTTTTAAGAGATCTCACCTCATCGATGATTATAGATATTTGGTTTCGACGGTACCTATATCAGTGATTCATAGAACCCATTTCTGTTCATTATTATGGATTATCAAAGTCTCATACCACTTATCACTATTATAATATCTAGGCTAGGAGAATTATATATTTCACATATTGTAGTCTAGGATATATGTGTGTGTCACATTACATGATCTTGATTGGAATGTTCTATTCATCGATGATGGAGATAACTTTTCAGGGTTTATGGTAGTTTTATAGAACCACTAAGAGGTTAAACATTAGGGGTGTGTGTTTACCTTAGGTCAATGTTTGTTAAAAGAATGATAACTTCCTATAGAGATCATGGGGGTTAGAGATCCAAATAACAGATCACTGTCCCCTCCTTTATGAGTTGTTTTTCAAATTTAGAGATAAAAAGCCTTAAATTTGGGAGAGTTTAAATACTATGTTTTTTCCATTTTAGGATTTTCCAATAATTTAGTGAATATTTTCATATCTAAGAGTAGAATGGTCCTAGTATATTGAGTCATGAAGATCTTCAATATTCATCTATTATTTGTATTATATTATGTGCATGCATTTTCTCAAAATGAATAGATTATCATCTGAATGGTGTCTTAGCTGGGAATCAGATACTGAATTAAATCTATATTGTAGATTTTACACTAATAATAACATTATAATTATTAATTTCAGGTGTTTTTATAGTGTTTAGTCAGGTGTGGATTAAATGAATTAATTAACTTTATTAATTTAATTTTCATTATTTTACAAACCCCAAACAAAAACACTATATTAACCTTGTTTTGTTTAATTATCAAGGATTAGTTACATAAACCTATTGGGAATGATAGGGTAGATAAATATGGTAGTTATTGCATTGGTGGATGGTTCCGGGATCAGGAATCAATGATCAGGGTACCATGAGGATCTTTATTATCGATAGAGTTGTTGAGTCTCTCCAATGACAGTGATGAAAAAATGTTCAACATATGTGATCAAAAAAAACTTAGGGTATAGAGATTTTTTAGTTATTTACCTATTTAAAATTTAATAGTAATTTGATTTATCCCATTATAATATTAATTAAATGAAAAATCTCTATTGGAATTACCAACATATATTTATCTTACTAAAACTAGGAATTTTCTATTTGTTCCTCATTGGTTCTTTCAATTTGTTTAATCTGTCATATGAAAATCCTAGTATGATATAAAAATGAAAAACATATTTATTCAATTCTCAAGTTATGGATTGTTCCTTTCTTTCTATATTTTTTTCTTTCATCCTTAGTAATATCTTGGTTAGTGATTCGATGAAACCCTAAATTACTTATTATTGTTCGTTCATTATTTGGAACAATAGATCATGGAAGTAAATATATGTGTGTGTTTTGTATTGGTTATTGGGGAAAAATAGTAATTATAATAACCCAATGATGAATCAGATAATGGTGTGTTTTTGATATGGACTAAACATATCTCTCTAGAGTAGGAGTCATGGGAGATTCTGAGCATGGGGTGGGTACTATAATGCCACCAGAAATAATTACGAACTAATTTAATATTGGGGGATATAAAATCCCTTTGATAGTCTAGGTTAAGCCTCAAGATTTTATAATGATCCATTTTCAAGTGACAATTGGCCATAATGTGATATTTGGTCACCTGTGGAGGGTTGTCGATCTAGAACTGGGATTTATGGGGTTTTTCATCGTGGTTTAAAAGGTAGTAGATTCACATGGGGTAGGAAACATTAATAGTCTAGGATTAATATAAAATACCTACATAAAAAGATAGTAGTCTAGGAACAAACACTGTCTAGTCCCCCTTCTAGGGAGACTAGGGTTTTGGGATAGATCAATACCATAGGCCATGTGGTTGGGACCATGTTCCCTGTAACACCACATAGTAAACCAAGTTGTGTTCTAAAGAAGCACATAGAAGATAATGTGTGTTTAGACATCACATGTAAATTTATTGGAACATCATTTATATCTACATGTAAATTTGATTTTTGTACACAATGTACTCACCCAGACATCATGAAGTTTAGATTGAGCACAAAACCATACCCCTAAGAAAGATAGATATGCAATGTACCCCTTGTAAACATATTTTTTTCACATGTATTCCCATGCCAATTCCTAGGGAGGAAATGTCGAGTTGTCTAGGATACGTAAAACACCATGTGACCATGTGTTCATGCCATTTAATTTCAACATGAACATATATCTTGTGTATCCTCTTGTTTAAACATGGATTTGGAATTGTGATTAGCCTATCCTGAGTAGTATTCATGTAGAACATGATGGTGGCATTTTTCATAAAAGAATATATATAACATGATGCTATTGTAGTAGAGAACTTCTCTTTACAAAACAAGTAATGCGTAAGTGGTCATGTCTTGTCATCAGAGTGTTACTGGGGTTGTTATCCCCTTATCGTAAAAGGGTGTGGTTCCTCCATACTATTTTCAGGTAGGGGTATAAACCGCCATTACTAAATAGGTCATGGGTCCTCTATCTTCATAGGGGTACGCCCCTCCTCGTCATCCCCAAGTGGGGAGTTTGTCCTCAATAGAATATTATTCTACCAAGACTATAGAGTACATTGGAGAGGTGTGTACCCTCTACATAGATTCTTATGAAGTTACACTAGATACATGGAAAAGATATATTTCTCCCTCAGATTTTGAATTTAGTGGAGAGGTATGGAAAATCAAATCAATATGATTTGTGGTTATACAGGTTGCTCTGACATTAAAGTCATGCCTTTGGAGATACACACTGAATCAACCTTATTTGATATACTTTGGACATTAACATCTCCGTTATCTCTTAATTAGACTGAATGGCCCGAAGGCTATACTTTTTATTGATTTTGGATGATCCCCTTTTAAGGGAAAGGGGGGACAAAGACTTCAAGGACATTAGGACATTAACAAGATTAAAAAAATAAAAGGGTTGCAACCTAGAACAAGACTAAAAGTGCCTCTACACAACATCAACAACATTGACGCATGCCTCCATCAAAACATGGCTGTTTAGAAAGCTGTCTCGTGAAAGGATGCACAGGCCCGGTACCGATGGATACACCATACCATCTCAATCATCAAAATCTGAAAAACCATGAATAATGAAGATGACCACCTTTATCCTCATCTGAAGAAAAACCTTGTAGAATGTCTGGATTCCCGCACAGAATATTCATTTCACCTCCAATAGAAATCAAACAAAAAGTAACCAGCATATTCACAGCCAACCACGTCATCAACACCACCAAGATACCACCAATTTTACATCCAATTAAACAAGGTCCAACCTTAATCAAATCAAGACATAGAAGAAACTTACAAGAGAACCAAAATAAAACACCTCCCCCATCTGAAGAACTGGAGCCAACCTCGAGCACACCAGAGTATGCCAGAACCGATGACGATCTGTGACGAAGCCGAGCTGAGATCTCGGAGCCAGAAGGCACACCATGGACAACGTTGAGCACACCATAGGCCATGATGAGCACACAAAAACCCTGATGGAATCCCAAATAGTCGGCGGCAATCACAGAGGAGCTGATGATGAGAAAACTATATCTACGGTAAGATCCCGAATCCAAAGGCACACAGAGGCCATCACCGAGTACACCAGATTCGACACCAATCACCTAGATCCGCAAAGAGATCCAGGAGTCGGATGGAACAATGCCACCACTGAGCTAAGGACCAAAATTGGGACCATTGGGAGTCGACTCATACTAAGGCCGAGCATATCCAAATACAGGAATGACGAAGTCGTCATTGAGTGTACCAATGCAGGTGCCAAGCACATAAAAATCGAGACGAGATCTCGAAGCCGAAACGAGCAATAGATCCACTGCCAAGACAAGAATGAAGCTGGACCACGCGGATCCATCACCCATCAACACCGTGTGAGACGAGATGGTCATCGTCAAGGTCGGTCCATGCTAGGTTATTGTAGATTAATCTCATATTCTGATTGGAATTCCTTCATTATTTGGATCATATTACTCAATCTATGATTCTTTTTTTGTATATTTCATGGTGTCATACTAGGTATGTATATAATCACCCACATATGGGCTCTATTGATACATGTTGACTATTATACAGATGAAAACCCATTCATTGGAGCCTTATGTGGACAGAAAGTTAGTGGAGGTTAGTTTGGAGATGATCTATGATAGAGAGCTTTAGACATATCCACATGTTTCATCGTGATACCTTACCCCATATTTCCATAAGGATGAGTTCTTTTTTGGTTATGTTGGTCTTGGATTTGAAACTTTTCACTTTTTTGTAAAAAAAAATTTCTCCAACAAGGGTAAGATTGTATGCATGAATTTCTAGTATGATTTGTATTTTATTACACATTATACAGGTACATGGATATGTGTGAGTGATTAAATGTAATTTATACCAAGACTCAATTTTTTGAAATGACTACTTAGCACCAGTTGCAAGACCATTGATTGGGGTGTATTATCATCTTAAAGCCTACGAAACAATACACAATTTTTCAGATCATGAAATTTAATAAATACAATAGTGTTAAGTAAATAATAATCCATTCTATAAAAAAATTCTCATCATTTGTTGATCTATAACATGGATTTTTAATGCTATTTAGGTAAATCTATTTTGGAAAAATCCCTTTGTTTTTTAACTTCATCTTCACAAATTTCTTCTATGAAGAAAATCCTTTTGGGTATCCCTTTGATTAAGTATCATTTTTTTCAACATTAGTTTTTTTATTTTAATATTTCACAGATTACATGCAACTATTCATAATGTGGATTCCCTTTATATAGTATATTAATTTCCAATTTGTGATATAGTATCCAAAAAATTCTTGTTATGCATCTCTTATGTGGTATTTTCCATAAAAAAATCATTAAGGTGACCTTATTAACATTTTACATTTTAGTTTTTTGTATCTATTTTTTCATTCAGCAATCAATATAATTTGTATAATCTTCATACATAAAACGAATGGACTCATCATAATAATAAAAACATATATTTTAATTTTGGTAGAATCCATTAAGATATTCAAATTTATTAAAACAATATAAAATTTCCATCTTCTAGAAATATTTCATGACATAAATAAATTTTTTATTTATTTAAAATTTTCTCCTCTTAATGGTGGCCTATTTTCATTCAATAATTGACATGATACACAAATATTCAGTGGCCTGATGTCTATAATATTCATTGAACTAATAATATTTTATACGAATTATGTTCAAACTATGTGTAAAAAGCTAACTATCTTGAATATATTTATATTTCTGTGTGAATAGAAAATTCATTTGAGTAGGTATTTAATATAAAAAATTGTTTATTTTTTTCAAATATACCTTTGATGATGTTATGGGTCTCTCAGTTTTATTCAGGAAACATTCATTTATTGAATTTAGATTATAACATGAATATTTCATGGAAATTTTTTTGGTGAGAATAATTTTTTTATAGTGATGGTTAATTTTTCAATGAAATTATAGTGGATTTATCATTAGATGACTTAATGATTCTATTGAAACTATAATGAGTCTTTTTGGAAGAAATAATTTAATAAAACAATTCATGATGGTAGCTTGATCAAGTCATATTTTTCTTCTTTTGAATTTAATTTATTTAGCATTTCCCTTAATTTTTTTTTATTAAAAATAATGTTCTTCATTATTATAAATTAAATAATTCTAAATATTTGTTAAAATGGGATTAATTATATTTTGAAGGATTAATTAATTTTTATCATCTCCTACAATTATTTAGCTGAATTTTGGTATTTATAAGTTTAAAAATGATCCATGTAATGTCATGGATATATAAAATTGGGTTTTAAGAAGTTTTATATAGAGATAAAAGTCATGAATGATTAAGCACTATAATATTATACATCATGTCTATATTTATTTGTGATAAGATCTTCTTGGTAATAAATAAGGAACTGCAAAATGTGCACTCTATAGTTGAACTTCAATGTAGGAAAAACTCAAATATTGTGAAATGAATTCCCTTGTGATATAATATTGTATATGACTAACAAGGATAATTATAAGAACATGATAGAATTAACATTCTTTATGATTTTATGTCAGATAAATTTTGGATTTAATCAATCTAAAAACACATTCCCTATCACTACATAAGAATCAACCACCCTTCTATGTGTGATTAAAATATATCCAAACATCCTTTTGTAAATTTAAATCATAGTTCTCAATTTATTTTCATAATATTACAACACAATTACTTCTAATTTTGGATGATTAATTTAAATTTTGTGTGAGACTAACTATAAATATTCAATAAAACAACATTTGAAAATTGTGGAATTCACTAGTCAAAGATTCCATTTTCATGATATCATTAATTGAAATTGATAGATGAATATTAACATATGAAATTTTTTTCTCCAAATAAAATTTTGTAATAGTTATTTAATTAATTAAACCCCATAGATTATCATAGCTTAGACCATAGATCACTCATGAAGCAACAAAAAGGTTTAAGATTTTCTTCTAAATCCATTGATCAAGAATAAGGTTATGTGGATCCTATGAGAGTCATGATATTATCAGGATAATTTTCAATACTCATTACTTTACCAAATTAGGTAAATAAAATAAAAAATTTACAAGTTTTTCATGATCCTTGTGTGAGGAAGATTCAGTTGGAATCAAGGGAAAAAATTATTTATCCATTAATTAAAAGGATTTATATATGTTCCAAGTGGAATTTTTTTATTTTCATTTATGTATAAAGGTGTTACATGAGAATAAAAACTTTATGTATATAAAAGTGCATGCTATCCATAGATAAAAGGGTTGACCATTGTTTATTCTACTTATTTTAAAAAATTCTATGGTATTACATTTAATAAATGAAACTTTGGCCTTATGTGGTTAAGAAGAGAATATTTCCCCTCCCTATTCTATTTATTTCAAATGAATTATTGTTAATTTCTCCCTTGAAATATATTAATATATTTTTCATTTATATCTTCAAGTAAAATGTTATTAACTTTGTAATTATATTTAAACTCATTTTTTTCTTTCTTTGGTTCACACAGATCCCTTATATATTTAATATCACTCTTGGGGAGGATTGTGTGGTGGTGGAATAAAGAGTGATGAGGTATTCTCAATCACATTAGAAAGGTGAAAATAGAGTAATTAATGATAATTGAAAATTTTTATTCAATATATAGACACTAGGAAACAGATATTGGTTGAGATTATAGAAATTTTTTGAGACAATTTGAGAGTTTATTATTTATTGAATTGTGATTTAGAAAGTAAGTTGGTGAGAAATAACCCAGGTAAAAACAAACTATTTAAATTAATTTAAAATAATCATTGTACTTAATTTAATTAAAAAACCCTTTTCCCTATTATTCAACATCATATGATCCCACAAAAAATATAACTTTAAAGATGTCTACCTGTTTATGTTATAGCTCTAGTCACACTACTATTCTCATCGTAAAATTTAATTTCATGAATTACCTATGTAAGTATCATTAAGAAATTGGCATTGTATCTAAAGTCTGTATCCCATATTCACTTTTTTCCTTTATGATAAATATAAGGTGTTTTCATATCTAGAATATATCATATAATATTAAATTAAATTGTTTTAATATAATTGTTTAGTGAACATTTATCCTAAAATCTTGAGAATCATATAACACCTAGATCACGTGTCATTAAATATCACAATTATAGATCCCCAATATATGTAATATTCATATATATATTAAATAAACTGATACAATATAGAAGGAACCATTGTATTATATGACATGAAAAAAGATATTTGTGTATAATGAATTTACATTATTAGAATAATAAACCAATGTTTTAAAATAATGAAGTGGGTTATGATTGAAAACATGGTTTTATCCATCTCTTTCATAGCTAAATGTTTTATTAGGTAAAGATCACAACAAGAATTTAAAAGAGTTCAGTAATGCATCTTTTTCCATGAAGATAATACGAGTTCTATAATATCACATTGAATTGAATGAATTATCACATTATCTGGAGTGTAAACCTATGATTAGATGTAAAATCACTAAACTAGTAAACTAACATGATTAGATAAAATAAAAAATATATCTTATTTATAAGCCTTCTATAATTTTAATGGAACTTCATAGAGGAAGGAAATATGTGGTATAAGGTGATGAATTTAAGAAGCACTCTATGAGTTTAAGAAAAATATAAATAATTTATTTTCTATTTGTCCATATTAATAAAAAGAATAGATACATTTCATGTATTATTATACTATGAAATTATTTATAGCGACATAAAACAATTGGTTGAATCATCAAGAGGATATATAATATATAAATACAATACCAAGGATAATAATTTTCTCAATCACATATCTAAAAAAATTTATTTTTTTTTACAAGAACTATCAAGTGAGGTTCTATAGAGGTAAAAAGCTCCCAATCTCTTTTACTTAAATTCATGAATTAAAGAACTAAAAAATCTTGTGAGCCATTTCAAACTAAACAAATAAGGAAAATATCTATTTATGCAACCATTGTTTAGTAACATGTGAATATCAATGGATCACTATACAAGTTATTAATTCTAAGTACAGGATATCAACTATTGAGATTCTATATACACCAAAAAAATTTAATAACCAAACCAGAAATTCTTCGAGGAGAATTCTATTCAATAATATTAAATGGTTACAATTTTGTTTCGAATTGATATTTTTCCAACATCCATACTTGTGGCCAATATTCATATAGGGATAACATTGTTTATATATATAAATAATCTTATATTCATATAGATAAATTCAAGATCCATTCATGAATGAGTTATTAATATAAATGGTGGAGTATAGATGTAATCAACAGAATACTCTCACATACTATAGTTTTGAGTATAAGTATTTAAAAAACGTGTTCAGTTATATCTTTACCTCTATAAACACATGGGAAAATCAATGTGTATTTAAAATATCAAATCAACCTATTTCTAACCCAAAAATAAATGATAGAGATAGTTCTTTAAAGACATTTGTCAAAGTGAAGAGGAATAATAAATCATCATAGGAAGTAGAATATGAACCATGCACTATGGGGGATGTGGTGATATGGAACAAAATTTAATGTAAACTAACAATAATACATTCTTAAATTTGGAGTATGTGTATTAATGAATAAAAATAAGTCATGTTTTTAGAAATTCCATTTCCCCATTCACTTTATTCAATAAATTCTCAAGAGAGTAACTCAGGCGGTACACTAATATTTTTATAAATGTTTTAATGGTAATGTTTATATCCTAATTTCAGCAGATAATATGGAAAAAAACCTTGTTCAATTTCACCAATGTTATATTTTAATATTATACTATGACTTTCGTTTTATAGAAAAACAAAATTTCATCTAAGTGATATAAAATAATCAACTTCTCAAACAATACTAAATGGTTACTAGAGACATTCGTTGATGAGGATACAATTTATGGATGATATTTTGATTGTTTGATTGGGAATTTAGAAATGGTTTCAAATAATTTATTAAAAAAATTGATAAAATTATTTGAGAAATGATGTTTTATGGTGGAAAGATGTATTATTTTTGGACGAATCAATTTTGAAAATGGAATTGAATCAGATTAGTGTAATATTTAATTATTCTCTTCACCACCATACCCAACCATTATAAAATGTTTTATATATCTTGTGTTTGATATGGAGTTTTATTATATATTTATTAGAAACCTTAACAACACTTTATTAATTCAAACAAATCTTATCATAATGTATATTAACATTGTGGTTGATAAATCATTCCAGTAATATTTTGATAAACTCAGAGGGATCATAACCACAACCCCTATCATTATTTCATTAACTTAACAGGATCCTATATTATTGTGTGATTCTTCAAACCAAGTAATATTATGAGTATTGTACTAGAATATAGATGCACAATCTCATGTGACAAATAATTATTCATAGACGATGGACATAGATCAAATTAAATATATAACAAATGAGGAAGAGAATTTATCCATATTTTTCAAACATAATGAATATAAATATATGTTATAAAGATTAATTATAGTTTCATTTTTCAATAAAACTCCTAGATAATTGGTGAAGAAAGATAATAAACAAGGATATTAGGTGGGTACTTAATATTAAAGAATTCAATTTGTAAATTAAGGAAATGAAAGGATATGAAAACATGATTTATAAATTATAAATATAATTTACCTTTAATATAATGTTAAAATACCTCTACAATTATATATAAATGATTCACTCATAGTTATTATCACTATACAATCACTATAAAAGTACAATTGCATGTGGATTAGGTGAATTAATTTGTTACATCATTTGATACCTCAGAACTTTTCTAAATTCAAATTTCTAATACTCACAAATGATTCTAGGTTATATGAATAGAAGTATCCTTACATATAGAGGATCAATTGTGATCAAGATCTAAGGAGATGTATTCTATATGGTAACTTATCTTTTACCCAAGATTTCTATCACAAAAATACTATTCGAGGAAATTTTGGACCACAAATCCCTATTTGAAAGGATATATACATCGGTATTTATTTCCCCATAATGTTTATAGATGCTCAAAAAATTAGTAAATCTTGATAAAAAATCTATTTCATTGGACGGATTTGTAAAATATAATAAATTTTCCATTAAATGTTTAATTTTTATAAAAAATTATGTTTTGGGAAAAGAAATTGTGAGCCTGTTTCTATTTAGTTTATATTTACCAATATTCCCTTTCTACTAGAAAATTTCACAAAAGGTATTTCTCTCTATATTACAAGAATAAACTATTAATATGTTATAACTTTCTCAAGTCACTTATATTTTTTTGGTTCATAATACCCTATGAAATAATTAGATATTTGGGCATTAATTATTTTTAATCCAATAATGGAATCACTTGTGAGAAGATATATATTACAACATAAGACTTAAAATTCATTTCCCCAATAATAAAATGGGCAAGATATAGTATCTAATAGAGACGTATTGATAATTATAGAATTATTTTCATAACCGAACATGAAATATTTTATTTAGGAATATGAATAATGAAATTTTTACTTAATGAAGTGCGTTAAAAACCCATCTCAAAATGTCTCATTATGGAATTATTTTAGTAAAAACTATCATTTTCTATTTCAGTTCTAGTGAAAAGAATAATAGGTTGTGAGGAAGTTAAATATGGAGATGAGTAGGGATAGAGAATGTGAAATTTTTCAAATAATTTATATAAACGATCTAATGAGAGAATCTTATGATAAGTCATTTCTATAAAATAAAAGGATCAAAACTATCCATGAATAGCTTATTATAAAGAAGAACACCAAATTCGGTGATGAAGTGTTAATATAATCATTAATATTGATTCTCCTTATAGGTAAAAATCATTAAAAATAGACTTGTGCTTATATTGTCACTACTTTTTAACCATTTGGTCTATTTGAAATTAATGTATATATATCAAATATTTCATTTTTTGATTGTGTAGAAGGGGAAAAAATTCAATGATACTTTTTATGAAGATCCCCTGGAAGAGTCTATTATCATTTATGCTACTTTTTATCAATTGTAACTATTAATCTATTTCCATTATAATTTTTTTGACACTCATTTCTTATGATTATGTTTTATTGACATTAAAATATTAAAAATCTAAATGGGAAATACAATGTTGAAGTGTACGAGAAGAGATAAGTCATATTTTGAAGTAAACAATGTTATTACGAAATTATTTTCATTGGTTTATTTAGGGAATTAACTATGAATGAGATTTTTAATTAATCATGATTTATCCATCCAACTGAAAAATAAATATGACATGCTAAAATAGTGGAAATGGTTTCTTTAGAATAAAAAATATATAGACGTATTGAAATTACATTACCAGAATAAAAAAATAATATTAGAAAATTAGATTTATGAACAAGAATGTGTGTAACTCTACTACTATGAATTGTTAACACCTTAGTAGTCCTACTTTAATGAAATTTTGAAACCTTATATAATTAATAATAAGATAAATTAGATGGTAAAATCAATAAATCTTCCTCTAAGAATACTATTTGGATGTATGTGTTAGAAAGCCATTATGTAAGAGTTGAATAGACATGATAGATGACCATCCAAAAATTTATAATGTGCCTTGATTTTAAAACATATTCTTAGGGGATAAAATCAGTCATGGGATGGATAGGTTTGGGTTTAACAACATTCATATAATAATTTTACTATACAAAACAAGGTAGATTATAATCCATAATAGGATAATTATTAATAGGAATGGAACTATTTAAGGAATTCTAAACATGCATGAAGAAAGGAAACATAATATATCAAAATTTCATATAAAAAGTATTAATGATGTCAGAAAATAATTAGTGGACCAAGTATTTTAGGAGAGAGATATGAACTATAGATCCATATATTTAGATTTTCATTCCACTAATTTTATATTTTTTAACATTTATTGAACGAAACCCTAAATATTAAGAGAAGTGTAAATATTTTAAACATGAGGGAAATTTTTCTATCAACCATGGGGGAGTGATGAAGAAATTATTTTTCAGTTTTGAATTTGAAATTATTTATATTTTTTCTATTATTTATCTTTAACTCTATATTTTTAACTTAATTATTAGAATATAATTTATTATGAATTAACATAAAAAAGTCCTTAATTATTTTTTAAATATATTAATTAATTATGATATTACCATGAACACAACCTATATTTATTCAGGTGATTTTATATATACATATATAGGTTCATATATTTTCTATGTGGTGATTCAAATGAATAAAATTAGGTTTTAAATAGCATTGTAGGGAGATCAAGGCATTGAAATGTTATATGTGTGAATCATCTGATGATTTCCACCTTCCATATGATTATGATCCCATTGAAAATTATCTAATTTAAAATCATTTGTAAGAGACATGATGTATGTATAAATAACCTAGGATGTATGTGAGGTGAACCCTGTAGATACAATTCTCTGTTGGAATAACCTAATCCCTATGGAAGAAAATCCCATATGATATGTACTCATGTATGACTAAATACTATAATTATAGGACCAAATTAGAATAAAAATTATAAAAAAGAATTATTATCATGTTTTTTCTAGATTACCGAATAATAAAAATATTTTCCTTATTTGTATGTAACAATAAACCACATTCCCACATGTAATTAAAGGGAATCATGACCACCTCATATTAGATAGAAAGGAATTTCTATGTTACATAATATTAGATTAAATCACCATACCTTCACACCATTTAAAATTATTTTATGTGTTTTTAATTATTAAAATACCATCTTATATAATAATAATAATTTTAAAATGGAATGGTTAACTATGGGAATTTTTCATTTTTAAGAGATAAAAAATAATAATTGTAGAGATTGTCCATTTATTATGTGATATGTGATTCATTAAAAGTGTAAATTTCTAAGAAACCAAACAATTACATGATTTATTACCTCTAATTAGATAATAATACATAAGACCTTTGAGCACATGAAAATTTTATATATTTTAGAATATATATTTATGAATAAAGTGTTCAATGAAAAAACAACATGGATTGCATGAAAGGAATGATATAATGAAGATAACATTATCTTATTGATATGTTACAAATCCAATAAGAAAAATTACTACATAGTAACTGTTTCATCATCCCATATATCCAGGGATTTGGTTGGAATCACGGGAAATCGTAATTTATCATTTAATTCAAGGAAAATATGTACACACTCTATGAATGAGATCCTGATTTTCACACATTAATGTTGGTCATACAGGTCTCATTAGAGGATCTATAATATTTATTATGAATCTAAAAGGGTGAATAAAAAAATTAATTAAAATATTTTACTATTTTTTTAATATTATTCTATAACATGAAATTATTTTACTCCCTCCATTGATGAAATATTAATCCTATTGTGTTTTAAAAAAGGTGAATTACCCCACCCCAAGATACTAAATTAAAATATATTACTATACATTTCTCACAAGAAAAATATTTCAATATGTTATTAAATTTTATAATAAAATAGAAAAATTAAGTTTTTACTACATTTCAATAAATTTTTCAACTTATTACATTGATTTTCACACCAACACATGATCATCCTCATATCTCATTTGGACAAGATAGGTGCGGTGGATTTAGGACTGATCAGGTATCCTTGATCTCATAAATAATTGAACAATATATTATATAATGATTACATATTTTTTTATTGATGATGAACATAGAAAAGTGGGATGTTGTTTGATATATTGTCTAATATTTTAGAGTAATTGATAGTTTTTTATTGATTGAATTATATTTTAGAAAGTACGGTGGAGAGAAAATTAAAATACAGGGAAACTATCTAGAAATTTATTTAGATGAATTATTCACTGTCTATAAATACCAAAAAGAAATGTTTTTTTAGTTCTCACCATCACATGAACACAAATATAATTAATACTACAAGGTTGATTCCATCTTCATGAGATATACCATTCCAATCCTCTACAGTGTTTTCTCCCATGTTTGTACTTTTATAACTTGAAAAACCCATGAAATTTTCACCACATATACCCTATTACAATCATGTGATAATTCATCTAGGATTACTTATATATTTATCAAATTTAACTCTATAGTAAGGAATTTTGGGTTTATAGTGTTTTCTGGATCACAAATATATATCACTCTATCATAATAACCCTTTCTCATCTTCATGACTTGAACATCATGCAACATAAACTTTAATTGTAAGGAATTTCCAAGGAACATTTTTATTTTCTCTAAGACTTCCATGTTAGAGTTTTATACATCCATGGAAGCTAATTATGATTACACTAGTGCATGTATATTCTATTTTTTATTATACTTGTATCCTCTTTCATAACAATTATCATTTGTGATAATTATTCACTAACGAATAGTTATTCATTGTATAAAATTTAGGCAGTTTATTAGCATTAACTATTTTAACATGGTAGTTTCACTTATTCTAATTTTTTCCCTATAACATTACATCACATCCAATTTGGACTACAGTTATGTTTTACTATCTATTAGAACCTCTAAAAAATTATTTATGTTATTGATAACTTCAAGAGGGATATTTTTACAATAATTATTTATTGTGATATAGTTATCACCAAGTGATAAAATTTCAAAATACATTTCATTAATAGGATTAGATTATTCAAGATGATAATTATCAATATATTTTATAGAAATATATCTACTTTGATTATCTCATATAGTGGTGAAATTTATTTATAAATTTACCCATGAGTGATTTTTCTTAATTTAATATCCTCATTCTTCTTCTTCTTCTTCTATGATTATTTGAAAATATCTAAGATAATAGGGTCAAAATAATTATCCCCCAACTAATTCATATTAGTGTATTATGAAACTATTAGTTTTATATATGATTGTTAAAAACAATTTTTTGAAAAAATGATCCAATAAAATGCATAATCCAATGATCAAATAATAATTGATGTTACTGGTGATCTAATGCATTCACATTGAGAGGGTTCTAATTTTTTTGTGTTATATATTTAAAAAAATTCTTTTACAAATATATTATTTAAAGCCACTAAAAATGTTAGGAATATTAGATTATATTTGTATCAAACCATTCATGCACACCCAATTCAAGATAGAATGTAAAGATAGTTTTATATTAAATATCTTCACAGGGGTTTCCTAAAATGTGGGTTACTATATCCTTGATATTTTCATGATGATTCTTAGATATGGATTTTATTTGTAATATATTATTTTGATTAAATAATTTGACATGGTATCATACATAACATAAAACATATCATGGGTTAGAAGTTATCATCCATGACACAATGTTATCAAACAATACTAGTTTCCCGATGTTACGTCCCAGACCCAGGTTCCGTTAAACTGATTCCCCGAAACCGGTCATCATATGACCTCATGCGCACATCCTTATATGCTAGTGGTTGTCGACTAACAACGAGGCTCTAAATTTCACGTAGGGGGACTATACCATCTTTTACAGAGTATGAAACAGTAGAGAATATATCAAATAGTGGAATATATAGCATAATAAATAAATATAAATAAATAAAATTTTCAAAAAATTGGGTATAAACAAAAAATAGTTGTAAATATTCCATTTTACTATATAGTATCAAGTAAAAAAATTCAAAAATCATGGTTATCATCAAAATCCCCAAAATAGTTGTGACTCCTACTCTAGAACCTCATCCGTGAACATCCCAAATCTAAATCGATTCCCAAGAAGATGGCCTTTACCATTTTATTGACCTGAAACCATAACGACTACTCAGGTATCCAATGGTGTCATGAGTAGAGTGTGAGTAAAACTCAGTAGGTCTCCACTAATGGTGTCTAAAAAATATCCAGCCTAAACATATATTGCATGAAAGTATGAAATAAATGTAATGTAAAAAAATGCAATTTGGGGGAAAATACTTAACAATATTTACTTAACTATTACTAATCATTGTGCCATTTCATTTTTTTTCATATTCTACATTATATAGTTCACCATCATCATATAATCCGTGGGTAAGAAATTTACATTATTCACACAAGGATAATGGAAATTATCATTCTACATAAGGGAATAAGTCATGTACCAATTTCACTAGGGATAATACATCGAAATATTAAAATTTCCTCAATTCTAAGCCTCTTTCTAGGTGGAATGAAACTATTTGGGTAATAGAGCTTTGTCCCCTTCCCTATCATGTGAATTGTTGTTGGAGTTAGAATATTAGTCCAAGTCAACCCATGGGAGGAGCCTCAGTCCTTAATCCCACGCCTCAAGCCATGTGAACATGCTTATTTATCCATTCATCATAATTAAAAAATATTACAAAATAACACAACCAGTACATACCATAATCCTAATCCAGAATAATTAATAATAGAACTAATATTATTCCATAACCCTTTTACACAATTATCATTTTCATTACATATCACAATTCCCATTATTATGCATAACGCACTAAGCACATTTAATATTTCCATTTAATAACCCCATTTAAAAAATTCATCCGTTACATTATAAAATCCATGTTAATATATTCTTTGTTTCACATACCATTACCAACAAACATATTCACTGATTCATATTCCGTACTCTCTTAGGAATTTCTATTAAAATTCATAAGCCATGTGGCAAAATCCCAGTTAACAAAATTAACAATTTTCCATGTCTTGACAATAAACCATTTAATCTATTATCAAATCGTGACATATTACCAATTTTTTTATTTTCCCTTCCATTAAACACATCAACATACCTAATAAGGGCTCTACGTTACCACACCACGACCTTTCACTTACATAGCTAATTTCGAGGTCCATGAATATCGACTCACCCAATGGGTATCTCTAAATAGGTCAAATAAACCTCACTGAATCACATAAATACCATTAATGTCTATATTCATCATTTATACAACCCTTTTAATGAACATAATCAAAGATATCAAAAAAAAGAGGTGACCTAGAAAAAAACCAAAACATACACAAATCTACAATGAAACTACGGGATATATCTTTCACAACACATACCATGAATCTATTTACAAACAAACTCCTTAAAATGGTATTATGTCTAGATTTATCTACCTATTTATGAATCAACCTATGTGCCACAAAAAAGTAAGGATTTTAGATATTCATAAGTTTATTTCCAAAAGTGAAATCCCAAATCATAAAAGGAGAAGGAATGGGGAGACTAGACTTACCCAAGGCTTCGATCTGAAATTGACGACACTCCAAATATCCAAGAGATGAAGAAAAATAACCCTTGGAATACCTTGTGGGTTATTATCCATAATTAGGGTACAAAGGAGTAGATTAAGGTAGAAAATCAGGTGAAGATTTAAAATCCAATAAGGGCAATTTATTAATTTTTCCATCTTTTAAAATGGTTCAAAGTTTACTCAAATAGTTTTCCAAATCGTGCCCAAACAGTGTGAAATCAATTTTCTGAGGGAAGTTGGGTCACATGGTTACCATGGTAAGTCTCATATTTAGAGAAACCATTCTCCATCTGTGTGATATTACAATGTATATAGTTGAAAATTTTCCATGGTTTGGCCGCACAGTTTACTTAACCATGCTCCAACCATGTGCCTTGCATAGTTTGGACCATTTTTTCTTCCATTCTTAACACGAACACTTAGAACACTCCCAAGACCACTAATACACGTAAAAACATTAATTTATCAAAAATATATATTAAAAACAACATGTAAACAAGTACATAATTCCATGAAGTCTGAGATCTTAAAACCTCCCCACCATATAAAGGCTCATCCTCTATCCCCTCTTCTTAAGAAATATTTAGTTCCTAAAGAAAATTGATCTGTAAAATGGGTGATAGGTTGTACACAAAAACACCTAACTACCAAGAAACATATATAACCCTTTCTAGAACCAACATGTGAAATGCGAATCATGATCCAATACTATGGCTCTCTGCACACCATGAAATCACACTATCCCTTGAACATATAACTCACCCAACTAATAGTCCATGTAAGTCATTAGGATCATCAAGAAATGACATACTTTAGTGAGGTGATCCAAAATATCTCAGATTACGTCATTATTTTGTGGAATACATATAAGTCCCATAATGAATTCCATTTTTATATTATTCCACATCCACTCCAGAACAAGAAATGACTATAATAAACCACCTTGGTGTCGATGTATAGACTTCACCTACTAAAATGAAATTCATCACACCAAAAAAACCAAAACATATTTCTTCATTCATAAATGCCAATACTGCATATAAAGATCATGATACATTTATTTGAACTAGGATGCACTGTCCACATTGATGAATGGAGCTCACACATTAACTCTTCCCACATACACACAGGAACAACCATACGACCACAAAAACTAACAGTCCTGTCATCTTAAAAATAAAAGAACTAGGAGGTGAATGGGAATGATGGTGTGTCCCACCTATTAGGTATATTCTCGATGAATTTTTCTGAAATTTTTTATCAATACATCTTATTTTATAGGGAATGATATTACTTGTTTATGTTTATTCCAAAATTCAATTTATTATTCCTATGTTATGATTTTATTTAATAGGTTATTCTTTCCCTTATGATTAATGTTTTATTAACTACTAAAATTTATTCAATGATTAATTTTGATGATATTTGATATGTTGGGTATTACCTTTTAATGTTATGATCACACTCTAATACCATTATGCTCATCATTATCATTACATATATTCCTTTTTTACATGAAGAAAGCATCTAATATCACCACTTTTATAATATCCTTTCTCAATACATAATGATATATTTCATGTTTGATATTTATAATAGGGGATCTATTATTAGATAACCTTTTAGGGATAATTTATCTCACTCATGTGTCATAATTTACATTTCCATTCTTCCAAAGGCACTAAACTAATACGGTCTTTGGGTGTCTATTTTTGTAATGGATTATGTATTCCAGAAAAATGATATACATAATATGTAAATTAATACCATTTTGGTATAATCGGAATCATATATAATGATTAGTCAAACTTTGGATGATTGTTTGAGTAGAAATTAGTTACATTCCTATGTATATTTTTATTCACATGTCTAGGGATGTCTTTAAGGTTATGTCTAAGAATATGGAAAAGTATAAGGAAATGCCTTCGAGTTTTTGTAAAAGATAGTGTGAGTGTTTCCATGAAATATATCCAAATATAGATACTAATTGTGAACATGGTGGTTATTTTTGAGTTGATTTGATGAAAATCCTTATCTTGTATTTCATTTTCATATTTTAGTAGGGTGATATGGTTAACTATTTCTTATATTTTTATGTTAAACATTTGGATAAAGTACATGAGAATTAATTAACATATCACTACATGAGGATTTATGAAAACTAGATAATTAGTTATAACCTCTTTTTTTTATGGTAATATATGACATATTGGATAAATTTTCATAGATCTTGTGATATGGTAGTAATTCATGAATGAAAAATTTACCTTTATTCCATAGAGTAAAATATGAAGTGAAAATATAGAAAGGAAAAACCAATGGGTGATATTGTGATTATGAAATGGAATAAAATCATGTAAGTATATCTTCATGTGAATGTTATTCAACATTTGGAAAAGTATCCTTGAAACGAAAATTGTTATCTTAGTACGATTGTTTCTGATAAATCAAATTGCAGCTTAGATCATCATAGATTTATGCATTTCTTACTATTAACTTTCTCATAACAATATTCTCTGAAACATTCCTTTTGAACTTGATTGTTATATTCTCTTCCATGTCCATGTTTTCATTTCCTACCTATGTTGTCTTATGTGGAAATGTTGTTATGAATTACTTTGGGTGACCATTATGATTAAAAATTTTCCTTTTTAAAGGACGTATTAGTATTCATTTTATGATATGGGTTTCTGTAAAAGGAACCTTCATGTATTAATCCTTTAATAACACAAATGAATTTTTATGGAGAAATTCATATAAATGGTCATAGTTTGTAATACCCTGATATTTTTTGATTTTTTTGGAATTAATTTATCTTTTTTTTATTTTGTATTTCACATAATTATATATATATATATATATTATAAATTCAATAATATTTTATTTCATTTATCACAACACCAAATTAATCGTTCACTATACATAACACGTATATTAACTTGTTTTACTTTCATTACAGTGTCTGAATTATTTTATACACAATGTTGATTCCCAATGATAACCTACATTACATGAAAGACCTAATTTTACCAATATTAAACATACTATTAGTGTTACTGTCAATATATTTTTATATTTTTCACTTAGCCATTAGGATTAATGTCATGAATAAAATAATATTTAAAAATTTTAATAAAATGATCATTTAATGATATAAATAAAACTAATAACTATTTGAAGGTAAAGAAATCATTTTTTAAAGAAAACTACTTTTCAATGTGAAAACAAATTTTATTATGATAAAATATAAAACCAAAATTTATGAATATCTTAATATATTGTATATTCGATAAAATATTTTTACACACATAAAATATATTTGACAGACATATGATAATTATAAATATAATTTTATGAATAAAATATGTACTTTTTTCTAAAAGTTAATTTTTTTACCATTTTATGGAGAACCCATTATAAATATTCATTTTGAGAAATTAATATTTATTATTGGAAAAAATAAATTCCATATTTTAAATCATTACTAAATAATTATATTATGGTTATTTTTTTTATTTTTATGTGATGTTTCTTTTTTTGATGAATAGTGAATAATACTGAATTTTAATTCAAAACTACTACGTCATCTAATTTATTTATAATATTAATTTATTATTATTATTTTGTTTTTAAAGTCCAATTATATCAATTATAAACCAATTAATATAATTTCTATCATTAAAAGTAATTTCACTTCGAAATTTGATATAAAAATTTAATAAACTTTTGAACATTTTTATATTTAAAACCAGCATTATCATCCCTTCTACAGTATTAAATTTAAATTAATTTCCACAAATTCTTTTATTAGAATTTAGAAAATTGGATTCATTATTTTTAATAAAAATAACATATAATTTTTAATGTGGTTATCATATTTTTTAACCAAAACTATTATTGAATGTAATTAAATTTCATTACAACGATTAAGATAAAATTAAACTTAATATGGGACTCTACCTTCAACTTCAGGGCCATAATTACCTATAAAATTTTCAAAAATTCATTACTTTGAAATACTTCGACACTATACTGCCATTTATATAATTGGAACCATTTTTCGAGCACATTACATGGGAAAAAGATGGTTTAATTTCCCATTCGAAAAATATATAAGAATCCCACTCCTCTTCCACTATAAAAAGCACTCTATCCTCCAAATTATAAAAACTATAAATCCTTTTTTATTTCCTAAAATCTTATAAAATAATCTCCCACAATAACTCCCTTCATCATATATGTCTAAATTTTGGAAGAAATAGATCCAAGTTATTCTTTTGATGAAAACCAAAATGATTTACCCGAAAACAATTAACCGTTTTCAATGATGACCTTAGTTTTATTTCATCCTCCACTCTTTATATTATATTTATTCCATGATAAAATAATAACAAAAGTATAAAAAATATACTAATAAGTTTTTATTCAATATTATTTTTTCATTCACTTCCACACACTTCCATCTAATGGGTAATGAACATACTATTCTTGTGTATGGAGAACTACCACCTCATGAAATGTTATTGTTCGTTTTTTCATTACCACCTCCCGTGGCTAGGAGTTATGATGAAAAAAAATATCTTAAATGATATATATGATATATATTATGTATTTATGATAAATCATTTAATATATAAAACATAACCTCAATATTTCCATTTTGTGTTAATACAATAACTTCATTTGTGGAAGTGTGGACTACCACCTTCTCAAAGAGGAGTGATTTGTTCACAATTTACATGGATTGTATTAAACATGGATTTAGAAAACATATATTATATATATGAAATAATAATTATATTATAATTGTATTACATATATATATATATCATTTACTTTCTTTCTTTCAATACAACATTAAAATGGAAATAACATTCACACGTATGTACATCCTACAATTTCCATGAACGATGTATTTCATTTAATAGTATTTTAATTTATATACATGTATAAATACATATATAACAAATATATATGATATTTATATCATTTTTTATATTCATTATATCATTTTATAACTATGAGGACATAAAATATTTCAAATAAACATATAAGAGAAAAATAATGCAATTATTACCAGAAGCATAACATTAACTCTGAGTTGTTAATAAATGGGTAATATAACATAATTGTAAAAAAATATGTTATTATATATAATTATTTTTCAATTTTTTATATTAATAATTAAATTATTTTTATTATATAATAATTTTGAATTAGTATGAATAGATTCATGACTAATGGTAATGGTTTTCTCAACTCACATTCATTTTATATGAGACACAATCCATGTTAACCCCCAATTTCTTATATGTGGTCGGTTTAATTCCCATGGATTTATTCTATGAATATTATACTTATGTTTAAGGGTATTTAAAAATCATTTTGATGTTCATTATTTAATTTGTTTTTTTTTTCAAAAGTTACCATATTGGTTAACTAATTCTTGTCTCGCTTTTATTTCTTTGAGAAACATTCAATGTTATCCACAAATATTCTTTTATAAGGTGTATATAATTCCATTTGACAAGTAAAATCATGAAAATACTGATTTTTATGATATTTAAAGAATCATGAAATTTTATTTTTTTACATGGGGAGTATAATTCAATGTTACCTAGTGGTAAGAGTTTTGAAACATTCTAATCGCTTATTGAGATTATTTATGATTATTCTTCCTTTGATGAACTATTATGATTCATATATCAAAATAACTCATAAATTTCATTTTCACTATGTATATTAATGACCTATTCATGAATTCTTAAGATTTTCCAACTATTAGTGATTTTAGATAATTTTGGAAATATTTTTATGGAAATCCAACTTCATTTCTCTTTTCGGTCGGAAATCTATGTTCTTTCAAACTATTTTTAAAAAAATATATTTAAAAACGGTTTTACTATTATCATATGAATGTTTGAAGAAACTTTTACCATGTTTTTTCCTTTTTAAAAAATGTATATAAAATTAATCTTTTTATAATATATTGATCAGGGTACTTTTCTAAGCATTAAAGGTGAAAAAGAAATATTCGACAAGTGTGGACTTACCTGCTGTCATGAATTTCATTTTCTGATGTTTCTTTTCCGTATTTACAAGTTTATTTTTTTGAAGAATTTATTTTTCTAATATTCAATAAATATGTTTATTCTGAAAATATTTCAAATAAAAGGATAATTTATATATTGTTTCATGTTTAAAAAGTGTTTTAAAAGATGTTTAAGTCAACCATTATTTTTTTCAAAAGGTTTTATTTGAATAAAAGGATTTCAACGATTTCAATGATTCTTTTATAAGTTTTGAAATTCTTTTCAAATATATTTTTTTCAAAAGGTTTTGAATTTTTCAAGGTTAAATGTTTCTCAAATTTTTTTCAATATTCTTTTATATGTTTTCAAGGAAAACGGGGTTTGAATGGGTTTTAGTATAATTTAATATGTTTTAAAAGAAAATCATTTTAAAAATATTTTTAGTCATCATTTATATTTTCAAGGAAGAAATTTTGAAAAATATATTTTATTTTCATTTATATTTTTTCACAGAAAAGGCATTCAAAATGATTTGAAGCCTTATTTCTAATTATTCAATGTATTTTATAAGAAAATAGTTTTCAAAATTTTTTATGTTTTAAAAATTCCTTTTAAAAGAAGAATGGTTATTTTCCTTAAGACATGATTTTAAAAGTTATTAAAAAACTATTTCCATTTAATATAACATCCATTTATTTTACTCAGGACATTCTCAGAAATGATCCAAATATTCAATTTATATTATTTCCTTAAATTTTTTTCTCTTTTTTATGGAATTATTTTTTTGAAACACGTTTCACTTTCACAGGTTCTGTGTTTATGTAATGCATTTCCCTTCCCTGGGTTATATCTCTATGAAACCTATTTCCATATCATTGGTTATTTGTTTTTTGTAGACCATTTCACATTCATGAGTTAAATATTTATGAAAACGATTTCCTTTTTATGATTTATATGTTTAAGAATACTTCTTCTTTTCACAAGTTATTCTTTGATGAAATGATTATGAAACCATTACTTTTTACCAATGGTTGTGATATTATTACATGTTTATGTACACATTTCATTTCATGGGATATGATATTTTTTTATGATCCTATGGAACCTGAATGTTTTTTTTCATAAATATATGGGTTGGATATAAATCTCCCTCCAATTTTTTGGGTTAATATTTGTATCTCATTGGATAATGATGGGATTCAAGGTGATGACCTTAATATAATATAAGAATATGGGGAAACAAGATTCTATATGGGAAGATAATAAAACCCAATCCACTATGGGAAGATAGGGAAAACTGATACCTTTCTATGAAATGTCTTAGATTGGGGATATTGGTGTGTCCGACATAGTAGGTGTATTCTCTATGATGTTACATGATATGTTCTAAAAATACTTCTTTAATTACTAAGAATGATATTAAAGTATTGTGTATATTCCAAAATTCCATGTCTTATTCCTATGTTATTATTTCATTGTTTATGTTATTGTTTTCTTTATGATTCATTTCTCATTAAGTAATAATCCTTACACCATGATTCATGTCAATTATATTTGTTATATGGGATATGATCTTCTATTATTATGATAAAGTTATAATACCATTATTCTCAGGTTTATACATACATATATATCTTGATTTCCATTAATCAACATCATATCTCACCATTTCTATTATTTGTTTCCATTGGTTATAAAGATATATTTCATGTATCATATGTCTTAAAGGGGTTATATTTTTACAAAACCTAGAGGGATATAATGTAGCTCACTCTGGTACCTGTGTTTATGATTCCATGTTTCAAAATAATCTAAACTTATATATTCTTTGAAAGTCTTTTTATATAATGTATTAAGTATTTTATAAACATTAATAAATGTATATCTATATTAAAACTGGACTGTTGTAACAAGGGGACTAAAATATATGAGTCCAATTCAATTTCCTTGGTCAATGTTAAATGTTAGGGTTTTGTTTTACAGCTTCCCAACAAATCCCATATAGTCCTCACCTATGGATATCTCTAATCTTCAGCCTATCTCTAAATCAATTCATTTGATACCCATTTATCATGAAACCTCCCTCCAATACTACCACTCTTTGGAAATTAATAATGGGAGAGAAATAATGACCCATGATTCCTACCACAAGTAGGCCTGGGGATAGTGACTAAAAATCAGAGTATATAGAAAATATCAAATGAGAGGTATTACCGTCTTATTTACAAGAAAAAAAAATATTACAAACCAACTAGATAACTCTATATAATAGGGGAATGGTATAATAATATTCTTATCCTAAAAGACACTATATGAAAATTATGAAATATATCCTAATGAAAAAAATATGAATACATATTGTCAAAACCAGCCACCTGAAAAGCATCTTCAAACTATATTGATATATACTTTAAAAAAATAAAATATTTAATCGGGTGAGAACTTGGGAGTACAAAATATGATCATCCCTATAAAACTATCAACATATGTATGCATAAAATATAATGGAATAAAAAATAATTGATATAATCCATGTAATTAAAATATCATAATCATTTTTAAAAGGTATCAATATTAATTAAAATATATATCCATAATATAGTAATAATGAAAGGAAAAATAAATTCCATAATCAAAACTCCATGTTCACAAGACATCCTAGTCCCATCACTAATTCCACAATTTTATCACTTATACCGATATATTCAATGTATCCCCATCATAAAACCATGATCAAGAATATAAAAATCCTCATGCCTAGAACAAATTTATCTCAACTTCGACCCATCAGCTTAGGGACTCGCCCAATTGAATCACTTGTGAAAAAATATTATCACCTCTACACTAGGTATACATATTCATGTATGAAACAACATCAACAACATATCATCATCCAAAAATATCCCCCCTTCCAATATATTCCTTCTCCCCCAATAATTGAACTGATGATTAATTACATCTCAAAGAACCAACCGCATATCACCTCTTATGGGAACAACTACATATCACCTCCCACAGAACCAATAACATATCATCCACAAAACAATCACCGGTGGTTAATGTAAACATAAAGTACATCAACCTCATGAACATACCCTTATATGTAAATCATCCACTAATACATACTTTATTTTTTGGGAGGTTCTTGTGAGCTTATAGGGTATCAACCTCATACCTCCAACCCTTTCATGCATAACCCCAACTATATATCATATCCTCATCAAAAGAAGGTGATCTCCAAAACCAACCCATCATCAAATGGAAATCTCTTACACCACTCATCTTGTAAGAACAAAATTTTATAATAGGAAATATTTATCATGGTTTAATATTTTCATAATCGAAACCAACACCAAAAAAAATACACAGAGCTAATAATTCAAAACAACATAAATAATCCCAAAATATCATTTATTGTTTTACTAACTTGATTATATAAATTTTAATATTAATTAATCCGTATTATAATATATATTAACTTATGCTACCAATAATCATACAACAATTACTAAACATTAATAACTTTTCATTCCATACACAATGTTTTAATAATTTTTTAATCCAACATTATTATATAGTCTTTATTTTAAATTTTCACCAATGATTTTTTTAATAATTTATAGAAACTAATATTCAATTTCCAAAAAAATAATTTTTATTATTAATAATACAAATATTCACTTTTCTCACCACCCATGTTATCCTAAGAACTAGAGACATAAATAATAATTGGAAAATAAAGAAAACAAAAAAACATGTGAAGATAATAAATATTATATTTGTTAATCCATAATTTTGAATTTTTCAAACCCATTTCTTGTTCAACAGGTTTATATAATCACACTATCAACTTTTGGTAATATCTTGAAACCACATGAAATATATCATGACATTTTACTTATATTTTTATTGGTTCCCACTTATTTAATTTCTATTATCCATTCTATGTGTGTTTTATATTTTTTTACATTTACCATAAAAATATCACCCAAAAAAACATAGCATCATGCTAGAGAGATTACACAATAAGAATTTCAATCATATTAATTTCAAAAGATAAAATATTTTCGTCAAGATCATTTAACTCCAATAGTTCTTCACAATCCCATTAAAATATAAAAAAATAAGAAGATACGTAAAAAAGTAAAACACAAAAAGTTGTAAAACCAAAACAACTTAAACCTAAAAGATTCCCATATCAAAATGGAATCCTCACATACTATGACATGAACTGACAATGATATTAAGAATTTCATGGAAAAACATGAAAAGAAACCAAGGGAAATACAATAAATTAGATATAATAAATGAATTAGATTATAAAAGGACTCTCAAATACTTATAAATTTATAACCTAGGATTTATATATTTTTTTGAGAAAATAAAGAGAAATAAGGTGATTTGGGAAAGTTACTAAAAGTATTTTGGATCTGGAAAAAATTTTATTCATAGGGTTACATGGGTCTTCTTAACATGAATCCTCTATATCAATCATCTATTGAAAATCATGATTATTAGAACATATAAAAACAAAATTCATTAACATCATGAATATATACTTTATACTAATAATATTACTAACTTAAAATTACCCTGGATCTTTCGAGGTCATTTGGGCATTGTGAATTCCTCCTAAAATAGAAATTTTAACTACATATTGATGTATTAATCAGGAAACACAACCCAGAAACATATAAATATGAAACCATAATAGACTCTAAATTTTTAGACCATTATAGTGTTATGAATACCCATGTTCATAGACTATTTCATGTTCAACCATCTTGAAAAGGTTGGTGGAGGTCATTTCACTTTTGGGGACAATGCAAGGAGTAAGATCATCAATATTGGTAATATTGGTTTTTCAAATTCTTCTATTATAAAAGATGTTTTATTTTTCAATGGTTTAATGATGAATTTATTAAGTGTTAATTATGTATAATTTAATGAATTAAATGTATCTTTTGAAAATTATTTTTTTAATGTGTTTTATTGTAAAGAAAAAAAGTTATTCTCGTGTTCTAATTTTCAAAATGTTTATGCTATTGATTAAAATTATATTTCATGTTAAAATTGTAAAAATATTTCAACAAAATATTGTGAGTAATTGATTTGGAATAGGTGACTTGGTCATTTTACCACAGATGCACTTTTAAAAATATTCTAGAATCATCTACTATGATATTTTCATATAAATAATTTCCAAAATGACATTGTATGTGAAAATTTATAACTCACTAAGAAACAAAAAAAATCCTTTAAATCTAAAAATTATCCACATAAACATCCTTTCTTATTATTAGTTGTGATATTTTTTGACTAACACAAGTCCCCGGTATTGGAGGAAAATAATAAACATTCATAATTATCAATTATTATAAAATATTTCCATCATGTTTTTCCTTGATCATAAAACTTAGTTTTAAGAATTATTTATTAAATATACCATTAAAGTTGAAAATGAAAATTTCTATAATATAATATTCACCCATACTGATCATTTTGGTATAATTTGAAAATAAGGATTTTAGTAAACTTAAAACTTCATAGGGTCATAATAATTTCATCTCCACTAATAGGACTTTATAAAAAATGAGGTTATCAAATACTTAATGGATTTAAAGAAGTTTCATAAAATAAATTTTTACTCCATTAATATTTTTGGGTATAGGTGTCCAATACCACTTTTTATACCATTAACTGTGTTCTAATAAGATGCTTTTAAAAAATACCCCCTATGAACTTGGGAAATCTAAAATTATAGATGTTGGATCCTTTAAATTATTTGTATGTAAATGATATATTATAAAAACAAAATACATCTTAGGAAATAATGACCCCAAATCTGATGATTTTATTTATCAAGTACTCTTACTCAAGTAAAGCACACTTGATCATCAAGAAAAGGACCAAGAATTTAGAATAATAAATTCATAACAAATTTCATTAGAATATACCTAAAACCGATCCCTAAATTATTGATGTTGAATTTTACATAGGAAAATACCCCTTAAACAATCAAATTATTTATATTTAAATAAATTTTAATAAAGATCCACCATATATCACTTTAACTAAGGATTGGAAATAATTTAAGGCCACCCCTTTGAATATTTTTGGTAAATTTCAAGGCAATATTCCTACTATAAGTGCAATTTTAAACGAGGTTCAAATATATTTTTTAGTTATACACTAATAATACCTAATGATTTATGATTCTATTATTGATAAAAATTGGGTACACATATTGCATGAATAACTATAAAATTCATGAGGAATAATATTTGAACACTTGATGAAGGACCCAATGATCAACCCTTTATAGGAACTAATTGGGGTTTCTTAATTAAGTTAGATAAGAAATTTAACATCACTCATAAAATGATTTTAATCATAGATAAAGGGTAAAATAAATAATAATTAATTCATTCGAGTGGAGCCTTTTGGGGTGATCATATTATAACATTTAAAAATGTTTTCTCATTTATGATTCACATTCAATACATAACTCTATTATACATGCCCAAGATCCATAATTGTTTAGTGTATTATGAAACTATATATATGAACATATTATTTCATAAAATATCTTAATCATATCCCACAAATATATTCAAAAAAATTCCTTACTATAAAAATAATACTTAAAAATGTCCATCAAAACATTTGGAAGAACAAAATATGAAGGGGTGAGCTCAGATTCGCAATAAGGGTAAACATAGTAGATGTCAATCAATTATCATTTGTATTAATAATGTTATGATACATAATCATAATATAAGTAAAGAATCCATAGTAAATTACATATCATTAATCATGGGCCATTTCACAAATCTTTAACTTAACAAAAGAAGAAAGTCGTAAGAGTGTGGAATCATTAATAATGGATCAGGAGACATGAGGCAATAACATAAAAATATTAATATGAAAAATCATGACCTTGTAAAATTGTGAACTTGAATAAATTGTAATATGTTCAGTCATTATGTTTTTGAGATGAAATAAATTCCTCATATATTCTTATGGATGTGAAAAAATGACGACACCTAAACTTATGGACAAGAAAACGGGTTGATGCATAATGTGGTGAACATGAAATTTGGTTCATGTATAACATGGATATCTCATGGGTTAGCCATATTTTATCAATGCATTAGAGGTATATAATAGAACCAGTTATTACATAATCTTAAACCATAAATGTTCTTCAATGTTATGTATGAACTCATCAATTCATTATATCATAACCCATGAAATAGAAAATAGTTTCATATATTTATCCTTGAATAATTATTATAATAGGTGGTCTAGCGAACGAAAGTGGAGGTTTTCATAAAAATATGTCCCCAATGAAGAATAAAATTATTTAAAGGATGATGAAATAAATTAAAAATTACTTTAAAATATTATTTGAATCTTTCAACAAAAACACGAGGAAAATATCATTTTCTTTATATCTGATTTTATCTTAAAATTCCAATAATATTAGGAAAATACTATTTTTTGAATAAATTTGTTAAAATATTTATATGAATATTAAAATAAAATATATTTGATGATGGTAAGAAAATATATTCATGTCATATACATTAAAAAATGGTTCATTTCTCACTTTTTGAACAAATTCAAAAAGAAAAAGTTCATAACACATTATAAAAATTCAATTTAAAACATATAAAATTAAATGAAAATATTTTTGAAAATGAATATAAAAATCATTATATTATTGAAAACAATATTTATCTAATTATTTTAAAGAACATGGATATGTAATAAAAGGACTCTCGACCAAAGAGGATATGATGTTACTTTTTTCTTCAAAACGCATTCTCTATAATTTTTAGTTCTAAAGACTTAAAAATGGTTCTATTAAATTAAAATTACATGAATTACTAGGGTAAAAAATATATATCTATTTTAATGTACAATTACCTTGTAATTTTTCTCATTGGAATTTTATCTTAGAAAATCTCAAAAATGGCAGTGATTCTTGCATAAACAATTACCACAACTCTCTTCATTCCTCATACGGGTTCAAATATCATGTAAAATAAATATATATTTATTGAAAATATAATCTATAAAAATATTACAAGATATCATAGAACATATAATTTACTTATAGCTCTTATCAATGATTTATTAACAATTCATTACTAAATTTACACTTTTGAGACATTACTGTTTCATTTTTCAAGCATGTTTCGAACTAAATGTTCTAATCTTTTTCTATTGATTATGGTTCCATTATATCAAAAATATTAGTCATATTAGATTTATAGAATTTAATCATTATATAAACTCTTATAATTATTCATATAAATTTGTGATTAAAAATTAATTTTACCACTTTATTGAGACATTAATTTGCACAAGCAACGATGTGTCATTTCCACTTTTCGATTATTGGAATGAAAGAAAGTAATTTAATAATTCATCTTTACATAATAAATTTTTATCATAAATGACTTTTATAGTCATTAAAAATATATATATTACCATCCATTTTAATTGGATGTATAAAATGAATTGGATCGTTTCGTGGTAGTGCACACATATTATTGAGTACCATTAATATTTTCCAAAGAGATGGTTAGAAGGTTGATACAATTTTACAATTACAAAAGCATAATTATGTCATAAATATCATATATAATCCTTAAATACCTCCTAATATCATTACATTAATGATATATATGTAAAATAAATCATATTTCTACATTGAGGTTATAGTCCACACGTACACACAAGCGATACTTTCATATACCATTTGAACTAATGTTAGTGGAAATGGTTGTTACAACACCATAATAACATATTATTATATATATATATAATAATATATTAATCAATATATTATGAATAAAAAATTATTATATAAGGTTTAATAACAAAAATATTCAAATTACTTGGGTAAGTGTTATACATCTTCATTGAGAAACCCAGTTTAGATTACTCCTTAAGACCTGAAAAGAGAGTATTATGGTAAAAAAATAATTATTTGACGTGGAAAGGGACTTTAAGAAAATATTTTGGTATTTACTTTCTAATATAATATGTATTTTATTTGTGGAGAAGTTGGAGTTTTGGTATCCTTTTATAAGTGACTGATATGGCACGCATGGAATGGTTTAGAGGATCAAAATATATTAATATCTTATTTGAGAAGGATGTGTCGAAAATGAATCATATTCGAATATTAAAAGAGATAGGGTATATATATGAACATACTACGTATTTTAGAAATTTTTTGGCCATTTTAACCATTATAATTTTAGTTTTATCCCTTTTAAAACCTTATAACTCTCACCATAGTAACTAGAGTTTTAACAAAGTTACTATTCATAATTACCAAAAATTAAGTTTACATTAATAATTAATTATTAATTATAAAAATTAAAAATATGTGATAAATTTTTAATTATTAATTTTTATATTTGGTATAATCTCATTACTTTAAGTACACAAAATGAAATAAATTCATTCTTGGGTAAATTCATTATTCAATAAAAAAAATTGTTTAATTTTATTTAATGGAGGGTAAATATGACAAAATGAATAATAAAATATTATATTTAATATATAATATATATATATATTTAGTTAATATAATTCAGATATATATATTAATTTAATTTTATAAAGACAAAAAACATTGCACAGATAAATACAATTTTTAGAAAAAATTATATACTATTGAAATTTCAAATGATTTTATATTATTTTATGACCAATTAACATCCAATTAATTAATTTTATATTTTTTTAAAGAATTAATAATATATTTAGCCATATAAATCCTTCCAATACAATTTATTTGAAGAAATAATCTCATTAAATAATTATTATTCAATAGTGATCCAGAGTTCATTGAAACTATATGTTTCATGTAGTGTGAGTTATCAGAGAAATAAAATTTATTTAAATTGAAATATATCATACAATATTAGGGTGAAACATAATAACCCATTATAATAAAGTTTCAATAGTAACATATAATTATGATACAAATATATGATGATACTTCCACATTATCAAATCCCCAGGTTACCCCACATATTCATCAAATTTACAGGATCACAAAAAAACAATGACTAGGAGAGCCATAATATTTGAAGGGAATTTTTCACTTCGATCCAAAAGATCCTTTTGTTTTTTACTAATAATTTATATATTAATATAGTGGTAGTAATTATGTGTTTATTCCATGTGAAGAATTAGATATACACATCCTCAAAATTTATAAGTGAAACAGACCATTAACATGAGAGAGATTCAGTTAAAGGGGTAGTGATAAGAAACCATCCCGATACGATTAAGAATTTAGAAGAGAATAATGTATATATGGATCATATTTACCTTCCTTCCAAATATTATATTCATATTTCAAGTATATATTCATAGATAATTTTTTACCGATATCTTACTATAGATCTAAATGATGATTTTCAGTATACATTTCCTATCATCTCGGAGCTACCTTGATGTGATACTAAATAGATATAACCTTATCTAAAATTTCCTTAACCAGATCAATTCCCAATAGACTTGGTTCACCAAATACATCAAAAAAAAAATTGTTGTTATCTACATTATATATTCTAATTCTTCATAAATATTAGTCTGAATGATAATATTAAAGCTATATTTGTAAAAAAAAATTCCATAAATTAATGTAATGGTCCCAATAACATTTAAAATTAGTTGCGAATTAGTGAAAAATGTATTATATAGTTTTAATGGTACTCTTATACTAAAAATATTTCTATGAATGATTATTATAATTGAAACTAAAATCTTCATCTATATCTATAAAAAGACTTCTCCAGAACATTGAGGTAAACTTCAGATCCTAACCATATAAAATTTAGAGTGTCTCCACATATAATATAAAGATATACTTATGGTAAATCTAAGTAATATGGTATATATATAATTATTTTATAGTGTAAAATAAATATGGTGATTTTATATTGTGGTTGAAAAAAACCCAAATTTAATAATTACCTTAACAGGTTTTGGGGATTCGTGTAACTAAATACATGATGATGTTTTCTAATTTCCATTCAAGAATGGGTGATAGTGGTAACATGAAATTTGAATTATATATCTCAACCATAATATAATGAACTACTATGAATTATAATACATATTCTAAAGTATCCATTTTCATGTCATCCCTTGATAAATACTCTTTCAGATCTCTATACAACATCAAACATCCATGGTGAATATAAAATAGGAAAATATGGTCTTCATCCCATAGTTCCTACTGCATGTCTAGTATTAATTGGATGGATATTTCATTCAAAGAAAAAATCATAATATAATGATAATGTTTTAACATAGGAATATTCTTCAACTTCATCATAATTTCCACATATTCTATCCATTTCTTCATAATCCTCTCATGGATAGATGGATGAACCTTCTTCAAGTAAAGATAATATATTTCCCCTTTAATCAATATTTCAAGAATAATATTATGAAAATCATTAAATATTGGATCTCATTCAATCCTCATCATATAAAAAAAATTATTGTATTTATGAATTAAATCATTATACAAATTTTTCAACATCTCAGGGTGGTAATGTATCGAGCAATCATAACCTTTGATTAATTCCAATCCTCTCCTATGGTATATATTTAAAACATTTGGTATGAATATATACATTAAAAAACAAATATTATATTTATCACACCTTATGTCATAAAAATAATTCCTCCATTTCTTATGTGATAAAATTACAACTTTACTAAAATAATCACAACTCAAGAAATTTTTATTATTCATTTTCAATTGGGGTATGTCGTTTTATATCAGGATAACAATTTGTATGAGGATACTCCCGACCTTTTATTTGATGCATCACTATAGATCATATCCCTTTATCCACTATAGGGTAATTTATTCATTGATTCATTGAAAAAAAATAACTTCATATCATTGATATTATCCTCACATTTATCATTCCATATGAAATTGGATTCCTTCTGTGGGGAAATGTTTATTAAATTTGACATTTATGAGAAATTTATCACAATGTGTTGGTAGTATCTTTCTAACCCTGTAATGCTATGGATATTAGTAATTTTGTTCTGTCTGTTATATGTTCCAATAAAATATATCATTAATGTGTCACTTATTTACCTTCACATTAGAATTTATAGAAAAATAATGAGACATTCTTTATCCAAAATTTATACCATTAAAATTTGGTCTATATATTATCATTCCTCCATGAGATTAGCATAATCCTCAAACGTTATTCATGATCTTCCTTAAAAATTGAATATATAATATTTTTCCTATATAGACTAATAAAACTAATAAATATACTATATAAAGAATATATTCATTAAATCCATGAAGATATCTTTATAATTTGTAAATTGTAATGGAATTATTATAAATTTATAATGATCATTTATCATACATAATGTTGTATTGTGTATATCCGTCTTCAGGAACCATTTGGATGTTATGTAGACCATAGATCGATATTTTAAAAATATTTACCTACTAATAATTGATTAAACAAATCATCGATAAGATATTGAGGATAGAAATTTTTAATATTGATCATGTTATGTTCAAAATAATCACTATAAAGGCACATTGATTGACTTTTATTCATTTGAAAATGTATTATTCTACCCAGTGGTGAAGAGCTAGAAAAACTAAATCCTTTATATAGATTATCCTTGGGTTTATTCTTCAATTAGTGTAGCTCATTTTTGGGAATTATATATTTAGTTTTCAAAATATTTATTTCAGTAGTTATGAATTCAATTAAAAGAATCCTCGTCCTGATTCAAGGGAAGACTGCCCTCAAGAAATACACATATATATTATCAATAAATTTAAATTTTCTATTTATCCCTAACCATTGGGATAAATATTCCTCATTAATAGGAAGTATAACTCATATCATGGAAGTAATTTCCATTGGAATTTTAGTTTTATCCTCACATCGATATATGATCTCAGTTTGTTTTGGAATATAAAATATAACATCCCATCCTCCTCAATGATATGGGACCTATACTGAGAGAACCAATACATGCCTAAGTTAATAGAAAATTCAACTATTTGAATAATAATTAAAATTACATAAATAACATACACACAGACTTCTTCTTCAGTGGAGTCATAAACAACAATTTCAATCAATATATCATTATGATTTTTCACCACTAACTCAATATATAATCACTGAGGTGGTGATTTGATATCTATTAAAAAATAATTAGATTTAAAACTGTGTGTATAAACAAAATATAATGAAACATTTGATATTCTAGAGTGGATGATATGTTTACATTTCACCACATCATTCTCCAGACCCACTTTCATGGTTGGAATTATATAATATCTCCCTCAATCAATTCAATTTAGAGGTTAATGACACTATTTATTCTCATGAGGTATTTCATTAGGTAATTGATCTGCATAATTCCAAAAATCCTTGAATATAATTAACATAATTGAAAGTCATTTGTTTGACTAAAATTTATCTGAACCCGTTTTATTTAATTTTCACTTCAGATTACATTGAAATTATTTTTACCAATAATAAAGCCACCCACACTTTAAACATATTCTCATTACATTATAAAATTTACTAAGTTTTCCTTCCCAAATTTATTTTATATAGGATGTTGGAACATAATTTTAAATACATTGGTTTTATCACTAGACCTCCCATGAAACTCTATCATCCTTTTAGTATCATCAGAGTTATTAAAATATGAGTTTAGTACTTTAAAATTCCACTTTGGGATTACATCATCCACTATTGTCATAACATTCATTTTCAATTATAACAAGTTCATTTCAAATTATTTGATTTCCACCACTAAGTAATTGAATCATATTTTATTCTATTTCAAAAATAATTATATAGTAATTACTCATAATAATTTTATAATTTATATAAAAGGTATTTATGTTTTAATCATTCTTATAATTTAAAACTAAATGTCAATATCCTTTTTTGTACGATGGTTTTGGTGAGATTATTTATTGTGAAATTCCCTATTTAACTCATACCATATCATGGAATTTTTTTATTCTACTTTCCTCTTATTATTAATAATATTGAAACATTAACAAGTTTCACCATATAAGTGATAGGATACTATGTCAACATTCTAATGGTATTATCACTAATCAATGGATAATATATATTTCATCACATTGTTCCATTTCATAGAAACTACTAGATTATAAGACCCGTAGAAGGAGGATAAAAATTATGACATAAAATATTCAATGGATTATTACCCCATCCTTTTTCATTGATAATATAAATATGATTAGTGTTACCACTCGTAACATGAGACAATTGAGTGAGCACAATCAAAATATATTGAATCAATGATCCCATGATATTTAGTTTCTCATGATAATGGCCATTAAATTATCCCTAAATTTCATTATTTGCATGATTCATTATGATTCCAACCATTTAAGATAAAAAAAATCAACGGTTTAATTTTATGATAATTTATATTAAAAATGAAATATTAATGAATATCATTCATGAGATTCCCAAAATTATGATACATTCTTATCAATCGATAACATCTTAGGTCTCTCCATGTTCATAGATGATCATAATATTTTAAAGTCCTTCAAAATGGTTTGTAAATAAAATTTGAATTAACCCAATAATTTATCTCTACATTGTCTATCTGGGCATGCGGTCTTAGGCACACCCTTCCTGAACAATCAATGATCATGTTAATACCCAATCGTCCATGTTCAGATTTATTTCCCTAAGGTGAATTTGTGTTATATCCACATCCTTTTTTAGTATCTACATTTGGATTCATTTTTAATAAAAAAATCTATACTTTATAAAAATGTTAGGGTATTATATTATTCAGAGAATTATTCTCACAGTTTTTAACAATGTTCTTTAATTATTATATCCAATAAACTAAACCATACTCTGATACCAACTAAGGTGTCCCGAGAAGAACATAAATAAATATTACATTATTTTAGATGAATATTAAAGCAATAACACTATTATACATGCCCCATAACTATAATGGAATAAGATCTTTTTAGACTCGATGTATAAAAAGATTAATTTATAGAGGATATTTAAAATCTCCCATAATTTTATTTCTATTTTTACCGTTCTATATATTTTATACATATAACATTATATGAAAACATATGTATGGAAAACATAATAAATGTTGATTAAAAAGATGAAATAAATATTAAAAATATCTTTTAATGTTTAGTTGAAAACATGAGAGAAATGTCCATTTATTTATAGTACATTTTATCTAAAATTTACAAGAATATTTATAAAATTTTATTATTTGAAAATAACAGTGGAAATTATTAGTTGACCATTAAATGAAAAAAATTCATAATGATGGAAAAATCATTCTATGTTGTATAAATTATGATGTATAATACATTTAATTTATTTTTAAAAGTTTGAAATAATAAGTTCAGAAAAAACTATCAAAATTTATTTTTAATGATATCAGAAAAAATTAATATATTGTTCAAAATTAACATAAAAATTAACTAGATCATAAAAATAACATTCTTCAAAAAAATTGAAAATATTATGGTCTTTAATTAAAAATATTTCCAACCAATTGGAAATAAATTTAGTTTTTCATAAAAACATTTGCTCGATCATTTTTTTTGTACCAATGTTAGTAAAATGGAATTATTTATTGAAAATTTATCGAATACCAATATAGTATGATATCATTATTTTTTCAGTTTACAATAAGCATATAATTTCAGTGAAAATAAATTTAGCATAGAAAATCTCGAATAGAAATGGAATTATATCATTAAATTTTACTTCAAGTATCATATTTCTTTTTATGTATTCAAATATATAATAAAATACATAGAGATTTATTATAAATGTGAAAAACCCCATATTCATATATATCATTTATTATATGATTTAATTATAATATCTTTCACCCATTTATTAACAATTCATTATTAAAATTTCTTATTTGGGTGATAACTATTTAGTTTTTCATGAACGATTAATTGTGGATCCATAATCTCCAAAATTCTAGTCATTTCATATGTATAATATTTATACATCATATAACCTTTAATATCATTATATAAATTGGTGAGTAATAATTAATTACATCCCTTTATCGAGATGGTATTTTGTATGTATATAGAAGTAATGTTTCCACTTTTTAATGGATTTAACAGAAGAAAGGTAAATAATATATCATATTTGTAAAATAATTATTATATAATAAATATCATATACATATTAAATATTTTCTTATTATAATTAATGTTATGAAGAAAAGAAAAATGAATCACATTGTATCATAGAGGTTGTAGTCCACATGTTGGCATGACCAACATTATCGTTTCCCAACGAAAGAGAAGGTAAAATGGATAATAAGATATTATAATTATAATAAAATTTATTCATAGATATGATATAAAAATTTAAGTCTACCATAATATCAATCATTGGGAGTAGGGGATGGAATATGAATCATATTTCTATGTGGAGGTGGTAGTCCAGATATATGCATTAACAATAGTTTCATTTCCAATTTAATGGAAATGAGGTGGAAAATGTTTGTTCCATCATCAAAATAACATATTATACTATTTATTATATTTAATTAACATTTTTATGATGTATACATTAGGTATTTTAATAGTTGAAAATTTTGAAATTAATTAGTTATGGGTTATACCTCATCGTGGAGAAATTTCCTTTGGATTACACCTTAGTCCTTGAAGGATAATATTATGATCAAACCATGAAATTTATAGAGTAGAGATTGTTGGATGGAAATTATTTGAGTTAATATTATATGAGATGAGTAGATATTTTAAATTTCCAATATAGATGACAGTTTGTGTCCTTTTATAAGAGAGGGAAAAGATACAATTGGAGTTTTCCAACAGATTAAAATATATTAATATTTTATTTTAGTAAAATGGCTCAAAAAAATTATATTAAAAGAAATATGAGATTAAATTGGTTCTAAATTTTAGCATTAAATATGATTGAGACATGTTTTTGTTTCATTTTAATCCTTATCATTTTAGTATTAACCATTTTAACAAGTATTAACTCTTACAATGGTAACACACTTCTTTAATAAAGTTACTATTCATAAATAAAAAAATAAACATAAAATAATCAAATAATATTAATTTTTACCATTAAAAATTTTAAATTAATTTTATAATTTTAAATTTTTTTAAGTGGAACAATTTCATTCTATTATATATTCACAAAACTCCACAGAACCATTTTTAGTAAAATGAATATATGAGTGTACAATTAATTTTACATTCATTCCACATTATTTAAAAACCATAAAAATAATGTTAAAATTCTTTGAGAGAATATATTATCAAAATATTTCATTTATATAATTAATTAATAGCCATTAGTTTAATTTAATAAAAACACATTACATGGATAAAGATTATTATTTTGAAAAGAATGTCTTTTTCTTGCATCCAAATTAATTAATTTATTTTATGACCAATTTATGACCATTTAAATCAAATTCCCCATATATAATTTTTTTATAATTTAGATAGTTCTATTCATTCCCTCCAATCTAATTATTATGAGATAACTCTCACATTAAATAATAATAATTCAGTAGTATATCATTGTTTGTTTAAACATTTTCTTTCATGTAATGAAATCTATCAATGAAAAAATATTTAATTCAAATGAAATATATCAAAAAAATTGGGGTTTAATAGAATTTCTCAATTGATTTTCTAGAATACATTACATTCTTAATGGAATACACATATCATTTAATTTTTTTCAAATAAATATTAACTATTCTTTTTTGAATCGATTTATTTCCAAAAATATATTTTGTAGAAAAACACCCAAATTTTGATGATTTAAAATTTAAAAATAATTTTTATGTTAAACAAATTTTTTTTATTGTTTTTATATCGTCTCCTCGGGCTAGGTATGAACGGATAACTAAATTTCCATTTAAAAAAATTATACAATTGGAAACGATAATTCTACTTTGATTTAGATATATTTTTATAATAGTTAATTAATTATTTAAATTTATATAAATGTTATTAACTTTGGTTCTCAAAATGAAAAGATTTCAAATGAGTTTTAATATTTAGTGAGAATGGAATTATAAGTGAGTATTATGGGTGAGTTAAATTATTTTCTTATTTTTCAAATTTCTAAAAATTTGGATGGATATTTTATAAACTAATGAAAATTTATAAATTAGTATTTAAAATGTTTTAATGGTTATTATAAAATAAATAATTACAACTATGAGTAATTAATATAAGCTAAAATTGGACGAAAAAAGTAAAATTATAGAAAATAAACATTATTTAGTTGTGATTATGATCCTTATTCACCATACCTTAACCCAATATAACATCAAGTTTAGTGTATTAATTCATTATCATTTTTTGAAAATACAAAATAATAACATTCGATATTTATTAAAATAATTTTTAATTATTTATGTGGCTCAAAATATATTTGTTTATTTTATATCATTGACACCTCTATTTTTCCAACATGTTTTTCTAATGTTGACTTCCATGAATGAAAATTAATTTATAAAATCACAAGTGGTACACTAAAACTAAAAGGAATATCCCTAGTATATTGATGTATTATAATGAAAACATCATATATATTTCTATCAACAAAATAGAATAAATATCTCTATGGTGTTGTTGCACCCAAATTAAATTTGTGAAATACACTCTTTTATATTTTGGGGTAACTTATAATCATGTTCCTGTAGTTTTTGATAACTCTAGAACCATTAGTTTGTCTTGAAACCCTATTGAATTTTCACTCACTTATAACATTGAACATAAGAACAGATTTATGAGAAATGACATTCAAAAAGTAGACATTGTGTTATAATTCATCAGTATAAATATCCAATTAAATGACATTTTCAAAAAGCATATTTTTCTATAATGTTTTAATTATTAAGAGGTTTATTAATACATTAGTTTTAGAACATTTATTAAGATGATGAAATATTTATAATCTTATTTTCTTTTATTTAACAAGAAAATCAAATTATTTCAAAAAAATTATTTTTTTCTATAAATTATATTTCAGTCTTTGAAATTATCTTATATTTTTATAGGGATGTAATATACCATGTAAATAATGAATATGAAATGTTCAAATATATTAATATTTGTGAATATAATATTAATATTATTTAAAAGGGGATTCTATGTTTGATGGCGTACTCAATACGTAACAACGAGTTTCATTGAAATCATATGTTGCACGCTAATAATAAAATAATTTTATTGTAAGTGGTAGTTAACACCTAGATATTGTAATGGTAGGAATGAACAGAACTAACTACCAGATTAATATATATTATTTTCAAATATTTTTACTTTTTTCCAATAAATGTTAGTGGCTTAAAATGCAAATAAATCAAATTTTAAGCATAAATCTTATAATATTCTTTAAAAGTTCGATTAACCACCTTTTGATGGAGAAACATTTTTAAATATACTTTTGAAGATTTTATATGTCATATTTGATGAAATAAAATCCTAATTTAGAATCTGGACATCAAAATTTACTTTGTGTAAATTTTTGTTATTTTTCAGATAATGATCAGTTTTAGTGAAAATGATGTATTTTAATTCAAAACCACTTTTTAATCTAATTTATTTATATGATTAGATAATATTTTGAATTGGTTTCAAAGTGAAATTAGAATATATTTTTACCATTTAATCCAATGGTGGTTATTGGAATTAATTTCACTTTGAAATTGGACATAAACTAGTGTCAATCAATTAATAGATATTGTTTCATAAAAACACGCTATTTGTTTTAACAGCGGGAATTAATTATTAAATTAATTAATGCAACTTTTATGTTTTGAATTTTGTAAAATAGACATAATTTTTGAATTCAGAATATCAAATATACCTTAGGGTGAATTTTTGGTATTTTTCTAAAAAACGTCAATTTTTGATGAATAGTGAAACCATTAAGTGGTAGTTAAAAACGGATTTTTCATTTAAATGATACTTTACCACTTCTGTGATTTGAATTTTCGAAATCCAACATACATGGTTGTCATTAGGATGTAAAATCTGGTACAATGGGATTAAAATAATTTTTTGGTGAATAGTGACTGTAAAGTTTTATTAATCGCGATTAAAGGTCATTAGTGTAATTTAATGTAACGATAATGTTATAATAATATGAAATGACCATGAAACATGTGATACCCTTATTTTATGAGTCATGGCCGAACAAGAAAATCCATGGGTCAACTTGGGGACCCCATGGAGCCACTTTGGTAGGAAAATGCCATTAATAACCTTATATTTAAAGTTAAAATAAAAATGTCACAAACTTGTATTGTTTTACTAAAACAAGTTTTACATGGGGTTATACAATTAATAATTTTGAATATAAATATTCATTAGAAATATAAAAATATTTCCTACATCATAGAATTTTTTTATATTTTTTAAACATTAAATAAGTTAATTTATTTATGACACCATGATGATGCAACGATTACCTCATTGATAATCGATTTAAATAAAATGAGAAGATAAAATAAAATATAAGACTTAAACTTGTCAAAAACATATTATATGGGTGGATTTAGAACCCTTATCACCTTATCCTCAAGATATATAATTTTTCAACCTCTAATATCATAAAATCATTTTATAATAATGTAACTTTTCAAGACATTCCAAGAGTGCCCCTCCTCCCTCTTATAAAAGGCCCCCACCTCTACCCCTTTACCCACACCTTTCAAGCCTTTGGATCGACCAAACTCTGCACCTTTTATCTCTCCACGTCCCTCTATTCATCCTACGAGCCTTACCTTTGGCAGAAATCTTTTCAATAAACCCTTTTGGTTCAAACCAAGTGGAGTTACCAGATTTAAAGGTAATGTGTTCACTGGTGTTCTTCTGTTTTATTTTGCTTCTCCAACCCCCTAAACACTTTTTACTCCGTTATTTTGTAACAAAAAAAGTATCTACAATATACTGGGATGTTTTTATGTGAAAAATTCATGCTACAATTACACAAACCTCCATCTAATGGTTAAAGAACATACTATTTCTGTGGATGGCGAGTTACTGCCTCAAGAAATGATGATTGTTCAATCTTCTCTTAACACCTTTAATGGTGGAAATTATCATGTCACTATATTTTAGATATGATATATATAGTATTTATGTTTTATATATTCATATGTATTTTATATTTAAAAAATACCTCTATGCTTTTCATGTTGTCCAAATACGATAATTTCATACGAGGAAGTGTGGACTTCTACCCCCTCAAGTGATGTGACTCGTTCATGCAATACATTGAATGTATAAAGAATGAAATTAGTGAACATTTGTGACCTATATAACATATATATTATACTGGAATTATAATATATATATATCTCATATATTTTTAATTCCATTAATGTGCCAAAGCAATTAAAAGTAGCGTTCATGCGTACGTACGACTTATCGTCTCCATGAACGATGCATTTCATTTCTTTTTATCTTCAAATATTATGGAATAAGTATAAAACGAATATATACATGATATATATGATATTTAAATCATTAATACTATTCTGGATATGATATACATACAACTACATTGACAATTCTTTTCAAACGAGATCATTTTTTGACTCATGTAACGAACATCAACAAAACCTATGATATGAACTCACATAATTAACTAATTATTAGAACATGATAATATAAGATATTAATTGTATAATAAAATTTAATGTATTTCCTCAATAAATTATAAATTGAACAAAGTTTATTTTTCAGTAATATAATGAAATGAACAAGACAATTCGGACTTGAGGTAATCGATCCAACCTCTCTCTTTCTTTTTAAGTACTCTCATTTATGTCACTTCTTTCAATCTCCTATTCCTTATGTTGGGGGATGTTATTATATATTCCTATTAATGTAATTTTTATGTTCATATAATTAGAGACCCTAATTGATATCATTAATCCATTTTTTGATGTTTTAAGTGGCGTCGTTAGGATGCCGAGTTTTCGTAAGGGATTTTTCTTCTCACTTTTATTCCTGTGATATTTATGCTACATTTGCGAATATTTCCTTTGAGTGGTGTATTTACTGCACATTATTCTAATCTTTCTGTAATATATATTTGTTTATGTGTATTTACATCAACTTTGTATAGTCCTTCTTTCATGGGGTGTACGTTTTGAAACATACCCAAGTCGGTAAGGGATCCTTTCACCACTATTTTTAAAAGACTTATTTTGTTATGTCTTTTAATTTACGTCTTATTTTGTTGGTATATGTTCTTATATATCCTTATTACTGTAAATTTTAATTCCATGTGATGATATTACCTTTATCCCTCTCATCAACACTTTTTCTAAAAGTTTATGTGACGCCGTTAGGCTTTGGAATTTTTCCAAGGGAACTTCTTAACCCAATTTCAATTCATTGGGTTAAACTTATACTTATTGATTATGTCATGATATGAATATATGTGGATAAACTCTGATTGTTTTAAACTTTATATACACTTATATTGGGTGTATTTATAATTGTCACACATAATTATGTCATCGATTTATCCTTGCACTAATGACATGATCTTTGAAAGGGGTTACGTCTCAATTTCTCTTCCTTGAGAAACTTCTTTATGATATGCACTTTTATTATTTTGTAATGTGTATATAGGGACCCTTTGACTTTATATATCCATATTATGTCTATACTCAAGTCATTTAAACGTTTCTAAAATTGTCTACTCTCATGTGGCTTATAATTTAAATGTTCAAAATGGAAATGGACTCTTTTATTAATACATTGTTTTAAATGGTTTTAAAGATTTATTTTTTAAAACATTTTTCATCCATGTCCTTGTTTTAAAAATGGTTTTAAAGGTTTATTTATATGGACATTAATGATTGAAAATCTTTTCAAAAGTTTCGAAGTTGTATGGGACACTTTGATTCTAAAATCTCTTTTAAATGTCTTCTTTTAATATTTTCAAAGTATAAAGGGATATTTATCTCATAGAGTTTTAATGATTTTATTAGATGTTTTTATTTATGTTAATATCATTACGTGATCTCTTGTGGTTGAAATGTGAAAATTTTATGTTTCTTTTATGCATGTTTTATGTGTTATGATTATGTTATGGTTCTTGGGTAATGTTTATGATATTGGGTGGTTCCATGATAAACTATTGGCGGGTGAGCCCAATATATCTCTCTAATGCATTGGGTAACATGAAGGGGTTAAACGTTAAGGTTTATCCAAAGAGATTTAGGGAATATACTGTGATGGGTATTCCAAACATAACCATGAGGGTTTCTCCCTATGTAAGAATGTTATGAATGCCTCAAGTTACCATTATGTCTTCGGATTTTTTGGAGTAATTCATAAATCTTATGATTTCATGAGGTATTTTAACGTGCTTATGTTTTATGAGTAAAGTATGATTTCATTGATTCTTATGTATACATGTACTAATGATTCCTTTCCGTATTTCAATATCCCTTACTGAGCTTTTTATGCTCATACCATGTTTTTGAAATGTTTTTCACAGGTCAAGGGAAAGGTACATTATATGATGATAGTGTTAAGGATGTGTGAAGAAAGAATCCATGTTTTATTTTAAATATGTTTTCTCTGATGGAAAAAAAAGATTACTATCTTTTATGTAACCACTTTGTTTAAATGTGGAATGTAATGCATGATTTATGATCTCATTATCTAAAACTCTAAACCTGAAAAGATCCTCAATGTGTATTCTTGAAATAACTCAAGATTAAGTATGGTTTAAGGCTAGGTCCTTATAGTTGGTATCAGATGTTGGTTTAGATAACTTTAGAGTTCAGAGTGTTGTTTAAGAATAAGTGACAAGTTGTGTATAACCACAATGGTTATTATATTTGATAGAGTTGTTGTTATTTTTTTTTGTTAGAATGAGTTTGAGATAACTTGGATAAGTATATCTTAGTGTTTATCTTCCTCTTTAGTACATGATAATTTTGTTGATATACTCACACTGACCTTTTTGGTTTTAGTAAATGGATGGATCTAGCAGGCACCAAAGTGACAAAGGGTTTGAAGGAAACTGTGGTGGTTCTTTGATTAATAGATTTGATGAAATGGGGGATTCAATGAGAAATCTCATGGTTATTATAAACCAACTATCAGGTGTCATGATAAACCACAAGAACCTTGGTGAGTTCTCTAATGCATCTTTTACGAGAGAACCAACTCGATGTGGAAGTTCATGTGATAATTAAAAAGGTACCCATTTGGGTTTTATGATCCTTACTTTTGAGGTAATTATGGGTTACTATATGTTATGATGGAAAATGAAAGGCATGAGATAAACATGATGTTAAAATATGATATGATTATTTTTTAAGATTTTTTCTCATTTTGGGGAATGTTTAATGAATTATATAGTTTTGGAAAAAGGACAACACGCAGACCGTGTGACAACCTGTCGTGTCGGTAAAAGCTGCGGGAATCGAACCCACAACCAATGTGTGACTGGTATTTATCGCCTCCCACTAGACTACGTGAAGTCCCTAGTTAGTTTGATAAATTCTTTATAGTTATATGATTTTATGAATCAATAGTAAGTTGATATTGGGATATCTATGGAAATTATTATCCTATCATGGAGGATATGTGATTAGGATAATTACTTTTCAATATGAGACTTTAAGAGCAACTGATGTTATTTGGAGATAAATGTTATTTTTTACATTGGAAGACAATGTGATTAAATCCTTCAAATATTTGGGTTTCAATCTTAGTATTGTTTACATTGAATAATTTTAGGGACGTATTTTTTATTTAATGGTCTTTGTTGAACTTTGGGTTTTTGTGGACAAATTTTGGAGATTAAGAATAGATTTTCATTTTTATAATGGATTATCCATTTTTGGATTATCTGATCTTGTTCTAACAATTTTGGTTTTGGTTAAGGTCTAAAGACATGGGAAATATATAGTTCTCTTTTGTGGATTAGGTGATTATCTAGAAGTTGATTATAGCTCTCTTAATGTGAGAAACTCATCTTAAATACTCGTCTTTTGGAGAAAAAATGAGTTTGTGTAAGCAATATAGTAGAAGATGAGAGTCTACAAGACAAGTATGTATGTTTCCTTATGATTTAGTTAGGCTCATAAATAAATTACTTAATGAAAACTAACTTAAAAACAAAATTTTTTCCTGTTAACTTTTCCAACTGGGAATCAAATACCGTTAAACCCATCACCAGTTTGTGATTTTATGGTGGTTAACCTTATCCTAATCATTTTTTCTATCACTCTCTATCAGAACATGACCCTTTGTTTTCACTTCCATGTCCATGTTTTCCTACATGGAATCCTATTATGGGTTAACTCGGGTGACCATTGTACTTCCCTTTCTTTCTTTAAGGTGATATTTTAATTGACTCCTTTTCTGATGTGGTTCTTACAATAATGTTTCCAAACCCAATTTAAAAATTTTGAGGATTCAATTCCCAAAAGGGGGAAGGATGTAACATACGAGGTAAATAATAAATATGGAATGTTCATATATATTAATATGTGTGAATAAAATATTAATATTACTTAAAAGGGGATTCTATGTTTGATGGCGTACCCAATACGCAACAACGAGTTTCTTTGAAATCATATGTTGAACACTAATAATAAAATAATATTATTTTAAATGATAGTTAATGCCTAGCTATTGTAATGGAAGGAATGAACTGAACGAACAACCAAATGAATATATATGCTTTTCAAATATTTTTACTTTTTTCCAATTAATGTTATAGGCTTGAAATGCGAATGAATCCAATTTTAAGAATAATTCTCAAAATATTCATTAAAAGGTCGATTAACCGCCCTTTTATAGAGAACCCTTTTTAAATATACTTTTGAATATTTTATATTTTATATTTGAAAAAATAAAATCCTTATTTATAATCTGGACATCAGAATTTACTCTGTGTAAATTTTTGTTATTTTTCTGATAAAGATCTCTTTTAGTGAAAATGTTGTATTTTAATTCAAAACATCTTTTTAGTATAATTTATTTATATTATTAGTTAATCATTTGAATTGGTTTTAATGTGAAATTAGAATATATTTTTACCATTTAATCCAATTGTCGTCATTGGAATTAATTTCACTTTGAAATTGGACATAAACTAGTGTCAATCTTTTAATAGATATTGATTCTTAAAAACACGCTATTTTTTTAAAATGATATTTAATTATTAAATTAATTAATGCAAATTTTATTTTTTGAATTTTTTAAAATATACATTATTTTTGAATTCGGAATATCAAATATATCTTAGGGTGAATTTTTGGTATTTTTCTGAAAAACTTCAATTGTTGATGAATAGTGAAACCACTAAGTGGTAGATAAAAAACTGAAATCTCGTTTCAATGAAACCTTACCACTTCTGTGATTTTAATTTTAAAAATATGACATACATGGTTGTCATTAGGATGTAAAATGTGGTTTAATGGGATTAAAATAATTTTTTGGTGAATAGTATCTTTTATGTTTTATTAATCGCGATTAAAGGTCATTAGTGTAATTTAAGGTAAAGATCATGTTATAATAATATGAAATGACCTTGAAACATGTCCTACCCTTTTTGGATGAGTCATGGATGACCAATAAAATCCATGAGTCAACTTGGGTACCCCATGGAGCAACTTTTGTAGGAAAATGACATTAATAACTTTTTATTTTAAGTTAAAATAAATATGTCACAAACATGTATTGTTTTACTAAAGTAATTTTTACATGGGGTTATACAGGTCATATTTTTGACTATATATATCCATTAGAAAGATAAAAATATTTCCTACATCATTGTATTTTTTTTATAATTTTTAGACATTATCTAAATTAATTTATTTATGACACCATGATGATGCAACGATTACCTCATTAATAATTGATTTAAATAAAATGAGAAGATAAGGTAAAATATAAGACTTACACTTGTGAAAAACCTATTTTATGGGTGTATTTAGAACACTTATAACCTTATCCTCAAAATATACAGTTTTGGGACTTTTAATATCCGAAATTAATTTTATAATAAAGTAACTTTTCAAGACATTCCAAGAGTGCCCCTCCTCCCTCTTATAAAAGGCCCCCACCTCTACCCCCATACCCACACATCTCAAGACTTTGGATCGACCAAAATCTGCTCATTTTATCTCTCCACATCCATCTCTTCATCCTAGGAGCCTTACCTTTGGCATAAATCTCTTCAGGAAACCATTTTTGTTCAAACCAAGAGGAGTTACCCTATTTAATGGTAATGTCTTCACTTGTGTTATTTTGTTTTATTTTTCTTCTCCAACCCCCTAAACTCTTTTTATTCCTTTATTTTGTAACATAAATAGTATCTAAAATATACTAAGATGTTTTTATGTGAATTATTCATGCTACATTTACACACACCTCCGTCTAATGGTTAAAGAACATACTATTTCAGTGGATGGCGAGTTACTGCCTCACGAAACGATGATTGTTCAATGTTCTCTTAACACATTTCATGGTGGCCATTATGATGTCACTATATTTTATATATGATATATATGGTATTTATTATTTATATATTCTTCAGTATTTTATATTTAAAACATAACTTTATGGTTTTCATGTTGTGCAAATGTGATAATTTCATAAGAGTGGGTGTGGACTACTGCCCCCTCAAGTAATGTGACTCGTTCAAGCAATACATGGAATGTATAAAGAATGAAATTAATGAACAGTTGTGACCTATATAACATATATATTATACTTTAATTATAATTTATATATATATCTCTCTCTCATCTATTTTTAATTCCATTAATGTTCCAAATAAATGAAAGTAGCGTTCATGCGTACATACGGCCTACCGTCTCCATGAACAGTTTATTTCATTTCTTTTTTTCTTCAAATATTATGGAATAAGTATAAAACGAATATATACTGGATATATATGATATTTACATCATTAATACTATTCTATATATGATTTACATACAACTACATTGACAATGCTTTTCAAACAAGATCATTTTGGACTCATGTACCGAACATCGACAAAACATATGATATGAACTCACAAAATTAAATAATTATTATAACATGATAATATATTATATTAATTTTATAATAAACATTAAATTATGAACTTATGAAATTATAAATTGACCGAAGTTTATTATTCATGAATATAAATAAATGAACAAGACAAGTCGGACTTGAGGTAATGGATCCAACCACTGTCTTTCTTTTTAAGTACTCTCTTTTATGTCACTTCTTTCAATCTCCTCTTCCTTATGTTGGGGATGTTCTTATATATTACTCTTTCTGTAATTTCTATGTTCATATAATGAGAGACCCTAATTGATATCTTCAATCCATTTTTGGAAGTTTTAAGTGGCACTGTTAGGCTGTTGAGTTTTCATAAGGGATTTTTCTTCTCACTTTTATTCCCATGAGATTTATGCTACATTTTCCACTATTTCCTTTGAGTAGTTTATTTAATTCACATTATTCTACTCTTTGTGTAATATACATTAATTTATTTGTATTTACATCAATGATGTATAGTCCTTCTTTCATGGGGTGTACGTTTCGAAAGTTACCCAAGTCGGTAAGGCAACCTTTTGCCCCTATTTTTAAAAGACTTCTTTTGTTATGGATTTTAATTTACATCTTCTTATTTTGGGATATGTTCTTATATATCATTATTGCTGTATATTGTATTTCCAAGTGATGATATTACCTTTATATCTCTCATCAACTCTTTTTCTAAAAGTTTAATTGACGTCGTCAGGCTTTCGAATTTTTGCAAGGGAACTTCTTAACCCAATTTAGATTATTTGGGTTAAACTTATAATTCATGATTATGTCATGATATGAATATGTGTGGATGACCTCTGATTTTTTTACACATTATATCAACATATATTGGGTGTATTTATTCTTGTCACACGTAATTATGTCATTGATTTATCCTTTCACTAATGACATGGTCTTTGAGTGGGATTACGACTCAATTTATCTTCCTTGAAAAACTTCTTTATGATATGCACTTTTATTCTTTTATAAAGTGTATATACAGACCCTTTGACTTTCCATATCCATATTATGTCTATACATAAGTCATTTAAACGTTTTTAAAATGGTCTACTCTCATGTGGCTTATAATTTAAATGTTCAAAATGGAAAAAGACTCTTTTATTAAAACATTGTTTTAAATGGTTTTAAAGATTTATTATTTTAAACATTTATCATCCATTTCCATGTTTTAAATATGGTTTTAATTATTTATTTATATGGACATGAATGTTTGAAAACCATTTCAAAATTTTCGAAGGGGTTTGGGACACTTTGATTCTAAAATCTCTTTTAAATGTCTTATTTTAATATTTTCAAAGTATAAAGGTATATTTCTCTCATAGAGTTTTAATGATTTTATTAGATGTTTATATTTATGTTAATATAATTATGCGATCTCTTATGATTGAAATGTGAAAATTTTATGTTTCATCTATGCATGTTTTATGTTTTATGATTATGTTATGGTTCATGGGAAATGTTTATGAAATCGGGTGGTTCCGTGATAAACTAAGGGCTGGTGAGCCCGATATAGCTCTTCAATGCATCAGGTAATGCGAAGGGGTTAAATGTTAAGGTTTCTCTGAAGAGATTTAGAGAATATACTGTGATGGGTATTTCAAATGTTACCATGAGGGTTACTCCCTACGTAAGAATGATTTGAATTCCTCAAGTTACCTTTATGTCTTATGATTTCTATGAGTTATTCGTAAATCATATGATTTCATGAGGTATGTTAATGTGCTTATGTTTTATGAGTAAGGTATGATTTCGTTGATTATTATCTATACATGTACTAATGTTTCCTTTCCATATTTTTACATCCCTTACTGAGATTTTTTGCTCATCCCACGTTTTTTAAATGTTTTTCACAAGTCAAGGGAAAGGTACAAGATATGATGATAGTGTCAAGGAAGTGTCATGAAAAAATCCATGTTTTATTTTAAATATGTTTCTGTTGATGGAAAAAAATGAATACTATCTGTTATGTAACCACTTTGTTTAAATGTGGAATATAATGCATGATTAATGATCTAATTCTCTAAAAATGTAAACCTGAAAAGATCCTCAATGTGTATTCTTGAAATAAATCAAGATTAAGTAAGGTTTAAGGTCGGGTCCTTATAAGGGGGGTCTAAGTACATCATTTTGTGTAACATGGATGTTTATGTGTTTATTATAATCAAAAAAGAGGGACAACGTTTCAACTTAATAATATTTAATTTCATTCAAGGCGGTTAAATAATATATGTTTATGTGTTTGTATAAATTTCTATTTTAAAGAGAATAAATTTATCATACCATTCTAGTAAGGTTGAGTAACACTTATTTTTATAAGAAAAATCATCCTTGTTTGTATACAAATTTGATGATTTGTTTCTAGTTTTAATGATCATAGATTTAATAACCTCAAAAGTGATGTTTTGGTATTAACCACATCTTCACCCTTGGAATGTGTAGTGAGCATTTACAACACCCCACATTTCACTCGCTAAGGGGGATATAGTTTGGATAATTCATCCTACCATTGAAATCCATTATAATGGTTTGAAATTATATTTTGTTGAAAATATATGAAAAATATAACTTCTTAAATTTTATTTTATTTTTGAAAAATTATTCAAAAAATTTCTTTAAAATTATTTTTTATTAAAACCATTCATTTTCCTTATATCTTAAGTTTGTTTTTCATTAAAAATGTTTCTGATCATAAAAAATAGAGAGTATGGTGTACCCAATATTATTTTAAATGATTGTAAACACTATTTATTAATATAATTTTATAAATTGTGTGATTTTCAGTGATAATGTTTGAGTATGAAGAATGAAAGTCAACTGATCATCTAATCAGTTTATAAATGGTTTTGATAGCTGATTTGGAATTCCTCACATGACAACACCGGTTGATAGCTAGTGAAAAGAAACTTAGTCATCGTTGGATATAATGTAAGGACAAAACACTACAAAATCTACAATCCAGCTGATGGCCACTAGACTTCCAACTAGTGGTCTCATCTGAAAGAAGGTAAACTTGTCTGAATTGTCGATAGAGCAAATCCATCAGGTTAAAAATGACCCATAAAGTGTAACTCCCCACTTTGAATCAACTTCCAATGGCTCATTTCACAATTGTTTACCCAAAAGAACACCATAAAAGATATAGATCTTGTAAATAGGCTCTTTTTATAAATGGTAGTATACAACCAACTCCTATCGCTCATTAGTTTAGAATTTTAAAATATTGTGCCTTCTTGAGAAATACTTTTTGAAACCTCTGTTATCATATTAATTCCTCTAACATTATCTCATATTTTCAATTAGTTATATTTGTGAATTGAGAATTTTTTTAAAATGGTTTTCCTCTATGAAAGCATCTTCTTATTCTTCTTATTCTCTTGGTTGATCACAACCATTAATGTGATGGAATGTTTATTCATGTTAAACCCACCTAAAAAATAATGTGTATATTTTATTATTAGGATTCTTGATAAAACCAGTTTAAAAAAGATTTCTATTTCTCAAGTGTTTTAGATATTAATAATCTAAAGAAATTTCTTCCCTTATTTATTACCTTCCATTAATGTTTGGGAATAAACCTAAAACCTCTCAATCTGTTGATAAATGAGATTAAGGGATCCATCTTCAATTAGTTCCAAAATAATTTATAAAATTGTGTTCAATTTACTTTTAAATTTTCATTATTAATTTTCTTTTAATTAATTTATATTTCAAATTATTTTATAAAATTAATATATTTGATAATTTCATAATTGAATCATATTATTTAGTTTTAATTTTTAAAATTAAATTCACCTTGCTAAAAGCTCATGAAATCTTACTCTAACTGACAAGATGGTCCAGTGGAATGATCAATACACAGATGTTTTGGAATGTGAAAACTTGTTGACAATATGTTTGGACTAATTTGATAAATATAGATATTATAAAACTAAAAATGATTACATGATTTTACTAGTATCACTCTAACACTGAAAATAATACTCGTGAAATATGTGAAAGGATTATATAGGTCTTTTGAAGTCCACTGAATTGATACAATAGTTAGAATATATCAATATAATGATCCAATATATTGAACACTGTAAATTATTTATCTAGAAAGAACAAATTGATATTTTTAACTATAGATATATTTCAATAATGAGTGGCCAATATAATGTTTGGGGGTTTTCCTAAACATTATAAATTTAATTAATATTAGAAAACATGGTTCTCATTAGAAGCATTGACTTTTGGTGAGTTTAGAATATAGAATTTGTAAATTAAGGAGTAAATTTATTCATTAAAATTCAATGGAACATGGGATTTGATGGACATACCATAGGGGAATCAACAACATAAGAAAAAATGTGTGCTTTTTATGTAAAATTATTAAAAAAAATAAAGAATTACACTAAATAGATGGTGGTGATGGGATATTAATTGACAGAAGGTATAGAATTCTCTAAAATTTTATCATCAATATTTTATGTTGTTACCATCAAGACTATTCCTTGTTTAGTTTAATCTAATAATTATCATATAGAGGAGATTTTTTTAATGATATCTTTTCTTTATAGTGATTTTGAATAACTGATTTACTTTAAGAAATCAGTGGATTATTATGATAATTAAAATGTAATATTTGTGTTCAATCTCATGTAATGTTTTTATATCTTGAGTATAAACCAATATATTCAAAATAAAATTTTAATTCTCTTATTTTGAGGTACCGTTTCACCCATATAATTGTATACCATTATTTATATCAGAAGGAGTGGAATAATAGAATCTATACATTACTTTTATTATATGTGGATGACATGTTTGACGATGTAATAGAGATTAAAAAATTCAATAGTTATACTGAAATAACTACATTCATTCAATATTTTAGGGAATACATAAATGAATGTTCATGGATTGGTTTGGCATTATCAAATGTGTGCATATTTCAAACCCTCATTTCAGACACTTCCAATTAAACATATATGGAGAACATAAAATAAAATATGATATCTATTGCATTGTGAAATTTATATTTTCATTAATAGTATGTAGTTTCATGAAATCCAAGAAATGTACTTTATCCAAAAAATTAATTTTAATGGATGTGGTAATCTATTTCATGTTGAATCTTACTTGGGAACACTGGGGACTATGTTATGGTATATCTTTTACTTAATATGATTGTAAAAAAGCATCATTATGATTTGAAAAATATTATCCATTGAAAGGATATAATGATGCTTTAAGTTTTTTTATTTTGAAACACCCATAAGATAAGAACGGATTATTTTTCCTCCAAACAAAGAATGAATGTTTTTTAGATATCATTGACACAACCAATGTATACACTGTCTAAAATTTATGTTCAGTAAAAATAAGAAAGGAATTATTGGAAGTAATTGGTTTGATTAAGGTGTTTAGTAAAAGATATTATAAGATTACAAGAAGTTATAGTATTAATATATAATAGTGAGAGTGCTTTTAACATGTCTAGGAATGTTTTGTTTCAAATAAAGTTGAAACATACACCTGAAATTTCCCATCATTGGGAACATTCTAGAGGATAATGGATTGTAATTATAGAAGATAGTTGGGGGTGTAAGAATAAGACTTTTCAAATTTTGGGAGAGTATCCATGAATTCATGGAAATAATATTTAAGTGGTATGTTTAAATGAATGTGAATCCCAATTGATATTTCAAATTAGTGTGGGAAGAAGAAGAATCCATATTAGACATCATAACCATTGAGTTCTGATAGGGGCACTGATATTTTTTCAATTGAGGAAGATTAATAAAAATATACAATGATCTTATGGAAGATATGTTGTGTTTAGAATGACCAAAATGAGGAATTATTTATGTTTGACTAAAGTCATGGGATTCATACTGATCTATGCAATGATATTAGTTTATGTGGTGAATGTTATCGGGAAATAATACTCTCTAGGTTTGAATGGTTGGTGATATATACATTTTAGCCTATTTGAAACATCATCTACCAATAGGTTATTTCTACAAAATTTTATGTTTGAATTCATTAATCGTGTTATAAAAAAATATTTTTTTACTAAATTTTGTTGATAGAAAATATATATTCATATGATATTGATTACTGATGTAAACCCCTTATAATTTCCAACTGTAATGGAATGTTATAGTGGTGTTTACCCACAAATTTCGGACTCAAAACTAATCCACATAAACCCCTATATTTTATATTTATTTATTTTCATTTAATGAATGTTCCTTGTCAGTTTTAATTTTTTAATGTATGTGTTGATGTTTTGACATAGTTTTTTAATTTAGGATGGTTGTTCACTTCTTATGTCATATTTCACTAACCCAAAGGATATTAAATCTGGTCACAAAATTTTGGATGGATATATTTTTCAAATTTATGGTAACATACATAGGACTTCATTTATTTTATCAATGTTTTATCCAAACGTACACAATATACTCATCTCAAATGTTCATCTAGACCATTAAAAACATTTTCTTAATATAGAGACTCGTAATTTTCATACATAAATATTACATCTTATTATATGAATATTTATTACATAACATTATAATCCATAATATAACCATAAGGGAATAGTGTCTTCAGAAATGTGGATACATAAACAACTGATACATAAAAGATCTATATTATCTCACACATAATTGTTCACAACTGTCACCCTTCTTAGACACCACATATATAAAACCTTTATATATATCCTACAAAAAAGGAAGCATAAAAATTGATTTTTATCACATTATTAACAAAGATAAATAGGATTTAAATCAATAATCATTTAAGAATAAAATTTCTTTAAATATATGATAAAATGAGCATAGAATTTGAAAACCATTCTTAGTAAATCAGAGCTCATATACATGATTCATGTAATAATGTATAAAATATAAAAATACATGAATAAGAAAGAAATAAATGATTTTTTTGCCATGATATTATAACATTATCATAAGTTAATATTGAAAAATATTTTAATAATGTATAGAATAATCAGAATCATAATATTATTAAGTCATGTGTACCCAAAAACTTATTCATTATATGTTAATTATTGTCTAACCACCCATGAACTATCATGACCCGCCCTCGGGGTCCGAGCCGTGACTACCCCAAGCCTGCCTTCCATAGGCCAGGGGCTGGCGACTAGCACCCAGGCGTAAATCCCGGTAAAAAAAAGGGAAGGCATTGCCTTTTTAAAGTAAACAAACACCACAGAGTAAGCAAGCGGAAAGTAAACACTAAGTAAAAATAGAGTACAACTGAAAGTGTGGAAAAGAAAATGAGCCAATATACAATCCCAAACTGAAATTAAAGTACAACTCG